>CM062289.1:76197575-77447907 GCA_031216915.1 Pictodentalium vernedei | reverse complement strand
ACGTTAAATTGTCTTACAAAAAAGGGTTAAAATATTTCCCAAAATAACATGAAACATAAAAAAAAACCCAAAAACATAATGAGAATGATACAATCAATAGTAAAATTAATTTTAACAGAAAAAATACCAAAAAAACTTTAAGGTTGACTAAAAAAACTTTAACCACAAACTTTAACCAAAAAACTCCAAAACGGACAGACGAAAGTCATGACTAAACAGATAAGAAAAAAAAATCCACTTGAACCTGCAGTAGAAAAACTTTAACCACAAACTTTAACCAAAAACTCGAAATGTTAACAGACGGACAGACGGACGGACAAAAGTCATGACTATAGCCCTCACTGTAAACAGTCGGGCTAAAAATACAACATTTTAATCCAAAACATTAGAAACCGAAACATGTCCTGTTACTACTAGAACTATTCCATCAATTGACTTGAAACATATTGTTCAATGTCTGCTGGAATTTTTTTTTTTAACTTTGACGGTGACTTCTCTAAATGAGAAATTGTTCTTTGTTATTGTCACTTGGAAGTTTCCGCCAAGTTTGTTTTGGTTTTGGCGGTACTTCGCAAGTTGTTTCTCTCATTGTCAATGTCCATCTTACTTTTATTATTTGGGTCGCAAAGGGATTTCAAATCTCACATTCCCCCTGTGCACCTTCGGCGCGCTGAAACTTCATTCATCCAGATTTCAAAAATCACATTGTCCCTTTGCGCCTTTGGCGCTGAAACTTTTCATTCATCATTCATCCTGAATATGAAACACTAACGGGTGATACCCTGCGTTGCACGGGAGAAGATGGTTATATCAGTCAAAATGATTGATGGGTCAATATACCCGCACATATGAAATTTTAGACCGATCGGCCCAGCCATTTTCGAAATAAAAGGTGAAGGTCATCAATTTCAAGGTCAAGGTCACCCCGCACGGGCACCCCGATAAAGTCAAAAATGATCGTTGGGTCATTATACCCGCACATATTAAATTTTAGCCCGATTGGCCCAGCCGTTTTCAAAATAAAAGATCAAGGTCATCAATTTCAAGGGACAAGGTCACCCCACACAGGTACGGCACCCATCCCCATGTTACTAGAAGGGACGAATTACCCCTGTGTAGAAAATTTGAGATCGATCGGTCGAGAAACGGAGGAGTTCTCCCGGAACAAATGATAGAGAGAGAGAGAGAGAGAGAGAGAGAGAGAGAGAGATTCGCATTTATATATTAGATTGTACGCCAAATATTAAAGGAAATAAACCTGCAAACTGACAAGGAAATAGATTTCACTATGGACTGACTATAGAGACGTAGATGTTAAAACGACCGAATACTTCCATCTTTACAAATAAAATTTACAGACTTCGAAAAACTAAAAAATAACGTTTGTAATTACATCTATATATCTTTAAAAGATTATAATTGAACCATCACCAGTGTCTCGTGTGACATTTTGTATATATAGACAATAAACATATAGTGTGTTTTTATATCTGTGTTATACAACGAGTTGAAATATGGTTTATTTTTTCGAGGCTTCGCCGAGAAAAAATAAACCATATTTCAACGAGTTGTATAACACAGATATAAAAACACACTATATGTTTATTGTTTTTATCTGATAACAAACAGACACCCGTCTCGTGCGTCTATCCGACTTATATATGCTTCCCACGAGCCTCCAAAGAAAACCAGTCTACGAGACAAAAGAAATAGGACAAGACGCATAGAGTTGTGTCCCTTACATTACAAAATCGATGACGGCGATTGTAAAGTGCGATTGCACTTCTTGCATCATGTAACTGCGCTGGAACAAAATAAATTTCAACTATTTTATTAACAGTAACAAAACGGTGTTTTAGTAGAGTTATTCTTTTTTTGACATAGTTCCAGTTTTCTTCCGTGTTTTATGCTGTAGTCCCAATATAACAAATAATTTTGCGTTTGTTTACAATTTTTACGAAGTGTTTTTTTTTCAGGTAGAGCAGACGAACTTTTAATTAGCGCAGTTCCGCGAGTACTTTTGATCGAGGCCGTGACTATAAATAGTTCGCAGTCGCCGCATACTAATTACTATTAACATTCAAGTAATTTCTACAATGTTTTGAAGCAAAATTTTAGGTTGCCTTTATTGAAGCAAAATAAATAAGAAATGACACCATCAGAGGATTTTGACAAAGTGCAATAAGCGTACAATTAAAACCTGCCCTGTGATATAACGATGTTTCATGAATGAATGAATGAAAATGGAATTGAAAGAGGTCAGAGGTCGTTCGCATAAATTATAATTATATACAACACCCGTTGTATATACTTCAAGTATATACAACGGTTGTTATACTCTATGGTTATCAGATAAATGTGCATAATATGTAAAATTGTAGTGTTTGAGTTTTTGTGCTGTTAAATTGTGAAATAACGTTATCTAATGTTATTAGAATTAATAAATAATTACCTTAAACCGCTTGTCCATAATATTGTCACTTGTCAATTATGTCAATTGCCAAACCCCCAGACAGAACATGAATAGACAAATTCACATGCGATTATAGTTTCAAACAGACTTTTTTGTGCCCCTTTTCATTTTAGAATAATCAGGCCCATCTGGGCGGACAGGCCCATATGGGAGTCACACCTCCAGTTGGTCATGACTGAGTTGACATTGCATTTGTCGATGGTATTGTTTGGATCACTGGGTTTGAGAAGATCGACAATCTTGTTGGAATTAATGTCCAGCACACGCTTAGCATTTTTGTTCAGAAAATTCTCTTGGGGTACTTAAGGTTTGGTCACTGCATATTTTGGATCAACTGATCTTGTTGGAATTCATGTCTAGAGAGTTCACTTTGTTGTAGACATATTTTATCAATTAGGAGATCCAGTCATTTCTACTTCGATATGTCTAGCCATGGTAATGACGTCATATATCAGGTAATTGGAGCCCGATTTCCAAAATATTTTCAGTTTTGCATATAGGACTGTGAATGTTAAAAGGTCATGTGGAACAAACTTGCAGAAGTGAGATTTAATTTCGACGTTTTTGCATCCCGTCTCATTTTGCACAATATTTAATATGTTGTTGCATCAGTAGTCATATTTATTTCTTTATTTTTTTTCAATTATTTATGGATGTTTAAGGTCAGATATTTCTGCACATTGGCTAATCCTGACTGCAATTATGGAGATAAAGTCAATCGTTTATACCCATGTTGCCCCACTTTAGAAGACTTCCACCCCAAGCATTTGTGGCATTTGTGGTTTTATTTTACCAGTAAAACATATCTTGTGTACCACAGAAAACAAGCACTGCTTCACTTCCAGGGGGATCAGACATCATAAAACTGCGATGAGAAATCATTTCAAGTATTCATGCTGTGTTAAACTATTAGAGTGGTATATTTTAAAGTTGTGAAGGAAACTGTGTCACAAAATGGGAGGTGTAAAAACAAAGAGATGTAAAAACATCCATTACGGTAAATCAAAAGGTGAAAAGCATCAGTTTTTTTCTTTTTTGAGCTCAACAAAACACTAAGATTTTATAAAAATCTCACACATTGTAATTTTTTTGACGTTGATGTCAGATGATGTCTAGCCCAGCTGGGCCCTAACCGTTGAGAAATCTAAATTTTATAGTAAATTTCCTTTCTTATACCTACCAAAATTGTTTACTACAGGCTTGCACTACAGTGGAAGTCCCTAACTCAGAAAATATTCTCTCTATTTTGATCTTTTCCAAGGATTTGGGAAAGAAAAGTGGTGCAAAAGCACCAAGAAAAAATAAGCCAAAACTGGGTCGAGTGCTACCGGCGCACACCAAGCAGGGGACGCTCTTCTCCTAGTACACATCCAAGGGTTCCGGTACCAGTGCGCAGTCAGTAACCAATGACTCATTCTTTGGGATCCGCCAACATTGGCATTATGTGATCAGCGGGGAGAAAGGATTCTTACCCGAATAAGAAGACGCGAGGACCTCCATGTAAACAATTGTGGTAGGTATAATAAGAAAGGAAATTTACTACAAAATTTAGATTTCTTATCAACCCACCCGACAATTGTTTACTACAGGCTGAATAGACAATAGGAGGAGGGAATCACATACCCCCCCCCCCCCCCCCCCCCACATAAACCGAGCGCACTGGAACAGAGGACAGAAGAATAGTTCCCAAGGCCGATCAAACCATAACATCGCTAACATTAGAAAAAGACAATGAGAGATGAGACATACGGCACTGCGTGACGCACAGACAGAAAGGACAGTGAACCAGCACAGGGCTGGAACAGATCTGGAAGCCTAATGACCAGGGTAGACAACAGCCTGAGCAGAAGTAAGAGGGCCCAAAGAAAAAAGGGCTGCCGCTGCAACTGACACAGATAGAAGGTGGAGAAAGTAGAAGCATTTCCCCAGTAGGCTGCCTGCATAACATCCGACAACTTGACGCAGTTAGCATAAGGCCAGGAGGTAGACAAGGCACGCACCTCCCAGTCGCTAGACGAACAAAAGCCACACGAATAGCAAGACAAATCCACCGAGAAATGGACTGAGGAGAGATCTTCTGTCGACCAGGAATAAGAGACAGAAAGAATCGTTTCCTGCATTTCCTAATGAACTGCGTCCGGTTGAGATAAATGCGAAGTGCCGATATGATGCCTTCCCACATACGAAAAGGTCCCCAGAAGCATGGACCTGTACCCTTTGATGGTAACAGTCTGGAGACCCCGAGAATCAAACAGATATACCAGAAACTCCGCAATCTGTGTTATCGAAGGATTGGCATAATCAACACAGTGATCAGCACACCATCGACAGAAGACCTTCTACTTAGCCGCATAGGCTAAACGAGTGGAGTGCCACCTTGAAGAAGAAATGCTCTCCACTACTCGTCTCGAAAAAAAACTCTACGGAGGAGGCAGGACCTGACAGATATGCGTGAAGGCACAATGAAGTTGGGTCGACGTGAAACCTCCTCGGGTGACCTTGGCAATAAAGGTCGCGACGAAGAGGGAGACGTGCCGGAACCGCCGCCAACAAAGAGCGGAGCTGATTGATCCACACCCGTTGAGGCGACAGGGGAGCGATCAGATTGATTTGACACCTGCAGGTCCTGATCTTGGCCAGAACCTGAGGCAGAATCGGAACCAGCAGGAAGGCTTAGCCGACTAGACCGTTCCAATAGAGTGACAGAGTGTCCACGGCGAAAGCCAGGGGATCTGGACACGGAGACACGAAATTGTCCACCTGGTGGTTCCAACGGGTCGCAAAGAGATTGATTTGGCGACGGCCCAGAGATCGCGAAGCGACTGGAACACTGCCCTGTGAAGCATCCACTCGGTGGAAATGACCCTGCCCCGTCCGGATAGGGAGTCGGCTAGGACGTTCAAACGACCGGGAATGTGACGAACAACCACTCCAGTGTCGACATCCTGAGCTTGCAGAAGATCCCGAGCCAATTCGTACATGGGAACCGAGTGCATGCCGCCCTGGTTCTGAATATAAGCGAGAACTGTCGAACAACAGAAGGACCTGGTGATTCGAAAGGTGGGGGATCCACTGCTGGAAACTCAGAAGAAGAGCAATAAGCTCCTTCTGGTTGTTGTGAAGAGGTGTTTGATCCTGATCCCATACACTGTGAAGGGAAAGACCAAGAGGATCCAACGTCGCACCCCATCCGAGATCGCTGGCATCTGCCATCAGAACACTATCGGACGTGGGCAAGTCCAACGGAACTCCCTGCATAATCCACTGAACATCCTTCCAGGGAAGAAAGTGACGCTGAAGAGTCTGGTAACTGAAGCACCAGATCCAGAGGATCGACATTCGGCCTCCAACGACCGAGTAGAGAGTGTTGGAGAGGTCTGGCATGCAGCCGACCGAGAGGAATGAGATCTGTCACCGAACCGCAGAGACCGAGCAGAGTGGGGTGCCTCCGGAAGGATATTCACAGACCGGACCGAACAACGTCTAACACCCAAGGATCGGATGTGACGGTGGCCAATGGTCTGCGAACCCTGATATCCTTCCTCCAACCCGGGACGAATCGAGGTGAGGATCTTCATCTCGAGCCCCGGCGAGGCCTGCGAGAGGAGAAGCCACCTCCTCTATTAGATGAATGATCCAGAGTCCTCCCTCTGGTCTGCCGACCTTACCCTTACCACGCGAGTAAGAAGTAGAAGCGGCGGGAGGTTGATCAACCCTTGGCTTCACAGAGGAAGCAGAAAGGCAATGGTTAGGCTTCGAGCGGCACCTGCCTCCAACAGAAGGCCGATCAAGCTGGCGATGACACAGGACGTCGCCACGGAAAAGACTCGGACCCGACAATGAAGTGGAACGAAGAGCAGCTCGCTGCCCCCCCCCCCCCCGCCCCCCCCCCCCCCAGGAAGGGAATGGCTTGTGTCCAGCCAGCACAGCGTCCCGGTGATCTAGTTCCACGTTAGCCGTATTACAGGCATGCGTGTGAGCAAGATGCATGAGCGTCTTGGAAATCACACGTAAAGGAGCCTGTACGTCGTCAAACTTATCTGGAGGCAGATAAGCAGACAAAGCAGAGACGAGGTGATCTGAGAGAGAAGGCATGCCCAGCATCTCTCTTGATAAGCCAAACAGGGACACCAGAGTCACCATAGGAATAACGACTGACTTGGGCTTGGAAAGCACAAGGGAGGTGAAGTCCTGATCCAAGACCATCAAAGTCTGGTAGACTGACGGATTGGTGGAATCGTAGGAATGATAACGCACTGGAGGCAAAAAGGTGTCGGTCCTGATGAAGAACGAAGTCTTCATAGCCTTGAAACTCAGCTTAGAGTCCAATGCTGCAAACGCTTTAACCACCTGTGCCAACTGGCACGGTCGAAGGCACCCAGAAGCGGGTTGCACCACAGGCAGGGAGGCGTGCGACCGATGATCTCGGCCTGGCTGACACCGTCGGCTGGTCCGGAAGGAACTCATCACAAAGTCAAGAGCTGCCCGCAAGTCAGAAGACTGTTGGCCCTCAACATCAGGTATGTCTGACCCATCCTCTGAGTCGGAAGACACATAGCCCATCACGGGCAAACAAGCTGATGCCTCCCATGGTATAGGCACACCAAGGGGATCAGAAAGCGGCCTGCTTCCAATCCTTGGAGGCGGCACCGTGGGGGCGTCTGGAAACCACTAGTAGCCTCGCTGGAGGCGACGGGAAGGCCCTTGGAAGAACCTGAGTGAGCAAGGAGAGGGCCCCCCTTAGCTCACGGCCCGTGGCAACCGGTTCGACGTGGGAACGAACCGGCAAAGTGGCTTCACTCCTGACCCTCTGAACCAGCGAAGGGTCAACGATCATCCAGAACACCTGACGCGGGGCGACGGGCGGCAGCCGAAACTTCTGCAGGCAGATGCTGATAGGGGTATACCAGACCCCGAGGATCAACAGTGCGGGAACTCAGGAGGGTCACCGCGGACCTCTAAGGAAAGAAGGTGCAGGCTGCACAAAAAGCGTTGGTCCCGCAAAACTGGCTGTCGGACTAGAGTGCGTGGATGGAAATGCAACAGAGTCCATGGTGACCCCACCAGGAATCTCCGAACCCAAAGAGAAGGCTGCTGGGCTCGACGGCTGAGAGACCACAGCAGAGGGTTCGGCCGACAGCCCCTTCTGACTTCGCCGAGTTGAAGTCAGGGAAGGCAGAGGCCGATATCCCAAGTCTGCACTACCAGACATCTCTGCAACCCCTGCAGGGATAAGACGAGATCGGCTGAAACGATGACCAATGGCGTTGCAGATGGAACAGCAGTGGCAGAATATACGACGGGAGCTGTTGAAACCGGTGGAAAAGTGGAGAGAGCAACCAAGCTCGGCTCAAAAGGAGGAGTCACAACCCTAGTGACAACCTCAGATGTGGACAGGTGAGGGACCACAGTCCCGCAACCAGGCATCCCTTCACCAGACAACTCAACAGCTCCCGCAGTATCCACCAGTTAAAGACTGCACATCCCCCTCGGAAGGGGTATAACTCTCACCAGATATTGTCGTGTCGGAGGCCCTGAACGACAGCATTCCCCTTCCCCGTGGGTGCGGGAGGAACGGCCACGAGAACGCACCACGTTGCTTGGGCAAAAGACATAGCCCTCAAGGAACAATCCTGGGCATAACAGAGGTGAGAGCAGTAGATCAAAAGGTAAACTCAACAGATGTAGAAAGTAGAAGACCCCCCCCCCCCCCCCAACAACGAGAGAAGGGCGGCAGAAAACAAAGGACCGGCGGGAACACAACTGAACCCAGACGGCCGACAGGGACCCACCCCCCCCCCCCCCAGAAATTCTGCCCTCAACAGAGAGAAATCTTGTCCATACAGCCCCCCCCCCCCCCTCCCCCCACTGACACCTAATTCCAATAATAATAGTAATATCCAAAAGGATAACATAAATTTATCAACCAAAAAATTATATATCTGAACCGCACGGTACACGAAAGTCGCACGCGAACACAGAGAATGTACAAAATACAACGAAAATGTGGTTGAAATTAATAACGAGAATATATAAAACACAGTCCTGTTATTATACGATACTCAGATCCATAATTCTAGTCACAGGTTACCATTATCAACGAGGTGAATTATCACCTTTTCGTAATACAAATGGCCGCACGTCATTCCATGACAGCGGAAGAAAAAAGAACGATTATTAGTTACTGACTGCGCACTGGTACCGGAAGCTGTGGATCTGTACTAGGAGAAGAGCGCCCCCTACTGGGTGTGCGCCGGTAGCACTCGACCCACTTTTGGCTTATTTTTCTTGGTGCTTTTGCACCACTTTTCTTTCCCAAATCCCTTTGGAAAGATCAAAATAGGGAGTATATTTTCCGAGTTAGGGACTTCCACTGTAGTGCAAGGCCTGTAGTAAACAGTATGGTAGGTTGATAAGAAATCGCCATGTTGTCAGCAACATATTTTTTAGCTCAAATGAGCAAAGCTCAAGGGGAACTTTAGTGATCACTTTCCGTCTGCCATTCATCATCAATCTGCCCAGCATGAACTTTACGTTGAGACTTCTCATAAACTGCTGGGCTGAATTGAACTAAATTTTATATGCATGATCCTTATCACATATCAATTCAAGTTTGTTTGAATAAGGTTGCCACACCCACAGGGGATACCTTAAGGAGCGTAATTTTGTTAGCCCCCAACAAAATGTTTTAATAATTTAAAAATCTTCTGAATGAATCTTTTGACTCTTGGTATACGACATCCTTAGATGGGTCAGATTCAGGTTTGTTTGAAACAAGTGGCTGGGTTCATATTTGGGCTCCCTAAAGGAACCCAAATTTTAACTGGGTGCAAAATGAAGAAATTTATTTTAAAATCTCCTTTAGATCTACTGGTCAAACTTTGTTTGTGCACAGGAATATGCACAGACTTTGATAGCCTTACTATGGTCATAACGCGTTGATGAACACGCAGATCGACGTGCTATTTGTGCGCATTTCATGACAGGACTTCTAGTTTTAACTGTACTTCATTCTGAATCAATGTCTCAAGTCTAAACAAGAGTTACTCAGAAGATACATTGGCACACTGTATGGGATAGCATCAGGCTTGCTCTTGGGTCATATTTTTAGCTCTCAATGGGACCCCAAATTGTAATTTTAATGCCATTAAAGATTCAAGACTTAAGTGCAATAGAAGAATCATTCTTTTCACATCCAAGAGTCAAGATTCTTTTGTTGTATAGTATTGGCATCCTCAGTGTGTCGAATTTCAAGTTTGTTCATATTTGGGCTCCCTATGGGAGCCTGAATTTTAATTTTAATGTCATTAAAGATTCAAGAAATAAGTACAATAGAAGAACCATTCTTTGAAAAAATCTTCTTTTCACATCCACGAGTCAAGATGCTTTTGTTACATAGTACTGGCATCCTCAGTGTCGTGAGATTCAAGTCTGTTCATATTTGGGCTCCCTATGGGAGCCTGCAATTTAAGTTTCTCCAGATCCACCAGACAGAATCTTTTGATATTTGGTACATAGCATTACAATTCCTCCTAGCTTGAAATTTGTTTAAAGTGTTATGCTTGGCTGATTTTGGTGGGTGGGGGGAATTTATTTGTCACCCTAATTTATGTGTTTTCTGACTCATTAGGCACAGCAACACATCCCCTTAGAATGATCAAAAGTAAGTTAAACTGAAGCCAATGGAGATATTTACAAACCAAGCTTTTTTGTGGTGAGAGGTGTTGTACAAACTATTACGGATTGTTCGAGAGTTTAGTTGCCTGAAGTATTATTCACTTTTTATTCTTAATATGTATATATAAAAAAAAAACCCTGAACCCAAGCTGGTTCATAGTGCCCTGTGCCTTAGTACACAGTACCACCATGCTCCCACCTTGGCAATCGAGAGTAAGCATCTTGCAAGGACAAACTGCAGATGATGCAAGTCTGTATCGAACTGTTGATCTTTCTATTTCAAGTCCATTTTGCTAATCAATGAGCCACCACTCTCCCGATTTGTCCAGTGAAAGGTAAATGTTTTACATTGGGATCACTTAATCTCGACTGCCCACGTGGGGGCATGGTTCCATTGTGTGCTAAGGCATATTGTCTTCAACCAATGCTAACCCAGCTTGTGTGGAGTTAATATGTTAGGGAGTCGGACAGTTGCTGGCCATAGCTCAGTGGTCCTCTCCAGGTACTCTGGCTTCCTCCACCCATAAAACATTCCGACATGTGGTGACCCTGGCTGTTTAAAGTGTCATTAAATCCCAATACATAAATAAATAAATTTATTTATTTATTTTTGTTTAAGGTCACATATTTTTGCACGATAGCTAAGCATGACCCCAACATGAGTATCAACTCAAGACCAGGGGTGTGCGTTAATAAGCCATGTTGCACATTTTAGAGAGGGTTTGCACCTCCCAAGCACTGGTGACTGGGTCCTATTTTACCAGTAAAACAGAGCCTGTTTACAGCAGTGAACAGGCACTGCTTCACTTCCCGGGGTTCCCGCGGGGAAATACATAAATAAATAAATATGAATAAATTTACATTGGGATACTGAGTTAGAAATCTCACCATTGTCCTCATTTACATTATTGATATCATCACATCATTATCACTAATCCAAATCCTTAACGCTTTGAACTAGAGAGGTCACTTTACCAGCCCAGGAACATGAAACATCATTATTTCATTAGTAGGATGGCTGCTTAGTGAAGTTTGTTTGATGTTTGTTGGTGGTTAACGTCACATATTTATGCACCATGGCTAATCGTGACACAACATGGAGATGAAGTCAAGTTTAGTCAATCGTTGATCAACATGTTGCCCATTTTAGAGGACTTTCACCCCAAGCATTGGTGACTGGGTCCTATTTTACTAGTAAAGCGGAACTGGTTTACCACAGTAAACAAGTGCTGCTTACTTCCCGGGGTTCCCACGGGGAGCTGCTTAGTGAATGTGTGATGTAGACCAATCAATATTTTCAATGTGCAGCCCAAAGGCTGCATGTTGCAAAATATTGGTTGGTTTACCCCAAATCATTAATATGAACTCTTCCAACTGCCTACCATTGAACATACATGGAAAATACCACCAAAGTTCACCCTTGAAGGCTTTGGAATTTTTCATACATTTTTGCATGTTTACAGTACGGCCACCGTAGACTAGTCACTTTCCACTGGTTGGCAATATTTCCACAGATGCAATAATATTAGATTCCAGACACTGAATAATCACAAAAACACTAATTTATAGGAATAATTATCAAAAGTTTAATTAATGAAGCACCGGGTACAACCCGGCGCTTCATTAATTAAAATTTTGATGATTATCATTTTTACTGCCTGGTAAATGTACTCGTGGACATCACTGCCCAAGCGTGGATTACAATCAGTCCACAGCAACTGTACTGTATGAGATTGTTTTGTGACTTTGGAGTAGTGTCTAGTAAAATTTTTGACTGCCAATATGGGAAACCAAGACTTGTCTAGAAAAAACTGCCAATGTTATAATATACTTTGCGGGAGCGTGGTGGCTCAGTAGGTAGAGGTGCAGGCTGCAAGCCGAGAGGTCCTCGGTTCAAATCCCACCTGTGGCAACCACGTTGTGTCCTTGGGCAAGACACTTCATCTCCATTGCCCGTGTGGGGGCACGATGACGCCGTGTACTAAGGCGTACTGCACGTCGATGGTACGCATGTCTTCAACCACTCTAACCCTGCCTGTGCTGCAGTGCGGAGTTACGATGTTGGGGAGCTGGCAGCTGCTCGTCGTTGTTCGGTGGTTCTCTCCGGGTACTCCGGCTTCCTCCACCTGTAAAACTGTCACGGTCATGATTAGCCATTGTGCATAAATATGTGACCTTAAACATCAATAAATAAATAAATAATATACTTTGCATGTATCCCCAAAGACTGTTTGTTTGTTTGTTGGTGGTTAACGTCACATATTTATGCACTATGGCTAATTGTGACACAACATGGAGATGAAGTCAAGTTTAGTCAATCGTTGATCAACATGTTGTCCATTTTAGAGGACTTTCACCCCAAGCATTGGTAACTGGGTCCTATTTTACTAGTAAAGCGGAACTGGTTTACCACAGTAAACAAGTGCTGCTTACTTCCCGGGGTTCCCACGGGGATCCCCAAAGACTGGATGTTGAGGTACCTGTTATGAGGTAGTAAAAATTAACCAAAGTTAGAAATGCCTCTATTTATTCATTTATTGGTGTTTAAGGTCACATATTTTTGCACAATGGCCACAACATGAGTATTAACTCAAGACCAGGGGTGGGCGTTAATAAGCCATGTTGCCCATTTTAGAGAGGGTTTGCACCTCCCAAGCATTGGTGACTGGGTACTATTTTACCAGTAAAACAGAGCCCGTTTACCGCAGTGAACGGGCACTGCTTCACTTCCCGGGTTTCCCGCGGGGAGAGAAATGCCTCTAAGGGCTAAATGGGTAAAAAAAATAATGATTTTGCAATACATACTCATTTTTTAAGAACACATACAAATGTTTCAAAGGAAAAAGTTTTTATTAGGGCAAAATAACTGTCTACAAAAAGAGATATTGCTGGCAAATAATCTTTAACAATGTTATGAAATGCAATGAAAACAAAATCACTCATATTCTAAAAGATCTCCACCACAGGGGGCTGGAAACGTATAATATATTTTTTTATATAATTATAAAAAAGGGCCACAACTCTTGATTTCAGGACACTTTACGAGGTCCACTGGACAAATGATTGATTGCTTGTGTTCTTTGGCTTTTACACACAATATTTACAGGTTATTACTTGGTAAGTTTCATATCAGTCGAGATGCTAGGCTATTGTTAGCCAGAGGTAACTTCATATCAGCCTGAGGCAGAAGGCTTAAGCTGATGTAAAGTTATCGTGGGCTGATATCTCAGCCAATATAAAACTAACCAAGTAATAATCTCTTTTTATTCATTAACCCTTTACCCAACGTAACGGCCAAAACCGGCCAGCGCTATTCTCAAAAATCGCCAATTAATTTTCATTATTTTTTCATTTTGTGTCTCAAAAACATAGGTTATGACCCCTCGTTGGAACGAGCTCGATGAGCTCGTTCCAGCGAGGGGTCATAACCTATGTTTTTGAGACAAAAATGAAAAAAATTAGCTATTCAAGAATTTTTTTTGCAAGTGTCGTCTGCTTTTCATGTTAGGTAAAGGGTTAAGCTAAAACAAACAAGGTGCAATGCCACTGGTATCCCCCCGCCAAGAAGTGGTTTACTAAAAAGGGGAATTCTAGGTTGAAAAAAGCAGAAAAAGGTTGATAACTCTAGAGAAAAAAAAATGGACAAAACCTGTTACTTGTGAATATCCTTTCCCCCATGGTGGTCTATCAGCATATCAAAGATCATTTAAAGCTAACATCCACTGACTGAGATATGAAGGTCCAAAGTTGTTACGGATGGATGGATGGATGGATGGATGGATGAATGAAGAGATGGATGGATGGAACCCATTTTTATATCCCCCACAAACTACATTTTGGCAGGGGATAATAATTACAACATGTTCTCAGATCAGTTTTCTAATAGTGTCATTCTTTCTCATTCTTTTCACAAAGTCTTAAGTTTTCTCTTTCCTAGTTTAGCTATCCGAACATCTTGGCTTCCCCACTGGGGAAGCTGCGATGTTTGGATAGCTGAACTATCTGTTTTCCCCTTCTGAATCTTAGTTTGCACTGAATGTTTTGTACAATTCAACTTATTACATTATGTCAGCTTATTATATGTTATCTCCACCAACATGTATGGTATATGAAGATTTAATACCTGGATGCCAAGCCCCAGTTTTTGTCCCGTTTGAAACACAATAGAAACATAGTGGAAACAAATTTGTGGACGCATTTTGCATGCTCCGCAATCAGTTGGACCAAACGCGTGAATAATTGTTTTGTTTTTACAAACATAAAAGACAACAGATAGAGTTACATCCCTTTCCCTTGGAAACACGTAAACGTATCGGCTATTTTGTTATTAGATTTGCTCTTATTTCATTTTTCTCGAGTTGTATGATATAATTATTCGACTATTTAATTTATAACAGCAAAATATGATCAAACGGTCTAAATCTGATGATATTTGTGACTATTTTCAGGTTTTTCGTTCGATTTTTATATTGAGGCGAGCAAAAGAGAATGGCTTTCATTTAAACCATATACCCCCGATGTGTCTCATGCGCTTATACCCTGGATGTTGCATGTTATATACCTTGGATGTTGGGTTCACCCTTTGCCATGGCTATTTGTCCAAGGCATTCTGACCAATCAAAAGACAGAATTTATCAGGATATAGGGACAAACCAATTTACCTGATTGCATTTGGTGAAAACGGTGAAAGATTTAAATGTGCATTTGGTGAAAGATTTAAATGTAAAACTTGTTGTGCCTAGTAATGCATCAAGACAGACATCTCTAGTTTGGTTCACATCAGCCAAGTTTGATATCATATCTGCCGAGTTTGAAGTCATATCTGCCAAGTTTGATAATGGGCAGTTCTTGGAAAGAAAATCACATCTAGGAAATAATAGTTATTGTCAAGATGGAAACTCCTGTCAGCCAGTGATTTAGTTATACAGTGGAACCCTGTTAATTGAATAGCCACTTTGCCAATGAAAATTATTCAATTAACAGAGTATTCAATTAACAGGAATTGTGTCACTTTCCTGTATTCTAGAGATAAACTTAGCATTTATACTATTATATCTCGTTTGACAGAGCTCCATGAGCTCTGTCAAACAAGATATAATAGATTAAATGCCTGTATTGGATGTACTGAAGCCAAATAGGTCTATAAACAAAGGAAAACTGGGGAGAGTCATTGTATTTTCTCGATAGATTACAAGATTTTGTATTCAATTAACAGGATTTTACTCTATAACCTATATTCAATTAACAGGTCAAATTTGTACTGGATGTATGGCAAATGGTTTTGTGTTGGGAAACTATATTCAATTAACAGGGTTATTCGGTTAAGTGGTATCCAATTACGTGGGCTCTGCTGTAATACACTCTCCACAAATCTACTGCACATGGGCCTCTTGCACTAACTAAAATGTAGGTGTCACTGACTGAGGTGAAACTGGAAAAACTGTAGATAATTGTGCTGTATTCTCTATTTCTACAACTCTTCCATGGGCCAATTCAGAGTGAGGTGCACCTATTTTTGTAACTCATTTTTTTACAAGCACCAAGAGACACAATATTATCTGTGATAATACATGGATGGCAGTGGGTGTCCATGTGTTATTGTCAATAACACCAAACTCCATGTATACAGCTATAGGCCTAGTTCTTACACAGGACTCGTGGGAGCCGATATGAATTGATTTCTTTTCTTCAAAATTTTAATGCTAGAATATTTCGATTAGGAAACATTGCTGTCATGTGCAAACAAGCCAGCAGAGGGCAACACTGACCTTCCATGTTACAACATTCCCCCCACATTGGTTGGAAATGTGTTAATGGCAAAGCATTTTAGTGTTGCCATGATAGATAAATGATGTCGCTAAATGTGCTGTACTCCTTATTTTGAGTATATAATCTTCATAACAACCACTCTTAGTTCTGAAAAGGAAACAAAAAGCTCTCTCTTTCATATAAGTGGATGATTTTAAGTGTAAGAGGGATAAACTATCTGAGGTTTAACGAAATTGCTTCATGTTTTTCCCTAGTTACAAATTAGGAGAGAGTGCCTACAGGAACTCTCCCATCAATTGTTCGAAGACAATTCTCGACAGACTAAACAATTACACTTCGAAGATAATATGAAACCTTCAAGTCATGGTACCTGCACTTCAGAACGCAACTCAAATAGGGGCTTCCTACACCCAACAAATTAAAGCAACTTGCAATTTGGCAAGGATCCTCAGTTATTACACCGCCTGCTGACAGTTGCTCGTTTGTTCTCTCCAAGTAGTCCAGCTCTCTTCACCCGTAAAACTGTCTGGCATGAAGTGACCCTGGCTGTCAAGTATCATTAAACCCCAATAAATAAATAAATTACGCCTCCTAAAACCACCAGAGGATCCACTTGCTGAGACTGGAGTGCAGAGAGTGTTGTTACACTTTTAAAGGTAAAGCTCTCCTAACCCATTAACCCCTAGCACTCTGGTAGTGCGACAGAAATTTCTCCAATCACTCTTTTTTTTCCTGTTTAACTTTGAATTTAACCAATTATATCTTGTTTGACAGAGCTCAATGAGCTCTGTCAAACAAGGTATAATTGGTTAAATATCAAACTGAATTATGGGAAATAGTTGCTGCTGAAAATTTTGCCATTTTCATATCAGAGTTCAGAAGGTTAATATTATTGTATTTTTTGGCAAATGCCACCATAAACTGAGGGACTGGTAGAAAAAGCTGTTGCAGTAACACGACAAAGTGTCACCTGAAATTTCAAGAGTTGATCTTTTCTTTTTACCCATCAGATACTTATTTTTTGGTTTCACTGCTGGAACCTTTTCCAACTGCGTGTTGCATAACAGTATAAAAAGTGGACCTACCCCATCACCTAATGTAATGACTAGCACTATTCACAAAAATCATCAAATTCAAAATTTTTGCCGTCAAACATAGTTTATGACCTTCCTTTTTGAGCCATTGCAATGTGTGGTCATAAGCTATGTTTTGAAGGAAAATACAGTACAGTCACCGTGGACTGGTCGTAATCCATGCATCGGCAGTGATGTCCACACATGCATTTACCAGGTAATAACAAGATCAATGCGAAGCATGGCATATGCCCCTGACAGTGTCATAAATGGGAAGGTAAGTTACTAGAGCATAACAAAAATCGAAAGGAAGCTTCCTCTAGACACCAATAATGTATCAAAAGAAAGAAAGAAAATTGATTTGAGTCAGCATTCATTAGTTATTTGATTGAAACCAAATTCAAGATGGCCACAATGGTGGCCATACTGAATTGGCTAGCTGATCCAAAATTGAAAGGAAGCTAGACACCAATAATGCATAACCAAAAATTGAAATTGATTTGAGTAAATATTCATTAGTTATTGGATGGAAACCAAATTCAAGATGGCCACAGTGGAAGTCATAATGAATTGGCCACTGATGGCCATCTTGGTTCAGCTGACTGGTCCAAAACCGAAGGAAGCTTCCTCTAGACACCAACAATGCATAATTAAAAAATAGAAATGATTCGAATCAGCAATAACTAGTTATTGGACAGAAACCAAATACAATATGGCTGCCATGTTGGCCATACTGAGTTGGCTAGCGGGACCAAAATCAAAATGAACCATTGTCTTGTCATCCACAAGTTACCCTTAAAATTATGATTTGATCAAATAAGCAGTTCTTTAGTTATCTGAGGGAAATCAAAAGTTAACTGACAGATGACTTATGCCGGATGCCAGTCGGACATGGTAAAAACATAATGCACCCCCCGTCCTCCCGAAAGGTTCTCGGGGCTCGCGGCCATAAAAAGCATGAGCAGCAAAATTTTAATCAATGAAGCGCCAGATTTGTACTCGGTGCTTCATTTATTAAATTTTTGATAATTAGTCCTATAATTAATGTTTGGAATCTAAAATATTGTCCACCCATGAAAGATTACCAGTCCACGGCGGCTGTGCAGTATGAAACTATGTAGTTATTTAAGAAACCATTTTTGCAAATGATTGTCTAGCAGTTCTAATAAAAGGTTAACAAAAAAATTTCGACAATTAATAATCTGTGATATTATGCAGCAGATAAAGAATACTTGGCACTAAACAGTTCAATGGTATTCATCTGTAGTGCTAATATAACTGAATGATTATGCTTGGTTCCATATCTACTTATTGATAACTCTTCTGAGTGAGTACTCTACAGTTTCTAATTGGATTGTTTCATTTGATAAATGTCTATATGTAGATAGCACTGATTGGTAATGTTAAAAAACAGGAAATATTGATTCTCTTCCACTTTACTGCTTGGCTAATTCATCTAAATAGGCACCCAATAATTTTGTCTGAAAAAGAGAAACAAAACACAAGTATTGATAAAGCTACATTATCAAAAAAGTCATCTCCTGGAGAAAAAACAGAAGTTGGGATTTCTGCAAGAAAAACTAGAGTGGTGCCCCCCCCCCCCCCCCCCCCACACACACACACACACAAAAAACACATCTTGATACAGCAATCTTGCTAATATCTAAATTTAAAGAGCAGAAAGCAATTTGTCCTTCAGCACAATGATTCTTTAAGTCGATAGAGTGAAAAAGGGCCATAACTCTGAAAAAATGTGTGGAAGAAAGTAGGGCTACACAGGTATCATTCATCCAGGATGCTCTATCACAACACCAAATATCATTCATATCAGAGTAGCAGTGGATGAGATACAAGGAAAAATGTGGGTATGGACAGACGAATGGACAGACAGAGATCTCCATAAGATACCCCTTTGACTTTTCAAGTCAGGGCATAACAAGTTAAGAAAGGAGAGGAATATTGTAAGATCAATTGGTTATTACCATCACATGGGTTTCCAAGATGGTCTTGACCTCGCCTCTGGGTCATTTATTGACTCGCCCTAATGGACTTGTTGATATATGCCCAGAGACAAGGTCTCGACTTCAATACACCATCTCTGAAATCCACATGGTGGTAATATCCAAAATGTATGGGTTTGGACATTTGTCTCAGAAGATAGGCATTGGGATATAAAAATGGCTCACATTATGAAATTCCGAGTTGATAAGGTGAGCAAAACAGATTGTAGGATGCAGCAAAGAAACTGCACTTTTACAATATTTACGATCAAATTGAAGAGATTTTGAGGAGTAGTTAAGAAAATGTTCCAGGGAACAGGATATCAGAATTCAAGGGTTTTAAAGGCACCAGGTGAAGTTTTATTCCCAGCAAGGCAAATGTCGAAAAGGGTCATTCCAACAAGGTGAATCCAAACAAGACAAATTCCAAGAAAATGACCATATGGCCTATCTATTCCGAGGTTTTGTGCAATAGAACTGGGAGGTTTTGATTTTCAGATAGGGTTTCTGTTTGGTCTCAGTTCAGTTTTTCAAAGTGTTAAGAAAATATAATAACACTTCAGGCTCTATAACTTGGAAAAAATCATCAACACTTTGTACAACACCACTCACCACAAAGAGTAATGTATGTACCACTACTAGGTTCAGCCTAACATCACTTTGATCACTCTTTAGGGTTCTAGCGGATCACTTACTAAGCCTATTCTGTCAGAAAATGATAAATTTTAAGTAATTTGTATATTTTTTATACTTACCAATGGCCCAGACTAGCTGTTGCTAAATCAATTTAATTCAGGGCTAAACACAAATTTTGCCCCCCCAATCCCCAAAATTTGCATACAAAACCGAAAAATTCAAGTCCTACCTGGTCCTCCATACTTTTGTTATCTGTGCATGTGCAGTATCCAGGAAGGTACCAAAATTGGCGCCAACCATCATTCTTTCTACAGTGCCTTCTAAATGTTATAATCAGCGGGGAGGTATGAGTGCGCACGCATGGGAAGGCCATCCCCTTCTGGGCCATTGGTAAGTAACAAATTACTTAAAATTTATCATATTTTTATACCACAACCAATGGCCCAGACTAGATGAATCGTAAAAAAGGCTGGACGGCCTAGGGCTTAAAGGAAAATCCAATCTCTCAATTACTTCGATAAAGGATAGCTCCTACAGGAGAATAGGAGAAGACATAGGAATTACATATGTCCTTCTCTTTTACAAGAAAAGAGATTGGCATAACACCAACAATGTAATTGAGAATTATATAATTTTCTCCATTTAATGCCAGCATAACCCATTATGCTAAATCAGTAAAGGAAACCAATATATAAAGCAAGTCCAGAGAATGAGATGCTTTATACTCATTTAAAAGTGTCCGAGGATTGTATATTAATGCCCGTATAACGTGTAACATATACAAATGCTTCACAGTGAGCTACACTTTAAAAGCAGTACATAAATGAGACATAGTTATTGCTTCACACCGAGCTACACATTAAAACCACCCATTACCGATGCTGAACTACTGTCTCTGGAGGAGGCATTCCCTTGCTTTTCACTATAAAGCCAGATAACATAAGGGAAAAACCGTCCCCCCCCCCCCCCCACACTTCAACTTGTTCTGAGGATAAATTCCTCAGAACGAAGAGGGCAGCAGGACGGTGTCAGTGCTCGAGCAGACTGCCTAAACACCTTGTAGATGTAATTTTAATGGACCACATTCTGAGCAACAGAAAGAGGACCCAAAGATCTAAGGTCACCAGAGATGGACTCTAAATTTCTAAGCTAAAACTTGGTAAATGAAGAGAGCTGTTTCCAGTATGCAGCCTTTATAAGATCAGTAATGGCTATACTGTTAGAATAAGCCCAAGAAGTGGACAGTGCTCTAACCTCGTACACTGAAATCTTGTTGACAGAACGTTGATCCAAAGATAGACTTTCATAGGCAATACATATTGCCAACTAAATCCATCTAGCGATAGAATGAACAGATATATCTTTTCTGTTTGGAATCAATGAAAGAAAGAATCTTTTTCTTCCCTTTCTTGTAAAATCTGATCTACATTTATAAATGCGCATTGCTCTAACTGGACACAGCAAAGGTCTATGGTTATCCGAGGAGTCTAACATCAGATGGTAGATGCAGAACACTACGCCTAACCACCCATAGGTGAAGACGTAAACATGGGGAAAAGAACAGAATTCATTCTGTTATCCAGCTAAAACTCCTAAGAAATTTTAGTAATAATATTACAGAAAATATGCCAAAAGCATGGGAGAATAGCAAGAGGGGACTTAAAGGAAAGGGAGAGAGGAAAACACTGAACAAGCAGTGTAACTTGATAACAAGAATGACCACAACAGGCTATTGCCTCGAAAATAGGTAACTTAATATAATTTCATTAAAAAATTTTAAGTTACAGCCCTGATTATTTTCTGTCACTCATTTTTCCTCTCCTCCTTCTATATCCTCCTTAGAATCACCATTTCTCTAATATTTATGTGTCTGGCATCATTTAAACTGAGATTTACAAGCACAAAGATCAGTCAGATGTTAACTGATGAAGGGCCAAACAAAGAATGTTTAATGGCGCCAATTTCGGGACATCCTTGACACTGCGCATGCGCAGTAGAGGTGAAGTATGGAGGGCCATTCAGGACATGTTTTCTTTGGTTTTAGATGCAAATTTTGGGGATTGGGGGGCAAAATTTGTGTTTGGCCCTACATTTTTAAGAGTTAGCACCAGCTATGTCTGGGTCATTGGTACAGTATAAAAATATAATATTTTTTCAGCTGCTGATTTTGCATATTACGTGGGCAGATGAGGGCAATTTGTTGGGTAAAGGGTAAAACCCACAATGTGAAAGCCCTGGAGCCACTGGGTCCAAAGAAATTTACTTAAACACAAATTCATACAAAATTGGATGCTAAAACCGACACTACCACGACATTACCTCACCTCTACTTCATAGTAGGTGAACTAAAAAGGTCCTCTTAAGGCCTAAAAAAAAATAAAAATTTGTTTCTCAGGCCCTCCCACATGGTCCTTTTGGCTGTTGCATGCTCTCTTTTTATACCAATGTAAACTTAAAAAAATAAAAATTGAATGGTTTCTGTCTGATATTTTACCCAAGTTAAAAAAATTGATAAATTTATCCCTTGAGTACAAGAAGGGTTTGCAATGCTTTAGCTTTGCAAAGCCTTCTTGCTCTCAAGGGACGAAATACACCGCTACCCATGCTATTCCGTAGATTATGAGGCCTAAAACATAAATCAAGAACATGAACTTTTGATGGCAAAGAAATTATTACAGAAATAAATGAAAGTGTCAATGACACTGTAGCTTAACTTGTCGTGTGTTGTGTTTGATGAAAAGGATAATGTTCAATGTTTATGAAAGGATTATGAAATAAGACAAGAATTGTGATAATTGGGAATATGTTATTTTCTGTTCCCTGTATGCTATGTTTTTAATAAATATAATATGAGTGTAGACTGTACTAAAGAACTGAGGGGTGGGTTAATGTGGCCCTCACAGTTAATGTATATGGCCCTCACAGTTAATGTATGTCAACGAAAGTTACCAAGTTACAGTGAAATTATTCCAAAACGAGTCATCCTATCAAGTTACAATGAAATCACTTCATAAATATTGCCTGTAGACTGTGCTACAGGTTTTCTGGCTTCAGGCCTGTGTAGCCATCACAGTTGACCGATTGCAACTAAAAGGGGACATCCTCATCTCAACATTATACTGAGTCATTCTACCAAGTTACAATGAAATCCCTTTACAAATACGACCTGTAGTCTGGTCTAAAGTTTTTTGGATTTTAAGCTTGGGCAGCCATCATGGTTGAATGATCGCAACCAAAAGGGGACATTCTCAACTGGGCATTATCTGGAGTGATCCTACAAAGTTACAATGAAATCCCTTCATAAATATGACCTGTAGACTGTGCTCAAGGTTTTCGGGCTTCGGGCCCCTATAGCCGTCACAGTTAACCAATCATGACCAAAAGGGGATGTCATCATCTAGACATTATATGGAGTCAACCTAACAAGGTACAATGAAATCCTTCCATAAATACGACCTATAGACTATGCTAAAGGTTTTTGGGTTTTGGGCTCGGGCAGCCATCATGACTGAATGATCGCGACCAAAAGGGGATGTTCTCATCTAGACATTATTTGGAGTCATCCTACCAAGTTACAATGAAATCCCTTCATAAATATGACCTGTAGACTGCACTAAAGGTTTTCAGGCTTCGGGCCCTGTTGCCGTCACAGTTGACCAATCGCGTCCAAAAGGAGCCGTTCTCATCTGGACATTATATGAAGTCAACCTACCAAGTTACAATGAAATCCCTTCATAAACATGACCTGTAGAATATGCTAAAGGTTTTCGGGTTTTGGGCTTGGGCAGTCATCATGGTTGACAGATCGCAACCAAATGGGGAAGTTCTCATCTAAACATCATACGGAGTCATCCTACGCAGTTACAATGAAATCCCTCCATATTAAATATGACCTGCAGACTGTGCTAAAAGTGTTTGGGTTTCGGGCTTGGGCAGCCATCATGGTTGACAGATCATGACCAAAAGGGGACGTTCTCATCTAGACATTATACAGAGGCATCCTACCAAATTACAATGAAATCCCTTCATAAATGCGACCTGTAGACTGTGCTAATGGTTTTTAGGTTTTGGACTTGGGCAGCCAAACTGGTTGACCGATCGTGACCAAAACGGGACGTTCTCATCTAGACATGACCCCAAGCCTGCATGTGAAATTTCGTGATGATCAGACAAGAACTACGGGGTGTAGCCTGTGCCAAAGAAAAATGTGAACAGACTCACAGATTCACAGACTAACAGACTTCCGCACGCGTGATGGCAATAGCTTATCTTGACTTTGTCAAGTTAAGCTAAAAATAAAATAAAAAAATGCTCGCCCACATGCAATTTTACAAATAATGGCCTGAGAAACAGAAGATCTACTTTGTGTGGCCTAAATTATTAATGTTATTTTTCAGTAGAAGCTAAAAATCAAAAAGTGTTATCTCAACTAAACCAATGCAAGTGAATAAATTACTGTTATACTGATAAGGAACAATGGACACCATCCCTGAAAGAGTCGCCCTTTACCCAAAAGCACACAAGACATCAAAATTCATTATTTTAATTACTGTTTTTTCAATTTTTTTGAAAAAATTTCTACAGAACCATATCATGTGACCTCTTCCCCATTGGAACAAGCTCGATGAGTTCTAAAGTATAATATTTTTTCAACTGGCCAATTTGTAAATTACGTGGACAGATACAGTCAATTCATTTGGTAAAGAGTTGAAGTCTGAATACTGTTCCTCGACATTTTTTTCTTTTTACATATAAGGCCTAAAAAAAATAAAAATCTGTTTCTCAGGCCCTCCCGCATGGTCCTTTTGGCTGCTGCATGCTCTCTTTTTACAACCAATGTAATCTTTAAAAAAAAAAAATTAAATAGTTTATGTCTGATATTTTACCCAAGTTAAAAAAATTAATAAATTTGTCCCTTGAGTGCAAGAAGGCTTTGCAATGCCTTAGCATTGCAAAGCCTTCTTGCTCTCAAGGGATGAAATACACCGCCACCCATGCTATTCTATAGATTATGAGGCCAAAAACATAAACCAAGAACATGAACTTTTGATGGCAAAGAAATAATTACAGAAATAAAAAATAAAATAAACTTAGATGCGAGTCTTCCATGGAAGACGTGTGTCGCCTGGTGTTTCAGACAGAATTCTAAGTGGAAAAGGGGCATAACTCTGGAAAAATACAGCGGATCAAAAAATAAAATAGGAGGTGCACAATGCCATGATGTGATAAAGAATCACTGAAAGTTTCATCAAAATCCATTCATAGGTTAAAGAGGAGTGCGGATAAGAGAAGCCTGGCGTTTCAGACAGAATTCTAAGTGGAAAAGGGGCATAACTCTAGAAAAAATACAGCGGATCAAAAAATAAAATAGGAGGTGCACAATGCCATGATATGATAAAGAATCACTGAAAGTTTCATCAAAATCCATTCATAGGTTAAGGAGGAGTGGCGGATAAGAGAAAGTGTGACGCAGACGACGCGGACGACACAAGACGACAAAAGTAATCCCTATATGTCGCTCCCCACTTCATGGGGCGGCGACACAAAAACCGCTCGCCCGCATGTAATTTTACAAATAATGGCCTGAGAAACAGAAGATCTACTTTGTATGGCCTTACCCCTTCAATGTAGTTTCTTCTATTTATCTTTTCATTCTGAGAATGTGCTCCATCATCACATGCACCCATTGGTAACAACATCACATTTTTCTGTGTGGCCTCTTGAAAAGTCAAGGTCACAGGAATACTTCCTCCTTCCCTTGTTAAATCTGGATCTTCACCATAAACTAGAAAACAAATTGTCCAATCATATACAGTAGAATCCTCTTAATTGAATATCCATTTTGCCAGTGAAAATTATTCAATTAACAGGAGTATACAATTAACAGGGATTTTGTCAGTTTCCTGTGTTCTGGAGGTAAACTGAGCATTTGTTCTATTATATCTTGTTTGACAGAGCTCATAGAGCTCTGTCAAACAAGATATAATAGAATAAATGCCTGTATTGGATGTAGTGAGGCCAAAAAAGTTGATAAATAAGGCGAATTTGGTGGGTGTCACAGTAATTTTTTCGACATATAACAAAAATTTATATACAATTAACAGGAGTTTACTCTACAACCCATATGCAATTAACAGATCAAATTTGTACTGAAGGTATGGTAAATGGTTTTGTGTTTGAAAATTATATTCAATTAACAGGGATATACAATTAAGAGATATCCAATTAAGTGGGCTCCACTGTACAAATTTTCTTTATGGCTGATCCGGTTCATTATAGTGTGGTTAAAATGTAACTTTTTCAATCAAGTGGATAACAAGAGTAGACATGTATAGATATTTTTAATTATACCTGAGGTTACAGATTCCATCTTGTTTGCAAAGGTTCTGGATGTGATCAAACACTCAAATGGAGCAATTACTGTGAAGTGGATGCTATCAAATTTATTAAATGAGTTCTACAAACAGGTCATCAGTACCGCTGCTAAGTAATTCTGGTTCACCCAAAAATGACAGTCTCAACTTTTCCAAATCTATATAAAGCCAGTCTCAAATGAGGATCACGTGTAGTCAATGATGAGCAAAGATTTTCAAAGTAACAATGTTATAAATGTGAAATAAAAACTTGTGTGTCATTGTGTTAAACACTCTCGACAGACATTCCATAATTTCATTTTTGTTTATATTTCAGGTGTCATATTAAATTATAACATATCTTCAGTCATATGATACACAGATTATTACAGCAGTCAATTAATCTGGGTTGTCCTATGGCATCTTGTTTGATCTGGTCTCGTCAACTCGGTTGAACAAGAAGCCCTGATCAGTTGACTGTTGTAATACAATCTGGGTTGTTCTACGGCATCTTGTTTGCTCTGGTCTTTTTGTCAACTTGATGGATTAAGATAGCCCAGATTAATTGACTGTTGGAAGATAGTTTGGCTTGAACTATGGTATCTTGTTTGCACTGGTCTTGTCAACTTGATGGATTAAGATAGCCCAGATCAGTTGACTGTTGTAAGATAGTTTGGCTTGTCTACGGTATCTTGTTCGATCTGATCTCGTCAACTTGATGGAATAAGATGGTCTAGATTAGTTGACTGTTGTAATACAATCTAGGTTGTCCTACGGCATCTTGTTTGATCTGCTCTCGTCAACTTGATGGATTAAGATAGCCCAGATCAGTTGACTGTTGTAATATAATCTGGGTTGTTCTACAGCATCTTGTTTGCTCTGGTCTTGTCAACTTGATGAATTAAGATAGCCCAGATCAGTTGACTGTTGTAAGATAGTTTGGCTTGTCCTACGGTATCTTGTTTGCTCTGGTCTTGTCAACTTGCTGGATTAACTGGTAAAGTGCTGGTAGCCCATATTTGGGCTTTATTCTGAAGTGCAGGTACTGCAACTTGAAGGCTTAAAATTCAGTGGCTGTGCTTCATATCTGTGAAGTGATATTATTTAGTCTGTTAAGATTTGCCTTGTTACAATTTATAGGAGAGTGCTCACAGGCACCCTCCTATAAATTGTAACAAGTCAAAGACATGTGAACATATTTTGTTGGCCAAATAAAATTTAGCACTCTACCAGTTAAGATAGCCCATATCAGTTGACTGTTGTAAGATAGTTTGGCTTGTCTACGGTATCTTGTTCGATATCATCTCGTCAACTTGATGGAATAAGATGGTCTAGATCAGTTGACTGTTGTAATACAATCTGGGTTGTCCTACGGCATCTTGTTTGATCTGCTCTCGTCAACTTGATGGATTAAGATAGCCCAGATCAGTTGACTGTTGTAATATAATCTGGGTTGTCCTACAGTATTTTTGTTTGATCTGATCTCATCAACTTGATGGATTAAGATAGCCCAGATCACTTGACTGTTGTAATATAATCTGTGTTGTCCTACAGCATCTCTGTTTGATCTGGTCACATCAACTTGATGGAATAAGATAGCCCAGATCAATTGACTGTTGTGATAATCAGCATTTAACCTTTAAGGGCCTGGGCAATTGTCTTGAATTCAGAACCTGAACCCTTCCAGTGGCTTAGAAGAGATTTCTTAACAGGCAGCCAAGACTTGACTAGAAACCAATGCCAAGGTAATTTGTCTATTTTCAGCAGGATTTCAGTGCAATGACTTTTCAGATTTTTAATGGCATGTTGAGGACATCTGTTCTGAGGTCATATAACTCAGAAATAGGCCTTTAAGAGTTAATATATGATTGCAATGAATATCCACTCAATATCACAGTAGTTTTGTTCATCAATTCTGGCTTACTAGAAAATGAGTCTCGACTTGCCAAATCCATATCATGTCTGTCCCAAACAAAGTTGAATCTGATGACCCAAAGGATGCTGAATACTAAATATCAAAAGATTCTGAGTAGTGGATCTGAAGAAGATTTTTATAGAGTTTTTTTTTAATATTGCACTAAGTCAAAATTCAGGCTCCCATTGGGAGCCCAAATATGAACCCGGGGCATGATTTGAACAAACTTGAATCAGATATGCACCACCAGGATGTTCAATACCAAACCCAGGGACTTAATTTGAACAAACTTGAATCTGCACCGTAAGGATACTGTATACCATATATTGAAAGGTTCTGACAGGTGGATCTGAAGAAGATTTTCAAAAAATGTCGGACATATTTTGCCAAGTTAAAATTTGGAAGCCCAAGTATGAAACAAGGGACTTGATGAAAACAATTAGAATCTGACCCCACTACCACAACGGATGTTGTATACGAAATATCAAAAGAGTCTAATCGGTTCTGGAGAAAATATTTTTTAATTTAAAAACTAGAGGGCTGCCACATCGACGGGGCAGCTGATCCCCCCGAAAAAAGTGTGGTCCATCCGGAAACCAAAAAATCATACGATTTTCTAAATTAAAAAGGGGCATAACTCTGTTTAAGCCACATATCAAGTTTGGTTACAATCAAACTATTTCAAGGGAAGTTATCATCCGGAAACGAAATGTAAATGGACGGACGGACGGACGGACGGACAAAAAAAAAACGCGTGACGACTATATCCCCCGAAATTTTTTTTCGGGGGGATAAAAAAAAATTGTGGGTGCTAACCGAGTTATGCCATTTGTGGTGCCCCCTGTGGGTGTGGCAAACTTATTTGAAATTATTAGTTAAGATCCCTCAGGTGAGCTAATCAGAAGACTTTTAAAGAATATTATATCTTCAGTCAAGCATAACTCCTTCAAGAAACTTTAATCTAGCAGTCATTGTTGTGCTGTATGACAAATATCAAATTATTCTGCCTGATGGGTCTGAAAAAGAAGAGCTTTGAAGTATATTCCTCATATTACACAAAGTTAATAAACCTCATATTGCATTAAATTAAAATTCAGGCCCCCAAAAGGAGCACAAATATGAACCAAGGGACTTAATTTGAACAAACTTGAATCTGTTTGTTCAAAGAATGTTTCTTACCAAAGATAATTTGTGCCATGTTTGTTTGGATTGGTCCAGTGGTTCAGAAGATTGATATGAACAACGGACAACGGATGCCAAGTGATGGCAATTGCTCACACTGACTTTCGGTTAGGTGAGCTAAAAATACTGAAATATGATTGTTTCATTATTTATTTGGATTTAATGACACTTTCGACAACCAGGGTCACTTCATGTTGGACAGTTTTATGGGTGCAGGAAGTCAGAGTACCCTGAGAGAAACGGTGAGCAACTGTCAGATTCCCCAACATACTAACTCCATACAAGCAGGGTTACCATTGGTTGAAGACAAGTGCACCATCACCGTGCAGTAAACATTAGTACACAATGCCACCGTGCTCCCTTGCGGGCAATCAGGATGAAGTGACTTGCTCAAGGACACAACGCAATTACCCCTGGCAGGGGTCGCACCACAATGCTGCAACCACTGAGCCACCACAATCCTGGTTGTTTCATTAACCCTTTACCCAACGTAACGGCCAAAACTGGCCAGCGCTATTCTCAAAAATCGCCAATTAATTTTCATTATTTTTTTCATTTTTTGTCTCAAAAACATAGGTTATGACCCCTCGTTGGAACGAGCTCATCGAGCTCATTCCAACGAGGGGTCATAACCTATGTTTTTGAGACAAAAAATGAAAAAAATTAGTTATTCAAGAATTATTTTTGCAAGTGTCGTCTGCTTTTCATGTTAGGTAAAGGGTTAAGCAAAGAGTTAAAAGTATTACCTATCTTTGTGGCATTTCTGCCAGCAACGTAATTTGGATGATCAACATCACTAACCCATGGTTTCCCTCCATGTTCATTCGTAACACTGAAAAAAGAAAAATGACTAGATCAGCATTTAATCCTCCAAATGACACACAAATATCTGGTCTGCAAGCTAATAAAGTCTTGTTAACTGGTCGAGTGCTAAATTATTTTTGGATGTAAAAATTTACTCAAGTGTCATTGCCTTGTTACAGATTATGGAAGAGTGCCTAGATTCATTGGAGATGCAGTCGTCGAGTTACGTTTACTTTCTTCATGCACTCTCTATTAAAAATCTGAAAAATCATCGCGCTGAACTCAAAATTCATAAAAATTTATGGTAACGAGCTCAAATTTCGTAAAAATGGATTAATTAAGGCCCATATCTCTGTAACGAGAAATTGGTCCGGGCCAGTTTTTGAACTCGCTTGAGATATTATTGTAAAAGAACTGTATGGCAAATATCAGTCAAATCGGTGACCGTTCGTTCAAGTTATTCTGCTAACAAGCTCAAAAATTTGTAAAAATTCACTAATTAAGGCCCATAACTCTAACAAAAAAATCAGGCCTGGTCAATTTTCGAATTCTCTTGTGATATTATTGCCAAGGACCTGCATGTCAAATATTAGTCAAATTGGAGAACATTTGCTCAAGCTATTGCGCTAACAGTGTGTGATGCCTGGATGCCAAGACGCACACCGACAGTTGCTAAACATAGATCTCGGTAGTTAACACAACTTGACCAAAAATTCACCAAGGCATTGAAAATGAGGTACTATTCCACTAGTAATAGTAGGTGAAAAGTTGCCAGAGCCCAATTCAGCCGTGACAGATGATAAAAACTTCCAAGGACAATAGTTCTCACAAAAATATTCGGAATATCACGTGCACTAAACATGGGTCTTGACATCAACAAAATACACTTGCATACCAAATATGTAGGGCAGAAACGGTTGGCCCATTTTCACAACCGACTAACCGAGAGCTATAACCGGATAATATCCGGTTATCCGTAGCCATTATTTCACGGAATCTGGGATCAAAACTATAGGAACTGGAAAGCAGTATTTTTCAGAAACTATTCCGTAGTGTGTATACAAACGAACGTTGTCGAGTACTCGACAACGTTCGTTTATATACACACTACGGAATAGTTTCTGCGGTTACTCAGTACTCACGGAATTTGTCGATCATTAACGAAGTTTTGAACACCAAAGTCGATTATTTCTCAATATATACAGCCCTGCTTCGATGTGTAATCTATCCCAAAGAAGAAGCGGCAGATTTACTACGTTTTAACCGTGGAATGATGATCACTATCTATATTTCGGATAACCGGTTGAGGTTTTTTTCAAATCGGTTAGGTGGGTAACTGGTTTGAAACCGGTTATCTGGTTAAACATTTCAGTACTACAAATATGATGTCATTCAACCAAGTATTTTAGTTATTGGGTTTCAAAACCCTATCACAGAATAACCATAAAAATCCATAGAGGCAGTGACTCTGACAAAAATACTTGAAATAACACATGCATTGAACATGAGGCTAGACAAAAAACTTGTTGGTCACAGACTGACTGACAGTTATTTATTTATTTATTGGTGTTTAAGGTCACATACTTATGCACAATGGCTAATCATGACCATGACAGTTTTACGGGTGGAGGAAGCCGGATTACCCAGAGAGAACCACCGAGCAACGACGAGCAGCTGCCAGCTCCCCAACATCGTAACTCCACATTGCAGCACAGGCAGGGTTAGATTGGTTGAAGACATGCACACCATCGACGTGCAGTACGCCTTAGTACACGGCATCATAGTGCCCCCTTGTGGACAATCGGGGTTAAGTGCCTTGCCCAAGGACACAACGCGGGAGTCCAAATCGATTGTGCAGGTGGTCACCCATCCAAGGACTAACCGGGCTTGACGTTGCTTAACTTCGGTGATCTGACGAGAACCGGTTACCGCAATGGCACCGCACCCCCAACTGACTGACAGACCAACAGATAGACATTGCCACATACACCTCTGCTTGTGGTAGGTAGAAAACAAGAATCCTGTGACCATTTTTCCATTCCTGGGTTTGAAGGTGTTCTTTGATGAATTGGGAATGCTAAATAAAACTGAACGAGGTATGCCTCACAAAAATTTGGGGAAAATCTGCAAGTGGTTTAATCCAAGATGACCACCATGAAATAGGAGAAAAATAGGGCTTATGCCGTATTTGAGTCTACTAAATAAAGTGACAAAAGAGAATACATCACAAAAGGTTGGGGAAAAATCTGCAAGACATTAAATCCAAGATGGTCTCCACAAAATAGGAGAACAAGAGCACCGCTGGGCATTGCATCATACGCCCGTGAACTGTTCAAATTGTACCATTTTAACACATTTGCAATTTTTTTAGAGTGCGAGAAATTTATATTGGCATATATATATATATGTTACGGTCAGACTTTGAAATCAGTGATTTTGTGAAATGACTAAATTTTTCAGTCATTTGAGAAAAAGACTAACAAGTTTGAAGCCAATCGAAAAACAAATACTAAAGTTATCATCCGGAAACCAAATATTTGACGAAGAATTCTAAGTCCAACAGTGGCCATAATTCAGGCAAAAATTGTTCAGACCGACCCCATATTCGAACTTGACCTGTATTTTGTTGTGATTAAACCACATACCAAGTTTGGAGCCGATCGGAAAACAAATACTAAAGTTATCATCCGGAAACCAAATATTTGACGAATTCTAAGTCCAACAGGGGCCATAATTCAGGCGAAAAATGTTCGGACCGACCCCATATTCGAACTTGACCTGTATTTTGTTGTGATTAAACCACATACCAAATTTGGAGCTGATCGGAAAACAAATACTAAAGTTATCATCGGGAAACCAAATATTTGACGAATTCTAAGTCCAACTGGGGCCATAATTCAGGCGAAAAATGTTCGGACTGACCCCATATTCAAACTTGACCTGTATTTTGTTGTGATTAAACCACATACCACATTTGAAACCGATTGGAAAACAAATACTAAAGTTATCATCCGGAAACCAAATATTTGACGAATTCTAAGTCCAACTGGGGACATAATTCAGGCAAAAAATGTTCGGACCGACCCCATATTCGAACTTGACCTGTATTTTGTTGTGATTAAACCACATACCACATTTGGAGCCGATCGGAAAACAAATACTAAAGTTATTGTTCGGAAACCAAACGGAAGGACGGACGGACACACGGACAGACAACGCCATACTATAATACGTCCCGTTTTTCAAACGGGCATATAAAAACAAGAGCAATTTATACCCCCACTGCAGTGCTGGAATGATGAAGCATAAACGAAATATTCTCGGATGGACTCACACACGGATGGATGGATGGATGGATGGATGGATGGATGGATGGATGGATGGACGGACACGCAGACGGACGGATGCATGTAATCCAGTATACCCCCCATTTCTTCGAAAGTGGGGGTATAAAAATCTCTGGGCAAAATGTTTGACCTGCTTTTTAAGTCGAAAAGGAGCATAATTCTGGCAAAACAAGCAACCATTCTAGTCTTGGGAAATGTTACAATTTAATTACATACCAAGTTCCATAATAATAATTTATTTGAGTTATGAAAGTTATGAATATTCTCGGACGGACTCACACATGGACGGATGGACAGGCGCACAGACGGATGCATTTAATCCAGTATACCCTCCCCCCATTTTCTTCGAAAGTGAGGGTACTCCAACAATTTCTAAGTCAAAAGGAATGGTAAATTGTTTGGAAGTTTTATGCAATGAGGCAGAAGCCTTTGTCATAGGCAAACTGCATGCCATATTTCACCGAAATCTGATAACCCATACCTGAGATACAGGCTGAACAGACAAATAATGTCTATTTCCTACAATTTCTAAGTCAAAAAAGGGGGATAACTCTAAAAAAGAGAACGTGAGAAATATCGTTGAATCCTTTTTTTTAAAGCCTATACCATAAGCAGTGTTCACGGAAAATTTCATTGCAATAGAACATTCGATACCCGAGATACAGGCTGAACAGACAAAATTTGGCTCGGACGGACACAATTTCTATGTGAACAAGTAATAAAAAATAAAAGAAATAAAAATCTGACAAGACTGAAAATCATTCTAGTCTTGGGAAATGTTACAATTTAATTACATACCAAGTTCCATAATAATAATTTACTTAAGTTATGAAAGTTATGAATATTCTCGGATGGAATCACACATGGATGGATGAACGGATGCATGGACAGACGGATGCAATCGAGTATACCCACACCCCCCCCCCAATTTTCTACGAAAGTGGGGGTAAAGAAAAAGCTTTTGGGTATTTAAGTCTGCTTAATAAAGTGGAAAGGAGAATACATCACAAAAAGTTGGGGAAAAATCTGTGTGGGTACCAATTTCAAGATGGCGCATATATTTTTCTGAAAGACGAATATAAGGTTTTATTACTTTCCAAAGTGTGATTTACTGGGATTTCCGGGTATGATTATAAACGATAACTTCACAAGTGAATTATGCAATCAACAATTGGTTCATGTATCCGTGTGCACAAATGAAGATGCTTTGCCATGGGTGTATCATTGTTTTTTTTACCCTTTACCTAACATGAAAAGCAGACGACACTTGCAAAACAAATTCTTGAATAACTATTATTTTCATTTTTTGTCTCAAAGACATAGGTTATGACCCCCTCATTGGAACGAGATCAACAAGCTCATTCCAATGAGGGGTCATAACCTATGTTTTTGAGACAATAAATGAAAAAATAATGAAAATTAATTGACGATTTTTTAGAATAGCGTTGGCCGGTTTTGGCCATTACGTTAGGTAAAGGGTTAAATAATATAATTATCGTTAATAATGAAAAGTAATAAACAGAGTAATCGCTTGACTGGACAGGTTACATGAAATAATTCAATCGAGGCGAGGGACTATATTGTAAAACATGTGTGCGCATTCGTGCACGCGTGTTTGTACAACGTCCCTCACCTCTCATGAATTATTTCACGTAACCAGTCCAGTGAAGCGCTTACTCTCTATTTAATGCTTTTGGTATATCATTGTTCCTATTGGATAATGTTCTGTTTATGCTGAATTAGTTTGTTGCAGTTTACTGAAGAGTTCAATTAACCCTTTACTTAACATGAAAAGCAGACGACACATGCAAAAAAAATTCTCGAATAACTAATTTTTTTCATTTTTTGTCTCAAAAACATAGGTTATGACCCCTCATTGCAATGAGCTCAACGAGCTCGTTCCAATGAGGGGTCATAACCTATGTTTTTGAGACAAAAAATGAAAAAAATAATGAAAATTAATTGGCAATTTTTGAGAACAGCGCTGGCCAGTTTTGGCCGTTACGTTGGGTAAAGGGTTAAGAACTCTCCAATAAATTGTAACTAGAGTGATGTCATGCAAGCAGCCCGACTGTCCCAGGAATGGCAATGCTTAGACCAAAAATAGTCGGAGCCATTTTTTGTTAACAGTTTACCTAACGAATCTGCCATATCTGCACTCGTGATATACAAAATTTGCTCTTGAAATTTTATTTTTTCATTTTTCTACTTCAAAACCTACCTCATGACCTATTAATGGAACAAACTTGATGAGCTTGTTCCAATAAGGAGTAATAAGCCATAGTTAGAACTAAATAAATGAAAGTGTCAATGACACTGTAGCTCAACTTGACAAGACATGTACATGTATAGTATGTGACCCAGCAATGACAAACATCTAGGTAATGACCTGATAACAAAGGTACATGTAAAGTGTTGTAACGGCCTGTACATAAATACTGACCGTAGCCTGTAACAAATGTATAAGTAAAGTATTGTAAAGGTGGGTGACTGTCAGATGCTAAACTAGAAAAGAAATCTTTGAGTCCCAGAGTGGGTCTGACTGAACCCCAAAATATTTGTTCTCATAGCACAGTGATAACAAAGGCACTCCAAAACACACTCATTCCTGTCCCAAGGTGAAAACAAAGGTACCCAAGAAGTTTTGTGAAGATCAGTTCATAAATACGAGCTGTATAGAAGTTGTGATAAAAAACTGATTGGACCTAATTTCGGTACAAAATGGCCACTGGCAGCAATCTTGAATTTTGGTCCACACTCAGAAACACTCGTTCTCGTCCCAAGGTGATAACAAAGGTACCCAAGAAGTTTTGTGAAGATCGGTTGATAAATACAGCCTCTAGTCCGAGCCGTATTGACATGTGCACTTACAGTGTATAAGTAGCACTAAATAAATCAAAATTCATCTAATTTGCATAATTTCTGCACGAGAAAAAAACCCGTTCTGTATGTGATGTATTCCATTTTACTGAACATTCATACAAAAATTTATTCAAATCAGAACTTTCATACAGAAGTTTTGTACAAAAGACTGATTGCACTAATTTTGGTATAAAATGGCTGCTGGTGGCCATGTTGAATTTAGGACCACACCCAAAAACACCCGTTCTCATCCCACGGTGATAACAAAGGTACCCAAGATGTTTCGTAAAGATCGGTTCATAACATGGCCTCTAGCCTGAGCCGTATAGAAGTTGTGTACAAAAAACTGATTAGACCTAATTTCGGTACAAAATGGCCACTGGCAGCCATCTTGAATTTCGGACCACACTCATAAACACTCGTTCTCTTCCCAAGGTGATAGCAGAGGTACCCAAGAAGTTTCGTGACGATCAGTTAATAAATACAGCCTCTTGCCCGAGCCATATTGATATGTGTACTTACTGTGTGTAAGTAGCACTGAAAAAATCAAAGTTCATCTAATTTGCATAATTTCTACATGAGAAAAAAAAATGTATTATATATGATGTATCCCATGGTACTAAACATTCATACAAAAAATTATTCAAATCAGCGCTTTCATATGGAAGTTCTGTGCAAAAAACAGATTTCTGCATTGTCGGTACAAAATGGCAGCTGGCAGCCATCTTGAATTTTGGACCGGACCCAAAAACACTTGTTCTCGTCCCACGGGCATAACAAAGGAACCCAAGAAGTTTCGTAAAGATTGGTTCATAAATACGGCCTCTAGCCCGAGCCGTATTGAATTGTTGACAGACAGACGGACAGACGGCCATGGCATAAGCTCAAATTTGGCTTCGCCAAAGTTGAGCTAAAAATGAAAAAATCTGAGGTTTCAGAACAATAATTTGTTCTGTTGGCTTCAACTTGTGTAAGGTAAAGGATTAAAGATGCAGTACATAACGCAATGTTGGGCTATATGAGTCAATTTTCTTTTTTGCATGTAAAAACTCCCAATCCTTCAAAATGCATTTTGGGAATAATTGACTAATTGATAATTTGTGTGTGTGTGTGTGTGTGTGTGTGTGTGTGTGTGTGTGTGTGTGGTGGGGGAGGGAGGGAGTTGTGGAACCTATATTGAAACCTGGTCTGTATTACTAGCTGGAAAATACACATATCAACTTTGGTTGAAATCAAATAATCCAAACTGGAGTTATCAGTCGGAAACCAATTGTTTACAGACAGATGGATGGACAGACAGATGGACGGACGAAAGTCATGACTATAGCCCTGACTATAAACAGTCAGGCTAAAAATGCATTTTGTACCAAAGAAAAATATTGCATGAATGGCCCTGGGTAAGGAGGAGGTGGGGTGGGGGATGAGGGGTGGGGGAGAGTGGGGGTGTATTAGGGGAGTCTATTTTTTTTTCCACATGTGGTCAGTCTAAATCCTTAAGAATACATTTTGAGCGGAGAAAAAAAATACCTAACTGGCACCATGGGGGTGGGTGTTGGTGTTTGTCTGGGTTTTTCACCACAAACATTAACGAAAACTGTAAAAAAGCATTTTTGACGAAAGAAAAAAAAGTGGCTAATTGGACCCCTGGGGGGAGGGGGGGGGGGAGAAGGGGGGTTACATGAGTTTAAAAAAAGGTTCTGCATGTAGTGACTGTAAATAATTCAAAATGCATATTCGAGGAAAGAAAAAAAAAATGCCTAATTGGAGGGGGGTGGGGGGGTGGGGGGGCAGGGTGATGATTTCTGTCTGGATTTTTAACCACAAACTTGAACCAAAACTATAAAAAAGCATTTTTGACAAAAGGAAATGAAAGTGTCAATGACACTGTAGCTGAACTTGACAAACTTGAACTTGGTAAGTTATAAATGAAATGGCAAAATTGAAGATCATTGGGACCAATGTCAGTTTTTTTGCCAGTGGCAACATTTTTTGACAGAAACCGAAGAAAATCGATAGCTCCCATCTAGAGGCCTCCCCAAACAAGCATGCCAGGTTTCAAAAAAATCCGATCATAAATGTGCCCTGTAGGGTGTACAAAAGGGAAATATTGTGGTCTGACTAGACTAAATTCTAAGAACGTTGGCCGTGGCAACATTTTTTGACGGAAATGGAAGAAAATCGATAGCTCCCATCTAGAGGTCACCGTAAATAAGCATACCAGGTTTCAAAGCAATCTAATCATAAATGAGCCCTGTAGGGTGAGCCAAAGGAAAATATTGTGGTCTGACTAAACTAAGTTCTAAGAATGTTGGCTGCGGCAACATTTTTTGATGGAAATTGAAGAAAATCGAAAGCTCCCATCTAGAGGTCACCCCAAACAAGCATGAAAGGTTTCAGAGCAATCCGATCATAAATGTGCCCTGTAGGGTGTGCCAAAGGGAAATATCGAGTCTTCTGACTAAACCAAGTTCTAAGAACGTTGGCCGCGGCAACATTTTTTGATGGAAATTGAAGAAAATCGATAGCTCCCATCTAGAGGTCTCCCCAAACAAGCATACCAGGTTTTAAAGCAATCAAATCATAAATGTGCCCTGTAGGATGTGCCAAAGGGAAATATTGTGGTCTGACTAAACTGAGTTCTAAAAACGTTGGCCGCGGCAACATTTTTTGATGGAAATTGAAGAAAATTGATAGCTCCCATCTAGATGTCACCCCAAACAAGCATGCCTGGTTTCAAAGCAATCCAATCATAAATGTACCCTGTAGGGTGTGCCAAAGGGAAATATTGAATCTTCTGACTAAACTAAGTTCTAAGAACGTTGGCCGCGGCAACATTTTTTGACAGAAATTGAAGAAAATCGATAGCTTCCATCTAGAGGTCTCCCCAAACAAGCAAACCAGGTTTCAAAGCAATCTGATCGTAAATGTACCCTGTAGGGTGTGCCAAAGGGAAATATTGAGGTCTGACTAAATTAAGTTCTACAAACGTTGGCCCGTGGCAACATTTTTTGCCGGAAATTGAAGAAAATCGATAGCTCCCATCTAGAGGTCACCCTAAATAAGCGTATCAGGTTTCAAAGCAATCAAATCATAAATGTGCCCTGTAGGGTGTGCCAAAGAGAAATATTGTGGTTTGACTAAACTAAGTTCTAAGAACGTTGGCCGTGGCAATATTTTTTGACGGAAATTGAAGAAAATCGATAGCTCCCATGTAGAGGTCATCCCAAACAAGCATAAGAAGTTTCAAAGTAATCTGATCATAAATGCGACCTGTGAGGTGTGCCAAAGGAAATTTTGGACGTATGTACTAACGTACGTACGTACGTACGTACACCGACGGACGAGAAGTGATGGCAATAGCTCAGCTTGACTTTGTCAAGTTGAGCTAAAAAAGGGTTCTGCATGTAGTGACTGTAAATAGTTCAAAATGCATATTGGAGGAAATAAAAAAAAATAAAAATGCCTAATTGGGGGGAAGGGGGAGGGGGGGAGAGTGTTTGGGTTTTTAACCAAAACTGTAAACAAGCATTTTTGACGAAAGAAAAAAAATGCCTAATTGGCCCTCGGGAGGGGGGGGGGGGGGGGAGGGGGCTATGTAAGTTTAAAAAAAGGTTCAGCATGTAGTGACTGTAAATAGTTCAAAATGCATATTGGAGAAAAGAAAAAAAAGCCTAATGGGGAGGGGGGGGGGGGGGGGTGGGGGGTAGAGGGGTGGTGTTTGTCAGGGTTTTTAACCACAAACTTGGAGTCATCCTACCAAGCTACAATGAAATCCCTTCATAATTGTGGCCTGTGGCATATTCTAAAGGTTTTCGGGCTTCGGGCCTCTGTTGCCGTCACAGTTGCCCAAAAGGGGACGTTCTCATCTAGACATTATATGAAGTCAACCTATCAAGTTACAATGAAATCCCTCCATAAATATGACCTGTGTAGACTGTGCTAAAGGTTTTTGGGCTTCGGGCCCCTGTTGCCGTCTCAGTTGCCCAAAAGGGGACGTTCTCATCTAGACATTATATGAAGTCAACCTATCAAGTCACAATGAAATCCCTCCATAAATATGATGTGTAGACTGTGCTAAAGTTTTTGGGCTTTGGGCTCGGGCAGCCATCATGGTTGAATGATCGCAACCAAAAGGGGACATTCTCATTTTGGCATCATGTGGATTGATCCTACGAAGTTACAATGAAATCCCTTAATAAATATGACCTGTAGACTGTGCTGAAGGTTTTCGGGCTTCGGGCACATGTAGCCGTGACAGTTGCCCAATCACGTGCAAAAGGGGACTTTCTCATGTGTAGAAATTATATGAAGTCAACCTATGAAGTTACAATGAAATCCCTCCATAAATGTGACCTGTAGACTGTGCTAAAGGTTTTCGGGTTTTGGGCTCAGGCAGTCGTGACGATTCATAGATCACGCCCAAATGGGGAAATTCTCATGTAGACATCATACGGAGTCATCATATCAAGTTACAATGAAATCCGTCCATACTAAACATGAGAGACTGTGCCAAAAGTTTTTGGGTTTCGGGCTTGGGCAGCCATCACGGCTGACAGATCATGCCCAAACGGGGACGTTCTCATCTAGGTATTATACAGAGGCATTCTATGAAGTTGCAATGAAATCCCTTCATAAATACGACCTGTACACTGTGCTAATGGTTTTGGGCTCGGGCAGCCATACCGATTGACCGATCACAACCAAAAGGGGACATTCTCATGTAGACATGGCCTAAAAGCTGCATATGAAATTTCATGACGATCAGACAAGAAATACCGGGAAAAGTCTGTACTTGAAGATTGAATAACAAACTTTAACCAAAACTCCAAATGTCAACTAAACAGGAATAAGAAAAAAAAACCAAAAAAAAAAACCAAAACTCTAAATGTTAACAGAAAAAGGCAGACGGAGAGACGGACGGATGGATGGACGGATGGACAAAAGTCATTACTATAGCCCTCACTGTAAACAGCCGGGCTAATAAAATGATTATTGTGAACAAGAATCATCACCAACAGACAGGCTCCAAATGAGCAAACAGACAACGCATATGACCGGGTCTTCACCTTCAAACATTTGATGCAATATAGTAGAAAAAAAATGCCGCTCAGGATCACCGATCCAATGTCGAGTTGTGACAACAGTTCCTCGCACCAAGGCCAACACACCTATGAAGTTTCATGACTCTAGGTTGAACCACTATCAAGTTCTCATCCGGAAACCAATTGTTGCGATATATTATGTTCAAGGTCACTGTGACCTTGACCTTTGACCTGGTGAGTCCAACATCAATAGGGTTCTTCCTCGCACCAAGGCCAACACGCCTGTAAAGTTTCATGACTCTAGGTTGAACCACTATCAAGTTATCATCCGGAAACCAATTGTTGCGATATACTATGTTCAAGGTCACTGTGACCTTGACCTTTCACCTGGTGAGTCCAAGATCAATAGGGTTCTTCCTCACACCAAGGCCAACACACCTATGAAGTTTCATGACTCTAGGTTGAACCACTATCAAGTTATCATCCGGAAACCAATTGTTGCGATATACTATGTTAAAGGTCACTGTGACCTTGACCTTTGATCTGGTGAGTCCAAGATCAATAGTGTTCTTCCTCGCACCAAGGCCAACCCACCTATGAAGTTTCATGAATGTAGGTTGAACTACTATCAAGTTATCATCCGGAAAGGAATTGTTGCGATTTACTATGTTCAAGGTCATGTTGACCTTGACCTTTGACGTAGCGAGTACAAAATCAACAGGGTTCTTCCCCTCACCAAGGCCAATCTACCTATGAAGTTTCATGAATGTGAGTTGAACCATTATCAAGTTATCATCCGGAAACCAACTGTTTAAGATTTACTATGTTCAAGGTCACTGTGACCTTGACCTTCGACGTAGCATGTCCAAAATCAATAGGGTTCTTCCTCCCCCCAAGACCAACCTACGTATGAAGTTTAATGAATGTGAGTTGAACCACTATCAAGTTATCATCCGGAAACCAATTGTTTACGCCCGCCCGCCCGTCCGCCCACCCGCCCGCCCGCCCGTCCGCCCACCCGCCCGCCCGCCCGCCATTCACCAAACTATAAGTCGAGTTTGACTTCGTTACAACTCGACTAATAACAAGCAAATGTAAACTTTCAGAAAAAGGATTTCTGAATTCAATGCTGAACACACTGCACTTGTGCTTCTGAGTTGAACTGTTCCACAAAAAAACACCCAAATGAGTTTGATTTGTCATGTAAATATTGTAGGAAACATGCTACCTTATACAGTTAACAGATCCTTGGTGTTCTGGTTACTCCTAAGTGTCTGCATTGCCGTGAGATTTTTCGAAGAATCCTCATTTCCAGAATACATACACTCCCCTGGCCTGGTTAATGTATCTATGCAAAAAATTGGAATCGGCCTGAAATTGCTGGAACAGCTGCTTTAACCTTTTACCCAACCAACGTAATGGCCAAAACCGGCCAGTGTTATTCTAAAAAACCGTCAATTAATTTTCATTATTTTTTCATTTTTTGTCTCAAAAACATGGGTTATGACCCCTCATTGGAACGAGCTTGCTGAGCTCGTTCCAATGAGGGGTGATAACCTATGTTTTTGAGACAAAAAATGAAAAAAATTAGTTATTCAAGAATTTTGTTGGCATGTGTCGTCTGCTTTTTATGTTAGGTAAAGGGTTAATTAGTGGCAAGTGATTTCCATTCCCAAGTTCCCAGCTATGAGAAACAAGGCGACAGGCTTCCCATTTTGTTCAGCACCCATGTATTATCCAAAAAGCATGGGGAGAATAAAATAGCAATCAGAACCAGGATTTTTCTCCTGCTAGTATGTCCTGCAGGGATTCGCCTGCCCTCTTTAGGAAAGAGTCTGCATCCCATGTTTTGGAAAATTTGCATGTCAAGTGATGGAAACAAATTTTCAATGACAAGAGAGTTTCCCGAGAAACATGAAATTTTTTTAACAGCATTAGTTACCTCAATTTTGTTGGTGTACCTCTCTCTTTATGAAGTTTATTTAAATGGTCAATAACACACTTCTGGATGTGATCGGGTTGTTGGTCAGGTACAAGTCTGATGGAGAATTTTCCAATTACTTTTCTTGGAATTACAGTTTTACAACCAGATCCACTAAAAGCTCCTTCAATACCTAAAAAGCATAGAAAAATCTCTCTAAACAAATGAATGGGTAAAATTTACCAACAATTGTATGGTTAGACTTGTAAATAATAATGAAAGTGTCAATGACACTGCAGCTCAACTTGTCCAAGAAGGAACTGAACTCTACAGAAAGATCAAGTTATGCCAAGTCATTCACTCAAGTTTCTACAGAAAAGACATCACCCCAAAGCTACAAATGAAATCTGAAAAAAAAATTGTTGAGGGATGGGGACAGTTGGGTGTTCTAATGGAATTATTGACAATATATATGTCAAATCCAAGATGGCCGATGGTGGCTTTTTCAACGGAATGCAGAAAAATTTGCTAACTCCCATTTGGACATCATTCCAAAGTCACATATAAAATATGAAAATGATTGGGTGAGAGGTGTGGCCTGTAGGGTCTGCTAATGGAATTGTTGACAATTTATATGCCAAATCCAAGATGGTTACTGCCCGCCATGTTTTTCAACAAAATTAAGAAACATTTGATAGCTGCCATCGAGACATCACAACAAAACTACGCATGAAATTTGAAAAAGATTGGGTGAGACATGAGGCCTGCAGGGTATGCTAATGGAATTGTTGACAATTCAAATGCCAATCCAAGATGGCTGCTGGCAGCCACATTTTTTAACGAAATTCAGAATTTGATAGCTCGCATCTAGACATCAAACCAAAGCTACATACGAAATTTGAAGAAGATTAGGTGAGAAATGCAGCCTGTAGGGTGTGCTTATAGAATTGACAATTTATATGCCAAATCTAAGATGGCCACTGGTGGCCAGGTTTTTTAACTAAATTCGGAAAAAATTTGATAGCTCCCATCTAGATATTGCCCCCAAATCTAAATATTAAATTTGAGACTGATTGGGTGAAAGCTGCGACCTGTAGGTGTGCTATAGGAATTGTTGGACAATTTATATCCAAATCCAAGATGGCCACTGGAGGCCATGTTTTGCAACAAAATTCGAAAAAAATCGATAGCTCCCATCTAGACATTGCCCAAAAGCCACATATTAAATTTGGGGCCGATTGGTGAGTGCCACAGCCTGTAGGGTGTGCAAAAGTAATTGTTGGACAATTTATATCCAAATCCAAGATGTCAGCTGGTAGCCATGTTTTTCAACAAAATTAAAAAAAATTCAATAGCTCCCATCTAGACACTACACCAAAGCTACACATGAAATTTGAATAAGGTTGAGTGAGAGATATGGCCTGTAGGGTGTGCTAATGGGATTGTTGACAATTTATATGTCAAATCTAAGATGGCCACGGGAGGCCATGTCTTTTTATGAAATTTGGAAAAAAATGATAGCTCCCATGTAGACATTGTCCCAAAGCTACATATGAAATTTGGAACAGATTGGTGGGAGCTGCAACCTGTAGGGTGTGCTAAAGGATTTGTTGGACAATTTATATCCAAGATGGCCACTGGTGGCCATGTTTTTCAAAGAAATTCGAAAAAAATAGATAGCTCCCATCTAGACATTGCCCCAAAGCCACATATGAAATTTGGAACTGTTCCGGTGAGAGCCGTGGCAGGCAGGCAGGCAGGCAAGCAGGCAGACGTACGTACGACAGATCACAACCCATCCGAATAGCTCATACCTGACGTTGTCAAATTGCGCTAAAAATAATTGATATGGCCTCAGAAAGTTAAAAATCTATTTCTCAGGCTCTACCGCAAGGTCCTTTTGGCTGCCGCATGCATTCTTCTATTTTTATAACTAATGCAAACTTTAAAAAATGCCGATAGGATCACCGATCCAATGTCGAGTTGTGACATCAGAAAAGTGGGTTTAATCATTATCAACTTATCATCAAGAAACCAATTGTTTGCGATTTACTATGTTCAGGGTCACCGTGATCTTAACCTTTGACCGAGCACAGTCTATATAGATAGGATACTTCCTTTCACCAAGGCCAACCTACCTATGAAGTTTCATGAATGTGGGTCAAACCATTATCAAGTTATCGTCCGGAAACCAATTATTTTGATTACTATGTTAAGGGTCACTGTGACCTTGATCTTTCACCTAGCAAGTCCAAAATAAATAGGGTTCTTCCTCTTACCAAGGCCAACCTACATATGAAGTTTCAACCATAGTCAAGTTATCATCCGGAAACCAACTGTTTACGATTTATGATGTTCAAGGTCACTGTAACCTTGACCATGACCTAGCGAGTCCAAAATAAATAGGGTTCTTCCTCTCACCGAGGCCAACCTACATATGAAGTTTCATGAATGTGGGTTCAACCATAGTCAAGTTATCATCCAGAAACCAATTGTTTACGATTTAGTATGTTCAAGGTCACTGTGACCTTGACCATTGTCCTAGCGAGTCCAAAATAAAGAGAGTTCTTCCTCTCACCGAAGCCAACCTACAAATGAAGTTTTATGAATGTGGGTTCAACCATAGTCAAGTTATCATCTGGAAACCAATTGTTTACGATTTAGTATGTTCAAGGTCACTGTGACCTTGACCATTGACCTAGCGAGTCCAAAATAAATAGGGTTCTTCCTCTCAACGAGGCCATCCTACATATGAAGTTTCAAGAATGTGGGTTCAACCATAGTCAAGTTATCATCTGGATACCAATTGTTTACGATTTAGTATGTTCAAGGTCACTGTGACCTTGACCATTGACCTAGCGAGTCCAAAATAAATATAGTTCTTCCTCTCACTGAGGCCAACCTACATATGAAGTTTCATGAATGTGGGTTCAACCATAGTCAAGTTATCATCTGGAAACCAATTTATGATTTAGTATGTCAAGGTCACTGTGACCTTAACCATTGACCTAGCGAGTCCAAATAAACATAGGTCTTCCTCTCACGGAGGCCAACCTACCTATGAAGTTTCATGAACGTGGGTCAAACCATTATCAAGTTATCCGGAAACCAATTGTTTACGAGTGCCCACCCACACTTCATCAAACTATAAGTGGAGTTTGACTTCGTCACAACTCGACTAAAAATAGAAATGAAATGGTTTATGTCTGATAGTTTACCCAGGTTATTAAAATTGATAAATTTATCCCTTGAGTGCAACAAGGCTTTGCAATGAAATACACCATCACCATGCTATTCTGTAGATTATGCGGCCTAAAACATAAAACAAACCAAGAAAAATGAACTTTTGATGGCAGGCAAAGAAATAATTACAAAAATAAAATAAAAAAACACCCATCCATATGCAATTTTACAAAAAATAGACTGAGAAACAGAAGATCTACTTTGTGGGGGCCGAAAGCATGCATTTTAAGTGATGGTGGATAAAAAGGTAGAGCTTTTGTTTGGAGGCATGGGGGCTCAGTGGTTACGATATTGGACTTCAAACCAAAAGGTCTATGGCTCAATTCTCAACAAGGATAACAACGCTGTGTCCTTGGGCAAGGCACTTAATCCCAATCACCAATGTTGGGGCACAGTGTACTAAGGCACAGGCCACATCGATGGTGCACTTGTCTTCAACCAATGCTAACCCTGCTTTTGCGGAGTTAGTATGTTGGGGCATCTTGACAGTGGCTCGATGTTGCTCAGTGGTTGTCTCTGTGTACTCCGACTTCCTACACCCATAAAACTGTCCGACATGAGGTGACACTGGCTGATGAAGGTGTGATTAACCCTATTAATAAAGAGCCTTTTATTGTGAAATATAATATTCTTAGATAAGTTGAAACCCTTATTTAACCCTTTACCCAATGCACACCATATCAAAGTTTATTTTATTTTTTTTAAATTTCTAAAAATGTCAACAAATCCGTATCAAGTAACCCCTTTATTGAAGGGTGCTCGACGGGCTCATTCTGATAGGGGGTGGGGGGGGGGGGGGGGATCACATGATATGGTTTTGTTGATATTTTTTTAAAATGTTTTTTCATATGCTCAGTTTGTACATCACAAGGATGCAGTTGATTCGTAAGGTAAAGAGATGACAATCAGAAATGTAGATGATAAAGTGAATGACCATTCTCTTTTGATAATTGAATGACCAGTTCGCAAAATTGAATCAATATATTGTGTTAGATTAACCCTTTACCTAACATTAAAAGCAGATGAAACTTGCAAATAAAATTCTTGAATAACTTTTTTTTTTTATTTTTTGCATCAAAAACTTAGCTTATGACCCCTCACTGGAATGAGCTCGTTCCAATGAGGGGTCATAAGCCTTGTTTTTGAGACAAAAAGTTGAAAATTGGATGGTGATTTTTGTGAACAGCGCTGGCCAGTTTTGGCCGTTATGTTGGGTAAAGGGTTAAGAAAGTTGTGCACATTTTTGCCATGATTTCGTCACTTTGTTTGAAAACTGTCAGAGGGTGTTGGTGTGATACTGAATGGCCTACAGCATTCGGAGGGATCCCACTGTCTTCTTGTTACATCTAAATCAGGGGATGGCATGAGGATTCAACTTGGAATTCTGCAGGACAAGTGATCGAACCTTCTGCGGTAGAGATCTGCAACTGTAATAATCATCTGGAGTTAAGCTGCTGGTACATTGCTAGGACACATAAACAAACCCACAACCAGATCAAATAAGGAAATATCTGCACAGCTGATGGATGATCCCCAAATATGAGCACAAAGGTAAGGTATGGTGGAGACAGTTTGTAATACAAAGGAGATAGAGGCAGGAAAGTGCAGCGGTCAAAATTTCAGTGAAAATAGATTGTGTACTGGAATGTAAATACTCTAATGATCCGAATAATCGTACCCGTACGATTATTAAATTTCAATAAAAATTCCAGCCCGTACGATCCTTATTTGAACCCCTACGATTATTAAATTTTGCATTTTCAAATGTTCGTTTTAATTTACGATGAAATCTCAATCGCAAAACATGAACTCTCTAATGAAAATCGCATCCTAAAGTTGGCAAAATTTCTCAAGAAAATAGACTAACACTTGGTTCAAAAGTGCAAATATTGACGAAATAGAATAAACCTTGCATCCCTCCAGGCGGTCAGTTCCATTTTACACCGGGTCATTGTGTGTCTTCGTAAATTTCGAACATGTACTTCCACTGTGAGGGTTGTATACAAGCACCCCCAACACACACACACACACAATCAGAGTCTGAAGTTCTGGTGTCGGAGTCCGTAATGTTGGCACGCTCAGTCTTGAAGCGGTACAAACTACAAAGCTCGGATCGGAAGTGTCCGTGCGCAGTATTCTGGGACTGTTGGGGCTTCCCCATAATTGTTGACAAACATGTGTTCGCTCGTGAAAGTGTTTGCTTTTGTTTTTTTTGTTCAATCTTTGAAAATTCTCAGTTTTCATGTGGGAATTAGATGGATATCAATAATACAAAAACACAACAAAATAAGTTTGTATTAAATATTCTATTCTTTCAATGAAAGTGTCAATGACACTGTAGCTCAACTTGTCAAGACAAAGACATGCACATGTATAGTATGTGTCACAGCAATGACAAACATCTAGGTAATGACCTGATAACAAAGGTACATATAAAGTATTGTAATGGTCTGTACATAAATACTGACCGTTGCCTGTAACAAATGTATAGGTAAAGTATTGTAAAGGTGGGTGACAGTCAGATGCTAAACTAGAAAAGAAAACTTTGGGTCCCAGAGTGGGTCTGACTGAACCCCAAAATATTTGTTCTCATAGCACAGTGATAACAAAGGCACCCCAAAACACACTCGTTCCTGTCCCAAGGTGAAAACAAAGGTACCCAAGAAGTTTTGTGAAGATCAATTCATAAATACGAGCTGTATAGAACTTGTGACAAAAAACTGATTGGACCTAATTTTGGTACAAAATGGCCACTGGCAGCCATCTTGAATTTTGGACCGTACCCAGAAACACTCATTCTCGTCCCAAGGTGATAACAAAGGTACCCAAGAAGTTTTGTGAAGATCGGTTCATAAATACAGCCTCTACCCTGAGCCGTATTGACATGTGTGCTCACATTGTGCAAGTAGCAGTGAATAAGTCAAAGTTCATCTAATTTGCATAATTTCTGCACGAAAAAAAACCTTTAGAATATGTGATGTATTCCATGTTACTAAACATTCATACAAAAATTTATTCAAATCAGAACTTTCATACAGAAGTTCTGTACAAAAGACTGATTGCACTAATTTTGGTACAAAATGGCTGCTGGTGGCCATCTTGAATTTCGGACCACACCCCAAAACACTCGCTCTCATTCCACGGTGATAACAAAGATACCCAACAAGGTTCGTAAAGATTGGTTCATAAATATGGCCTCTAGTCTGAGCTGTATAGAAGTTGTGTACAAAAAACTGATTAGACCTAATTTTGGTACAAAATGGCCACTGGCAGCCATCTTGAATTTTAGACCGCACCCAGAAACACTCGTTCTCGTCCCAAGGTGATAACAAAGGTACCCAAGACATTTCGTGAAGATCAGTTCATAAATACAGACTCAAGTCTGAGCCGTATTGACACGTGTACTTAATGTGTGTAAGTCGCACTGAAATATCAAAGTTCATCTAATTTGCATAATTTCTGCACGAGAAAAAAACCCGTATTATATGTGATGTATCCCATGGTACTAAACATTCACACAAAAAATTATTCAAATCAGCGCTTTCATATGCAAGTTCTGTGCAAAAATCTGATTGCACCTAATTTTGTACAAAATGGCTGCCATCAGCCATCTTGAATTTCGGACCGGACCCAAAAACACTCGTTCTCGTCCCACGGTGATACCAAAGGTACCCAAGAAGTTTCGTAAAGATCGGTTCATAAATACGGCCTCTAGCCCGAGCCGTATTGGCATTTGCACTTACAGTGCTGAAATTAACACCAAAAAACATCAAAATTAGTCTAATTTGCACAATTTACGCACGAGAAAAAAACCCGTATTATATGTGATGTACCCCATGGTACTAAACATACATACAAAAAATTATTCAAATCAGAGCTTTCATATGGAAGTTCTGTACAAAAAACAGATTTCTGCATCATCGGTACAAAATGGCGGCTGGCAGCCATCTTGAATTTCGGACCGCACCCAAAAACACTTGTTTTCGTCCCACGGTCATAACAAAGGTACCCAAGAAGTTTCGTAAAGATCGGTTCATAAATACGACCTCTAGCCCGAGCCATAGCCAATTGTTGACGTACGGACAGATGGACAGACGGACGGATGGACAGACGGACGACGGGCCATGACAATAGCTCAAATTTGACTTCGTCAAAGTTGAGCTAAAAATGCAGAACAACGACACTCACCTGGTTAATATATCTGTGATTCAAATCCACTCAATGTCTGTCATATTTAAATTCTGGGAGGTTCGCCCCACTGGTAACCAGGTTCCCCGTCCGCGTGTCCCAAAAAATAGAGGGTAAAATATATATTTCGGACAAAAATGTCGTTCAGGAATAATAACCGAAACCGATACCGGAATCCACTCTTTTTGTATGAAAAAAAAAAAAACGAGTAGAAACCGATAGAGAGAAAATTTCATAACCTGCCGTTTCCCAATATTTTATTTATTGGTGTTTAAGGTCATACTAGTGTTTGCAAAAAACGGCTAATCATGACTGAAACACGGATATAAACTCAAGTTTAGCAAATCATTTATACCTATGTCGCTCATTTTAGAGGACTTCTACCCCAAGCATTGGTTACTGGGTCCTATTCTACCAGGAAAACAGGGCGTGTTTACAAAAGTGAACAAGCACAACTCCACTTCCTGGGATCCCTACAGGGAAGCTTCCAACACTAATTTCAGCAAATTTCATTGATTGCCACGCTCATGCCTGCATTTTCCACCTCCTACTATTATTCAAACCCCTTACTATTATTAAAATTCCGAAATTTTTCCACCCCCTACTATTATTGAAATCCCCTACTATTATTAAAATTCTGAAATTTTTCCACCTCCCTACTATTATTCCGACCCCTACTATTATTCGGATCACTAGAGTACTTTTTTGGTTTAGTGTTTGTCATGAGAGGTGAACGATTTGTGATCTTGAAGTTATAACATTGGATGAAGGTCAAGTGTGACACACTTCAGTTATGAGCAAACATTAAGTATGAACAAGATCTGTCCACTTAACCCTTTACCCAACGTAGAAAATATCAAAATTTATTATTTTAATTACTATTTTTAAAAAAAATTTAGCGGTTAAAATAATTATATTTTTCAAAATATTTCAACAAAGCCATAACATGTGATCTCTCATTGGAACGAGCTCGGTGAGCTTGTTTCAATGAGAGATCACATGTTATGGCTTTGTTCAAATATTTTGAAAAATATAATTATTTTAACCGCTTAATTTGCAAATTACACATGCGGATGCGGACGATTTGTTAGGTAAATGGTTAATCAATTTTTCTGGACCACATCAAGTTAGCACACGCAAATGGTCTATGCCCTTGACTTTACAGTTATGAACTTGGGTCAAGGTAATGACACACCCATGAGTCATAAGCAATCACTGTGTGGAGTATTGACATCATACCACTGAATAATTATGGACCACACAAAGTTAGAATTGGAACAAACAAACAACTGGTCTTTAACCTTGGCCTTTTAGCTATGATTGTGCCTCAAGGTAAAGACACACCATTGAGTAATAAGCATTCATCATGTGAAGTATGAACAAGATCGGTCCACTGAATAATTTTTTATAGACTGGACAAAGTTAGAATTGAGAAATAAACTAACTGATGGTTTGTGAACTACAGTTTGGAGCTATGACCATGGGTCAAGGTCCAGACACAACCTGGAGTCAAAAGCAATCATTGTGTGAAATATGAACAAGATCAGTCCATTCAATAATTTTTTATAGACTGGACAAAGTTAGAATGGAGAAAAAAACAAAAGGTCTGTCCCTGATCTTGGAGCTATGACCTTGAGCCAAGGTCTTAACACACCCTTGGGCCATAAGCAATCAGTGTGTGGAGTATGAACAAGATCAGTTTTTTGAATAATTTTTTATGAGCTGGACAAAGTTAGAATGGATGCATAGACGTATGCACACATACACACAAAGGCACAGACGAACAAACCTTTTAAAACTTTTGTTACATATACAGAACCGCACATACTGAATAAGTTAAGAATTATCGCACAGGATTGCTTTGGCCTAGGATTCGGCTCTCGTGATATCCTGGGTCAAAGCAATCGAGTGCGATAATTCTTAACCCATTCAAACGTATGTGTGGTTCTGTATTTATCACACACCTCCAATGTAACAACCAGTCTACACAAAAATTGAACTAAAAGCACTTTTCAAGTGAATAATTGTCACGGTTCCTTGGTTGTCAAAAAGACATCACAGTTAGGTGGCGGGGTACCAACCCTAATTTGCTTTTTAATTGTTACGGCATTCAATTGGTCGAAACCAATTGACATCAATCAGTGTCACAGTCACAATGATCGAACTTCAAATATTGACTAAACTGTGGGGAATAATACAACAAACAACAAGAGGCCCCAAGGGGCCTGAGGATGCTCACCTGACATGGTAGCCTAAATATCAACCCAGAGAACTGATTTTTAAAGAATATTCCTCATATTGAACTAAGTTATAATTTGGGCTCCCATAGGGAGCCCATATATAAACCCAGGGACTTGGCTTTAACAAACTTGAATCTCCCCCCCCCCCCCTCCCCAAGGATGCTGCACATCAAACATCAAAACATTCCGACTGTTCTGATCTGAAGAAGAAGATTTTTAAAGAAAATTCCTCATTTTAAACTAAGTTACAATTCGAGCTCCCACAATGAGCCCAAATATGGACCTAGGGACATGGCTTGAACAAACTTGAATCTTACCCCCCTAAGGATGCTGCATAAACAATATCAAAAGCATTCATCTGCTGGATCTGAAGAAGATTTTTAAAGAAAATTCCTCATTTTGAACTAAGTTGTCATTCGGGCTCCCATAGTGAGCCCAAATATGAACCAAGGGATTTGGCTTGAACAAACTTGAATCTCAGCCCCCTAAGGTTGCTGCATGCCAAATATCAAAACATTCTGACGGCTGAATCTGAAGAAGAAGATTTTTAAAGAAAAAATCCTCATATTGACTAAGTTATAATTCGGGCTCCCACAGGGAGCCCAAATATGGACCCAGGGACTTGGCTTTAACAAACTTGAATCTTCCCCCCCCCACCCCCCCCCCCTAAGGATGCTACACACCACATATCAAAACATTCCGACTGTTGGATCTGAAGAAGAAGATTTTTTTAAGAAAATTCCTCATTTCGAACTAAGTTACAATTCAAGCTCCCACAGTGAGCCCAAATATGGACCTAGGGACATGGCTTGAACAAACTTGAATCTCACCCCCCTAAGGATGCTGCATACCAAATATCAAAACATTCTGACTGCTGGATCTGAAGAAGAAGATTTTTAAAGAAAATTCCTCATTTTGAACTAAGTTATCATTCGGGCTCCCACAGTGAGCCCAAATATGGACCTAGGGACATGGCTTGAACAAACTTGAATTTCACCCCCCTAAGGATGCTGCATACCAAATATCAAAACATTCCAACTGCTGGATCTGAAGAAGATTTTTAAAGAAAATTCCTCATTTTGAACTAAGTTATAATTCAGGCTCCCACAATGAGCCCAAATATGAACCCTGGGACTTGGTTTGAACAAAATTGAATCTCACCCCCCTAAGCATGGTGAATACCCAATATCAAAAGATATAAGCCTGCTGGACCTTGAGAAAAAGATTTTCAAAGAAATTTGCCTGAAATGCACTAAGTTCAAATTTGGGCTCCTATACTGAGCCCAAATATAAACCCAGGGGGCCGATTTGAACAAACTTGAATCAGATCTACCCCAAAATGTTGCATACCAAATATCAAAAGATTCTGCCTGCTGGATCTGGAGAAGAAGATTTTTAAAGAAATTTGCCTGAAATGCACTAAGTTCCAATTCAAGCTTCTATAGTGAGCCCAAAAATGAATCCAGGGGGCCGAATTGAACAAACTTGAATCAGATCCACCCCACAATGTTGCATACCAAATATCAAAAGATTCTGCCTGCTGGATCTGGAGAAGAAGATTTTTTAATGTTCTTCCCATTGCCTACAGTGTTAAAAAGTACTGTACCCTATGATAAAACTGATGGCAATCTTTTTTTACCAATCCTTTCTGTTGGTCCTTAGGAAGCTTCACACCAAATAAAAATTCTTGGTGACGTGCAGTTTTTGAGATATGGGCATTTTAATTTTTTTCTATTTTTAGCTCCTGCGGTTCCCACGGGGCTGCAGGAAAAATTGTTTTGGCTTAAATCAAGTACTTATAACCAACAATACATCATATTAAATTTGGTTCAAATCGGCCTCTGGGTTCAGAAAATAGAAATTTTGGGCGGGGCAAAAATTCTTGCCCCTCTCAGAACAAAGGTAAATATTGCCCGTCAAACTTCTCTTGAACAAATTCGAGTCTACACCTCAAATGGAAGCTGCATACTAAATATCAAGTCTCTGCTAAGGCTGGTTCATGAGAAGAAGATTTTTTTAAATTTTGTGCATTTTGACCCCACCCAACTCCACAATATGAGCAGAAATCCAATTTGAAGAAAAACCCAAATGCCCCTATATAACCACTACTTACATGAAATTTAATTAAAATGTGGCCAGTGGTTTAGGAGAAAGAGGCTCAAACACCACCTTCACGCAGGACGATGGACGACAGATGAAGAGTGATAAGAAAAGCTCACCCTGACTTTCAGTCAGGTGAGCTAAAAAGTGTTTAAATAGCTAATAAGTTTAGCACACTCCATCATTATATGACCAGTTGTAGAAAGAATTTTCCAAGGAACAAGCAGTAAGAATGTTATTTTAATTTTGTAAATTTTTTACTCGAATCTGATTGTTCAAATATCCCGGGTAAACAAATTTAAATGAGGAACTTGGAATTTTCAAGCAATCTCTACTCCGGTGGATTCGACCAATGATTGATGTGCTTTATTTAGACAGGTTCCTTCTCTGTTTACATAGGCAACGAAATCAAACGTGTTTTGTATCAGCTCCGAGCCACAAACCTCAGACCATGTCACCATCAATTCACCACAATAATGTGTATGTTCCAATAAGACACTACCCATTGCCAAAACCTACATCGTGAAACACGAGAGGCTTATTTACCAAACTTTGTGATCGTTAAAAAGCTGCCTTGTTCAAGGCAACTTTGAATGATCAGAGGTTTAGTAGATAAACCTCTTGTGTGTCCCACGACGGCACTGGATAAACAATCAATAAACCAGATAAACTAATTCCCTCTCAGTTCAAATAGTAAATCGGTTTGTAATTTAAACACTTCATCCGGAACACCGTCTGCTGCATGTGTGAAAAATCCAGAAAAATGAAGCGGCTTGCAAGTCATTCCGTTGATGAAGCAATTACGAAACGGGCGACGTCATTTCAAATATTTCGCATGGTGATGTCAGACAGTAACATTTACTACTATTTTACTCTTATTGTTGCAACATATATTTATGTTCTTACACTGTATTTCAGAAATAAATTCTGTTAAAAGTAACTTCAGAATAAGAATAAAATTTATAACCAACCGTGAATAGATAGAGATGGAAATCGCCATCTGTGTCTAAGAATGTCTTCTTTCTTCTGATGTTGAAGACGATTAGCTCCAATATCCTTGCAATAGTCCTCCTGAATAAATTGTGGAAGAGAATAATAATGAAACAAACGTTTGTTTTGCGTAATTCCTACTAGTTACAAGCCTGAAAAAAATTTTTATTGCGCTTCCAGACAAAATGTCAGACACCAAATGAATCATGTCTGTCATTTAAGAATGATACCTGACATATACAGTAGAATCCTCTTAATTGAATATCCATTTTGCCAGTGAAAATTATTCAATTAACAGGAGTATACAATTAACAGGGATTTGGTCAGTTTCCTTTGTTATGGAAGTAAACTGAGCAATTATTCTATTATATTTTGTTTGACAGAGCTCATAGAGCTCTGTCAAACAAGATATAATAGAATAAATGCCTGTATTGGATGTAGTGAGGCTAAAAAGGTTGATAAATAAGGTGAATTTGGTGCGTGTCACAGTAATTTTTTCGATATATTACAAAAATTTATATACAATTAACAGGAGTTTACTCTGCAACCCAAATGCAATTAACCGATCAAATTTGTACTGAAGGTATGGTAAATGGTTTTGTGTTTGAAAATTATATTCATTTAACAGGGATATACAATTAAGAGATATCCAATTAAGTGGGCTCCACTGTATTACAAAATGAAGTTTGAGTATTCAAAATGATGTGTTTTTGGTGTACATGTACCTTCATCTTAAAATTGTTCCGAATTCATCCAACCATACCATGTTTGGCAGGGCTCAATGAGAGCCCTGCCAAACAAGATGTAATTGGTTTCATTCTGAATTGGAACTGAATTACCTCTTAGACATAATGTAGATACATGTATGGCTATATCAAATCGTATTCCTTCACATTCTGTTAATACTGATGAGCTGTACAGTCACTTTCTTCACACTTTCCAACTTGCCAGGACCAGAAATCACAATAATCATTAATTTTATGCTTGCTAGTTATGTACATGATTTCCAGCATGCATTATGTTCTGATCACTGAACTTCATTGATAATTTTGGCATCAGACATTTTGACTGATGATTTTAAACCTCAGTCAGACATTGTCCTTTTTGTATCTCACATTGTCCTTGTCTGACCACTTATTTTCTGATATGGTTACATAAGATTAGCCCTCTGCGCACTGATGGCAAATTTCCAAAGTTTTTTATGAAAATGCAATTAGGAATTCAACCTATTCATTCTTGTTTGACAGAGCTCACCAAACTCTGTAAAACAAAATTGAACTGGTTAAATTCTTAGTTGCATTGTAGGAAACATTTAATGCTTGAAACATGCCAGAAAATAAGCAGACTGTCATCTGAAAAGTGAGGTCCCCAAAGGGTGAATTTAGTGATGCTACCCTGCTGTGCAGGGTAGCATCACTAAATTTACCCTCTGTGAACCTCAATCTGAATAAGGGTCTCAAAACTAAACAGAAGGAGGTACCTAGAGGACAAATTGGCCCACTGTGTGGGATAGCATCATCAAATTCACCCTCTAGGGACCTCATTCTGCAAATGTCAGACTGCTTATTTTCAGGATTGGCTTGAAATTTTAGTATTTTGACATCAGTGTGCGGAGGGTTAACTGGTTGAGTGCTAGAAGCCACTATCATGGCTCCACTGAAAAGTGCTGGAAGCCACTTTAGTGGCTTTACACTGTAGGCATTAGCATGATGTTTGCAAAGCAGTATATGAAAAAATGTCTTAAATAAAATTGTTTGGTTGCAATTTATTGGAGAGTGCTATTGGCACTCTCCAATAAATTGTAACCAAACAATTATTTATGAACAAAATCTTGCTAAACTACAGCTACTCTTGCTGATAGCATGGTATCTTTCAATTTTATTTTATAAATTTAAAGTAATTTGTATATTTTTTATACTTACCAATGACCCAGACTTAGCTGGTGCAAACTCGATAAAATCCAGGTCTAAACACAAATTCGGAACCCCCAAATCCCCAAAATTTGCATACAAAACCGAAAAATTAAAGTCCTATCTGGTCCTCCATACTTTTGTTTACTACTGCGCATGCGCGGTAACCAGGAAGGTACCGGAATTGGCACCAAGCATCATCTGGGCCATTGGTAAGTATAAAAAATATACAAATTACTTTAAATTTATAATACTTTTACACTACAACCAATGGCCCAGACTTAGCTGAATAGTAAAAAGGCTGGAGGGCCTAGGACTTAAGAGGAAAATCCAATCTCTCAATTACTTCGATAAAGAATAGCTCCTACAGGAGAATAGAAGACAGAGGAATTACATGTGTCCTTCTGTTAAAAAAAAAGAGAATGACATAACACCAAAAATGTAATTGAGAATTACTTAATTTCTCCATTTAATGCCATAACCCCTTATGCTAATTCGGTGAAGGAAATCAATTATAAAGCTAGTCAAGAGAATGAGACACTTTATACTCATTTAAAAGCGTCCGAGGATTGAATAGAAATGCTCGTTTGACACGTGACATATACAAATGCTTCACAGGGAGCTACACTTTAAAAACAGTACATAAATGAGACATAGTTATTGCTTCACACTGAGCTACACATTAAAACCACCTAGCACCGACGCTGGAGTACTGTCTCTGGAGGAGGTATTACCTTGCTATTCATTATAAAGCAAGATAACACTGTCCCCCCATCTTCCCCTTGTTCTAAAGGAAAATTCCCCAGAACAAAGAGGTCAGCGGAACGGCATCAGTGCTCGAGCAGACTGTCTAAGACATCTTCTAGATGTAATATTAATGGACAACATTCTGAGCTACAGAAAGAGGACCTGAAGATCTTAGGTCACCGGAGATAAACTCTAAATTTCTAAGGTAAATCTTGGTAAATGAGTGTGTCCAGTAGGCGGCCTTCATAAATTCAGTAATGGCTATACTGTTAGAATAAGCCCAAGAAGCAGACAGTGCTCTAACCTCATGCGCTGAAATCGTGTTGACAGAACGTTGATCCGAAGATAGACTTTCATAAGCAATACGTATTGCCAACTGAATCCATCTAGCGATAGAATGAACAGATATATCCTTTCTGTCAGGAAACAGGGAAAGAAATAATCTTTTTCTTCCCTTTCTAATAAAACTCGATTGACGCTTATAAATGCGCATTGCTCTAACTGGACACAGCAAAGGTCTACGGCTGTCCGAGGATGGTAAAGCCTTAATGATAATAGGCTCTGGCCGCTTTTCCAGAATCTGACTCTTAGCCAAGAATCCCACTTCCGTAGTGAGGATAACAGTATTACCCACACTACGGTAATGGGAATCATCAACAGATAATGCATGAAGTTCACTCACTCTTCTGGCAGATGCAAAGGCCATTTTATAGGTCAAGAATTTGAACTCTACATCGTCTAACGGCTCAAACAGAGCTTCTTGAAGCTTCAACTAAACCCAAGCCAAATTCCATTTAGGAATTAATCTGAGTGTTCCAGGTCTATTAGTAGAGAAATTTCTAACTAGCTTGGATAAAGAAGAATCTGATCCAATAGCCAAGTTATCATGATGAGCTTAAATGTCTGATAATTGTGTCGGGCTACAAGTTTAATACGTCAAACAAGTAGACCAGCCAGAAATTGGCAAGCTGAGGAATGGATGGATCGTAAATGTCTAGACTGGTCTGTACACCCACCACTTCGCTGCATAATTCAACGAAGAGGTGGCCCTCCTACAGTTAGAAATTGTATCCACTGCTCGTCCTGTAAAATATTTTCCATGCAAGAAGGACCGCACAATGGAAATACGTGAAGGTGGAGACCTTCTGGGTTGTGATACAGTGCGTGGGACTTCCCCTGATACAGAAGGTCCTTTCGAGGAGAAAGTTTCTGGGGGAATGTCTCATAACAGACCCTTGAGAAGATTGATCCAGGGTTTCTGTTACGACAGAGGTGCTACTAGCAGGATTTTGCAGACTGTTTGAATTTTAACAGAATCTGCTGAATCAATGGAACAGGAGGCTATGCATATCCTATCATTCTGTCCCATGAGATCGATAGAGCGTCTACATCATTCGCTCGATGATCTGGGCATGGTGACACGAACGTCAGTAATTGATTGTTCAGGTGTGTCGCAAAAAGATCTATCGTGGGACGATCCCACTGGTATCAGATCTGAAATACTCGCTTGTTGAGAGTCCACTCCGATGGTAACAGGCGACCTTTTCCAGAGAGCGAGTCTGCTTGTACGTTCTGACAACCCAGTATATGATGAAGAGAGAGATGAACGTGATGATTCAGAGCAAATAGGAGGATCTTCTCTGTTAATTCGCATAAGAGAATCGAAGGAGTGCCTCCCTGGTTCCTGAGATAAGCCACTACCATCAAGTTGTCCGACAGAATCTGAACATGGACTTTCGCTACTTGAGCAATCCAAAGTTGTAGTGCTAGCCAGATAGACATCATCTCCTTATGTTTATGTGCTTCTCTAGGAACCGAGGGTCCCAAAGACCCTGACACTTCAAGTCTGCGGGACTTAGGGATGCACTCCAGCCCGTCAGACTCGCAACCGTCATAATTGTGAAGACAAGATCCGGCAGTTGAACCGGAACTCCCTGAGTCAGCCACTTGAGATCCGCCCAAATCTGAATCTTTTGTTTTACTAGGTCCGTTAAAACAATCTGGGTTTCGAGCGAATGCGTCTTCACAATCCAGTACTGAGTAAAGAAAATATGGAGGGGGCGCGTGCACAGGTGGCCCATCGGAATTAGATCTGCAGCCACTCCGCACAGCCCCGTCAGTTGCATAAACTCCCTGCAGTCACTGTTGGAGAGTTTAGACAAAAGCGAGCATAACAACTGACTAGTTTCGCTCTGGGTAATGGCAGATGAACCAGATTGTTTGGAGTCTCGAAGCTCATTCCCAAGTGAATGAAGGACTTGGACGGAGCTAGATCTGACTTTTTCTTGTTTACTATGAAACCGAGACGTCAGAACAACTGAAGCATCGTTCTGAAGAATAATTCTGTCGCTGCATCTCTGAAGAATGTCGTCCAAGTAAGCTGACATTACCACAGCCGAATGAGCTCGGAAGTATGATATTACCAAGTTCATTATTCAAGTAAAAGCCAAAGGAGCCAGGTTCAGAACGAAGCACATCACTCTGAACTGATAAAACTCTCCTTGCATGGAAAAACGCAGATACTTTCTGAATGCTGGATGTACCAGGACATAAAAGTACGCATGCATTAGATCTATGCTTCCCGCATAGTCATCCACTCAAATGCTTGCCCTTCCCGACCGAATGATTTCCATATAGAACTTTGAAGCTATGATCAATTTGTTTATCCAGCTCGTCTATTACCAGTCGGAACGAGCCATCTGGCTTCGGTGAGAGAAACAGGTGACTGTAAAAAATTTTTATTCTCTTTCTTTGAAAGGAGAGCCTGTACCTCCGCAAGGAGAGACTCTCTTTTGGAAGAATTCGCCGGATGATTTGTCCAACGCAGACTTCTTGTAAGTGGGGGGCTTTGCTCGGAATGATAGCCGCAGGCCTGCCGAGACTACATTTCTAACCCACTGATCTTCCGTCCAGTTTTTTGCAAAGTTTGATAACCTTCCGCTATCTGGAAAGCAACAGAGGTCTAGACCATCACCTGTATGACTTGCAAGGCTCGCGGGAGGAGACATTACGTCCTCCCTATGAAGAACCTCGTCCCAACGGCCTAGGGGCATCCGAATTAGTCTTGATAAGCCCCTTTCCCCGAGTCGCTATATTGACGACCTCCGGAGTAAGTGTAAGAGGGTTTCCTAGACGCTTGTGAGGAGCTCCCTTTCGATGATTGTGAAGTGGAACGATGCATGTTGTTGAGAAGCTGATCTCAGTTGCTGTGAGCTGGAAGCTTTTTTGGTAGCTTGTTCATAGACTAAGGGGGGGAGCGCGGTGGCTCAGTAGGTAGAGGTGCAGGCTGCAAGCCGAGAGGTCCTCGGTTCGAATCCCACCTGCGGCAACCGCGTTGTGTCCTTGGGCAAGACACTTCATCCCCATTGCCCGCGTGGGGGCACGATGACGCCGTGTACTAAGGCGTACTGCACGTCGATGGTATGCATGTCTTCAACCAATCTAACCCTGCCTGTGCTGCAGTGTGGAATTACGATGTTGGGGAGCTGGCAGCTGCTCGTCGTTGCTCGGTGGTTCTCTCCGGGTACTCCGGCTTCCTCCACCCGTAAAACTGTCACGGTCATGATTAGCCATTGTGCATAAATATGTGACCTTAAACATCAATAAATAAATACATAGACTAAGGAAAGCTGGTCATCAAATAGTGTGTGTCCAGAGACCAGAGTGACTCGGAGAGAGCTTTTCACCCTGTCATCGATAATTGATGATGATGCAAGGGCTGCATCATGTCTAACCAACTTCAAATTTGCCACTGAAAGGGCGGAGTGGTATGTGGCATACATGACTGCCCTGGAAAGAAATCTTAACCAGGAATTAATATCCTCAAATTCCTTTCCATTTAGACACTGCGCCAGAGCCTCGGTGATATGATCTGCGTAGGACATAGCATCCAGAATCGCTCTATTAGATGAAATAGAAGATTGCATCACATCCGAGCGTAAATTGAATGATGGAGACAAGGATATATCCAAATCTCCAGTCTGCTCATCCAGACACAGAGGATCTCTCTGAACATCTTCTCCAACCATTTTAAAATAACGTGATCCAAGAAACGGTATACTGATTGAAGATGCAGATAAGAAACCGCCTTCTTTTTTGAACTTGCTAGATTGAATATGGCGTTGTTAATGTGGCCGAAGGCCTCCGACACTTGCCAAGATAGTCCTGGGTAGGAAAGAACATCATCTCTGTCTAGGGATGACAGCAGTTTCTGCCTAGCAGACGCAGCTTGCTGATCAGGTGGAACAAGGTCAGGATAGTATTGATGAATTAAATTCATCACTACCATATGTTGTTCCGAAAGGGAAGGGTAATCCCCTCCTGCTCCCTTTCACCATCCGCCTGATTCAGCTGAGAATTTCAATCAACAGCATCTAAATGTACAGATGACCGGACCGATCCAGCACCGTCCGACAGCTCACCACCGGAGTCTGCGGAAGGCTGTGCTTGCACTTGCTGGGAAGCTGCAATGAGATGAATAATTACGGCAGCAAGTCCATTACAGAGGCTTGAGGAGCAGCGGTCTTCTGTTTTTTCACCGTTTGCTGCTCCTGGGACGGAGATCTGGATGTAGATGAATGAAGCCTCGGATCACTAGCTACCGGATGGCCCGAATTCACAGGCGAAGACTGGGAACGTCTTCGCGCGGCTGCCTGGATATCCGAAGTCAGGTAGCTAGCTTATCTGATCCTGAGGAAGAAGCCGTAACTGTAGCTGACCCCGGCTGCAGTTTAGATGAGCGTCGCGAGCGGCGAGTGTGAACGTTAGCTCCGACACACTGATGTTTCTCAAAACAACATTTAGCCCCAAATGTTGCTGGGTTAGAGATGGCTCTCCAGCTCGAGGTCTATCAGACGTCGCCGGACATCCCAAAGAGAAACTTGCAGGCTTCTTCCCTTTTGCCGTCGTCGCCGGGTGAGCTTTAGTTTTTGAAGTGCTTGCTTGACCTGATTCTACATACTTCCCTCGAGCGCAACAGACTTACCCGGTGTTACGGCTCCCACTGTCGGGTTGGTCACTTCACCGGTCAAACTGGTTGCTGTAATAAGACGCCTTATACCTTGTTTAATATTCAGGAGCACATTAGTAGCCAGTTCTGTTTGCTCATCAGCACGCGACGATGGCACCACACTTTGGACGGGTGTCGCAATACCATCACCATGTTCTTGTTCCTCTGAAAAAGAAACTGAAAAACTTGAATTATCTTGCGGTGACAGCTCTGGCATCGGAACTTCACCGCTGCCAACATACCGCGACGCCTGTCTCCAACATCTGGCATCCCAACGTACACAAGCAGGACAAGAATCTGTAGGTGTGCATCGACTACAGGCCAGACAACAAGCAAGTAAATCCGAGGTAGACTTCCTCACCTTGCATTTAGAGCAGTAAGCTTTTATAATTAATTACAATAAAAAAACAGAGTTCATAGCACTCCTACAAGTTCAACATCAAAAATACATGAAAAGGATACATGATAAGAGCAATCAAATTAATTTCGAAACAATTATAAAAAAAATTTAGAAAAAAAACTTTTTTGAAAATGCCTAAGTTCCCAAAGGGAACATCATGAGCCCCAGGATATCCCGATAGAGCCTAAGTGTGGACAAACGCCAATTTTTTTTTAAGCTACACTACTGAAATCATAATCAATGTATCCTACAAAATTCTGAAGTATTATAATACTAAATACTACATGTTAAGGGCGTTGCTAAATGTAAACAACGAAAATGGAAAAAAACGGAAACAAGACCACAGGCACACAAAAAGGCCCAAAGCAAGTAACAGATTTAAATGCTACCAGATGCAAAGCTAGGTCTTCATACAAAGAAAAAATGATACATTGGATAGAAGATGCAAGACCAAAACAACCCAACACCTCTAGGGTGAGGACGTAACAATGGGGAAAAACAGAATAAACATACTGTAACACACAAACTCTCAAGAAATTTAATAAAAAATTTCAATAAAAACAGCCCAAAAGCTTAGGAGTTTAACAGGAGGGTTCATGGAAGGATAGGGAAGGAACACTTAACAAACAGTAGGTAAATCATTAGCAAGAATGATGATGTCAGGCGCATGTCCCAAAAATGGGAAACATGAAATAATTTTTATAATTATTGTAAAGTTACAGCCCTAAACGTCTCAAACCACCGTTGTTCACTTCCATCATCCATTTATAGAATTGAATCCACCAATTCTTTCATTGATTTGTATCTGGCATCCTCAAAAAAGGAGATTTAAAGCACAGATGTAGCTCATTGTTTACTGACTTAGGGCCAAACAAAGAATGATGCTTGGCGACAATTCCGGTAACTGCCTGGTTACCCCGCATACGCAGTAAACAAAAGTATGAAGGACCAGATACGACTTTTAATTTTTCGGTTTTGAATGAAAATTTTGGGGATTGGGGGTTCAAAATTTGTGTTTGGCCCTGGATTTTATCGAGTCTAAACCAGCTAAGTCTGGGCCATTGGTTGTAGTATAAAAATATACCCAGGTTTCAAATCATCTTTAACCCTTTACCGAACATGAAAAGCAGATGACACTTGCAAAAAATTTTTGAAATAACTAATTTTTTTCATTTTTTTGTCTCAAAAACATAGGTTATGACCCCTCATTGGAACGAGCACGTCGAGCTTGTTCCAATGAGGGGTCATAACCTATGTTTTTGAGACAAAAAATGAAAAAATAACGAAAGTAAAAAAATTTATAGTAATTTATATATTTTTTATACTTACCAATGACCCAGACTTAGCTGGTGCTAACTCTTAAATTCTAGGGCCAAACACAAATTTTACCCCCCAATCCCAAAAATTTGCATCTAAAACCGAAAATTACATGTCCTATATGGTCCTCCATACCTTTCCGCCACTGCGCATGCGCAGTGTCAAGGAGGTCTCGAAATTGGCACCAAAAGTCATTCTTACAAGCAGTGAAAAGCGTTATGTACTCAGCAGGGAGGTATGAGTTCCCAACTCATGGGAGGGCCATCCCCATCTGGGTCATTGGTAAGTATAAAAAATATATAAATTACTATAAATTTTTTAACATTTTTATACTGCACCAATGACCCAGACTTAGCTGAATAGTAAAAAGGTTGGAGGGCCTAGGACATAAAGCAATCCAATAACTCAACTATATATATACAGAATTATCCCCTCAGGAGAAAGGAGAAATAGGCTTTACATGTATCTTTCTATTCTGCATCAAAACAAGAAAGACACAACACTATTCTGTACTTGAGCATAATAACATCACTGATGTCTATTAACCTCCAGTATAATCCATTATGGTAATTATTTTTAAAGGGAAGCCGCTAAATAAAGTAGTCCAGATAAATGAGACTCTTATATTCATTAAAAGTGACCGATAATTGTATATTAACGTCTGCATGATATGTGACATATACAAATACTACACACCGAGATACACTTAAAAATATTACATGGATGAGTAAAATAAAAAGATCTTTACACTATAAAAATCATCCCGGTACCGACTAGAATTACTGACTCTAGGGGAGGTATTCCCTTGCTTTTCACTATAAAGCAGGTGACCCAAGGGAACACCCCCCCCCCCCCCCCCCCCCCTTTCCCCTTGCCCTGGGTCAAATACCCCAGAGCGAAGAGGGCGGCAGCACAGAGTCACTGCCGGAACCAAAAGCCTACACAACTATAGTTGCAACTGTTTAGTGGACGACATTCTGAGCAACAGATAACGAACCTAAACAATGCCGGTCTCTAGAAATGGACTCAATATTTCTGAGGTATAAATTCGTGCAAGTGAAAGGCTAAAACCAATATGCAGCCGTCATTAGAACTGTAATAGCAACGCTATTAGCATAAGCCTCTGAAGTAGAAAGAACTCTTACTTCAAGAGCTAAAATCTTAATCGTAGACTGCTGTGTTGACGATATTATCATAAGCAGCACTGAAAGCTAATAGAATCCATCTAGCTATAGAATGGACCGAAATGTGGAGGAAGCTTCCACAGCATAAGCCACAACAGACACCTGAATAGATTAATGCACGGTCTTTGTGGAGACAGAGGTGCTACCAACAGAATTGCATTGAGATTATTTAATTTAAGCAATATCTGCTGAATCAACGGCACTGGAGGATACCCATATCCTATTATCCCGTCTCACGAGATGGATAGAGTGTCAACTGCAAACGCTCGAGGATCCGAACATGTTGACACATACACTTGCAACTGATTGTTGAGATGCGTCGCAAAAAAGTCCATCATTGGTCGCTCTCATATGTAACAAATCTGATATAAATACTCGTTGTTAAAAGTCCATTTGACTGCAACAAGCGGCCCTTTCGTGAAAGGGAGTCCGCTAATATGTTCAGACGACCCGGAATACGACAGACCAATAGGAGAACTTGATGTTCTAGTACCAACAGAAGGATTCATTCCGTTACAGTGAATAACAGAATGGAATGAGTACCGCCCTAGTTCTGAAAATACGCTTATATTGTCGAATTGTCGGACAGAATTGCCGTACCTCTGAAGAATGTCGTCCAGGTAGGCCAACGTTACCGCAGACGAATGAGCTCGGAAATGTATCATTACCGAGTTCATTATTCGAGTGAAAGCCCAGGGCGCTAGGTTCAAACCGAAGCACATCGCTCGGAACTGAAATACAACTCCTAGGACTGCGAAGTGTAGATACTTTCTGAATGTCGGATGTACCATGACGTGAAAGTACGCATCCTTGAGATCTATGCTTGTAGCATAGTCGTTCACCCGAATACTCGCTCTGACTGATCGAATTGTCTCCATATAGAACTTCGGAGCGACGATCAGCTTGTTTATCCAGCTCAGATCTATGACTGGACGGAACGAGCCATCTGGTTTCGGAACCAGAAACAGATGGCTGTAGAAAACCGGTAATTCCTGGTCTTCTACGACCTCTACCGCGTTCTTCTCCAGAAGAGACTGTACTTCTGATAGAAGAGCGTCTCTTTTCTGCAGATTTGACGGAAGCTGAGTCCATTTTGGACTTCGAGTTAATGGAGGCTTTCGTTTGAAGGATATTCTTAGTCCTTCCGAAATTATCCCTCGAACCCAGGGGTCGTCCGTAATTGACGCCCAATTGTTTATAAAACTCGACAATCTTCCATCTACCGGAACACGATAGAGGTTCATACCATCACCTCCTGGACCTGCGAGGCTTGCAGAAGGAGAAACTACGTCCTCCACGACCCGCACCTCACCCCGGCCAACCTAGGAACGTCTGACCGGTTATCTCGGCCAGAATAATGTCCCCCACGTGAGTCGCTGCCTTGACGTCTCTAGAATAAGACCTAGAGGACGCATAGGAACCTCTATAGGAACTTCTCTTGGGCGTACTTGTTCCAGAAGTGCCTGTCTTACTCTTTTCTGCTGTATCCGCCTTTTTAGAAGCGGATTTGAATAGCAGAGAATCCGAAGCTTTCTTAGTTATCTGATCATAGATTGCTGAAAGCTTGCCGTCGAAGAGAAGCTCTCCGGAGACCGAAGCGACTCTGAGAGAGTTTTTCACCTTACCATCCATGCGCGTGGATGTAGCTAGGGCCGCGTCACGTCTAACCAACTCCAGGTTTGCCACTGAAAGGGCAGAGTTATACGTGGAATAAGCTATTGCCCTTGAAAGAACTCTTAAGGAAGATAGTACATCCTGGAATTCTTTCCCTTCAAGGCGTAATGTTCGGACTGTGTATGTGACGGAACGTCCCGAACAGGAGGATTGGACGTATGTTCCGACTAACAAACAAACATACAACAACATTGCGGCTCAAATGTAGTTGTAAGAGAGAGGGGGCCTCTCTCGCTTGCGGTCCGGATCGACCTGGACGAGCTAGCTACTAGACTGACAGGCTTCCTCCGTACTATCCTCGGATCCGTCGTTGCTGGGTGTGCACGTTCCAAGTATATAGTGCTCGCATCACCCACACTGCTTCCCAGAACCGTAACGCACAAACCCGGCTGCCGAGCCATTCGATGAATGGTCGCTACATCGGGCGGACTAGCAGACGATCAATGCCTTCGATCCTACTAGGGACCTCTTCGGCAATTGTCGTATTACCCTGAGCTCTTAGCCGCTGGCCCTAACACTGCAATGACGGAGACACACTTGTTGAAAACATCACTCTGAATTCTGAAAAATAAAATGATAATATAGAGTGACCCTACAGAGAGAGGACCAGTATGGACCCCTCCCCGCAAACACAATATCGTGACACACGCCTCCAACGTTGTCATTTCAATCAACACACACAGAGCAGGAATTAGAGCGAATACACTGAACCTGAGAATTAGAGGAAGATATCCTCGCATTATAAATAAAAAATATCTTTTCATCAATAAAAAATACACAGTCATATTAGTCGCACTATCCCTTGAAATAAAGATACATAATATAACATAATCCATTATAATCTTTGAAAGAAAATAATTTTCAAAAAAAAACTTTTTCAGAAGAGCCCAAGTTCCCAATGGGAACACCGAGCCGAAATGGATCCCAAAAAAGCCTAAGTGTGGACAAAATTTTTTAAAACATTTCAAAAAATTAATGCAACACTTACATACAATATTAATGTATCTTGCTATGTCTAAACTAATGTAAAGACAAGAAATCACAATCAGCAGTAACCGTTGTCAATGTAAACAAGAAGTTGTACAAAAACCGGAAACATGACTCCAGGCACTGATAAACATGGCCCGAAATCAGTTACCAATTTAAACACTATCTGATGCAAAACAGAGATTTCCATAGAAGAAACTGCAGAACATCAGATGGTAGATGCAGATCACAATGCCTAAACACCTAAGGGTGAGGACGTCAACATGGGGAAAAGAACAGAAATTCATTCTGTTACGAAGCCAAAACTCCAAAGAAATTTTAGTAATAATTATTACAGAAAATATGCCAAAAGCATGGGAGAATAGCAAGGGGGAATAAAGGAAAGGGAGAGAGGCAACACTGATCAAGCAGTGGAACTTTCATAGCAAGAATGATAACAACAGGCTCATGCCTCGAAATTAGGGAATATAACATAATTTCATAAAAAATTTTAAGTTACAGCCCTGATTATTTCCTGCCACTGAATTTTCCTCTCATCCTTCTATTTCCTCTTTAGATCCACCATTTCTCTCATATTTATGTGTCTGGCATCATTTAAACTGAGATTTACAAGCACAAATATCAGTCAGATGTGAACTGATGAAGGGCCAAACAAAGAATGACTTTTGGCGCCAATTTCGAGACCTCCTTGACACTGCGTATGCGCAGTGGAGGAAAGGTATGGAGGACCATATAGGACATGTAATTTTCGGTTTTAGATGCAAATTTTGGGGATTGGGGGGTAAAATTTGTGTTTGGCCCTAGAATTTAAGAGTTAGCGCCAGCTAAGTCTGGGTCATTGGTACAGTATAAAAATATTAATTGGCGATTTGTGAGAATCGCGCTGGCCGGTTTTGGCCGTTACTTTGGGTAAAGGGTTAAAAAAAACAATTTAGCACTCAACAATAGTCTAACCTTACAGAATAGGGATCGCAGTGGCTCAGTAGGTAGAGATGCAGGCTGCAAGCCGAGAGGTCTTGGGTAAGACATTTAATCCTGATTGTCCATGTGGAGGCATGGTGCAGACTGCACATCAATGGTGCACTTGTCTTCAACCAACGCTAACCCTGCTTGTGTGGAGTTAGTACGTTGGGGTTCCCCAACAGTTGCATGCCATTGCTAAGCAGTTCTCTCCAGGTTCTCCGGCTTCCTCCAACCATGAAACTTTCCAACACGGGGTGATCCTGGCTGTCAAAAGTGTCATTAAACCCCAATAAATAAATAAAGTACAGAATAATCTTCAAAATTTGATGCATTCACACAATGGCCAGCTTTAATAATTATCAAATTACAATAGACTTGCCATGCTAACTCATTGTTGCTGCAGGCACGGACTGGTAAAATTCACGGCAATTCAAGGCCATTTTTCGACATATTTCATCATTTTTCAAGCCCAACAACAGCCAAATTCAAGGATTTCCAAGGTCCTGCCTTCGCAAGTCCTAACTAGGACCTTTGGTCATTACCCCCTCCTCCCACTTCCCTACAAGGGAAGTGGGAGGAGGGGTAACAACCAGACGGTCCTTGTTAGGACTATACCTTCACTGACTCTGTCATATAAAACTATATAGTTATGATTATGTGCTTCGTCAGCATTTTTATTTCACAAATATTCAAGGCTTTTCAAGGCCTCCTGAAACATTTTCCAGGATTTCAAGGCCTTGAATTACCCTTTGTAAAATTCAAAGCCATTCCTTGAATCCAAGGCCCCGCGAGAAACCTGTAACTACATATTTTTCTCTCATAACAATCCACTGTAATATACACTTATTACCATATTTCATCTAAGTCTTCAAACACTCTATGTTTTTGGACACAATTTCTACAGATACTTGAGTGACGAACTAACTAACCAATCAAACTTTTGTTTTCAAAAGGCATGCTTTCATCTCTGTCATGATTTCAGAATGGGAAACTCACAAACATTATGTTGTACTTACTTTAAATATAAATACAAAATAAATTATATAATTCAATATAATGGAGCATAAACCAAGCACTTTCAACACAACGTATTGGGCTTTGAATAAACACAAACATACTTAACTGAACAAACACAAATTTTTTGACGTTAAAAGCAAATCAAACTACATGGTTATCACATGCTGTTGAAAGGTTTCACCCCCAAAATTGCCACACATCAACAGACCTTCCACACTCAAGATGTGCTTACTGGTGTACAATGAACTGTATGGCATCTCGAGATATCATGATAATAAAATGAAGGATGAAAAGTGTTACAGCGCATATGTGAATAAAATAAATAAATGTTAATAAAAATTTCACTCACAGGATCAAAATCAATCTTTTCATATATTTTATTTTCTTCTTCTGTCACAGCAGCCACAGTATCATTTATTCCTGGTATCAGAATTTTTCCATTCACATCAACAAGAGAATCAAGCAATGCAACCAAATCTACCATTGCTTCATGGCTAAAATAAACAATACTCTTACACCATCTACACACTTTTAACCTTTAATTTTCAAAACACTTCAACAAAAACATATCAACATGTGCCCCCCACCCCATGGAATGAGCTCATTCCAATGACAGATTACATATGGTTCTATCAAAACTTCTGTTCAATTTGTAAATTACGTGAAAGATGAGGGGGGGGGGGTGAGTTGGAGGGAGTGGCCGATTCGTTAGATAATGGGTTTACAATTACCTTACATAACTAAAATACAACACTTGAATAAATTCTTGAATAAGGCCCCACAAAGTAGATCTTCAGTTTTTCAGGCCATATTTTGTAAAATTGCATGTGGGTGGGCGGTTTATTTTATTTTTGTAATTATTTCTTTCCCCATCAAAAGTTCATGTTCTTGGTTTATTTTATGTTTTAGGCCTCATAATCTACAGAATAGCATGCGTGGTGGTGTATTTCGTCCTTTGAGTGCAAGAAGGCTTAGCAATGCTAAAGATTGCAAAGCCTTGTTGTACGCAAAGGGACAAATTTATCAATTTTATTCACTTGGGTAAAACATTAGATATAAACCATTTAATTTTTTTTAAAAGTTTGTATTGGTTATAAAAAGAGAGCATGCGGCAGCCAAAAGAACCGTGTAGGAGGGCCTGAGAAACAGATTTTTAAACTTTTTTAGGCCTAACCTGGAATAACTATTTTTACCTCAAAAACATAGACCTTGATTCCTTATTGGAACAAACTCAAACAAGCAGATTGCAATAAAGAATCAAAAGTTGAGTTTTGTATTCAGAAATTAAACAAAATAAAATTACAGTTCTTGGTGAATATTACTAGCTGGATATTGTTATGTTAGACAAGGGGTTAACTTACACATGATATTATCAATAGACAATCTTGTGTCCATATTTGTATGGTTTTATTGAACAATTGTGAAATTTGTTTTTGAAAAATGTGAAATTTATTTTTAAAAATATTGTGTTAGGTAAAGGGTTAACAGAATATAATTGTCATATACCTGTCAATTGCATATGAGGTTATTGAGTAAACTCCAGTTTACTGAACAAAAAATCTTGAAAAATGATAAATTTTAAGTAATTTGTATATTTTTTATACTTACCAATGGCCCAGACTAGCTAGCTGGTGCAAACTCGATATTATCAAGGGCCAAACACAAATTTTGAACCCTCCACACTTTTACTTTCTGTGCATGCGCAGTGGTCACGAAGAGACCAGAATTGGCGCCAACATCATTCTTTGTAGATGAGCGTACTAATAATAACTCAGCGGGGAGGTATGAGTGCCAACTCATGGGAGGGCCATCCCCATCTGGGCCAATTGGTAAGTATAAAAAATATACAAATTACTTGAAATTTATCATATTTTTATACGACAACCAATGGCCCAGACTAGCTGAATCGTAAAAAGGCGGAGGGCCTAGAACTAAAGAATTAGCAGACCAAATATAGCTCCTCAGCCTGCATTCCAAGATGAAAGGAAAATAAATTTAAAAGGAATTAGATGTATGTTTCTCTATACAATAATAGAGAAGACACAGCATAAATAAGGAGCCATATCCAAGTAATTCCATATTCTTAGCATGAATGATTATGCTAATTGGGTGTTACGAGCCCCCAATTTTTAAGGCTAGTCCGGACTAAGCCCCATAAATTAGGATGCCGTATTTGAGAGTGAGAGACTAACCCCCACAAACATACGCCATATGTAAATAATAAACAAGCTGTATCTAGGATCAGAGATAATCTACAGACAAAAACAGCTTCACTCATAGTTACACACTTATCAAGCCGGAGGAGAATTTACAAGAAAATTCACCCCCACCCCCATCTGAAGGAGGAACATTCTTCAAAACAAGAGGGGAGCACTCTGGAAACAGTGCAAAGTGATACTAAATAATCCAAATATATTTGCCCAATAAGCACTGTTATTAATTATTGGTGCTTAACGACACTTCAGAAGCTAAGGCTTTTGTGGCTATCCCGGTAATTAAAAGAGCACGCTTCTAGCATATACCTGAGTCGGAATACGTAGATAGGATGAAAACCGGGGATATAAAGTGTACGACCATACACTTGTCCAATTAATACCAATTAAAAACGTATCTGCAGAGTAAACACGCTTCAAAGGCAACCTACAGGAGACCCTGTTCATGTGTACAATTGATTCCAATATAGCACTCCAATGAACCGTTCGAATATACGAGAATGTGTACTGTATCTTCAAGAAACCTGAATATAGAACATGGAACGAGCTATGATTAACAGACCCGTCATGCACCGCCCCGAAATAATTCATTGTTTCCTAGGTTCCATAACAACCAATGAGTGTTCGGAGAAGAATATATTACTCCGAATAACGATGCTAAAAAATGAGAACATATGCATAGATGGCCTATTGGCAGTTCCATAACTGAGCCAAATAGCCCTAAAATTCTCATGAGCTCTATAAGCAGAGTAAGAATAGGCGATTCAAGTATTGCGGGTGAGGGGGTTTTGACGAAAAATTCATATCGAAACCCACTCACCCACAATACTTGAATCACTCTTGTGTTAGTCATCAAATAGAATAGGAACTGGAGGGCTCCCTCACGTCTGACCGACTCCATAATGCCACTAAGGACGGAGAGGGACATGATGAACAAATGCACCACATTGACATAATCACACTAGGTAAATATGGCATCATTAATAGAGCTTATCGCCTCATATAACTAACACCAAACCATACCGGTAGGAAGAGAATAACCTCTTCTAACATACGTTATCATGCCTGATAGGACAACGAACTCAGCCTAGCTGAAGCAGCTAAAGGTCTCCCTATACGTGAAGACAATAAAGGCTGTTAACTGTGGCCTTAGAAGCTCACTAAGGAGACTTACAACGCTAGCCGTTGCTTATAAGTCTTTATCTCCGTGAAGACAGGTATATCGGTGTAAGTTGCGACCTTGAAGGCTCACTGAATGGAGACTTACAACTATCATCGCACAAGGTAGGGAAGAAGAGCCGCTATTTAACAGCCCAAAATTCCAAAGAGACAGCAGTCCCAAGAGAAAATAAATTCAGTTATGTCACTGCATAATTACTGAAACAATCTTGCTTATGCTTCTAGCTAGGCTACTATGGTGTAAACAATAAGACTCAAGTCTATGACACCTATGAAAACAAACCGAAAAGCACTGTACCTTATCGGTTTTATTCCCAAAAGACAGCGGTCATAGCCTGACTGAAGTAGCTAGAAGTCTTCCTCTCCGTGAAGACAGATATCTTGGTGTAACTGGCGACTTGAAAGCTCACTAAATGGAGACTTACAACCATAGTTGTGCAAGGTAGGGAATGACAAGCCGCTATTTTAACCACTGTAATTTCCAAACAGACAGTAATCTCAAGGAAGCTACATAGTTATGTGTCTTCGTCTACCTGAAGACACATCTGTGTCACTTGTGGCCTTGAAAGCTCACTAAATGGAGACTAACAACACTAGCCACAAGAAAAGACCGCTGTAACAGTACATAAGGCGACTATGGCGTCCACAATGACATTAATGTCCTGATGCCAAGGAATAGAACACTGAGAAAGAAAAGACGTACCTATTCCCTCTAACGGCTCTATTCTAAACAAGACAGCTGTCTCAGCCTATCTATTCGTCTGACTTCAGGACAAAAAACAGGTGATTTGAAAAAAACCTGGAGAATATTTCGACCACCTCTATTGCTTTTCTTCAATAGGAGAGTCTATACCTCCGTAAGGAGAGACTCTCTTAGAAGAATTCGCCAGAAGATTTGACCAACACGTACTTGCAGGAAGTGGAGCTTTGCTCGGACTGATAGCCGCAGGCCTGCCGAGACTACATTCTCATCCACTGATCTTCCGCAATTTTCATCCACGTTTTTGCGAGGTTGACAACCTTCCGCTAAGTGGAAAGCAACAGAAGTCTCTATTGCTTCCTTCAATAAGTGAGCCTGTACCTCCACTAGGAGCGACTCCCTTCTGAAAGGATCCGCCAGAAGATTTGTACGACGCGGACATCTTTTAAGTGGGGGTTAGGTTCGGAATCATAGCCACTGGCCTTCCGAGACAACACTTTACCCTCTGATCTTCCGTGACATAAATCCAGTTTCTTGCGAAGATGATAACCTTCCGTGAACTGGTAAGCAATAGAGGTCTTATTCATCATCGGTACGACTAACAAGGCTTACGGAAGGAGAAACTATGTCCTCCCCATGAAGAACCTCATCTCATCGGCTTAGGGGCGTCTGACCTATAGTCTGGATCAGACCTGTGCCTCTTTTCCGAGTCGCTATACTGCCGACCTCCGGAGTAAGTATAAGAGGGTTTATGGTACCCTCGCGAGGAGTTCCCTTAGTTGATTTGAAGTGGAACGGCCTCGTTTACCCCGGTCTGCTGAAGCGTTTTGAGAAGACTTCAGTAGCAGTGTACTGGAAGCTTTCTTGTAGCCTGTTCATAGACTAACAGAAGCTCGTCGGCAAATAATAGAGTATATCTGGAGACCAGAGCGACTCGGAGAGAGATTTTCACTTTGTCATCTATAAATAATGACGACACAAGGGCAGCATCACGTCTGATTAGCTCCCAATTTTCCACTGTCAGGGCGGAGTTGTACGTGGCATACATCACTGCCCTGGAAAGAACTCTAAGCGAGGCACAAACGACCTCAAATTCCTTCCCATTAAGACATTGTGTCATAGCACTGGTGAGGTAATCTGCGTAGGACATCACGCCCAGACTCGCTCGATTGGATGAAATAGCACATTCCATCACTTCCAAGCGTCTATTGAATGATGCAGGTAGGGACATATTTTCATCCCCAGCCTGCTCATCTAAATGCAGAGGAGCTCTCTGGACATCTTCCCCAACCGTTTTAAATGAACGTACTCCAAAGAACGGTATATTTACTGAAGATGTCGATAAGAAACTGCCTTCCTCTTAGCACTAAAGAGGTGAATATGGCGTTGATAGCATGGCCAAAGGCCTCCGACACCTGTCAACACTCTTTCAGATACAGAGACGACAGCAGTTTCTCTCTATTTGTCGCAGCTTGCTGATCAGGTGGAACAAAGTCAGTATAGTATTGATGAATAAAAATTCATCGCAACCATATGCTGTTTCGAAAAGGAAGGGTGATCCTCTTCCTTGTCCCTTTCACCATCCGACTGAATCAGCTATGACATTCGGTTCATCGCATCTGTGTGGGCAGATGACTGGACTGACCCAGCAGCATCTGGCAGCTCACCACCAGAGTGCGGGAGGCTGCTCACACACTTGCTGGGATGCTGCGATCAGCTGCACAATCTGTGACAGCAAGTTTGTCACCGAGGTTTGAGGAGCAGCAGTTTTCTGTTTTTTTAGCCGCTTGCTGCTCCTGGGACAGCATTCTGGAGATGGATCTCTTCTCCGAACGTCCCGATGATCGAAGCCTCTGTTCCCTAGCTACTGGATGGTCCGACTCCACAGGTGAAGACTGGCTCTGTCTTCGCGCAGCTGGCTAGATATCTGAAGTCGGGTAGCTAGGATGCGGTCGTGTGTGCTTATGAATCGTAGCGGAGGAAGCCGTGACTGTAGCTGAGGCCGGCTGCAGTCTAGACCGAGCGTCCCAAGTTGCAGGTGTGAATGTAGCACACTTGGATGGATGTCACAATACCATCACCATATTCTTGTTCCACTGCAAATAGAAACTGAAAAACTCGAATTATTCTGCGGTGAGAGTTCCGGCATAGGAACCTCACCACCAACAATGTACCATGACACCCATCTCCAACATCTGTCATCTCAATGTACACAAGTAGGAGTGCATCGTCTACAGGCAAGGCCACAAGGATATAAATCTAAGGAAGACCTCCTCGCCTTGCATTTAGAGCAGTAAGCTTTTTATGATTCAATCAAAAACAAAGTCGACAGCACGCCTACAAACTCCACAATAAAATATATGATAAAGATACATGAATAATAGCAATCAAAACCAAATTTGAAAAATGAAATCCAAAAATATTTCAAATTTTTTTTTAAAAAGCATTAGGTTCCCAAAGGGAACATGAAGAGCCCAAGGGCATCCCGATAGAGCCTAAGTGTGGACAAAATCCAAATTTTTTTTAGCTGCACTGCCGGAAACATAATCAATGTATCTTACAATAATTCTACAGTAATATAATACCAAATACCACATATATTGAAGACGTTGCCAATGTAAACAACATCAAAGGAAAAAAAAACGGAAACAAGACATCAGGAACACAAAAGGTCCAAAGTCAGTAACAGATTTTAATGCTACCAGATGTAAAGCTAGATCTTCATACAAAGAAAAAACGATACATCGGATAGAAGATGCAAGACCAAAACGACCTACGACCCCTAGGGTGAGGACGTAACCATGGGGATAATCAGAATAAACATTCTGTAATACAAGTTAAACTCCCAAGAAATTTAATAAAAAGTTTCAATAAAAATAGCCAAAAGTCTTAGGAGTTTAACAGGAGGGTTTCAAGGAGGGATAGGGAAGGAACTCTTAACAAACAGTGGATAAATCATTAGCAAGAATGATGACGTCAGGTGTGTGTCCCAAAATTGGGAGACATGAAATAATTTTTATAATTATTATAGAGTTACAGCCCTGAATGTTTCCAACCACCGTTGTTCACTTCCATCATCCATTAACAGCCTTGGATCCACCAATTTTATCATTGATTTGTGTCTGGCATCCTCAAATAAGGAGTATTTAAAAGCACAGATGTCAATTCATTGTTGCTGACTTTAGGGCCAAACTAAAAATGATGTTTTCGCCAATTCCGGTCTCTTCCTGACCACTGTGCATGCGCAGAGTAAAAGTATGGAGGGCCAGATAGGACTTTTAATTTTCGGTTTTGTATGCAAATTTTGGGGATTCGGGGGTTCAAAATTTGTGTTTGGCCCTTGATAATATCGAGTTTGCACAAGCAGCTAGTTTGGGCCATTGGTTGCCATATAAAAATATTAATATTTTTTCAACTGCAGAATTTGTATATTATGCTGGCGGATGCGACCAATTCGTTAGCTAAAGGGTTAAAGAATCCATTGGATGCTGGACTGCTTTGGGAATAAGTTCATCCATCACTGAACTGGAGCATGAAGTGAATGCACTATAGTGAGGCATGTGGCAGTTCTACTGGATGATGTTGTTTGGTAAGTGAAACTGAAGGGTTTTTATTTTTATTTTACTGGGGCTCAACGAGACTTTCCAACAGCCAGGTTACCTCATGTTGGGCAGTTTTACAGGTGGAGGAATCTGAAGGATCAGCGAGCAGTGGCAAACAACTGTCAGACTTCCCAACAAACTAACTCCACACATGTAGTTGAAGGCAAGTGCATAATTGACGTGCAGGAGATTTCAGTACATAGCGCTACCATGCACCCATATGGGCAATCGAAATGAAGTGCCTTGCCCAAGGCCATAATGCAGTTACCCCTGGTGCAGTGACAGGGATCGAACTGTCAACCTTTAGATTTGGAGTCCAATGCCGTAACCACTGAAACTAATGGTTACTACTATCAGAAATGTCAGCAGTGATAGGAGCAGGTGTGGGTGCGAACAGGTCCGATGGTTTCATATTGCCCTCCTGGTTCTGCGAGTCTTACAGGCCCAGAAGATTTCTTCTGGCATTTCCAGTCAAGGTATTTAGTGAGCTATTCTCTTCATTGTCATGTATAGTTTGTGGTGTAAAAGTCTGGTTGGCATAAGATTTATTGGTGTTTAAGGTAACTTTCAGCATCTATGGCTATAACATGGCAGCAATTCACCTATGGGGTCAAGTACCAATAAGACTGAAAACCTCGACCCTTGAGCTACCAATTAACGTCACCATGTAAAATATATGAAATGAGGTTGCCCATTTTGCAAATATTTCCATCAATGGAGTGACTTGCAAACCGCTTCACTTTTATAGACTTTTCACGCGAGCAGTAGACGGTGTTCTGAAAGAAGGGTTGTTTAAATGACAAATCAGTTTACGATTTGAACTATGGAGTGACCTTTATCGGATTTACTGATAATTTGTCTAGTGAAGTTGCAGAGGTACACAACAGCTGGATATGCTAAACTTGTTTTTGTCAAAAGTTACCTTGTTCATTTCAATTTCACAATGTGGGTTTGGGGCTATGGAAAGGATCATATTGGAACATACAGGTTATTGTGAACTACAAGCCACAACTACAGACAATATTATCGTCAATTCATCGCAATAACTTATGATGTCTTTAACTGGTAGAGAGCTGAATTATTTTTGATCGTCAGAATTTGTTCTCACATGTTTGCCTTGTTACAATTTATGGGAGAGTGCCAATAGGCACTCTCCCATAAATTGTAACAAGGCAAATCCTAACAGACTGTATAATTTCACTTCAAAGGTGATATAAACAACATCCACAAAATATGAAACCTTTAAGTGCTGGTACCGACACTTCAGAGTAAAGCCCAAATATGGGCTTGCAGCACTCTACAAGTTAAAAGGGTACAACTGCACATTCACACATGTACCACATTAAAACCAGTTTGGCTGTTTCTTCGATATTCACCAAATTTACACCTGTGCCCTTAAGGTGAAGGATGAAATGCAAACATATTCAAGGTCTTTTCTGCCATGTTTAACCCTTAAAGGCATGGAGATTTTTAAACCTTTTCGCTATACACTGAAAGTCTACCTCCAGTGGCTTTGCAGTTGTTTTTAGTCAAGTCTTGGCTGCCCACAGAGGCAACCAAGACTGGCCTAGAAACAACTGACAAGGTACTTAGAAAACAAGTTTTGAGTTTACCCAAACAATGCACGTTGGGGCATCTGTCCTGCTGTATTAAAAAGTCGGAATTAGGCCCTTATGGGTTAAAAGGATTTTATACCATGCTTGCCCCGCATTGCAACTGTAACTTTCACATTTTATACATATGGACAAAAAACTCAAACAATGTTTCAGCCAATGGTTTAACCCGGAGGTCCATTCGATGAAACTCTGCCTCTGCTTGTTGTGCTTTGCAACAAATTTGCAATTATTGCTTGGGTGAAATCTCCACTCTGCAGGTGATTTAGTGATAATATACTCTCCACGTACTGTACATGGTTTGTGTAATTATGATATACGTTATCACGTAATATATATTTGGAAAGTTATTTACTGTCTCTGGGTGACTGCGTTGACGACACACTACAGACTTCACAAACTGCGCTTTTGTTACATGTACCTCCTTCAATCCATGAAAATTACCGTTTGAGTCAGCCGATTTTGAGGTGCCCTCGACTGAATTAATGTGCCACAGAAATCCTGGGTTAGGTGGACGTTTACCATTTACGGAATTTTTAAATCAGGTGAGCGACTGCAGCACGGGGCGATCGCCCGCCTCAAAATGACAAGCCAGATATTAGAAGTGTTGTGAATGATATTTCCATAATTAGGTGATTATATAATAAATATTGTTTCAACTTACACTGAACCTCCAAACACCCCGGAATGCAGATCTTGACTGGCACACTCTACTTCTACAAGGAAATAGCAAATACCCCTAAAAATACATAAGAAAAAATAATAATTTCTTAGACCTACAGTACAATCCACGCACGGGCAGTGATTTCCACGCATGCAATTACCAGGTCATAATAATCATCATCAGTAAAATTTTAAAGAAGCACCAGGTTATACCCGGTGCTTCATTAATTAAATTTTTGATGATTATTCCTACAATTAATGTCTAGAATCTAATATTACTGTGTGGAAATGATGTCCATTCATGGAAAGAGACCACTCCACAATGGCTGTACTGATATGGATGTACAAACAGATCTGAAAAATATTATATTAATCCTTAAATATCAAATGTAATGGCCATACCTGTCCAGTTTTATTTACAAAAAATTACCAATCAATTTATTTTTTTAATTGCTACCTCTAAAACATCGATCCCCAGTTGGGGGAAAGTTCTTGAGGTGTCCGAACACTGTCAGCATCAATTGTGGGGTTGATGCTGTCACAGCGTACTGTCCTAATAGGTGGGGACATAAAATGGCTGTCCTCTGTGCGTGAAGAGACACACTTCGTGCAGGCTAAAGATCCCTTTGTAGTATTTGAGAAGAGCGAGGTCATGAAGTTGATGCTATGAAGTTCATCCCACACATCTGCGTCACTGTGCCAAGGAAAGGCGTTAAAATAACTTGTTTGCCAATCCTTGTAAAACAAATAAGATTAAATAAATAAATGAATAAACATACCATATGACACTCAATTGCACAAGGTCATTCCAAGGTCATTCCAATGCAGGCTCATAAGCCAAATATTTTAGACAAAAAATGAATTTTTTTTAGTTATTCAAGAAATGTTTTGCATGCAGGGTTACCGCAGGTAAGGACTGATAAATTTCAAGGCTATTCAAGGTCGTTTCTTGATGTGTTTCAGCATTTTTCAAGTCCCAACAATAGAAAATTTTTTTTTCAAGGCCCTGCAACAGAAAATGTTTTTTTCAAGGTCATAACAGGGAACTCCATTCATTACCCCCTTAGGAGTAGGGGGTAATGTCCAGAGGGCCTAGTTAAGACTCTGTCTTCACAAACTCTGGAATATAAAACTATACAGTTTTGATTATGTGCTTCATCAACACTTTTATTTCGTCAGTATTAAGGCTCTTCAAGGCCTCCTGACACATTTTCCAGGATTTCAAGGCCTTGAATGACCCTTAGTTATATTTAAGGCCATTCCTTGAATCCATGGCCCCGCGGGAACCCTGAAATGTCATCATAAAGTTATGATGGATAAGGGGTCACTGTTTAACATATAAGGGGGATAAGAGTGGGCTGTTGCAAAATGTTTGCTTCATATATAAGTGAACAATGTGTTGCTAAAAATCTGTCAAGTGTATTTCATTTCTTCTATGATTAACAACTGGTTACTACATGCTGTTCATCTAGCAATATGAGTAACCTATAAAATACAAGCACATTCCTGAAGTTTCTTTCATTAACTCTTAACTCACAGAGTATTTTCAAAATATTTTTCACCACATCTAGCCATGGCTGCTTTGTAGTGGACATGACTTGATTTGATGAAAAATCAATCTAAATTTAACTCAAGAAATCATTTGTCAAAAAGTCCATTCAATTTATGGGAATTCAATTTTCTGAGCTCTGTAAGCTTTGCCAAACAAGATATAATAGAATAACTGCTCAGTTTATCAATAGAATATGTAAAAGTACCTCAACTCTGTTAATTGAATATTTTTCACAGACAAAATAGTTATTCAATTCAATTAACAAGTTATTCAATTAACAAGGTTTCACTACACCATTTTTCTCAAAGCCCTTAATAATTAATGGTATTGAACTTGAAACCAGCCCAGCTCAGAATATCATAATGTCATCAAACTCCATGGCTCTTCCATGATCATTTTCTTAATTTTTATGACATTTGATCAAGGCATTGGATAGGAATTTGTAATTTGGTTGACACTTACAGTTAAAACTAGAAGTCCTGTCACGAAATGTGCGCTTATCTAGGTTTAACTGCGCGTAGGAATTGCGTGCAATTGCCATATCGAATGACATCCAAAGCATGACAGGTTCTCCTGGTTCCTCATAGCAAACACAGGCAATGTTTCTGCCAATGGACCTCCGGGTTACCCGGAGGTCCATTGGCTGAAACATTGCTTGTGCATAGGCCGCATGTACACAATTTGACAGCCTTACTATGGTCATAACGCGTATATTAACGTGCATATCAACGTGCTATATGTGTGCATTTCAGGACAAGACTTTTAGTTGTAACTGTATATTCTAGGGGCCAATGGTGGATGGATGAAATGGGGGAAAAAGCTGCATTTATCTAATAGTACAATTAAAAAAAAAACCCCAAAACAATGCATATTGATAACATGTATAAATCATATCAAGAGTCCCCTCATTGGAACAAGCTCATCAAGCTCATTCCAATGAAGTGTCACATGATACAGTTTTGTTGAAATTTGTGGAAAAATTTTAAAAAATAATTTTTGAAATGATAACTTTTTATATCGTCTGCATTGAGTAAAGGAAGTAAGAAAGTACCGTGTCATTTCTCTGTGTACGCATGGGAAAAAACATATCCATACCAGGCATGTCAGAGTACCGCTGGTACCAACATAACTGGTACCAGGACGGGACAGAGCCTGTCCCGCCAAAACTGGTACTGGGACAGATCAACAACTGGATGACATATCACAATCAGATGGGAGAAATTCACATTTAAAACGTCACAGTCCTGAAGATCACATGACAAACATGGCACCATGTCAATTATTCTGCGACGACATCAAAGTAATCATAAAGCACGATAATCATGCTTTATGATTACATTGATGTCACCACAGAATAATGTCTTTGAAGAAGCCGATGGCAGCGCTTTCATTGTCTTTTGTGTGACATTTGAAAAGTCAAAATGGTTGGCTTTATCGTGGTTGTGGTGCAGACAGAACATACACCTGTAGAGAGTTTTGATATGTTAATTAAAAAATCGTGACATCGACGCCATAGCTCCGACGGGTGGTGCAATCTCACAAAAATTCTAAGTTCATCAAGGGCCATAACTCCAAGAAAAATATTTGGAACAACACATGCATTGAACAGTGGCTAGACATCAATAAGATACACTTACATGCCAAATATAAAGTCATTCCATCAAGTATTTCAAAAGTTATTGAGTTTTGAAACTCGTTGGTCACAGACAGACCGACCGACCGACAGACAGACCGACAGACTGACATTGCCACTTATAGAGCTGCTAGTCACAGCTAAAAATAAGTTAAAAGTACGACATGCAAGTGTGCCATACACGATTATTAGCCTGTTTACCCTCGTTCAATTAGGAATTTCCCAATAAAATAATTTTGTCCTGGTACCAGTGAGACAAAAGGTTCAGTACCGGCGTCACACGTCATCTTCCCCCCCCCCCCCTCCCCAGATATCTTCCCTCTGGGGGGAAGATATCCTAGTATATCTTCCTCCTCCCCCCCCCCCCCCACCACGAAATTTTTTTTTGGATTAATTTAACATTATTTGATGATGAAATGGCGTGAAAAATGGGTTTTTTTGGCAGAATGTTGTTTTTTTCTCAGGTTCAACCTGGATACCTTGCTCTCATCCAGTTGAAAACCTGTGACAAAAAATCATTTCAATATTTTCTCAACTATTCTGGTTCATGTTGTCATGTGACATGAAGTGTAACTGTTTTGGGTAGAGAAATTGGTTTCGGATATAAACACTGAGTTAGGGTTGGTTGGAATGGGAGATTGGGGGGGGGGGGGGGGGGGGGGGAGATATCCAGGCCTGGATATCTTCCCTCCACCATGACAAAAAATGTTTTGTCAAACATTTGACATTAATTGATAATGAAAGATATCCAGGCCTGGATATAAACAATGAGAAAATTAACTACCCACAAAAGATTTGATATTTTTATTCACTCCAGACTATATAAACAACAACCTAACAAAGCAATGTAATTTGTTATAGCACTTAAACAATAAAAGTTGTTATAGCACATGAAACATTGTATACAGACAACAGGAATGATGCAGCTTGAAGCTACTTCCCATAACTTTCCATCTTTGACACTGCCATGGTCAGTTTTCAAGGTACATGGGTAACCCTTTGGTTGGAATGGGAGGTGGAGGGACCTGGATATCTTCCCCACCACCATGACAAAAAAATTTTTGTCAAAAATTTGACACTAATTGATATTGAAATGGTGAGAGAAATAGATTTGAGACTTTAAAAATGGTTTCGGATAAACACAGAGTTAGGTTTGGTTGGAATGGGAGGTGGGGGGGGGGGGGGGGAAAGATATCCTGGTACTGGTTCAAGTACCGGTTGACATGCCTGATCCATACTTTAAATTCAAAATTTATAAATACGCTATGCAACCTATATGAAGGCAGCTTCATGTACTGGTACATCTATAAAACAATAACATTCATTGAAAAAACAGTTGAATTACTGATCCAGTGGAACCCTGTTAATTGAATAGCCACTTTGCCAATGAAAATTATTCAATTAACATTAGTATTCAATTAACAGGGGTTGTGTCACTTTCCTGTATTCTAGAGATAAACTTGGCATTTATTCTATCATATCTTGTTTGACAGAGCTCCATGTAAACAAAGAAAAACTGGGAAGAGTCAGGGTAATTTCTCGGCAGTTTACAAGATTATTATTCAATTAACAGGAGTTACTCTATGACCTATATTCAATTAACAGGTCAAATTAAGTGGGCTTCATTGTACTTTTTAGCCAGAATATTACAAAGATTTTCAGTGGAAAACAAGAGCACCGCCAGGAGTGGCTACATATGCCTGTTAGCCCTTTTGAATTGTATCAACTTTAGTTGAGATCAAATAATCTAAACTAGAGCTATGGGTCGGAAACTAAAAATGTTAATAGACAGCCAAATTCTAAGTCGAAAAAGTGTCATAAGTCATGTAAAAATAATTGGACGGAACTGCTAATTGAACTTGGCCTGTATTACTATCTGGGTAATACTCATACCAACTTTGGCTGAGATCGAATAATCCAAACTAGAGTTATCGGTTGGAAACCAAAAATGTTAATAGATGGTCAAATTCTTAGTTGAAAAAGGGTCATAACTCTTGTTGCAACAAGTTGACACGTATGTACCCCCAAACTTCGTTTTGTGGGGGTATAATAATTGAACAGAACCCATATTTGAACATGACCTGTATTACTAGCTGGTTATACATACCAACTTTGGTTGAGATCAAATAATCCAAACTGGAGTTATCGGTCAGAAACCAAAATGTTAATAGATGGTCAAATTCCAAGTTGAAAAAGGGCCGTAACTCATGTAATATAATTGGACAGAACCCAAATTTGAACTTGACCTGTACTATTAGCTGGGTAATACACACATCAACTTTGGTTGAGATCAAATAATCTGAAACTCAAGTTATCGGTCTGAAACCAATTGTTTACGGATGAATGGATGTCCAGATGGACAGTTGGGCAGATGGACGGATGCATGCACGGACGGACAGATAGAGAGACAGACAGACCATTTACATAATGCAACCATTTTTACAAACAGGTATGTAAAAATCAATGACTGCATGAAAATTTCTCACTTAAACTTCCTGATATTAAAATTACCAGTAGTGTTGGACACAAGATTCTTGAAAAGGTCTCTCAGAACACATTCCATAAATCAATGCCAGAGTCTAGTTACAGCCTTTTCCATTAATCAATGCAAGAGGTTAGCTTTCAAAGAATAAAAGTAATTTGAAATATTACCTCAATCCATATGTGATACATGGTTTCTTCTTTCCCAACCAGTAGTTATCCGATATACAAACATAATCTGTTCCCTAAAAAATTAAACCAATGCTTATTTGTGTGGCGCGACCAATCGCCAATAAGTAAAAAATCAGGACTTGAAATTCATTCAAAAATCAAAATTGACTATCACTGATGATTCTCACAAGGAAAACAAAAAGAATCAGCTTTGAATGTTCACTTGATATTTATTGGATTCTTGACATAGGTCCTGAAAGTGTCTTTAACCCTTTACCTAACATGAAAAGCAGACGACACTTGCAAAAAAAAATTCTTGAATAACTAAATTTTTTCATTTTTTGTCTCAAAAACATAGGTTATGACCCCTCGTTGGAACGAGCTCGACGAGCTCGTTCCAACGAGGGGTCATAACCTATGTTTTTGAGACAAAAAATGAAAATATTTTGAAAATTAATTGGCAATTTTTGAGAATAGCGCTGGCCGGTTTTGGCCGTTACGTTGGGTAAAGGGTTAAAGACCTGGAAATTGTATTATACAATTATTAACTTTCCTGGAGGTTGATACAAGGAATTATCAACCCAAGAAAAGTAATATTCACAGAGATGAATATTACTTTTCAAGTGTTGAAATATAGAGGATATCTACGCTGTTTTAGTGAATTATGAGTGTGGATCTGAAAGTTTTATTTTTCATGAGAGCTTGTGCGAGTGAAAAATAATACTTTCAGGTCCACACGAATGAGATAATTCCCGATCTTCACTTAAATAGTGTAGATTTTTTTTTTATTATATGCTACATGACATTTTACTGTGCAATATTCAGCCTAATTCGACTGCAAACAGTTTCAAGACAGTAACAATGAAAGTGTCAATGACACTGTAGCTCAATTTGTTTAAGACATGTACATGTATAGTATGTGACACAGCAATGACAAACAACTAGGTAATGCCCTGATAATGAAGGTACATTAAAGTATTGTAAAGGTCTGTACATAAATGCTGACCATAGCGTGTAACAAATATATAGGTAAAGTATTGTAAAAGTGGGGTGACAGTTAGATGCTAAACTAGAAAAGAAATCTTTGAGTCCCAGAGTGGGTCTGACTGAACCCAAAAATATTTGTTCTCATAGCACAGTGATAACAAAGGCATCCAAAAACACTCGTTCCTGTCACAAGGTGATAACAAAGGTACCCCAAGAAGTTTCGTGAAGATCAGTTCATAAATACAGACTCTAGCCCGAGCCGTATTGACATGTGCACTTACTGTGTAGAAGTAGCACTGAACAAATCAAAGTTCATCTAATTTGCATAATTTCTGCACAAGAAAAAAACCTGTATTATATGTGATGTATTCCATGTTACTAAACATTCCTACAAAAATTTATTCAAATCAGAACTTTCATACAGAAGTTCTGTACAAAAAACTGATTGCACAAATTTTGGTACAAAAAGGCTGCTGGTGGCCATCTTGAATTTTGAACCACACCCAAAAACACTCATTCTTGTCCCGCAGTGATAACAAAGGTACCCAGGAAGTTTCGTAAAGATCGGTTCATAAATACGGCCTCTAGCCTGAGCCTAATAGAAGTTGTGTACAAAAAACTGATTGGACCTAATTTCGGTACAGAATGGCCACTGGCAGCCATTTTGAATTTTGCACCACACCCAGAAACACTTGTTCTCATCCCAAGGTGATAACAAAGGTACCCAAGAAGTTTTGTGAAGATCGGTTCATAAATACAGCCTCTCGCCCGAGCCGTATTGACACATGCACTTACAATACTGTGTATAAGTAGTACTGAATAAATCAAAGTTCATCTAATTTGCATAATTTCTACTCGAGAAAAAAACCCGTATTATAAATGTGATGTATTCCACGTTACTAAACATTCATTCAAAAATTTATTCAAATCAGAACTTTCATACAGAAGTTCTGTACAAAAAACTGATTGCACTAATTTTGGTACAAAATGGCTGCTGGTGGCCATCTTGAATTTTGGCCTGCACCCAAAAACACTCGTTCTCGTCCCACGGTGATAATAAAGGTACCCAAGAAGTTTTGTAAAGATCGGTTCATAAATACAGTCTCTAGCCTGAGCCGTATAGAAGTTGTGTACAAAAAACTGATTGGACCTATACTCTCCCAAAAAAGAAAGTGTGCATGCTAAAAAATAACACTAAAAAAAGATATATATAATTTTCATTCATGGAAATTTTATTCAATCACAGATGAATCAATTTGTGATCAACATGAGAAATTTCATTACGCTACGACGAATACTCTTGGTGCCATGGAGAGTCAAAGACACTAAGGGTCAAACACAAAAGTCACACACTCAATATCTGGTATGACCTCCGTCTGCATCGACTACTGCTGTGCATCTACGCCTCATGGAAGCGAACAAGTTAGCATGGAAGTGTTGTGGGATGTTGTTCCATATTCTAGTAAGCTGTCTTTGGAGTTCCACAAGCGTTGATGGTGTGTGGGGAAACCGGCGTAGCTGACGTTTCATTTCGTCCCATACGTGCTCAATGGGTGAGATATCAGGCGAATCTGCGAGCCAGGGAAGAACATCTACTTGTTGTTGCTGCAGATACTGTTGAACAACACGAGCTGCATGGAGTTTGGGCGTTGTCCTGCTGTAGAACGACACCGGGGCCGTGATATAACATCAAAATCGGACTCCAGAGATGGACGACACGGATATACAGATCTTGTGCAGGGGTGGTAACTCGGGGTCTCCCGGAGCAGGCTCGATCTCGAACGTCATCATGTTGTGCATGTGATGGACTAGCCTGTCTACAGTGTTACGGTGGCAGTTCAAATGCTGGGCAGCCTCTCTGTATGTTCTGCCAGCTCTAATCATACCCAGTGCAAGGAGTCGTCGATTCATTGACAATCTTGGCATGTTAATGTGGAGTCGTTTTAACAGCGGCGCAAGTTTGAATGTGAACGATAGGAAGGCCTTACTTTAGTGTTTAAATACCCAAGGATTCACACTGCTGCATGAATTTTCAGACTCTCCACGTGCAAAACATGCCTTTTCACAAACGTGCAGCACGTCATTTAACGTTAATGCAATTTTAATGGGGAAAGCTGTTTTTGTGTTCAATATAACTTATTCATGAACAGGTTAACACTCTTTACACCTACGAAATTATTTTTTTGGAGTTTGATCAATTTCTGCAATGCACACTTTCTTTTTTGGGCGAGTATTATTTCTGTACAAAATGGCCACTGGCAGCCATCTCAAATTTTGGGCCATGCCCAGAAACATTCGTTCTCGTCCCAAGGTGATAACAAAGGTACCCAAGAAGTTTCGTGAAGATCGGTTCATAAATACAGACTCTAGCCCGAGCCTTATTGACATGTGCACTTACTGTGTATAAGTAGCACTGAATAAATCAAAGTTCATCTAATTTGCATAACTTTTTGCACGAGAAAAAACCCTGTATTATATGTGATGTATTCCATGTTACTAAACATTCATACAAAATTTTATTCAAATCAGAACTTTCATACAGAAGTTCTGTACAAAAAACTGATTGCACTAACTAAAGTACAAAATGGCTGCTGGTGGCCATCTTGAATTTTGAAACGCACCCAAAACCACTCGTTCTCGTCCCACAGTGATAACAAAGGTACCCAAGAAGTTTTGTAAAGATCGGTTCATAAATACGGCCTCTAGCCCGAGCTGTATTAGCATTTGCAGTCAGTGCTGAAAGTAGCATTAAATAGATCAAAGTTAGTCTAATTGGCATAATTTATGCACGAGAAAAAAAACTTGTATTATATGTGATGTATCCCATGGTACTAAACATTCACACACAAAATTATTCAAATCAGCGCTTTCATATGGAAGTTCTGCGCAAAAATCTGATTGCACCTAATTTGGTATAAAATGGCTGCCAGAGGCCATCTTGAATTTCAGACCGGACCCCAAAACACTCGTTCTCGTCCCACGGTGATAACAAAGGTACACAAGAAGTTTCGTAAAGATCAGTTCATAAATACGGCCTCTAGCCCGAGCCATGTGTGCAGACAGACAAACAGACGGACGACAGGCCATGGCAATACCTCAAATTTGGCTTTGCCAAAGCTGAGCTAAAAATCTGTTGATCGTTCCTTCAAGGCGACGTTCATGGCGACGTCATGCTCCGAAGTTTGTGAACCTGAAAGTATTATTTTTCAGGTCCACAAACACGAAATAATTCCAGTTCACTAAAATAGCATAGATTTTCTTTTTATTATATGCTATGTGACATTTTGTACTGCACAATATTCAACCCAATTCGACTGCAAACAGTTTCAAGACAATAACAAATATCTGCTGATCATTCCTTCAATACAAACTATAGTCATGTGCCAAAGCGTGATGTCATTTCGGAAGCTATTGATAGGATATTATTATATATTATATATTTCTTGATATCCATTGTGTCGATGGATACCGGAAAATATCTTTTAGATAATTGGCGATAATTCACAGGCTAGCATATAATAATTCTTTTATCAACCTCAAGGAAAGTCAATTTGTTTTATTATTATGACAGAAAAAATTGTTTGCAAATTCCTTGCTTTATTACATACTTTTCAAAGAAAATCAGCATATTCATATGCAACAAAATAAATTTAATTTCAACATATATAAGAAGCAAGCATTAATGTTCATGTTGTAGTTAATTTTTATATTTGAACAGTTCCTAAACATTGGAACAGGGAAATTAAAGGAAGGAGCAGGTTGGAAATACCATTTCTATTTTTACCGCAAACAGGTATTTGGAATCATTATATCAACCTACCTGTGCTATTTATAGACAACAATGACAGAGCAGTAAAATATCAACTCAATTTTGATAAAAATAGATATTAACACTTCTGATAAGTGTTTTTGCCAATTAAATTACCAGATTTTTTTTCTGTTATACAACACTTTTTATTACATATTCATGTACGTATTTCGCTTTTATCGCATACGGTACGGGGTGTGTGGTAATCATTTTGACCAATACCATCGGACCAATACCAACGGACGTTTTGACCCAAAAAATCGGATGTTTCGACCAGAGACTTTTTAGAATCGGACGTTTTGACTAGCATTCCATGTACATTTGTACATGTATTAGCAGTAACTTAGCAAGCCAAATTTTTTTTGGATAATCTTCATCACAGATTATTTTTTAATCCCCAACCCAGCCCCAGAACTCGGGCAAATCATGATCATCTCCATATCTGACACAAATGTCCTGGGAGAATTTTTCATAAACTGGGTGTGAAGAAAATAAACAGAGAAAAATATACAAGCAGGGAGGTTGAAAAATGGTGCTGGCACCAAGCCTCAAAATAAGCAGCCTGTCATGGTCATTGTCAGGCTCAACTTACATGTTTGACAGACACCAATTCATTTGTGTCTGTCAAAATGACCAGTACAATTTTTAGAACTGAATATACATCCTAAACCGGAAAACATGTTTGCTATACATGTATGTAGGCTTTAACCCTTAAGTCCCCAAATAGGCTCAAACCACCACTACTATATTGCAATTTGCATTAATGTAGGTGCTACCAAATCTAACCTTTCTTGACTGATAGCTGCATGCACAGCTCAAGTTGAACTAGCAGTGACTCTATATCACTGTTGGCTGCCTGTAAAGGCAGCCCACAATGATGTAGAATCATTGCCAATTAACAACTTTTTAGGCACATCAGTTAGTACCTAAGGGTTATCAGAACCGGATCCTTCTCTTTTAGTACACAGAGTCATCTAATATTTGGTAAGTCAAGATGGTCAGATCTGCATAACACATAAATCTTGGTCAAATTTCATGATAGGCTCAAACTTGAAATTGAAAGACACAATCTTTTGGGGTACCTTTCATATTAACAGGCTCACATTTGGAAGTTATTTTGAGGCCTGGTTGGCACTGGCACCACCACCAGTGCCATATTGGCATGGATAAAAATTAATAGTAATAATATTTGTGATATTTCCCATTTAATCCTTTTTCTATTCACAAGATCCTTATCATCCTACAATATTAGGAAGTAAAGATGAAAACTCGAAAACAAAAATTATGAACGGTCAGTTTCGTTACTTCAAATCACACTCGGATGGACGTGAATACAGTTAGACTGACACGATGTCATCATGTTCCAGAGAGCATGGCATACACATGGTCATGTAGGCCGACTAATTCAGTAATTGTAAAACTGTAGGCTTGTGAAGTTGTGTAAAGTTACTTTCGGGTAAATGTTATCCTAATCCATGCATACAATTTTGATAGTTTTGGGAATGAATAACAAGACGTGAATATACATCCGTGGTCGAAGTGTCAATGCCATTCCGAGAAATCTGAGAATACATAATTTCCGAGGTCAAGTGAAATTCTGTGTTTTCCTTGTGTTGATTTTCTCGTAACCCTGACTGGCCATTCTGACTGTCGCCTTGATGCAAGATATTATCTCATAATCCAGTTTTGATGTATTAAACCATTGAGTGAACAGAAACTGGATGAAAGATGGAATGTCAAATCCAAAAATCACAGTAAAATCCCATGTCACGAAAACAAAAGTAAGTCATTTCACAAGTGAGCTGACATGTTTTTTGCTTGTTCATTTGGACTCCATCGTCACATCAAAGGAATGCGGTCACCAAACATAGACTGGCTCCCAGGTTTTAAACAACAGTTTCTCTTTTGTGCTCCGCTGATAACCGTAGTAATTATTTTATTCATTTTTAGCTTTAGAAATATAACTAACTAGGGATATGTAATAAATATAGAACAGCCTCGATGTCCTCGTACCGCCACTCGTGGTGTCCATCCGCTATCCGATCTCGAGCGGTATTTTCAAAACCTTTCAGACATCGATGTGGTTCTATCTATTTATTCCCTCAAAGAAAGGCAAGACTTCCAAATTAGCAGTGGTGCCTAGTGATATTGTAGCTGCCTTTTCAGGTAGCCAAGACTTCATTCGAAGCCACAACCACAGAAAGCCTGCATGTTGGAACATTTGTTCTACATATACATGGAAGAAGAGAATATTAATTATTTATTGGTGTTTAAGGTCACATATTTTTACAGAGTGACTAATCGTGACCCCAACATGGAGATAAAGTCAAGTTTAGTCAACTGTTTATACCCATGTTCCCCATTTTAGAGGTCTTTCACCCCAAGAATTGTTACCTGGGTTCTTTTTCCAGGTAAAATAGAGCTTGTTTACCACAGTAAGCAACAAGCATTGCTTCACAACTCCCAGGTTTTCCATGAGAGAAGACAAGAAACTTATCAAAATTGGGACTTGGCCCTAAAGGGGTAAACTCGTATAAGTATATAAATATATTTATTTATCACTGTGGAACATGTACTGGTTGCACTCACAAGAGTAAAGCAGTACTCTGTATTCAAGCATGGAAATAATATCAACTGTTTGATTGATTTGCCACTACTAAAAAGTGTTACAACCAGTGGTTTGTTGAAGGAGATTGGGGCTTTACACTGTATGCATTAGCTTGTCATTTTTGCAGCAGTTAGGGCTGTCATGATAAATTGATTAATCGATTGTCGATCGGTCATGCCGAAATTGCTTAGTATTTTTCGTTGTCGAAGAATCGGTAAATTTTACCCCGTTTTTGACGTTTAATAATTCAAAAAATGTGATGAAAAAGTTAAAAAATTTATAGTAATTTATATATTTTTTATACTTACCAATGACCCAGACATAGCTGGTGCTAACTCTTAAAATATAGGGCCAAACACAAATTTTGCCCCCCAATCCCCAAAATTTGCATCTAAAACTAAAGAAAACATGTCCTGAAAGGCCCTCCACACTTCGCCCCTACTGCGCATGCGCAGTGTCAAGGACGTTCCGAAATTGGCGCCATTTATCATTCTAATAACCAGTGCCTGGTAAGCGCTATGTACTCAGCGGGGAGGCAAGAGTTCCCAACTCCTGGGAGGGCCATCCCCGTCTGGGTCATTGGTAAGTATAAAAAATATATAAATTACTATAAATTTTTTAACATTTTTATACTGTACCAATGACCCAGACATAGCTGAATAGTAAAAAGGCTGGAGGGCCAAGGACATAGAGCAAAATGGAATACGCTCAATAAAATAAAATAGAGTCATCCCCTGTAGGGAAAAGAAGTAATAGGCCTTACATGTATCTTTCTTATTTATGATAAATTAGAAAGATACAACACCTTCCAAAAATTGAGCTTCATACATCCATGTACTCTATTAATATCCAATAATCCTTATACTAATAATTTTTAAAGTAAGCCAATAATAAAGTAAGTCTAGAGAATAGAGACTCTTATACTCCTAAAAGTGTGTGAGAATTGCATAACCATGTCCGTTGACATATGCAATATTCAAAAGCTATACTTTAAAAACTAAGACTTGAATGAATTTTATAAACTTAAACTTCTCACTAAACAACCATCCCAATAACAGCTCAGAATTACTAACTCCGGAGGAGGTATCCCCTTGTTTTCATAGTAAAAACAGGTGACCCAAGGGAACACCCTCCCCCCCCCCCCTTTTTCTTGCCCTGGGTCAAATAGCCCAGAGCGAAGAGGGCAGCCGAACGGAGACACTGCCGAAACAGACAGCCTACCTAGCTATAGTAGCAACTGTTAAGTGAATGACATTCTGAGCAGTAGATAATAGACCTAACAATAGAGGCCTCCAGAAATGGACTCGATATTTCTGAGATAAAATTCATGAATGGATGGCTGAGCGCAATGAGCAGCCTTCAAAAATCTATAATAGCAACACTATTAATGTAAGCCCAAGAAGTAGAAGAACTCTTACTTCATGAGCCGAAATCTTAAGCACAACTGCTAAGCCAATGATATACCATAAGCAGTACGCTAGTTAATAGAATCCATTAACAATAAAATGGAGCGTAACGTCCTTCTACTAGACATCAAAGACAGAAGAAGCTTACGCCCTTGTAATAAACAGATATCTGTTTATAAATACATAAACTGTACCCGGAAAGAGTAAAGGCCTATGCCCATACGAAGACGGAAGGACCTTAAAATAATAGGTTCCGGATAATAGGAGCCTAACTCTTATGCAACAATCCAACCTAAATAGTAACGGAAGTATTGATTCCGAAACTATGAAAGTGAAAATCATCCATCGATAGTGCATGAAACTCACTGACTCTACAGTAAAAGAGAAACCAACAGAATTACTGTCTAAAAGGTCAGAATTTGAAAACTACTGTTTCCAGAGGCTCAAATGATTACTTAGCTAAATAAGAACCGAAGTTAAAATCCGTATAGGAATTTAATCTAAAGATTCTAAGTCTATTTATCAAAAAGTTACTAACTGACTTAGATAAAGAGACAAAAGACTCAATTGTAAACTATAGTAGAGTGCATAGGTATGAGGTAACATAAACCTATAACCTAAATAACAACAGGCTGCAGTAGATCTTGTGAAACAAGTATACTAAAAAATAGCAATGAGTAGTATGGAGGGATCAACAATATGAACATAATGATCCCTACACCACGACGGAAGAGCCTCCACTTTAGTCGCATAGAATAGCGAAGAAGAGGATCTCCTATAGTAAGAAATCGCGTCCAAAGCTCGTCCAGTACAGTGCTTACAATGCAATACGGACCACACAACGGAATACATGAAGGTTGCGACCTTGCTGGTTGTGATAAAGATGACACGATTTACCCAGTGAAAAAAGATCCTCACATAGAGGAAGATTTCACGTTAAGATCCACAGTAGACAAGAGAGTAAATTACTCATGATCTCTGTGAAGATAGAGATGCTATCAACAGAAATGTATTGTGGTTGTTTATCTTAGCAATACCTGCTAAAACAACAGCGCCGGAGGATACGCGTATCCTATCATTCCGTCCTATAGATCAATAGAGCGTTAACAGTATTAGCTCAGAGATCTGGACAAGCCAACACATACGTCTGCAATTGATTAGCAAGCTGTGTCATAAATAAAACATCATTGGGCGCTCCCATAGATAGCAAATCTGATTGAATACTTGTTTGTTGAGAGTCCATTCTGACAGCAACAAGCGACCCGTAAGAGAACGGGAGTGCGATAAAACAATCAGACGACCCAGAATATGACGGACCAAAACTGAACTTGGTGTACTATAACCAACAGACGGATTCTTTCCATTAAATTGAATAACGGAAACGAAAGAGTGCCTCCCTGGTTCCGGAGATACGCCACTACTGTCGAATTAAAGGACAGGAATTTGGGCATGCGATTCTGAATAATGTTCATGCAATGACATAAAGCAAGCCTAAAAAACATTATTCCGCGGAAGTTAAACTGATAGCTAAAAGACTGCGGAACCCAAAGACCCTGGCACTTCGAATCCGTAGGGATCAGTATATATCCCAATCTGTTTGACTGGCAACCGTCATAACAGCCACACTCGGGTCAGGCAACTGCGGCGGCACTCTCTGAGTCAACCGCCGAATGTTTGCCCCAGTCTGAATCTCTTGTAACACTAGATAGACAAGAGAATGTATAAATCAAGCAATTCATGGATTGCCGGAAAGTTGCCGTCGAAGAGAAGCTCCTCCGAGAACGAAGCGACTCTGAGAGAGTTCTTAACCTACTATCCACGCGTGGATGTAGCTAGGGCTGCATCACGTCTAACCAACTCCAATCAGCCACTGAAGGGCGGAGTTATACGTGAACAAACTACTGCCCTCAAAAGAAATTACATTGAGAATAATATCCCGTAAATCTTTTCTTGAAGACGTAATGATAACGCTTCAGTAAGGCGGATTACGTATAATAAAGCGTCTAAGTTAAGTCTACTATACATAATGTCGTTCCCAACATTGAAATTGGAAAAGACATAAACGGCGAAAAAGAATATATGCAGTCTTTAATCACACCGTCTAGACGCATATGAACTCTCGGTATGCCCTGCTCTGCCAAAATAAACTATTTGTAAAAAAGATAAAATGGCAGAAATGAGCCACGCGGACAAGAAACTAAACTATCATGCTTAGTAGCAGGCTTGTATATATATATAAATATATAGCGTCGAAAAATAAAACACATGTTGTAATGACAATATTGGACTACGTCGGTAAGTCAGGGACAAAGTCCCTGTACTGATCGAAAAATCCGAGTCCAATGACGCTATAAGTCTCTTATCCAAGATCGCAGCAATGAAGTCCGAAAAATAATCACTGGAAGAAATGCCAGAAGATATGAAAGGCATCTTCCGATACTACTAAAGGGAAAACTCGAAATCTTTCGAATCCCTTTCGCCATCCTGTCGGACCCTATAAAGCGTTCGGTCGTCCGTAGCTTGATGCAACCGCGGACCGCACCGACCCAGCGCTGTCGGATAATTCCTGATTCGACCGAGAAACTGTCAATTGCTGGGATGCTGCGAAACAACTGTGCTAACTCGGATAGCACGTCCGTCACTGAGGCCTGAGGAGCAGCGGTCTTACGATGCATTGCCGCAGGAAGCTCCGAGATCGTTACCCCGTGCATACTTCCAATATGCGAGCGAACGGAGTGTATAGGCCTCGTGTCCCTTGGCTACCGGATGGCGCGACCTATTCGCTGTGGAATCACTGAATGCCGAAACTGATCGGATACTCGAGGTCACGTAGCCAATGTGCGGTCGTGTGCCCTGCTGTGAGGATGAGGAAGCATTAAAGACAGCCTCTCGGACTGTCAATATAACGGAGCGTCCCGAGCAACGGACATATGCTCCGAATGTAAAATATCTGAACCACAACATGCGGTCCCCTATGTTGTTGGCTTCCTCCGATCTGTCCTCAATCTGCCGTCACTGGGTGAGTACTAAAGTAATTAAAGTGCTCGCATCACCCAAATCTCCTTCCTAGACCGCAACGGACGAACCCGGCAGCCGAACCATTCGATGAATGTACGCTACACCGGGTGAGCTAGCGAATGTCACTCCGTAAGCGATAGACATATTCCATGAGCACTTATTGCCGCTAACTCTTCATTAACTATGACGACAGAGGCACACTTTTGAAAGACATCTCCATAACTCTTCGAACAAGAAACCAGAAATGCTTGGATAGCAAGCATAAAATAATAATATATATAGCGTCGTTCAATAATTCGAAAGTTTGTGTGACATTATTGGACTATGTCGGAACTGAGGGACGATGTCCCTGAACCGAACCAAAAATTTCTAAGTCCACCAACGCTATCAGTTTCTTATCCGGCATCGCAGCATATGTTGTTCCGAAAGGGAAAGCTTGAAATCCTCCGAATCCCTTTCGGCATCCCGTCGGACCGGATGAAACTTTCGGACGTCCGTACCCGCTTCCGCGGAGCGTCCCGACCCAGCATCGTCGGATAAAATATATGCGACAGATTCAGTTGATGCTGGGATGCTGCGATAAACTGTGCTATTAAGGAAAGCACGTCCGTTCCCGAGGCCTGTGCAGTAGCGGACTTACGATGCATTGCCGCTGGAAGCTCCGTGTACGTTGACTCCCGCACACTTCCTATGCGAACGTCCGGAGTCTGCAGGCCTCGAGTCCCCGGCTACCGACCCAGCGCTGTCGGATAATTTTCGATCCGACACCGTTTCTGTCGGCTGCTGGGATGCTGCGATAAGCTGTGCTATGTGCACAAGAATGTCCGGCGTCGAGACCTGCGGAGGCGCAGTCTATCGCTGCTTCGCCGAGGGCAGCTCCGCATCAGATGGCTCCCGCATACTTTTCCTATGCGAACGTCCGGAGTCCATCGGTCTCGAATCCCTGGCTGCCGGATGGTGTGACCTGGTCGCCGAAGAATCCTTGATCGGCGAAGCTGGTAATATATCGGCGGTCACGCAGCCAAGGTGCGGTCGTGTGCGCTGACGAGAAGAGGAAGCCTTAGCAGTCTCAGCGGACTGCCTATACAACGGAGCGTCCCGAGCGACGGACGTATGCTCCGCTAGCGACACATTTGTACCACATCTGGGGCCAGATGTTGTTGAACGAGAGAGGGGCCTCTCTCGCTTGCCGTCCGGATGGACCGGAACGAGCTATGAACCGGACTAAAAGGCTTCCTCCGTTCTCCCTCCGATCCGCCGTCACTGGGTGTGCATTAAGTTAATTTTATAGTGCTCGCATCACCCCAAAATTCCTTCTAGACCGCAACCGAACCATTCGGTGAATGGACGCTACACCGGGCGAGCTAGCGGACGTCAAAGGCCGTCGAACCTACTAGGGTCCTCTTAGGCAATTGGCGTATTACATGAGCACTTTTCCGCTAGCCCTTCATTAATTGTGACGACGGAGGCACACTGTTGGAAGACATCACAGATACATCACCCTAATCTTGATCGTCTGAAATAGAAATTGATAAAGTAGAGTGACCCTGCGGGGAAAGGACCTGAGTGTCCAAATCCCCAACAACATACCGTGACATACGCTTCCCATATTGTCATCGAAATCATACGATACAGAACAGAAGTTAATGCGAGTACACTGACCACATATAGAATGATAATAAGGTCAGAGGAAGACTTCCTCTTAAAACAATTGATCAATATCCTTTCAATGTGAAAAGAAAACAAGTCCTGGTACTCGGACTAACCCCTGGCAATCAAAATACATAATAATAATACGATCCATTAATATAGAAAAAATAATTGAAATCAAAATATTTTGAAAAAATATTTTTTCAGAACAGCCCAAGTTTCTGAAAAGTAACGTTGAGCCCCAATGGATCCCAAGCCTAAGTGTGGACAAAAATTTTAAAAATATTTTAAACAATTTATTCAACACTTACGAACAATAATAATGTATCTAGTTATGATTAAAATAACATAAAGATATTATTATTTAGAAATCCCCCCCTCACACAGAGGGCTGTTGTAAATGTAAACAATGAGTGTAAAAACACTAAAATAAGACTCCAGGCACCCAGGCCCGAAATCAGTTACCAAAATATACACCATCTGATGCAAAACAGAGACTTCCAGGGAAGAAACTGCAGAACATCAGATGGTAGATGCAGAACACAACGCCTAACCACCCGTAGGTGAAGACGTAAACATGGGGAAAGAACAGAATTCATTCTGTTATTCAGCTAAAACTCCCAAGAAATTTTAGTAATAATAATTACAGAAACTATGCCAAAAGCATGGGAGAATAGCAAGGGGGAACTTAAAGGACAGGGAGAGAGGAAAACACTTGAAAAAACAGTGTAACTAAATAATCAGAATGACAACAAAATGGCTGCTGCCTTGAAAATAGGTAACTTAACATAATTTCATTAAAAAATTTTAAGTTACAGCCCTGATAATATTCTGTCACACATTCTTTTCCTCTCCTCCTTTTCTATCCTCCTTAGAATCACCATTTCACTAATATTTATGTGTCTGGCATCATTTAAACTGAGATTTAAAAGCACAAAGATCAGTCAGATGTTAACTGATGAAGGGCCAAACTTAGAATGATAAATGGCGCCAATTTCGGAACGTCCTTGACACTGCGCATGCGCAGTAGGGGCGAAGTGTGGAGGGCCTTTCAGGACATGTTTTCTTTAGTTTTAGATGCAAATTTTGGGGATTGGGGGGCAAAATTTGTGTTTGGCCCTATATTTTAAGAGTTAGCACCAGCTATGTCTGGGTCATTGGTACAGTATAAAAATACTATTGTTTCTAAAGATAAAAGGTCAAGAATGGCAACGTTAAACCTCAAGAAGCCGTTAGAAGCATTTGTCTTTTAGGTACATTCAAAGCTTTGATGTTCTGAATTTTTTAACTGTCCGTGTAATAATCAAGACCGGTCGGCAGTTCCGAATTTGCGAAGTTCATAACTGACGACTGGTCTTGATTATTACACTGACGGTTCAAAAGTTCAGAACATCAAAGCTTTGAACATACCTAAAAGAGGATAGTCTTTGTTGTTTACTTGAGATAGGTCAACTGACTTGAACTTCATTTTTACCAACTTCAAAGAGAGGGAGAGGGGAAGTCATCTAGGTACGATTAATCGATTATCATCATTTATTTGCGATGATTAACCCTCTGCACTCTGATGTCAAAATGGCAAAGTTTTCAGCAGCAAATATTTTCCATAATGCAATTTGATATTTAACCAAATATATCTTGTTTGACAGAGCTTACTGAGCTCTGTCAAACAACATATAATTGGTTAAATTCATAGTTAAACTAGAAAAAAACAAAGCAATAAGAGAAATTCTGTTGCACTACCAGTGTGCTAGGGATTAATTGATTCCTAACTTTAGAAATCGCGACAGCCCCAGCAGCAGTTGATAAAGAAATGTTCCTATAAAATTGTTTTGGAGAGAGTCAACAGGAACTCTGTAATAAATAGTAACAAAACAATTATTGATGAATAAAATCTGGTTAAACTAAGGCTCCACTTACTGGCAGAGTTGTATCTTTGAATAAAATACAGTAGAATCCTGTTAATTGAATAATCACTTTGTCAGTGAAAATTATTCAATTAACAGGAGTATTCAATTAAGAGGGATTTTCCACTTTGCTGTATTCTAGAGATAAATTGAGCATTTATTCTATTATATCATGTTTGACAGAGCTCAAAGAGCTCTGTCAAACAAGATATAATAGATTAAATGCCTGTAATGGATGTACTGAGGTGAAATAGGTCTACAAACAAGGAGAATTTGGTCATTTTTAGGGTATTTCCATGACATATTGAAAGATTTTTTATTCAATTAACAGGAGTTTATTCTATGGCCCATATGCATTTAACAGGGCAAATTTGTATTGAAAGTATGGTAAATGGTTAGGTGTTTGGAAATTATATTCATTTAACAGGGTTATTCAATTAAGAGATATACAATTAAGTGGGCTTCACTGTACTCATGTTATAAATCACCTTTGAAAAATTATTTAGCACTCAACCTGTTCAACATAAAAACATTTTGAGGAGTTGTTTGGAAAAAGACTTTTTGACACATTTCTCTATTACACAGAGTTGAAACTTGGGACTCGACGACACCCCTAAATTAGAACCAACGCAGGATGATCCACTCAACATGAACAAACTTATAAATCATTCTTATAAGGCTTAAAAAAATTAAAAATCTGTTTCTCAGGCCCTCCCGCATGATCCTTTTGGCTGCCGCATGCTCTCTTTTTATAGCCAATGTGAACTTGAAAAAATTAAAAATTGAATGGTTTATGTCTGATATTTTACCCAAGTTAAAGAAATTGATAAATTTGTCCCTTGAGTGCAAGAAGGCTTTGCAATGCTTTAGCATTGCAAAGCCTTCTTGCACTCAAGGGATGAAATACACCACCACCCATGCTATTCTGTAGATTATGACGCCTAAAACTTAAACCAAGAACATGAGCTTTGATGGTAAAGAAATAATTTCAGAAATAAAAAATAAAATAAAAAAACGCTCGCCCGCATGCAATTTTACAAATAATGGCCTGAGAAACAGAAGATCTACTTTGTGTGGCCTAAAGATGTTATATATCAAACATTAAAGCATCTAAAGCAGAGGTTTGGGAGAAGATTTTTATATCGTTTTCCCTATTACCCACAGTGCTAAAATCAGAGCAGTAATTTGAGAGAAGACAATTTAATGCTTTATCCATTTATTTATTTATTTATTTATTTATTTATTTGTTGAGGTATAATGACACTTTCAACAGCCAGGGTCATCTCGTGTCGGACAGTTTTACGGGTGGAGGAAGCCGGAGTACCCAGAGAGAACCACTGAGCAATGGCGAGCAGCAGTCAGTCAGACTCCCCAACTTCTAAGCAGGGTAAGCATTGGTTGCAGACAAGTGCACCATCGACGTGCAGTACACTGCCCATAGTGTTCAAATCAGGGAGCCCAATGGCATCTATAATATATATATATATATATATAGATACTATATATATACTGGGCCAGTATCAGGATTCATTAGAAAGAGATCAAAAACGAATGGTAGTATTGAGAGCTGGGCAACAGATGAGGATATAATAGGTTTGGTGAATATGTTGGGAATAGGGATTCATGTATATTGTAAGTATGGTCAAAATTACAGGTGGGTGCGATTCGAACCTGAAAAACAGGTGAGTACAAATGAATTAAATTTCTATCTCTTTTTGAATGATTCTCATTTTCAGGTTGCACAAATGATTGGAAGTATGAAAAAGACAAATGGGCCTAAAACAATCAAATACAAATACTTGCAGTCACAAAATATTTCCGCGTTCCGTAGGGATGAACCAAAACTGAATCCCCGGGGTTATTCAAAAAAAATTACCGACAAAAAGCCTGAGAAACCCTCCAAAAAGGACGAATCTGTGAATCCCCGGGGTTATACAACAAAACTTACCGACAAAAAGTCTGAGAAACCCTCCATAAAGGATGAATCTGTAGAAGTTAAGGATATGAGCGATGATCAAAATAACATGTATGTAGATATAAAGAGTAAAATTCTGCACAACAAAACTAAAATAAATCAGCAAAATAACGTGTTTAATTTATCCGGTAAGAAACTAACAAAACACCAAAGAACATTACTTAAAAGGGGTCTCAAGTTTGTCCCAACGGAAAGAACTTTGGATATGGCGAACCTTATCGTTGAGATAAAAGAATGGGAGCGAAGAATGCGACTATGTGAGTATTTCCTAGACAATAAACAGCAATATATTAATGATAAATTTAAAGAGCGTAACCCGTGGACCCCTAAAGAAGGTAGAGATAAGCACCTTGACCTTTATTTAGAGATAGTACGGGAAGATATTTTGAAGGGCATAAAAAAACGCGTGCGAAACAACATAACAAAAATGGAGGAGAAGGCTCTGAGGGAGTTGTTAAATGATAATACAATAGTCGTGCGACCAGCCGATAAAGGGTCTGGAATAACCGTTTTGGATGCAAGTAAATATGAAAATGAGATCTTGATGGAGTTGGGGGACCAAACAACATACAAAGAAGTACCTGTAAATCTGACAGAGAAAATAACAAACAAGATTAAAAGCCAACTAAAAAAACTAGAAAAAAACAAACTGATAGACAAAAAAGTATTAGCGTACATGATACCTAAGCAGCCACAGGCTGGAAGAGTAAAAGGTAACCCCAAAATGCATAAAAATGAAGCCCCTTTAAGAACAATAATTTCGGGAATAAACCACCCAACAGAGAAAATAGCAGAAGTGATGGAGTCTGAATTAAAACAACACGTTGAGTCATTACCATCCTACATACGCGACACCACACATTTCTTGAACAGACTGGACAGTATACCCCAACCACTCCCTGAAAACAGCATAATGTACTGTATGGACGTCAAGAAACTATATCCAAGCGTCCCACGTAATGAAGGTATATTAGCATGTAAAAAAGCACTAGAAAACTCTAAAAGAAAATTATTCCCAACAGAGATAGGTCTTAAACTAATAGAAACTGTTTTGGACAACAACAATTTTTCATTTAAAGGAAGACATTATCTACAAACCGACGGCGTTGCAATAGGTTCGCGATTAGGGATGAACTATGCGTGCACATATATGGGTGAATGGGAAGAGAAACTGTCAAAAGCATCGAAGTTACACCCCCTTGAACAGGTACGGTACGTTGATGATATCTGGGGAGTATGGACGCATGGGTTGGAGTCTCTGAAACAATATCATTCTTTGGCAAATACGATACACCCAAGAATACAGGTCGATTTAAGGTGGTCTGAAAATGAGATAGAATTCTTAGACACGGTAGTCAAAATTGAAGACGGATTTCTTAAAACCGGTTTATATACAAAACCCACGGACACGCATCAATACCTACACGCAAAGTCAGATCACCCAATCAACACTAAAAGAGCGATACCATATGGAATAGCTTCAAGAGTAAAAAGAATATGTTCCGATAATGCTGAATATGAATGCCACAAAAATAATATAAAACAGCACCTGCATGCCAGAGGTTACGACGAAAAGTTTGTAAGCGAACAACTAGAGAAGGTCGATCAAATCGAGCGCAAACAGTTACTTGAAAAACGATCCAACAATTCAACAGGCGAAAGAGTCCCGTTTGTGGTCACATACTCGCGGCGCCTCCCCGACATCGGGAAAATAATGCGGGAACGGATGCCCATTTTACACCGCTCAAAACGCATGAAGTTGGCATTCGAAAAACCTCCCCTGATTTCGTACAAAAGACTGAAAAATTTGGGAGATATCATAGTCCACAGCAAGCATAATAAAATGTTCAACAATCAAGGGACGGGATCTGATAGATGCGAGAGAAAATGTGCAATCTGTGGGTTTATGCTCCAAACAAAACAATTCGCAGACAAGAACGGGACGGCCTACCACATAGGCAAAAAAATCACCTGCATGTCCAGGAATGTGATATATGGGATTTTCTGCGACAAGTGCAATGAAGTCGTGTACGTGGGAGAGACGGGGACAAAATTGTATGAGAGAATGCAAAACCACCTGAGTAGAATAAAACTTGAGGTTATGGATGAACCGATACCACATCATTTTGTGACCAAAAACCATAGTATAAACGATTTTAAGATTATTGGGATTGAACAAATTAATAAACAAAATACAGCTTACAGGAGGGGTCGTGAAGCATTTTGGATTAACAAACTTCAAACACTAGAACCCAATGGGCTCAATAGACAAGAATAATTCCAAATATTCTCATTTATAAACTTGCTGAACGGGGGGGTGGGGGGGGTGGGGGGGGGGGGAGGGGACAAAAATTAGTGTACAGAGCAATTACACCTAAACACGCACGCATTGGTGTTGGACATAGCGTGTATATGTTGCGAGATTATGATCATTTGGTACATGTCAGTGCGTACATCATGTGTATGTGGTGTGTGTGTGTGTGTGTGGGGGGGGGGGGGGGGGGTATGGAACCCTAGCCTACGATTGTCAGTGTAGACATTATAGGAGGGACTGCACTTGGATCAGTGGTGGAGGGCATATATATGCTGCAATAGTGGGTTGGGACAAGACATTTACACACCCTGGAAGGATCGGGCGGGGTGGGGGGGGGTATTACTACGCAAGGAGGGTATAAAAAATTATATTTTCCATCAGCGGTATTGATGTCTGATTGACGCGGTTTGGGTACTGGGGCGGAGATATGGAGGCGCGCGGAGTGGTTGGATGTGTGAATACGGTATACGAAGTTACTTGCCTCTGCCTCTGTTACCAGGGCGAGGTTTTAGAAATAGTGTCTAATTCATATTTGCTTTTTACGTAATAACGCGGAACATATCTTTACTTGTTGCCACCCAAGGAAGATATGATACGGTTATTTTGCGCGTAATAGACTCGGATACGGGGAATAACATGAAACGGGGAACATATCTTTACCACCCAACGGAGATATGATACAGTGGTTTTATAAGCAATACACTTGAATATGGAGAACAACGCGTGTAAACAATTCGGGTCAAGGAATGGCTGAATGTGTGAATACTGCATGCGAACTCACTTCTGCCTCTGTTACCAGGGCGAGGTTGAGATAAATGATTGAATGTTTCTAATTCTAAGGCTGAGAACAAAAAAATGCGCGAGATAACGCGGAATATATCTCCACCCGTTACCACCTTAGGAAGATATGATACGGTCTTGTTTGTCCATAATTTACAATTAAAGAAGGTGAACAACGTGTAATGCGGAACATATCTTTACTTGTTGCCACCCAAGGAAGACATGCATCGGCGATTTTATAGACGGGTTCGTGATTAGGAGCTAGGCAGCCACTTGCCAAATAATAAATCGATCTGTAAGACGTACGCGTATCACGATCAATTTTATAACTCCCATTCAACAATTAGGATCAGCGTGACGCTAAATTTTACGTTCCCATGACGCGATACACATTGGTACGGCACTTAACGTAACGGAATAAGTATTAGTCAAAAATGAAAGCCGCTTAGAAGGAAGTAAACTTCCGAGCATGACGGCAATTTGACGAAGTTATATAAAATATTTGATGAAGTGTATATATATAGATATATATACAAATCGTTCAACCACAGACTTGTGAGATTTTTTTCACTGTTTTACCCATTATTCTGAGTTTTAAAATAATGCCATCACAAATGGAGGGACATAAGGCCTCATAAAGTAGATTTTCTGTTTCTCAGGCCATTTTTTTGTAAAATTGCATGCGGGTGGGCGCGCATTTTTTTTATTTTATTTCTTGTAATTATTTCTTTGCCATCAAAACTTCATGATTTTGGTTTGTTTTATGTTTTGGGCCTCTACAGAATAGCATGGGTGGTGGTGTATTTTGTCACTTGAGTGCTAAAGCATTGCAAACCCTTGTTACACTCAAGGGACAAATTTTAAAGTTTATTAACTTGGGTAACTTATCAGACATAAACCATTTAATTTTTATTTTTTGAACTTTGCAATGGTTATAAAAAGAGAGCATGCGGTAGCCAAAAGGATTTTAAACTTTTTTACCAGCTTGATTATACTCCCCAAAAGGATGTTCCACATAGAATATCAATTATTTGTGCTGTGCAATTCAAAAGAAATCATCACTTAAATATTGTTCAATTTTTGGCCTGTGAGGTTTCTCATTGGTTACAATTTTTTTTTTTACTGGTACATAAATAAAGAACTTGTGACTCACTGCAGTTGAAATTATAAGTCCTTTTACTGTACTGTGAACTATTTTGAAGTAATGGTACACTGAGAAAGTGCACTTTTGTCCCTATCAAACTGCACTATTGGCATAATGTATTCTCTGTAGAAAAACAGTGTGACCAACTCTGTACAATTCTATACTAGTAAATAGAGATCATTAACATCATTCCTAACCTCAACAGGGATACACATACATGTAATGACATAAATAGACAGAACACGATGTGTGTTTGAATCGGTGGGTGTTTTACATAACAAGTTGGAATGGTGCAGTCATATTTCACGAGAGCCGTAGGCTATAGCAAAATATGGATACACCATTCCAACTCGTTATGTAAAACACCCGCCGATTCAAACACACATCGTGTTCTGTGTTTATTACACATCCCATGCATTAAAATTCATTTAAATAAACAAATTTTAATTCCGATGTTTAAACCCAAAGGTGAAGAGTCTGTTTGTTTTGACTGAAGTTGTACTGATCAAAGGGATAGATAAATTATCAAAACAACCTTTTCAGAACCAGTGTTTGTTGAAACTCATATCGCTGTTTCTCTTCAGCTGGTGCCCATTCATGCCTAACCATTTGATGGCTATTACTGTTAGTAAAGATATAAGTATAAATTTGTGCAGATTTGCAAAACAGCTGGGAGAAACATTTTTAAAAGAAGTTGGTATCATGTCAAGATGTACAAAGATTTACCGAAATAAAGTTGATCAATTTAGATATAACGGATCCACAAAACAAGACGGCCACGGGACTGGGTTAATGTTCTGGTTGGAAATGATTGGCGTTTTTTTTTTAATATTATCTCATTTTTGGTTAACTAAATTTTTGTGAATCGACTTTATTTTGCTTTGGACGTTTTCATTTTCACACTATGCGACAGACTGTCGATAATTGTATACTGAAATTTGGAAACTTTTCAAAGTGTAACTAATGACTCGATGGGAAAGGAACTAGTATGAACGGTGCTGGGAAAAAAGTTCCGGCTTGTTCATCACCCATTGAATATAGAATCATTTATGCCATAGCGGCTATTCCGTTAAATACAAGGGTTTAAAGTTGAATGGATGTGTAATAAACAGATATTAAAATTTGACTGCATATACAGAATGAAGAGAGTGGATTACTTCTTAATCGCAGCGCCATATATTCTCCACTCGAAAAGTATTTATAATTGTTCATAACAGCACAAGAAACACTTGCAAATTTTCATCATACGGACCACTGGGTGCAAGTGCTTGTTGTGTTTGTCCTCAGAAATTGTAAATAATTACAATATTTCAATAATGAAAAATCTGTCTCGCGGTGATTTAGCAGTAACCCACACTCCACAAACAGCACTCTCAATATTTTTGTTCTGTTTGATCGGTTCAGTTCGTGATTTCACTACCAACCTCGCTAATAGTGCATTACATTTTGTAATGCACAGCACAAACGCTGTTGTGTATTTCAGACAATTTCATTCTTTTGGTGTAAGGAGTTCATTAACTAACGAGCATTTTCTGTGCTAATTGTGACAGGACTTTCTTCTTTCAACTGTAATAATATATGGCAAAGTTCATTCAAAATGGACCAAGGGTTCTAAAAATCTTTAGTTTGGGTGGAACTAAAAATCTTGCCTGATTAGGACAGGACAAATATTACCCACGTGAATTTTTCTTAAGGCCTAAAAAGTTAAAAATCTGTTTCTCAGGCCCTCTGACATGGTTCTTTTGGCTGGAACAAGCTCGTCAAGCTCATTCTAATGAACTGAACAAGCCTGGCATTTTCAGGAGAGCGATTTATTCGCTCGTCTATTGCTCACCTTAAAAAAATTAAGGAGCGTGAAAACTAGCTCTTCTGGCCTCAGAAAATGATGACTACCATAACAGCCTATTCTTTTTAGATTGCTGCTAAGTTAGTGGTCTCTGTAAGATAGCCACACTGCCCCTCCTACACCACCGGGCCTTGCCGAGGCCTGGAGGTGTGGGAGGGGCAGCGTAGCCATCTCTCAGAGACTACCTTGTTAGCAGCGCCAAATAAAATGTACAAAACCCACAAGGCAGAATTGATTAGTAATAAAACTTCATTTTGCCACTTTTAGCTTTTGTAAGCCTGAGAAGGGCTAATCGCACCCCTAGGCCGTGCGATTTTTAGCTCTCCTGCATTTTTAAGAATGCCAGGCCTGAATGAAGGGTCATAAGCTATTTTTTGAGAGGAAAAAATTCAAATATTTACTTTTAGTTATTCAGGAAATATTTTCTACAAATGTTGTTTACTATTTGTATTAGGGAGACAGTTGATGAAAGAAAATTATTTAATTCTACTTCCAAATCTAACTTACAATGTAAAGATGCTGACTTCAGACGTCATTACTGCATTAGACGTATTGTGAATGAAATTTTCCATGATAGAGTTACTAGATTCTGATTATCAAGCCAGAAAATAAGCAGACTGTCATCTGCAAAATGAGGTCCCCAGAGAGTGAATTTAGTGGTGCTACCCTGCACAGCAGGGTAGCATCACTAAATTTACCCTCTGTGAACCTCAATCTGAATCAGGGTCTCAAAACTAAACAGAAAGAGGTACCCAGAGGATAAACTGGCCCACTGTATGGGATTGTATTATCAAATTCACCCTCTGGGTACCTCATTCTGCAAATGTCAGACTACTTATTTTCAGGCTTGCTGATTAAATGATAAACTGAGGGGTTTTAACATGAGTTTACAGAAAGTTAATAGCTTACTTAATACAATTATAACTAGACAGATCACAAAATGTAGAAACAATGGTGAACAAATCTTGCAGAATCGTCATAGTAATATAGATGTTCCAGACATACCAATAAAACGGGTAACACTAATGCCTTGTTAACGGCTTGAGGGCTACATTATTTCTGATGGTCTGAAATTGTTCATCAAAATTACAAATAATTCATGATAAAACAAATTTATATAAACAAAATATTATTTGTGTTTGACTGAATATGAAACTTGAGCGAGGAAAAAGTTGGCTTTTGCTCTGGCACCCTCCCTTTTTTTTTAAAGCCCTGAAAGTGGCTTCTAGCACTCAACCAGTTAAGTATACAGTAGAACCTGTCTTGAGAGACCGCCCTTTGGGCCACACAAAAGTGGTCTCTCAAGACAGGTGGTCTCTCACAACAGGTTTCAGGTTTTCTCAAGTCAGTGAATAACCAACCACAAAATTCAGAAATGGAGAAGAATGGATTTTTGTAATTACTTTGTAGTTGTTCTTTTGTATGAAGTTTTTGAAACAAATTGAAATGGACTGTTATAAAAATTATAAAAATAAATTAGTGTTGAAAATCTTCATTGAAGATTTTCAACACTAATTTATTTTTATAATTTTTATAACAGTCCATTTTAATTTGTAACAAAAACATTTTCAACACAAATTTATTTTTATTCCTATCTGTCACATTTCAGGTATGTATGAAATAGTTTATTCAGCAATAATCCTAATCTTTTCACAGGGGTCTTATAAGAACATCTCAATCTTGAATGAGTTAGCAATTCAAACCCAATTAAGAGCTTTTAATACGTTTAATTATGTTAGTATAACCACAATGGATTTTCCAATTCCAGAACAGGTAAAAAGCTTTTGTCATGGTTTCAGTCTTCAAAGGAGCGGTCTCTCAAGACAGGTCCATTACGGCATAAAAATACAAGTTGGTACCAGGTCACAGTGGTCTCTCAAGACAGGTGGTCTCTCAAGACAGGTGGTCTCCCATAGCAGGTCCATTATAGAGTAAAAACCAATCGGTGCCTGGCAGATGTGGTCTCTCAAGACAGGTGATCTCTCAAGACAGTGGTCTCTCAAGACAGGTTTTACTGTATGTGAAATAACAGATGGGTTATGACAAAAAACTTTTCTTGACAATACAAACTCTTACTTTTAGAAATGTATCTTTCCTTGCAAAAATTAAATCATCGAGTCCCTCGGAACCAGATTCTTCCATACCTTCAAAACAAAACTGAAATATAAAGCAAAAAATGTCGGATGAAAACAGAAACATTGAATACCTTAGGAAAAGTCTTTTTCATGCATAATGGAAAATAAGAATATTTATTTTTGTATCTATTTGTTGGTGTTTAAGGTCACATACTTATGCACAATGGCTAATCCTGACTGTGACAGTTTTACGGGTGGAGCAAGCCGGAGTACCCGGAGAGAACCACTGAGCATCGATGAGTAACTGTCAGCTCCTCAACATTCTCTGTTCATGCTCCGCTCAAGCAGGGTTACAGCGATTGAAGACGTGTACTATCGATGTGCAGTACGCCTTAGTACACGGTGTCTTCATGCCCCCGTGTAGGCAACCTGGATAAAGTGCCTTGCCCAAGGAAACAATGCAGGTCGTCCCGGACAGGGAAAAAATAAGCATAACAGTACAACATTTTTTTCTTCATAAAGTTGATAAAATCAATGCGATACTATTTGAAAAAAATCTAAATTATTCTTCCTGATCCTAAAGAGGATCATTCAATGAGGGTTTCAGAGCAGGAATGTACAAACAACCCAGATGTGTCAAGATGACACGTGTGCCCCCCGTGAGCAAAAAAAATCCTGAAAATTGATTCTCTAATTTGACACATCACAAACTACGTTCAAGGTAAATAACTCTGCAAAAAATGATAAATTTGCACCAGCGAAGTCTGGGACATTGGTTGTAGTATAAAAAATATGATAAATTTACAGTAATTTGTATATTTTTTATAATTACCAATGGCCCAGACTTAGCTAGTGCAAACTCAATAATATCAATGGCCAAACACAAATTTTGAACCCCCCCCCCCCCCCCCCCCCAATATTTGCATACAAAACCTAAATTTTAAAGTCCTATCTGGCCCTCCATACTTTTAGTACTGTGCATACGCAGTACCCAGAAAGAGACCAAAATTGGTGCCAAGCATCATTCTTCCTAGTTGTGCCTACTAATTTTATAACTCAGCGGGGAGGTATGAATTCCCACTCATGGGAGGGCCATCCCCACCTGGGCCATTGGTAAGTATAAAAAATATACAAATTACTTTAAATTTATCATATTTTTATACTAGAACCAACTGCCCAGACTTAGCTGAATAGTAAAAAGGCTGGAGGGCCTAGGACTTAAAGGAATAGCAGACTAAAATTCAGCTCCTTAGCCTGCAGGAGGTCTCCCAGGTGAATAAGAGATTAAAATATGAGGAATTACATATATCCCTCTCTATACAACAAAAGAGAAGGCTATACCACCGAAATAAAGGAGCAATATCCAAGTGATTGCTTATTACTTAGCATAAATGACTACGCTAATTGGGTGTAACAAGCCCCCAATTTTAAGGCTAGTCCAGAATAAGACGCTTAAAATTAGGAAAATCGTGTCCGAGAGTTGGAGACTAACGCCCACAGACGCACGCCATATACAATGCAATGAGCTGTACATAAGATCAGTATTATCTACAGACAATAACAGCTTCATCCATTGTTACACACTTACTATAGGGCCAGAAGAGGTAAAGAGAATTAACCTTCAAAACAAAGAGGAAAGGGGCCTGGAATAAAGCGGTACTGAATAATATCAGAAAAGAAACCTAATATAGGAATCTCCTCTGAGCAATAAAAGGTGAACTGAAGTATATATAGTCACCTAAAAGGCTCCCGGTTACTAAAACTGAAAGCTTCTAAAATGTATGCCACATTTGGAATACGGAGATAGGACGAGAACCAGTGATATTAATATGTACAACCTTAAACTTGTCCAATTGAATCCCATAGAAAGTTATCTGATAGAACTTATACACTTCTGAGCCAACCAACAAGCAACCATGTTTCGGAGTGCAAGTAAATCCCAATAATGAACTTCCAAATTGTAACCATTCAATCTATGAGAATGAGAGAGTAGGATTCCCCTTTGTGTACCGCTTCCGGTTGAAGACTGGATTCAGAACCTGGAACGGGATATGATAAAAAAAGTTAAAAAATTTATAGTAATTTATATATTTTTTATACTTACCAATGACCCAGACTTAGCTGGTGCTAACTCTAACAAAACCAGGGCCAAACACAAATTTTGCCCCCCAATCCCCAAAATTTGCATCCAAAACAAAAAGAAATCATGTCCTATAGGACCTCCATACTACGCCCCCACTGCGCATGCGCAGTGTCAAGGACATCCCGAAATTGGCGCCAATTATCATTCTTACTGACAGTGCCTGGTCAGCGCTATGTACTCAGCGGGGAGGCAAGAGTTCCCAACTCCTGGGAGGGCCATCCCCGTCTGGGTCATTGGTAAGTATAAAAAATATATAAATTACTATAAATTTTTTAACATTTTTATACTGTACCAATGACCCAGACTTAGCTGAATAGTAAACAGGCTGGAGGGGCCTAGGACATAGAGGAAAATCCAATAAGCTCAACTATATAATAAAGAGGCAACCCCTTAAGGAGAAAAGGAGTATTAGGCTTTACATGTATCTTTCTTATTTAATATTAAATTAGAAAGATACAATACCCTTAATAATTGAGCACAATAATATTCATGTTCTCTATTAACATCCAGTATAACCCTTATACTCATTATTTTTAAAGTAAGCTAATAAATAAAGTAGTCCAGAGAATTGAGACTCTTTATAGTCATTTAAAAGTGTCCGAGTATTGTATATTAAAGCCCGTTTGACACTTGACATATACAAATGCTTCACACCGAGCTACACTTTAAAAATAAGACATGAATGAATTTTAACATTAATATTACACTTTAAAACCATCCCGGAAGCGACTCAGAAATACTGACTTGGAGGAGGCATTCCCTTGCTTTTCACTATAAAGCAGGTGACCTAAGGGAACACCCAAACCCCCCCCCCCCCTTCCCCTTGCCCTGGGTCAAATAGCCCAGAGTGAAGAGGGCAGCCGGACGGAGTCACTGCCGGAACAGAAAGCCTGCATAACTATAGTTGCAACTGTTTAGTGGACGACATTCTGAGCAACAGATAACGGACCTAAACAATGCAGGTCTCCAGAAATGGACTCAATATTTCTGAGATAAAAATTCGTGAATGTGGATGGCTGAGACCAATAAGCAGCCTTCATTAAATCTGTAATAGCAACACTATTAGCATAAGCCCAAGAAGTAGCAAGAGCTCTTACTTCATGAGCGGAAATCTTAAGCACAGACTGCTGAGAAGAAGATAAACTCTCATAAGCAGTACGGATAGTTAATTGAATCCATCTAGCAATAGAATGGACCGAAATGTCCTTTCTATTAGGCATCAAAGACAGAAAGAAACGTTTCCGTCCCTTTCTGATAAACTGAGATCTCTGTTTATAGATACATAACGCTCTAACAGGACAGAGTAAAGGCCTACGCCCGTCTGAAGACGGAAGAGCCTTAATAACAATAGGTTCCGGATATTTATTAGGAGCCTGATTCTTAGCTAAAAAACCCACATTAGTAGTGAAGGTGATAGTGTTCTCGACACTACGATAGTGAGAATCATCCACCGACAGTGCATGAAGCTCACTGACTCTTCTAGCAGAAGAGAAAGCTAAGAGAAAAGCTGTCTTATAAGATAAGAATTTGAAATCTACTGTCCCAAGAGGTTCAAATGGCTTTTCCTTCAATTTAAGAAGAACCCAAGCTAAATTCCATTTAGGAATTAATCTAAGAGTTCTGGGTCTATTTATCGAGAAGTTTCTAACCAACTTAGATAAAGAGACATTAGATCCAATTTGTAAACTATCATGATGTGCATAGGTATCAGATAACATAGACCTATAACCCTTAATAGTAACAGGCTGCAGTTTGATTTCGTCAAACAAGTATACTAGAAAGTTTGCAATGTCTGGTATAGAGGGATCGAATATATCTACAGAATGATCCCTACACCAACGACGAAAAACCTTCCACTTAGCCGCATAGTTTAGCGAAGAGGAGGTCCTCCTACAGTTAGAAATCGCGTCCACTGCTCGTCCTGTAAAGTGCTTGCGATGCAAGAAGGACCGCACAACGGAAAAACGTGAAGGTTGAGACCTTGCGGGTTGTGACGGAGTTGGCGCGATTTCCCCTGCGAAAGAAGATCCTCCCGTGGAGGAAGCTTTCGCGGTAGGTCCCACAACAGACACCTGAGTAGATTTATCCATGGTCTCTGTGGCGACAGAGATGCTACCAACAGAATCTTGCATTGAGATTGTTTTATCTTTAGCAATACTTGTTGAATTAACAGCGCTGGAGGATACGCATATCCTATCATTCCGTCCCAAGGGATCGACAGAGCGTCTACTGCAAATGCTCTTGGATCCGGACACGGAGACACATACGTCTGCAACTGATTGTTGAGATGTGTCGCAAACAAGTCTATCATTGGCCGTTCCCATTGGTAGCAAATCTGATTGAATACTTGTTTGTTGAGAGTCCACTCCGACGGCAACAAGCGACTCTTTCGTGAAAGGGAGTCTGCTAGCACATTCAGACGACCCGGTATGTGACGGACCGAAAGAAGAACGTGATGTTCTAGCGTAAACAGAAGAATTCTTTCCGTTAGATTGAACAACGGAACTGAATGAGTGCCTCCCTGATTCTGTATATACGCCACTACTGTCGTATTGTCGGATAGGATTTGGACATGAGCATTGTGAATAATGTCCATCCAATGACGTAACGCAAGCCAAATTGACATCATTTCCTTGATGTTTATGTGCTTGCACAGGAATTGCGGATCCCAAAGACCCTGGCATCTCGAATCCGTTGGGATTAATGATGCACCCCAACCTGTTTGACTGGCATCCGTCATAATGGTAAAACTCGGATCCGGCAACTGCAGCGGAACTCCCTGAGTTAACCACTGAATGTTTGCCCAAGTCTGAATCTCTTGTTTCACTTGATCTGACAAGAGAACGTCTACGTCGAGCGAATGAATTTTCACACTCCAATTCTGAGTCAAGAAAATTTGGAGAGGACGTGTGCGTAATCGCCCCATCGGAATGAGATCCGCAGCGGCTCCGCACAGACGTATCAGTCTCATAAATTCTCTCGCTGTGACTTTGTCTGCGTGCAGACAATAGCGAGCGTAACAACTGACTAATTTCGCTCTGGTTAACGGCAGACGAACGAGATTGTTGTGCGTCTCGAAGCTCATTCCCAGATGAGTGAATGACTTGGACGGCACCAGATCCGACTTCTCCTCGTTTACTATAAAACCGAGACGTCGGAGCAATAGAAGTAGATTCTGAACATCGTTCTGAAGCGTTAACTCGTTGCCGTACCTCTGAAGAATGTCGTCCAGGTAGGCTGACGTTACCGCAGACGAACAAGCTCGGAAATAGATCATTACCGAGTTCATTACCCGAGTGAAAGCCCAGGGTGCTAGATTCAATCCGAAGCACATCGCCCGGAATTGATACACCACTCCTAGCACTGCGAAGCGTCGGATGTACCATGACGTGAAAGTACGCATCTTTGAGATCTATGCTTGTTGCATAATCGTTCACCCGAATACTCGCTCTGACCGACCGAATCGTCTCCATATAAAATTTCGGAGCGACGATCAGCTTGTTTATCCAGCTCAAATCTATGACTGGACGGAACGAGCCGTCTGGTTTCGGAACCAGAAACAGATGGCTGTAGAATCCCGGAGTTTCCTGGTTTTCTACGACCTCTACCGCGTTCTTCATTAAAAGAGACTGCACCTCTGATAACAAAGCGTCTCTTTTCTGCGGATTTGACGGAACTGAGTCCACTTTGGACTTCGAGTTAATGGAGGCTTTCGTTTGAAGGATATCTTTAGACCTTCCGAAGTCACTCCTCTCATCCAAAGGTCGTCCGTAATCGACGCCCATTCTTGTGAAAAGCTCGACAACCTTCCGCCAACCGGTACGCGATAGAGGTTTAAGCCATCACCTCCTGGACCTGCGAGGCCTGCGGTAGGAGAAACCACGTCCTCCACGACCCGCACCTCACCCCGTCGACCTCGGGGTGTCCGACCGGTTGTCCCGGCCCGAAGGACGTCCCGAACGAGAGTCGCTACCCTGACGGTCTCTCGAATAAGACCAAGAGGACGCACCGGAACCTCTATAGGAACCTCTCTTGGGCGCATTGGACCCAGAAGTGCCTGTCTTATTCTTGTCTGCTGTATCCGACTTCTTAGAAGCAGATTGGAACAACAGAGAATCTGAAGCTTTCTTTGTAATTTTATCATAAATAGCAGAAAGCTTGCCGTCAAAGAGAAGTTCTCCGGAGACCGAAGCGACTCTAAGAGAGTTCTTCACCTTAGTATCCACGAGTGTGGATGTAGCTAGGGCTGCGTCACGTCTAACCAACTCCAGGTTTGCCACTGAAAGGGCGGAGTTACACGTGGAATAAGCTACTGCCCTTGAAAGAAGTCTTAAAGAGGATTGTATATCCTGAAACTCTTTCCCTTGAAGGCGCAGTGATAACGCCTTAGTAAGGTGATCTGCGTAAGATAAGGCATCTAAATTGGCTCTGTTAGACGCAATAGCTGTTTCCAACACCGCGGTTGGAATAGAAGCCGACGACGGTAATGATAGCTCTAAGTCTTCCGCCTCGTCGTCCATACGCAGAGGAACTCTCGGGATACCCTGTCCTGCCATGTCGAATTTATTCCTTGCATTAATGAAAGGCAGGTTGAGAGTATTAGCGGACAAGAAACCTGCTTTCCCCATCTTGGAAGCAAGTTTAAATATAGCGTCGTTCAATAATTCAAATGTTCTTGCAACATTATTGGACTGCGACGGAAACTCGGGAGCGATGTCCCTGAACCGCTCAAAAAATTCAGAGTCCAATGACGCTATAATCCTCTTGTCCGGAACCGCAGCAGTCTGGCCCGACGGAACAACTTGAGGGAGAAAGTGCCGGATGAAGTCCACGGCAGCTTTATGTTGTTCCGAAAGGGATAGCTCCAAATCATCCGTATCCCTTTCACCATCCGGTCGGACCTCATGATGCTCCCGGTCGTCCGCCCCAGATGCTTCGGTGGAGCGTACTGACCCAGCGCCGTCGGATAATTCTCGATCCGACACCGTTTCTGTCGGCTGCTGGGATGCTGCAATAAGCTGTGCTATCTGCACAAGAATGTCCGGCGTCGAGACCTGCGGAGGCGCAGTCTTTCGCTGCTTCGCCGAGGGCAGCTCAGCATCAGATGGCTCCCGCATACTTTTTCTATGCGAACGTCCGGAGTCCATCGGTCTCGAATCCCTGGCTGCCGGATGGTGTGACCTGGTCGCCGAAGAATCCTTGATCGGCGAAGCTGGTAAGATATCGGCGGTCACGCAGCCAAGGTGCGGTCGTGTGCGCTGACGAGAAGAAGAAGCCTTAGCAGTCTCCGCAGACTGCCTATACAACGGAGCGTCCCGAGCGACGGACGTATGCTCCGCTTGCGACACATTTTGTACCACAACATCTGGTCCCAGATGTTGTTGTACGAGAGAGGGGCCTCTCTCGCTCGCGGCCCGGCTGGACCTGGACGAGCTAGGAACCGGACTCAAAGGCTTCCTCCGTTCTCGCTTACTATCCGCCGTCACTGGGTGTGCACATTGTATGTTTATAGTGCTCGCATCACCCAAAATTTCCTCCTGGACCGCATCGGACGAACCCGGCTGCCGAACCATTCGGTGAATGGACGCTACACCGGGCGAGCTAGAGGACGACATTTGTCTAATCTCCATGAGCACTTTTGCCGCTAGCTCTGAATTCATTTGTGACGACAGACGCACACTTGTAGAAGATAACATGGAAACATCACCCTGTTCTTGTTCCTCTGAAATAGAAACTGAGAGAGTAGAGTGACCTTGCGGAGAAAGAGCTGGCATAGCCCTTTCTCCAGAAACAACATACCGTGACACACGTTTCCAATGTTTGTCATCCCAATATTGACATATAGGACAGGGATTAGTGCGAGAACACTGACTACAATTAATACAATGATCATGAAAGTCAGAGGAAGATTTCTTCCCATTACAATTTGAACAATATCCTTTCATTGTGAAAAGTCAACAACAAGTCCTAGTTACTCGCACAAACCCCTGACACAAAGATACATAATAACATGATCCATTAATAAATGAAAAAACAATTGCAAATCAAAATAATTTTGAAAAAATATTTTTTCAGCGAAGCCCAAGTTGCTGAAAAGTAACATTGAGCCCCGATGGATCCGACGGCAAAGTGTGATCAAAAATTTTAAATTTATATTAAATAATTAATGAGACACTTACGGATAATATAAATGTATCTTATAGTGAGATAAACTACACCAAAGGCAAAAAGCCCCTCTCAAAAAAGGCTGTTGCCAATGTAAACAAACAGTGTAAAACACCAGAAAACATGACTCCAGGCACTGAAAAAACTGGCCCGAAATCAGTCATCAAAATTACACTCTATCTGATGCAAGACAGAGACTCCCAGGGGAGAATCTGCAGAACATCAGATGGAAGATGCAGAACACAACGTTTATACACCCATGGGTGAAAACGTAACTATGGGCAAAATAACAAAAAACATTCTGTATCCAAGCAACTCTCCCAGGAAAATTTTAGAAATGAACTTTCTCAAAAATATGCCAAAAGCATGGGAGAATTGCAAGGGGGGACTTTAGAAGGCTAGGGGAGAGGAAACACTGAATAAGCAGTGCAACATTTAGCAAGAATGACAACAAGAGGCCCATGCCTCGAAATTAGGCAACTTAACATAATTTCATTAAAAAATTTTAAGTACAGCCCTGATTATTTTTTGTCACTTCTTTTTCCTCTCCTCCTTCTATATCCTCCTTAGAATCACCATTTCTCCAAAAATTACGTGTCTGGCATCCTTTAAACTGAGATTTACAAGCACAAAGATCAGTGAGATGTTGACTGATGAAGGGCCAAACAGAGAAATGATAATTGGCGCCAATTTCGGGACGACTGCGTCACTGCGCATGCGCAGTAGAGGCGTAGTATGGAGGTCCTTTAGGACATGATTTCTTTTTGTTTTGGATGCAAATTTTGGGGATTGGGGGGCAAAATTTGTGTTTGGCCCTGGTTTTGTTAGAGTTAGCACCAGCTAAGTCTGGGTCATTGGTACAGTATAAAAATATCATTGTTCCCTAGGCCCGTTAAAACCAATGACTGTTCAGAGAATGAATATACAAGTCCAAATAATGAAGACAAAAATAGAGAAAGTATACATAGACGGCCTACAGGAATATCCATTACTGATCCAACTAGCCCAAAATTTTCATAATCTCTTATACAGACACTGAGCAAGAATTTAAGAGAATCTATTCCAGAAATACGTCTGCCAAATGTTTAATACATATTAAGCATGCAATCAACAGAATTGTGCATGTCCCCTTGCCTGAATACAACCTGTATCATCAGCGTAACCCAAGCAATACAAAATATAACCAGGAAACCGAAGGAATAAAATGACATTAATGCAATTTTATAACGTAAGGAATAGACTCATACATCGTAACAATAGCAGACAACTCTGAACGAAACTTCTCAAGAGTGGACTAAATGCCATATTTGGAGAGTGTTGCCCCGATAAACCGACATGCCTGCCACACAGGTGCACGAAGGCTAGCAATATCAACCAAATGTACTCATGAAAGAAAAAGGAACCTCACACTACATTCCCGAAGCTATGCTGCTGCTGCTGCTGCTGCTATTCTCAATAAAGAGTAAGAACAGCGAATAGAAGCTTATCTTAACAAAATAACTGGTCAAAAACCAAGCATTACAAGTTTGGTAACCCTCTAGTGTTAGTAATCTAGAATAGTATAAAACTGTAGTGCTCCATCACGTCTGACCAACTCCATATTGCAACTAAAGGACGGAGAGGAACGTGATTGAACATGGCACTACTGCATGGAATACACCCGACGATATAGCATTGTCATATCCCTTGAAATAAAGACAGTATTCCATGGTCCCCAAAAATACACCATATAGACATAATATCCGTAATCCTCCAAGTGGAATTATAATTCACGACAATAGATTGGATATATAATGAAGCGGGCGACAAGTTCCGGTACCCGATCATAAAAACATAGATGAACTCCATGTGCCTCATTCCAATTACTGCAGAAAACATATTCCTGAAAAAGGAACTAACTACAGGCATCTGAATGGACGCTCATCATTTCTCACTAGGCTAAAAGCCTCGGACAACAAACACAAAAAAACACTGTTAAGGAAAGAACAACCTCTTTCTTAATAACAGTATGTTGTCCGAGAGAGCAGTAGTCTCGTCCTAGCTGACGCAGCTAAAGGTCTTCCTATTCGTGAAGACAATTATATGGCTGTAAACTGCGGCCCCAGAAGCTCACTAAAAAGAGACTTACAACGCTAGCCGCTAATGATAGGGAAAAAACACCACTCAAAATTCGAACTAGACTATGGTGGTAACAATAAGACTAATGTCTGTGACACCTAACAATACAACACCGAGAAGGGAAAAACGTACTCTTCCCTTTTAGCGGTCCTATTCCCAGCCTCAGCCTAGCTAATGCAGCTTAGAAGTCTTCACATCCGTGAAGACAGATATCTCGGTGTAACTTGCGACCTTTGAAAGCTCACTAAACAGAGACTTACAGCATTAGTCACTGAAGTTAAGGAAAAAAGGCTGTTCTTGATACTAATAAGGCGTCAGCAAAAGGACTAAAAGCTTCAGGCACCTAAGAATACAACAGCGAGAAGGAAACAATGTATTCTTTCCTCCTAATGGCCCTAATTCCAAAGAGACAATTCTCTCAGCATAGGTAATGAAGCCTTGAAGTCTTCATCTCATAGAAGACAGATATCCGTGTCACCTGCAGCCTTGGAAAGCTCACTAATGGAGACTTACGACATTAGCTGCTAATGTATAAGAGAAGACCGCTGTAAATTTACATAAGGCTACTATGGTGTTAGCCGCTAATGTTATAGAAACCGAGTGCTCTTAAGTCATATAAGACTACTAAGGTGACAACAATAGGACTAAAAGCCTGTGGTGCCTAAGAATACAACACCGAGAAGGAAAGAACATATTCTTTCCTTCTAACAGCCTTATTCCAAAAAGATATCGGTCTCAGCACAGCTAATGCAGCCTAAAAGTCTAATATCTGTGAAGACAGATATCTGTGTGTTACCCTGCTGCCCTGGAAAGCTCACTAAACAGAGACTTACGACGTTAGCCGCTAATGTATAAGAAAAGACCGCTCTGAAATTACATAAGGCTACTATGGTGTCAACAATAGAAATAAATGCTTCCGACGCCTAGGAATACAACATCGAGAAGGAAAAAAACATAATTTTTCCTTCTAACGGCCCCATTCCAAACAAGATAGCTGTCTCAGCCTAACTATGAGCTAGCAAACTTCTATTCATGAAGAATAGATCTTTTGCCTTTCTTATACTATTTCTAGGTCAAGGGTGGCATCATTAAGCAGACCAAGGGACTTAGACACCTGAGCAAAATGACCCGGGAAGGAAAGAACCTCATCTTTCCTTCGCACAGTACCCTAATTGAGGGACGAAAGCTGTTTTTTGCCTAGCAAACGCAGACTTTGTTCAGATGGAACAAGATCCGGAAGAACTAATTAATAAAATTCATAGTCTTCATGTGCTGTTCTGTGAGGGATGGAAAATCGACCTCCGTAGCCATCTCACCATTTGAGTGTTCCATCGGATAAATCTGGTCAACACCATCTGAATAACAGATGACTGGACCAACCCAGTACCGTCCGACAGCTCAATAACGGAAACTGCTGACGGCTGAACATGCAACTACTGGGATGCTGCAATAAGCTACGCAATCTGCGACAGCAGGTCCGTGAATGAGGCTTGCAGAGCAGCAGTTATCCGCTTCTTCACCATATGCTGCTAACAGGACGGAGATCTGACCGGAGATCTTTTGACACATGTCCCGTATGTATATACCTCAAACCACTAGCTGCAGGTTAATCCGACTCCGGTGGTGAAGACTGGGAAACCGCCGTGGAACAGCTTGAACATCCGAAGACGGACAGCTGATCACCTGTCTAACGTGCTTCGTCAATGAAGCAGGGGAAGAAGCCATAGCTGCAATCGGCCCCCGCTGCAGTGTGGAAGGAACGTTCCAGACTGCAAGCGTGAATTGACGCCCCAACTCACTCAAGTTTCTCGAAGTGGAAACAGTCGACCCCGACTGCTGACGCAATTGAGAGGGTTCTCCAACTCGAGCTCTGACTACAGATCTCACCGAGCATTCCGTTGAGAAACTTGTAGGCTTCTACCCCTTAGCATATTTTTCCATGGAAGAAGAGGAAGTCGTAACAGCAGCCAACCCCGTCTGAAGTGTGGAAGAAGCATCCCGAACCGCAAGCATGGACGGGGGGCTCCGATTCAATGAAGTTCTTCACGACAGAAACAGTCAGCCCTGACTGCTGACGGGACAAAGAATGCTCTCAAACTCGTGATCTGACCCCAGATCTCGTCAAGTTTCCCATTGAGAAACTTGTAGGCTAATCCCCTTTTGCATGCTCTTCCATGTAAGAAGAGGAAGCCATAACCGCAGCCGACCCCAGCAGCAGTGTGGAAGGAGCGTCTTGAGCCACAAGCGAGGACAGATGTTCCAACTCACTGAAGTTTCTCGCAACAGAAACAGTTGACCAGGACTGCTGACAGGACGGAGAGGGTTCTCCAACTTGCGATCTGACCCCAGATCTCGCCAAGCATCCCGTAGAGAAACTTTCAAGCTTCTTCCTCTTTTGCCATCGTTGCTTGGTGAGCTTTTGTTTTTGAGGTGCTTGCTCTACCCACGTCTACACTATAAACTGCAACAGACCTACACGACGTCCCGGTTCCTTTAATAGGGAAACTGCTTCACCAGTCGAGCTAGCTCCATGCAGAGGATTAAGAGAACTAATTAGTAACTCAATACCCTACTAATAAATAAGAGCACCTTGACAGCTAGCTCCGTTTAGTCATCAAAGCGGGGCTCATCAGAGTGCAAAGACAGCAGCATCTAATGGACAGGTGTCAAAGTACCATCACCATGTTTTTGTTCCTATGAAAAAGAGACTGAAAGACTAGTATTAGCCTGCGGTGAATGTTCCGACATCGAAACTTCACTGCCTACCATACAGGGCGACACCCATTTCCAACGTTCACATCCCATAGTACAAGTAAATTGAAGGAGAGCAGCGACTACAGGCAGAGAACAAGCATGTAAATCCGAGACAGACTTCCTGGACTTTCGCTAGGTACCAAATTATTTATAATAGATACAATAATAATGAAGCCAAAATCATAAGTCCACTGCACTCTCAAATAATAATACAGAACAAACATCGCAAGGATACATAACATTAGACAATCACAAAATTTTTTGGAACAAATTAAATAAATTTTTTCGAAAATTTTTTAATGACGCCTAAGTATCCCAAGGGAACCTCATGAGCCCAAGGGCATCCCGATAGAGCCTAAGTGTGGACAAGCACTACATAATTAAAGCTAAACAACAACCGGAATAAGATATAAGATGTATCCTAATAGAACTAGAGTACACTGTCACAGTGCCGAAGCTGCGACGATTCGTGCAATGCCAATGATGTTTTAAAACTCGTTGGAGACATAAAAAAACTCGTTGGTGACAAAAAAACTTGTTAGTGACAATCCAAAAATGTGACAGAAATTATCCGAATGGCATGCACTATTGGGAGGGTGTAGACATCATGAAGATACACTAGCATACCAAGTATGGTGTCATTCCATCAATTATTTTAGGAGTTATGATGTTTTAAAACTCATTGGTGACAAAAAAACTTGTTGGTGACAAAAAAACATGTTAGTGACAAATCCATAAATGTGACAGAAATTATCCGAATGACATGCACTATTGAGAGGGTAAAGACAACATGAAGATACACTTGCATACCAAGTATGGTGTCATTCCATCAAGTATTTTAGGAGTTATGGTGTTTTTTAAACTCGTTGGTGACAGACCGACCAACAGACAGACAGACTGACATTGCCACATATAGAGCTGCTCGTCGCAGCTAAAAAACAATAACTGTTTTTAACTAAACACCGAATTAATACGTATCCAAAACGTTGTTGAACAGACAACAAAGTAAAGAGGAAAAACCAGAAACTAATCAACAACAGGCACAACAGAAGCCCAAAGTCAGTAAACGATCAACAACCACCTGATGCAAAGCTAGATCTGAAGAAAAAACAATACATCTGGTAGAAGATGCAAGAATACAAAACGTTATGAACAGTAAATGAACAGGACGTAAACACGGGGGATAAACAGAATACCCATTCCTTAAAACAAGTTAAACACCCAAGAATTTTAATAAAAAATTCTCAATAAAAAAGCCGAAAGAGCTTGGGAGTATAACACCAGGGTTCAGGAGAGGAATGGGAAGTAACACTAACAAAACAACAATGGAGTCATAGTAAAAATGACAATGTTCAGAAGCATATCCCGAAAATGGGAAAAATGAATAATTTTACATAAAAATTATTAAGTTACAGCCCTGAACATCCAAAACCACGGTTATTCACTTCCAACATCCTGCTACACTGTTGATTCCATGAAAACCATCATTGATTTGTGTCGGGCATCTTCAAAAATGATTATTTATTGCACAGAAGTCAGTTCAAATGTTTACTGATTTGGGACAAACAAAAGAATGATGCTTTGTGCCAATTCCGGTCTCTTCCTGGATAGTGCGAATGCGCAGTACTAAAAGTATGGAGGGCCAGATAGGACTTTCAAATTTTGGTTTTGTGTGCATATTTTGGGGATTGGGGGGGGGGGGTTCAAAATTTGTGTTTGACCCTTGATATTATTGAGTTTGCACCAGCTAAATCTGGGCCATTGGTTCTAGCATAAAAATATCAACCGACTCAGAGCAAACTCAAACTTGATTTGTAGATACCGAAGACCATGCCACATACCAGAAAAACAGCCAATTATCTCAATGTATGATGAAAAAAGTCTGTAAAAATGTTATTTTGGAAGTACAGTAGAATCCTCTTAATTGAATATCCATTTTGCCAGTGAAAATTATTCAATTAACAGGAGTATACAACTAACAGGGATTTGGTCAGTTTCTTGTGTTCTGGAGATAAACTGAGCATTTATTCTATTATATCTTGTTTGACAGAGCTAATAGAGCTCTGTCAAACAAGAAATAATACAATGAATGCCTGAATTGGATGTAGTGAGGCCAAAAAGGTTGATAAATAAGGGAAATTTTGTGCGTGTCACAGTAATTTTTTCGACATAGTACAAAAATTTATATACAATTAACAGGAGTTTACTCTACAACCCATAAGCAATTAACAGATCAAATTTGAACTGAAGGTATGGTAAATGGTTTTGTGTTTGATATATATGATATACAATTATGTGGGCTCCACTGTACTAGGTCTACAGCTTGGTGAAAAATCAAACTCAAACTCAATTTGTGGGCACCCATGACAAAGCTATGTGCAATTTCTAAGTCGAAAAGGCCCATAACTCTTGAAAAAATCATCAGCCAAAGCCCCAATTCGGATTAACCTTCATTTCGTTATAACTGAGGAACAAACCAAGTTTGGTGGTGATCTATCAATACAAACTCAAGTTATCATCCAGAAATGGAAAAGTTTATGGATGGACAGACCAATTAGATCATACAACCGTTTTTTTTTTTCATAAGGGGCGTATAAAAATGTCTGGAAAACTGTAAATTTGCAATGAAGGAATGATTGATGGACAAGGGTAACATAAATTGTCCTTGGATACTTTATGGTGGGGGGGGGGGGGGGGGGGGGGAGGGGGCATAAAAAATGAATTTAGAACTGTGGAGAAGAACATTTTCACACAATTTTGAGGGAATAAAGTTTTCAATGATTTCCTTTCTAAGTGGTCATGGTAGCACACTGTTGATGGAAGAGAGCTGTGAAAATCATTGAAATGTATTTGGTCATTTAAGAGAAATTAAGAGCCTATCCAATTAGACAAAATATTATTTTGTACAGTAACTGGAGTTTAAGGTCACTTTCAACATCTTTGGTTACCCTTGACCTCAACTAAGGCATAAAGTCAAGTTTTCCCTAGGGCGCTATGAAGGTTGGAAATTGAATTTGATTTTAAATCTTGCCAATTATTCGGTTCTATTTAACTGGTAGAGTGCTGGAAGCCCATATTTGGGCTTTACTCTGAAGTGTAGGTACCATAACATAAAGGCTATATATTCAGTGGATATGCTTCATATTATCTTTTAAGTGAAATTATTTTATCTGTATGGATTTGTCTTGTCATAATTTATGGGAGAGTGCCTATAGGCACTCTCCCATAAATTGTAACAAGGCAAAGACATGTGAACAAATTTTGGTGATCAAAAATAATTTAGCACTCTACCAGTTAAGTCCTGCTGATTAAGAAACTTTTAAATGATCAAAATATTGATAAAATCGAACCAAGAGTCTGCTACTGAACTCTTCTCCCATTATCAGGTCTCCAACATGATACCCGATGATAGAAGAGTTCAAGGAGGTTCCGCAATGAAAGTTTCCGATATATTCTGCTTCGTTGATTAGCTTGACCATGCTAACAAGTCACTGCTGAAGACACTACTTGAGTGGAGACTGGCAATATTCATTGTTGTGAGAAGGTGCAATAACCACAATTTTAATTTCTTTTGATCTGATATCCACATCATAATTCCAAACGACCTGAAATTTAAGATTCGCAGGGCCCTCTCTAGTTTGGCCAATTCTTTATACTTGCACACGAGGGAGCGCGGTGGCTCAGTGGTAGACTGTTGGACTTCTACGCTAGAGGTCCAGAGTTCGATACCCATCTGGGACGACCCACGTTGTGTCGTTGGGCAAGGCACTTTATCCCGGTTGCCAACATGAGGGCACGATGACGCCGTGCACTAAGGCGTAATGCATGTTGATGGTGCACATGTCTTCAACCGCTGTAACTCTGCTTGTGCGGACATTGAACAGAGTTAGAATGTTTAGGAGCTGACAGATGCTCGATGATGCTCGGTGGTTCTCTCCGGCTTCCTCCACTCATAAAACTGTCACGGTCACGATTAGCCATTGTGCATAAGTATGTGACCTTAAACACCAATAAATAAATAAACTTGCACACCAAATGCTGGATACCGAAGAATATTACACTTGAAAGAGAACTTGTTTACTAGAGTAATTAAACAATGGTCGACCTTGTGAAGTACCTAAAGGGATGTACGTATTTATTTATTTATTAATTGGTGTTTAAGGTCACTTTCAGCATCTGACGACATCATGACCACAACATAGGTATGAAGTCAAGTTTAGCCAATCGTTTATACCTCTGCTGTCCACTTACGAGGATTTTCACTCCAGACATTGGTTCTGGGTCCTATTTTACCAGTAAAAGCAGAATTTGTTTACCGTAGTAAACAAGCTCCATTTCCGCGTAATTCATTTGCCTGTATTCTGACAACAAACTAAGAATTAAGTTCTTTACATACCATTCAATAAAACACAAGGAGCTCTTAAGCACCACTGAAGTGAGTGTAAACATCGACTATTTTCCAAACATCTTAACTCTTTACTCAATGCATACAATATTAAAATTTATTATTTTAACCCTGAAGGGCCAAGAGATTTTTACATATTTTTGCAACACTTTGATAGTCTACATCCTGTGACTTTGCTGCTGTTTTTTGGAAAGTCTTGGCTGCCTACAGAGGCAGCCAAAACTTGTCTAAAACAGCTACCAAGGTGCTTAGAATGTAACAAGTTAACCCAAAGACTGCATGTTGGGGCATCTGTTCTGCTGCAAAATATGTGATAAAAGTTGGAAATGGGCCCTTAAGGGTTTTTCACATTTTTCAAAAAATTTCAACAGAACCATATCTAGTGACTCCTCAATAGAACAAGTTTGACAAGCCCATTTTCCAATGAAGGGACACAGGACATGTTTTTGTTGAATTTGCATATTTGGCAGGAGGATTCTCCCTATTTCAATCAATTTGTTACCTAGAGGGTTAAAAGAAAACTTCTAACACCCAAAATTTATCTCAGATGTCAATTTTATTGTAAAAAGTATTGAACTTGATTTTATGTTACCTATTAAGACAGCATGAAATGTATTACTAATATTTGACAACAACTCCTGCCACAATACATATAAGATAATATCTCTCCGCAAGTAATATGCATTACGCAATAAGTTTAAATCGATATGACTGCATGATTTCAGCATTTGGGTGTTGGCAATTAAAACATCAGAAAAAACAGGACAGAGGATCAGACTTCTTTTGAGAGGGGAACAACAGTTACCCCGTCCCCTATCATGCCTCCCTGTTCTGTTTCCACAATGACCATGGAGCCTGAGGGATGGCCCCCTCCTCCAAAGGCACAGGTTCTTTGGGCTTTAGCACTCTTTTAAATATGTTTCTCACTTTGGATACATCATTGGTATATGCTAGATATGGCTGTGACAAACAAATGCAGATGGCTGGTTATAGGCCATGATAACTAGAACTGTATTTTTTTTTAACAACCAACAGAGGTACCTGCAGCCATGAGCATACAGTATTGCAACCATTTGGATATAGAATTGCCACCCACATACAGGATTGCAATCATGGCAAGCAAATCAAGTAGGGACAGATAGGGACAGCATATTGGAGCAGGGCTCAGCAGGCCAAGCCAACAAGACTCATCTGAATACACCAATGTGGACAAAGTAGATGATCAAACCACACATGCAGGCAGGGACTAGCCGTGAGGGCAACTAGGGCGATTATGTCACCCTTCTAAGCCCAAAGTCGCCAAGAAAAATAGTTGGGGCGATTACAAGTTGCCCTCTAAAAATTTGCCAAAATGAGGAAATGCTGAACTGAGTGATGCGAGGTTTACATGAAAACGATTATTTTCAAAAATCGAGTGTGATAAATGGGCATTTTAATTCGTCAAATAAACGTCCATTTATTTGAAATCACACGATAATCAATTGTCCATTATCGCTTTTGGCGAATTTTTTTATTTCTATTTTGTTGCGTTTCAGTCAGAGCTTCAAGTGTCGAAACGAAAATAGGTGACTGATGCGACTCAATAAAATCACCCAGTTTTAAAGTAGGTTACGTCGCTTAGGATGCCAAAAATGTATACACAATGGACGTATTTTCACTTCGTTTTGCTAACGGCTGTTAACTGTTGGGCTGTCTATTCCAGAAAAATACGAATGGAAGTGAAACACATGAAAAAAAGCTTTAGTGATGACAAGAAAAGCTTTGTACAGGACACAAGTGTGTATGTGGACGATCTTGAAAAAGGGTCCTCCTAAACACCGGAATGACACGAAATGACACGGAATGACACCGGAATGCCATAAAAATGATGCGGAATGACATTTCTTTTATAAAATACCCGACCCCAGAAGGTATTTTGTTTAATAACTAACAAAGTACCTCCCAAGCAACCTTCTTACATCTGGTCCTGTTCACACTTTCAGACTTAGGAAATTATTAGCTCAGTAGACTTTGGTGAAACACAACCACAGGAGGGTGCTGGGGGATTGACATGAAGAAGAGGGGAGAGGTCATGAAGGAGAGGGTAGCAGTGGAGGATTTGCAGTCAATAATTACTTTGTGATTTTTTAACCTGGCACAGATGCATCATAGACAACTGGACCTGGATTATTTGGACGTTAATGGAGGACCACAAATTGAAAATATGAAGGGGCGGCAGGGATGGTACATGAATATTCTTAATTTTCCCCACTTGCCTATGAAGTCTCCCTACATTTCTCTGCAGTCTCCCTATTTTTTCTGGAGGGAGACTTTAAGTCTCCCTAAAATTCCCATCTAGGCTGGCCCCTGCATGCAGGATTCAAACTGTTTTCATTCCACAGGTCTGGATACTGCAGTATAGATAAGGAGATACACCTGATGGCACAATCTACCATGCTGGGATAAAGACAAACAGATACACCACTAGATACAAAAATGAGAAGCCATGCAAAGCACACCTTTTGCACAACGACTACAAAGAGATTGCCTATGGAGAGGCAGGTGTTCGAGAAGCACAGAAGTCTGTACAGTATTAACCAGTCCTGAATAGTCCGCATCTGACAAGGTCTAGAGCCCTGACAAACTGAAGCAGTTTTAGAACACATGCATGAGGTAGAAATCAAGCACTACAAACAATGGCCAGACCAATGCAATGTCGAGGTTCAAGAAGCTATCTGCATGTTTGCAAAGAGGGAAGAGCTGGAAGCGGAGAATGCAAAACTGTGTACAGACAAGAGGAACAGACAGGCCTGGAATTGGAAGTTGTTGTTCCTATGGAATTGTCTTGTCACAATTTATTAGAGAGTGACTGTAGGCACTCTCCAATAAATTGTTACAACTTACAAGGCAAACCCTCAAAACCAATTCTCAAAATAAACCAATTCAACAAAATTAATGTTGCACTCTACTACTTAAAGTGAAAAGATATGGGTTGTTGATTTACCTTGATATTGACAGGGACGTCTTTACCAATTTCTTTGAAAGCTTCAAGAGCATGTATCCATCCTAAGACTGGACCCTTTAAATTAAAAAAATAAACCATTAAAAATAACTTACAATGATAAAAATAGTTTTATGATAATTCTCTTTCAGTTCATGTTTTTATTTTCTCTTGGAAGTGATTGTAAATCCAACAAAAGGCCTCCATGGGGCCTGAGGCACTCACCTGAATGATGAGATGCAAACTCCAAAATCATTTTTGTTGTTGTTGGTAATGTAGAACCTGACAGATGCTGCAAATAATAAGACACAACACAAAAAGGGGTGGAGTACAGGGAATTGGAATCAATTACCCAAGTTGGAATTTTTCTTGTATTTCATGTGTGTCGTGGAAGGCATGCATAAAATACAGGAAAAACACTAAGAAGGGTTGTTAAATCCTGTACTTTTCTTGAGTTGAGTTCTGTATTTATACCATGATGAAACTTGAATTAAATGAATGAAGCTGATATTTTTAAAGAAAAATATCAAATTCAATGGTCAGATAACTTTCTTAATTTTTTTGGTTAGGTAGATTGCTGACATACACTACAAACAAACTGCCTGACTTGACATCAACTAGCTCATTTGAATTTTGCGACAAAGCAAACTTGAAAAAAACTCAACATTGAAAATATGACGGTAATTGTTAACTGCAACCATTTAAAATATACCCCAGGCAACATCTTCCAAGTTTTGCCCTGATCCAACACACCAGTTACTTTTATCCCAGTGGCTGAGTTTGTGTCATCTGAAGCATCAACTCTGCTATGTGAAAGTGGATGGAAACTGGGAGCAGCCGTGCGATGGTCCCATTATATCAGTGTTCCAATAAGACTAGAATCCTCACCCTCTGAATCGAACAAGAGCTTGCTTATTTTTTTCTTTGTTTATGGCTGCTGTGGCATATGTTACTTTATCATATGACCTGTCCATTTTGTTCACTTTAAAACATTTGATATTTTGTTTTCATATTAATCAGTGATAAATAAAGCCATCCGTTAATTTCATTGGTCAATTTCAAAACTAGACAATTTGATTGGCTGAACAAAATACAACTGGGCCACATTTTCATAATTTGCATAATTAGAGTTGGGAGCTTTCATTGGTCAGTTTCACAACTGGACAATTTGATTGGCTAAACAGAATACAACTGGGTCACATTTGCATAATTTCAGTAGGGAGAATTTACGTTATCTGTCCTATATAGGGTGGGTTATACTGTATTAATCTTTTACCTACAAGAAAAATGCCATTAATTTTTTTTTATATTTTCACTTTTTGCTTCCAAAACATAGGTTATGACCACTCATTGGAACGAGTTCGACGAGCCCGTTCCAATGAGGGGTCATAACCTATGTTTTGGAAGCAAAAATGAAAATTTTTAGTTATACGAGGATGTTTTTTTCAAGTGCCGTCTGCAACTCAAGTTAGATAATGGGTTAAAAGTCATACTAAGTGGCTGCTAATTTGTGCGTGTGTGTGTCATATGATAAATAGAATATGAAATGAGTGTTTTTCTCATATAATATTTATGAAACTCGTCCGAATTTTCCGTTTCGGATCGCCAGAGGCTTGCCAAAATGGAAAATTCTTAGACTCGTTTCACAATTATTATATGAGAAAAACACTCATTCCATATCCTCTATGTCTGACATCAACACGTGAAATATTTGAAAATATGATAACAATGGGAGGAGATTCAAAGTGCATACTGCCTATAAAATCATATTTTTTGATGCCAGTGATCATTCTATGAATGTATACTCACAACCCACTTATAAGTTCGTGATCTGAACTGAAATTGAATAACCTCAACCTTTATCTAAGGTATTGATTTTTTGTTGTCCAGGGACATTGTGGAGAACACGAGAGGTTTATTTACTAGATTTGCTATAGTTAAAGTTTCCTTGTTCATTCCAGTTGCCTTGTTCATTTTATGACGTGGATTTTGGGTAGGATTTTATCGGAATATATACGTTATTGTGATGAACTAATGGCAGGACTTCCGCTATACCAGCCACATTTCCCCGCAAGGGAACCTTCCAGACATTTATCAGCATGTTAAAATTCTCCTTGACATGCCTGTTCCGAGAAAAAAATGATTTACAGATTGTAGAAGTGCCATTTCTAGACTTCTTTTGATGATTTCCGTACACAAATTTCATAGAAAGGTGACTGAAGATGTGTTCTCTGATGACTCAATTGTTCCATGAGTCCTGCATAACATAATCAACCCATCAATGAAAAGCTGGACAAAATATAAACAATAACCTCATTGAATATTACTCCAGCATTTACCCAAAACAAGAACATGTTGAAAAAGCATGAACTTCTCTAGATGTACTTCCGCTGTCAGCATTAAATAAAACAAGAGGCCCCAAGGTGCATGAGAGTGCGCACCTGACACTGTCAACTATCAACCGAGGGCCCTGATTTGAACAAACTTGCATCTGCCCCATTAAGAAAACCATATACCAAATATCAAAACATTCTGCCCGGTGGATCTGAAAAAAAAAGATTTTCAAAAAATATTTCTCATATTGAACTAAGTTATAATTCAGGATCCCACAGGGAGCTGAAATATGAACCCAGGGACTTGGCTTAAACAAACTTGAATCTCACCTCCCCAGGGATGCTGTATACCAAATATCACAAAATTCTGACCACTGGATCTAAAGAAAAATATTTTTAAAGAATATTCCTCATATTGAATTTAGATATAATTTTGGCACCCTATGGGGAGACCAAATCTGAACCCAGGGCCTTGGCTTTACCAAATTTGAATCTCACCTCCCTAAGGATACTGTATACCAAATATCAATAGATACTGACTGGTGGATGTGAAGAAGATTTTTAAAGAATGTTCCTCATACTGAACTAAGTTAAAGTTCGGGCGCCCACAGGGAGACCAAATATGAACCCAGGGACTTGGCTTTAATAAATTTGAATCTTGCCTCCCTAAGGATACTGTATCCCAAATGTTAAAAGATTCTGATTGGTAGATGTGAAAAAAGATTTTTAAAGAATGTTCCTCATATTGAACTAAGTTATAATTCGGTCTCCCAAAGGGAGCCCAAATATGAACTCAGAGACTTGGTTTGAATAAATTTGAATCACACCTCCCAAAAGATGCTGTATACCAAATAGCAAAACATTCTGACTTCTGGGTCTGAAGCAGAAGAATTTTAAAGAAAATTCCTCATATTGAACTAAGTGATAATTCAGGCTCCCACAGAAGGCCAAATATAAACCCAGGGACTCAGGCATGCAGATTTCACGGAAATGATCGTTCCGTTTCCGTGGAGGTACCGTCAGGGCAAAATCACTGAAATGAAAAAACAGCTTCCGACAAATTTTTTAACATTACGTTTTTCATCAAGGGGCATTTGAAACACACTAAACATTTTCTGCCAAGACTAAAAATTGTATTATTTATCATCGATGAAACAGTGATCATAACAGTAACAACATTGTGCTCATTTTGACTATCCCAGTGAGGGCATCCAGATTACTGAGCAAGCGTGTTTCCAACAGTTTCTGATTCTTATTTATTACAATCGAATGCACCCAATTACAGCATGTTTGACAACAAAACCATGTGAAGCCACACACACAAAACTGTAACATTGAAAACAATAACGTAACTTTTTATCACTGAAACTGTCGATGAGAAGAAAATATCTTTCCTAAAAAATTTTACAACGCTCTGTGCAAAACCAATGAGTAGAGGTGTGTTCAGGTTTTATTTATAATCACGTTTTACAGACATTTCATCACAATCAATTCAATACAGTTACCTTCCTGAACGGGATGTTTTACACTGGACAATTCGCCCATCCCTAATCAGAATACGCGAAGAATTTTTGTTTAACCCTTTACCAAACAAATCGGCCGCATCCGACCGCGTAATATGCAAATTCAGCAGTTGAAAAAATATTATTTTTCAAAAAATTTCAACAAAACCATATCATGTGACCCCTCTTTGGAGGGGTCACATGATATGGTTTTGTTGAAATTTTTTGAAAAATTTGAAAAAATGATATTTAAAATAATAAATTTTGATATCGTCTGCATTGGGTAAAGGGTTAATTATTTTTTACTTGTTCAATTTTAAAGGAAAAACCGAAATAAGAATTTCATTGTCCTACAGCTATGACTGTACTTTTCTTTGTTATCTTTTTTACTTGCTTGTATACACTCATCTGACTCAGTGTTATCATTACGTCAGTTCATCTGTCGCAATTAAATTGAGTTTTCAATGGCAAAAAATATACAAATGAAAACACAGTTAATATGTTTCACTTTTTAATTTTTTTTGCCATCAAATGTATTCACCCTGTTATCTATAATAATCCACCTCATATTCTAGGTCCTTCTTAAAACATGTTTTGTCCTAAATTGGAAGTCAGGATAAGAAAATGGGTACAGAATGAATAAGAAATAAAAATAGGTTCCCTGATAGCTCTTATTGGAACCCAAAAGTAGGTTCTGTGGGGTTCCCAGACATCAAATACACGGAACCTGTTTTAAGGTTCAGTGAATTTCTGAAATCTGCATGCCTGGGACTTGGCTTGAACAAACTTGAATCTCATCCCCCTAAGGATGCTGCATACCAAATATCAAAAGATTCTGATTGGTGGATCTGAAGAAGAAGATTTTTAAAAGAATATTCCTCATATTGCATTAATTTAAACATTTGGGCTCCCATAGAGAGCCCAAATATGGACCCAGGGATTTGATTTCAACAAACCTGTGAAACAATCTTCCAAAGATGTTATATGTGACATTTGAAAGCTTTTGAAGCAGTGGTTTGGGAGAAGAGTCTTTAATGTTTTTCCCATTACCCACAGTGTTAAAAAATGCCGGCTCAGCATTTTTTCAAAATCCCGAAAAAGTACTCTATGAAAAAACTGATAGCAATTTTTTTGGACCTTTCCATTCTGTTGGTTCTAAGGAAGCTTCACACAAATAACAATTCTCAGTGCTGTGTAGTTTTGGAGATATGGGCGATTGAAATTTTGTCTACTTTTAGCTCCTGTGGTTCCCACGGTTCATTTGGAAAAACATTTTTGGCATAAATCAAGTACTTAGGACCCATTAATACTTCATATCAAATTTGGTTCATATCAGCCTCTCGGTTTGGAAAAAAGAAATTTTGGGCAGGGCAAAAAGCAAATATTTTTGCCCCTCCCGTAACGTCGACAAATACTGCCCCTCGAACTTCTCCTAAACAATCTGGAGTCTACACCTCAAAAGGAAGTTGTATACCAAATATCAAGACTCTGCTACAGCTGGTTCATGAGAAGAAGATTTTTTTTAAAAAATGGGCCATTTTGTCCCCACCTCCTCCTCAATATGAACAGAAACGCAATTTGAAGAAAAACTGAAATGCCCCTATATAACCACTACTCATGTGAAATTTCATTAAAATGTGGCGAGTGGTTTGGGAGAAAAAGACCCAAACACCACCTTCACGACAGACAGAGGATGAAAAGTGATCAGAATATCTCACCCTGACTTTCAGTAAGGTGAGCTAATGACACAACAGTCTGCAGGTATACTGTTCACACGTCATTGTGTGTTTTAATCAGTGAAAATGTAATCTTGATTCTATTTTCTTGAAAATTACAGAAGCATGAAAAAGAGAGCTTCTTATTTCCAATTTTGAAGTGCAAAAAAAGCATGAGTTCGATAGCACTCCTCAAATCGACAGCACTGATTAATTTATTGTGTAAATGAATGATTTTTATCATGAATTTCTCCTCATTGGTCATTATTATTAAGCAATTACCGACTCTCAGAATGTGAAAACCTACACAAATATCGCTGTGAAAAACCTAAAAAAAAATCCCTCAGACAACAAAATAGGGGTTTTGGAACCCCTGATTTTAAAACTTTCATACCTCACGCCAAACCATGGCCAGCCCGTGGTAGTGACGACTCTTGGTTGCCCCATTATGCAGCCTTATTTACTTTGCCCTAGCAGAAACTCTGCTAATGGTAACATGATGTGAGGTTTGCAGCTGAGGTTGTATGTTCAACCTCAGTGCTTTGCGTCTCGGTTGAACTTAAGATCCAAGCCGCAAACCTCAGGCCATGTTACCGTCAATTCATCACAATAACTTATAGTGTTCCTGTTAGGTACATCTTGGCTGTGGAACAACTGGCAAGGGGAATAAATCAGACATGTGGCACCTTCTGCCTCCCTAGCAGAAACCCTGCTGTTGGACATCTGACCTGGATGTGACTATGAGCTGACTCCTCTCTACCCATTCAGAGCAATCAAACTGCATCACAATGATTATATCTGAAACTGGCCAAAACCTACACAAGATTCAGCCATAAACACTGCAGAAGCAATGAGACAAAGAGAAAGGATAGAGTGATAGAGAAAGACAGTACACACACACACATCAGAAGATATATAAGTACAATGGAATCATGTTAATTGAATTGCCACTTTACAAATGGAAATTATTCAGCTAACAAGAGTATCCAATTAATAGAGATTTGGCCTAAAAAAATCAAAAAAATCTGTTTCTCAGGCCCTCCCGCATGGTCGTTTTGGCTGCCGCACGCTCTCTTTTTATAACCAATTTAAACTTAAAAAAAATAAAAATTAAATGGTTTATGTCTGATATTTTACCCAAGTTAAAAAAATTGATGAATTTGTCCCTTGAGTGCAAGAAGGCTTTGCAATGCTTTAGCATTGCAAAGTCTTCTTGCACTCAAGGGATTAAATACACCACCACCCATGCTATTCTGTAGATTATGAAGCCTAAAACTTGAACCAAGAACATGAACTTTTGATGGCAAAAAAGTAATTACTGAAAAAAAAATAAAAATAAAAAACCGCTCACCCGCATGCAATTTCACAAATAATGGCCTGAGAAACAGAAGATCTACTTTGTGTGGCCTTTGGTAAATTTACTATAGTCTAGAGAAAAACTGAGCATTTATTCTATCATATCTTGTTTGACAGGGCTACTGGAGTCCTGCCAAACAAGATGTAATACATAAAATGCTTGTATTGGATGTACAGAGGTCAGATAGGTCTATAAATAAAGGGAATTTGGTGATTGTCTGTGTAATTTCTTGACATATTATAAGATTTTTAATTCAGGAATTGGCTCTGTAACCTATATACAATTAACAGGTCATGTTTGTGTGGAAGGTATGGCAAATGGTTTTGTGTTTGAAAGTTATATTCAATTAAAAGGGCTATTCTATTACGAGATATCCAATTAACTGGTCTACACTCTATTACTGAATGTACCTTGTCATCGGTAGAACCTCTCCCATACAATTTCCCATTTTTTTCTGTTAACACAAATGGTTCTGTGTCCCAGCCATCATCCTGTATTAAACAGAACAATAAAATGATAAAATAACAAGAGCAAAATCAACTGTCCTGTTTCTTAATGAATTACAAGCAGAAGAATAATACTTAACCCTTTCATGCTGCTGGCGGACAGGATTTTGCTTTCCACTGAAATAAGTATAATTTGAGCACATTTTATTATTTATTTATTTGTTGGAGACTCATCAGATGTACTAACTTCACACATGCAGGGTTGGGAATAGTTGAAGACAGGTGCTCCATTGACGTGCAGCACATCTTAGTACACAGCACTACCGTGCCTCCATGTAGGCAATCAGGATTCAGTCCCTTGCCCAAGGACACAATGCAGTTAATCCTAGCGGGGATCGAACCGTGGACCTCTCAGTTTGAAGTTCAATGCCGTAACCACTGAGCCACCGCACTCCCAGGGCACATTGTAGTAAAGTTTACCTTTGTAAATTGAACAGATTTTTTCACCGAAGATTTCTGGAGTTAAAGTTGGATGAATTTTTCATCAAATCTAGTCATGGCTGCTATAAGGCAGCCATGACTAGATCTGATGAAAAATATCTTGAAAATACTCAGCGGGTTAAAAGTTAAAACTTAGACATTCAAACAAGAGGCCCCAAGGGGCCTTAATTGCTCACTTGACAAGTTGTTCAAAGAAGTATTTTGGATCACATTCAGCTAATCATGGCTAATCATGGCTCATCAAAACTTCAGAGGAATGAAGTCATGAAATTATTATAGGGGTCTTTTTTTTTTTTTTTACATAAATTCACTCTAATTCCTTCAAAATGCATTTTGTATTAATTATTTTTTCCTCTGCTGAATCGACCCATGAGAGTGGGGAGTGGGGTTGATGGTCGTAGGGGTATGGGGGGGGGGGGGGGGGGGGGGGAGTGTTTGCATAAAATCACACTAAATCTTTCAAAATATATTTTGCTGCCAACCAAACATATTGTTACATCTAACTACCCCCCCCCCCCCCCTCCACAAGGAAGGGAGGGGAGGACATAGGGTAAAAACATTTTCACATAAAACCACTCTAATTCATCTACATGTGGGAACTCGATTTTGAAAAAAATTGAAAAAAACATTTCTGAATTTTGTACCAAAATTTCCAAGTTGGAATTGGACCCAAAATTTTCAGGCTATAGATTTTTTTTTTTTCATCTCAAAATTAAACAAAACACATAAACCCCCACCCCCGCCCCCCTACCCCCCCAAATTTTTCCGAATTTTGGCATCCAAACTGGACTCCAAATTTTCAGGCTAAAAATTTTGTCTCAAAATTGAACAAAACGCATAAAAAATGGAGAAAAAAAATTTTTGGTGAATTTTGGTCCTCACTAGACACAAAATTTTCAACCCAGGGACCCAATTTGAACAAACTTGAATCTGCCCCCCCCCCCCCCCCACCTCCCAGAGATGATGTATACCAAATGTTAAAGGATCTTAAGAAGATTTTTAAAGAACATTCCATGTATTGCACAAAGTTAAAATTTGAGCTCCCATAGGGAGACCAAATATTAACCCAGCGACTTGATTTGAAGAAACTGGAATCTGACCCCCACCCCCAAGAGATGTTGTATACCAAACATGAAAGGATTCTGACGAAGATTTTTAAAGAAATTTCCACAAATTGCACCAAGTTAAACTTAGGGCTCCAATACAGAGCCTAAATACTAACTCAGGGACCCGATTTGAACAAACTTGAATCTGACCCCCCTAGAGATATACCAAATATAAAAGCATTCTGATTGGTGGATCTGAAGAAAAAGATTTTAAAAGAAATTTCCTCATATTTCACTAAGTTAAATTTGGGCTCCTACAGGGAACCCAGTTATTAACCCAGGAACTCGGTTTGAACAAACTTGAATCTGACCCCCCTACAGATGCTGTATACCAAACATGAAAAGATTCTGACTGGTGGATCTGAAGGAGATTTTTAAAGAAATTTCCTAAAATTGCACCAAGTTAAACTTTGGGCTCCAATAGAGAGTTCAAATACTATACTAACTCAGGGACCTATTTGAACAAACTTGAATCTGACCCCCCCCCCACCCCCCCTAGAGATGTTGTATACCAAATATCAAAAGATTTCAACTGGTGGATCTGAATAAGAATTTTAAAGAATATTCCACACATTGCACTAAGTTGAAATTCAGGCTCCAATAGAGAGCCCAAATCTTAACCCAGGGACTCGATTTGAACAAACTTGAATATGTCCTCCTCCTCCCCCCCCCCCCCCCCCCCCCCAAGATGTTGTATAACAAATATGAAAAGATTCTGCCTGGTGGATCCAAAGAAGATTTTTTTGAATTTTTGAAAAAATTGATGAGTGCTATCAGAGTTATGCCCCTTGTGGTACCTACTGTGGGCATGGCAACTTTATTTGAATAAACTTGAACTGACATATGATGAGGAAAATGCACCTCAAATTTGGTTCAATTTGATCCAGGAGTTTGTGAGAAGTCGATAGTGTAAAGTAATTACACCAGACAACGACGGACAATGGACGGAAAGTGATTAGTAAAGCTCCCCTTGAGTTTTGCTCAGATGAGCTAAAAAGAGAAGAGAGATTACTAGTGTATGTCATATTCATGCCTAGATTTATCTTAAAAAAGAGCTCAAGACACTGACCTTAAAAACGTACTCAGAGGAGTTACCACTTTGGCAACACAGGGATTCTTCTGTCCTCTTTAGGAAAATTTGCACTATGGTGGCTCCAATTATGAATTTGTTTGGGAAAAAAACATACCAAGACTAAGAAATTTTACATTCGAATTGTGCCAAGAACATTAAGACCGATACAAATACCTAAGCAACTGCATGTATATTACAAGTTTTATAACAAACATGCATACTGATATGTTCACGCAGTCTCTGTAGTCTCTGTTAAACTGTTCTTGTACTATTAACCCTTTACCCAACGCAGACAATATCAAAATTTATTATTTTAAATATCATTTTTTAATTTTTTTCAAAAAATTTCAACAAAACCATATCATGTGACCCCTCGTTGGAACGAGCTCGACAAGCTCGTTCCAACGAGGGGTCATATGATATGGTTTTGTTGAAATTTTTTGAAAAATAATATTTTTTCAACTAATGGATTTGCATATTACGCGGGCGGATGCGGGCGATTCGTTGGGTAAAGGGTTAAAGAACTGATCAATTGCCTTGGAATTAATAGACTTTGTTAGACAAGCAATTTAAATTTAATGTACAATTAGTTTCATGAACAGGATGGACATAAAGCTTCAGAAAACCAATGGTTTTCTGAGGGCTCATGACAACCTAGGTCAGGGCACTAGTTGTGCATTAATTTTTTTTTGTTTGAGTGGGAATCATGATTGGGAAATTTGGGGTTAAGAATTGGAAAAAATCATGCCCAAATGGTACTGGGAAAGGGCCCCACAAACAGTCCCTGTTAATACTCAAACTAATTCCTGCAATAACATATATACTGAGTCAAAAAAGAAAGTATAATAACAATTTTTTTTAGTATTATTGACTTTATTCCCAAACAAATTATTGTAAATTGATATTTTGAGTCTGCATAATTTCATGTTCTTACTGTTGCCAGCGTCACACAGGACGTTGCAATTCAGACATGGGGTGAAAAGTTCACACATGCAGTCAATAGCGTGTATGGCCACCGTTTGCTTCTTGGATGGCAAGTCATAGATGGTGCATGGTCCTGATAAGTCTCGGGAAGTCACCCTGTGGTATTGTGTTCCACTCCTGCCTTAGAACATTACTTAAATCGCCTAACGTCTGAAGATCATGAAGTCGTACCCGACGGTTCAATTGATCCCAAAGATGCTTGATTGGCGACAAAATCTGGCAAAAGTGTGGGCCAGGGAAGAAGTTCGATGCTCTGCTCCTCAAGAAAGTCACGACAGTTATGCGCCATATGACATTGGGCATTGTCTTGCTGGGATAACTGCAATCCGACATTAGCGTTGAACAACAGGACAACAACAGCGTTAAGAATTTCGTCCCCATATCGCTGTCCATTGAGATTACCATCGATGAAGATCAACTGCGTTCGATGGTGCAAGGAAATTCCGGTCCAAATCATTACACTACCCCCGCCAAAATGATCGCATTCCTGCATGCAAGCATCAGAAAACCGTTCTCCTTGTCAGCAATACACTCTTGCTCTACCATCAGCACGCTGCAGACAAAATCGCGATTCATCACTAAAAAGAACTGTGCTCCAATGCTGATGAGTTCAGCAAACACGCTGACGTACCACCCGTTTCATTCTGATGGTATGATTGCTTTGGTTAAGGATTGGTCTGTGGTATGGACACCTACTTCGGATGGTGTGTTCAGCGAGTCTATTGCGGACAGTTTGTGAACTGATTCTATTGTTAGTTCTACCAGGAGTAATTGCTGAGACGTACTGATGTGTCGGTCTTGTGCAGTGGTCGTAACTCTTGGTTGATCTGAAAGTGGTCGATCGGCTGTAGATTCAGTGGTTCTATACCTTCCAATGAGACAGTAAATAGTGGCCACAGGGACTCCGAACTCAGCAGCAAGCTCATCTGGAGGTATCCCAGCTTCATGCATACCAATGGCACGCAACCTCTGATTTTCGGTTAACCTTGGCATTTTTTAAAATGTCGGAAGACAAAAACTAGCCTGTTTTCTCAATAACACAGGCTCTCTAGCACAACATAACACAAAGAAAATCGTCAGTCACCCATTCAATTTGACATCCTCGGGTAGCATGTGCTAGTTTGAAATCTGTAGAAAAATTGTATACGGTTGGGTGGACAACAACAACATGTCATCAAACTCTTTGCACAACTTCTTGTCCACAAACATGTAACATAACAATTATTATATTTCATCCTTTATGCTATTTTTCACATTTGTTCCTATTATACTTTCTTTTTTGACTCAGTATATTTAGTGAAAAATGCTGATAGGATCTCCGATCCAATGTCGAGTTGTGACAGCACAAAAGTGGGTTTAATCATTATCAACTTATAGTCCGGAAACCAATTGTTTACAATTTACTATGTGAAGGGTCACTGTGAACTTGACCTTTGACCTAGTGATTCCGAAAAAAATAGTGCTCTTTCTTGCACCAATGTCAACCTATCTATGAAGTTTCATGAACGTAGGTGGAACCATTGTCAAATTATCATCTGGAAACCAATTGTTTACGATTTATTATGTTCAAGGTCACTGTGACCTTGGCCTGTGACCTAGAGAGTCCAAAATAACCAGGGGTCTTCCACTCACTTAGGCCAACCTACCTATGAAGTTTCATGAATGTGGGTCAAACCATTATCAAGTTATCGTCCGGAAACCAACTGTTTACGATTTACTATGTTGAAGGTCACTGTGACCTTGCCTTTCCACCTAGCAAGTCCAAAATACATAGGGTTCTTCCTCTCACTGATGCCAACCTACCTATGAAGTTTCATGAACGTGGGTCGAAACATTATCAAGTTATCATCCGGAAACCAATTGTTTACGATTTACTATGTTGAAGGTCACTGTGACCTTGATCTTTGACCAAGCAAGTCCAAAATTAATAGGGTTCTTCCTCTCACCGATACCAACCTACCTATGAAGTCTCATGAACATGGGTTGAACCATTATCAAGTTATCATCCGGAAACCAATTGTTTACGAAAAACCACCCGCCAACCCAACCGCCCGCCATTCATCAAACTATAAGTCGAGTTTGATTTCGTCACAACTCGACTAACAAGAGGCCCCAAGGGGCCTGAGGGCGCTCACCTGACATGGTAGCCTAAATTTATATCAACCCAGAGAATTGATTTCAACAAGTTGCATCTGCTCCTCCTAAGAAAAGCTTATACCAAATATCCAAAGATTCTGACCAGTGGATCTAAAAAAAAAAAGATTTTTAAAGAATATTCCTCATACTGAACTAAGTTATAATTCAGGCTCCCACAGGGAGCCCATATATGAACCCAGGGACTTGGCTTTAACAAACTTGAATCTCACCCCCCTAAGGATGCTGCACACCAAATATCAAAACATTCCGACTGCTGGATCTGAAGAAGAAGATTTTTAAAGAAAAGTCCTCATTTTGAACTAAGTTACAATTCGAGCTTCCACAGTGAGTCCAAATATGGACCTAGGGACATGGCTGAAGAAGAAGATTTTTAAAGAAAAGTCCTCATTTTGAACTAAGTTACAATTCGAGCTCCCACAGTGAGTCCAAATATGGACCTAGGGACATGGCTTGAACAAACTTGAATCTCACCCCCTAAGGATGCTGCATACCAAATATCAAAACATTCCGACTGCTGGATCTGAAGAAGATTTTTAAAGAAAATTCCTCATTTTGAACTAAGTTATAATTCGGGCTACCACAGTGAGCCCAAATACGAACCCAGGGACTTGGCTTGAACAAACTTGAATCTCATCCCCCTAAGCATGGTGCATACCCAATATCAGAAGATTCTGCCTGCTGGATCTTGAGAAGAAGATTTTCAAAGAAATTTGCCTGAAATGCACTAAGTTCAAATTTGGGCTCCTATACTGAGCCCAAATATAAACCCAGGGGGCCGATTTGAACAAACTTGAATCAGATCCACCCCACAATGTTGCATACCAAATATCAAAAAATTCTGCCTGCTGGATCTGGAGAAGAAGATTTTTTAATAAATTTGCCCGAAATGCACTAAGTCCGAATTCGGGCTTCTATATTAAGCCCAAATATGAATCCAGGGGGCCGATTTGAACAAACTTGAATCAGATCCACCCCGCAATGTTGCATACCAAATATCAAAAGATTCTGCCTGCTGGATCTGGAGAAGAAGATTTTTGAAGAAATTTGCCCGAAATGCACTAAGTTTGAATTCGAGCTTCTATAGTGAGCCCAAATATGAATCCAGGGGGCCGATTTGAACAAACTTGAATCAGATCCACCCCGCAATGTTGCATACCAAATATCAAAAGATTCTGCCTGCTGGATCTGGAGAAGATGATTTTTTAAGAAATTTGCCTGAAATGCACTAAGTTCGAATTCGAGCTTCTATAGTAAGCCCAAATATGAATCTAGGGAGCCGATTTGAACAAATTTGCATCAGATCCATCCCACAATGTTGCATACCAAATATCAAAAGATTCTGCCTGCTGGATCTGGAGAAGAAAATTTTTTAAGAAATTTGCCTGAAATGCACTAAGTTCGAATTCGAGCTTCTATAGTGAGCCCAAATATGAATCTAGGAAGCCGATTTGAACAAACTTGAATCAGTTCCACCCCACAATGTTGCATACCAAATATCAAAAGATTCTGCCTGCTGGATCTGGAGAAGAAGATTTTTTAATAAATTTGCTTGAAATGCACTAAGTTCAAATTTGGGCTCCTATACTGAGCCCAAATATAAACCCAGGGGGCCGATTTGAACAAACTTGAATCAGATCCACCCCACAATGTTGCTTACCAAATATGAAAAGATTCTGCTTTGCTGGATCTGGAGAAGAAGATTTTTTAAGAAATTTGCATGAAATGCACTAAGTTAAAATTCGAGCTTCTATAGTGAGCCCAAATATGAATCTAGGAAGCCGATTTGAACAAACTTGAATCAGATCCACCCCCACAATGTTGCATACCAAATATCAAAAGATTCTGCCTGCTGGATCTGGAGAAGAAGATTTTTGAAGAAATTTGCCTAAATGCACTAAGTTCGAAATCGGGCTCCTATACTGAGCCCAAATATGAACCCAGGGGGCCGATTTGAACAAACTTGAATCAGATCCACCCTACAATGTTGCATACCAAATATCAAAAGATTCTGCCTGCTGGATCTGGAGAAGATTTTTTAAGAAATTTGCCTGAAATGCACTAAGTTCGAAATCGGGCTCCTATACTGAGCCCAAATATTAACCCAGGGGGCCGATTTGAACAAACTTGAATCAGATCCACCCCACAATGTTGCTTACCAAATATGAAAAGATTCTGCCTGCTGGATCTGGAGAAGAAGATTTTTGAAGAAATTTGCCTGAAATGCACTAAGTTCGAATTCAAGCTCCTATAGTGAGCCCAAATATAAATCTAGGGAGCCGATTTGAACAAACTTGAATCAGATCCACCCTACAATGTTGCATACCAAATATCAAAAGATTCTGCCTGCTAGATCTGGAGAAGAAGATTTTCAAAGAAATTTGCCTGAAATGCAGTAAGTTCAAATTTGGGCTCCTATACTGAGCCCAAATATAAACCCAGGGGGCCGATTTGAACAAACTTGAATCAGATCCACCCCACAATGTTGCATACCAAATATCAAAAGATTCTGCCTGCTGGATCTGGAGAAAAAGATTTTTTAAGAAATTTGCCTAAATGCACTAAGTTCAAAATCAGGCTCCTATACTGAGCCCAAATATGAACCCAGGGGGCCGATTTGAACAAACTTGAATCAGATCCACCCCACAATGTTGCATACCAAATATCAAAAGATTCTGCCTGCTGGATCTGGAGAAGAAGATTTTTTAAGAAATTTGCCTGAAATGCACTAAGTTCGAAATCGGGCTCCTATACTGAGCCCAAATATGAACCCAGGGGGCCGATTTGAACAAACCTGAATCAGATCCACCCTACAATGTTGAATACCAAATATCAAAAGATTCTGCCTGCTGGATCTGGAGAAGAAGATTTTTTTAATGTTTTTCCCATTGCCTACAGTGTTAAAAAGTGCTGACTCAGCACTTTTTCAAAGTCCCGAAACTGTACCCTATGATAAAACCGATGGCAATTTTTTTTTACCAATCCTTTCTGTTGGTCCTAAGGAAGCTGCACACCAAATAAAAATTCTCAGTGCTGTGCAGTTTTGGAGATATGGGCGTTTTAAATTTTTCTATTTTTAGCTCCTGCGGTTCCCACGGGGCTGCGTGAAATTTTTTTTGCCATAAATCAAGTACTCATGACCCAATAAGCCCTCACATAAAATTTGGTTCAAATCAGCCTCTCAGTTTGGAAAATAGAAATTTTGGGCGGGGCAAAAAATTTTGCCCCTCCAATAACGACGCCAAGTATAGCCCCACAAACTTCTCTTGAACAAATCTGAGTCTACACCTCAAAAGGAAGCTGCACACCAAATATCAAGTCTCTGCTACTGCTGGTTCATGAGAAGAAGATTTACAAAGATTTTGGTGCCCCTTGGGGGCGTGGCACCACCCAGGAGGAGGGGCAACTTCATTTGAACAAATCTGAATTGGCATTGGGTAATAAACATTTAGCCAACATTTGAATAAAATTGGGCTAGTGGTTTAGGAGGAGAAGTCGATAATGTAAAGTTAACGCCGGGCGGACGACGGACGGATCACGATCAGTAAAGCTCCCGCTGAGCTTCGCTCAGGTGAGCTAAAAAGCAAAACATAGCACACAAAATTTCAGATAATGGATCTCTAGGTTACACATAGGGGATTGTTAGCCGAAACATTTCTTTTGCTTTCAAAGGGATAACAGGAGCAACAACAATTTATTTATTTATTGCTGTTTAAGGTCACTTATTTCTGCACACTGGCTAATCATGACCGCAACATGGAGATAAAGTCATGTTTAGTCAATCGTTTATACCCATTTTAGGGGACTTACCCCCCCCCCCCCCCCCCCCCCCCCGCCCCAAGCATTGGTGATTGGGTCCTATTTTATCAGCAATACTGAGCTTGTTTACCAAAGTAAACAAGCTTTGCTTCACTTCCTGGGGATCACATAGAGAGGAAAAACCATTATGAGTTTCTTAAAATGCCCTGTAGAGGGTATCTTGAGTTTTTTCCTGAATAATACTATTATCCCATGAGTGGCCACAAGAAATATGTACAGTTAAAACTAGAAGTCCTGTCACGAATAGTGTGCTTATGTAGGCTTAATTGCGCATTGGAATTGCGCGCAATTGCCATATCGAATGGCATCCAAAGCACGGCAGATTCTCCTGGTTACTCATAGCAAACACATGCAATGTTTCTGCCAATGGGCTTCCGGGTTACCCGGAGGTCCATTGGCTGAAACATTGCTTGTGCACAGGCCATATGTACAGAATTTGATAGCTTTACTTGGGCCATAACGCGCACATTAACTCGCATATCAACATGCTATTTGTGTGCATTTCATGACAGGACTTCTAGTTTTAACTGTATTTTCATGAGCATCTTTGCAGTGAGAGAAAATAATCAATATCTCATGCCCGCCAACGAAATAATTGTTAGTATCAAAACAAAAATACAAGATTCTCTTTTTCTATCATGTTTCAGAAAAATTCTAGACCTATCTAATAGACAAAAACTAGTGTGTTTTCTCAATAACTCAGGCTCTCTAGAACAACATAACACAAAGAAAATCGTCGGTCACCCATTCAATTTGACATCCTCGGGTAGCATGTGCTATTTTGAAATCCGTAGAAAAATTAACTGATGCAAAACACAAACCATCCGATAGTTGTTTAAACCACATTTTAACCCTTTCAACACTGGCACTCTGGAAGGCATCATTTCAGTCAATACTGTCAAAATCAAAATGGGCAAAAACATCCTGGTTTGTTAGGAGGTTCAGTAATAATTTAATCCATCAGCTCTGTCGAGCTGGTGTATTAAATTACTGTGGCGAAATGGGCCTCACGCTATTTTCAAAAAAAAAAAAAAAAAAATTATTTTTTATCAAGTTTCCATCGGAAATACCAACGGAAAAGGTTTATAAACCTGTGCTACAACTTGCGGTAATTCGAAAATAATTGTACAAGCCTAACAAGGTCTTTTCGGTAATTTGTAAGTCACCTTGGGACAATTGTTTTCTTTTCACAGGGTGTATACCACTGTGACTGCCTCACTTTAATCATATCACACCTTATTTATACTTGGTGGACTTTGTTTGTTGAAAAATAATTCCATAAGCTTGTATTTTGACATTTTCATATGCAACGCTTCGGCGTGTTTTCACTTGAAGGCTGTCATGTTTCGCAATGCGTACTGGGAAATTTTCAACTTGGAAATCAGTTTGTTTTGCACTTATTGGTTTCGCCGGTCGCATAAAGTTATTCCAGTTTATTTGTCCTATAAATTTCTCAGTATTGTGTTGGGGTTTTGAATGGTGTCAATGCTGGGTCACACCAGCATCCTTATTAATCAAATTCTATCATTTTTTTTAGCGTTGACCTTTGCTCAGTTGCCTGAGTCCCGCTGAAACACGCAGGGGTCAACTCCGGCGTGTTTTGACAGGTATCATGTGACCCGCGGGTTTTGTAGAGTATAAAAGCAGAAGTCACTGGTTCAAGCGGGGCTGATTCCCGTCAAAGTAATAGCGACAAGAAGTTCTTTGTGAGTCTCAATTTCTTGATGAAGGATTATTGCGAAGCCAAGAGGCACTCGCAAAAGTTTTTCTTTGTACTTATTCGTGTTATTTTAGGGGGGGGGGGGGGCGCACAGAGCCAATCGGCTAGTGCACTGAATAGGTTTTCTATTTATTTCTGTTAGGCAGCGCAGGGCCAAGAATCCAGCGCTATCAGTGATTTTGCGGGTTTTACCTATTTATTTATTTTTATTAGGGGGTGCAGGCCAAGAGGCCAGTGCTATCAGTAATTAATAGGTTTTCTATTTATTTATTTTCGTTAGGGAACGCAGGTCAAGAGGCCAGCCTTTTCTGTAATTTGCAGGTTTCACATATTTATTTATTTATTTATTTTCGTTAGGGAACGCAGGCCAAGAGGCCAGAGCTTTCAGTATTTTAATATTTTCTGACCAGTGTTTACTCATTTTATTGGGGTACACAGGGCTGAGAAGCCAGTGTACAGGCCCGGTAGGACAGCTTTTGCCCCTCAAATATTTCTTTCTTAATTTATTTCTGTAGGCGTACACAAAGCCAAGAGGTGTGTACAGGGTTTACTAAATTAGCATTGTCCCTAGTATTTAAATTATTTATTTACTTTGTTAAGCTCACTGGGCCAAGAGGCCAGTTCAGAAGTATCTGGGTGTTTTATTCAAGGAGTGGGGAGCACAGAGCTAAGCAGCAAATGCCACCCTAAGTTTTAGAGGGTTTATTTCTATGGGTGTACAGGGCCAAGAGGCCAGTACACAGGGCCAAGAGGCCATATTTCCTCTATATGAAAGTAAATTATAGCAGTACTTTAGGCTAAGAAGCAAGGGTGCTATTCTTGGCCAAGAGGCCAGTTCACAGGGCCAAGAGGCCCATATACAGGGCCAAGAGGCCTAAAGTAGGGGCCAAGAGGCCCTAGGTTTTCTCTATGATGTCTAGTAATAAAACAATTTAATAAAATCAATGCGTGGTGAGGGAACGTTGTAATAATAGAACAATGTTCATAACTTACCATAGCCTAGGGGTCAGCGGCCACATGTTCAGGCTGGATTTTATTCGCCCGACATTTTCCTGTTGTTAATTGAAAACAGTGACGGGTCTGACTATGTTTACTCATACCCGTCACAAGGGAATGTCTGGCGAATACTATTCTGGGGCTGGACATGTGACTTGGTTGTTGGCTTAATAATATCGCTTGTAGGAGAGATTGCCCACTATGGTAAGGCGTGTGTGAGAGAGTGAAAGCTTAACAAAGCTGTGTAATGCCTATAGTAAAGGTTAAACATGTACAATGTAGTTTCAAGTAAATGCACACTGCTCTGCTATTTAATTTACACTCTAGTTCTATGTGCAATACAACGTCTGATGGAGCTCCATTGGGGTTTCACCTGGTGGTGTTGCACCTAGAGCTACAGTGGCGCAGAGCACGTGTTGAAGGTACGTTGGCGATTCTTGACAACTTCAAAAATTAGAAAACAGGTAATAAAAGTTTTGCCTTAAATAAGGCTAATCATTTTCATTGCGTTGGAGGTTGTTAATTTAAAACTCAGTTTGTTAGGATTTGTTGTATGGTTGTTCGGGGTGTTGCTCCCGAGAGGATGATCCTTATTAAGGACCCTCCTGTCGAGGCGCAATACATTGAATGACCAGACAATATGTTATTTGTTATGTTAACTGGTGGTGTCTAGTCATAAATATGGTTGCTTGCAGTTACAAGTGTAGGAGTGGAGAAACAATCCTGAGTTTGTCTTGCTAATGAAAGTGAGATTCTGTTAATAATATTGACAGGTGTTTTTGGAATTTATCCCATATTTGGGATGTGCCAAGAAAAATTGTATGGTCAGCCCAGTCTCTCGAATCTCCGTTTGTCATGATGCAGTTCGGCGAGAGGAACAGTATCCTACTGTCCCTCCCGCTGAGGTGCATCCTGACTGGTGGTGAATCGATAAGCATTTTTCCGTCAATTTACTCCAGTTTTATCTGGACCGGTGTTGTGTAAGTTAGGTTGTAATTTCTAGTTCAGTGTATAGTGCCTTTTTGGCAGGACACTGTACACACTTTCGTAGTGCCTAATGCTCGATTCCTCATAGTGGGAGTATAATATCCCCATTGTGGGAGATCAACCATTGGGACAGTCTTTTAGAGCTATTGCTCTGTTTCGTTTGATCGTCTTCCCATCTTGCAAGTGGATTGTTACACAGTAAGATGGAGGCCTTGTGAGCAGCCTAGCTAACTGTTCACTTGAGCTTTGGTGGTTTTCCCTCATGCGGAGCCTTGCAAACTGTGCATGTTGGCTTTGTAGTCGAGTAAATCAGGTTTCAAGGACTATTCATTCGCCGATAAGCATCATCTAAAGGATGAGTACCGTTAATTCGCTCATCCTTGAGCTGAAGCCTATCGGCCATCATCCAATCAAATCATTTAGCTTCCTTTATATTAGATCCATTATCCATTTCATTGTCTCATTTTCATTTGCACTGTGCTTGTTTTATGTCGGTGTCTTGTCTTGTGGGGTCTGAATGTGATTGTATAAAATTTGTAAACTGTTTTAATGGCCGTTTTTGCATATACGTTGACAGTCAAATAATAAATTTAATGACTTTAAAAATTTTCTTATTTTAATTGTAGACATTGTCTACTGGTGTCGGTATCCTGACAATTCCTGGTGACCTGTTAGGTATTATTGAAAGCAAAAGAAGGTTCCAATATAATCAGCCTTACACTCAGTGCCAGAATGACCTACATAGTGCACATATAGTCTATTCTGGGTTTGATTGTCATCCTGATGCCTTTTGGTTATTTTTATACAAAACTTACCCTTCACTGCCTCACCTATATTTTAGTTAAATCCTTATAATGGGTGATTCTAGTAATCGTTCATCCCTTCTCTTCTTTTGCTGGATTCAAGCCTAACATTTTATTGCCCGGGGTAGTTTTGAGCTTAAAAGGGGGAAATCCATACCTTGCACATTTCTCCTCTCACTTTCAGTAATTGCCAGAGTTATCTCCCTTGATTTGTTCAGTTGTATTCCCTTTTAAGCAGTTTTATATATCCCAAATCCCTTGGAAGTCTGTGCATCCGTTATTTTATTCCTAACCCATTTGTCTTGCGTAGTTTATCTTTATCTTTAGTAATTTAGTATCGATAGATCTGTGGAGCAGTCAGGGTTTTGAATGACAACCACAAACTGTTATTCATGCCAGGTCTGAAACACTGGTTTACTGTTACATTATTATCGAGCCTCGCTTTAGATTTTTTGCTCTTTATAGCATCTGCTCGTCCACTACCATTTTTTCTTCACACAAAAATTTATGCACACCGGGTTGAAAGGGTTAACCGATGCTGCAAATTTTAGTCCCGGAGAATTTTCTACACAATGTTAACAAATGGGTTGATATTGTTTTTAGAATAATAATTTAGTGAGAAGGGAACCACCCAAGAACAATATTTTTGATGAAAGTTTAACAGTTTTATTGACTTATAAATTGCATTATCATCAGCGACAATCTCATTACCTGACAAAACAAGAGATGGGCCATTGCCTTGGTGCATATCCCCTCCCACACCCCCCAACCTGGCATATGCTGTTTTGGACAGCAAAATGGCATATGTTTCTGAACAAGCTCATCATACTGAACACCTGTATGAAATTTCATCAATATCCAAGCACTAATTCTATGACCAAAAAGGTTTACAATGCGACTTCAATGTTGATTTTCAGTGATGGCAGTTTGATGATCCAAGGTGCCTTTTTCGTACCCTGTTGGCTGGTAGTCTTGTCCCTAGGGGAAGAATTTCAAATAATTTTGCAAGAATTGAAATGGCACGATGCCCATTCTATTCTACTATTCGGAAATAAATTAGCGAGAATCAGATTCCCACATAATGCTGTCCCTGATTGATGCTGTGGTGCAATGCAGTAGAGCCTAACAATACTTCTTAACCCTTTACCCAACGCAGACGATTTCAAAATTTATTATTTTAAATATCATTTTTTTTAATTTTTCAAAAAATTTCAACTAAACCATATCACCGAGGCCAACCTACCTATGACGTTTCATGAACGTGGGTCAAACCATTATCAAGTTATCATCCGGAAACCAATTGTTTACGCCCGCCCGCCCAACTGCCATTCATCAAACTACAACTTGAGTTTGACTTTTGTCACAACTCGACTAAAAATACTTTCCAAGTTGAGAGCTAAAAGCATAAAGTGTTTCAGTGTTTTGCCCATAGTTTGACCATGTTTCCTGTCAAATGCGACAAAGTTCAGTACTTATTCATTGAAAAAATAGAATTCTACCAATAGAAAGTTCAAAATATCACAAAGTGTGTGTCAGAAAAATGTATAGTACAGTCGCTGTGGACTGGTCATAATCCATGTGAGGGCAGTGCTGTCCAGTAACAGATGATGAAAAATTACTGATGTTTGTGTCTCTACCTAGGTCACATTATTTTGGGTCAGAGTTCACCCCTGTTCCCAAATTAATCCAATCTGAAGATTTGGTTCACATGTTCGAGCACCTGTTCTGAAACTTCTGATGCCAAAAAAGGTTGTCAAAAGTTGGAATTCGGCCTTTTAGGGTTAAATTCTGACTCAGAAAGAAGGATAACAGACATGTGCTTGTATACAGATAAATATGATTGGAAATGTGTACTACAGGATGTTGGTATTCACATTTCTTCACCAAAATGAAGTACACATTGTACCTTTTGAGCTGGCTGTACATCTAGATGACCATAGAGGAGAACTGTCTTCTTTTTGGGATCATTACCAAGATCTCCAAGTAAAACAGGTGGCAATGGAATTTTGGAACCATCTGGTAAAGTTTGCATCCCGACATCTACCAATTCAGTTGTTACTCCAAGGGCTTTCAGCTTCTAAATTTGAAAAAGAAAAAAAGAAGGAAAAAGGGTTTGAATAAATTTTATGTCCAGTATATTGTGTTTAATTACAAAAAGACTCCATGTAAATGCTTTTAAACTAAATGGTGGCAAGTCCTGAAGTTTCAATGAAGCAAAGCTATAAATACGGGTGGGTGGAGCAGAAGTGTGTGTGTGTGTGTGTGTGGGGGGGGGGGGGGGGGGGGGGGCATCCCCCCCCCCAATAATTTTACAGGTTTTCATCCAGATTGGAGTCTAAGATAACGAACTGCTTTTGCTGGTCAAGCTAGAAAATAAGCAATCTGTTATTTGCAGTATGAGGTCCAGAGAGGGGGAACTTGCTGATGCTGTCCCAGGCAGTGGGACAATTTATCCTCCGGGTACCTCTTTCTGTTTAGGTTTGAGACCTTGATTCAGATTGAGGTTCACAGAGGGTAAATTTAGTGATGCTACCCTGCTGTGCAGGGTAGCATCACGAAATTCACCCTCTGGGTACCTCATTTTTGCAGATGACAGTCTGCTTATTTTCTGTCTTTTTGTTGGTAATCATTCTTGCTTCTTAGACTAATGTCACACATGCAATCAGTCTCATGCAAATGGATTGTCTGTGGCTGATTGAGGTGCTGAGGTCCCAGCATGACTAATTCTGAGGCTGGTATGTGCTACTTAAATACAAGCGAGTAGTTGCCCCATGACAACTGTATGTACATGTATTTATCCACAAACAAATTTTCTGATTTTTTTCACAAAAATCCTGACAAATATTCCAACTACATCATCAAAGCATGCCTTCAAATTGAAGGCATGTCTTGATGATGCAGTTTGAGTATTTTTTCAGACAAGATTTGAGTCATTTACATCCTTCGAATCGGTCATCTTCATGATGCTCCCAAATTTCTCCTGCAGTTTATCCAGACATTATTTCAACTGAATATGCACAGAATGGACACTTGGGATTGTGGATTACTGCTTCAACAACCCCCCCCCCCCCCCATCTCTAACCCCAACACCTCCCCCCCCCCCCACCACCACCACCACACACACAAGCTCATAAAATCGCTCATAAAATTGTTAAGCTAAACAACAAATGAAAGTGTCAATGACACTGTAGCTCAACTTGTTTAAGACATGTACATGTATAGTATGTGACACAGCAATGACAAATATCTAAGCAATGACCTGGTAACAAAGGTGCATATAAAGTATTGTATCAGTCTGTACATAAATGCTGACCATAGCCTGTAATAAATGTACAGATAAAGTATTGTAAATGTGGGCGACAGTTAGATGCTACATGTAAACTAGAAAAGGAATCTTTGAGTCCCAGAGTGGGTCTGACTGAACCCAAAGATATTTATTCTCTAGCACAGTGATAACAAAGGCACCCAAAAACACTTGTTCCTGTCACAAGGTGATAACAAAGGTACCCCAAGAAGTTTGGTGAAGATCAGTTCATAAATACAGACTCCACCCTGAGCCGTATTGCCATGTGCACTTACTGCGTAGAAATAGCACTGAACAAATCAAAGTTCATCTAATTTGCATACTTTCTGCATGAGATAAAAACCTGTATTATATGTGATGTATTCCATGTTACTAAACATTCCTACAAAAATTTATTCAAATCAAAACTTTCATACAGAAGTTCTGTACAAAAAACTGATTGCACTAATTTTGGTACAAAAAGGCTGCTGGCAGCCATCTTGAATTTTGGACTGCACCCAAAAACATTCGTTCTCGTCCCACGGTGATAACAAAGGTACCCAAGAAGTTTCGTAAAGATCGGTTCATAAATACGGCCTCTAGCCTGAGCCGTATAGAAGTTGTGTACAAAAAGCTGATTGGACCTAAGTTCGGTACAAAATGGCCACTGGCAGCCATCTTGAATTTTGGATCACACCTAGAAACACTCGTTCTCATCCCAAGGTGATAACAAAGGTACCCAAAAATTTTTGTGAAGATCAGTTCATAAATACAGACTCTAGCCGAGCTGTATTGACATGTGCACTTACTGTGTATAAGTAGCACTGAATAAATCAAAGTTCATCTAATTTCCATAATCACTATATGTGATGTATTTCATGTTACTAAACATTCATACAGAAATTTATTCAAATCAGAACTTTCATTCAGAAGTTCTGTACAAAAAACTGATTGCACTAATTTTGGTACAAAAGGGCCACCGGCAGCCATCTCAAATTTCAGACTGCACCCAAAAACACTTGTTCTCGTCCCAAGGTGATAACAAAGGTACCCAAGAAGTTTCGTGAAGATCAGTTTATAAATAGGGCCTCTACCCGAGCCGTATTGGCATTTGCAGTTACAGTGCTGAAAGTAACATTAAATGGATCAAAGTTAGTCTAATTGGCATAATTTATGCACAAGAAAAAACCTGTATTATATGTGATGTATCCCATGGTACTAAACATTCACACAGAAAATTATTCAAATCAGAACTTTCATTTGGAAGTTCTGCGCAAAAATCTGATTGCACCTAATTTTGTACAAAATGGCTACCAGTGGCCATCTTGAATTTCAGACCGGAACCAAAAACACTTGTTCTCGTCCCACGGTGATAACAAAGGTACCCAAGAAGTTTCGTAAAGATTGCTTCATAAATACGGCCTCCAACCCGAGCCGTATTGGCATTTGCACTTACAGTGCTGAAAGTAACACTAAAGAAATCAAAGTTAGTCTAATTTGCATAATTTATGCACGAGAAAAAAACCCGTATTATATGTGATGTATGCCATGGTACTAAACATTCATACAGAAAAATTATTCAAATCAGAGGTTTCATATGGAAGTTCTGTGCAAAAATCTGATTGCACCTAATTTTGGTACAAAATGGCTGCCAGCGACCGTCTTAAATTTCGGACCGGACCCCAAAACACTTGTTCTCGTCTCACGGTGATAACAAAGGTACCCAAGAAGTTTTGTAAAGATTGGTTCATAAATATGGCCTCTAGCCCGAGCCATGTGTACAGCGCGACAGACGGACAGATGGACGGCGGGCTATGACAATACCTCAAATTTGGCTTTGCCAAAGTTGAGTTAAAAATGAGTCCTGAATGGTATTCCACAGACCACTGCACATGGACAAATGTCCAGGAAGTGGTCCCCTTTCCTGCCAATAACCATTTTTTTGTAGTGCCGGTTGGGCATTGATAGTTCCATGTGGGGAGGTGAGCGTGTACAACTCCCAGGAGGGCACTTCCTGTCTGGGCCTATGGTACATGTAGGTTTAGTACCGGTAAATAAAGAAATCACCTAAATTTCCAATATTTATAACCATTACCACAGGTCCAGACTAGCTGAATAAATAATAGGATGGAGGGCTGAATAGGACTGAAAGGAATTATTTATTTACTGGTGATTAAGGTCACATATTTCTGCACAATGGCTAATCATGACCACGACAGTTTTACGGGTGGAGGAAGCCGGAGTACCCGGAGAGAACCACTGAACAACGGCGAGCAACTGTCAGCTCCCCAACATACTAACTCCACACAAGCAGGGCTAGCATTGGTTGAAGACAGGTGCACCATCGACGTGCAGTACGCCTTAGTACACAGCGTCACCGTACCCCCACATGGGCAATGGGGGTGAAGTGTCTTGCCCAAGGACACAACGTGGTTGCCTCAGGTGAGATTCGAACCGAGGATCTCTCGGCTTGCAGCCTGCACCTCTACCAACTGAGCCGCCGTGCCCCTGACTGAAAGGAATAAAAGGCTGCCCAACCACACATCCCCCAGAAAAAAAGTGTGGAATTTGAGGTATTTTAAAAAATATAGAAGTTTTCAAAGTCAAAAAAGTGACCTAACTCTGGCAAAATATGTTGGACCAAATGCCGATTTGAACTTGACCTGTATTGTATGTTAATACACCTACATACCAAATTTTATTTGATTCAGTCAACAACAACTAAAGTTATCAGGAAACAAAAAAAAAGAATTTTCAAGGTCGAAAAAGGGGCGCAACTTTGGTAAAAACTGTCAGACTACACCACGATTCAAACTTTATTTTATATTGATACACCTACATACCGAATTTCATTTGATTTGGCCAACTTTTACTAACTCCAAAAAAAAAGTTTCAGAAGTCAAAAAAGGGGCGTAACTGTAGCAAGAATTGTTGGACTGCATTCTGATTCAAAACTTGACCTGTATTTAATGCTGATACACCTACATACCAAATTTCATGTGATTTGGCCAACTGTAACTAAAGTTATCATCGGGAAACCAAAGAGGGATGGACAGAAAGACGGACGGATGGGACACAGCTATTTTAATGGTCATCCGAAAAAAGAAAAAAATTTTTAGGGGGACAAAAACAATAACAAGCAGGCTATTGCTTACTCCAAACAGCAGGAATCCTTAAAACAGCCGAGTAGTAGTAGGATCAGTGCAAATGACTTTGAAAAGAATCGTTATTTCAGCAATGAAAAATTGTGCACTGTTTCATATTGATGGCAATCAAATAATATGCATATATATAGAGGATATGGAATGAGTGTTTTTCACATATAATACTTATGAAACGAGTCTAAGAATTTTCCGTCTGGGCGAGCCTCTGGCGAGCCCAAATGGAAAATTCAGACGAGTTTCATAAATATTATATGAGAAAAACACTCATTTCATATTCTATTCATCATATGACACACACACGCACAAATTAACCACTTAGTATGACTTTTTAACCCATCACCTAACTTGAGTTGCAGACTGCACTTGGAAAAAACATACTCGTATAACTAAAAATTTTCATTTTTTGCTTCCAAAACACGCTAGTTCCAATGAAGGGTCATAACCTATGTTTTGGAAGCAAAAAGTGATAAAATATAAAAAAAAATGAATGGCATTTTTCTAGTATTGTGCAAGACGTTTTTTGCCGTTACATTAGGTAAAAGTTAATACAATATAAATCACCCTAAATAGGACAGATAACGTAAATTCTCCCTACTGAAATTATGCAAATGTATTTTGTTTAGCCAATCAAATTGTCCAGTTTTGAAATTGACCAATGAAAGCTCCCAACTCTAATTATGCAAATTATGAAAATGTGGCCCAATTGTATTTTGTTCAGCAAATCGTCAAGTTTTGAAATTGACCAATGAAATTGACGGAAGGCTTTATTTATCACTGATTAATATGAAAACAAAATATCAAATGTTTTAAAGTGAACAAAACGGACGAGTCATATGATAAATATATTTAGTAGAATAATGAAAAATGAAAGGTCAACTGATGACCTTCAGCTTATTGATTCATGCATTTTTAACAAAACAGTTTTTTGTTCGTGTCATAAATCGGATCAGGATTTTGTTTTGACTCAATTAACATTTAGGGATCATAATTGTGATCATAGTGATGTATTTTTGTTGCGTATCTTGATTCTGTCTAGATTTTGCAAAAGCCAGTAACCCTTTACCTAACATGAAAAGCAGACGACACTTGCAAAAAAAATTTCTTGAATAACTAATTTTTTCATTTTTTGTCTCAAAAACATAAGTTATGACCCTTCATTGGATTGATCTCAATGAGTTTGTTCCAATGAGGGGTCATAATCTATGTTTTTGAGACAAAAAATGAAAAAATAATGAACATTAATTAGCGATTTTTGAGAATAGTGCTAGCCGGTTTTGGCCGTTACGTTGGGTAAAGGGATAATCCATTGATGAAATGTGGATCCAATACTGAAAATGTCTCTCGACCAGATAGCAATACTTGGCATTCACAATATTGTGTATGTTTAACCTTTTAGTTATTTATTTACTGGGGTTAACGACACTTTCGACAGCCAGGGTAAACTCATGTCAGATAGTTTCACAGGCGGGGAAGCCTGAGTACTCGGAGAGAACCACTGAGCAGTGACAAGCAACCATCAGAGTCTCCAGTGTACATTGGTTGGAGACCAGAGCACCATCAATGTGCAGTACGCCTTAGTACACAGTGCCTCCATGCCCATTCATTGGCAATAAGGATTAAGAGTCTTGCCAAGGACACAACGCAGTTACCCCTGGTGGGAATTTTATACATTTCTCCTACACTTTGATAATGTACATCCTGTGGCTTTGCAGTTATTTCTAGGCAAGTCTTGATTGCCTCTATAGGCAGCAAAGACTTGCCTAGAAACAAATGCCCTGACCTTTAAAGAATATAACCAGCAAGATACAGCATGTCCAGCCACTGGTTCTGATGCAGTAAAAAGTCATTCATGTTGGAATTAGTAGAGCTGTAGGTTTTTAAGTTTCTTGTTCGGTTTTGGTTTCGGTTTTTCAGGTTGAGTAAAACCTCGGTTCGGTTTTCGGTTTGTTCATGAGGCCAAATAAAATTCAATAAAACTAATTCTGTATGTCTGGAATCATAACTGAATGGCAGTGAAATTGAATGAAACTCAATGAATGCCCAAAATAAGCTATAATATATGAAGAATCAGGAAGGCCAATATAATAATTACCTAAATATACAGAACTTTTATTGTGCTTGCCCATTTTTCGAGGTATGACATCTACGCGCAACTTGAGGAAAGCTGCAAACACAACTAAGCTGAAATGTTGGAAATTCACAGAATGTAGCCATCCCAGAGTGGTGGGAGTACCCAGACACTGCCAATGGCAGTGTCTGGGTACCCTCACTACTCTGAGATGGCTACATTCTGTGAATTTCTGCAGCAAGAGAGTATTTTAATAAAAACGAAAAACCTTAGATTACGGGTTTCGGTTTTTAAAAAAAACAAAAAACCTCAGTTTGGTTTCGGTAAACCTACAGCTCTAGGAATTAGGCCCTCAAGGGTCAAAGTTCTGTATAAATTCTAAAATACTTGCATTTTCTGTCCATTCAACCATTCGTTTGATTTCTGATCTTTTTTCTGGCCAGGCTGAAACACTCTGTATGGCAACAACTTCAGCCAGTCTCTGCACATATTTCTCTTGATTTTTATCAACTTGTCTAGAAATAATACAAAACAGTTTCAAAGAAATTCATCTGATTTCATCCATTCTGCCTTTAAAGGCAGCCAAGACTTCACTAGAAACCACTGCCAAGGTACAGAGACTTCCACCAGCAAGACTGTGTGTCAGAAATAGACAGAATGCGATGTGTGTTTGAATCGGTGGGTGTTTTAGATAACAAGTTGGAATGGCGTAGTCATATTTCGCAAGAGCCGTCGGCTCAAGCGAAATATGACTACGCCATTCCAACGAGTTATGCAAAACACTCACCGATTCAAACACACATCGGGTTCTGTGTTTGGGTTCTGTGTTTATTACACATCCCAGGAATTAAAATTAATTTAAATAAACAAATTTTAATTCCAATGTTTAAACCCAAAGGTGATGAGTCTGTTTGTTTTGTTTGAAGCTGTACTGATCAAATGGATCGATAAAAAAACAAAACAGCCTTTGTTTGTTGAAATTCGTATCGCTGTTTCTCTTCGGCTGGTGCCCATTCACTCCTAACTATTTGGTGGCTATTTCTGTTAATAAAAATATAAGTACAAATTTGTGCAGATTTGCAAAACAGCTGGGAGAAACATTTTTAAAAGAAGTTCGAAGCATGTCAAGATGTACGAAGATTTTTGTGAACTGACTTTATTTTGCTTTGGACATTTTCATCTTCACACTATGCGACAGACTGTCGATAATTGTACAATAAAATTTGGAAAGTTTTCGAAGCGTAACTAATGACTCGATGGGAAAGGAACTGGTATGAACGGTGCTAGGAAAAAAGTTCCGGGCTTGTACATCACCCATTGAATACAGAATCATTTATGTCATAGCGGCCATTCCATTAAATACAAGGATTTAAAGTTGAATGGATGTGTAATAACATATGTTCTACATGTTCATGTAAGACGAGAAAGATATAATCTCAAGTACACACAAATATGAGGTTTTTAGTGTTCAAACGATCATGAGGAACCGGCCACTACAATCGGCCGATTGTGGGCAATCGGATGACGACGGCAACGGAATCGGCAGATTGTGAGCTCAAATAACCAGTAATCGGTCCGCGCCCATTTTTGGTGATCGGTTCAACACTAGAGGTTTTATTATATGCTAGCCTGTGAATTATCACAAATTATCTAAAAGATATTCTCGATATCCATCAACTCGATGGATATCGAGAAATATCCCTCGGTGGCTTCCTAAATGATGTCACGCTTTGGCACATAACATCACCTTGAACACTGCCTTAACTGGTAGAGTGCTAAGTTTTTTTGGTTGTCAAAATTTGTTCACATGTTATTGCTCTGTTACAATTTATGGGAGAGTGCCTAAGGCACTCTCCCATAAATTGTAACAGGGCAAATCCATACAGACTAAATAATATCACATCAAAAATTAATTGAAGCACATCCACAGAATTTGAAGCTTTCAAGATGTGGTACCTACATTTCAGAATAAAGCCAAAAAATGGGCTTCCAGCACTCAACCAGTTAAAGGAATGATCAGCAGATCTATGTTATTGTCTTGAAACTGTTTGTAGTCGAATTGGGTTGAATATTATGTAGTAAAATGTCATGTTTCATATAAAATGAAAATCTATGCTATTTTAGTGAATATCAGGAATTATCTCATTTGTGTGGACCTGAAAGTATTATTTTTCACTCGCGTTTCGATATTCACTATTTATTTATTTATTTATTGGTGTCTTTAAGGTCACATATTTCTGCACAATGGCTAATCATGACCATGACAGTTTTACGGGTGGAGGAAGCTGGAGTACACGGAGAGAACCACCGAGCAACGGCGAGCAACTGTCAGCTCCCCCAACATACTAACTCCACACAAGAAGAGTTAGCATTGGTCGAAGACAAGTGCACCATCAATGTGCAGTACGCCTTAGTACACATTGCCCTCGTGGGCAATGGGGGTGAAGTGTCTTGACCAAGGACACAACGCGGTAGCCGCAGGTGGGATGCAAACCGAGGACCTCTCGGCTTGCAGTCTGCACCTCTACCTACTTAGCCACCACGCCCCCTCGATATTCACTAAAACAGTGAAGATATCCTTTATGTTTTTTTCTGGAATATGAACTATTTGTACTCACAAGAGTAAACATGGAATACTACTCAAAAATTATATGTCATTTAACCCATTACCTAACATGAAAAGCAGATGACACTTGCAAACAAAATTCTTGAATAACTCATTTTTTTCATTTTTTGTCTCAAAAATAGAGGTTATGCCCCCTCATTGGAACGAGCTCGAGGAGCTAGTTCCAAAGAGGGGTCATAACCTATGTTTTTGAGACAAAAAACGAAAATATAATGAAAATTTATGGGCAATTTTGGGGAATACAGCTGGCCGGTTTCCGCCGTTACGTTCGGTAAAGGGTTAAAAACTCTGAATTGATTCTCCCAGGTGATAGTGAAAATCACAAATGATTTTCACAAATCTTGACAAAGGCCAGCATTCACAGTACTATGGAATTTCAGTTATCATAAAAACCTCTATACAGTTAAAACTAGAAGTCCTGTCACGAAATGTGCGCTTATCTAGGCTTAATTGCGCGCAGGAATTGCGCGCAAATGCCATATCGAATGGCATCCAAAGCGCAGCAGGTTCTCCTGGTTACTGATAGCAAACACCTGCAATGTTTCTGCCAATGGCCCTCCGGGTTACTCGGAGGTCCATTGGCTGAAACATTGCTTGTGCACAGGCCATATGCATAAAATTTGATAGCCTTACTATGGTCATAATGCGTAGATTAATGTGCAGATCGACGTGCTTTTTGTGCGCATTTCATGACAGGACTTCTAGTTTTAACTGTAGTTCAGACAACAGAACTTGAACTCAAAATAACTGACAAAGATAGTGTGTGGACTACTCATTTCTGAAGGTACCCACAACCAGTCCTGGGGTATAAATTTTCTCTCAGCATTTTGTTATATCAAATAATCAATGGCATCTGTCTGCATTATTTTCCACATTTTGGCAAATTTATAATGCATTTACTTTTCATTTAATTGGCCATCATCATGAGTTGAAAGTTGAATATGAGCATTCCAAGTCTTTGACTTTTAAAGAATAGTGACCAACAGCTGGCCAGTCCTCTACATGTAATTTATTGTGTTAGGATTCCTGCAGGTAAGGACTAATAAAATTCAAGGCTATTCAAGACCATTTCTCAATATATTTCAGCATTTTTCAAGGCCCTACAATAGCCAAATTCAAAGATTTTCAAGGCCCTAGCTACCTTCACTAATCCTAACAAGGACCGCCGGTCAATACCCCCTCCTCCCACTTTTCTACAAGGGAAGCATAAAGAGGGCATAATGATCAGAGGGGCCTAGTTAGGACTAGGCCTTCACAATCTCGAACATATAAAACAATTTTCCAGGATTTCAAGGCCTTGAATGACACTTAGATACATTCAAGGCTGTTCCTTGAAACCAGACAAAATTCCAAGATTTTCAAGGCCCTAGCTACCTTCACTAATCCTAACAAGGACCGCCGGTCAATACCCCCTCCTCCTGCTTTTCTACAAGGGAAGCATAAAGAGGGCATAATGATCAGAAGGTCCTAGTTAGGACTAGGCCTTCACAATCTCGAACATATAAAACAATTTTCAGGATTTCAAGGCCTTGAATGACACTTAGATACATTCAAGGCTGTTCCTTGAAACCAGACCAGCCCCCACCCCCCACCCCCGGAACCCTGTGTTTGAACACCAATTTTAGAATCCTTTAGTTAAATCATGATTTTGTGGATAGACATTTGCTGCTCTCCTTATTTTCAAAGCAAGTGGGTTGTCGAGGGTGATTGCTCACCTCAATACGTCAGGCCTGCAGGTACATCTAAATTCAAGAGTTACTGTGCCTCCCCTCATTTAACGGGCAATTAAAACTTTCTGGAAGATTTATAAACAAATAAGTACATTTACCGGTACATATAACAAAGATAAAAAATGGAAATAACACATGGGAAAATGGAAATACTTTTTAAAAAATCAAATCATAAACTTGAAGATCTTTGAGGATCTCAAATCCGTGGACAAAAAGGAAGAAGAAATTCAAAGCTTAAATCAGTCAATAGCATTTGAAAATATATGCTCCAGTCACCATTCTTTCAAGGTAGATCGCCCAACCAGTCAAACATCACTATTTGAACAACAGATGTATAACAGATCAAAAAGTAATTTATTTATTGGCGTTTAAGGTCACATATTTCTGCACAATGGTAAATCATGACCGCAACATGGAGATAAAGCCATGGTTTGTCAACTGTTTATCCACATGTTTTAGAGGACATCCATCCCAAGCATTTGGTGACTGGGTCCTATTTTCTCAGTAAAACAAGCACTGCCTCACTTCCTGCAGCTTGAACGGGTAGTCAAAAAGTAATTAACAGGGAAATTATGGAGGCCTAATAATATTGTATACTACCAGGGATTCTTTACAGGGCCCTTTCCCAATGGCATCTGGGCATGGCTTTCCAAAATTTCCCAATCTCAGTCCCCCACTCGAATAAAAATTGAATTCACAATTGGTTTTCTGAACTATTTATTTATTTATTTATTGATGTTTAAGGTCACATATTTATGCACAATGGCTAATCATGACCGTGACAGTTTTACGGGTGGAGGAAGCCGGAATACCCGGAGAGAACCACCGAGCAACGACGAGCAGCTGCCAGCTCCCCATCATCATAACTCCACACTGCAGCACAGGCAGGGTTAGATTGGTTGAAGACATGCATACCATCGACGTGCAGTACACCTTAGTACACGGCGTCACCGTGCCCCCACGCGGGCAATGGAGATGAAGTGTCTTGCCCAAGGACACAACATGGTTGCCGCAGGTGGGATTCAAACAGAGGACCACTCGGCTTGCAGCCTGCACCTCTACCTACTGAGCCACAGCGTTCCCGTTTTCTGAACTGGATGATCATTAACCTTCAGAAAATCAATAAATTGCAATTTAAAAAGTGTATGAAGCATCTGAATTCTTCTTTAACCCTTTACCTAACACAGAATTTTTTAAAAATAAATTAAATTTCACATTTTTTCGAGAAAAAGTCACAATTTTTCAATAAAAACATACAAATATGGATATCATTTAGAACCAGCTCGATGAGCTGGTTCTAATGATATCCATATTTGTATGGTTTTATTGAGAAACTGCAGAGATATTTTAGGCTGTAGTAGGCTTATTCTGGTTATTTTTCTGGCCGTTTTTATCCGCTATGGTAGGTAAAGGGTAAATACAGTGGAGCCCACTTAATTGGATATCTCTAAACTGAATAACCCTGTTAATTTCATACAATTTCCCAACACAAAACCATTTACCATACCTCTAGTACAAATTTGATCTGTTAATTGAACATAGGTTATAGAGGAAACTCCTGTAAATTGAACAAAAAATCTAGCAACCTGCTTTGAAATTACCCTGACTCTCCCCAGTTTTCCATTGTTTATAGACCTATTTGGCCTCAGTACATCCAATACAGGCATTTAATCTATTATATCTTTTTTGTCAAACAAGATATAAAAGAATAAATGCTAAGTTTGTCTGTAAAATACAGGAAAATGACTCAATTCCTGTTAATTGAATACTCCTGTTAATTGAATAATTTTCATTGGCAAAGTGACTATTCAATTAACCTTTTAGCTAACATGAAAAGCAGATGACACATGCAAACAAAATTCTTGAATAACTAATTTTTTCATCTTTTTCTTAAAAAGATCGGTTATGACCCCTCATGGGAATGAGCTCGACAAGCTCGTTTCAAAGAAGGGTCATAACCTATGTGTTTGAAAAAATAATGAAAATTAATCGGCGATTTTTTAGAATTGCACTGGCATTTTTGTCTGTTATGTTGGGTAAAGGGTTAACGCAGTTCCACTGTAGTACAAGAACAGTTATAAGACTATGGCGGCTGTATTGGACATTATTTCATCCCTTGAGTGAAACAAAATGTCATCTGTAATGCATTAGCACTCAAGGGCCAATTATTTATTCATTTATTGGTGTTTAAGGTCACATACTTCTGCACAATGGCCAATCATGGCCACAACATGGGGAGATAAAGTCAAGTTTAGTCAATTGTTTATACCCCACGTTGCCTATTTTAGAGGACTTGCACCCCAAGCATTAGTAACTGGGTTCTATTTTACCAGTGAAACGGAGCTGGTTTACCACAGAAAAGAAGCACAGCTTCACTTCCCGTGGTTCCTGTGGGGGCATGGGCTGGTTTCAATTATTGTTTGCTATACAACTTACATGTTGATGATTCTGTATTAATGTTCTCAGTTCAACCTGAAGGTAATATTTCTTATTTGATCAGTTTTCTTCTCCAAAACAAATTTCCAACTGAGTCCTATGATGTGAATATTCCCAATGACATGGGCCCGGACCCTTTCACAAAGCAGACAGAAGAATCCATGACGACTGAAATCAAGTTAAACTTCTGTCATGCTGAATTCATTTATCTTTGTAATTGTTTCTTTTCCATCAAAAGTTTATCTTCTTCGTTTGTGTTTATGTTTTAGGCCTCATAACCTACAGAACAGCATGGGAGGGGTGGTGTATTTTGTTTGTAAAGCATTCCAAAGCCTCATTGTGCTGTGGGACAAATTTATCAGTTTTATTAACTTGGATAAAATATCAGACATAAATCATTTAATTTTTTTTTTTTTTTAGAGCATGCAGCAGACAAATTGACCATGCAGGAGGGACGGAGAAACTAATTTTTAACTTTTTTCGGCCTTAACTACTAACAAATTAACAGCTGGTAACCTTAAAACCAATCCCCCATCCCCACAAGAGGATAGAGGCACACAGTTCGGCATGTGAACACATCAGTACATGGACCACCTATAAATGGACTGATATCATCAACCAACATACAGTACGTGGAGAGTGTATTATCACTAAATCACCGCAGAGTGGAGATTCCACCCAAGCAATAATTGTAAATTTGTTGCAAAGCATAACCAGCACAAGCAAAGTTTCAGCCAATGGACCTCCGGGTTAAAAATGGCCACTGGCAGCCATCTTGAATTTTGGACCGCACTCAGAAACACTCGCTCTCGTCCCAAGGTGATAACAGAGGTACCAAGAAGTTTCGTGAAGATCGGTTGATAAATACAGCCTCTAGCCCGAGCCGTATTGACATGTGTACTTACTGTGTGTAAGAAGCACTGAAAAAATCAAAGTTCATCTAATTTGCATAATTTCTGCACAAGAAAAAAACCTGTATTATATGTGATGTATCCCATGGTACTAAACATTCACAGACAAAATTTTTCAAATCAGCGCTTTCATATGGAAGTTCTGTGCAAAAATCTGATTGAACCTAATTTTGTACAAAATGGCTGCCATCAGCCATCTTGAATTTTGGACCGCACCCAAAAACACTCGTTCTCGTCCCACGGTGATACCAAAGGTACCCAAGAAATTTTGTAAAGATCGGTTTATAAATACGGCCTCTAGCCCGAGCCGTATTGGCATTTGCACTTGCAGTGCTGAAAGTAACACTAAATACATCAAAGTTAGTCTAATTTGCATAATTTACGTATGAGAAAAAAACCCGTATTATATGTGATGTATCCCATGGTACTAAACATTCATACAAAAAATTATTCAAATCAGCACTTTCATATGGAAGTTCTGCGCAAAAATCTGATTTCACCTAAGTTTGTACAAAATGGCCGTCAGCGGCCAACTTGAATTTCGGATCGGACCCAAAAACACTTGTTCTCGTCTCACGGTCATAACAAAGGTACCCAAGAAGTTTCGTAAAGATCGGTTCATAAATACGGCCTCTAGCCTGAGCCGTATTGAATTGTTGACGGACAGACGGACTACTGGCCATGGCATAAGCTCAAATTTGGCTTCGCCAAAGTTGAGCTAAAAATTGAAAGTTATAGCTTGGGTGATATCTCCACTCCACGGGTGATTTAGTTACAATCCACTCTCCACATACTGTATCAGCTCCAATGACCATACCACCTTCAGTGCTCCTCAGGGGCAGCACTCACATACATGTAGATGAGGCCATCATGCATGGCCCTTCATGTTTCACACCACCTTAAAACCAACCCCAAACCCCCACAAGGGGATAGAGGCACACAGTTCAGAAAAGAAACAAAGACACACTGACTGATGCCATCAACCAACATACGGAAGTGAACACATCAGTACATGTACCACCAACACACAGACTGGTCTCATCAACCAACATATGTGTATCAGCTCCACAGTCCTGGTAATTCATCCTTGTTTCCTAGGCAAAAAAACTGATGTGGAAAGCTGGTGCTTCTATGGCAATTGCTGTGAAGCCTGTTCGACTGTGTAAAAAAAACATCATGGGGGCAGGGAATAATCTCAATTGCCATGTATATGTGGTATGCGATGAAGTGAAAACTTTCAAGTAATTTTAACATGTGAAAGTAGTTCGAGATACATGTGTCTATAATCACAATCAATGTGCAGAATCTTGTACTCAATTAGATAATACCAATCATGAACCATGTGAATGCTGAGAAAAAATCTTTGAAGTAAGCAGGTGACTTGCTCAATATGTATAGTATGAGAGAAAATAAGAGGCATCATAACCACAAACTAAGTATCTCACTACTTCTATGTTGATAACACTAGAATCTGACATCAGTTTCTGGAAAGCTCTCACAGAGCTTTCCAGAAACTGATGTCTGATTCTAGTGTTATCAACATAGAAGAAGCAGAACACATAGTTTCTAGTGGTTATGCTGCAATTTGTACTGTAAATTGTAAGATTAGAAATACAGCATAGTGCAACCCACATGGTTTGGTTCCTTGGCGTTTAACCTGGAAGTTGTCCAATTTCTACTACCACAAAGCTTTCTGAAGAAGCCATCCTCGGCAGTATTTTTGCTGTGGATATTTTTCGTTTCTTCATCATTTTCCTCGGCACTGCCGATTGCTGAGGGTGAATTACCAGGGCTGGCTCTGATGACCATACCACCTTCAGTGCTCCCAAGGGATAGTGCTCACATAGATGAGGCCACCATGGCCCTTCACGTTTTGCACCATCTTAAAACCAAGCTTCCACCCCCACGAGGGGAAAGAGGTACACAGTTCGGCACGGAAGCATATCAGCTCCAATGACCATACCACCTTCAGTGCTCCCCAGGGGCAGTGCTCACATAGATGAGGCCACCATGGCACTTCATGTTTTGCACCATCTTAAAACCAACCTCCCACCCTGAGGGGAAAGAGGCACACAGTTCAGCACGGAAGCAAACACATCAGTACATGGAACACCTACAAATGGACTGATATTATCAACCACCATATCAGCTCTGATGACTATACCATCTTCAGTGCTCCAGGGGCAGTGCTCACATGCATGTAGATGAGGCCATCATGCATGACCCTTCATGTTTTGCACCACCTCAAAACCAACCCAAAACCCCCACAAGGCAATAGGGGCACACAGTTGAGCATGGAAGCGAACACATCAGTATGTGTACCATCAACACATGTAGGGCTGCACAATATTCAAGACTGAATACCGGTATTGGTATTAAAAAAAATACCGCGATATACCGGTATATCGAAAACTGTGCAGAAATATGAACACAAATACCACAATCAAGACTCAAGGCATCACAGTCGGAACGAATTAGCACGCCTTGAAGATGCAGTTCGAAAAATGTTTACCCAATGCAGACGATATCCAAATTGATTATTTTCAAAATTAGTTTATTAGATTTTAACCAAAGATTTCAACAAAACTATATCATGTGACCTCTCATTGGACCGAGCTCAACGAGCTCGTTCCAATGAGGGGTCACATGATATAGTTTTGTTGAAAATTTTGAAAATTATTTTTTCAACTGCTGAATTTGTATATTACGAGGGCTCAAGCAGACGATTCATTGGATAAAGGGATAATATTATTCATTCGGAGCTACAGTTAAAAAACTCAAGACATCTTGAAAATTAAAATGAGGGTAAATAATGATGATAAACCGATATTTTACACCGGTATTGATTCGATATTGGTTTTAATACCGGTATATATCAGTTTTCGAAATACCGACCAAACCACCTCCAGTGCTCCCTAGGGGCAGTAGTCACCTAGATGAGGGCACCATGGCCCTTCATGTTTTGCACCATCTTAAAACCAACACCCCACATCCACAAGAGAAAAGAGGCACAAAGTTTGGCATGGAGCAGTATCAGCTCCGATGACCATACCACCTACAGTGCTCTCCAGGGGCAGTGCTCACATAGATGAGGCCACCATCTTAAAACCAACCCCCACGAGGGGAAAGAGGCATACAGTTCGGCATGGAAGCGGACACATCAGTACATGGACCACCTACAAATTATTATTTATTTATTGATGTTTAAGGTCACGTATTTCTGAACAATGGCTAATCATGACCATGACAGTTTTACAGGTGGAGGAAGCCGGAATACCTGGAGAGAACCAACGAGTAATGGCAAGCAACTGTCAGCTCCCCAACATACTAACTCCACAAGGGTTAGCATTGGTTGAAGACAAGTGCACCGTCGACGTGCAGTACACCTTAGTACACAATGCCACCTTGTCCCCACGTGTGCAATGGGGGTGAAGGGTCTTGCCCAAGGACACAACACGGTTGACGCAGGTGGGATTCGAACCGAAGACCCCTTGGCTTGCAGCTTGCACCTCTACCAACTGAGCCACAGTGCCCCTACCTACAAATGGACTGATATCTTCAACCACCGTATCAGTTCCGATGATTATACCATCTTCAGTAGTACTCAAATGATTAGTCGACTAGTCGATGTCGACTCTGGGCAAACCAGTAGTCGACTCTCAATTGTGCAGTCGACTAGTCAGAGGAGTTCAAGCTTTTAGGTAAATAGTATCCCTTCTGTGCCACTGTCAAACAGTCTGAACAGCAATATTGGGCAATCAATGTATACTTCTATTGCCATCTAATAGTAGTGACAGTAGTTTGTTTTAACTGGTACGAGTAGAGTGCTGAATTATTTTGGGCTAACAGAATATGTTATTAATTTGCCTTGTTGCAATTTATGGGAGAGTGCCTATAGGCACTCTCCCATAAATCACAACAAGGCAAATTAAATAAGACTATATAATTTAACTCTTAGCACAATTAGAAGCACATTAACAGAATAATGTTCCAGTAAGTTGCTGTGTATGAATGCCCAAGTGAAGCCAAATTTGGACCTTCAGCACTCTACCAGAGCACCAACACTGTTATAAGGAGATAAGCTAGTCGAACTAACAACCATCAAATTCGCGAGCATTTCAGACCTACATTTTCTAGCCTCCTCACTTCCCTTATAAGCCTTTATCTATAACATAAATGGAAGTGTGTAATTCTGTGATTCCGTGACTCAGTCCACCTAGAAATTCAAGTTCCGATTATCTCCCTTGATATGCAACTAGAAATGTTTGTCTGTGGCGGGGCTTCCCATCCTAGGACAGGTGGGCCAGCTAATTCTGTTAAAATCTCTTGTTTCACAGAGCTCAGTGAGGCTCAATTTCCCATGTACAAGATTAGACTTATTTGGCCCGAGTAAATTAATACAAGAAGTTAAACACTATGTGAGCTCTTCAAATAAGATGCACATGTGTCTAAGCCTGCAAACAAGCCTGAAAATAAGTAATCTGTCATTTGCAGATTGAGGTCCCCATAAGGTAAATTTGTTGCTGCTATCCCAAACAATGGGCCAATTTAACCTTTAGGTACCTCCTTCTGTTTAGGTTTGAGACCCTGATTTAGATTGAGGATCACAGAGGGTAAATTTAGTGATGCTACCCTGCTGTGGAAGGGTAGCATCTTGGCTCCAAATTCACCCTCTGGGGACCTCATTTTGCAAGTGACAGTCTGCTTATTTTCTGGCTTGTCTGCAAATAATATATTTTATTTATTTAGTACCAGTCATTGTGACTGGTCCAATCAGTTCTGTACCCATCATAGCCAAACTAATAATTCTTTGGCCTTCTGCTGATTTGTCACAGGACTCAAATGAGGAGGCCCACATAAACCCAGTCCCCCACAGGTTATTCAAAATGAGATTCTTATGACATCTTTAAAACTGCTATAGAACATTGGTACTGCCATACCAAAAAACAGTACCGCCACACCATAAGGTATATAAAGGGGAAGGCTGACTCAACATTCCGCCTCTGATGAGTTCAACAAAGAACAAAACCGGTCAGGCAACATGGCTATCACAAAGGGTATAGCAAAGTTATTCACTCTTTTGGGCTCTCCTCCAAAAGCTTTTATTTTAATGAATTACTTAACCTTTGTGAATAGCGTGACTATGGCAGATATTATAGCCGAGAGATCGTTAAGCTCTTTGAGCTTAACATCCAGCATTTCTGGTCTCAAAAACGTAGCTTATGAACATGTAGGTCTGGCATGATTACGAAATGATAAACTTTTGTTGACATTAATTGTACTTTATAGAAAACACTTATCACTTCTGCAGGACGGACATTCTTTATGCATGCAGGCATGCTTCACACCAACTGCTCTCTGAAGAAAATTCAGACTCCTGACCACCTCAGGCCCAACCCCTGAGCTTAGACTCACAGGTGGTCAAGAGTCTAACAACATAGCAGTCAACATTTTTTCCCACATGTTATCACTCTAAATCTTTCAAAATGAATTTTTGGGGAGAAGAAAAACTGCCCACCTGACATGGGGGAAGGGAGTGGTGGGGGTAATAGGAGTCAATTTCTTTTTCCACATACACTCACTCTAAATCTTTCAAAATGCATTTCTGAACAAAGAAAAAAAAATATACCTAATCGGCATCGGGCGTGGTGGTGGGGGGGGGGGGGGGTTGTGTGGAGCTGAGCAGTAACTCTGATCATTTTCATCGGATAATGGCGGACACTATTATTATTTATTGATGTTTAAGGTCACATATTTATGCACAATGGCTAATCATGACCGTGACAGTTTTACGGGTGGAGGAAGCCGGAGTACCCGGAGAGAACCACCGAGCAACGACGAGCAGCTGCCAGCTCCCTAACATCGTAACTCGGCACTGCAGCACATGCAGGGTTAGATTGGTTGAAGACATGCGTACCATCGACGTGCAGTATGCCTTAGTACACGGCGTCATCGTGCCCCCGAATGGCGGACATTGAACTGGAGGTAGACATTGTTCCCAAAGAGATATACACAAAAAATTTGATATTTCATTACTGATGTTTAAGTTATTCCATAAACAAGCATTAAACGATATTTTTTAACAAAGGGCAATAACACCCATTAGGGTTGCAAAATTCCCTGGGATTTTGAAACTGAAAAATTTCCATGGAAAGTTTTGGGAATTTATAGTGCTGCATGATATTCAAAACTGAATACCGGTATCGGTATTCAAGACAATACCGTGGTATACCGGTATATCGAAAACTGTTCAGATATATGAACACATGTACCACAATTGAGACTCGAGGCATCACAGTTGAAACCAATTAGCACTTGATGATGCGGTTCGAAAAACCTTCACCCAACGCAGACGATATCAAAATTTATTATTTTCAAAATTAGTTTATCAGATTTTCCCCCAATTTCAACAAAACTATATCATGTGACCCCTCATTGGAACGAGCTCAACGAGCTCGTTCCACTGAGGGGGTCACATGATATAGTTTTGTTGAAATTTTTGAAAATTATTTTTTCAACTGCTGAATTTGTATATTACGAGGGCACAAGCAGATGATTCCTTGGATAAAGGGATAATATTATTCATTCGGGACTACAGTTAAAAAACTCAAGACATCTTGAAAATTAAATTGTGGGTAAATAAATAATGACGATAAACCGATATTTTGGTAATTACACCGGTATTCAATCGATATTGGTTTGAATACCGGTATATATCAGTTTATCGATATACCGTGCAGCCCAAGGAATTTATGAGAGTTAACAGAATGTACATGTATCACTTCTTTCAAATACGTAACTCCAATTATAGAGTGGAATCAGTGGATTAAAATTAATACATATGCATAACATTCATGATGTTCATTTCATCATATCTATGGCTATGATTCCATCCTATCTGACTACCCTGGCCTCAGAGACTTGAAAAACACTTCATTATGCACTGTTCATTTTGAGAAATTATACAAAGATCTGTGACCAAAAACAGCTGAACTTGCAACTACTTTTCAGGCAATTGTTGTGGTATTGCAATTGCCTCAAAAGTAGTTGTAAGTTTGGTTGTTTTGGTCACAGATATTCATATAATTTCTCAAAATGAACAGTGCATAATAAAGTGGTTTTCAAGTCGTAGAGTAACCTGATGGGATGAAATCAGATATGATACATACAGATTATCATGATAATGTGCATGTCCTGTGGTTTGTATCAGATTCGAGGTGGTGTCCAGAATGGGATCTCAACAAGCCGGCTTTGGACACCACCGAGAATCTGATGCAAATCACAGGGCATGCACATTATCATGATAATTCATTTATCTAACAATTCTGTCACATAAACAGATTAAATCTTAACCCTTTACCCAGTGTAACAGCCAAAACCGGCCAACGCTATTCTAAAGAATCGCCAGTTAATTTTTAGTATTTTTTCATTTTTTTGTCTTAAAAACATAGGTTATAACCCCTCATTGGAACGAGCTGGTCGAGCTCGTTCCAATGAGTGGTCATAACCTATGTTTTTGAGGCAAAAAATGAAAAAAAAATAGTCAAGAATTGTTTTTTTCAAGTGTTGTCTGCTTTTCATGTTAAATTATTTTTAAACATTTTTGGGACATAATTTTCGGTCGATCACTGAAACGCACATAGAATGTATCCATGCGCCTGTTATGATAGCCTGTAGCGCTACCGGAAACGAGTCGTCTATATGATACAGAATCAGAATGAGTCGTCTATATGATACGGAATCGGAACACACTATGTGATACGTGGTTTTCATGCCAAAATCTGTATGATTGTTAGATAAAATGAATGTCTTGGATGTACATGTAATGGTATTGAATCTGTAAGTTTTTCGGTACCGGTATGTGAAAAGGTTTTATTTCAAGAGGAAACATCATGAGAAGGCTCAAGGAAAAGGGTTATCTTGGTGAACATGTCACTGTTCATGTCACATAAAACTGAAACTTCAGAAAATCACACAAATTGCCTTGTCACTGATCACGCAACACAAACTAAAACCTCAGAAAATGTCCAAATTATCAGAATTTCTCACTGAAAATGATTATTGATAACGACAGTTTAAAAAAGTCATTTTGCTTAGTGGTCATCCTTGTAACCCTCTTCAGTCATCATCTGATAGGTCTGTGCCCTCAGACTCTGTGGATACAAATGTTGATTGATCTATGGTCGGCTCAAATAGTTTGAGGTTTGATCTGATAGCTACCTGTTTCTGCACACTTTCGTTGGTGAGCCTGTTGCGTTCCTTGGTGTGAGTGTTCCCAAATAATAACCAGTTTCGCTCAGAAGCTGCAGAACTCAGTGGTATCTGAAGGACTATCGATGCAATAACAGACACTGTTTCGGAACCACTAAAGCCTTTCCACAAAGTTGCCGTTGAGATATGAGAAGCTGACTCCCATACTCTGAGCCCTTTCCACAAGCCTTCTCTTGCCTGAAACTTTGTCAGATTCGCATCACATTGCCTTTATCTAGATTTAAGTGTTCTGCTAAGGATGCTATGACAGTGTATGCATCATTAATTTCGGGTAAGCTGCCAAATGAATCTGTTTGATGCAGAACTCGCGTCGCTTTGAAATGTAATCTTTGACTTTTCCCTCTTCTCTTTTTAGTAGTGGTGCTTTCTGCAGTACAGCTATTATTTCCTCGCTGACTTTGGCAAAGACTCTGTGAATGTCACTCAAACTAGCACCATCACCTTCTACTTCAGAAATCGCATGAGCAATTGGTTTCAGTAATTTCATGCTGTTGACAATTTGAACCCAAAAAATTTCATTGTCCAACAGGGTCTTTCTGATATTTGCATCCATTTCCAATGATTCCATAACAGCCATTTCTTGTAGGGACTGATTTCCATCTTGCAGGCTTTTATACATGATCACTGTCGAACCCCATCTTGTCACAGCAGGAAACTTCAGTGTTGTCCCCTTTTCCTTTTTTTTTCACTTACTTCCCAACCATCTTAGCTTTCTTGTGCAGGTCTTCTATTGATGGTAAGGCCATTATGTCTCCCAGAAGAAGTTTAAGGGCATGTGCAGCACATCCAATTAGAGTAATATGGCAATTAGTTTCTTGGATAATACATGTAGGCCAGGCTAACCGGTTCTCATCAGATCACTGAAGTTAAGCAACGTTGAGCCCGGTTAGTCCTTGGATGGGTGACCGTCTGAGCGACTGATTCAGACTCCGAGCAGGCCTGGACTTTTGAAAAATCTAGAGGAGCTACTACAGCTCCTCTAAATCAGTGCCAGGAGAGCTATTCTATACTTAAGTCCATTATTAATAAGGGAATTGAAGGTTTAAGGAGAGCTATTACAGCTCTTAAGGAAAGCAATTATGGCCCTCCTTAAATTGATTTTGCTGGAGCCACTGAGGGCGGGAGCTATAGCTCTCCTCAAAAGACCAGGCCTGGACTCCTGCGTTGGGTCCTTGGGCAAGGCACTTCACCCCGATTGTCCACAAGGGGGAACAATGATGCCGTGTGCTAAGGCGTACTGCACATCGATGGTGTGCATGTCTTCAACCAATCTAACCCTGTTTGTGCTGCAGTGCGGAGTTACAATGTTGGGGAGCTGGCAGCTTCTTGTCATTGCTTGGTGGTTCTCTTCGGGTACTCTGGCTTCCTCCACCCATAAAACTGTCACTGACACGATATGACCTTGGCTGTTAATGTGTTGTTAAATCCTAATAAATAGATCAGGCTTCCTTCATATTTGCTGCATTGTCTGTTATCACACTTTGGAGGCTCCAACTTCTATGACTACTAATAATTCATCAGTAATGTACAGTTAAAACTAGAATTCCTGTCATGAAATGTGAGCTTATCTAGGCTTAATTGCGCGTAAGAATTGCGCACAATTGCCATATCGAATGGAATTTAAAGCACGGCAGGTTCTCCTGGTTACTCATAACAAACACAGGCAACGTTTCTGCCAAGGGACCTCAGGGTTACCCGGAGGTCCATTGGCTGAAACATTGCTTGTGCACAGGCCCTATGTACAGAATTACTATGGTCCTAACATGTAGATTAACGTGCAGATCAACGTGCTATTTGTGCGCATTTCATGACAGGACTTCTAGTTTTAACTGTAGCTGCTTGTATGGTGTCTGCCCTTGGTGCAGTACTTTTGTAAAATACTGTCACAGGAGCAGACAAAAGTGTATGTAATTTATAATTCCTTCACTGCAAATATTCGACCATCCGTCAGATCTAATTGTCAAACAATCTGCATCCTGTTTTGTGCAGTTGACTCTCTCTTGCACTCTTGTGTATTCTGCCTCCCGTAGGTTTGCTGAGAGTGCATATCTGGAGGCAGTGTGTATGCTGGACGAATACCTTTTGAAAAATCGCAACATCGACGCCGTAGCTGCGACGGGTGGTGCAATCTCACAAAATTCTAAGTTCATCAAGGGCCATAACTCCAAGAAAAATATTTGGAACAACACATGCATTGAAAAGTGGCTAGACATCAATAAGATACACTTACATGCCAAATATAAAGTCATTCCATCAAGTATTTCAAAAGTTATTGAGTTTTGAAACTCGTTGGTCACAGACAGACCAAAAGACCGACCGACAGACAGACCGACATTGCCACTTATTGAGCTGCAAGTCGCAGCTAAAAATCATGACCTGTATACATTAGACATCAGGGAGAGTGGTGATCCATATGCATAAATTGCATGAGCCAAGTTTTCATCCAGTTGTTGATGTGTTTGTTCATCGATACTGTCAAAATATTCTAAAAGTTTTCGCTTTTTAGATATTTGAAATCCAGACATTTCATGTGAAGCATCGTCAATTTTACATGCACCTGGGAAATGAGCACTGCCCCTGGATGTGCTGGGAACACTAGAACTTGAATCTTCTTTTTCGCTATTAAGAGCATCATGTGTTACCATGGTGGTTAGTTAGGTCAACAGTTACTTTATTTGGCCCAGACTTGCATTCTTTGAGTGATGTACAGTTGAAATTAGAAGTCCTGTCACGAACTGTGCGTTTATCTAGGCTTAATTGCGCGTAGAAATTGCGCGCAATTGCCATATCGAATGGCATTCAAAGCACGACAAGCTCTCCTGGTTACTCATAGCAAACACAGGCAATGTTTCTGCCAGTGCACCTCCGGGTTACCCGGAGGTCCATTGGCTGAAACATTGCTTGTGCACAGTCCATATGTACAGAATTTGATAGCCTTACTATGGTCCTAACGCGTAGATTGATGCGCATATCGACGTGCTATTTGTGCGCCTTTCATGACAGGACTTCTAGTTTTAACTGTAGGGAACTTTTTTTACATTTTCTCTAAATGTCCTTGTTGCTTCAGAGCATTCTTAACATAATGCTGATTGCAGTGGTTGCACAGATACATTTCTCTTCCATCATTCCTTGTTAATGTGAAGTGCTTAACCCTTTACCCAACGAATCACCCACATCCGCCCGCGTAATATGCAAATTCCGCAGTTGAAAAAATATTATTTTTCAAACACTTTCAAGAAAACTATATCATGTGACCCATCGGTGGAACGAGCTCATCGAGCTCGTTCCAACGAGGGGTCACATGATATGGTTTTGTTGAAATTTTTTGAAAAATTTGAAAAAATGATATTTAAAATAATGAATTTTGATATCGTCTGCGTTGGGTAAAGGGTTAAAAACATCTGACTGTGCCCTTGGCATTTTGCAGAGAGACTCAAATTCACTGAATGATGAAATATAATTTAGAATGACTGAAATATTTCAATGTATGTGGTAACACCTGCTCATAAAATGAACAAAAACATTATTCACTTTGAACTCAATGTGAAGCTTTCTTTCTCAGAAAAAATCTCTCAGTATTTCCCAAAATTCATGAAGTGTTTACTTTATATTAGTATGATAATGGGGTGCTTCCAGGAAATTCCATGACCATGTGACAAGAGACATTTCCTAGAAATTGCCTATTGCAATTTACATGTATGATAAACTTACATTGTGGGGTCAGCTATATAACTTGACGCTAAATTTGTTATAATTTGCACTATGCAATTTCCTGGAAATGCCTCTTGTCTCATGGTCATAGAATTTCCTGGATGCACCTCATTATCACACTTGTATGAAGTTAAAACTTCAGATATTCTAAGAAATACTGACTAGTACAGCTGCCCAACCGGTAATGCATGTAATACATGTTAAACTGAATGTGCATTTGTTAGCAAATACATAAAATTTGGACCCTTTAACTACCAGATTATATTTCTCAGACTTCCAAAATTCAAAAAATTTCCACCTCTTACATATTTCCGGAAATTACCCGAAACTTGCCAGCCCTTTGCAACCCTAACTACCATAATTTTCATCGGATATTGTTGGTCATCGAACTTGATGTGGACAGTGTTGCTATAGAGACACATACCAAAAAGAATTGAAATCTGTTTTTTATTGTTAAAAGTTATGCCATAAAAAAGCATTACAAGATATTTTTTATTAAACAAAGGGCAATAACTCCCATAATTTGCATTGGATATTGCTGGTCATCGAACATGGCGTGGACATTGTTGCTATAGAGACATATAACAAAAAGAATTGAAATCTGTTAACTTTTGTTCAAGTTATGCCATAAACAAAATTTACAGGATATTTTTATAACAAAGGGCCATAACTCCCATAATTGGTCATCAAACTTGACGTACACATTATAGAAAGTTTCTATTGAGACATATACCAAAACGACTGAAATCTCTTTAACTATTGTTCAAGTTGTGCCATAAACAAACTCCGGACGGACAGACAGACAATGGTCTTTGCTATAGCCCTCCCTTGCGGGGACATTATGCCTGTTTCCAATGATTATTTGACTTCTCGGTTAATTATGCCTGACCTAAGCTTATGACGTCCCACATTGCAACAAGCCCTTTTTTTAGTTATTCAAGAATTTTTTTAAAGTGCCATCCATGATTTAGGTAAGATGAGGGGTTAGAATGTGTAGCCTGTTTTTGTAGTGTACAGTATAGTGCATATAACTGAAGTCAGGCCTGCGGGAATCTTCAAAGATCATTTTAAATGGCAGGGATCTTCTGCCCTCTTTGGGAAAGGGTGTGGGGCCCATGAAATTAGGAAAATTCAAGCCATGAAGGCTCCAGTTGGGAATTTGTTTAGGAGAAGAAACACACAAAGTATTAGAAATGTTATCCTCATATTGCACAGAGAACATTTATACAGAAGTTACTAGATGTGTAGTACATGTAATACTTTTTATAGCAAACAGTCACATGAAATAAATGATCAGTCTCTATAATCTCTATCAAAAAATCGCGACATCGACACCGTAGCTGTGATGGGTGGTGCAATCTGCAAGTCCAAAAAATATTCTCAGGGGAAATGAGATACACTTGCATATCAAATATGAAGTCATTCCACCAGGTAGTTTGAAAGTTATTCTTTTAGAAACTCGTTAGTCACAAAATTCTAAGTTCATCAAGGGCCATAACTCCAAGAAAAATATTTGGAAGAACACATGCATTGAACAGTGGCTAGACATCAATAAGATACACTTACATGCCAAATATAAAGTCATTCCATCAAGTATTTCAAAAGTTATTGAGTTTTGAAACTCGTTGGTCACAGACAAACCGACCGACTGACAGACTGACAGACCGACATTACCACGTATAGAGCTGCTAGTCGCAGCTAAAAAATTGTTCTTATACTATTAATGCTGACAACATTTATGCGATAGTCTACACGCTAGTTTTGCCGTTGTGACTAGGCAAGTCTTGGCTGCCTATGTAGGCAGCCAAGACTTGCTTAGAAACAACTGACAAGGGTCCTCAGATGTCACTTGCAAACATATCTAAAAACTGCTTGCTGGGGCACCTATTTTTTGTTGCAGTAAAAAGTGGTGAAAGTCAAAATTAGACCTCCAAGAATTAAAGAATTAAATTTTTATTTGAATAAGGACTGAGATCAGGAAATTTTTGGTTTGAATTGGGAAAAGTCCTACCAAAATTCCATTGGGAAAGGGGCCTATATTCGGCCCCTGTAGACACCCAAAATAACCCCTGATTGGATATAACCTTTTGTCAAGTGTTTGTGACATGATTAGAATTAGCCTTTAAAATTACATGTAGGATCGGTTCAATCGGTTGGGAAGCCTGAATTATACTATTTTTAGCTTAAACTCTACTTGCTATACAAATCACAAAGCAGTGATGGGGTGACCCAGGACACTCCCCCACCCCAAAGATTTTTCGTGGTAGGAAATTCTCCCCCCCCCCCCCACCATCAATCATTTTTATACTTACTTACCCCACTGATTACTACATCAATGATTTCTGCCCTCCACTTATTAACATAAAACATTTTACTTAAGTGTGACAAATTATGTTACATGTATTATAAATGTTCTAGTTTGTGAGGTTTTGGTATGATGTTTTTGCGTGTTGTGAGAGTGCATACCAGAATTGAATGAAGGGGGATTGTGTGCGCATGTTTCAGTTGGTGTCGGACGGATTTGTGATGAAATAAAACAAGAAATGTCTGGACAAAATATGAAGCTGAAGTTGATCTAATGTGTAAATATTAGAGCTGTAGGTTTTTAAATTTCTTGTTCGGTTTCGGTTTTGGTTTTTCAGGTGGAGTAAAACCTCGGTTCGGTTCGGTTTTCGGTTTGTTCATGAGGCCAAATAAAATTCAATAAAACTCATTCTTATGTCCGGAATCATAACTGAATGGAAGTGAAATTGAGTGAAACTCAATGAACGCCCGAAATAAGCTATAATACATGAAGAATCAGGAAGGCCAATATAATAATTACCTAAATATACAGAACTTTTATTATGCTTGGCCATTTTTCGAGGTCTGACACCTATATGCAACTTGAGGAAAGCTGCAAACACAATTAAACTGAAATGTCGGAAATTCACAGAATGTAGCCTTCCCAGAGTAGTGAGAGTACCCAGACACTGCCAATGGCAGTGTCTGGGTACTCTCACTACTCTGGGGTGGCTACATTCTGTGAATTTCTGCAGCAAGAGAGTATTCAATAAAAAACGAAAAACCTCAGATTACGGGATGTCGACGGTTTCGGTTTTTACAGAAAACTAAAAACCTCGGTTTGGTTTCGGTTAACCTACAGCTCTAGTAAATATGTAAATATATATATAATTTTCAATGAATATGCTTTAAGCTTTGGTAAGAGTTACAAGTGTACAAAAGAATAAGAATAAAATTATATTAAACGTGGGTTACAAAGAAAAAAATTAATTTAGCGGACAACTGGTGAAAATAATGTTTCTTAAGAAACTAAGTCTAAAGAGAAGAAAGATTGTATATTCATAGTTAATTAAGTTAATTAAGGTATAACTTTGTGTACATTTGCTTTCTATAAATTTACATGAAAATGGTCTTTCAGACTATTTTCATGTCAATTTACAGAAAATAACGTTTCAGGAATTTGCTTGTCAATTTGGTAATAAATTAACTGAAATTCAGCTATATTAAATAGAGATCAGCATTTTTCCTTACTGAATAATTGGGGGAGGGTGGGGGGGGGTGAGGGGGGGGGGCAGCACATGTAACCTTTGTTTCCTAGACAAATCACAAACATTAACAGTGCACAATCCTTGTTAGAAAATGGTGGACATGAACTAGGCTCAAAGTTAAAAACAAAAATAGATATTGGTATATTAGGGCTGTCACGATTAATCGATTGTTGGTCGTTCACGCCAAAATCGATTAGTATTTTCCATTGTCAAATAATCGGTAATTTGTATCCTGTTTTAGATGTTTAATAATTAAAAGAAAATTTGATGAAAAAACTATTGTTTCTAAAGGTAAAGAGTCAAGAACATCGATGTTAAACCCCAAGAAGCCGTTGGAAGCATTTGTCTTTCAGGTACATTCATCAAAAGATTTGATGTTCTGAACTTCTGAACCGTCAGCATAATAATCAAGACCGGTTGGCAGTTGCGAAGTTCGCAACTGCCGACCGGTCTTGATTATTACACTGACGGTTCAAAAAATCAGAACATCAAAGCTTTAACTTCATTTTTATCGACTTCAATGAGATGGAGAAGGGGGGGGAGGGGCATCTAGGTACGATTAATCTATTATTATCGATTATTTGCGACGATTAATTGATTCCTAAATTAAAAAGTTGAGACAGCCCTATGGTATATATCATAAATATATATAATGGGGATGGAGTACTAAATAATAATAATAATATTATATGTATTATGTGCTAAATCATTTGTGTTAAAATTAACTTTTATAAATTGTGATATTATTATTTATTTATTTATTGGGGTTTAAGGTCACACACTTATGCACAATGGCTAATCATGACTGTGACAGTTTTACGGGTGGAGGAAGTACCCAGAGAGAACCACCAAGCAACGACGAGCAACTGTCAGCTCCTCAACATTCTAACTCTGTTCAAGCTCCGCTCAAGCAGGGTTACAGCGGTTGAAGACATGTGCACCATCGACGTGCAGTACGCCTTAGTACACGGCGTCATAGTGCCCCCATGTAGGCAAACGGGATAAAGTGCCTTGCCCGAGGACACAACGCAGGTCGTCCCGGACAAGGATCGAACTCGGGACCAAACTCAGGACCTCTAGCATAGAAGTCAAACAGTCTACCACTAAGCCACCGTGCTCCCAAAAATTGTGATATTAAAGGAAACTTAAGGTTGAGAATACACTGATATGCGACTGCTTGGAATTGAGTTGCATATGTTTGCTGCTTTTCAAGGCAAAACTATGAGCATATCTTCGCTGCATTTCTAGGCAAACTTATGAGCTACAATTGCAAAAGTCAAACATTCTAAATGCACTGATATTATAAAGTATTGTCTATAACAGTGACAGAGGAGTTTGCACAGTTGAGTAATTTCTAATTTTTTTTATTGGGCTTTAATGATACTTTCAACAGCCAAGGTTGCCTTGTGACGGACAGTATTATGAGTGGAGGAAGCCTGAATACTTGGACATACATGTAACCACCAAGCAGTTGTGAGCAACTGTCTAATTCCCCAGCTTACCAATTCCACACAAACAGGGTTAGCACTGGGTGAAGAAAAGTGCACCATCAACGTGCAAAACCTGAACAAAATTTATAACTGCTATCAAAAGATTATGGCTGTTCAACACCTCATATTCAGGTCTGGCATTTCGAAACCATGTCAGGACCAACAAAAAAAAGCCTCAAGTGTATAAAGAATTAATCGGGCCTACTGCAGCAATGACAATCTCTTATTCTCTCAAGGCCAACTGATAGGCACATTAAACTTACCAAGCTTACATTGGGCTCATCAGTCTGGCAAAAGACAAGGCCTGCATATTTAACCCTTTACCCAATGCAGACGATATCAAAATTCCAACTAGAGGGCACATGATATGGTTTTGTTAAAAGATTTGAAAAATAATATTTTTTCAACTACTGAATTTGCTTATTACGTGGGCGGATGCGGCCGATTCGTTGGGTAAAGGGTAAAATGAGTTTACATAAGGTACATGAATAAAAGTTAGCAGGGGTGGAGGGAGGGAATAAGCTTCAATAACAAGGTGCAATGCCACTGGTATCCCCCGCCAAGGGTTTCTAAGTGGAAAAAGGCCCATAACTCGAGAAAAAAAAAATGGACAAAACAGGTTACTTGTGAATAACCTTTCCCCCACGGTGATCTATCAGCATACCAAAGATCATTTAAATCCAACATCCACTGACTAAGATATGAAGGTCCAAAATTGATACAGACGGACAGATGGATGGACAAATGGACAAAAAAATGGATGAATGGAGAGATGGATGGCCCACATTTCCATATCCCAGAAAATTTTATTTAGCGGGGAATAAAAATCTGTGTATCAAGGGGAACAGATGTCTTCCCATTAAATTCACAGGAAGAGTGTCAGATGTTCATATATTACAGTTTTTTATACATGTACATATACCAAATGGAATTCCTGGTATGCATTCATCGCTGAATGCAGGATTGCTAATTGTCATAATTATGGAAAAAAACATGATTCACAACCAAAATTTCGGCCAAGGGACTTCCAGGTTAAACTTGGAGGTCCACTGGTTGAAAACTTGCTTCTCATTTTTATTCTTTTTTCACGGAATATGAGTTTTTGTTTGAGTATAAAATTGTTGTAGCAAACCACACCCCCAGAAACACCTTACAAATTGCATGCTTAACCTTGCACTAAATGCAGTTTGTCTTTCATATTTGATTTTTGTTTTTAACCCTTTACCTAACGAATCGGCTGAATCCGCCCGCCGTAATAAGGAAAAAAAATACCTCACAATTTTGCCCAAAAATGTAATTTTTTTCTTCCAAAACATAGGTTATGAGCATGAGCTCATTCCAATGAGGGGTCATAACCTATGTTTTGGAAGAAACAAATTTAATTTTGGGGAAAAATTCTGAAATTTTTTATTACAAATTTCAGAAACGTGCGTTAGGTAAAGGGTTAAATCAATAGAAAATAATGCCATTTTTTCTAGTGATGAACCGATAATCAGAACCGGCCGGTTGTGGGGCATCGGCCGATTATGACAACCGGCAGTTAAAAACCAGAGGTTTCCAGTTATTCTATATTTAACACAGACTATTAAAAATCCCTTTGATATCTGGCCATTTCAATAAAGTTTCCCCATTAAAAACGTGTGTAGTGCATAGCAGAAATTGAGGGATTTGCAGAGCAGAGATATTACGGAATTTACCAACTGCAATCGGTACGAGATCACCACCATTTCCCGTAGATTGTTGAGTTCATGTAAACATTGGAGAAACACATCAAGGGAGGTAACAAGTTGAAAAACAACATTGAATAATACATTCTGACATATTTGTAAATCATGCACGACTTCACAACACACATTAACATCAAAATTATTATTCATTTAAGACACAAAGTATGTGTGCTCAGTATATTCCTGTTTAATACAGCCAAGTGTATTGTTTCCTTACACAAAACCGTATTAACACTATTTACCGGAATACAACACAATCTTCACTAGGACAATATCGTGTGATTGTATTATTAATAAAGATCTTTTACCCACACCCCTACCAAAATGCAAATATTATTTTGTCTAATATTGCCCAGCACTAAATATGCATATTCTGAGAAGTTATGTGGTATTAAGCTTTAAGCTTTCGTAATCGATGATTTATCAACAAAATTCTGTAGTATAACAGGCACCAACAGATTTTCTTCTGTGTCCTATTTCAACCATGAGAATCAGCATAATCGGCAGAGAAATAATCGGTAATCGGTTGATAACAAGTTTTGATAATCGGTTCATCACTAATTTTTTCTGTGAAATTTACACCACCCAACATCGGTGGTCACATGGCTGTTACAAAACAAAAGTTTCACAAAAAAACACTTTAAATATAATCAGAGTAATCATGATTACAACCAATCTGTAAATGTTATCATGGGACTTGTTACAATCAATAATTTAATAATGAAATAATATTAGACAAGCATTACTAAATTTTAATTGAGGAAATTTGATCATTCACATCCATTCATAAAATATGAAATGATTACTGAATACACATGATATTTAGTTTTACTTTTAAAAAATGCAGATGATTAGCCTACGATTACAATGGTACCCTGTCACTCTGGCCCCAAGTCATTTCAGCCTCGAAAACATTTTGGCCCGTTATTTCAGTCCCATGGTCATTTCAGCCCCATTTTGAGGGTAGAGATCTGCCTCACTGCTCAACGCTTTATACAGTTAAAACTAGAAGTCCTGTCTCGAAATGTGTGCTTATCTAGGCTTAATTGCACATAGGAATTGCGCGCAACTGCCATATCGAATGACATGCAAAGCATGGCAGATTCTCCTGGTTCCTCATAGCAAACACAGGCAATGTTTCTGCCAATGGACCTCTGGGTTACCCGGAGGTCCATTGGCTGAAACATTGCTTGTGCACAGGCCGCATGCACACAATTTGATAGCCTTATTGTGGTCATAACGCGTATATTAACGCGCATATCAACGTGTTATATGTGGCATTGTGCGCATTTCAAGACAGGACTAGGGCTGTCGCGATTATTTGATTAGTCGACTAACCGTCAACTATTGAAGTAGTCGATGTTTTTTATTTTTAGTCGATCGTCGTTCATTTTCAAGGTGGTACACGTCTACTACACGTCGGGGCTAAATTGCATTGTTTTGTGAGGTGAATGATCAATGAAGGTGAATAACTTTAAATATCTAACCATAGTTAACATTCATATCCGGAAGACTGTACGACTGTCACTGACTGTGTAAGAAAGAACACTCACAGTTACTCAAGAAGAATAGATTCTTCTGAATTTCTCCAGTCTTGTACACACGAATGCACCCATTGGAAAACCCAAAGCGCAGAAGTGACAAAATTATGACGAAAGTCAGAACGTCAGATCACTTCTCAAAGTTCGGAACTTCAGACTAAGATCCAATTTTAACAACTGACGAGGGAATGCATAGATCTCAATGTTCAAAATTTCGAGAAACTTATTGCAGAAAGGAAACATATGCAGGAACGTTCTTTGGTAAATTCATTTTAATTCATCAGCTTCAGTCTAGTTCAAACTTGGACCCGCAGTCAGTAATATTATTTTTGGGGTTGGTACGTCCTACAGGACGTACCAACCCCAAAAATTATATTACGGGTCCAAGATTGGACTACATGTAGCTTCAGTCGGGACCGATTTGTTGTTCCCACAACCCCACTTCGTCTGAACACACTGGTGCCATTGTCATTTTCAGAGTTATACGAACAGAAGAATGATTTGCTAAAAAATCATGGGAGGCGACTATTAATCGACTAACCGTCGATTACTGGTCACGATTAGTCGATTACAAAAACTGATAGTCGCAACAGCCTTAGACAGGACTTTTAGTTGTAACTGTACATTACCATAACACTTTGGAAAGGGTTGGGTACTTTGTGTAATAACCCAGACTAGCAGCAGGTGACCATGTGCACAAAGCTTGCCTCTGCTACCAAAGCTGCAAACAGCGAAAAAACTCCACCTGCAGTGAGTGCAGTCGCCGCTGTCGGGTATTTTACCCCTATAAGTTACATAAAATTATAAAATACAATTAAAATGGGTGGAGTCAGTGAGGATTGCCTCGCTACTCAATGAGAAACTTAGGATGGAGTTTGTGAGGACGGTCTCGCAACTTGGCGTGTGGTGAGTGGGATACGAAAAAAAACACCCCTCAGTCCATCAATAACAACAATCACACAACAGTCACAATATACATCAGCAGATTCCTATCTCTCTCTATCTACCTGTAACTTCCCCAAATGAACACTAAAATTTTCTTTGTAATGGGGAGGGGTCCGACACCATTACCCTTCAACCAGTGTGCACTGGAGCTGTAGGTTTTTAAATTTCTTGTTCGGTTTCGGTTTTGGTTTTTCAGGTGGAGTAAAACCTCAGTTCGGTTCGGTTTTTTCATGAGGCCAAATAAAATTCAATAAAACTCATTCTTATGTCCGGAATCATAACTGAATGGCATTGAAATTGAATGAAACTCAATGAACGCCCGAAATAAGCTATAATACATGAAGAGTCACCTAAATATACAGAACTTTTATTGTGCTTGGTCATTTTTCGAGGTCTGACACCTACACGCAACTTGAGGAAAGCTGCAAACACAACTAAACTGAAATGTCAGAAATTCACAGAATGTAGCCTTCTCAGAGTAGTGAGAGTACCCAGACACTGCCAAAGGCAGTGTCTGGGTACTCTCACTACTCTGGGATGGCTACATTCTGTAGGTGCTCTATTAAACTCTGGGATGGCTACATTCTGTGAATTTCTGCAGCAAGAGAGTATTTTAATAAGAAAAAAAGAAAAACCTTAGATTACGGGGTGTCGACGGTTTCGGTTTTAAAAAAAAAAAAACTCGGTTCGGTTTCGGTTAACCTCCAGCTCTAGCGTGCATACTCGAACCTAGTTCAGCGATCCAAACGTAGTGGCTACCCCTCTACGTTCAGATCACAGAACTAACTCAAACCAATAAGATGCTTGTCCCTCACTTCCATCTCTTGTGGCTTCATAAGCAAATAAAGTTATCTGGGTCTGGGACCTCTGGGTTGCATACTTCCCTGCATGTGACGCTACGCAGACCCATGGCAACACCGATATTTGGCGATAAAGGAACTTAACTCATGAGCTTGCAAAAATAGAAACTATTAATTTGAAATGCATAAAAAATTTACAAAACAAAACCCCCAACCAACTCCAAGATAGTGAATTAATAAAACAATTAAATAAAAAAAACTTAAAATTTTTAAAAAAGAATTTATTGGGGCCAAAAATGACATGGCTTATTAATAATTAGTATTGGGGCCGAATTGACTTACATGTACTCCCGACTTGGCAAGCAGTCGCCACCTCACTCTTACTTGAGCACCAACAGTAACTGTTGAGGTGACCAGATATTTTTACATGCAATACGGCGTCGAATATTTTTTCATGTTCAGCCTTTACACCACTTGTACAGCGTACTGTACTAACGAGTAATGATACAAATTACATAAAAAACAGATCTCAAATACGATTTTTTGCAATGGACAGAGTACGAGCATAAGGTTCATGTGAATATCTCCAAACTTACTCAAAAAATGCCTTCAAGGAGTCCGACATGGTGCGTTTTTATCTTACGAGGAAGAGTGAAAACGAGTTACAAATGATACGTTTCACCTCTGGAGTTGCAACATCAAAAGTGAGGACTTGGGACTCTATTTCAGTATTTGTCAAAGTCACGTGCGCGAGTCTGCCGGCGTTTTTACTTTTAGCTTTTACAGGGCTTTTCAAAATTGAAACAATGTTTTTCTTTGTCGTGCCTATTAATGGTATGTTTGTGTTACGGCACGTTATTATTAGTAGCTGTCACTGGTTCGTGGAATTCAACGTTGTGGGGTGGTTGCTTTTAGAAACAAGCCAGAAAAACAGGAAGTATTTTATTGAATTTAGAGCAAGCACTTGGTTCTTCCAGTTTCATATCAAACTGCCGCGGAATTACGTCACTTCCCCTACCTTCATCCGGGTACTTTAAACATGGTGGCATTTTTCTGAGAATGGAGAAGCAACATCGTGGTGGGTGCAAAATTGAAAAATGCTCATCAGTCATTTGAAGCAAAATGTTTTAAGTTAGCAAAATGCAAGCATAACGTAACAATAAATCTATATGAAATGAAGATGGCATAAAAAATTTCCAATCTTGTCCCAACTCCATCAAATTATTCGGCACAGCACTCATAATATTATGAAATTTAGTTTTTCATCGCCATTGTGCAATGTCTGTTCAAATTTTCTTTGATTGTAAAACATATTTGTCGGACTTTGTGCATAGAAATTCATTTGAATATGAATCGATACGTAAATAGTATTTAATAATTGACAGGATTAATTTGCATTTCTTTGTTAGAATGATTATGAAGTGCTGAACAAACTGTCAGATGGTGATGGGTTGGTACGATTGGAAATTAGAAAACTTGAAGACTGGTAGTGGTACTTGCTAAATTTGGATTGTGTTGTTGACACTTGTTTGCCTTAACAGAAACTCTGAGTTGAAATTTCAAATGGAAAATGCACCCCTACATATCACAAATTTGGACATTAACATGTATGCAATCATACTAGTAGTAGATGGGTGCTCTTGTCTAAAATAAAGACTAAACAAAACACGATTCGCCTATGCAGAATCAGAGGAAATATTGGTGGGCTTATTTTATTCCTCTAAATTTACAATACAGTATGTGGAGAGTGGATTGTAACTAAATCACCAGCGGAGTGGAGTTATCACCCAAACTATAACTTTAAAATTTTATACACATGGACAAAAAACAAGCAATGTTTCAGCCAATGGACCTCAGGGTTTAACCCGGAGGTCCATTGGTTGAAACTTTGCCTGTTATGCTTTGCAACACATTTGCAATTATTGCTTGGGTGGAATCTCCACTCTGCAGGTGATTTAGTGATAATACACTCTCCACGTACTGTATCTTTGTAACATTATGATAGTGCAACACTATAAAGCAGTCAGGATTACTGGTGTCGAATGGATTGATCATGCTACATAATTTTGAAAAGCTAACTCTGTCCAAGTGATGCCAAAAGTTAAAGACAGTGACGACAGTTGTGGGTCAGTTTGCAAATACCAGTGTCATCTACTTGTACTATTTCAAGCAACACTTTTTGTGGCAAAAATTTTGAATGTACTTCATATTGTATTTCATACTTATTACCTTCTTGAAAAAAACAAACAGTATTATGGGATAGGCCATCCACAAATGACTATAGTGTTCTCTCACCTACTGAATAATTGTGATTACACTATTATTAATTTTGGAGAACAATGTGGGCCATCACTATCACTGAATGCTGTTAAATTTGGAGGGCGTGAGTCGGAGAGTGGGGGAAGGAATGACCCTCTGTGGTACTGAATTAATGTAGACCTTGTTAGAGCAGCAGACAAACCAGCGGAAGTCAAAAATTATTATTATTGAGAAATGAGGAGACAAAGTGTGAAACAGCCATCACTATTATTTCAGAAGAAGATGCAGACCACCACTATTATTCGACTGGTGAAAGTACTGTCTGAATGGCCTAATAGTAGTGAATGGATCACTTCATGGGGTAGCGAATCAGACATCCTATTTCGAATCTTTGTTGTGTTGTCATTGTCAAGTGTCTCCCTTATTGACTTGTCCGGCAGAGAGAAAGAAGATGTGACAATAAGAACCTGGTGTATTTTCCCTTTTGCCAGATCAACTACTCTCACCTGCCTAATATAGTAAAGTGGCTGAATAATAGTGATTATCAGGATGTTTGATTGGAAATAATAGTGCTGGCATTTTCTGTCTAGTCCTCATTGCCAAATGACAGTGATTGCTGGGATTTTTGCTCCAAAATTAATGATGGTCAGCACTTAGGCCATGAGATTGCTGTATTTTGGATAGGTCTTTTTCGGGTTTTTAAATGTGCCAAATTGGAGAAAATTCTATTTTCAAGGGATATTATTGATTTTTGAAAGGTGATAGTAACTTTACACATCAAAAAGTAGAAAAACACTTGATCAGCAGAAAAGTTTGAAATATTTTTAAAGGAGACAAATTGAGTCAAATCAAGGACACTAATTTTCCATGTTTCCTGTTTTGGACACAGCTTTTACCGCCTTGAATGTGGTGTAATCTAAAGGCCTGTCGGCTGGAACTGAACATGTGGCTCCTATGGGCTCTTGTCAGTTTCTCGACACTATTTTTAAGCAAATAATAAGCAGTGAGTAAGTGACAAGAGTCCATAGGGGCCACTTGTTCAGTTCCCTCCCAGTAATATAGTTGATGCACAAATAGTAAAACCTTTTGACCGGTTTTTGCTGGGTCTTACATTTTGGCTTTCCAGTTTTCCACAGAAACCAAACCACGAACCGGTTACATTGTAAGCACCACGCTCTTTATTTCCAGGCCTAATTCCTGTAAGAGATTTGTGGTCACTTAAACACTTTGACTAAAAATTTAAAAAAAAATGCATGCATATAGAATTTGGAAATTGCGTCTGATATTTGCTCACACATATATGTGTCTTCCAACTTTACACCCAATGGCACAGAATTAATATCTCTTCCCAAACAATATTCTATCCTCACAGAAAAGTGCAGAGATATATGTCGACTGGATCGCAATTCGGTCAAAGTACTTGTTCACTTCAATCACTTGCATTATCATTATACTTTATCAGTAGCTGGAAATGGTCATTCTTAACCCTTTTAAAATGTGAGTAGCAGATGATACTTGCTAAACAAATTCTTAAATTATTAAAAAATTTCAATTTTTGTTTCCAAAACATACATGTAAATTATGACCCCCTTATTGGAACAATCACAAGCTTGTTCCAATGAGGGGCCATAAGCTATGCTTTTGAGACTAAAATTTAAAACGTAATAAAATTTTAATGGAGATTTTTGCATATGACTCTCACCAGTTCTTCCTGTTACATTGGGCAAAGGGTTAATGCTGTAAATCATCAACAGTACGGCAATTATTCAGCTACCTATTAGAGCAAGTGATTAATCAGTTAACCAATGTTAATCCATGTGATTAGTAGATCAAGTAAGCCCTATAACCATTTTGGCTCTGATAAGTTCAGTTCAGCTTTGCAAGTTTGAGGGTTAAAAGAAAGTCATTACCATTACATGTGTAAAGGCTGTTCTATTAATAATTTTTATTTTTTCCTCACATGCTTGTAGTTTGTTACTGAAAACTATGGAAACAAGAGACCAAGCTAGTAATGATTCTACCGAGTGGGATGACGTTCTGGCATCTTATAGTATGAATGATGAAGATGGGAAGGAAGGTGTTACATCGGTTGTAGAAGGAAGTATTGAGAGTGAAAATACCACTTCCCAAGACTGTGAATACGAGGATGGATCTGAAGGTACACACAGATGTCATATAAATGAAATATTTTTCATGTGCATCAAATTTTTTGATAAAAATAAATGTTATGATTTACGTTTTGAACTTTCATGTTTTTCATAATTTCTAAAAAAGCTGTCATCAGCCCTTGAGATTATCTCAGTCCTTCGTTTGAGATGGGCACTATTGCGTTTGCGCCCCCAAGCACCTGTGATTGCAAAAAGACAAGCTCTAAAAATTGCACTCGAAACAAAACAGTCAAGCTGAGCTTCGAAACATGGGCAACTGAACACATCATGTGGGAACGTGTCGCCATTGACTGATTAAAATTATTTTTTTAATTCGCCAGGTCAGTATAACATATACAAATTATCAAATTATATAGCCTTCTTTTATTTGACTACGTCTTCCGAAAATAGACTGCATACTTTGCTGGGTCTTACTCTACTGTATTAGTGAAAACATTATCAGTGTTTCTTTTACACAATGCTCATGCCAAGTTGTATCCTGATTGGTAAATTTTACAAAGCCACCCGTAAGGCAGGATTTTATTGGCCAATCAATAGTGAAATCATCTGCTACAACCAATCAATGGTAGTGCCCCAGATAATTTTGCCATCATCTTCTGTGTGTGAAGTTAATAAAATAACTCCTGAAATCTGTGTCAGAAATACGTGCAAGTATTTCAGCCCTGGGAATTTACCGCGGCATTCGGCAGTGCCGTCGTAAATGCCAATGAAAACGCCATTGACGACGGCAATTTTTTTGCCGTAGTATCAGTTTGATAAAAAAACACATCTGTTCAATTCGAAAGGTGCGAGATAATGGATTACGTAGCACACGTCGGTGGTGTGTGGCAGCTGCCTTCACACGCAAGTGAATAAATGAATTTATTCATTGACAATTTGTCAGGATTCGAATTTCTTTCAATAACGATTGTGCAACGCAAACTTAAAAGCGAAACGCAAGTTGAATCAGAATGGCTCTGTTAATTAGCTCCCTTGATGTGCAACATTAAAACTGAATGATGATTGGTCATCAAGCACCGACGGTTCAGAGGACACTCTCAAACCACGATGCACCACATTGTCAAGTGAATTATAATATTGTTTGCTTCGTAGTTACAAATGGGCAGACTGGGCGGACGCCCAGGGCCCCCATATTTGACAGGGAATTGTGTCATGTTAACACTAGAAGTGAGGTTAGTAGCTCCATTTTTTTAATTTCTCAAATTTTACCAACAAAAATACTGATTTCTCTGTTGAAATGTTCCACAATTTTGGAGCTCGGTGTGCCGTCAGAGACCACCTGAGAGCCTCCAGAAATAAAAATTTTTCCAGACCCCCACCAACGAGGGGGGGACACCCCATCTCGAGTCGTGCTCTCCCCCCTCGCCACTTCGCGGCTCGGACGATGCTTCGCATCGTATTTGGACTCCCCCCCCCCCCCCTCCCCTACCCCCACGATCGACCTGCCGGATTCTCAACGGTGTCCCCAAATTATTCCTGGATATGGCCCTGCTATTACTAACAGTAACTGGCTTCGTTATTTTCAATGAGAAAAAAACCTTCACTTCCTTATTTTACGTTTCCAACCACCTGTGGAAAAAATTGCCGTAGACAATCTTAAAAATGTTGAAATTGCTGTTGAGTTTGATTGGACGACGGCATTTATCTGCCGTAGACAATTTTCCTAATTCCCAGGGCTGTATTTTTTAGAGCTGTAGGGTAACCGAAACCGAACCAAGGTTTTTTGTTTTTTTTAAAGACCGAAACTGTCGACACCCCGTAATCTAAGGTTTTTCTTTTTTTATTAAAATACTCTCTTGCTGCTGAAATTCACAGAAAGTAGCCATTCCAGAGTTGTGAGAGTAACCAGACACTGCCAGTGGCAGTGTCTGGGTACTCTCACTACTCAGGGAAGGCTACATTCTGTGAATTTCCGACATTTCAGTTTAGTTGTGTTTGCAGCTTTCCTCAAGTTGCGTGTGGGTGTCAGACCTCGAAAAATGGCCAAGCACAATAAAAGTTCTGTATATTTAGGTGACTCTTCATGTATTATAGCTTATTTTGGGCATTCATTGAGTTTCATTCAATTTCAATGCCATTCATTTATGATACCGGACATAAGAATGAGTTTTATTGAATTTTATTTGGCCTCATGAACAAACCGAAAACCGAACCAAACCAAGGTTTTACTCCACCTGAAAAACCAAAAACGAAACCGAACAAGAAATTTAAAAACCTACAGCTCTAGCATTTTTGTTTGTTTTCTTACTTTTATCAGAGTTTACATCAAATTAAAATGCCAGTTGTCACATTTTCTACATTGCTAAAATGGTCATTTAAAGAGATGTACAGTAACTGATGTACATGTAGTTCACACCATGCAAAGTTGATAGATGAGGATGAGAGGTATGTGACGGAATATCCTCATATCCTTATCCCCATACGACTCTCAGTACTTTCAGCAAATGCTGGTCGACCTTTAAGGGTCATGATATTGGGTTAAAACTTATGAGGTGAAGTTCAGAACTTCAGAGTACACAATTTCAGCATGCATTATCTGATACTGAAACTGAGGTATTTTCCATGAAAATTTTGATATCAATATCGATTACTGAATTTCAATATTGCCAGCTCTTGTTGTCATAGTTAAGTCTCAGACAGTCGAGAGACATTTTATAAAGAACTCTTTACTTTTTATCTGTCTCAGACAGATGAGGAGTTATTTATAATATGTCTCATCTCGACTTCTATGAAAACCTAGGTAGTAGACATGATGCATTGTCTTAGCATTAAGGCTTCCACGTTTAGACAAAATTGTAAACGTTTAAACGACTGTCTGTAAACGAAACGTAAACGTTTACACACACTAACAATGCAAGTAGTCAATATTTGATAGAAGTGTGTAATAATACACAGTATGTCAATAAGTTCATCATATCTTTGCGTACAGGGCATACAATTTATGTTATTCAGACAGACGATTTACAGTTCGTCCAAAAATGACTTAGACGAACGATCACAGCATGCAAATGCCGAAGACAAAGTCGCTCAGTCTATGGGGGTTGGGGGGGGGTGTCTGGGGATTCTCCCCCAGGTAAATTTTGAAATTTATGGGGGTCACTGAGCTCATTCTGGTGGGTTCGGGGTGAAATTTCTTGTGTTTTTTCAAACAGTAATGTTGAAGCGTGTTGCCATGGCGCACAATAATGACAATACCGGACTTGAGAGTGGAATGCAATGTCGCAAAAATAAACAAAGTCTACAAACCATGCAGGGGAATCCAAATTTTCAAACACTGCAAGTGCCAGTCTGTCTGTCAAACTCCATAAATTGATCCGAAGATCATCCCATGTGTGAATAATAAATTAATAATCCATGTCAGGTGAACGAAATCATCGAGAACAATTGCGTATCACTTTGGGAATATACATGTAAATCCGAATAAACTAAAACATCCCACACATGTTTCGAAGGAAACACCAAAGATAAGCACGTGCCATGCGGCTCACGTGACTGTGTCACATATGATATCACATGATTAGAAGATGATTTTGTTCGGTTACTGTGGCGGCGGCGCCAGACGGAACCAGTACACAGTTTTTCTGAAGCATTATCAAAATATTGCATTGCAAAGTTGGAAATTTTTTTTTTGTTTCTTTGACTTTCTGCATTAATCTGCAATTTTGAAATTACTCTATTAAAACTTCATTCCGTGTACACGTGTACCAGAACTGTAAACGTTTAATGCCCATAAACGAAACGTTCACGTTTACACGTGTAAACGTGGAAGCCTTACTTAGCATACATTGAATCACCCATCTATTGTGTTTGTATTCAAATTTGTCTATCTGTTGAATAAGAATATTGTGTGGGTAACTGGTGAGTATTTTTGGTCAAGTTGTGTCAGTGTCTGTGGGCGTCCATCCAGTCAGGAATTCTGTACCTAAAGTGGTAGGAGGTGTTCCCTTACACAAGATTTCCATTGTCTAAGTACCTGGTATTGTTTCCTTTAGTGGTACATGTAATCCTTTTGTCTGAAAATTTTCAATAGCGATTTACTGTTCCTTTGGGGAAATTGATTAGCTATTGATGAAAATTAACTTTGGACTGATATGTATTGAATAGCAAAATTCAGAAATTGATTAGCAAAATGTTATGTGAATCCAGTTAAATGATAACTTCGACAACCCATTCTTCCCAAATTTCTTTCAAGAGTTATGCCCCTTTGATTGTTTTCTTGTTTGAATTCACAAATTGCGTAGAGTTGCACGGTATATCGATAAACCAATACATACTTGTAACTGAACCAGAATCGATGGAATACTGGTGTAATTACAAAAATATTGGTTTATCATCATTTTTAGCTCCCCGAAGGGAGCTTAACTTATCACTTGCCGTCCGTCGTCGTCCGCCGTGAACTTTACATTATCGACTTCTCCTCACAAACTACTTGACCAAATTGAACCAAATTTTGTGTGCATGTTCCTTATCATATGTCAATTCAAGTTTGTACAAATAAACTTGACACGCCCACAGGGGGCACCAGAAGGGGCATAACTCTGATAGCACCCATAAATTTTTTCAAAAATTCAAAAAAGTCTTCTTCAGATCCACCAGTCAGAATCTTTTCATATTTGTTATACAACATTTCTAAGGGGATCAGATTCAAGTTTGTTCAAATCGAGTCCCTGGGTTAAGATTTGGGCTCTCTTTTGGAGCTCAAAGTTTAACTTGGTGCAATTTGAGGAAATATCTTTAAAAATCTTCTTCTTCAGATCGTCCACTCAGAATCTGTTCATGATTGGTATACAACATCTGTAGGGGGGGGGGGGGGGGTCAGATTCAAGTTTGTTCAAATTGAGTCGCTGGGTTAATATTTGGGTTCCATAGACCCCAAATTTTAACTTTGTGCAATGTGTGGAATATTCGTTAAAAATCTTCTTCAGATTCACCAGTCAGAATCCTCTCATATTTGGCCAGATTCATGTTTGTTCAAATTGAGTTTCTCGGTTAATATTTGGGTTCCCTATGGGAGCCTGAATTTTAACTTACTGCAATATGAGGGAATTTCTTTTAAAATCTTCTTCTTCAGATCCACGAATCAGAATCCTTTCATATTTGGTATACAACATCTCAAGGTGGGTCAGATTCAGGTTTGTTCAGATCGGGTCCCTGGGTTAATATTTTGGCTCCCTATTTGAGCCCAAGTTTGACTTAACATAATGCAATGTGAGGTGATTTCTTTAAAAACCTTCTTCATATCCACCAATCAGAATTCTTTCCTATTTGGTATATGACATCTCAAGGGGGATCAGATTCAAATTTGTTAAATTTTGAGTCCTTGGCTTAATATTTGGGCTCTATGGGCAGGGGCGGGGAGGGGGCATGTTACGTTCAGGTTTGTTCTAATCCATTCCTTAGTGTTTTTCCATAAAATTTGCCTCTCATGACTTCATTCCTTTGTAGTGTTGATGAACCATGTCTAAGTGAATGTGACCCCAAATACTTCTTTGAACCACTTTGGCTGGTGAGCGATTAAGGCTCCTTGGGGCCTCTTGTTTAATTATCCACAATTTCATTTTCAAGATGTCTTGAATAGCAGCCATGACTAAAATTGATGAAAAATTAATCTAAATATAATAAGAAATCATTGGTGAAAAAATCCATTCAATTTACAGGGGAGAATATGTTTAAATATGCCGAAATTATACTTATATCAGTGACAAGAGAAACCCTGTGCTGGGCAGGAATTCAGCATTTGAAAAAATATTTTAAAAAAAAATTCAATAAAACCATATCATGTGACCCCCTCATTGGAACAAGCTCATTGAGCTCATTCCAATGAGGGGTTACTTGATATTGTTTTGATGATTTGTTTCAGAAAAAATTAATAAACTAATATTTAAAAAAATACATTCTGATATCGTCTGCATTGGGTAAAGGGTTATTCGAACCTCATCAAGCATGCTAATTCGTTCCACTGTGATGTTTCAAGTCCCGATTCTGGAACGTATGTTCAGATATCTGAACAGTCTTTTGATATACTAGTATACTGCAGTATTTTGTTGAATACTGATACCAGTATTCAGTTTAGAATATCATGCAGCCCTAAACTTGCGGGCGATGTCAGCCCAATAACTTTAGCAAATGTTATCCAATTTTTACGAAATGCCTCTTCGACTATTTCCAAGTTTCAGTAATTTCAGGTGCTATCACTGATTCCGTTTAGCTACCTGAACTCGTCCCCAGCATCTGTGATGAGCTCCTGTTTTAGTTTTAAATGTCCCTTGAAACTTAACTGAGTATATGATAAATATCGGACACTCCCTAGATTAAAAAATTTTTTGTGTGGTTATAAAATGAGCTTAACTAGCCAAACCAGTTTCAAACTTAATTGTTTTTCATCAGTGGCTCTAAGCCAATGGTCACAGCTGACCACTCCCTTTTATACTCTCCAGGTGACCACACATTTAACTGCTGATTTGTGTGTCATAACTCGGTCATAGGAGTGGCCAACGGTCATCTGACAAATACCAGGTTGAGGGGATGGGGTTGTCTCCTGGTTAACCTTGAGTAGACCAGCACTCTCGACCATTTGACCCTGCAGTTATTAGAGATGAGCCGATTAGTAAAATGCCCCATCAGATGAATGCCGATTATTTTAGACAACAATCGGCCGATACCGAATGCCGATGTCAGATGGTTTCTTTATTATTGAAGCTTACTGCAGAAGCTGGCTGATTTACAGTAATCAGAATTTAATTTACATGCCATTAATAAGAAAGTTCCTTACAGATCATCCATAACACTTTCACTGAGTTTCAGACAATCGGTGATTGCCAATGTTGAACCATCGAGAGCCGATTGTGAACCATAATAATAATAATAACACTTCAGCCGGCCACTGATTTGTCGCGGTTCTCATATGAGAAGGCCTTGGTTACCCATGTTCTACCAACTGCTTCCCTATTCCCGCACTTCTTCTCTCCTCCCAACACTCGGAGACGAACTGCTTGATGACATCCCTTGCCCCATTCTTCCCAATCTCTTCGATTAGTATATTAACCCTCTCCTTTGAGTCTCCCCCTAACCACATGTCCGTCATTAACCAATGGGCGCTTATTGGCCAAGTGCCGATGTTGCATTGATTAATCGCCTCATCTCTAGCAGTTATTGGTCAGTGTAGGTGTGTCCAATCTTTGGACGTGTGTACAGTATGTGGAGAGTGGATTGTAACTAAATCACCCATAGAGTGAAGTTATCACCCAAAGTATTCAAATTCTTTACATATGGAGACCCATTGGCTGGAACTTTGTGTTTGTTATGCTTTGCAATAAATTTGTAATTATTGCTTGGTTGGAATCTCCACTCTGTGGGTGGTTCAGTGAAAATACACTCTCCACATACTGTATGGTGACTGCTTCGGTCTGATATTAATTAGTGACTTGGGAAAATCACTGACTTAATCTCCCTTGGCCTTGTTGAAAAGAAACCTTGCCTCTAGTATGATCTTGTGAATGGAAGGGATTTTTGTTGAGTAGTCAAGGACTTCAATTGAAGTTCCTATGTTGTGTTTCCACATGATAGCTGTTGAAATTAAATGGTTTATGTCTGATATTTTACCAAAGTTAATAAAATTAATAAATTTGTCTCTTGAGTGCATCAAGGCTTTGCAATGCTTTAGCATTGCGAAGCCGTCTTGCACTTAAGGGACGAAATACACCACCACCCAATGCACCAATGCTATTCTGTAGATTATGAGGTCAAAAGCATAAAACAAACCAAGACCATGACCTTTTGCAAGAAATATTACAAAAATAAAATAAAAAAGTGCATGGAATTTTACAAAAAATGGTCTCCGAAACATAAGATCTACTTTATAGGGCCTAATTGATTTACAGTTAAAACTAGAAGTCCTGTCATGAAATGCGCACAAATAGCACGTTGATATGCGCGTTAATATGCACGTTATGGCCCAAGTAAAGCTATCAAATTCTGTACATATGGCCTGTGTACAAGCAATGTTTCAGCCAATGGACCTCCGGGTAACCCGGAGGTCCATTGGCAGAAACATTGCATGTGTTTGCTATGGGTAACCAGGAGAACCTGCCGTGGTTTGGATGCCATTCGATATGGCAATTGCGCGCAATTCCAACGCGCAATTAAGCCAAGATAAGCGCACTATTCGTGACAGGACTTCTAGTTTTAACTGTAGCATATCCAGGTGCCGTCTCCTTAAGAATATTATAAAAAGACAAAATTACTCTGGCCAAAAACGAACATCAAGACTAAGCCTAGAAGGATTTCTGAATGTTTGAAATGACTGTTGAATGACTCCTTGCGCCATGCACACCATATTTCTGTTTGGGCCTAAAAAAGCTAAAAATCTGTTTCTCTGGCTCTCCCGCATGGTCCTTTTGGCTACTCGCATGCTCTCTTTTTATAACCATTGCAAAGTTCAAAAAATAAAAATTAAATGGTATATGTCTGATATTTTATCCAAGTTAATAAAATTGATAAATTTGTCCCTGAGGGCAACAAGGCTTTGCAATGCTTTAACATTGTAAAGCCTTCTTGCAATCAAGGGACGAAATACATCACGACCCATGCTGTTCTGGATTGTAGATTATGAGGCCTAAGACATAAAACAACCAAGAACATGAACTTTTGATTACCAAGAAATAATTACAAAATATAAGAAATAAAATAAAAAACTGCCCACCCGCCCACATGCAATTTTACAAAAAATGGCTCGAGAAACAGCAAATCTACTTATGAGGCCTTTTCTGTATTTTATTTCCCCCACTGTGACAGTGGAACAAACAAAGAGTTTGAAAGAGTCACGACACAGAGATGATAAAACTTGTAAAATATCAGCTTTATGTACGTAAATCTAGGAAGTCAGTTTGAACAGTGTCCTGTCAACAGTTAGTAATAATAATGAAATGTGTCAGAAATTAAACAGACTTCGTAATCTCATTTTCCAGCTAAATTGTTTGATAGATAAATATTACAATGAAATTGCGACATTGAATCATTGGGCAGAATTGCCAAGGAATGGGCAGAGAAATTTCAAGTCACATGACAACAGTTTACCAGCAGTTTCCACTTATATTTCTGAACTGAGTGATGCAGACATTGGTCCCCACCTCTCCTCTATTGAAAAGTCAGTCATATTGAATTGATAACAACCCTGACCCTGGTCCTTCATGTACCACTAGTGACCACGCTATTGCGAAGAGTACTGTAATCACATTTCAAAGGTTGGTTTTCTGTTTGAGAACATAGTTGCAATCAACTGCACTACTTTGTTGATTACACTGATGGTGCCAGTTTACCACTCAAAAATGCTCTGATCATACATCAGAGATATGACTCCAAATCAATCCTTGTTACTCTCGACTTGGGTGGGCTTGGAGGTCTAATAAATTAATAATCCTTAACATTTATCTTATGAAATCATTTTTTTTTATCGGTTTGTTCAGTTTATCAGCATATAAAAGGGAGTAAAAATTTACCGATTTTTTCAACTAAAATTGATTTTTACCTCAACTTTGGCGTAGTCAAATTTGAGGTTATGCCATGGCCCGTCGTCTTTCTGTCCGTCTGTCAACAGTTTAATACGGCTCGGGGTAGAGGCCGTATTTATGAACCGATCTTTATGAAAACGTTCTGATTGGAATAAATTTTGTATGAATGTTCAGTAACATGGAATTCATCACATATAATACAGGTTTTTTTCTTGTGCAGAAATTATGCAAATTAGATGAACTTGGATTTATCCAGTGCTACTTATACACAGTAAGTACACCTGTCAGTATGGCTTGGGCTAGGGACTGTACTTATGAACCGATCTTCTTGAAACTTCTTGGTTACCTTTCTTATCACCTTGAGACAAGAACGAGTGTTTTGGGGTGCACTCCGAAATTCAAGATAGCTGCCGATGGCCATTTTGTACCGAAAATAGGTACAATCAGTTTTTTGTACAGAACTTCTATTTTATACAGGTTTTTTCTCGTGCAGAAATTATGCAAATTAGATGGACTTTGACTTATTCAATGCTACTTATACACAGTAAGTGCACATGTCAATACGGCTCGGGCGGGAGGCTGTATTTATGAACCGATCTTCATGAAACTTCTTGGGTACCTTTGTTATCACCTTGGGACGAGAACAGATGTTTTGAGGTGCTGTCCAATGTTCAAATGGCTGCCGGTGGCCATTTTATACCGAAATTAGGTGCAATCAGTTTTTTGTACAGAACTTCTAGGACTATGTTTGTTATCATCATGGGATGGTAACGAGTGCTTTTGGGCTCGGCAAAAAAATTCAAAATGCCTATCGGCAGTCATATTTACAGGAATTGTGTGTATTACATTTTTTGTACAGAACCTGTAAAGAAGATTTTTTATGTCAGTAATGTTTGCTATAAATTTATTAGGTGCCTTTATTATCACTGTGGTATGAGAACAAATATTTTTGGGTTCAGTCAGACCTACTCGTGAACTTAAAAAGGGAGATATAAATTAAAAATCTTTTCCAAAAACACCAGACAAAATATTGTTTCTTGAATTCAGTATCCCTAGGATGTGTATATTCAAATGTGTTGAAGCCAAGTTCCTGAGTTAATATTTGATGTTGTTTGGGGAGGGTAAATATTATTAGTACAACCCGATTTTCTATTTCCAATGAGAAAAATAAAACCACCTCACCCATGGGAACCTTATGAGCTAAAGATAAAAAATTCAAATACCTTTTAAGAAGGACTGAACAAATATTTATTAATTAGTATGAATCAACCTTAGAAGGGTTTGAATCAAATGGGCCAAAACAGTTGCTAACATTTGGCTTACGGTGTACCATACAAGGATCCCCATTGTAACATTAACCCCATGGAGATTTTTTTTCCAGTTTAGCATCTAACTGTCACCCACCTTTACAATACTTTACCTGAATGTTTGTTACAGGCTACGGTCAGTATTTATGTACAGAACTTTACAATACTTTATATGTACCTTTGTTATCAGGTCATTACCTACAGTATAGTCGTCGTGAACTGGTCACTTTCCATGCGTGGGCAATATTTCCACGGACGCAATAATATTAGATTCCAAGCACTAATTACAGGAATAATTATCAAAAATTTAATTAATGAAACACCTGGTATAACCCGGTGCTTCATTAATTAAAATTTTGCTGATGATGCTTTTTACTACCTGGTAAACACATTCGTGTGAATTACGACCAATCCACTGGCGACTGCACTGTAGATCTGTGTCATTGCTGTGTCACATAATTTACATGTACATGTCTTACACAAGTTGAGCTACAGTGTAGGGGTGCACGATATTCAAAACTGAATACCGGTATCGGTATTCAAAAAATACCATGGTATACCGGTGTATCGAAAACTGTTCAGATATGTGAACACAAGTATCTCAATCGAGACTCGAGGCATCACAGTCGGGAACGAATTGGCTTCCGGGTTAAACCCGGAGGTCCATTGGCTGAAACATTGCTTGTGTTTTTTGTCCATATGTATAAAATTTGAAAGTTATAGTTTGGGTGATAACTTCATTTCGTGGGTGATTTAGTTACAATCCACTCTCCATGTACTGTACCTTAAAATGATATTAGTAGTCTACCCAGCAGACTGAAACAAAATGGCCCCCGCAAATCATAAATGACCCCCCCCCCCCCCCCCCCCCCCCCCGGTGTCATTTTAGGTAAACCCAAAATGGCCCTCCAGTGGTGATTTGAGGCGAACCATAATGGCCCTCCTGTAATTTTCAAAATTACAAGCCTATGTGCCCATGAGTAAGTGAATGTCTGCACATTCTAATTTAGAAGCTTCTTATTCAGATGTGCAGTTTGGAAAGCCAACTGGGGGGTTATTAATCACCTTCAGTGATAGTTCTAGTTGAGATATTTTGTCACCTTGTACATGTTGAACCGCCACTGGGTGTGTTATGCAATAACCACTGGTGCTCTTGTTATACAGACAGACATGAGGATAGAAAATATGAATTTGTCAATGTGGCCAAATTAAGTTAGACAACAATGATAGTCTTTCAGCTGACTGTTTGAGTAAAACTAGAAGTCCTGTCATGAAATGCGCACAAATAGCACATTCATTTGCACGTTAATTTACGCGTTATGACCATAGTAAGGCTATCGGATTCTTTACATATGGCCTGTGCACAAGCGATGTTTCAGCCAATGGACCTCCGGGTCACCCGGAGGTCCATTGGCAGAAACATTGCCTGTGTTTGCTATGAGTAACCAGAAGAACCCAATGTGCTTTTGATGCCATTCGATATGGCAGTTGCGCGCAATTCCTACACGCAATTAAGCCTAGATAAGCGCACAGTTCGTGACAGGACTTCTAGTTTTAACTGTAGCAAGTGTCACAGATGGACAGTCTTTTCCCTTTCTCTTTCTTCATAATATTGATCATATTGTTTTCTCGTTGTAGAAGGAGAGGAAGGAGATACTGACGAGAATGGAAGTGATGAAGAGGAAGATGATGATGGAGAAGATGTGGAAGAAGAAGTATATGAAGAGGTTGAAGATGGTGAGGATGGAGAGGTAGTTGAATTCGAAGGTAAAATCACATACTAATTAAATCACATTGAAAATATCTCTGTATTCTGTAGTTCATCTCGGAACACTTTTTTCACACACCGAAGTTATCAGAAACTAATCAGTAAACTTGCAATTAACCCTAGAAAGCACAATGGCTCAGTGGTTAATCTTTATAACAAGAAGTCCACGGTTCAGTCCCCTCTAGAGTTAGTTGTGTTGCAGCCCTGGTAATTTACCCTCGGCAATCAGCAGTGCCGAGGAAACGAAAAATATCCACAGCAAAAATACTGCCGAGGATGGCTTCTTCAGAAAGCCGAGTGGTGGCAGAAATTGCACAACTTCCAGGTTATACAAGGAATCCAACCATGTGGGTTGCACTCTGCTGTATTGCTAATCTTACAATTTACAGTACAAATTGCAGCATAACCACTAGAAACTATGTGTTCTGCTTCTTCTATGTTAATAACACTAGAATCTGACATCAGTTTCTGGAAAGCTCTGTAATGATTCTAGTGTTATCAACATAGAAGCAGTGAGTCTGAGTGAGATACTTAGTTTGTGGTTATGATGCATCTTATTTTCTCTAATACTATACATATTGATCAAGTTGCCTGCTTACTTCTAAGATTTTTCTCAGCATTCACACGGTTCATGATATTGGCATTATCTAATTTGTATCTCAAACTATTTTCACATGTTAAAGTTACTTGAAAGTTTCCACTTCACTGCATACTACATACACATGGCAATTGAGACTATTCCCTGCCCCCATGATGTTTTTTTGGCTCACCAACGTTAGTTGTGTGAGCCTATGGCATAGCCCTCATGTCGGCGTCCGCTCTCAAATATTTTGAACTTTTGTGTACAGGTTTTGATTTTTTGGCTTTTCAAATTTTTTTTTAGTTTCAGCATATTGCTATAGTGGTTCACTATAACATTTAACTCTTATCCAGGGTATTTTGTCTTAATTTTAACCCTATGAATCAAATTTTAGACTTATTTTGATGTTTGCGTGCAGGTTTTGATGTTTTTTTTTCCTTTCTTCCAAGTGGAGATTTACCTTGCAGCATATGTCCATGCTTTTTATTGTATGTAAACATGCATCTTAGGGCTATGTTTGTATTATTTAACCCTTTTCCTGCTGAATTACTTCAATTTTGGACTTTTATGTACAGCTTTTGGACTAAGGCTTACAGTTTCTTACTTTTATGTACAGGTTGTGATAAAAAAAAACAATTTCAAGTGAGGTTGACCTCACTGCATATTGCAGTGGTGGTTATTATAACATTGATATCTTTCCAGTGCATTTTTAAAAAAATGTTAACCCTTTGAATAGATTTTTAGACTTATTTTGACGTTTGCGTGCAGGTTTTCATAGGTTTTTTTTTTTCCTTTCTTCCAAGTGTAGAGTTTCTGTATATTGCTCTGGTGGTTCACTATAACATTTAACTCTTTTCCAGGGTATTTTGTCTTAATTTTAACCCTTTGAATCAAATTTTAGACTTATTTTGATGTTTGCGTGCAGGTTTTGATGGTTTTTTTTCCTTTCTCCCAAGTGGAGATTTATCTTGCAGCATATCTCCATGCTTCTTAGGGGTTATTATTATATTATTTAACCCTTTAGCTGCTTATTTTCTTTAATTTTGGACTTTTGTGTGCAGGTTTTGAACTTTTTTTTTTTACTCCAGCCACCCGTTTACATTGGCCACCTGTTGGTGAGCCACGGGTAAGGATACCCCCTCTAGTTACACAATCGAACAGGCTTCACAGCAGTTGCCGTAGAACCACCAGTTTTCCACAGCAATTTCTTTGCCGAGGAAACAAGAATGAATTACCAGGAGTGCTGTTGTGTCCTTGGGTAAGGCACTTAATTCTGTTTGCCCATGGTAGTGCTATGTATTAAGGCGTACTGCATGTCGATGGTGCACCTGTCTCAACCAATTAAAACCCTGCTTGTGGAGAGTTAGTACGTTAGGAAGTCTGACAGTTGCTTGCCGCTGTTTGTTCAATCTCTCCAAGTACTCCAGCTTCCTCCACCTGTAATACTGTCTGACACAAGGTAACCCTGGCTGTCGAAAGTGTCATTAAACCCCTATAAAATAAATAAATGAATTCATGTGTACCCTAAGATATCAAAATGTATTTTAAATGTTTTTTCATTTTTTTCAAAAAATTTCAACAAACCCATATAATATGACTCCTTTAACAGTGTACCCTGAGAATTTTAGGTGTTTTATTAGTGGTTTACCGATAATTGCAGCTAGGGCTGAAACGGTCATGGGGTTTTCATGACGGGCTAACCGTGCCCCAAAATTGGGGTTAATCGATTAATCCTGGTCAATTCTGAAGTATGTGTGAAGAATATCAATGTTAATCAACATAAATGGGTCTTTTTCAGTATTTCTAGAAATAGTACTGGTCGTGATGTGGGCCTGTGGGCACTCTCCAATAATTTGTAATAAAACAAGTTTTGAATAACAAATTCAGACGACCAAAAAAAATCTAGCCCTCAACCAGATAATCACTAATGTGGAAAATATCTTGTTATTTGTACTTTCCGACGTTTGACATTGCATTTTGAAAAACATTAAAGAAACTGAATTCCCAGTGACGTTTGAACATCAGGATAATTAAAGCCTCAAAGGGTTAAACAACTATGGCTAGGTGAGCGCCTCAGGTCCCATGGAGGCCTCTTGTTTAAAAATCATCTACTTCAGATTCATGAGCCAGAATCTTCATATTTTGGTACAGTAGAACCTGTCTTGAGAGACCGCCCTTTAAGCCACAGACAGGTGGTCTCTCATAACAGGTTTCAGGTTTTCTCAAGTCAGTGAATAACCAACCAAAAAATTCAGAAATGGAGAAGAATGGATTTTTGTAATTACTTTGTAGTTGTTCATGAAGTTTTTGTAACGAATTGAAATGGACTGTTATAAAAATTATAAAAATTGAAGATTTTCAACACTAATTTATTGTTATAATTTTTATAACAGTCCATTTCAATTTGTTACAAAAAGATTTTCAACACAAATTTATTTTTATTCCTATCAGTCACATTTCAGGTATGTATGAAATTGTTTATTCAGCAATAATCCTAATCTTTTCATAGGGGTCTTATAAAAACATCTCAATCTTCAATGAGTTAGCAATTGAAACCCAATTAAGAGCTTTTAATTATGTTAGTATAACCACAATGGATTTTCCAATTCCAGAACAGGTAAAAAGTTTTTGTCATGGTTTCAGTCTTCAAAGGGGCGGTCTCTCAAGACAGGTCTATTATGGCATAAAAATACAAGTTGGTACCAGGTCACAGTGGTCTCTCAAGACAGGTGGTCTCCTATAGCAGGTCCATTATTGAGTAAAACCAATCGGTGCCTGGTAGATGTAGTCTCTCAAGACAGGTGGTCTCTCAAGACAGGTTTTACTGTATCGAGCATCTTTAGTGGGTTGAGGTTCAAGTTTGTTCAAAGCAAGTCCCTGAGTTCATATTTGGGCTCCCTATGGAAAGCTGAACTTTAATTTAGTGCAATATGAGGACTATTCTTTAAAAATCTTCAAATTGTAAAATCTTCTTCAGATCTACCGGTCTGAATCTTTTGATATTTGATATGAAGCATCCTGAGTTGTTTAGATTTAAGTTTGTTCAAATCAATTGGTCATATTTGGGCACGCCATGTGAACTCGAATTTTAACTTGGTACAATGTGAGGAATATTCTTTAAAAATTCTCTTCTCCGGATCCATCAGTCATTTTTTTGTGCAGAATCCTTTGTGAGCTCGAATTTTAACTCGGTGCAATATGAGGAATATTCTTTAAAAACCCCCTTCTTCAGATCAATCAGTCAGAATCTTCTGATATTTTGGTTTGCAGAATCCTTTGTGGGGTCGAATTCCAGTTTGTTCAAATAAAGTCGCTGGGTTCATATTTGGGTTCCCTATGGCAACTTAAACTTTACTTGGTGCACTATGGGGAAATTCCTTTAATAATCTTCTTTAGATCCACCACTCAGAATCGTTTGATATTTGATATGCAGCAACCATAGGGGGTTCAGATTACAGTTTGTTCAAATCATGTGCTCTGATCATATTTAAGCTTCTTCTTGACCTGCCATCATCCGAGCTAAAGACTTTTCTTTAAAACATTTTCTCATCTACAAGTCAGATTCGGACAGATCAGATTGTGGTAAATTTTACTTAGATGTGAAAGTGAGTATAAAAGATTAACATTTGCTCAAATGGGGACCACAAGGCCCCTTGAGGCCTCCAGGAGGGAGGCGGACAAAATTATACTTTTTTGACTTTGTACGAAGGGTTTTTGAGGGTGGTGATTGATTTTATGACAAAAATGAACTTTTACCCAGGTTAGGGGAGGTGTGGGGGACGGGAGGGAGTGAGTGAATGTACTTGGAGATTTTTTTCTGACTGCTTTAAAATGTGTTTTGAAGGTGTTTTGATTACTTTTACATGCTGAATGTGACTTTAAATCCTTTTTTAAACAATTTTATCAGGTGAGCAATTAAGGCCCCCTGGGGCCCTTTGTTTTTTGTATGCGAATATGTTTTGATGAATATGTTTAAATAGTTAAGTGCTAGGAGCCTCTTTCATTGCTCTGTTGAAAAGTGCTGAAAGCCATTGAAGTGTCTTTGCACTAAGTGCATTTGCCGATTGTTTGTTCAGCAGTTGAGAGAAATATGGTCATATAAAATAGCCTTTTTTATAATTTATTGGTGAGTATCATACACTAATAAATTGTGAGAAAACAATTATGTGAATAAATTCTTGCTAAACTGATACTCCCCTATCTGGTTCCATGACATCACTGAAAAAAATACTCTTGTTGCAGATCACCTTTGAAAAATAATTTCGCTACAATCAGCTAATGGGTAAAATTGGTTTTCAAGCAGCATTTATGATGAATGGCACTTGTATGAGGGGAAAAATCCCATTTATATTTCATAAGGCCATAAATCTTACTGTACTGTTTGTCATTTAACCCTTTACCTAACAAATCGTCCGCATCCGCCCGCGTAATATGCAAATTGAGCAGTTGAAAAAATTAAATTTTTCAAAATATTTCAACAAAACCATATCACGTGATCCCTCATTGGAATGAGCTCGTTCAAATGAGTTGTCACATGATATGGTTTTGTTGAAATGTTTTGAAAAATTTAAAAAATGATATTTAAAATAATAAATTTTGATATCGTCTGCATTGGGTAAAGGGTTAACGCTTGTAATTTGGGGTTACTATTTTGCACTTGACAGAGTGGGTGACTGACGAAGAAGGTGATAGTGATGCATCACCAGAGAACAGCCAGCAAGCCGCTGCCGAGGCAAGTGATTCTGATGGTGGAGAAACAGAAGGATGTCCAATTTGTTTGAATCGATTCAGGGACCAAGATATTGGAACTCCTGAGTCATGTGATCACAATTTCTGCTTAGAATGCATTCAGGAATGGTCAAAGGTATGATATATATTCACACATGAAAAATTTCCTCTGATCCCAGATTTTCGCTTTTGAACATTTTTGTAGAACTGAAGAAAAAAAAATTCATAAAATCGACGAAATTTTAAAAGTGGGCCAAATTCGCCTGGGGTGAAATTAATGAGACTGTTGTGACGATAATTTATACCCATTTGGAGTACTCCAACTGTATAAATCAAATGTGTTGGCCATATTTTTAAAACAATGGCATAATTGACTTTGAGTGAAATTGCTATCCGTTATAATTGAACGGAATAACAAATCACTTATTGATGAAAAGGGGTTGAAAAATGGATGGAAATGGTCCTGGTTGGAAATGAAAATTGAAGAATTTGTTGAACAGTTGCACAAAATACGTTGGAACGGGAAAGCGTACTGTACGCTGTGTGACCTCAAAATAAAATATGACAGTCGCAGTAAACCAGCACTAAATGACCATATGAAGACTATAAAAAAAAAGAAAATCGTTGCGGCAAATTATTCGCTTCCTGGTATTTTGCTTCAACAGTTGGAAAATCTGAATCTACACATGCACCATATGGCATTCATCCCATGCTCAAGAACTCAATTATGCCCAACCTCATAAAAACCTGCAGTAGTACCAGTTAGTGACAAGAGTAGTGAAGAGTGAGGCAATTGTATTGGCATTTCTGGCAAAAAAATCCCTTCCGCTTACCATGGCATCAGATCTTATTATTTTAGCCAAGTCTTTGTATTGATGAAAATTGTACAAGAATACATGGTTTGTACGCAAGTCTGGAAGTCTGGAAAAAGTATGGAAAATGACGTTTTCATATAAATGGTATGAAAAAAGTATGGAAATTTAATTAAATATATTCAGAACCACATTCGCTGTCCATTAAATTCAAATTTCGTACCAAATTTCTTTTTAATTTAGTTTTTATTTCATTTTGAATCAAATTTCGAAACTCATAAAATTTAGGCCTTTGTAACCCAACATGGAAATAACCGATCTGACCCGAACATTAACGACCATTAATTGATCCATATATTTCCGTGATCAAAATGGCTGCACCCAGTGATAACGTGTTTATGTTGTGAACGTCAAGAAAAACAACACACAAACATCAAAGTTTAATCTGCTAAGTTGAGGTATTAACATGAAAGGAAATGTGAAAATGTTTGTTTTCAGAAACATGGTTGGAAATCCCAAATATACACACTGGATTAGCAGGAACACAAAATTCAAAACAAAGTCCGAGGCAAAATGTCTCGTCTGTGACAAGTCTTTTGACGTCTCAAATACAGGGGAAGTGGCATTAACAAGACATAAGGCCTCCAGAAAACATACTATTTTGGATCAAAAATGCTCAAAAAAACACATACAAAAAAACCCCAGCACAGCCAACAGTTGTTGATTGACTTGTTATTGAGGAATTTTAATAGTTTTGGTTCATGACATTAGTAGTTGTAGCAGTAGTAGAATATTTTATTCAAGTGTCACATTTCAATACACATACATAATATACATAGAGAGTATTTACAAAATATTTATATGAAATCCAGCCTATGAAGGCTTATAAGACACATTTTTATCAGTGGTAGGTCATTTTTACAGTAGTTCATAAAAAAACAAAACAAAAACCCCAAAAAAACCCAAACCCGAAAAACTAAAACACATGCACGCCCACCAAAACACACACACACACACCCTTGCAGACACACACACACACATGATGTGATGATTGGTGGTAAAACTCAAGAGATGTGGCAGTAAGGTTAAACTCCAACACATTGCATGTAGATGTAAGTGTTTTGTAAGATATATTTTTTGATTTATCTGGTCACCCCAGAGGTTAAGAAAAAACACTGTGATGGCTACGAAGGGTATGGAAAAAATAGAGGATCTGGAAAAAGTATGGAATTTTTTTTCTTGGTAGATGTAGGAACCCTGAGAATAACAAGATTATGTACCCAGCAGGTACAAGATACTTGTGTATGGTTATTGGTCACCTAGCAGGGTGAACTTGTACTGTTGTAAGATGCATGGGAAGACAATAAGTCTTTTCATGTGTTATCAGCTGTGTAGCCTACCTGGTGACTAGTGTTGGGAGGTTAGTAAATTTTTGCTCGGTGTCGGTATCTACTCGGTTTTTTACAAAAAGAGTTGATTCCGGTTTCGGTTTCAGTTATTTGTCCTGAAAAACATAATTTACTGAGGTATCTATCAGTTTGTTGCACTAATTTGCCGTCAGTGCCATGGATCATGTATGTTATCCCCCATTACTAGTTTTGTTGAAATAAATATAAAAAATACAAGCCCAAATCTTTTAGTTTTCTCCACTTTTCATGGTCTCCACCTCAAAAGTCCCTTCCCAGATACACTCATCTCTTTTGACAACCTGAGCCAGGTGAGCGTTTTAGGCTCACTTGAGCCTCTGGTTTGTTTTGGTGTTTTGCATGGTGGATTGTGCAATTTCCTGCTTCGTGGAATGTTTGTTGAGGCAAATTTGATGCATTGTTCATTACAGCATTACAAGTTTTTGATGGAAATGACTTGACATTGTCCGTACCACTGAAACAGTCCGTCAGGCGCACGTGCGTTCTTCGCTTGCAATGTCACGTTACATTTATCGCTATTGCAATAGCGTTACAAGATCTTTTATCACCACATTTTTATCGCTATTAATATTTCTGTCTGCGATTGCATTTTTGGGAGTAAATGGTAGCCTAGATAAAATACATGAAATGCAATTACCCTTAGTCTTTGTAAGACTGTGACCCGGGGCCCTCCTGGCCCTCATAGTCCTTGAGCAACCCGTTCAAATTTCATCTGACTAAAACTGAAAGAAACTGGCCGCATTTGGGTCGACTCAGTTCACGCTTCATATCGAAGACAAAAATCACATAATCAACATTCTACTTGTTGTACTCAGCCCAAATATAATTTATTTACGTGTCTGCATCATTTTTTAATGCAAACACAGCATCAAATTCAAGAAAAGTTGAAAAATATCCGACTTCACCACGTTGAAAAACATCGATTTCAAAGATAAACAAATGGTACTACACATGCGCATGTGATATACGAATAACTTTTATTGGTAACTCACTCCCAAGGTTTTCACAATATCTCTTCTAATTTCAACTGTAGAGGTTCGTTTTCGACTTTGATTTTGTCCAAATATAGAAATTGGGCAAAGTGAGCGGTGCCAAGGTGAAGATATTGCTAACTTCACTTCGCCCTCTTATGCGGTCTTATCCCTGCTTTGATTTCATCTCAGTCAAGACAGGCGATTGATGTTTTTGAAGGGAGATGGCTGCATAGTGGTATTTGAAAGTTTGCAATATTGCATCTTCGGATTTGTTGTGTACAACACTTGTTGATTATAACAACTGCGTGTTGAGAATGCAGCATTGACACTTGACAGTTTATACCTGACAGACCTGCAGTACTGTGCGATTCCTTGATGTTAGGTGAAATAGTATACAAACAATTCGAAAAGTTTTAAAAACCTTAGTAGTTACCTGCCATCCATTTAACAGGATTAGGGCTGGGCGATATGGGAATCTGAATACCGGTAACGATATCAGAAAAAATATCGCGATATACCGGTATATCGTGCACCAGTGTGTGAAACACATATTAAGTGCAAAGGATATCATGAATAAAAAAGATATTTTTGGAGCAAAAGATAGAAGTATCACTTACTGCTCTGGAAAAATGAGTGATTTGAATGGAAGACCATAATAATCCATGTCTACAAAGTTATTGAACCTATTGTTTAATACGAAAATAAGCCATAAAATTATCATGGGTTTACTGGCTTTCATCTGAATCTGGGATACAAGTAAATTAGTCTTTGTCAATTTAATTCCTGTAAAAACATGGCCAGCCTCTCTTGACTGATAAGCGTTTAATTACTGAGCCAGTCAATTGTCACATTGTGTTAATTGCGTATGTGTCTTCATGAAAACAGTGGCAAACAAAACTTTTTATCAAAACAACGGGTATCCAGTTGATGGAATTACGAGGGCCTGGTTTCACAAAGAACCAGTAGTAGCTCCTCCCCTTCTCCTATCTTCCAGCAGTGAACTTCCTAAGATGACAATGTCAAATGTCATCTGTCACATGCCAGGCCAGTCGGTCTGTTGCTATTAAGCACGCCTCCAAGACGTGTTCACCCTTCACTTTCATGATAGTCTGCAAGTGTCAATCACCAGCCGACAATGTTTTCTCCCAGTGATGGAATCACACCTCTGTCATATTTGACAAAAATTGTTGCACATTTCGCAATTGTGAATATGTGTGATTTGAAACATTTTTGTGTCAGATTGCTGACAACGAATTAAGCGATAAGTATGGCTTGCTGATTACAGTTCAAACAAATGCGACCAACAGCAAGTGACCGTGTTTTTACAGCGTGACAGTCGGGTGTGTTTTCCGTTACTCTCATCATCTCTCGCTGTTTATCATTTGTTCACGAAATAAGGAAAGATAAACTTCCTGTATTTTCAAAGCAACTTTCTGTGCGATTTTACGAAAAAAAACATGTTGAAATTTTATTATCATGTGACCCAAACCAATATCGTTACAGACGATATACCGGTATTGCCAAAAAATAGACGATATTTAACCGGTACTGATTTCAATACCGGTATTTACCGGTATATCGAAATATCGCCCAGCCCTAAACAGGATATGTTCTATTGTAGTTTTATCATTTTATTGTTGACAAAAACAGAACTGCCAATGAGCAGCGTTATCTCTGAGCATGCGACAGTTTCAGAGAACGCGCCAACAAAATTCTGTAAATTAGCATAATTGACCCTCCATTTATTCCCATGTCAACTTTGAGGTTTCAAAACTTTGTAAACGTTATTTACCTCCTATCTAATTTATTACGCGCCATGCGCAGATGATTTGGGGTCTAAGATAATTTATAATACTTTTACAACACTTATTGTCGGGTAACTTTCAATACCTATATGGTTGAATATGAGTGATCCTGAGGCTGTTCCCGGTTTATTAAATTTACTTAACGATTCTTGAATCGCATGTGTGGATTCTTACGTAAGACTTTTTCATATTCCTTCTGGTGGTGGTTCTGTAGATATCATTTAAAATATAACAAATGTGCTACGACTGTTTTGGGGGATTTGTTGTCAATCCTCTTGAAGAAACCATAAACAGAACAGCGTTCACCTTTGCCTGACATTTTAGCTTTGGCGTCGTGGTAACCGGTTCTCGTCAGATCACCGAAGTTAAGCAACGTCGAGTGCGGTTGGAAGTTGGATGAGTGACCATTTCAGCGACTGATTTGCGCTCCCGCATTGTGTCCTTGGGCAAGGCACTTAACCCTGATTGCCTACATGGGGGGCACGATGACGCTGTGTACTAAGGCGTCCTGCACGTTGATGGTGCGCATATCTTCAACCAATCTAACCCTGCCTGTGCCGCGGTGCAGAGTTACGATGTTGGAGAGCTGACAGCTGCTCGTTGTTGCTTGGTGGTTCTCTCCGGGTACTGCAGCTTCCTCCACCCGTAAAACTGTCACGGTCACGATTACCCATTGTGCATAAGTATGTGACCTTAAACACCAATAAATAAATAATAAATAAATTTGGCGTGCGGAACGCATGTGATTGAGGAGTCATAAACTTACCAATCTTTGTTGAAACTGAAAGTTTATTTTTTTTTGTTAAGGCTGTGATTCGGTTTCGGTTTTGAAAAAGAACCGAACCGAATAACCACCCAGCCCTAGTAGGTGGCGGGGTGGCTCAGTAGGTAGAGGTGCATGCTGCAAGCCAAGAGGTCCTCAGTTCAAAATCTCCCACCTGCGGCAATCGTGTTGTGCCATTGTACAAAACACTTCAACCCACCACCCCCTCCCCCACCACCCCCCTCCCCCCCCCCCCCACATTGTGTCCCAAGGCGTATTGCACGTTGATGGTGCACTTGTCTTCAACCAATGCTAACCCTGCTTGCCATTGCTCGTTGGTTCTCTCCAGGTACACCGGCTTCCTCCACCCATAAAACTGTCCGACACCAGATGACCTTGGCTGTTGAAAGTGTCATTAAACCCCAATAAATAAATATGAATCTAAATTTGGGATAAGCCATTTTGGTTCTCACAAAAATGGTTGCGAGAGTCCCTACCTGCTGTGAATGTTCCAGGATACCGTCGGCCACCACAGTTGAAACCCTGTTGTATACTGGTAACACATGTTAACCCTTTACCCAACATAGCTTTTTAATTTTCAAAACATAAACTGAATTTGATAATTTTCTGAAAAATAAACAATATTTACCAAATAAAACCTTACAAATATGGATGTCATTGGAACCGACTCATTGTGCCGGTTTCAATGACAGCCATATTTGTCCAATTTTATGGACAAAGTGTCAGAATATTTCAGGTCATGTTAGCCTTGTATTGGTTAATTTGCTCCCACTATGTTAGTTAAAGGGTTAAATTGAATCAATGTTTAGCCTGCGAATCCTAGCAGAGGTGCAGCGAGAATCTATATTTGTCGTCGAAATGTAAGCCCTGGATTTTACAGACCTTGTCAAGTTGAAAATTGAGGAATTGGAACATTTTTTTTACAGATTGAAAATGCAGATTGATTTTCAAACTTCTTATTATAATTTCTGCTTCATAATAAATGGATATTTTGTATCTTTACCAGATACATGTTTCAAAAATCATTTGAGCTTGGCAAAAAATGCCGCCACCAAGCTTCTTTGACAGATTTGTGACAACCTTGTCGAACAGTATGGCTTATTTTGAGGACAACCTAACCGCCCCCTCCCCACCCCCACCCCAATTTTCTGTCTGTGCTACAAAGAAACCCTTTCTATTTTGAGTTTGAGGCAGGAAGTCAAAAATTCCGAAAAATTTGGTAATTTTGAATTGTTTTGATATGGTATATCAGCATCTACTCAACTGATATTGTATCAAATTTCGGAATACTGCCCATCTCAACATGAGATATCCAATTATGCTGAAAGGAACATGAAACACTTACATGAAACACCACAGGCTCTGTCAAACAAGATATAATAGATTAAATGTCTACAGCGTAATTTCTCGACGGTTGCAAGATTTTTTATTCAACAACAGCAATTTACTCTATAATCTGTATTCAATTAGCAGGTCAAATTTGTACTGGAGGTATGGTAAATGGTTTTGTGTTGGAAAATTATATTCAGTTAACAAGGTTATTCAGTTAACTGGTAGAGTGCTGAATTATTTTTGGTCATCAAAATTTGTTCACATATATTTGCCTCGTTACAATTTATGGGAGAGTGCCGATAGGCACTCTCCCATAAATTGTAACAATACAAATCCTGACAGTCTAAATAATTTCACTTCAAAGGTGATATGAACAACATCCACAGAATATGAAGCCATTAAGTTGTGGTACCGACACTTCACAATAAAGCCCAAATATGGGCTTCCAGCACTTAGCAGTTAAGACATATCCAATTAAGTGGGTTCCACTGTATTTGTTGATTATTGATACCCATTGGTATTTTTGTTTGTATGTGTTACAATTTTTTTTCTTCAGAATGTCAATACTTGTCCTGTTGATCGTCAGGTGTTCCGACTGATTTTTGCTAAACACTCCATTGAAGATGTTATATACAAAAAGGTAAGCTTGCATATATCAATACATTTCTTAATAAAACGTAATCTGATGTTTTCTTTTCTACAACATGTGAAGGCAGGAGGGGCAGAATTTTTTAGTATATGATCTGAAAATTTGTTTCTTGGTTTATTGAAAAAAGGGGAGAAAGCCTTTTAGCACACGAAATGAAGTGCTTATAACGAATTTGTCATACTCAAAGCTACATAGAATGTTCTGAATGCAGTGATTTTCTAATGTCCTTCCTATCATCCAAGTGAAAAGAATAATGTAGGCTTTATATTTATCACCTCGCTCTGTTGAATAACATTCAAGGATGGTACCTAGCTTTTTATCATTCAAATATTCACAGAATATTGCGCCAAGTTATAATTATTCTTTGTTGTCTAGAAGTAATTTCTGTTGGAGCTGTAGGTTTTTAAGTTACTTGTTCGGTTTCGGTTTTTCAGGTTGAGTAAAACCTCAGTTCGGTTTTCGGTTTGTTCATGAGGCCAAATAAAATTCAATAAAACTCATTCTAAATGTCTGGAATCATAACTGAATGGCAGTGAAATTGAATGAAACTCAATGAATGCCCAAAATAAGCTATAATACATGAAGAATCAGGAAGGCCAATATAATAATTACCTAAATATACAGAACTTTTATTGTGCTTGGCCATTTTTCGAGGTCTGACACCTACGCACAACTTGAGGAAAGCTGTGAACACAACTAAGCTGAAATGTCGGAAATTCACAGAATGTAGCCATCCCAGAGTAGTGAGAGTACTATTGGCAGTGTCTGGGTACCCTCACTACTCTGGGATGGCTACATTCTGTGAATTTCTGCAGCAAGAAGAGTATTTTAATAAAAACGAAAAACCTTAGATTACGGGATGTCTTCGGTTTCGGTTTTAAAAAAAAAAAAACAACCTCGGTTCAGTTTCGGTTAACCTACAGCTCTAATTTCTGTCTGTATAGTTCACAAATCTTTTCATGTATTACTTGATTCTGTATATTTCAAACTTATTTTTGGATGTAATCATCTTCTCGGTTCAATTTTCACACCGGTTTTATCCCCCTTGACGCCATAGAACATTGCATGATTTTATGTACTCCTGCAAAAAGCCAAACATAACTATGTATCCTGACAAAGTGGCCATTCACAGCTCGACATTTTTTTCTAGGTAGTATGACACAAGCTTGTGTATACAGTTCATCCCCTTTTTTTCTGTTTGGGATTAGGAGAATTTGATGCCTCCTTAGAATTGGTGAACTCTTACCCAACATAATATTTCCGAAGGTTGTTGACGAAAAATACTTATCAAAAATTTATCCCAGACAACTTATGTCTTCTCTTTTCGAGAGGCATGTAAAAAGTTAATTTGGTTGGAGCATTTATTGGGTAATAGATTTACTTGTTCAGTGCATGGGATAAAACAAATGTGGGCTCTGTTGAAAAAGACAATTTTTTTTCCCCTTTATCTTATGTTATGATAACAACTGGCCAACATTTCTCACAAAAGTCTGTATTCAAATTTTCTAATTTTTTATATTCCTCAAAAACGTATCTTGAGAAATGAGACGGGTGCCTGTGCACTTGCTCCCATCAGCACCTGTGTTTTCTTTTTTTACGGGAGCTAAAAAATGCACTCGTTGAAAAATATTGTGGAGCACTAATATACTGTGAGGGCATATAAATGTGTGTTGTTCTGAGAAAACAGCACTCTTTCAGCCAGTGGTAAGTTACTGTCATAATTCAGCAATTCCTTATACATATAGCCCCTTGAACCCGATCGGCTGCTTTTCTGGACAGGAACATGATACGTCAAAAGGTCATTAAATGTGTGGGGTAGAGCATTCAATATTTTCAACGTGCAGCGCAGAGGCTGCACATTGAAAATATTGATTGGCCTACCCCAAATAATGAATATGGATTCTTCCAATTGCTGCCACTGAACTGGCATGGAAGCTACCACTAGAGCTGAAAGGGTTAAGGTTTATAGTGTTTGGTTACAGTATTTCCTCGAAAATTCTTATACATTTTATGGGAACAATTTACTCTTGCCTCTGAATTCACGGGAGCTTAAAACTGCACCCGTCAATTTTGTTCATTTCCAGCACTTAACTCTTTCGCTGCCATACAGCAGTACATACCACTGCCATGCACCCAGTGGAATAGCACTATTTTACACATTAATAATACATATAGTTTGAATATAAGGGAATAACTTTTTTGTTCAGAGGAATATCTTGCTGATACTTGGTATGCTGGTAGGTATATGTCCGGACGCTGAATTGCATATGATACTCTGTCATATAATGTCACGTCACGTGACCATGGCAGGCCTGGCATTTTCAGAAGAGCGATTTATTCGCTCACCTAATGCTCGCCTTAAAAAAATTGAGGAGAGCGAAGCATAGCTCTCGTAGCCTTAGAAAATAATGATCACCACAACAGCCTGTTCCTAAAACGCACAGGTTTTAAAATCTCTGCTATGTACGTGGTCTCTGCAAGATGGCCCCACTGCCCCTCCCACACCTCTGGGCCTTTAAGGCCCAGAGGTGTGGGAGGGGCAGTGTAGCCATCTCACAGACACTACCTTGTTAGCAGCACCAAATAAAATGTACAAAGCCCACTAAACAGAATTCATTAATAGTACAACTTCATTTTGCCACTTTTAGCTTTTGTAGGCTTGAGGAGAGCTAATCGCTCCCCAAGGCTATGTGAGGAAAGCGATTTTTAGCCCTCCTGCATTTTTAAGAATGCCAGGCCTGCCATGGCAACCAAGATGGCCACCACACCAAAGTAAGTAAATATCGCCATATTGTGGTGTTTTGAGTGATGGAGTCAAACTATTTGTAGCCAAATAATGGATTTTTATACAAAATGCTGTACTACTACTATTGTGGCTATAGTACAAATTGATTAGCGGATTTGAACAAAAATATTACAGATAGTCCTTATATTGTTTTTGGAGGGACATATTGAAAAGTTGCCTTGTGGTGATCGGTATGGCTGAATCCAGCATGGATCAAAGGATCTTCGAAACCATATATTTGCCAGTCAAAACTAATTGAGGAGTTAATTTATCCCTATCTAGCCTTGAGGGGTTAATATGTCCATATCACTGGCCGTATTATTGAGAGATTCCCCATCTTCAGTTTCAGAACTACATTCGCTATCTGAGTCTTGAAAAATATGCTCCATAACCTCATTTGTCTTGAAATGTTTCTGAGTAGAATTCCTTGCAGACATTTTGTCTGAAGGATGTTCCAAAACCAACCAACATACGTTATGATCCAAGCAAGCCAGAAAATAAGCAGACTGTATTCTGGAAAATGAGGTCCCCAGAGGGTGAATTTAGTGATGCTACCCTGCATAGCAGGGTAGCATCACTAAATTTACCCTCTGTGAACCTCAATCTGAATCGGGGTCTCAAAACTAAATGGAAAGAGGTACCCAGAGGATAAATTGGCCCACTGTATTGGATAGCATTATCAAATTCACCGTCTTGGGACCACATTCTGCAAATGTCCGGCTGCTTATTTTCAGGCCTGGATGCAAGCTGTATTCCCATCTGTGGATGGTTGTGGTACAAAATTCTACTTGTCCTTTAACATCGAGTGTGAGGGGGGCGCGGTGGCTCAGTGGTAGACTGTTGGACTTCTATGCTAGAGGTCCTGAGTTCGATCCCCATCCGGGTCGACCCCCATTGTGTCCTTGGGCAAGGCACTTTATCCCAGTTGCCTACATGGGGGCACGATGATGCCATGTACTAAGGCTTACATGTCTCAGACTGCTGAAACCCTGCTTGAGCGGAGCTTGAACAGTCAATGTTGAGGAGCTGACAGTTACTCGTTGATGCTTGGTGGTTTTCTCCGGGTACTCTGGCTTCCTCCACCCGGAAAACTGTCGTGGTCACGATTAGCCATTGTGCATAAGTATGTGACCTTAAATCACCAATAAATAAATAACATTGAATGTAAACAGAACACCATGATATCGCAAAACACAAAAATGATAGATTTACTTCCTCGAGAACATTCGTACTGCTATGTGGTTTCAGATTTCAACATCAGTCTTGATTAATTCCGACTTTAGTTGCATTCGGCAGCGAAAGAGTTAAGGTCCCTCACTGGAACAAGCACATTGAGTTCCTTCCAATGAATTAATATTTGGTCTTAAAAAAATTAAAAATCTGTTTCTCCGACCCTCCTGCATGGTCCTTTTGGGTACCGCATGCTTTCTTTTTATAACCAATGCAAACTTAAAAAAAATAAAAATAAAATGGTTTATGTCTGATATTTTAACCAAGTTAATAAAATTGATAAATTTGTCCCTTGAGTGCAAGAAGGCTTTGCAATGCTTTAGCACTGCAAAGCCTTCTCGCGCTCAACGGACGAAATACACCATCACCCATGCTATTCTGTGGATTATGAGGCCTAAAGCATTAAACAAACCAAGAACATGAACTTTTTATGGCAAAGAAATAATTACACAAATAAAAAATAAAATAAAAAACCGCCCGCACACAGTTTTACAAAAAATGGCCTGACAAATGGAAGATCTACTTTGTGTGACCTTGATTCTCCAAATTATTTTAGAAATGGGTTCAGTCTGTTCGTCCATCCGTCCATCCATCACAGCTTTGGACCTTCATATCTCAGTCAGTGGTTGTTGGATTTAAATGATCTTTGGTGTGATGATAGACCACCATGGGGAAAGGATATTCACAAGTAACAAGTTTTGTCCCTTTTTTTTTTTTTAGAGAGTTCTGGGCATTTCCACTTTTTAAACTTAGAAACCCCCTTGCCAAGGGATACCGTTGGCATTGCACCTTGTTTAATATTTGTAACATTGTGCTCTGATTCTTTTTAAAAACATGATTTGAAATTTGAGACAGTAAACAAAATTTCATCTTGAAAATGTCTCCCTTGTGTTTTTTTTTTTTTTTTGTAATAAGATTTTATCGGCTTTGGTCATTGTCACTTGAATGATAATGACAATTGACTTGTAAAGTCACAGTTTTTTAACCAAATCATGTGGGTTTGTTTATGTTTTTGTTAATCAGATACCTGTTGAAGATAGGAGCTTTGGTGATGATGATGATGATGAAGAGGATGATGTGACATATTGTGAAATATGTGGGCAGTGTAACAGGGAGGATCGTTTGTTGCTGTGTGATGGCTGTGATTTGGGGTATGTTAACTTTAAAATCGGCATCTTATTTCGAGTAAGTTTTTCAGTCTATGTTTCTTTGAACTAGTGATCATGTGCATTACTTCTCTTGATGATTTTCATGTTATGGATTCACGCAAAAATTCGCGCAACAAAACCAGCGAGGATCCATGTGGATTCTCACTGCGCCTCTGCTAGAAGTCAATATAACTCTTTACCTAACACAGCGGCAGCAAATTAACCAATACAAGGCTAACATGACCTGAAATATACTGACACTTTGTCAATAAAATTGTACAAATATGGCTGTCATTGAAACCGGCACAATGAGCTGGTTCCAATGACATCCATATTTGTAAGGTTTTATTCGTGAATATGGTTTATTATTTTTTGGAGAGGGGATGGGGTGTGTGAGGGAGAGAAGAGCTGTTGTGGCTGTAAATACAAAGTGCTTGACAAAAATATTTTTCTTAATCTTTTTCATCTTTCTGATGCCTTGTTTCCGACCGATAACTTAAGTTTGGATTATTTGATCTCAACCAAAGCTTTGTTGATTATTACCCAGCTGGTAATACAGACCATGTTTGAATATGGGTTCTGTCCAGTTATTTTTACATGAGTTACAGCCCTTTTTCAACTTAGAATTTGACCGTCTATTAACATTTTTGGTTTCCGATCGATAACTCCAGTTTGGATTATTTGATCTCAGCCAAAGTTGGTATGTGTTTTACCCAGCTAGTAGTACAGGCCACCTTCGAATATGGGTTCTGTCCAATTATTTTTACATGTGTTACAGCCCTTTTTCGACTTAGAATTTGGCTGTCGGTTAACATTTTTGGTTTTTGACCGATAACTCCAGTTTGGATTATTTGATCTAAACCAAAGTTGGTACAATTAAAAATGGCTAACAGGCATATTTAGCCACTCCTGGCTGTGCTCTTGTTTCTCCCTCATAATAAGGTAACACTTCGACTTAGCAGTGGTGTCTAGTGAAGTCTTGGATGCTTGTATAGGCAGCCAAGACTGCACTAAAAACCACTGCCAAGGTACAATAACATCCATCAACACAACCACTAAAAGCTTGTATGATAGAACATGTTTTCTACATATACAGATAAGACAAGAAATTCAAAAAAATTAGAACTCTGCCCTAACAGTTCAACTCTAGTTAATATAGAATATTTATAAATATGAGGTTTGTTTTTACTGGTTGGACTCACATGGGTATAACATTGCTCCCAGATTCTAAATTATTGAAAATTGTTTCACACAGCTGGTGTTTGCGAGAAGGTGTTTGCGAGAATCAAAAGTGATTCTTGTGAATCAAAAGTGATTCTTGTGAATCAGGACATATTTTAAGGCCTATCTGATCAAGGAAAGAACGGGAGCAGTGGCTCAGTAGGTAGTGATGCAGGCTGCAAGCCGAGCGGTTCTCAGTTCGTATCCCATCTGCGGCAACCACGTTGTGTTCTTGGGTAAGGCACTTAATCCCAATTGCACACATGGGGGGCACGGTAGCATTGTGCTCTATGGCATGCTGCGTGTCGATGGTGCACTTGTCTTCAACCAATGCTACCCCTGCTTGTGTGGAGTTAGTAGGTTGGGGAGTCTGACAGTTGCTCACCATTGCTCGGGGTTCTCTCCGGATGCCCCGGCTTCCTCCACCCATAAAACTCCAACAAAGGCTGACCCTGGCTGTCAAAAGTGTCGTTAAACCCCAATAAATAAATAATAAATCAGTCAAGGAAAGAACACATTTTGTGATCACAGTGGTGTACTCTTAGTGTTGTTAACCTTCTGATTGTAACATTCTGTATTTCAGGTTTCATTGTGAGTGTTTGACTCCGCCACTTGATCGTGTTCCAATTGAAGAGTGGTTCTGTTCAGAATGTACTTCTTTGAACAGAGATGGTATGTTGATAGTTGATATCATTTTTGTTCCAAATTGAATATGGGGCGCATCAAAAGAATATTAATTTCTGCAGCCCAAATTTGTGACTGTGCTGTAAAATGATGTTGCAAGAGTGATAAAACTTAAATCTTGTTTCGAAACTCGGAAATAACGAAAATAAGGGGGAAAAAATGGTTTTGGTTGTCTGTCAATCCATCCCTGAAATTGAACCCTTTCAGTGTTTCCACTAGGTCAAAAATGCAAACCTTGAGCTCTCTCCTGCAGAAACACTAGGTAATACTACGTCTTCCTGTGGGTAATTGTTACGGTGTGGAATTATTAATGATATTGGTAACAGAAAGAAATCTGAGAATCAGCAACAAAACTATGAATTTAACTATTCTGAAATTTAATTAAAAAAAATTAATATATAAAAAAAAAAATGATACAAAGATCTTTTACACTAATTGGGTTACAGAAAATAAAAAAAAACAATGGTACTTATCAATTATAGAATTAGTCCAAAGTACAGTTTGACAGAATCCAGTAATCCAGTGGCGAAGTATCTTCTGAAGAAAGTTACCAGCTGGTACATGTAGTATTAAATCCAAGAATGTCTCTCAGAAACAGTATCCCGTAGATTCGTAATAAAATTTTCACTTTGAAATTTCAGCAGTCTCCAATAAAATATAATAAAATTCTCTGCAAAATTCAAATGGAGTAAAAATCCAAGAAGTATTGGCGCCACAGGTAATTTCCAAACAATCCAGTAGAATCCTGGCTTTTCACAAAATATTATTCTGTTTCACAGAAAGTATAAATTCTCTTTTCCAAGACGAACAAATTCTCTTCAAAATTCACTTTTGGAATCAATCTTCCAAATTCACAAAGAAGCACTGCTTCTATAATAAATGCACTGCTCTGAAACAATAATAATCTCCAATGGAAACAATTGAAGTTAGTCTTTCTGAAATGGTTTTCTAAAATGAGTTTTTGAATTCTGTTGACAAACCTTTATATAGTAACCAGATAGAATGTCCCAGAAGAGGAAGTTTCTGCAATGTTCTATTTGTTTCTGGGGGATTCTGTTAAGGTTCAAGTAAACAAGGTCAGTGACCTATTTAAACAATTAAACAATCAACAGCTATATGTACAATATATCAGTGTAACAAAGATGTAAACAAGGTCACTGAGTGCAAAAGAGTTAGACCAGTCAGAAAATGCAGAAATAAAAAAAAATCTTTCTCACATAATTATCAACTTAAGGATATATCAATCTCAACATAATATGGGGGCTATAACACACCCCGCCTTAAAAGAAAAAGTTTGAAGGTACTGAAAACTTTTTACATAATTTTAGCAGACTCTGACTGGTTTACAATACACACACACCATAATCTTCACAATTTTATTTATTTTTTTTTTTAATAAACATATATACACTTGAAGTGAATAGGGACCGATCATATTTTAAATTAGGATATTCTGGAAAGAGCATCAGCTACAACATTATCTCTTCCCGAAATATGCCTAATCTCTAAATTATATTCTTGAAGGGCTAAACTCCACCGCAATAATCTTTGATTCTTGTTTTTCATTTTATTGATAAATGTTAAGGGGTTATGATCGGTGTAAACTGTAATTGGACATTGGGCGGTTCCTAGATACACATCAAAATGGGTTAATGCCAAAATTAGAGCCAAAGTTTCTTTTTCTACTGTAGAGTAATTCTTTTGATGTTTGAGAAATTTTCTGGAGAAATAACATACAGGGTGATCAATACCTTGGGAATCTTCCTGGGCAATATACCCACCTGCTCCATTGTCACTTGCATCTATGAATAATTTGAAGGGCTTTTCATAATTGGGACTGGCCAGGACAGGGGAATTATTTAATAACGTTTTTATTCTGTTAAAGGATTTCTGACATTCCTCAGTCCAAACAAACTTAACCCTTTTGCTCAATAAAGTGGTCAAAGGAGAAACAACATCTGAAAAATTTAAACAAAATTTTCTATAATATCCAGCCATGCCTAAGAATCTCATGAGCTCTTTTTTAGAGTTTGGTACTGGAAAATTTACAATGGCATCAACTTTAGCCGCAATCGGCCTCACCTGCCCCTGCCCCACAACATGACCTAAATAATTTACAGTTGCTTTGCCAAATTCTGATTTTACCAAGTTAATAGTTAGGTTGGCTTGGATCACTTTGTCAAAAAATTCTTGAATATGCTTTAGATGATCAGCCCAATTTGTATCTGTGTGTATAATAACATCATCAATATAAGCTTCACTGTGATCTAGGTCTGCAATTAAGTGGTTAACCATGCGCTGGAATGTTGCCGGAGAGTTTTTCATGCCAAAAGGGGTTACTTTATATTGATACAACCCAAATGGGGTAACAAAAGCAGATATTTCTTTTGCTTTTTCTGTTAAAGGGACTTGCCAATAACCCTTTAACAAGTCAAATTTTGTCACAAATTTAGCATGGCCAAGTTTGTCAATGCAGTCATCAATTCTAGGAATTGGATAATTGTCTGTTTTGGTGAGGCTGTTCACCTTTCGGTAATCCGTACAAAATCGGTAACTGCCATCAGGTTTTGGGACGAGTATACAGGGCGAACTCCAGTTGCTATGGCTAGGTTCTATGATATCATTGTCCAGCATATACTGTATTTCCTTTTGCATGATCTCAGCTTTGAAAGGGTTCAATCTATATGGATGCTGTTTGATGGGATTTGCCTCTCCTACATCAACATCATGAAAAATAACAGATGTCCTACTAGGCACATCGGGAAATAAGTGTTGATATTTGAAAATTAAATCAACTAAATCCTTTCTTTGGTCAGGCAGTAAATAATCAGTTTTATTTTGTAGATCTCTCAGGACATCTGAGTTCTGTAACTTTAGAGGTACATTTTCACCGCCTTCATGAATATCCTCTACAGGATTTTCCAGCTCATCCATGTGGGTGACTGTTGAGACTGGTAGAGAGTTTGGTTCTCTCTCATAATATGTTTTCAACATATTTATATGGCACAGCTGAGTATTTTTGAGTCTATTGGGAGTCTCAACAACATAATCAGTATCACTGATCTTGTGCTTAACAATATAAGGGCCTGAATATCTTGCTTGTAAAGCATTGCCCTTTAAAGGGAATAATACTAACACCTTGTCCCCAGGTTTAAAGGTGCGAAATTTCGCCTTTTTGTCATACCAGGTCTTCATATGACTCTGGGCTTTCTGTAAATGTTTATTTGCCATTTCTCTGGCCTGGTGCAATTTTTCCTTAAAAGTGGACACATAGTCCAGGAGAGAAATTTCAGGTGGCTCTTCCTCGAGCCATTTCTCCTTCAAAGCAGTGAGTGGACCCCTCACTGAGTGTCCAAACACTAATTCAAAAGGGCTGAACCCCAGAGATTCCTGTACAGTTTCACGGACTGCAAATAAAAGGAGATGTACTCCTTCATCCCAATCCTTCTCATTATTCTCCCCATAGGCCTTTATCATGGTCTTCAGTGTTTGATGAAAGCGTTCTAGAGCTCCTTGACTTTCGGGATGATAGGCACTTGATGTGTACTGCTTAATTTTGAGCTCATACATCACCTGCTGAAAAATGTTTGACATAAAATTTGAGCCTTGGTCCGATTGCACTGACCTGGGTAGACCGAAAGTTGTAAAAAATTTTATCAAGGCCTTAACTATAGTCTTAGTTTTAATATTTCTTAGAGGAATAGCCTCAGGAAATCGTGTAGAAGCACACATCATGGTAAGAAGATATTCATTTCCAGATCTTGTTCTAGGCAATGGGCCAACACAATCAATAATAATTCTACTAAATGGCTCCTCAAAAGCAGGGATTGGTTGAAGGGGAGCAGGAGGAATCTTCTGGTTGGGTTTTCCTACAATTTGACAGGTGTGGCAGGTTTTACAAAATTCGACAACATCCTGTCGAAGCTTGGGCCAGTAAAAACATTGTTGAATACGAGAGTAGGTTTTCCTAACTCCCAAATGTCCAGCCATTGGATATTTTTATACTGTACCAATGACCCAGACATAGCTGGTGCTAACTCTTAAAATATAGGGCCAAACACAAATTTTGCCCCCCAATCCCCAAAATTTGCATCTAAAACTAAAGAAAACATGTCCAGAAAGGCCCTCCACACCTCGCCCCCACTGCGCATGCGCAGTGTCAAGGACATTCCGAAATTGGCGCCATTTATCATTCTAAGTTTGGCCCTTCATCAGTTAACATCTGACTGATCTTTGTGCTTTTAAATCTCAGTTTAAATGATGCCAGACACATAAATATTAGTGAAATGGTGATTCTAAGGAGGATAGAAAAGGAGGAGAGGAAAAGAATGTGTGACAGAATATTATCAGGGCTGTAACTTAAAATTTTTTAATGAAATTATGTTAAGTTACCTATTTTCAAGGCAGCAGCCATTTTGTTGTCATTCTGATTATTTAGTTACACTGTTTTTTCAAGTGTTTTTCCTCTCTCCCTGTCCTTTAAGTTCCCCCTTGCTATTCTCCCATGCTTTTGGCATAGTTTCTGTAATTATTATTACTAAAATTTCTTGGGAGTTTTAGCTTAATAACAGAATGAATTCTGTTCTTTCCCCATGTTTACGTCTTCACCTACGGGTGGTTAGGCGTTGTGTTCTGCATCTACCATCTGATGTTCTGCAGTTTCTTCCCTGGAAGTCTCTGTTTTGCATCAGATGGTGTATTTTTGGTAACTGATTTCGGGCCTGGGTGCCTGGAGTCTTATTTTAGTGTTTTTACACTCATTGTTTACATTTACAACAGCCCTCTGTGTGAGGGGGGGATTTCTAAATAATAATATCTTTATGTTATTTTAATCATAACTAGATACATTATTATTGTTCGTAAGTGTTGAATAAATTGTTTAAAATATTTTTAAAATTTTTGTCCACACTTAGGCTTGGGATCCATTGGGGCTCAATGTTACTTTTCAGAAACTTGGGCTGTTCTGAAAAAATATTTTTTCAAAATATTTTGATTTCAATTATTTTTTCTATATTAATGGATCATATTATTATTATGTATTTGATTGCCAGGGGTTAGTGCGAGTACCAGGACTTGTTTTCTTTTCTCATTGAAAGGATATTGATCAATTGTTTTAGGAGGAAGTCTTCCTCTGACCTTATTATCATTCTATATGTGGTCAGTGTACTTGCATTAACTCCTGTTCTGTATCGTATGATTTCGATGACAATATGGGAAGCGTATGTCACGGTATGTTGTTGGGGATTTGGACACTCCGGTCCTTTCCCCGCAGGGTCACTCTACTTTATCAATTTCTATTTCAGACGATCAAGATTAGGGTGATGTATCTGTGATGTCTTCCAACAGTGTGCCTCCGTCGTCACAATTAATGAAGGGCTAGCGGAAAAGTGCTCATGTAATACGCCAATTGCCTAAGAGGACCCTAGTAGGTTCGACGGCCTTTGACGTCCGCTAGCTCGCCCGGTGTAGCGTCCATTCACCGAATGGTTCGGCAGCCGGGTTCGTCCGTTGCGGTCTAGAAGGAATTTTGGGGTGATGCGAGCACTATAAAATTAACTTAATGCACACCCAGTGACGGCGGATCGGAGGGAGAACGGAGGAAGCCTTTTAGTCCGGTTCATAGCTCGTTCCGGTCCATCCGGACGGCAAGCGAGAGAGGCCCCTCTCTCGTTCAACAACATCTGGCCCCAGATGTTGTGGTACAAATGTGTCGTTAGCGGAGCATACGTCCGTCGCTCGGGACGCTCCGTTGTATAGGCAGTCCGCTGAGACTGCTAAGGCTTCCTCTTCTCATCAGCGCACACGACCGCACCTTGGCTGCGTGACCGCCGATATATTACCAGCTTCGCCGATCAAGGATTCTTCGGCGACCAGGTCACACCATCCGGCAGCCAGGGTTTCGAGACCGATGGACTCCGGACGTTCGCATAGGAAGTATGCGGGAGCCATCTGATGCGGAGCTGCCCTCGGCGAAGCACCGATAGACTGCGCCTCCGCAGGTCTCGACGCCGGACGTTCTTGTGCACATAGCACAGCTTATCGCAGCATCCCAGCAGCCGACAGAAACGGTGTCGGATCGAGAATTATCCGACAGCGCTGGGTCGGTAGCCGGGGACTCGAGGCCTGCAGACTCCGGACGTTCGCATAGGAAGTGTGCGGGAGTCAACGTACACGGAGCTTCCAGCGGCAATGCATCGTAAGTCCGCTACTGCACAGGCCTCGGGAACGGACGTGCTTTCCTTAATAGCACAGTTTATCGCAGCATCCCAGCATCAACTGAATCTGTCGCATATATTTTATCCGACGATGCTGGGTCGGGACGCTCCGCGGAAGCGGGTACGGACGTCCGAAAAATTTCATCCGGTCCGACGGGATACCGAAAGGGATTCGGTGGATTTCAAGCTTTCCCTTTCGGAACAACATATGCTGCGATGCCGGATAAGAAACTGATAGCGTCGGTGGACTTAGAAATTTTTGGTTCGGTTCAGGGACATCGTCCCTCAGTTCCGACATAGTCCAATAATGTCACACAAACTTTCGAATTATTGAACGACGCTATATATATTATTATTTTATGCTTGCTATCCAAGCATTTCTGGTTTCTTGTTCGAAGAGTTATGGAGATGTCTTTCTAAAGTGTGCCTCTGTCGTCATAGTTAATGAAGAGTTAGCGGCAATAAGTGCTCATGGAATATGTCTATCGCTTACGGAATGACATTCGCTAGCTCACCCGGTGTAGCATACATTCATCGAATGGTTCGGCTGCCGGGTTCGTCCGTTGCGGTCTAGGAAGGAGATTTGGGTGATGCGAGCACTTTAATTACTTTAGTACTCACCCAGTGACGGCAGATTGAGGACAGATCGGAGGAAGCCAACAACATAGGGGACCGCATGTTGTGGTTCAGATATTTTACATTCGGAGCATATGTCCGTTGCTCGGGACGCTCCGTTATATTGACAGTCCGAGAGACTGTCTTTAATGCTTCCTCATCCTCACAGCAGGGCACACGACCGCACATTGGCTACGTGACCTCGAGTATCCGATCAGTTTCGGCATTCAGTGATTCCACAGCGAATAGGTCGCGCCATCCGGTAGCCAAGGGACACGAGGCCTATACACTCCGTTCGCTCGCATATTGGAAGTATGCACGGGGTAACGATCTCGGAGCTTCCTGCGGCAATGCATCGTAAGACCGCTGCTCCTCAGGCCTCGGTGACGGACGTGCTATCCGAGTTAGCACAGTTGTTTCGCAGCATCCCAGCAATTGACGGTTTCTCGGTCGAATCAGGAATTATCCGACGGCGCTGGGTCGGTGCGGTCCGCGGTTGCATCAAGCTACGGACGACCGAACGCTTTATAGGGTCCGACAGGATGGCGAAAGGGATTCGATAGATTTCGAGTTTTCCCTTTAGTAGTATCGGAAGATGCCTTTCATATCTTCTGGCATTTCTTCCAGTGATTATTTTTCGGACTTCATTGCTGCGATCTTGGATAAGAGACTTATAGCGTCATTGGACTCGGATTTTTCGATCGGTACAGGGACTTTGTCCCTGACTTACCGACGCAGTCCAATATTGTCATTACAACATGTGTTTTATTTTTCGACGCTATATATATATATATATATATACAAGCCTGCTACTAAGCATGATAGTTTAGTTTCTTGTCCGCGTGGCTCATTTCTGCCATTTTATCTTTTTTACATATAGTTTATTTTGGCAGAGCAGGGCATACCGAGAGTTCATATGCGTCTAGACGGTGTGATTAAAGACTGCATATATTCTTTTTCGCCGTTTATGTCTTTTCCAATTTCAATATTGGGAACGACATTATGTATAGTAGACTTAACTTAGACGCTTTATTATACGTAATCCGCCTTACTGAGGCGTTATCATTACGTCTTCAAGAAAAGATTTACGGGATATTATTCTCAATGTAATTTCTTTTGAGGGCAGTATTTTGTTCACGTATAACTCCGCCCTTCAGTGGCTGATTGGAGTTGGTTAGACGTGATGCAGCCCTAGCTACATCCACGCGTGGATAGTAGGTTAAGAACTCTCTCAGAGTCGCTTCGTTCTCGGAGGAGCTTCTCTTCGACGGCAACTTTCCGGCAATCCATGAATTGCTTGGTTTATTCATTCTCTTGTCTATCTAGTGTTACAAGAGATTCAGACTGGGGCAAACATTCGGTGGTTGACTCAGAGAGTGCCGCCGCAGTTGCCGGACCCTAGTGTGGCTGTTATGACGGTTGCCAGTCAAACAGATTGGGATATATACTGATCCCTACGGATTCGAAGTGCCAGGGTCTTTGGGTTCCGCAGTCTTTTAGCTATCAGTTTAACTTCCGCGGAATAATGTTTTTTAGGCTTGCTTTTTGTCATTGCATGAACATTATTCAGAAATGCATGCCCAAATTCCTGTCCTTTAATTCGACAGTAGTGGCGTATCTCCGGAACCAGGGAGGCACTCTTTCGTTTCCGTTATTCAATTTAATGGAAAGAATCCGTCTGTTGGTTATTGTACACCAAGTTCAGTTTTGGTCCGTCATATTCGGGGTCGTCTGATTGTTTTATCGCACTCCCGTTCTCTTACGGGTCGCTTGTTGCTGTCAGAATGGACTCTCAACAAACAAGTATTTAATCAGATTTGCTATCTAAGGGAGCGCCCAATGATGTTTTATTATGACACAGCGTGCTAATCAATTGCAGACGTATGTGTTGGCTTGTCCAGATCTCTGAGCTAATACTGTTAACGCTCTATTGATCTATAGGACGCAATGATAGGATACGCGTATCCTCCGGCGCTGTTGTTTTAGCAGGTATTGCTAGGATAAACAACCACAATACATTTCTGTTGATAGCATCTCTATCTTCACAGAGATCATGAGTAATTTACTCTCTTGTCTACTGTGGATCTTAACGTGAAATCTTCCTCTATGTGAGGATCTTTTTTCACTGGGTAAATCGTGTCATCTTTATCACAACCAGCAAGGTCGCAACCTTCATGTATTCCGTTGTGTGGTCCGTATTGCATTGTTAGCACTGTACTGGACGAGCTTTGGACGCGATTTCTTACTATAGGAGATCCTCTTCTTCGCTATTCTATGCGACTAAAGTGGAGGCTCTTCCGTCGTGGTGTAGGGATCATTATGTTCATATGGTTGATCCCTCCATACTACGCATTGCTAGTTTTTAGTATACTTGTTTCACAAGATCTACTGCAGCCTGTTGTTATTTAGGTTATAGGTTTATGTTACCTCATACCTATGCACTCTACGATAGTTTACAATTGAGTCTTTTGTCTCTTTATCTAAGTCAGTTAGTAACTTTTTGATAAATAGACTTAGAATCTTTAGATTAAATTCCTATACGGATTTTAACTTCGGTTCTTATTTAGCTAAGTAATCATTTGAGCCTCTGGAAACAGTAGTTTTCAAATTCTGACCTTTTAGACAGTAATTCTGTTGGTTTCTCTTTTACTGTAGAGTCAGTGAGTTTCATGCACTATCGATGGATGATTTTCACTTTCATAGTTTCGGAATCAATACTTCCGTTACTATTTAGGTTGGATTGTTGCATAAGAGTTAGGCTCCTTTTATCCGGAACCTATTATTTTAAGGTCCTTCCGTCTTCGTATGGGCATAGGCCTTTACTCTTTCCGGATACAGTTTATGTATTTATAAACAGATATCTGTTTATTACAAGGGCGTAAGCTTCTTCTGTCTTTGATGTCTAGAAGGACGTTACGCTCCATTTTATTGTTAATCGATTCTATTAACTAGCGTACTGCTTATGGTATATCATTGGCTTAGCAGTTGTGCTTAAGATTTCGGCTCTTGAAGTAAGAGTTCTTCTACTTCTTGGGCTTACATTAATAGTGTTGCTATTATAGATTTTTGAAGGCTGCTCATTGCGCTCAGCCATCCATTCATGAATTTTATCTCAGAAATATCGAGTCCATTTCTGGAGGCCTCTATTGTTAGGTCTATTATCTACTGCTCAGAATGTCATTCACTTAACAGTTGCTACTATAGCTAGGTAGGCTGTCTGTTTCGGCAGTGTCTCCGTTCGGCTGCCCTCTTCGCTCTGGGCTATTTGACCCAGGGCAAGAAAAAGGGGGGGGGGGAGGGTGTTCCCTTGGGTCACCTGTTTTTACTATGAAAACAAGGGGATACCTCCTCCGGAGTTAGTAATTCTGAGCTGTTATTGGGATGGTTGTTTAGTGAGAAGTTTAAGTTTATAAAATTCATTCAAGTCTTAGTTTTTAAAGTATAGCTTTTGAATATTGCATATGTCAACGGACATGATTATGCAATTCTCACACACTTTTAGGAGTATAAGAGTCTCTATTCTCTAGACTTACTTTATTATTGGCTTACTTTAAAAATTATTAGTATAAGGATTATTGGATATTAATAGAGTACATGGATGTATGAAGCTCAATTTTTGGAAGGTGTTGTATCTTTCTAATTTATCATAAATAAGAAAGATACATGTAAGGCCTATTACTTCTTTTCCCTACAGGGGATGACTCTATTTTATTTTATTGAGCGTATTCCATTTTGCTCTATGTCCTTGGCCCTCCAGCCTTTTTACTATTCAGCTATGTCTGGGTCATTGGTACAGTATAAAAATGTTAAAAAATTTATAGTAATTTATATATTTTTTATACTTACCAATGACCCAGACGGGGATGGCCCTCCCAGGAGTTGGGAACTCTTGCCTCCCCGCTGAGTACATAGCGCTTACCAGGCACTGGTTATTAGAATGATAAATGGCGCCAATTTCGGAATGTCCTTGACACTGCGCATGCGCAGTGGGGGCGAGGTGTGGAGGGCCTTTCTGGACATGTTTTCTTTAGTTTTAGATGCAAATTTTGGGGATTGGGGGGCAAAATTTGTGTTTGGCCCTATATTTTAAGAGTTAGCACCAGCTATGTCTGGGTCATTGGTAAGTATAAAAAATATATAAATTACTATAAATTTTTTAACTTTCATGAGCCAGGCTTATTATTTCATTCCGGTATTTAGTGGGGACAACTATTTGATAAATAACCTCCCAATCACTATTGGAGGGTACTTCTGGTGGTCGCCATTTCCTCATAAGTACACCAGATTTTCTGAAATAACAGACAGGGGAGTTTTGGGCTTCAGCCTGTGTTAGAGCCTTTTCACGTGGCTCGGCAAGGTCAGGATCACTTTCCTGTTCCTGAATTAAAGATGTCCGGGAAATGACATTCAAGGAGGTCCCCCTATCACTCTCAGGTGTAGTGGCCTCTTTACAATGTCTGGACGAGTCATCACACTGACTCAAAAATGTCTGAGACAAATCAATGTCTTCAGAATCCGTAATTCTGTGACAGTTCTTATCCTCAGCTTTGCTGTTTAAATCAACACAATTGAGGTTGTTATCAACCTCAGTTTTCTTTGCCATGGACCGAGTCACAGCACATGCTGGAAAGGCAAAAGGAAAACATTCCTTCAAATTAATAATACTTTCATCTGTGCTCGGCTTATCCACCACTTGAGGTTCTACAGTGACTTTGTCACCAGCTAAGTCATTTCCCAATAATAAAGAAATACCTTTTACAGGTAGAGTAGGTCTGATTCCTACTGTCACAGTCCCATTTACTAAGCTACTTCTTAAATTTATTTTATGAAGTGGGACCTTTAAAGAGTTTGACTCAATACCTGATATTAGAACTTGTGCCCCTGTAGCACTTTCTTCAGAAAATGGCAAAATGCCTTCTAACATTAATGACTGAGTAGCCCCTGTGTCTCTCAGTATTTTTATTGGTAAGGAACAGTGCTTATCCCCCTCAAGGGAAACAAAGCCTTCAGAAATGAATGGCTTATAATTTTCTAAAGCATCTTGCTTTATTACATAATTTTCAGGGCATGGAGCACATGCTAGTGCATTCTGTGAAGTAGAGGACTCATTTTTCCTTTTTAACAGCCAGCAATCAGATAATAAATGACCTGCTTTCTTACAATAATTACAAGTTTTAGTTGAACTGTTGGGTCGTAAAGGTGTAGGGCTGGCATTGGATGACTTATTCTCATTAGGCTTCCGATTAAATTTAGGTGGTGAAAAGTTTGTAGGATGGGAAGGATGATTGGAGGGATGTGTTTTATCTGAAGCTGGTCTAGGTCCACTTTGGAAAGAATTCTTGTGGGGCCAAAAATTTGTGGCGTTACGACTCATTTTATGAGTTAAGGCATAGTCATCTGCCAGTACTGCTGCTCTGTTCAAAGTGTCAACTTTTTGTTCATCCAGGTGGGCCTTTATACCTGAATGTATCTTTCCTTTAAACTCCTCAATCAGCATCATTTCCTTTAATTTTGTAAAATCTTTCCCTATTTCTTTTGAGTGGCACCACCTGTCAAATAAATTTTGCTTTTCTCTGGCAAATTCCACATGAGTTTGATTTTCGTTTTTATAGTAATTTCTGAATTTCTGCCTATAGGCCTCTGGAACAAGTTCATATGCCTTAAGTATTGCCTCTTTAACAGCATCATAATTGTTGCTTTGCTCAGAAGATAGGGCAGAATAGATTTCTTGGGCCTTCCCTTTCAAAACACTTTGCAATAGCAAAGTCCAGACATCCCTTGGCCACTCTAAACTTGTTGCCACTTTTTCAAAATGTGAAAAATATTTATCAACTTCTCTTTCTTGAAAGGGGGGAACTAGCCTAACATGTTTAGTTGCATCAAATCTACTTGGAGAAATTACATTTGAGCCTTGACGTTGAGATTCTAATTCTTTTATTCTTATTTCCTTTTGGGCCTGAATTTCTAATTCTTTTAAGTGCATTTCTTTTTGAGCTTCTATTTCCCTTAATTTTAGTTCCCTTTCTTTTTGAGCTTCTAATTCTTTTAATTTAATTTCATTTTCTCTTTCTTCTTTTTGGGCCTCTAATTCTTTTAATTTCATTTCATTTTCCTGCCTTTTCATTTCTTGTTGCATTTCTAATCTCTTTAGTTCTAATTCTAACTTTTTGAGTTCAAGGGCATCAGTAGGTTGTGGTTCAGAGACAGGTGACCCAGACTGAGGCAACAGACCCTCCTCAATATAATGATTAACAATGAGCTGTTTAAGTTTATGCTTGTTCAGACCAGGGGTGGCAGGTAATTTTAGACACTGAGCAAGTTGAAATAAATCCTCCTTCTTAAGAGATTCTAAAAGGGCCAAACTAGGAGATCTTTCAAATTCAGAAATAAATTCTGTCACAATAAATACCATGATGAAAAGATTTGCTGGTTCTCAGATTATATAAATAATAATACTGAAAGTTTCTAAGAAAGTTTAAATGTTTTGAAAGTGAGCCAAAATAATAATTGAAATATGCAAATAAAGCTTTCTCGTTATCTTATATTCAATCTCGGCAACGAGCCCCCAAATTTCTGTTACGGTATGGAAATATTATTGATATTGGTAACAGAAAGAAATCTGAGAATCAGCAACAAAACTATGAATTTAACTATTCTGAAATTTAATTAAAAAAAATTAATATATAAAAAAAAAAATGATACAAAGATCTTTTACACTAATTGGGTTACAGAAAATAAAAAAAAACAATGGTACTTATCAATTATAGAATTAGTCCAAAGTACAGTTTGACAGAATCCAGTAATCCAGTGGCGAAGTATCTTCTGAAGAAAGTTACCAGCTGGTACATGTAGTATTAAATCCAAGAATGTCTCTCAGAAACAGTATCCCGTAGATTCGTAATAAAATTTTCACTTTGAAATTTCAGCAGTCTCCAATAAAATATAATAAAATTCTCTGCAAAATTCAAATGGAGTAAAAATCCAAGAAGTATTGGCGCCACAGGTAATTTCCAAACAATCCAGTAGAATCCTGGCTTTTCACAAAATATTATTCTGTTTCACAGAAAGTATAAATTCTCTTTTCCAAGACGAACAAATTCTCTTCAAAATTCACTTTTGGAATCAATCTTCCAAATTCACAAAGAAGCACTGCTTCTATAATAAATGCACTGCTCTGAAACAATAATAATCTCCAATGGAAACAATTGAAGTTAGTCTTTCTGAAATGGTTTTCTAAAATGAGTTTTTGAATTCTGTTGACAAACCTTTATATAGTAACCAGATAGAATGTCCCAGAAGAGGAAGTTTCTGCAATGTTCTATTTGTTTCTGGGGGATTCTGTTAAGGTTCAAGTAAACAAGGTCAGTGACCTATTTAAACAATTAAACAATCAACAGCTATATGTACAATATATCAGTGTAACAAAGATGTAAACAAGGTCACTGAGTGCAAAAGAGTTAGACCAGTCAGAAAATGCAGAAATAAAAAAAAATCTTTCTCACATAATTATCAACTTAAGGATATATCAATCTCAACATAATATGGGGGCTATAACAGCAATGTTTTGCAGCTGTGCGCAGCTGCAAAACATTGCCCTCGGGAAGACATAGTAATACTTCTGCAATTTCTCTGTGCGTCCCTATAAAACTGCCACTACCAAATCAAACAACAGTCTTGTTATAAGAGGTAACTACGTAATAGGGGAAAAGTGGGTTCAAACAATGAGGCCGCCAAGCGGACCTTCTGCCTTCCTAACGGAAACCCTGGCTTTGGAAACAGCCTTGTGTAACCTCCAATTTTAATGTTGAATTCACATCAGTTTTTCCATTGTTAGTGATTAACTGATATGGAGTTGGAACCGCCATCTGCTTACCTATTAGTTAGTGCACAATTGGCCGATTGTGAGTGCCGATGTCAGTCATAACCCAAGGGAGTATTATGTTCAAAAACACATAGAATAGGATTAATTTTATTGCACGGTCAGTTTGATTGGTTCATTGACCTCAAGAGCGTGTCACTGCATGTGTAAAATAAAAATATGACGTCAGCAGAAACAATTTAACAGCAAGGCATCTTTGATAAAGATCAAAGATGCCACACTGTTAACTTGTTTAAGCTGATGTCACATTTCATGGGGTCATTACATGACACATGGCATGTGCGTCGTGAGCAGCTCTCAAGGGGAAGATCAGACCAATGATTATTCCTGCCAATTATTGTGGCAACTTAGGCTTGTTACTGCTTGTATGAGAAAGTTAATCAAATGTAAATACAAACAATTTTGATTCATGGTGCACAAACCGATGTTAAAGCACTTCTACCGGTGGCTTCAAATTGCTCGATGTCAGATGCGATTGCTAAACATCTGTTAATCACTATCTATACTCTTGTGAATATTTAATGTTGTTCCTTAAGAATATCATCTGGAAGGAAGACTGTTTGAACTAAATTGAACTTCCTCATTGGGCATTTTTAATGGCTTGCAGTGTCTTTCAAAATTAGTAGGAAATTGTGAGACTTATATTTATCTTTTTTGATTGATGTATATTATAATACCCCATAACAAATTACGGAGGTGGGGGGGGGGGGGGGGTTATACTGGAATCACCTTGTCTGTTCATCCGTCTGTAGACATAATTTTGTCCAGAGATTTTCTCAGATGTTTTTGGACCAGTCTGCTCGAAACTTGGTATGAATGTTCACCACCATTTGAACCTCTGCACATGTGATTATAGTTCTGGTCGGATTATTTTTGCCAGAATTATGCCCCTTTTCGGCTTGAAAAAGCAGGCCTAGAATTTTGTCTGGAGATTTTCTCCGATGTTTATGGGTTGATTCCATTGAAACTTGGTATGGATGTATACTACCATGGGAACCTGTGCACCTGCGATTATAGTTTTGATCAGACTTTTTTGCCAGAGTTATGCCCCTTTTCATCTTTGAATAATCATTGTGGCAGGGTGGTGGGGGTTTGGACAGGCCCATCTGGGGCAGTCTCACCTCCAGTTTGCACATGTTTATAAGAAAACATCATTAAAATACAGAGTCTATTATATTTATTTTGCAAACATCCAGTTTGCTATGTTCTGTAGAAAATAACTGAAATATGTGGATAGTATTTATTTTGTAGAAAAATGGGCCATATGTGCTACAAACAAATAAATAAAATTGAAAAGTTCCCTCCCGGAGTGATTTGGAAAATTGAATGCCCGAGAACCAAATGTATACTTTGTGTTGCCCTCAGTCTTTTTTTAGGAAAGTGGTACTAGCATGAATAAATAGAACTGAGGATCAAAAGTTGCTGTTGGCAGATTTATTAACATACAGAAAAAAACATCCTAATAAGCATTACTGTACTGACTCTGGAATAAGCCCATTGTGTGCGTGAAGTAAAACGGCAAAAGTATATGGGTGGGCTTATTTTTGAAAGGTCAAGCCTGCAGGAGAATTTGTATGCAAAGTTAAAGTGACTTGGTCAATCCCATAACAATTGAGCTTGTTCCAATGAGGGGTCACATGATATGGTTTTGTTGAAATTTTTTTAAACATTTGAAAAAGAAATAATTAAAAATAACATATTTGAGTATGTGCATTGGGTAAGGGGTTTTACATGTACCAGCATGGCTGTCATCAATGTCATCATTTCAAAGTCAGGGGCTGGGGTTATTTTCAAGGAGGGGACTCTCAAGTTAAAATCTGAAAAGTTGGCAGGTGAGCTTATTTTCGATAATAGGCTTATACCAAGGTCAGTACAGTATTAGTTCTTGATAAAATTGTTTTGTGGCCTTGAAAAGGTCAACAGTAGTCTTTGAATTTTCATCATTGGACATTTGAACCATGCATATACAAAAAGTATACAGACTGCCAAATAAAATGCATATAGGTAATTAATCCTTTAATTAACCCTTTACCCAATGCAGACGATTTCAAAATTTATTATTTTAAATATCATTTTTTAAATTTTTTCAAAAAATTTCAACAAAACCATATCATTTCACCCCTCTTTGGAACGAGCTCGTTCCAAAGAGGGGTCACATGATATGGTTTTGTTGAAATTTTTCGAAAAATAATATTTTTTCAGCTGCTGAATTTGCATGTTATGCAGGCGGATGCGGGCGATTCGTTGGGTAAAGGGTTAAATGATTAATAAGATGACACTTGCAAAAATAAAATTTCTTGAAAAAACTAAAAATTTCATTTTTTGTCACAAAAGCAACCGATGGCACCTCATTGGAACAAGCTATGTATTTAAAGCTTGAAAATATAAAATTTGAATGGTCATATTTTTTTAACAACTATGTTACATAAGTTGAAGGGTTAAAAAAGATAGATGTGTTTTTCAAGCAAAGTACATTGAAAATATCTGTACAAATATGCTTGTAATATAAAAGAAAATTTCTTTTGATAATTTATAATTTGTGTATGTGCACAATTGTTTCAGCAACAACAAAAAATCTGCACCTGTTTCTATAATAATAGGTGCTCGGTACAAGCCAAGAAGTTAAAGATGTATTTTTACAGATTTCATCAAAGGTTGTTGTCACATAATTTCCTGTCTTCTCACCTATGGCAGTGCCTAGCACTTGTGATAAAGACAGCTTATCTGGTATCACACTGCCACTCTTCCACAGGTTCAAGGAATTGGATGCAATGTTTTGTTTCCATTCTTTAAGCCATTACCTAACATGAAAAGCAGACGACACTTGCAACAAAATTTCTTTAATAACTAATTTTTTGTCTTAAATACATAGGTTATGGCCTTCGTTGGAACGAGCCCTTTAAAACGAGGGGTCATAACCTATGTTTTTGTGACAAAATATGAAAAAATAAAAAAAAATTAATTGACAATTTTTTAGAAGAGACCTGGCTGGTTTTGGCCTTTACGTTGGGTAAAGGGTTAATTTCAAGTTCCTGGCTCTGCTTCCTGGAGCTCAGAATGAATGTGCACCTGGTATTTCACACGTATGTTTTCCGGTATTAGCATACAAGTTATTTTCATCATTATACGTCGTGTTATAACGGCTACTGAGATAAAAGCTAATCAGTAAATGTTTTGATACTACATAAAAAATCTTTCTTGTGAAGAATCCATAAAAGTTTTGATATTACATAAATAAAATACCTTCATATGAAATAACAACATAACACTTTACAAATCACTTGCCTTGAACATCTGTGATGATAATTTTAGTTCTCCTAACAACACATCTTAATTTCTGGTCACAATATTTTTCACTTACTTTGTTTTGACAGAATTGAACGATAAATATGTTTTTAGCTCATCTTGACAAAGTCAAGCTAAGCTAATCTAATCGCTTCCCGTCCGTCGTCCGTCGTCCATCAACACCATGTTTTGGTCTTCTCCTCCAAAGCCTCTGGTCCAATTCAAGTGAAAGTTTGTGTGAGTGATGGTCCCAAAGGGGCATTTCATTTTTGTTCAACTCAGTATGCCTGGCCCCATAGGGAGGGAGTGGGGGAAAATGCTCCAAAATATTTTAAAAATCTTCTCAAGAACCAGTGTGTGTAATGACTTGATATTTGCTATGGAGCTTCCATATGAGGTGTAGAATCAAGTTTGTTCAAACGAAATTCGTAAAGTAATATTTGGCTTTGTAATAGGAGGGGTAAGATTTTTGGCCCCGCCCAAAATTTCTATTTTCTGAACCGATGGTCCGGTATGAACCAAATTTGGTTTGTGGTAGTATTGGGACATAAGTACTTGACCCATGCACAAAAAAAATTCCTGCATCCCCATGGGAACCCTGGGAGCTAAAAATAGAAATATTTTCAAACGCCCATATTTCCCAAACCCCACAGAACAGAGAGCTTTTATTTGGTATGAAGTATCCTTATGACCAGTAGAATTGAATGGTAAAAAAAAATTGCCATCGGTTGTGTTAGGGTGCTCTGTAATGGGCATCGAAAAAATGCTGAGTCAGCATATTTGCAAAAATTTAAAAAAATCTTTTCTCCAGAACCAATCATCAGAATCTTTTGATATTTGGTATACAGCATTCATACGGGAGTCAGATAAAAGTTTGTTCAAATAAAGCTCATTGGTTCATATTTGGGCTCTCTACAGGAGCCCGAAGTTTTAACATAGGGTAATATGGGGAATATTCTTTAAAAATCTTCTTCTTCAGAACCACCAGTCAGAATCTTTTAATATTTGGTGTACATCATTGTTATGAGGGTCAGATTCTAGATTGTTCAAACCAAGTCCCTAGGTTAATATTTGGGCTTCCTATGGAAGCCCAAATTTTATCTTTGTTCAATATGGAGGGTAATTTAAAAAAATCTTCTTCTTCAGATCCATCAGTCAGAATGCTTTGATATTTGGTATGCAACATCTCTATGGGGGTCAGATTCAAGTTTGTTCAAATCAAATCCCTAGGTATATATTTGGGCTCACTATGGTAGCCCAAATTTTTACTTAGTGCAATATGAGAAAATTTCTTTAAAAATCTTCTTCTTCAGATCCACCAGTCGGAATGCTTTTATATTTGGTATACAACATCTCTAGGGGGGTCAGATTCCAGATTGTTCAATTCGAGTGCCTAGGTTAATATTTGGGCTCCATATGGGAACATGAAATTTAACTTAGTACAATATGAGGGAATTTCTTCAAAAATCTTCTTCTTCAGATTCACTTGTCAGAATGCTTTCACATTTGGTATACAACATCTCTAGGGGGGTCAGATTCAAGTTTGTTCAAATCGGATCCATAGGTCAATATTGGGGCTCGCTATGGTAGCCCAAATTTGAACTTAGTGCAATTCAAAGAAATTTCTTTACAATTTCTCTTCTTCAGATCCAACAGTCAGAATGCTTTCATATTCGGTACACAACATCTCTAGGGAAGTCAGATTTAACTGTGTTCAAATCATGAGCCTGGGTTAATATTTGGGCTCTCTATGGGAGCCGGAATTGGCCATTTTGCTGAAGAATTAAAAATTTTGTATTCAGTACCCTCTAGAGGTACTAAGATTAATCCACATAGGTTGTATCAAGGGGCTTCATAGGGGAGCTCTGCATTTTACTTATGATCAACTGAAGAAAAGGCATGATGCTCAGATTATTTTTGTCACTCCTGAGGGACTCAAGGATTGACAGTGTAGCCTATGGAGATGGCTTGCTTAATGTAGACTCATTCTTGGACTCTGTTTAAATTGTGTTCTGTACAAGATGAGCGCTTCAGGCCCCGTGGGGCCTCTTGTTTTTTAAGTTTTTGAGAGGTGGGGGGGGGGGGGGGGGGGTGTAAAATACCCATTGCTAAAAATATTGAGGAGTAAGAGCTAAAAAAGTTAAAAATCTGTTTCTCAGGCCCTCCCACATGGTCATTTTGGCTGCCACATGTTCTCTTCTTATAACCAATGCAAACTTAAAAACATAAAAATTAAATGGTTTATGTCTGATATTTTACTGAAGTTAATAAAATTGAAAAATTTGTCCCCTGAGTGCATCAAGGCTTTGCAATGCTTGCATTACAAAGCCTTCTTGCACTCAAGGGATGAAATACACCACCACCTATGCTATTCTGTAGATTATGAGGCCTAAAACATAAAAAGGAAACCAACAACATGAACTCTTAATGGCAAAGAAATAATTCCAAAAATAAAAAATAAAATAAAAAAATGCTCGCCCACATGCAATTTTACAAAAATGGCCTGAGAAACAGAAGATCTACTTTGTGGGGTCTAAGTATAGAGTTTAACCCTTAAGCCCTCATATTAATTTTACGGTAGTAACTGCCATTTATCATATGCTAAACGATAGATTATCAAAAAATTGCGGAAAGATAGAAATCGTATCCCCCTTTGTGAAGATATAGAAATTTTGACTTTCGCGGTATCAATCAAAATGGTGGCTTTCAGAGCATCACTTCAAGGTGAATACCAGTCAAATTATCACTGGAAATGATCAATTTGTTCTAAAACGTATAATGAAAAGAAAATCTAGTGTTTTGAGTGGATACCGATCATTTTCATCAATAATTCAACACATATTCACCTTGAATTGATGCATGAAACCCGCCAGCTGAATCAGATTGCAAGACGCTACCTGTTCCACGTATCAATCAAACCACTTCTGCGTATCAATGCGCATCAGCTGTTTACTTTCATGCATCAATTCAAGGTTGAAACGAGTGGAATTATCGATAGGAATGATCAGATTTCTTATAAAAAGCGTATAATAAAAAGAAAATCTAGTGTTTTGAGTGGATACCTAAAATTATCTCACTCATGACTGAGTCAAATGGTTAATTTCGCTCGTGCAAGTGCTCGTGAAAAATAACCTTTTGTCGTTGTCACTCATGAGATAATTTTCGGTATCCACTCAAAAACACTGGATATCCTCTATATATACATGTACACAGCTGACTTAACAGTGATTCTACATTTATGTTGGCTGCCTGTACAGGCATGAACAATGATGTAAAAACTCTCTCAAGATAAATGCATCCTACAAGTAGAATTCTCTAGGCAGAATACACTTGGGACAACTTTTTCAGAGGAATATTACACGGGCAGTTTGTGGCTGTGTGGGCCTAAGAGTTAATCTGAAGCATTTCTAGGGTCAAATTTTCATTCTCAATCTGAAATAGGCACCAACTAATATTCCCAGTAGAACTACCTTGTTTTCTCTTACCTACAATCAACCAGTAATTCAATCCAAGCAGTACTGAGTCCAAGTTCTGAACATATTACACATGAAGGCACTAAACTGCCCTGGAATGTGCCCCCCCCCCCCCCCTTCTCCATGGGAACCCTGGGAAGTGAAGCCGTGCTCTTGTTTACTGTGGTAAGTAAGCTCTGTCTTACTGGTAAAATAGAACCCAGTCACCAGTATTTGAGATGAAAGTTCTCTAAAATGGGCAAGATGGGTATAAACGATTGACTAGATTTTTAGTCCATATTGCAGCCATTGTGCAGAAATATATGACCTTAACCCTTTACCCAACGAATCGTCCGCATCCGCCCGTGGAATATGCAAATTCAGCAGCTGAAAAAATATTATTTTTCAAAAAATTTCAACAAAACCATATCATGTGACCTCTCTTTGGAACGAGGTCGTTCCAAAAAGGGGTCACATGATATGGTTTTGTTGATTTTTTTTTTAAAAATTGAAAAAATGGTAATTAAAATAATAAATTTTGAAATCGTCTGCGTTAGGTAAAGGGTTAACCCTTTACCCAACGAATCGGCCCCCATCCGCCCGCGTAATATGCAAATTCAGCAGTTGAAAAAATATTATTTTTCAAAATCAAAAAATTTCAACAAAACCATATCCTGTGACCCCTTGTTGGAACGAGCTCGTTCCAACGAGGGGTCACATGGTATGGTTTTGTTGAAATTTTTTTTTAAATTTTAAAAAATGATATTTAAAATAATAAATTTTGATATCGTCTGCATTGGGTAAAGGGTTAACACCAATAAATAATATGTTTTCACAGGGATTTAATATGGGGCGGGTTGCCAGGGTTGCTTTTAAAATCTCAATTCCAGAGACCTCAATAGATCTGTGATGCCTGGAATTATGAAGAAGTTCATTCGAACTTGATAAGATTTGATGACCCCTGTGGATCCTCACTTGAAAAAGGCCTCATCTCAGTTTCCATGAATTAAACACCGAAATATCTTCTGTATCAAAATCTTGCCTATCGCTTTGTGTATATAAATGATTAATGATGTTTTTAAAGTGAACAATGTCTCACACTGTTCTTGATTACAAGAGTAAATGTCAAATATATTTTCATTTAATAGAGATGGCGGAGGAAATAAACGATGATGATGAAGTGAGGTATATTATTGCAGAGAACAATGCCAGTCTACCACCTCTTAGGCCTCGTCGAAGAATGATTGCTCGTACAATGGTAGCAGAACGTGTACGAGCACGAATTGAGGAAACAAGGTCACAAAGGGCAAGAATTATAAGACAGATTTTGGAAACATCAGAGGTAAATTACCTTGTGTTACTGTTCTCATAAAAAATCCTCCCACAGTCAAATTTTCATCTATTTAGGTATCACTGAACTAAATATTTGAATTAGAGTTGCCCACCTTGAAATGTTGCACTCGGAAATGATGCAATCTCTAAAACTAAGCAGCCTTGAGAAAATATATTGTTTCAATAAACGTTTGAAACATTCTATTGACTTCTTGCATTATTGTTGAATATTCCAGATAAAAAAGAGAGGGCGATTTGATGACTTTTGGACCTAAAACATACAATTGACTTTTTGTGTGTTTTTGTTGGGAATTCCCTGAAAAATATATGCACATGACTGGTACTTCCTTTCCTGTCAGTTTTTTTTCTCTTATTTGTTGCATGGTCTCCTGTTTTCCGGTTAGAAAAAGTTGTCTGAAGTGCTATACTTGATAAAGATATTTGGATGCCAAAATTAAAGTGATACAATCATATTTTTTTTTCGCTTGAATGTTATAATGGTCGCCTGTGGGAAAATATATAGTTCCGTGATACCATTTAGGGAATGGAAAATAGGCCGACATGGGTGGAAAAAGTATGGAGAAGGTATGGAATGTTTTTCTGGCAAATGTTAGAACCTTGACAATACAAGTGGGTGACGTGTATGTACATGTAAACGATTTTTCCCAGTGAATATACCGACGTACCATATGGACTAAAATTAGTACAAATTTCCAATGACATATTTTTCACGAAATACAGAAAAAACTCCCAAGTTCTGTTGATTTCTGTTCCATACTCTGCTCAAGTTGTCTTCTGTATTTTTACCACTATTCAACTTGGAATAATTACATTATTAATGTAGTTATATGTTTGGGGTCCAAATACTCAATTCTCATTGGTCAGCTGTATGAAAACGTCATGACCAAATGTAATTCATTTTCCAATGAATACATATGGTCGAACTTTGACCCGCATTTACGGTAGAGCGCAGTTGACAGAATGTAATTCGGGTGGGTTTATAACTTTTAGCGCCTCTTGCAGTGATCAGTGATTATAGTTTACTGATATGTTTAATAAATTGTTTTGAACATTCCAAGTTTCGTTGCAAAAGACAGCAATTTAACAAATTTGGGTCAATACCGAAAACTGGCGCTCAACTCAGAGTTGTGTGCTTTGTCTTTTGGGTGAGGGTGGTTTTTTGCCTCGTTCATTCGTACATGTTTTATTTCGTCTTTCTGCTTTGTTGTTTGGTAAAAAGTAGTTTAAACAGTTACGGAATGTAATTATAAGAATTGAATGCAATTTTTATAATCTTTATTGGAGTATGAATGTGTGGGAATGGGATTCATACATAATTTGTACCCATTCCCACACATTCATACTCCAATAAAGATTATAAAAATTGCATTCAGTTCTTAAATTAAATGAATGAAGCTATCTTTTAAGAAAAATATCACCTTCTGCTGACATTCTTGCTGGACACTGTTTTGTGTCAAAGCATTTCATTCACATCGTAACGTCAGTCAGATGCGTAACGATCTGTCAGATGCATTTTTATGTGTACCCATACTATGTATGGTACACATAATGCCGGCATCCGGGGTGGCCATCCGTCGTTCGTCCATCCTTTGTCTCTCCGTCTGTCTGGACATCCGTCTGTCTGTCCGGTGTCTGTATCCATTTCTTTGGCATTCGATAACTTGAAAAATGTTGCTTGGATTGTCAAGTTACTTTATATTTGTGTTCAGGTTACTGATGTGCCGAGCTGTATAGTTTTTGGTGTAAATCTGTTATTTCGATCCTGAGATATTAACCCTCTATCCTTCAAATTGAAAATTCCTCCAATCCTTTTGGCATTCGATAACTTGAAAAATATTGCTTGGATTGTCAAGTTATTTATATTTGTGTTCAGGTTACTGATGTGCCAAGCTGTATAGCTTTTGGTGTAAATCTGATAATTTAATCCTGAGATATTAACCCTTTATTCTTCAAATTGAAAATTCCTCCAATCCCTTTGGCATTCGATAACTTGAAAAATATTGCTTGGATTGTCAAGTTACTTTATATTTGTGTTCAGGTTACTGATGTGCCAAGCTGTATAGTTTTTGGTGTAAATCGGACAATTTGATCCTGAGATATTAACCCTTTATCCTTCAAATTGAAAATTCCTCCAATCCCTTTGGCATGAGATCACTCAAAAAATATCAATCCGATTGTCATGTTAATTTATATGTGTATTCAGGTTACTGATGTGCTGTGCTGTATAGTTTTTTATGTAAATCTGATAATTTGATCCGGAGATATTAACCCTTTATCCATCAAATTGGACACACCTGCAATCCATTTCTATATGTACCCATACCGTGTATGGTGTACATAATGTCGGCATCCGAGGTGGCCCTCCGTCATACAACTTTCCACTAGTTGCAAGTGTGGGTACACATCTGACGATTTCATCGGCCTATTTTTATGCTCCCCAAAAAACTTTTGCAGCAGCATATGGTCGCCACGCTGTCTGTCTGTTTGTCTGTCCAAAACAAATGGTTTCCAGATAATAACTTTAGTTTGACTGAACAAAATAAAACAAAATTGTGTACGTAGGTTTATAACTGCATAATACAGGTTGGGATTGATAGATTGGTCCGGTATGTTTTGGCAGAGTTATGGCCTTTTTTCAACTAAGACATGTTGATCTTGGTTTCCAGTCGATAACTTTAGTTTGAGTGAACAAAATGAAACAAACTTTTATACATAGGTTTGTAACCACATAATATAGGTTGGGATTGACAGTGAACCTGGTCTGATATTTTTTGACAATTATGGCCCTTTTTCAACTTAGAAAACTTATTGATATTGGTTATAAGGTTATAGGTTATAAGGTTTATAACCACAAAATACAGGTTGGTATTGAGAGTGGGCTTGGTCCCATATTGTTTGACAGAGTTATGACCTTTTTACAACTTAGAAGACATGTTGATATTGGTTTCCGGATGGTAACTTGAGTTATGGGCGGGGATTTCAATGAAACTTAGAATACAGCTTACTGTAGATAGTATACCAGACATGTTTGATTTAGACTGTGGAGGAATAATTTTATGTGAGTTAAGGCCCCTTTTTGGACTTTGTTAACCACTAAAATATAGTTTTTCATAAACCAGGGGTATTAGTGTTTTATGGACTCATTTGGTGGCCTGCTGTATTGGTGCTATGGATTAATGGAGATAAGATAAGATATTTATTAATTCAATATCATCAAAGACAAATGACTAAAAACTCATGCTTGGCAGTGTGGGGGGGGATTATATGTGATGTGACATCGTTATGTATAAGTATGTTGAGTTTTCAGGCATTTGCATTAATTGATTTATTATACCCTCACTTTTTTTTAAAAAGTGGAGTATACTTTATTGCGCCAATGCGCTTGTCCGTGCATCTGTCTGTCTCTGTCTTGTCTGTCTTTGCTCACATGTCTTCACGTTATAACTTCAATATTACTGCTCAGATTTCGATGAAATTTCATACATATGTTCACTATCATGAGGGCTTTAAGTAGCATCAGCCGTTTTGCTGTTGGAATATTTTTTCTGTGAGTTATTGCCATTTGAATACACAAAAATAGGCTATTTTTTATTTGTTCACCTCATATCTCGGGTTTGGCTTATTGAATCTCAAGGAAATTTAAAATGAAGATTGTTTATGGGAAAAGCTTTCAAATGAGTCTAATAATGTTTCTTACTTTTCACCTTTTAGACTTATTTCCCTTCTCAACTTTGAAAATGTGCTATTTGCCTCGTAAAATAGCCAATATTTTGTCAGTTCGCCTCATATTTCAGGTTTGCATTATCAGATTTCAGTGAAATTTTGAATGAAGATTGTTTATGGGAAAGGCTTTCAAATGAGTCCTGTCCCTGCAGTAAAACAAAGAAAATACATGTAAATCACCTCCCCACATGTGGCATTATGTCTTTGTCCTTTTAGGTTTGAGTTATCAGATTTCAATCAGATTTGAAATGAAGATTGTTTATGGGAAAGGCTTTCAAATGTGTCATGTCCCTGGAGTAAAACAAAGAAAATACATGCAAATCACCTCCCTACATGTGGCATTATGTCTTTGTTCTACATCTCTTTATGCAGATAGTCCAATCGTTACTAGACTTCAGTAACAGGTGTTTCTGGACTTCACAATTACCTTGCTGTAAAACAAAGACAATAATTTTACTGTTTGCCTTGTAAAATAGCCAATTGTTGTCTGTTCGCCTTGTATCTCTGGTTTAGGGTTAGTGGCTCTCAATGAAATTTGGAATGAAGATTGCTTATGAGAATAGCTTTCACAGTATCATGGTTCATTTCTTCTCTTATTGTTTGGCGGTATGCATTATTTATTTAGTTAATTATTGGTGTTAACACTTTTGACAGCCAGGGTCACCTCATGTTGGACAGTTTTACAGGCGGAGGAAGCAAGATTACCCAGAGAGAATCACCGAGCAATGGCAAGCATCTGTCAGACTCCCCAGCATACTGACTCCACACAAGCAGGGTTAGCATTGGTTGAAGACAAGTGCACCTTCGACGTGCGGTATGCCTTAGTACACAATGCCACCGTATCTCCACGTGAGCAAGTGGGATTAAGTGTCTTGCCCAAGGACACAACGCAGTTGCCGCAAGTTATGATTTGAACCAAGGAGGACCTCTCAGCTTGCAGTCTGCGTCTCTGCCTTAATTGATAAATTCACAATTGCCTTTAGACTATAATCACTTAATCATGAAGATGAAAAATTTAGCAATAATTTTGCCATAAGAATTGTATTGTTGACGGAGCAAATGTAACTAAACTATACGATTGATGCTCACAAAGGGTGATGGGCAAACCCGGAGAACATTCACGATACAGGATCTATGCATGAATCTCTAACATGAGAGACCAGCGAACATATTAACTCAGCAACCACTTGGGATACTTTATTGCTTGAGAAATATCTTTGTCATCATCCTCAAGATTCATTAAAAAATTTGATCGCATAGAATCGTTATCATGAACCATGAATCTCGATAATCTCATAAAAATGTGTGCCCATTGTAACATTCCTGTCTTTAGGGCTGCACGGTATTTCGATAAACCGATATATACCGGTATTTAAACCAATATCGATTGAATACCGGTGTAATTACAAAAATATTGGTTTATCGTCATTATTTATTTACCCACAATTTAATTTTCAAGATGTCTTGAGTTTTTTAACTAGTTCAGAATGAATAATATATCGCTTTACCCAAGGAATTGTCCGCATGTGCCCACGTAATATACCAATTCAGCAGTTGAAAAAATAATTTTCAAAAATGTCAACAAAACTATATCATGTGTCCCCTCATTGGAACGGGTTCAACAAGCTCGTTCCAATGAGGGGGTCACATGATATTGTTTGGAAGAAATTTTTGGAAAAATTTGATTTAAAATAATAAATTTTGATATCGTCGACGTTGTGTTAGGGTTTTTCGAACCGCATCATCAAGGCTTCGACTGTGATGCCTCAAGTGTCGATTGTGGTACTTATGTTCAGATATCTGAATAGGTTTTCGATATACTGGTATATCGTGATATTTTTTTGAATACCGATACCTGTATTCTGTTTTGAATATCGTGCAGCTCTACATGTCTTTGGTTTGGAAATAATGTTGCTGTTAGAAGTAGGCAATTGTGAAGACTGTGTATGATAAAATAGGTCAGGAAGGGGCAAAAGTCTGATATTTTATGTTGCTGAATGCTAGCGTGTGTTTTAATGGTTTCCATGTTGTTTGGGGTTTTTTTTCTCACTTTTAGGCATCTGATTTATTTATTGAACTATTATTTTAGTCTGAAGAAAGTGCAGCTCCAAGTTCGAGACCAAAAGCTACAAGGTCTGCCAAACCCAAAACTACCTCAAAAAAGAAGACAACCAAAAAGAAACGGAAAGTTGTAAAAAAAAAAGTAGTCAGAAAGAAAAAAGTTGTCAGAAGGAAAAGAAAAACAAAAGGGAAGAAACGTAAAGGGAGTAAAAAGAGGAAAAAAACAAAATCAAAGGTAAGACACTTGATCATTGTTACAGTAATGATAAAATAATACAGTAGAATCCTCTTAATTGAATATCCATTTTGCCAGTGAAAATTATTCAATTAACAAGAGTATACAATTAACAGGGATTTGGTCAGCTTCCTGTGTTCTGGAGGTGAACTGAGTATTTATTCTATTATATCTTGTTTGACAGAGCTCTATGAGCTCTGTCAAACAAGATATAATAGAATAAATGCCTGTACTGGATGTAGTGAGACCAAAAAGGTTGATAAATGAGGGGTATTTGGTGCATGTCACAGTAATGTTTTCGACATATTACAAAAATTTATATACAATTAACAGGAGTTTACTCTACAACCCATATGCAATTAACAGATCAAATTTGTACTGAAGGTATGGTAAATGGTTTTGTGTTTGAAAATTATATTCATTTAACAGGGATATACAATTAAGAGATATCCAATTAAGTGGGCTCCACTGTATCGCAACTAGGAATTTAACCAATTCAGTCACATTTTGTAGAGCTCAGTGAAATTCCTTCTTGAATCATGTGTAAATTGTGTTCTTAAAATTTTTATATTTTGACATCAGTATGGAGAGAGTTAAATCATTTCAAATATAAAAGAACGCCTTTGAAAACTCAAGTAAGTTAACAGTCTTTTAATACCCAAACAAGCAGTTTTGATGAAACACATGAGTATGAAGAGATTACTAGGGCTGAAATGGTTGGCTCACATTCTCAACCGACTAACCGAGAGCTATAACCAGATAATATCTGGTTATCCGTGGCCATTATTTCGCCAAATATGGGATCAAAACTATAGGGATTGGAAAGCAGTATTCGCAGGAACTATTTCGTAGTTTGTATACAAACGAACGTTGTCGTGTACTCGACAATGTTCGTTTGTGCACATACTACGGAATTGTATGTGATTACTCCATATTCACGGAAACTGCAGATCATTAACAAAGTCTTGAATGCCAAAGTCGATTATTTCTCAATATATATATAACACGGCTTTGAAGTGTAATCTATCCCAAAGGAGAAGCGACAGATTTACTACATTTTAGCCGCGGAATGACTATCACTATCGATAACCGGTTGATGTTTTTTTTAATCGGTTGGGTAGGTAACTTTTCAAACCAGTTAATCTGGTTAACCATTTCAGTACTAGAAATTACATTTTTGCAAATATTGTGGGGGCGCGGTGGCTTTGCAGTAACCCGTTCTCGTCAGATCACCGAAGTTCAGCAACATCGAGCTTGGTTAGTCCTCGAATGGGTGACCGTCTGAGCGATCGATTCGGACTCCCGCGCTGTGTCCTTGGACAAGGCACTTAACCCCGATTGTCCACATGGGGGCACGATGACACCGTGTACTGAGGCGTACTGCATGTCGATGGTGCACATGTCTTCAACCAATCTAACCCTGCCTGTGCTGCAGTGCGGAGTTACGATGTTTGGGAGCTGGCAGCTGCTCGTCGTTGCTCGTGGTTCTCACCGGGTACTCCGGCTTTCTCCACCCGTAAAACTGTCATGCTCATGATTAGCCATTGTGCTTAAGTATGTGACCTTAAACACCAATAAATAAATAATAATAATATATAAATAAATTTGCAAATATTGTGCAAAAAACAAATGTGTTACTCATGTTACTGACTAGTGGTCAAACATTTAACTGAATCGGCTGACATAATCGGCCTATTATTGGGTATCGGAATCGAATCGGCACTACCAGAAAAATATCAGTTGTCATTTTATTGAAAACAAAGTCACAAATCACAGATGGCAATTTCACAATTAACAGGAGTATTAAATTAACAAGGATTGTGTCACTTTCCTGTATTCTAGTGAAAAACTTGGCCTTTATTCTGTTATATCTTGTTTGACAGAACTCCATGAGCTATGTCAAGATATCATAGATTAAATGCCTGTATTGGATGTACTGAGGCCAAATAGGTCTATAAACAATGTAAAATTGGTAATTTCTCGACAGGTTACAAGATTTTTTATTCCATTAACAGGAGTTTACTCTATAACCTATATTCAAATAACAGGTCAAATTTGTACTGGAGGTATGATAAATGGTGGGAGCGCAGTGGCTCAGTGATAGACTATTTGACTTCTGTGCTAGAGGTCCCGAGTTCGATCCCCGTCCGGGATGACACGCGTTGTGTCCTTGGGCAAGGCGCTTTATCCCGGTTGCCTACATGGGGGCAAAATGACACCGTGTACTAAGGCATACTGCGCATCGATGGTGCATATGTCTTCAACCGCTGTAACCCTGCTTGAGCAGAGCTTGAACAGAGTTAGAATGTTGAGGAGCTGACAGTTGCTCGTCGATGCTCGGTGGTTCTCTCTGGGTACTCTGGCTTCCTCCACCCATAAAACTGTCACAGTCACGATTAGCTATTGTGTTTAAAGTGTGTGACCTTAAACACCAATAAATAAATAAATGAATGATAAAAGTTTTGTGCTGGGAAATTATATTCAGTTATCAGTGTTATTCAGTTAAAAATTATCCAATTAAGTGGGCTCCCCTGTACTTCATTGTAGTATTCTGTGACATCTGTAAGATTTTTGTTCTTAGTTCTGTCTCCAAAGTAAATGATTGCATAAAGCATAATACAAAAAAAATCCATTATTTTCACAGATAAATTGAATTATCCAAGTAAAGGTAGCGATATACAAGATTTTAATATTCCCAAAACATTGCTGACAAACAGTATTGATACTGGTGAAATCATATGACTGTACCATCAACCATTGGAGAATATGCCCTTCTCTGAATTATGTCTCCCCTTCCCAGAAGGGAGACATATTGTTTTAGTGCATACTCTTCTTCTTCTTCTCATACAAACTTTGTCCAGGGCATAACTTTTTTGTCTTTTGACCTAAACCTTAGATATTTGGCATGTGGATGTATCACCATGAGCCGGTGTGTCACGAACCATAGTGACCTTCATGTGACCTTGACCTTTGACCTGAAGATAGATTTATGTGCTTTTTAAGGGAACTTAGTCCGGGGCATAACTTTTTTGTCTTTTGACCTAGACCTTAGATATTTGGCATGTGGATGTATCAACATGAGCTGGTGTGTAGCGTACCATAGTGACCTTCATGTGACTTTGACCTGAAGGTCAGATTTATGTGCTTTTTTAAGGGAAACTTTGGACCAGAACTTTTTTGTCTTTTGACCTAGACCTTAGATATTTGGCATGATTGTCAACATTATTCATGTATATATAATTTGCAGTGCATTAAATAGAAAGGAAGGGGAGACATATGTTTTAGTGTGCTAAAACAGTTTCTAGTTATAATTATATTTCATCTTCATTTTATAGGCTGCAACAAACAGTAAAAAATATTTATCAAAACAGATGGCAGCTACAAGAACTTTCAAGGCTGTCACATCTGAACTTGCTCGCCAAAAGCACGAGGAGCTTCTCCAACAGAAACAGTCAGCAGGAACTGTCAAATCTCGTCTTGCTGAGAAGCTGCGATTGAGTAAACCACCTGTTGGTCGAACAATTCCAATGCAGAAGGCAGAAAAAAGTAATGAGAGCAGGAGAGGTGATCGTGGCTTGTCATCTCTTTCAATAATGGGAGATAGAGATAGTCTGCTGCATATTGAGTAAGTATTGTCAAACATTGGTATATTTATTAACCCCTCTCTTCCCCCCGCCCCCCCACCCCCGTCAAAGAAGGGATATAGCGAAGACCTCCGTTCATCTTTCTGTCCATCCATCCAGAATTTGTTTATGGCATAACTTGAACAGTAGTTAACAGATTTCAATTGTTTTGGGTATATGTTTCTATTGCAACAGTGTCTGCGTCAAGTTCGCTGACCACCGATGTCTCTTGAAAATTATGGGAGTTATACCTGTTATAAAAATATCCTTTAAAACTTGTTTATGGTATAACTTGAATGGTAGTTAACAGATTTTCATTCTTTTTAGCTCACCGAAGGAAGCTAAACTTATCACTTGCCGTCCGTCGTCGTCCGTCCGGCGTCGTGAACATTTTTCAGACGACTTCTCTGAAACCGCTAAGTCAATTTGCTGGAAACTTGGTATGGATGTTCATTACCATATGTCAATTCAAGTTTGTTCAAATAAAATGGACATGCCCACTTGGGGCTCCATAGGGGGCATAACTCCGATAGCACCCTATGTATATTAGAGAAATAAGTAAAAAAATCTTCTCCCGCACATGTGGGCAGAATCATTTGATATTTGGTATACAGCATTATGGGGTGGATCTGATTCAAGTTTGTTCAAATCGGCCTCCTGGATTCATATTTGGGCTCTCTATAGAAGCCCAAATTTGAACTTAGTGCATTTCAGACAAATTTCGTAAAAAATCTTCTCCAGATCCAGTACGCAGAATCTTTTAATATTTGGTATGCAACATTGTGGGATGGATCTGATTCAAGTTTGTTCAAATAGGCCCCTTGGATTCACATTTGGGCTCAGTATAGAAGCCCGAATTCGAACTTAGTGCATTTCAGGCAAATTTCGTAAAAAATCTTCCTTCTCCAGATCCAGCAGGCAGAATCTTTTGATATTTGGTATGCAACATTGTGGGGTGGATCTGATTCAAGTTTGTTCAAATCGGCCCCCTGGATTCATATTTGGGCTCACAATAGAAGCTTGAATTCTAACTTTGTGCATTTGAGGCAAATTTCTTAAAAAAATCTTCTCCAGATCCAGCTTCAGAATCTTTTGATATTTGGTATGCAACATGCTTAGGGGGTGAGATTCAAGTTTGTTCAAGCCAAGTCCCTGGGTTCATATTTGGGCTCACTGTGGTAGCCCGAATTATAACTTAGTTCAAAATGAGGAATTTTCTTGAAATATCTTCTTCTTCAGATCCAGCAGTCGGAATGTTTTGATAATTGGTATGCAGCATCCTTAGGGGGGTGAGATTCAAGTTTGTTCAAACCATATCCCTAGGTCCATATTTGGGCTCGCTTTGGGAGCCCTAATGATAGCTTAGTTCAAAATGAGGAATTTTCTTTAAATATCTTCTTCTTCAGATCCAGCAGTCGAAATGTTTTGATATTTGGAATGCAGCATCCTTAGGGGGGGGGGGGGGGGGGGGGGGGGGGGGGGGCGAGGGGGGGGCGGTGAGATTCAAGTTTGTTCAAGCCATGTCCCTAGGTCCATATTTGGGCTCACTGTGGGAGCTTGAATTGTAACTTAATTCAAAATGAGGAATTTTCTTAAAAAATCTTCTTCAGATCCAGCAGTCGGAATGTTTTGATAGTGGTGTGTAGCATCCTTAGAGGGGGTGAGATTCAAGTTTGTTAAAGCCAAGTCTCTGGGTCCATATTTGGGCTCCCTGTGGGAGCCCGAATTATAACTTAGTCAATATGAGGAATTTTTCTTTAATAATATTCTTCTTCAGATTCAGCAGTCGGAATGTTTTGATATTTGACATGCAGCATCCTTAGGGGGTGAGATTCAAGTTTGTTCAAGCCAAGTCCCTGGGTTCTTATTTGGGCTCACTGTGGTAGCCCGAATGATAACTTAGTTCAAAATGAGGAATTTTCTTTAAAAATCATCTTCTTCAGATCCAGCAGATGAATGCTTTTGATATTTGGTATGCAGCATCCTTTGGGGGGTAAGATTCAAGTTTGTTCAAGCCATGTCCCTACTTCCATAAAATTTGTCTCTCATGACTTCATTCCTTTGTAGTGTTGATGAACCATGTCTAACTGAATGTGACCCCAAATACTTCTTTGAACCACTTCGGCCGGTGAGCGATTAAGGCTCCTTGGGGCCTCTTGTTTGTATATCTCTCTATAACAACAATGCCTATGTCATATCTGATGACCACCTGTATCCGATGGAAATTATGGGAGTTATTGCTCTTTATTTAACCCTTAAAGGCCTGGTGATTTTTATACACTTTGGCAACACTTTAACAGTCTACATTATTTTGCTTTGCAGTTGTTTCTTGGCAGCCAAGACTTGCCTAGAAACAACTGCTGAGGAACTTAGACTGTATCTTGCAAGTTTATTCAGAGGTGGCATGATGGGGCACCTGTTCTATTACAGTAAATGGTGATCGGAACCAGGCCTTTAAGGGTTAAAAAATATTGTGTAATGCTTGTTTATGGCATAACTTTAACAATAGTAACCAGATGTCTTAAGTCAAGTTCGAGGATGTAAATGTTTATGGACTCTGATTGTGATTGGGTTCGAATATATTTGTTTGCAGGGGTGGGGTGGGGGGATTGGAATCACTTTGCAATGCTTTTCTTGTTTTATGGATGTATATGACTGATTATTTAGCATGTCTGGACTTCAATCATTGAGAGAGCACCTAGCCAGGCCTTGCCTCGTTTTCTTGTACAAGACATATAACTGATAGAGGGCTAAATTATTTTGGTCGTCAAAATTTGATCACATGTCTTTGCCTTGTTACAATTATGTAGGCACTCTCCCATAAATTATAACAAGGCAAATCATCACAGACTAAATAATTTTATTAGTCGAGTCGTGACGAAGTCAAACTCGACTTATAGTTTGGTGAATGTCTGGCGGGCGGGCGGGTGGGCGGGCGTAAACAATTGGTTTCCGGATGATAACTTGATAGTGGTTGAACTCACATTCATTAAACTTCATACGTAGGTTGGTCTTGGTGGGAGGAAGAACCCTATTGATTTTGGACTCGCTACGTCAAAGGGCAAGGTCAACGTGACCTTGAACATAGTAAATCGCAACAATTCCTTTCCGGATGATAACTTGATAGTAGTTCAACCTACATTCATGAAACTTCATAGGTGGGTTGGCCTTGGTGCGAGGAAGAACTCTATTGATCTTGGACTCACCAGATCAAAGGTCAAGGTCACAGTGACCTTTAACATAGTATATCGCAACAATTGGTTTCCGGATGATAACTTGATAGTGGTTCAACCTAGAGTCATGAAACTTCATAGGTGTGTTGGCCTTGGTGCGAGGAAGAATCCTAATGATCTTGGACTCACCAGGTCAAAGGTCAAGGTCACAGTGACCTTGAACATAGTATATCGCAACAATTGGTTTCCGGATGATAACTTGATAGTGGTTCAACCTAGAGTCATGAAACATTACAGACGTGTTGGCCTTGGTGCGAGGAAGAACCCTATTGATGTTGGACTCACCAGGTCAAAGGTGAAGGTCACAGTGACCTTGAACATAGTATATCGCAACAATTGGTTTCCGGATGAGAACTTGATAGTGGTTCAACCTAGAGTCATGAAACTTCATAGGTGTGTTGGCCTTGGTGCGAGGAACTGTTGTCACAACTCGACATTGGATCGGTGATCCTGAGCGGCATTTTTTTAAAGATAATTTAACGCACATCCACAGAATAAGTAGCCTTCACGTTGGAGTACCTGCAATTCAGAATAAAGATCAAATTGGTTTTCAGTACTGAACCAGTTAATTGGAGGCGTGGTGGTGTCGCGGTAACCGGTTCTCGTCAGATCACCGAAGTTAAGCAACGTCGAGCGCGCTTAGTAGTAGTAGTTGGATGGGTGACTATTTCAGCGACTGATTCATGCTCAAGCGTTGTGTCCTTGGGCAAGGCACTTAACCCCGAAGATTGCCTACATGGGGGCACGATGACGCTGTGTACTAAGGCGTACTGCACGCCGATGGTGCGCATGTCTTCAACTAATCTAACCCTGCCTGTTCCACTGTGCAGAGTTCAGAGTTACGATGTTGGAGAGCTGGCAGCTGCTCGTCATTGCTCAGTGGTTCTCTCCGGGTACTCCGGCTTCCTCCACCCGTAAAACTGTCACCGACATGATATGACCCTGGCTGTTAATGTGTCGTTAAACCCTAATAAGCCCCCCCCCCTCCCCCCCAAAAAAAACAGTTAATAATACTCCTACTTCGAAGAAGAGGTGTCGATAAAAGGCTTCTGTCCAGAAATTTCTGTGTGCTGGACAGTATTAGTCCAACAGTCTCCTACATGATTGTAAAAGTATGCTGAATGTGGCATTGGGGAAATTGGTGATGGTTAAAAGAGAAGTTTTGTCTAAAGTGGTGGCCGGAAATGAAAAAGTGCCAGGCACATCCAACCAACACTCAAAACTGTGGGCAGAACCCTTACAACAGGTCACTTTGCACATCCTTCTCTCCGACTGGCCCTTCATTCATTCGTTCCAAATTGTTTTATCTGAAACTGCTACATTTATGAACCAATTTCATTGAAGCTTCTCATCATCAAACATCACATCACTAACAAACAAAAAACAAAACCCAACTTGCGTGCAGGTTGTCAGCCAGCAGCAATTTTAAAATTACCTCTATTGAACTTAGAATATTTAAAATAGATTGCTGTAAGAGATTCGGCACAAATCCTACATTTGTAAACCGTTTTTGATGAAGCTTCTCACACACTAACATTTTGACATGTGCATTGTCTCGAATTTTTGTACTGCCCTAATTTTCACCAAATGATCTCTTAAACTTGGATTTTATTCAGATTTCTGTATAAAATTCTTGTGTACTGCTCATTCTATTTGATTTTGATGAACCTTTTCATACATGTTTACCTGCAAATGGACATATGCATTTTAACAAATTTGCAAGCTACAACAATTTTGATAGTTATCTCCCCTTGAACATGGATTTGAAATAGATTTCTATATGAGATTCTTGTTTGTGCAGCTCCTCCTTCTGCTGCCAAACTGATTTCAATGAAACTTCTAAAAAATTACCTCTAACAAGTTAACATGCACTTGTTTTCAAATTTGCAATCTGCGACAGTTTTTTAATCAAGTGATCTCTCCTTGAAGTTATAAAATTCAGTATCGATTTCTATACAAGGTTCATGTTTGCACCACTCCTACATTTGTCAGCCAATTTTGATGAAACTTGACCACTCACAAGTGAACATGCAATTCTTCCTCAATTTTTAGCTGTGATAAGGTTAAGCAAGTTATCTCCTCTTGAACATAGAAGTAATATCGATTTTGGAATGAAATTTTTCGAGCACCCCATCCTATACATATGATTCAATTTTGATGAAACTTTTCGAGTTCTCCTGCAAGTGCATACTTACAAATTTTCAAGCTGCGACAATTTTGACTGAGTAATCTCCCCTTGAATTTAGATTTAACCCTAACGAATCACCCGCATCCGCCCGCGTAATATGCAAATTGACCAGTTGAAAAATTAAATTTTTCAAAATATTTCAACAAAACCATATCATGTAACCCCTCATTGGAACGAGCTGATTGAGCTCATTCCAATGAGGGGTCACATGATATGGTTTTGTTGAAATATTTTGTAAATTTTTTAAAATTGTATTTGAAATAATAAATTTTTATATCGTCTGCATTGGGTAAAGGGTTAATATAGATTCCTATGAAATTGTTGAGCAAACTAATATTCTACATTTATGAACTTATTTTGATGCATGAACTCTTCTCAGGTTCAATAATTGATTTTGTTGAAACTTTGATATATTATAATCACAAAAACGTGGTACCCCTGGCTGTCGATAGTGTCATTAAACTCCTATAAATAAGTCATCTGCAGTTGTGTACATGTATTTATTATAATTATATTAACATCAATCTAAGGATTTAAGGGTTAAAGTAAATTATCTCCCATTAAACATTGATTTATTATTGAATTCTCTATGAAATGAAGAAATTCATATCATAAATTTATGCCAGTGTAGCTGGATTATATGTATGCAGGGCATTAAATACCCAAAGGTCATATTTCTGGTTTCAAACTTCTATCTGAAAGGGTTTACAGATTAGGCCGCAAATTATCTGTTCTCTCACAACCTTCTGCTCAAGGGGGCGCGGTGGCTCAATAGGTAGAGGGGCAGGCTGCATGCCGAGAGGTCCTCGGTTCGAATACCACCTATGACAACCGCGTTGTGTCCTTGGGCAAGACACTTCACCCCCATTGCCCATGTGTTGGCATGGTGACGATGTGCAATACAGCATGCTGCATGTCGATGGTGCACCTGTCTTCAACCAATGCTAACCCTGCTTGTGTGGAATTAGTATGTTGGGGAGCTGACAGTTGCTCGCCGTTGTTCGGTGGTTCTCTCCGGGTACTCCAGCTTCCTCCACCCGTAAAACTGTCGTGGTCATGATTAGCCATTGTGCAGAAATATGTGACCTTAAACACCAATAAATAAATAAATCTTCTGCTCAAACAAAGTTTGGAATGTGAAATAGCAATGGGTCCTGCCCGTCCGTCCGTCCATCCAGCCATCCGTGTGTCCAGCCACACATTTTGTGAATGTGAAACTTTTAAGAAATGTAAGCAAATTTTCATGAAACTTGTTGTAGGCTGCAGCATATATTGTGAGAAGATCTCTTGTCAAGTTTGATATTCAAAAATTTTCTCATCTTTTGTAGGAGTCCTTCCCCTTTGTGTTGGAAATTCAGTATTTGTATTATGACTTTGTGAACCATGATAACTTGAAGAAATGTAATCAGATTTTCGTGAAGCTTACTATAGACATTTACTGTGAGAAGACCTTGGTCAAGTTTTATATTCACCAAATTTTCTTTGCTTTTGAAGGAGTTCTTTCCCTTTTTGTTGAAAATTTGATAATGACTTTGTGAATGTGATAACTTGAACAAATGTAATTAGATCTTCACGAAACTTGCTATTGGCATACATTGTGAAAAGATCTTGTTTGTTGTTACAATTCATTTGATGAAAGACAATTTTATTTTAATTTACAGCATATTTGCTCAAAAAAAGGATTACCTTTTATTATTTTTCTTTTCTTTTCAGATCTGATGAGCCAGAGGCATGTGCATCTACCAGTAAAGGTTCAGGTCGAGTGGGAAAATATTCCAAATCTTCTCTCAAATTTCATTGGCCTGTTGGAAAACCTTATTCAGCAAAGTATGGATGGATTTGGGGGATTTTTTTTAACAGTCTATAAAATTATCTTATGTGTACATAGCTTGTTTTAACCCTTAGGGACGTCGTTTTTTCCTTGAACTTAGTGGTTTCAAAACAAGTGCTTCAGCATGTATTCGTAAGGAGTTCTTCAAAGTACAGTGGAATCCTATTAACCCTTTGCCCATCGTAATGGTCTAAACCGGCCAGCGCTATTCACAAAAATCGCCAATTAAATTTCTTTATTTTTTTTTATTTTTTTGTCTCGGAAACATAGGTTATGGCGAGCTCGTTCCAAACCTATGTTTTTGAGACAAAAAATGAAAAAAATTAGTTAACAAGAATTTTGTTTGCAAGTGTCATCTGCTTTTCATGTTAGGTAAAGGGTTAATAAACTAGCCACTTTGCCAGAGAAAAATATTCAGTTGACGGGGGGTATTCAGTTTACAGGAGTTGGATCATTTTCCCAATCTTAGTCAGTGTAATAAACTAAGCATTTATTTTAATATACCGTATTTGTTTTGGGACACTCTGTGATTTGGGACACACATTTTTTCCAGAAAACAATATTTTTTTTATGATCCAAAGTTTGGGACATTCAGGAGATTTGTTTTCAGTTGGCCCATCGCTAGTAGCTGACGACACTCATAAAAACAATTCTTGAGTAACTAAAAATTAAAATTTTTTGCTTCCAAAACATAGCTTATGATCCCTCATTGGAACGAGCACAATGCGCTCGTTCCAATGAGGGATCATAAGCTATGTTCTGGAAGCAAAAAATGAAAATATAAAAAAAAATTGTATGGCGATTTTCGTATATAGTGATGGAAAACAAATCACACACAACTTTATTCAGCATCATATCAAGACCAGGCTGTGTTCTTTCCCCATTTTTTAAGAATTGGGACACCTGTGAAAATAATTATTTTTAGCTGTCCCAATACATAGAGTAAATACGGTATCTGTCTAACAGGTCTCATTGTGCCCTGTCCAACAAAATATAACAGATTAACCCTTAAGGGCCAATGTTCGACTTATTCAACCTCAAAACAGGTGCTTAAGGTGTAAGCGGAAGCAGGAGGTTCTGCTTACAATAGGCAAATTATCTAGACAGTGCTTTCTAGTTACAGTCTTGGCTGCCTGATTTGACTAAAAATTACTGCTAAGCCACTGGATGTTTTAAGGCTGTGTGTGAGCTGGTGGTGGGAATTCAGGATACTTGTCCAGGCCATTTGGATGTATTGAGACCCAGAGTATCTAAATGTGTGGAATTCAATGGATATCGGGAGTAATTCTTCAACTGATTACAAGGTTTATACAATTAACAGGAGTTTACGCTGTAGACTAGATGCGCTTAATGGGTCAAATTTATGTTGATGATACGGTAAATGATTTGCCATTTGTAAGTACAGTGGAGTCCTGTTAATTGAATAGCCACTTTGCCAATGAAAATTATTCAATTAACAGGAGTATTCTATTAACAGGGATTGTGTCACTTTCCTGTATTCTGGAGATAAACTTAACATTTATTCTATTATATCTTGTTTGACAGAGCTCCATGAGCTCTGTCAAACAAGATATAATAGATTAAATGCCTGTATTGGATGTACTGAGGTCAAATAGGTCTATAAACAAAGAAAAACTGGAGCGAGTCAGGGTAATTTCTCAACAGGTTACAAGATTTTTTATTCAATTAACAGGAAATTACTCTGTAACCTAGATTCAATTAACAGGAAATTACTCTTTAACCTGATTCAATTAACGGGTCAAATTTGTACTAGAGGTATGGTAAATGGTTTTATGTTGGGAAATTATATTCAATTAACTGGGGTTATTCAGTTTAGAGATATCCAATTAAGTGGGCTCCACTGTAGTATACAATGTGTTTTTCAGCTAAAAGAAACACAATTAAGTGGGCTCCACTGTATTAATCCAATCTTCCTGGCACTTGTTTCTCATCGCAGATATAATATATTTCTATTTTGGGATATGAACCAGCATTTAAAGTCTACCTCTCAGCAAGCCTGAAAATAAGCAGACTCATCTGCAAAATGAAGTCCCCAGAGAGTGAATTTGGTGATGCTACCCTGCACAGCAGGATAGCATCTCAAAATTTACCCTCTGTGAACCTCTGTCTGAATCAAGGTCTCAAGCCAAAACAGAAACATGTACCGACAGAATAAATTGGCCCACTGTATGGGATAGCATCAGCAAATTCACCCTCTGGGGACCCCATTTTGCAAATGACAGGTTGCTTATATTCAGGCTTGCCTCTCACCATGAGAGCCAATTTTTTTCTGTTTATCCATTAAACTCTGCGCGTTACCCTTTTCTTCATAATTAATATATATATGCATGTTATTGTGTATTTAGATCTCTCCCCTGGAAACCACAGGAAATTGAGGAGCACTTGTTTTTATACGCCCATTATATAAAAATGGTTGTATTATGCTATAGCGTCCGTCCATCTGTCCAGAATTTTTTTTGTTAGGATTGTCATATTGAGAAAGATTTTTATATATAGCTTTGTTATGGATACTTTCATATCAGGTTTGAATTTCGAGTTACTGCCCTTGAACTTAGAATTTTTAGAGTTTTCTGGATTAAGTATAATTAACTAAAATGGAGAAACAGAGAGTAAAGTTCAGTTGGAACATGAATAATGTTATAATTTCTGGAAGTGCGGGCATATTATGCACTGTCCAAAAGTATACTCTGGTTTTATCAGTGGTTTTATTAGTTAAATCATTACACCAGTATTCTTCACATATAAGTGAGTTTAACAAATGCTGCATTTAAGAACAAAATCATTTGGCATTAGATAGAAAGGGGGGTTCATACAGTGATTTTCTTTTCAATTACACAAAAAATAAATATTGCAAGGAAATTTCTTAGTACATTTTGTGACGATCCTGTGAAATGTTGTTCAGGGTAGATCCAGCAGAAGGACCCTTCGGTTGTTATCTCCGCCTCTCACTTCCCTGCAAGGAAGTGAGAAGTTGTGTAATGAGCAGAAGGCCCTAATTATTAAGTGCCTTGGCCGTTTCTAAGTTAGTCTTGGCTGCATTTACAGGCAACCAAGACTTGCCTAGAGACAACTGCCAAGCCACTTTTTTTATTCTTCATATTGTACAAAGTTAAAAGTCAGGCCCCCACAGGGAGCCCAAATATTAACTGGGAGACTTGATTTGAACAAACATGAATCTGACCACTGTAATGATGTTGTACACCAGATATTGAAAGATCCTGACTGGTGGTTCTGAAGAAGATTCTTTAACCCTTTACCCAACGTAACTTCCAAAATCGACCAGCGCTATTCTAAAAAATCGCCAATTAATTTTCATTGTTTTTTCATTTTTTGGTGTCAAAAACATAGGTTATGACCCATCATTGGAATGAGCTCATCGAGCTTGTTCCAATGAGGGGTCATTCATTACCTATGTTTTTGAGACAAAAAATGAAAAAAAAATAGTTATTCAAGAATTTTTTTTGCAAGTGTTGTCTGCTTTTCATGTTAGGTAAAGGGTTAAAGAGTATGCCTCATATTGCACCAAGTTAAAATCAGGCTCCTGTACCGAGCCCAAATAAATTTGTTCAAGTTAAATCCCCAAGTTGTTTGGGCTCCCCATTTTCTAATTTTCCATTACTGGAAATCTGCGCATTATTTGTGTGGTAGCATCTCGATACAAGAAAAAATCATCTTACTGGACAACAGAGTTTGGAGTAGTTAGGCCACACAAAGTAGATCTTCTGTTTCTCAGGCCATTATTTGTAAAATTTCATGCAGGCGAGTGGGTTTTTATTTTATTTTTTATTTCTGTAATTATTTCTTTGCTACCAAAAGTTCATGTCCTTGATATGTTTTAGGTCTCATAATCTACGGAGAAGCATGGGTGGTGGTGTTTTCGTCCCTTGAGAGCAAGAAGGCTTTGCAATGCTAAAGCATTGCAAAGCCTTCTTGCACTCAAGGGACAAATTTATCAATTTTTTTTAACATTGGTAAAATATCAGACATAAACCATTTAATTTTTATTTTTTTTCAAGTTTGCATTGGTTATAAAAAGAAAGCATGCGGCAGCCAAAAGGACCATGCGGGAGGGCCTGAGAAACAGATTTTTAATTTTTTGGGGCCTTACATGACTTCATTCATCTGTAGTGTTTACTAGCCATAGGTACTAATGAAATCCTTCTTTAAACAACTTTGCCATGAGGTCTTTTGTTATTTTAATTATTACTTTTACAAATTTTTCCAAAATTTTCAACAAAACCATATGTGGCACCTCAGTGGAACAAACTCAACGGGCTTGTTTCAATGAGGGATCACCTGATATGGTTGTGTTAAATTTTTTTTTTTTTTTCAAACTGTTTAATTTGCAAATAACATGGGTGGATGTGGCCACTTCACCGGGTTAAGTGTTATGCATCGGTCTAGCATTCCTCGCAAAAAGGAGACTGGCTATCTTTCACAAGAATTGATTTGGAATACACTAGTACTTAAAAGAGATTTGAAATTTGCTCCGAGAGTCTGGAGTTTTTGTTTCCTTAAGATGAACAGACTGTAGCTCAAGATTTGTTCGTTGTTTTCTCAATGTAGTGTTATTATTTTTCAGGAAGCATCCGTCCGTAGAAATTAAAAGCACTCCAGCACAGTCAACTGGGGCCACCTTTGACTTGTTGGGATCCATCATGCAAAAGCAAGACATATTAAATATGGAGAGTGAGCAGGTTACAATAAATCGAGATGGTGAGTATATCTGTTGATTTGTAACTAGTAAATAGTATCATGAGTGATATGATGGTATAAAACTGTACTGAATAACATTCTGAAAATTATTCAAAAACATACATATTAAATGATTATTTAACCCTTTACCTAACGAACCGGCCGCATCTGCCCACATAATTCGCAAATTGAGCAATTGAAAAAAATAATGTTTTTAAAATATTTCAACAAAACCATATCATGAGAACCCTCATTGGAACGAGCTCGATGACCTCGTTCCAGTGAGGGGGTCACATAATATGGTTTGTTAACAAATTTTGAAAAATTTAAAAAAATAGTATTTAAAATAATAAATTTTGATAATCTCTGCATTGGGTAAAAGGTTACCATTTTGGTCAGTATAATTTACAGACAACAACCATTATTTTTTCTGGAAGAACAATGAAATTTACTTTTATTTCCAAAGAATTAGCATATGTTGCCCTCTCTGGGGATAATGCTGCAAGCCTTTTTCTATGAGCGGTGACCAGATTAAAACCCCCCACACAAATACAAAAGTAACAGGCCGAAAGGATAAGACTGAAGAATAGATGGGACCTCAGTGGTTATGGCATTGGACTTCAAACCAAAAGGTCCACAGTTTGATCCCCACCATGAGCAACTGCATTGTGTCTCGGGGCAAGGCACTTAATCCCGATTACCCATGTTGAGGAACAAGTGCAGTGTACTAAAGCATGTCAAGGGTGTACTTATCTTCAACCAATGCTAAACCCGCTTGTGCGGAGTTAGTACTTTGGGGAGTTTGACAGTTGCTTGGTGGTTCTTCTTGGGTACTCCAGCTTACTTCAGCCGTAAACCTGTCTGACACATGGTGGCACAGGCTGTCGACTGTCATTACCACCTCCCATACCCACCCTCGCCCTTCAAAAAAACATTACACAGTCCAGGAGGTTTCAGCGACTGATTCGCGCTCCCGTGTTGTGTCCTTGGGCAAGGCACTTCACCCCACTTGCCTACATGGGGGCACGATGACGCTGTGTACTACAGCGTACTGCACGTCGATGGTGCGCATGTCTTCAACCAATCTAACCCTGCCTGTGCTGGGGTGCAGAGTTCAGAGTTATGATGTTGGGGAGCTGACAGCTCGTCGTTGCTTGGTGGTTCTCTCTGGGTACTCCAGCTTCCTCCACCAGTAAAACTGTCTCCGACATGATATGACCCTGGCTGTTAATGTGTCGTTAAACCCTAATAAAAAAAAGTCCAGGAGGTTGTTTTTATTGTTTAATTTTTTACATACCCAGATGTACCTAAACTTTCTTGTTTGAATTGGGGGGGTTCATCCAACAAAACTTGAAGTAAATAAAAGCATATTATTTCCTGTGGGAATACTGGGGAGTGAGGCAGAGCTTGTTTACTGTTGTAAACAAGTTCTGTTTTGCTGGTGAAATAGGACCTGGTAACCAATGACTGGGATGGAAATTCTCTAAAATGGGCAAGATGGGTATAAATGATTGGCTAGACCCGAATTTATATCCATGGCACAATCACGATTAGCCATTGTGCAGGAATTTGTGACTGAACACCAATAAATAAATACAGTGGAACCCTGTTAAATGAATACCCACTTTGCCAAAGAAAATTATTCAATTAACAGGAGTATTCAATTAACAGGATTGTGTCCTGTTTTCTAGGGATAAACTTAGCATTTATTCTATTATATCTTGTTTGACAGAGCTCCATGAGTTCTGTCAAACAAGATATAATAGATTAAATGCCTGTATTGGATGTACTGAGGCCAAATAGGTCTATAAAGAAAGGAAAACTGGGGAGAGTCAGTGTAATTTCTCGACAGGTTACAAGATTTTTTATTCAATTAACAGGAGTTTACTCTATAACCTATATTCAATCAAATTTGTACTGGAGGTATGGCAAATGGTTTTGTGTTGGGAAATTATATTCAATTAACAGGGTTATTCAGTTAACCCTTTACCTAACGAATCGCCTGCATCTGCCCGCGTAATATGCAAATTGCGCAGTTGAAAAAATTAAATGTTTCAAAATATTTCAACAAAACCATATCATGTGACCCCTCATTGGAACGAGCTCATTGAGCTCGTTCCAATGAGGGGTCAAATGATATGGTTTTGTTAAATTTTTTTTTAAAAATTTAAAAAAATTATATTTAAAATAATAAATTTTGATATCGTCTGCGTTGGGTAAAGGGTTAAGAGATATACAATTAAGTGGGCTTCACTGCATTGCCCATTCCTCTCAGGAATGACAAAATACTGTACTGTACTAGAAGGATTTCAGAATGCAACTATTCGATCATTTTAACACTTTACCCAATGCAGACAATATCAAAATTTATTTTTTTAAATATCATTTTTTAAAGTTTTTCAAAAAATTCAAACCACATCATGTGACCCCTCATTGGAACGAGCTCGACAAGCTCGTTCCAAAGAGGGTTCACATGATATGGTTTTGTTGAAATTTTTTGAGAAATAATATTTTTTCAGCTGCTGAATTTGCATATTATGCGGGTGGATGCGGCCAGTTCATTAGGCAAAGGGTGAAGATATTTTACTGTCGACATTTTGGCCTCTCACTTAGCAGACTTTCAGGGAATGCCATTCACCACATGGCAGTTGTTCCATGGCATATTTTTGTCTTTACATGTTCTATGTTTCATTTCAAACATTCCTGTAAATAATTTATTGGCGTCATTTCTTTCTGGCCTTTTATGAACTTTGGAGAATGTTTCTTGAAGTTTGAGCACAATATTGTTGGACGATCTCTTAATTCTTTTGTACATGGAAGATTTGGCTTTATTGACAAATATTTCCATTATACAAGTTAATTTCTGAATTTCAGGATTTATTAATTGTGTTTGAAGGATGATATTAAAATTTTATTTGTAACAATCGGTTTTGATTCTCAGTTTTCAATTCTTAAATATAGAAAATTTGAGAGTATTGTTATATCCTTGTGACTGCAACCAGTGTATATTCCATAAACCTCATATATACCATGGCTACCTATTCTACTGTATATGAAAAGCCTATGACATAAATTTTTGCTTTACACTCCAACCGTAGTGAACATGCCAGCAATGGGATTTCAATAGTTAAAATTTTCACCTACAGTAGAGCTACATACAAGTTGACCTTTAATGACGTTGACCTGAATGCGAACTTGTCTAAATTTATCGCACGTCGCCTTGCGAAGAGTGAAAAGAAAATGGCAATTATTTATTACGTTTTTAAATGTGTTTACCCCATAAAACGCCAAAAATGAACAAGCATGCATTGTCTTGTGTTGATAAAACATCCATAACTCGAAACAGTGTGTTATGTTATTAAAATGAAAAAGACCCTGCGTCTTTTTCTATCTTGTTTTGGTGATAAAATTGACAGCTGAAGTACCACCCACGGATACTCATGTAAACAAAAGCAAATTCGCACATATGTACGGTCCTGCTCAGTAAAATCGAGAAAAAATAATAGCAACTCTTAATAATCTGACGATCATGGTATAAATAAAATATAACCAAAGTAGCTTGGTGTACCAAATGTTCACCACTCGCGGTGAAGTGGTGTTAAGGCACGTGGTTAACACCACTTCACCACGAGTGGTGAACATTTGGTACACCAAGCTACTATGGGTATATTCTATATATATATTTGTGAGAGTTTATCGTTTAGGCCTAAAAAAGTTAAAAAATCTGTTTCTCAGGCCCTCCAGGGGCATTTTGGTTCCTACATGCTCTCTTTTTATAACCAATGCAAACAGATCATTCTGCCCAGCTCGTCCCACAGATGCTCAATCGGGGAAAATTCTGGAGTGTAGTGTGGCCAATCGAGAACTGGGACATTGTTTCGGTTGAAGAAGTCACGATAAAACCCTAGCAACATGCGGGTTTGCATTATCCTGCTGCTATGTAAGGTTACGCGTATGGATAGGTGGAAGGACGTGAGACATGAAGACCTGATACCGATATCTTACAGCTGTAAGATTGCCCTGGATGACCATGAGAGGTGTTTTCTCACGCCATGAGGATCCCCCCCCCCCCCCCCCCCAACCATAACGGACCATCCCTGTCGTTTTCTTTATCGCATACGTCAGAGTATCGCTCACCGAGACTCGTCAGTGAATAACACTTCTCCAGTGAGCCAAGTGAAACTGATACAGTGTATGTGCCCGCAGCCATTGCATTCGACATTGACGTCACCTGGGTGTAAGTAGCAGACCAACGTAGGGGCGTCGTGGCCTTAAATTGAACTACCTCAACAGATTCCTAACTGTTCTTGGAACACTCTGCGACCATGAGTGCCTACAACCTGAGTCGCTGTCACTGTCTGAAAACGGTTAAGGAGTTGTGAGAGGCATATGTCTGTATCTTGATGTGGCGACGTATGTCTCCGCTCTTGGGACAGTAAGCTAATCTTCCTGTGGCTCTGAGATGCCCAACTAAACGAGCTATCGTTGACTTCTTGACCCCAAATTGCTGGGCGACAAGACGTTTCGATTGGTCCTGCATAATTAGAGCAATAGCCATACCCCTATCAACTTGGGACATTCACAGCATTTTGCTTTTCAATCAAGTTGAAATGAAATGTTGTGTAATTGATGTGTACTGTTCAAAACTTCGATTTGGTATAGTTTTCAAGCCCATAGCATGTGGGAGTGCCCCAGATGCATTCTTTGTCAAAAAATTATATTACCAAAACTGAACTTTTGTTTCTTTTTTCCGTCAGAATGGTCAAACAAACAGGCTTTTGGTGGTCTTGCTGGTGGAAATTAGAGTACCATGGCAGTGGTTTTACTGAAATGTGCCTGAATTGGATGGGATTACTGAAAGAAGGCTGTCCGAAGAAAACAAAAATTTATTGCCTTTTTTTTTAGCTTACCTGACTGAAAGTCTGGAGCTTTAGTGATCACTTTTTGTCCATCGTCCGTCCGGCATAAACTTTACATTATCGACTTCTTCTCATAAACCACAGGGCTGAATTGAATCAAATTTGATGTGCATGTTCCTTATATGTCAATTCATGTTTATTCAATTAAAGTTGCCACACCCTCAGGTGTCACCACAAGGGGCATTACTCTGATAGCACCCATACATTGTTTTCCAAAACTGAAAAAAATCTTCTCCAGAACCATCAATTAGAATCTTTCGATATTTGGTATATAACATCTCTTGGTGGGGTCAGATTCAAGTTTGTTCTCCCTGTAGGAGCCTGCATTTTAACTTGGTGAAATATGAGGAAATGTCTTTAAAAATCTTCTTTTTCAAATCCACCAGTCAGAATGATTTCATATTTGGTGTACAACATCTCTAGGAGGATCAGATTCAAGTTTGTTCAAATCGGGGTCTCTGAGTTAGTATTTGGGCTCTCTATTGGTGCCCAAAGTTTAATTTAGTTCAATATGAGGAAACCTCTTTAAAAATCTTCTTCAGATTCACCAGTCCGAATCCTTTCATATTTGGTATTTAACATCTCAAGGTTGATTAGACTCAAGTTTTGTTCAAATCGGCTGCTGGGCTAATATTTGAGTTCCCTATGGGAACCTGTATTTTATCATAGTGCATTATGAGGAAATTTGAAAATCATCTTCTTCAGATCCACCAGAATCCTTTCATTATACACCCCCCCCCCCCCCCCCCCCGCAAACAAAGTTGGGAGGGGGGGGGTATATAGGAATCACCCTGTCTGTCTGTTCGTCCGTCTGTCCATCCTTATAAGCGCAACTCCTCCTAAACCGTTTGAAGAATTTTCATGAAACTTTACACAATGGAAGAACTCAATATGAAGATGTGCATGAAGCAATATAATTCCGTTCTGACATTTCCAAGGGAAGATAATCTAACTTATACATTTCAGGTGTGGGGGTATCACTTTGTGAGCTTGCTCACAGTACCTCTAGTATTTGGTATAAAACATCGCTAGGGGTTTCAGATTCAAGTTTGTTCAAATAGAGTCCCTGGGTTAATATTTGGGCTCCTTATAGGAGCCCAACTTTTAATTTAGTACAATATGAGTGAATTTCTTTAAAAAATCTTCTTCAAATCCACCAGTCAGAATGCTTTCATTTGGTATACGAGGCCGGTTGGTCCTTGGATGGGTGAAAATCTGAGCGATCGATTTGGACTCCTGCATTGTGTCATTGGCCAAGGCACTTAACCCCCATTGTCCATATGGTGGCACGATGACGCTGTGTCCTAAGGCGTATGCATGTCTTCAACCAATCTAACCCTGTCTGTGCTGCAGTGTGGAGTTACGATGTTGGGGAGCTGGCAGCTGCTCAGTGGTTCTCTCTAGGTACTCCGGCTTCCTCCATCCGTAAAACTGTCACTGTCATGATTAGCCATTGTGCATAAGTATATGACCTTAAATACCAATAAATAAATATAAATAAATATTTGGTATACAACATCTCTGGGAGGGGGGGGGGGGGGAGTCTTCTAAAAATGGGCAGCATGGGTATAAACAGTTGACTAAAGTTTACTTTATCTCCATGTTGTGGTCAAGATTAGCCATTGTGCAGAATTATGTGACCTTAAACACCAATAAATATTTAACCCTTAAGGGACTAATTCCGACTTTTTTCTACAACCAAACAGGTGCCCAACATGAAAATTTTTGGTGTAAGCTTGCAAGTTACATTTGAAGTGTCATGGCAGTTGTTTCTAAGCAAGTCTTGGCTGCCTTGGTTGACTTGCCAAGAACAACTGCAAAATCATTGATGTGGATTCTCAAAGTAAAGCAGACGTATAAAAAATCTGGTCCTTAAGGGTTAAGGGTTAACCGTCTGAACACTGATGGTCAAATAACAAGATTTTAAGCAGCTAATTTTTAGTTGAGTTGTGACGAAGTCAAACTCGACTTATAGTTTGATGAATGTTGGGCGGGCGGGCATAAACAATTGGTTTCCGGATGATAACTTGATAATGGTTCAACCCATGTTCATGAAACTTCATAGGTAGGTTGGTATCTGTGAGAGGAAGAACCCTATTAATTTTGGACTTGCTTTGTCGAAGGTCAAGGTCACAGTGACCTTGAACATAGTAAATTGTAAACAATTGGTTTCCGGATAATAACTTGATAATGTTTCGACCCACATTCATGAAACTTCATAGGTAGGTTGGCATCATTGAGAGGAAGAATCCTATTTATTTTGGACTTGCTAGGTGAAAGGTTAAGGTCACAGTGACCTCCAACATAGTAATTCGTAGACAATTGGTTTCCGGATGATAACTTGATAATGATTTGACCCCACATTCATGAAACTTCATAGGTAGGTTGTTCTAGGTGAGTGGAAGACCCCTATTTATTTGGACTTACTAGGTCACAGTGACCTTGAACATAATAAATCGTAAACAGTTGGTTTCCAGATGATAATTTGACAATGGTTCCACCAACATTCATGAAACTTCATAGGTAGGTTGGCATTGGTGCAAGAAAGAGCCCTATTATTTTGGAATCCCTAGGTCAAAGGTCAAGGTCACAGTGACCCTTCACTTATTAAATTGTAAACAATTGGTTTCCGAACGATAAGTTGATAATGATTAAACCCACTTCTGTGCTGTCACAACTCTGCATTGGATTGTTGATCCTATCGGCATTTTTCTCAAAATGCAACTTCCTCCACCCATAAAACTGTCCAACACGAGGTGCCCCTGGCTGTCAAAAGTGTAGTTAAATCTCAATAAATATATAATGCAACTAGATATTTAACCAATTCAGTCTTGTTTGCTGGAACTCAAGCTCTCTCAAAAAAGATTGAATTGGTTAAATTCCTTGTTGCATTATCCCATAAAGAGATTTAGAGTGATTTTTACAATATGATAGTGTACTTTACAAGGCTTTGCAGTTGTTTCCAGGCAAGTCTTAGTTGCCTGTAACAGGCAGTCAAGACTATGGTTTTATTCTGGGAGCAGGAATTGCAATCACGATACTTGGAAAAGTCATAGATCATTGTATAAATAATTGTGGATAAAAGTTAAAGAGATTGCGGTGAGTATCAATTTCTTCCAAGACCATCATCACCGCTGGCGCTGTGGTTTAATCTCGCCAACGGGAATTTCCCAATTATTGGTTCTGAAAATCCGTCATAATGCCCGGGATATTCATCGACCAGAATCGAGAATCAAAGGTTGCACAATGCAACCTTTGATTCCTGGTTCTGTCCTATGAATTTCCCGGTTCTGTCCTATGATTTTCCCGGTTATCAGAACTGATATTCAGAAACAAGAACTGGAAAATCCCCTGTATCGAGACCGATTTTCAAAAACGAGAACCGTGAAATTCCCCTTCCCGGGATTAAACACTAGTCAAGACTTGACAAGAAACAACTGCCAAGGTACTTAGAAAATAAATTGTAAGTTTATCCCCAAACTGTATGATCCAGCAGCTGTTTTGTTGCAATAAGATGTGATCAAAATTGGAATTAGGTCTTTAAGAGTTACGGGAAGAGTTTGCAGGTTGAAATTTTTCATCTTTTGACATCCCCGTGGGAACTCCAGGAAGTGAAGCAGTGCCTGTTCACTGCGTAAACAGGCTCTGTTTTACTGGTAAAATAGGACCCAGTCACCCGTGCTTGGGAGGTGCAAACCCTTTCTAAAATGTGCAACATGGCTTATTAACGCTCACCCCTGGTCTTGAGTTGATACTCATGTTGTGGTCATGATTAGCCATTGTGCAAAAATGTTTTACCTTAAACACAAATAAATCAATAATCTTTTGACATTGGTGTGTGGATGGTTATTATGCAAATAGGGGACTCATCTATTTAATTATTAAGTAGATAGTTCACATTTAAATCTTTACCTAATGTAACGGCCAAAACCGACCAGTGCTATTCTAAAAAATCGCCAATTAATTTTTAGTCGAGTTGTGACGAAGTCAAACTCAACTTATAGTTTGGTGAATGGCGGGCGGGCGGGCGGGCGGTTGGGCGCAAACAATTGGTTTCCGGATGATAACTTGATAGTGGTTCAACTCACATTCATTAAACTTCATACGTAGGTTGGTCTTGGGGGGAGGAAGAACCCTATTGATTTTGGACATGCTACGTCGAAGGTCAAGGTCACAGTGACCTTGAACATAGTCAATCTTAAACAATTGGTACCGGATGATAACTTGATAATGGTTCAACTCACATTCATGAAACTTCATAGGTAGATTGGCCTTGGTGAGGGGAAGAACCCTATTGATTTTGGACTCGCTACGTCAAAGGTCAAGGTCAACATGACCTTGAACATAGTAAATCGCAACAATTCCTTTCCGGATGATAACTTGATAGTAGTTCAACCCACATTCATGAAACTTCATAGGTGGGTTGGCCTTGGTGCGAGGAAGAACTCTATTGATCTTGGACTCACCAGATCAAAGGTCAAGGTCACAGTGACCTTTAACATAGTATATCGCAACAATTGGTTTCCGGATGATAACTTGATAGTGGTTCAACCTAGAGTCATGAAACTTCATAGGTGTGTTGGCCTTGGTGCGAGGAAGAACCCTATTGATCTTGGACTCACCAGGTCAAAGGTCAAGGTCACAGTGACCTTGAACATAGTATATCGCAACAATTGGTTTCCGGATGATAACTTGATAGTGGTTCAACCTAGAGTCATGAAACTTTACAGGCGTGTTGGCCTTGGTGCGAGGAAGAACACTATTGATGTTGGACTCACCAGGTCAAAGGTCAAGGTCACAGTGACCTTGAACATAGTATATCGCAACAATTGGTTTCCGGATGAGAACTTGATAGTGGTTCAACCTAGAGTCATGAAACTTCATAGGTGTGTTGGCCTTGGTGCGAGGAACTGTTGTCACAACTCGACATTGGATCGGTGATCCTGAGCGGCATTTTTATTATTTTTTTCATTTTTGTCTCAAAAACATAGGTTATGACCCCTCGTTGGAACGAGCTCGTTCCAACGAGGGGTCATAACATATGTTTTTGAGACAAAAAATGAAAAAATTTAGTTATTCAAGAATTATTTTTGCAAGTGTCGTCCGCTTTTCAGGTTAGGTAAAGGGTTAAATTACATCTACAATTACATCTACAAGCTGGATAGGAAGGAATATTGACATTCACAACATCCTGTTTAATCCTAAAGGGCCTAATTCCGACTTCGATCACTTTTTACCGCAATGGAACAGATACTCCAACAAACTGCTCTAGGTAAAACACAGAAGTTACATTCTAAGAATCTTCACAGTTATTCTAGGCAAGTCATGGCTGCCTATCTAAGCAGCCAAGACATGCCTAGAAACAACTGCACAGTGATGGGATGTAGGCTGTCTAAGTGCAGCAAAACATAAAATATCTCCCGGACTTTAAATAAAATCAGTGCCCTTATGTAAGGCTATGTGTTCAGATAAAATGAGAAAAACACTCTGAAGGACTGAATGGATTAGTAGTTACTGGAAGTTAACTTGAACCACAATAATCAACTGAATGTATAGCTACAATTTTGGCTAGCCAAACCCTCAACCATTGCCATGTTGATGCTTTCATTAGGGTAGGCAAACGTTCAAGATTCGATTCGATTTTGAATCTCATCACTGATTTGATTTGATTTGAAGCCCATCTCGATTATTCAAAAAAATTGAATCCTGGAAAGATTTGCATTTCATACAATTCTTTGTTGTCTACTTTCTGAAGATAACCACTCACTTTGCAGTTTTCTGATTTAATAAGATGGAAAGTATCCAGTCGAATTAGATAGAACAAATTCAGTCGGAAAATTCATAAAAATTACATTTGAATCAATAATGGAGATTATGCTATGGCTCTTTTGCACAATATATCGTCCATTAACCCTTTACCTAACATGAAAAGCAGACGACACTTGCAAACGAAATTCTTGAATAACTAAATTTTTTTCATTTTTTGTCTCAAAAACTTCGGTTATGACCCCTCTTTGGAACTTGTTCCAAAGAGGAGTCATAACCTATGTTTTTGAGACAAAAAAGAAAATTAATTGGCGCTTTTTGAGAATAGCGCTGGCCGGTTTTGGCCGTTATGTTGGGTAAAAGGTTAAGTGCACTAAGGTGCTCTGTGCAATGCTTTGGCATTGCAGATGGCACTTTGTTGCACACAAAAGATAATAAATGGCTTTTTCTTCGATCACCTTTGTGATACCTGTCAATTTTCTGATAGTCTTGTATGCCTATTGATATTGGGTTCACTGACAGAGAGAGAAATCACCAGATGGATGTACTATTGTAACAACTGAAAAATAGATTTGATTTGAGATTTGATTTGGTTTTGAACCTTGTGGTTGATTCGATTCGAGAGAAACATCGTTTTTCACCAGGCCCTAGCTTTCATGCAGATGCTTATATTTTTAGCTTAACCCTTTACCTAACATGAAAAGCAGACGACACTTGCAAACAAAATTCTTGAATAACTATTTTTTTTCATTTTTTGTCTCAAAAACATAGGTTATGACCCCCCTCATTGGAACAAGCTCGTTCCAAAGAGGGGGCATAACCTATGTTTTTGAGAGAAAAAATGAAAATTAATTGGCAATTTTTGAGAATAGCACTTGTCATCACATATGCGGAAGTCTGTTAGTTTGTTCACTTGTTCACATTTTCTTTAGCACAGGCTCTTCAACCGCTGTAACCCTGCTTGAGCAGAGCTTGAACAGAGTTCAAATATTGAGCTGACAGTTGCTCATCAATGCTCGTTGGTTCTCTCCCGGTACTCCGGCTTCCTCCATCCGTGAAACTGTCATGGTCACGATTAGCCATTGTGCATAAGTATGTTACCTTAAACACCAATAAATAAATTTTGCACAGGCTACACCCCATGGTTCTTGTCCGATAAATTACGAAATTTCATATGCAGGTTCGAGGTCATGTCTAGATGAGAATGACCGTTTGGTTGTGATCGGTCAACCGTGATGGCTGCACAGACCCAAAAACCTTTAGCACAGTCTGCAGGCCTAATTTATGAAGGGATTTCATTGAAACTTGGTGGGATGACACTATATAATGTCCAGATGAGAACGTCCTAGTTTTGTCGTGTTCAGTCAACCATGACGGCCACATGGGCATTTGACCTAGATTCCTTTTGCACAGTCTACAGGTTGCATTTATGAAGGAATTCCATTGTAAGTTGATGTTTAGCACAGTCTACAGTTTATATTTATGAAGCGATTTCATTGTAACTTGGAAGGATAACTCATTAGGATTTCCAGATGAGACTGTCCTATTTCTGTCACAATCAGTCAGTTGTTACCGCCGCCTGGCCATGTGACCTAGATTCCTTTAGCACTATCTACAGGTTGTTTTTTTGAAGGGATTTCATTGTAACTTGGTAGAATAACTTGGTTTGATATCTAGATGAGATTCTCCTGTTTTGGTCACGAATAGTCAACCGTGATCGCCGGACTGGCACGTGATCTAGATTCCTTTAGCAAAGTCTGAGTCATATTTATGATGGGATTTCATTGTAACTTGGTAGGATGACTCATTTTGGAATGATTTTACTGTAACTTGGTAACTGGTTGAAAAACGTTAACTGTGAGTGCCACATCAACCCTGGCCTCAATTTTTTCGTACAGTCCACACCTTAAATTATTCATATGGGAAATGCAGCATGTAGGGAACAGAAATTAAAATATTCTCAGTTATCACAATTCTTGTCTTATTTCATAATCCTTTCATAAACATTGAACATTATCCTTTTCATCAAACACTACACACGGTCAAGTTAAGCTACAGTGTCATTGACACTTTCATTTTTCTTATTGTTTAGGTTCTTTAACAGCAAAGAGGTCTGACTCACCCACTGAAGGAAGGTCAATAACACCAATTGACGAGATGAGGTCGATTCCAGTGACAGAAAGAATGATGCCCTTTGCACCAGCAGAGCGAATAAGATCAGTCTCTCCAACCGATGAAAAGACATCTATTTCTCCAACTGAAAAAAATCAATCCGTTTTTCCTAAAAATGTTCAGAACAGGTCTTCAAATAGTCTGAAGGATTCAATATTTGATACACACACAAATTTTAACCAAGATAAAGTTAAAAAGGTTGATGAAATTACTAAAAATAATGATCAGACTGATATATCTACTAAGGTAAACCCAGATACAGATATTGACTTGTTTGCAGCATTTAGTGAAACATTGAAATCGGAGCATGATCCACATAATATGCTTGGACAGTACAACAGGAGAAATATTAAAAACAGTTCAATAAATAAATCTAGTGACAATGCCCAAGATACTTCTGTCGGTGATAAGCCATCACCTGATCTTGAAAATGATGATGGTGAAATTATTGATTCATGTTCTGGAGGAGATGAATATTCATTGGTTTCTGAAGAAGAAAATGATATTATTAATCAAGAAACTTATGAAATTGAAACTGTGATTCCTCACCGAAAACGTCGCCATAATGATAGTGAAAGGAGACATTCTCGAAAGAAAGAAAAAAGGAAGTCAAAAGTATCATTACGACATTCATCAGATGATAGTGAAGACAGTGTTGATGATAGTAACAGATATTATAGTTCAGAGTATAAATCAAGATTACCTTTTCCAGATATAACAAAGTCATCAAAACGTAAATCTGATTCAATTAAAGAAGATCTTGTTATTTCAATTGATAACACCCCAATATCTTCAAGAAGAAGTGTTTTAGAAAAAAATATGCCATATTCAAAATCTTCAGCATCATGGGATAAAAAAGAATCCTCTCGTAGAAGAAGTCAGAAAGATTCTGAACGAGATAGAAGGTATGTAGAGAAAGAAAGGAGAGAAAACATTGAGGAATATCGAAGTGAAATGAGTCGACATGAATCTAGATCAAAACGTGCTAAAGAAAGGCATTCGGAGAGAGAGCGTAGAACAAGACGTAAATCTAGAAGTAGGTCTCATGATAATTACTCTCATTCAAGAGATAGGTATCGACATTCAAAATCTCCTGAACGAATCAAGAGACGACGGCATAAAAGTCGTTCACGTTCCAGGGATAGATTGGGTGATCATGATAGATCACATAGGAGAAGAAGAGATAGAAGTAGAGAACGTTTAATTGAAAGGCATTCTAAGCGATCTCGTTCTAGATCTAGAAGTCCTAGAAGGCATAGGGAGAGTGAGTACAGAAGACGTGAAGAAAGATCTAAAGTTGAAAAGTATAAACGTGATGCTTTTTCACATAAAAGATTCAGTGATGTTGAACTAGATACTGACAGTAAAAAACCAAGATTTTTACAGTCAGAAATTGGTGAATATAGGTTTGTGAGGGATGACAGTACTAGTTCTGATGATGTTACTGAAGTTACTGTTGAACATGTTGAGGAAGAAATACAAGTTGTAGAAATTCATGATTCTTCTCCAGAAAGAGATGAGGAAGATAATGATGTTCAGCTGATTGAAGATAGTGATACAACAGTTCCAGAACACAAGGAAACTCTTGATGAAAGAATTGAATCTTTAAAAGCAAATATAGAAACCGAAATGGAAAGGGGAAGAGAAAGGGAAAGAGAAAGTTCTCCTGAAATACATAAAATAGAAAGTGTTAGTTCTGTTTTAGACAATAGTATGGATAAATCCCAAGAAAATTCTCTCCAAGATGATAATGAGCACGCTGATAAAAAATATGATCCTGCCCATCCAACTGAAGAGGAGACTCAGCTTTCTCTCTCACCTGTTCCTTCACAAGTAGTACATAGTTTTCAGCTGGAAAAAGATCCTAGCACTTTACCTGAAGTGTTCCAGCTAGAAAAAGACCCTGAAACACTACCACCCGAAATGTTCCCGCCTCCACCAGAACATCCTAGAGAAACCTCACCTAATGAAAGTACTCTTGGAGAGGGGTCCATTTTGCTTCCTAGTGGGCCAAATGTTCAAATTCCTGTTAGTGTTGAAATGATTCCAGCCGTGCAGCGTACCACCATGCAGCCAGTATTACAGCCGGGAATACCTGTACAACAGAGACCTTTTTTGATGAATCCAATGGTACTAAATCGACCTTCTTTTGGAAGATTTCCAAATATTCGTGCACCTGTTCCACAAATAGGTTGGCAGCCAGGAATGATAATTCCCAATCGATTTGGACCTGCAGGACCACCCGATATAACAAATGGTAGATTTGAAACAGTGTCAGATTCAGTACCTCCTCCCCCTCCTCCTCCATTTGGGCAGTTGGTAAGACCACTTAGAGAAGAAGTTTTTCCAGGTCATTCAGATGTGAGACTAACTGTACCTCCTCCCAATGACCCAAGACAAACACTTCAACAGCCAGTTGTTCGGCCTGTCATTCCAGCTAGAGACATACATGAGCCTGTTCCTCCAACTTTTCGTTTTAGAATGCATTTACCACCAGCACAAAACTTACGCCTTTTATCAAATGCAACATCCCATTCAATGAATTTAGCACCCCCACCCCCAGTTCCTTTAAATTCCGCCCCACCTATTTCAATTCCAATGAACTCTGCTCCTCCACTCTCCGTTCCATTGAATTCAGCACCACCCATATCAGTACCATTACATTCTGCACCTCCAATTTCAGTTCCACTCAACTCTGGTCCACCACTCTCAGTTCCCCTGAATTCTGCACCCCCTATTTCAGTTCCTCTAAATTCTGCACCACCAATTTCAGTTCCCCTGAATTCAGCACCACCTATATCAGTTCCACTAAATTCAGCACCACCCATTTCAGTTCCTCTAAACTCTGCTCCACCCATTTCAGTGCCATTACACTCGGAACCACCAATTTCAATTCCTGTCAACTCGGTATCACCCAACCCTGTCCCATTAAACTCTGCACCTCCTGTTTCAGTTCCATTGAATTCAGTTGTACCTCACTCTGTTTCTCTCATCTCAGCCCCTCCCCATTCAGTTTCAATGAACTCTGCCCCTCCTATTTCAGTTCCTCTAAATTCTCTACCACTTTCGGTTCCACTCATGTCTGCTACAACCCATTCAGTTCCAATGAACTCAGTTTCACATTCAGTTCCAATGAACTCAGTTTCACATTCAGTTCCAATGAACTCAGTTTCACATTCAGTTCCACTTATTTCTGAACCTCCTCATTCAGTCCCATTAAATTCTGCTCCTCCGGTTTCAGTCCCACTCATCTCCGAACCACCTCATTCAGTCCCATTGAAGTCGGCTTCTCCTCTGTCAGCTCCTCTCAGCTCTGCTCCTCCACATTCACTTGAACAAGGTCCAGCAGTACCCCATACTGCCCCTAGAAGCATATCGCCTTTGGCATTACCAGTTAGTAATTCTAAGAAACAGTCTCCACGGGCTGCATCACCAGTTGCTGTTCAAACTCAGAAAACAGTGACAAAATCATTGCCATCCAATATTAAAAAACCCATATCAGATCTTTCAAAATCACTGAACTTGGCTCCCAAAACTTCAGTTTCTCAGAAATCAACTTCAGGTATTACTCCAATAAGCTTCACATTGTCTGTATCAAAGCCTCCCTCCACAGTGCCACAAACATCTGCAACATCAGCTTCTCTCACATCTGTTACTGTTTCATCAATCACATCATCATCATCAAGTAATCGTCCAAAGAAATCTACTTCACCAAAACTCTTCAAACAAACATTTGAAAGTGTTTCTGTTCCAAGTAAGAAGGATGATAAACCTGTTGTTGAGTCTAAACCAGTTTCCGAGACTAGTGTAACACCAATTAAACAGTTGGAAGTTGTTGCTAAACTTTTAAAGACTCAAGTTCAGCTGGCCACAATAGTTAATAAAAAGAAAGGTTCTTCAAAGACTACCAAAGGCACTCTTCCAAAAACTGATGATAAAGTGTTCAAAGTGCCTCTTCCACCTCGAACTAATTCACAGACAAATTCATCCTCTAAGTCAAATTCTAATCATAAATCTATTCTTGATTCTTCAGAACTCCTAGAAGTTGTTGATATGGACATGTCACCTATTGACGATGACACTTCTATAGAGGTGTCAAAATCTCCAGATGTTGATGATATTGTTAGGAATTATAAACACCCATCAAAAGCTGCTAGGAAATCACCAGACTTTGATGAAATAGTGAAAAACTATAAACAATCATCAAAGACAAGTAAAAAGTCACCTGACTTTGATGACATAGTGAAAAGTTGTAAACAGCCATCATCAAAAACTAATAAAAAATCTCCGGACTTTGATGACTTAGTAAGGCAAACATCAAAGGCCAGCAAAAAGCCTAAATTACGTGATGGAGACTTCAAAAAAGTAATACACAAAATTTCTAAGGAGGAAGAAGACCCATCTTCGGCTGTGGATTTAACAAATAAGGAAAAGGTGAGAGATTATTTCGCACCGACTGTTTGAGGGCTTGTTCTTGTTTCTCCGGCACCTTTTTCCTCACTTCATGATAGGAAAGAAGGGCATTTTTTTTCTTTCTTTCTATGGAAAATAGTTGGTATTGACTCGAAAATTTAATTCTCTGTCTCCTCTTGTTGAAAAACCAATGTTTTCACACAGAAAAATCCCCATTATGCAGTTGAGCTGCAAATTAAAAATATTTGGTGTTAAATTTTTAATCCCAACAAGTGCAGAACTGTATCTTGAAAGAAATTTCTGAATTACCTGTGAGAGGGGTTATAATCTTCACTCGGGAAATTCCTAAAGCAGTGTGCAAAATTTCAAAAATGACTCTTACCGATTGACCGTTCACGTGGGTTCGAGACAGCGAACCGAGCGCTCAGCTATGTAAAAAATTTTCGGACACTGCTTTTTTTTTTTTGTCATTAACAAGTATTCATATACATTTAAAACTAGAAGCCCTGTCATGAAATGCGCACAAATAGCACGTCGAACTGCGCGTTAATCTACGCGTTATTACCATAGTAAGGCTTTCAAATTTTGTACATATGGCCTGTGCACAAGCAATGTTTCAGCCAATGGACCTCGGGGTAACCCAGAGGTCCATTGGCAGAATCATTGCCCGTGTTTTCTATGAGTAACCAGGAGAACCTGCCATGCTTTCAATGTCATTCGATATGGCAGTTGCATGCAATTCCTATGCGCAATTAAGCCTAGATAAGCGCTCAGTTCGTGACAGGACTTCTAGTTTTAGCTGTATTGCATGGAATTGAAATATATTCAGCATCTCACGCAAAAGTCTAAAATCTATCAAGACACAAAAAAGGCTGCTTAACTGGTACAGTGCAAGAAGCCCATATTTGGGTTTTATTCTGAACTTCAGGTACCTAAAGTTAAAGGCTTCACATTCTGTGCATGTCCTTCATATTATCTTGTAAGTAAAATTACTTCATCTCCATTGATTTGCATAGTTACAATTTATGGGAGAGAGCCTGTATGCACTCCCCCATGAATTGTAACTAGATAAAAATGTGTGAACAAATCTTGAGGCTGAAATTTTTTTTTAGCATTTTACCAGTTATGTGACTCAGACTTTACCATTCAAGATGCAACTTTTGGCTAACCTGTCAACTGTTCGCGTAGATTTAAATTTGCGTAACCACCACGCGAACAAAACGAGCATTCTCGTCACATTTTGCACACTGTAAAGTCATTTAAGATTTGTTTTTAATATGTGAAAGTTTTCTCATTACATTCTGATCAAACATTTGAAAGAATTGGCTTTAGTTAGTGAAGATGCACACTTAATACATATATTAAATGAAGGAATGATACTTGATGGATTAAAAATGAACCCGGTAAAAAATATTTATGCTGCAGATGTGCTATGATAAGAGATGGCTGGGAAATAAGAATTTTTGATGCCAGTTTCCAGATTTTTGCTTGAAATTTGGCTTTGAAAAGATGATATGAATAGTTGAAAATAAATGAGGGACACATGTTTTTTGTAGGATACAACAAATACCTCATGAGTGGAATATTTCCCATAATGCAATTGATATTTCACCAAATATACCTTGTTTGACAGAGCTCAGTGAGCTCTCAAACAAGATATAATTGGTTAAATTAATAGTTAGACCAGAGAAAAAAAGGAGTGATTGGAGAAAAATTCTGTTGCCCTACAAATGTGGCAGGGATTAATCCTAATTGCCGCAAGTCAACATGGGTAAGTGATGAGTCAGTTATCAAATTCTCTCGAGTGGTATCTACATGTAAGCGAGTCTTGGTTTCCTATCATGTTCTCTCAAGAATGGTTTCTATACAAGTCTGGCAGCTCAGATTTGGCAAGGAGTCCCTGCTAAACCATTTAGATTCAGTGACTGTGGTCTTGTGAAAATACTTAAAAATGAAAATAAACTGCTGGTCCATATTGGTTAAATACAAAGTTTGGGTGCAGGAATAACACAAAAATGATAACCCAGTATGATGCAGACCCACAATGAACTGGAGATTGATGCCCATTGAGTCATTGGATATTGATATCAAGACAGGCCTGCTATTTTCAGAATTTTGCGTTCCCCATTTATCATTCACCTGGTCTGAGCTTTGGTAACTTATCTTTCAATCCCCTGCACTTGATTCAGGTAACCCATTAGGTAACCTAAATATATTATCACAACTATGCTGATACAGTAGAACCTGTCTTGAGAGACCGCCCTTTGGGCCACACAAAAGTGGTCTCTCAAGACAGGTGGTCTCTCATAACAGGTTTCAGGTTTTCTCAAGTCAGTGAATAACCAACCACAAAATTCAGAAATGGAGAAGAATGGATTTTTGTAATTACTTTGTAGATGTTCTTTTTTATGAAGTTTTTGTAACAAATTGAAATGGACTGTCATAAAAATTATAAAAATAAATTAGTGTTGAAAATCTTCATTGAAGATTTTCAACACAAATTTATTTTTATAATCCTATCTGTCACATTTCAGGTATGTATGAAATTGTTCAGCAATAATCCTAATCTTTTCACAGGGGTCCTATAAAAACATCTCAATCTTTAATGAGTTATGTAACTGAATAGCAATTGAAACTCAATTAAGAGCTTTTAATACTTTTAATTATGTTAGTATAACCACATTGGATTTTCCAATTCCAGAACAGGTAAAAAGTTTTTGTCATGGTTTCAGTCTTCAAAGGAGTGGTCTCTCAAGACAGGTCCATTATGGTATAAAAATACAAGTTGGTACCAGGTCACAAAAAAAACAAAAAACCTCGGTTCGGTTTCGGTTAACCTACAGCTCTAGACTAGTGGCTAACAGTTGTTTCATTCAAATGTTGTCTATCTGAACACTGCTCCACTTGTGAGCAATAGGGATTAAGTGCCTTGCCCAAGGACACAGTGCAGTCACGCTTCTTCAACTGTGGACCTTTTGGTCCAATGCTGTAACCACTGAGCCACCACGTTCCCAACACCAGATTAGGCCTAAAAAAGTTAAAAATCTCTCTCAGGCCCTCCCACACGGTCATTTTGGTTGCCGCTTGCTCTCTTTTTATAACCAATGCAAATTTTAAAAAAATCAAAGTTAAATGTTTCATGTCTGATATTTTACCTTACCCAAGTTAATAAAATTTATAATTTTGTCCCTTGGGAGCAACAAGGCTTTGCAATGCTTTAGCATTGCAAAGCCGTGTTGCACTCAAGGGATGAAATACAGCACTACCCATGTTATTCTGTAGATTTTGATGCTTAAAACCTAAAACAAACCAAGAACAGGAACTTTTGATGGGAAAGAAATAATTATAAAAAAAAAAATGCTCACCCACAGGCAATTTACCAAAAATTGCCTGAGAAACAGATCTACTTTGTTGGGCCTTATCACAGTACTGAAATGGAGATTCTGTGCCCATTAGTTGAAAAGCTTGATGAGTGCTTGTGGCGTTCTCTGTAAACATCTCCATTGTTTTAGATGTTGAATGTAGCAGGTGACCAATAAGTGATAAACACGAAATGGAGTATCTCCGTGGTTAGAGCATTGGACTTCAAATCGAAAAGGTTCATGGTTTGATCCTGACAAGGTACTTAACCCTAATTGCCCACATAGGGGCATGGTGCACTCTGTATTAAGGTGCACTGCACCTGTTGAGGTGCACTTGTTTTTAATCAATGATAATGCAGCTTGACTGGAGTTGCGCAGTGAGACAGTTGCTCGCTGCTCACCGATGATTTACTCCTTTTTCTGGATTTCACCACCTGTGTCTGTTAACCCTTTACCCAACGCAGACGATATCAAAATTTATACAAAAATAAAAAAAATTTGTTTTTTATGCGTTTATCTCAATTTTGGGACGTAAAATTGCAGGAACTGAAAATAGAAGGAAAATGCTGTGTATTGTGTGGGCACAATCGCTTCATCTAGTTGGTATATGCCTGGTTTAGGAGGGGCATATGCAGCTTATTCAAGTCAAGTCCCTGGTTTGATATTTAGACTTCCATGTCAGGTGAGCGACCTAAGGTCCCCTGGGGCCTCTTGTTTATAGACCTATTTGGCCTCAGTACATCCAATACAGGCATTTCATCTATTATATCTTGTTTGACAGAGCTCAAGATGTAATAGAATAAATGCTAAGTTTATCTCCAGAATAAAGAAAAATCACACAATCCCTGTTAATTGAATATTTCTGTTAATTGAATAATTTTCATTGGCAAATTGGCTATTCAATTAATAGGTTTCCACTGTATAAGTTTGTACATGAGATTTTTGTGTGTGGAACACCTCCTTCATTAATTAACCAATTTTGATCAAACCTCTCAAACAGTATGACTAACAAGTGGGCATACAAATATTCAAAAAAAAAGCCGAGAGGTCCTCGGTTCGATTCCGACCTGCGGCAACCGCGTTGTGTCTTTGGGCAAGACACTTCACCCCCATTGCACACGTGGGGGCACGGTGACGCTGTGTATTACGGCGTACTGCAGGTCAATGGTGCACTTGTCTTCAACCAATTCTAACACTGCTTGTGTGGAGTTAGTATGTTGAGGAGCTGGCAGTTGCTCGCCGTTGCTCGGTGGTTCTCTCCGGGTACTCCGGCTTCCTCCACCCGTAAAACTGTCACGGTCATGATTAGCCATTGTGTAGAAATATGTGACCTTAAACATCAATAAATAAATAATTAAAAAAAAAAATTTTTATCTGCCACAATTTTAACCAAGTTATCTCCCATGAACTAGGATTTATTATTGGTTTTTCAAGCTCAACATTCTGATGTGTTTTATAGTAAGCTGGACGTGGGGGTATTAATCACCTTCATGGATAGTTTTAGTTTTCAGTTGCTTTTTACAGGTCTTGTACATTGAGCTCTTACCTAATTCCCCCCGGTACTTTACACCAAATAAACATTTGTTTTTTCTTCTTGACTTTTTCTTCCCAAACAAAGCTCACGACCCCTCAGAAGAAGAGCACATTGACTGTGTCAAGGAGGTGTCAGAAAAAGTAAATTGGATGCAAAAAATAAGAATTTCTAATTATTCCAGATTCCCATAGGAATCCCTGGAAGTGAAGAAGTGCTTGTTTACTGTGGTAAACTGGCTCTGTTTTACTGGTAAAATAGGACCATTAATAAATAAATAAATAAATTATTGCATAAAGAAATGCAGCAAGTGTCATCTGCTTGTTAATTGTAGATAGAGGATTTAAGCTAAAAATAAAATGTGTAAAATCAAAAATTGGACCTAAGAGTGGGGAGTGAGGGGGTGTCATGCAAGATATGTTTACAATGGGTGATATGTCTACTGATGTCCAAGATATTATATGAAAAACCTTGTCCTGTGGGAACTCTGGGAAGTGGAGTAGTGCTTGTTTACTGTGAGAAACAAGTTCTGTTTTACTTGTAAAATAGAACCTGAAACCAATGCCTGGGGTGAAAGTCCTCTAAAGTGAGCAGCACAGGTATAAACGATTGGTTAAACTTCAACTTCATAACAAAGTTGTGTTCATGATATAGCCAAAGATGCTGAAAGTAACCTTAAACACCAATAGATAAACAATGATCACAAAACTTAGCAGTATTCTCTAAATCCACAGTGACAGAATTTGTACATTTAGATTTTACCGTAGTGTTGTTTCAAAAATGGAGAGAGAATTTGCGACATCAGGATCAGATCTAAATACAGTTGGCTTTCCTGCCCAGAACACCACAGAATATCACATGTCATAAAAGAAAGGCGAAAATATTGCATCTCATGCTGTTTCTGTCAATCAGTTTTCATTTTGTTGGAACAGCAGAAAATTTAGCATTGCTTGTTTATTGTGGTGGGAAACAAGTTCTGTTTCACTGGTCAACAGGCCTGGCAAATAACCCACAAACAATCGTTTAGGTTACGAGTGGGTAACGTCTATTGTGGAATTTGTTAATGAACTATAGATTTCAATTACATAATGCAGCACAACTTTCCTAAGTTACTTATCCTGCATTTTTATGCTCCACCCCCTCCCCCCCCCCCCCCCCCCCCCCGACTTACAGTTAAAACTAGAAGTCCTGTCACGAATAGTGCGCTTATCTAGGCTTAATTGCGCGTTGGAATTGCGCGCAATTGCCATATCGAATGGCATCCAAAGCACGGCAGGTTCTCTTGGTTACTCATAGCAAACACATGCAATGTTTCTGCCAATGGACCTCCGGGTTACCCGGAGGTCCATTGGCTGAAACATTGCTTGTGCACAGGCCATATGTGCAGAATTTGATAGCTTTACTTGGGCCTTAACGCGTACATTAACGCGCATATCAACGTGCTATTTGTGCGCATTTCATGACAGGACTTCTAGTTTTAACTGTAAGTCGGGTGGCATATAGTGATTGAAGTGTGTGTGTGTGTGTCCGAGCCAATAACTCGAAAACTGTTAGGGCCACAGTCATCAAACTTCACACAATTATAAAGGACCATGGGAGGATGTGTCACACACCATAGCCGGGTTTGTACCTTCAAGGTCAAGGTCACACTAAAAATCTGTCAATATTCGTGTCTCAGCCATAACTCAGAAATGAATCATAGTACAATTGTTGAATTTTTTTACAAATGTTAAAGACAGTCAGAAGGTGTGTCGCATATAATAGTTTCCGCCGCATCTGCAAGTTGAAGGTCACAGGGGGAGGGCATGTGTTACCTTAGTAACATTTTTCTTGTTTATCAGAAACACTTGACAATCTTTCAGAACTGTCTCACCTCAAAGGGTGCATGTTACATTCACATATGAATAGAGCAGCATGCTGTTTCCATCCTTAACTCTTAGAAGCCGGGAGTTAAGTTTTCTTGCCTGTGATGTAATACGGCAGGTAATCTGGCTGTGACGGTTTGGCTATCTTGGGGCTTGGGGAGAATTAACCCTGAGCAGGTGCTTCTAATCAAGTGTCGTCTGCCTAGACTAGAAGCACCTGCTTTACTGTAAGTTTTTCGCCGTATGTCATGTTCAATAAATTCATTCTGATTCCCCAGTTTCTAAGAGTCAAAGAATTTCTGCCAAAATAATACTGATAAAATAGGACCCAGTCACCAATGCTTGGGGTAGAGGCCCTCTAAAAATGGGCAACATGAGGGGTGAGATTCTACAGTATTGTATGGAGGATAGCAGGATGCGATTTTTGACCGGATTGTGACTCGATCGTGATCCAATCAAAATTCTCACTTTCCCCTTATGTAATCACATTACAGTGCAAGCCTGTTAACCATTTTCACACAGGTGTCAAACTATCCAAAATTTCAATCTACAAATTTTTCCCATGCCACTTTGAATTCGTTCAAATCAATCTTGTTTGACAGAGCTCATCAAGATCTGTCAAACAAGATTGATGAATTGGTTGAATTTCTATTTGTATTCAGGCTTTAAATTTTGAGAGAAACGATTTTATCATTCCTCTTGTGATTATCAAAATGAAAAAAACAGACAACCGAAAAGTTGTTCACCTGGAAGTATAAACAGTTCGGAAAAATTTGTGTCTTATCTCCTTATTTGATAGCACTGTTTCAAAGACCTCTCTCTTCAATGCTCAATTTTCCTAAGACAGCTGACGTCCCCTGTGCTTGCCGCAGATGCTTTCAAAATCTGTGAACTGTCATACAGTGGGGCTATCATGGACATGTCAAAATCCATGGGGTTGTCATTTTTTCCACGCATATAATTCAGAGATGATCCGCAATAACACCTAGCAAAATTTCCACCAATGAAGCACAGGGGTAATCCCGGTGCTTCATTGGTGGAAATTTCGCTAAGTGTCATAGCAGACCATCTCTGAATGATATGCGTATGCGTGGAAAGATGCACACCAATACATGTAGATTTCGACCTGTCCACGATGGCCGTACTGTAATCGGTCCTCTTTATTATATCCAGATGAACAGTAAATAGGTTATCTTAGAATTCGAGATTTTATTCTCTGGCATGAGAAAACTTGATGCATAAAATTTCGTTATTTTGATGTTGTGTGCAGAAGGTTAATTGACTACCCACTTTCTGAAGCCAGAGAAAAATTTTCAGGTAACAGGAATATGCAATTAACAGGAATTGGGGCATTTTTCTATCTTCTGGTTATAAACTGAGTATTTATTCTGTTATATATCTTGTTTGACCAAGCACATAGAGCTCTGTCAAACAAGATATTATAGATTAAATGCCTGTATTGGATTATTTAGACCAAAAATGTCTGAATGTAGGGAATTCAGTGGTTTTGGTGTAATTCTTCTACGGTTTCATGTTTACTTATACAGGGTAATTTACTTAAAAGATATGGAATTAAAAGGGTTCCGCTGTACTGTAAGAGTTCTTAACAGTCCCATTTTTATGTGTACCCATACTATGTATGGTACACATAATGCCGGCATCCGGGGTGGTCATCCGTCATTTGTCCATCCGGCGGTCCGGCGTCCGTATCCATTTCTTTGGCATTCGATAACTTGAAATTATTACTTGGATTATCAGGTTACTTTATATTTGTGTTCAGGTTACTGATGTGCCGAGCTGTATAGTTTTTGGTGTAAATCTGATAATTTGATCCTGAGATATTAACCCTTTATCCTTCAAAATGAAAATTCCTCCAATCCCTTTGGCATTCGATAACTTGAAAAATATTGCTTGGATTGTCAAGTTACTTTATATTTGTGTTCAGGTTACTGATGTGCCAAGCTGTATAGTTTTTGGTGTAAATCTGATAATTTGATCCTGAGATATTAACTCTTTATCCTTCAAATTGAGAATTCTTCCAATCCCTTGGCATGAGTTAACTCAAAAAATATCAATCCAATTGTCATGTTACTTTATATTTTTCTTCAAGTGATGGATGTTCCGAGCTGTATAGTTTTTGGTGTAAATCTGTTATTTTGATCCTGAGATATTAACCCTTTATCCTTCAAAATGAAAATTCCTCCAATCCCTTTGGCATTCGATAACTTGAAAAATATTGCTTGCATTGTCAAGTTACTTTATATTTGTGTTCAGGTTACTTATGTGCCGAGCTGTATAGTTTTTGGTGTAAATCTGATAATTTGATCCTGAGATATTAACCCTTTATCCTTCAAATTGAAAATTCCTCCAATCCCTTTGGTATTCGATAACTTGAAAAATATTGCTTGGATTGTCAAGTTACTTTATATTTGTGTTCAGGTTACTTATGTGCCGAGCTGTATAGTTTTTGGTGTAAATCAGTTATTTTGATCCTGAGATATTAACCCTTTATCCTTCAAATTGAAAATTCCTCCAATCCCTTTGGCATTCAATAACTTGAAAAATATTGCTTGTATTGTCAAATTACTTTATATTTGTGTTCAGGTTACTGATGTGCCGAGCTGTATAGTTTTTGGTGTAAATCTGATAATTTGATCCTGAGATATTAACCCTTTATCCTTCAAATTGAAAATTCCTCCAATCCCTTTGGTATTCGATAACTTGAAAAATATTGCTTGGATTGTCAAGTTACTTTATATTTGTGTTCAGGTTACGTATGTGCCGAGCTGTATAGTTTTTGGTGTAAATCAGTTATTTTGATCCTGAGATATTAACCCTTTATCCTTCAAATTGAAAATTCCTCCAATCCCTTTGGCATTCAATAACTTGAAAAATATTGCTTGTATTGTCATGTTACTTCATATATGTGTTCAGGTTACTGATGTGCCGAGCTGTATAGTTTTGGGTGTAAATCTGATAATTTGATCCTGTGATATTAACCCTTTATCCTTCAAATTGAGAACTCCTCCAATCCCTTTCTTCGGCATGCGATAACTCAATAAATATTAATCCGATTGTCAGGTTACTTTATATATGTATTCAGGTTACTGATGTGCTGTGCTGTATAGTTTTTTATGTAAATCTAATAATTTGATCCGGAGATATTAACACTTTATCCATCAAATCAGGCACTCCTCCAATCCATTTCTTTTTGTACCCATACCATGTATGGTGTTCATAATGTCGGCATCCAGGATGGCCCACCGTCATACAGCTTTCTACTAGTTGCGCGTATGGGTACACATCTGACGATTTCATCAGCCTATTTTTTTATAACCCCCCCCCCCCCCTCCTCTTTTTATAAACTTTGTCCATTCATCCCTCGGTCCATTTTCATCCATCCGTCACACTTGTTTCCGGGCAATAACTTTTGTTCCGTTGGTCACACAGTGTCCATAATTCACAGGTAGGCTGCTTGTAATGGGATGATGATTGGGATTGCTTTTGGGATCTGTACGTGAAAGGTGAAGGTCACTGTTACTTTTAATAGATTTTTGGTTTCCGTGCAATAACTTTAGTTTTCTTTTTGTACGAAGCTATAACTTCATACTGTGATTGCACTTGAGGTGTCAAATGTTGGAATTGCTCTTGGCGTCAATAGGTCAATGGTCAAGATCGCTGTTACTATAAATAGATTTTTGATTTCTGTGCAATAACTTCAGTTCTTGTGTGTACGAAGCTATAACTTCATATTGTGATTGCATTTGAGGTGTCGATCATTGGGATTGCATTTGGGGTCAGGTTAGAGGTCAAGGTCACTGTTGCTATAAATAGATTTTCATAGATTTTTAGTTTCCATGCAATAACTTTGGTTTTCTGTTGTGTTCAAAGCTATAGCTTGATATTGTGATTGCATTTGAGGTGTCGATCATTGGGATTGCATTTGGGTCAGTAGGTCAAAGGTCAATGTCGCTGTTACTATAAATAGATTTTTGGTTTCCATGCAGTAAATTTAGTTTTCTTTTATAGTAATCAGCGGTGTCCATCTGTCTGTCCATGCATTGAGACGCCCCATCCATGAATCGAGACATCCGTCTGTCCAAACCACTTTGGTGTCTAAATTTCAACTTGAGTTTTGGTGAATTCATCGTAACAACATTTGATATATGGCTTACTTGGGAGGTAATGCAGGTTAAGTTTGAAAATGGACATGGTCCATTGATTTTCACAAGCGTGATTGTCCTTTCACCCAATGCGGATAGCAAATGACACTTAGAAAATAAATTTTTGAGTAACTATAAAAACAAAAATTTGTGATAAAAACGGTTTATTACCCCTCATTGGAATGAACTCTATTTGCTTGTTCTAATGAGGATTCTTAAGCTTGTTTTTGAGACAAAAATTGAAAACATAATAAAATTTGAAATTGAATAGAGATTTTTGTATAATAATGCTGGCTGACTTTGTCCGTTTCGTTGGATAAACGGTTAATTGAATAGCCTTCAGATGGCTGAACCGAAATGGGGGGGGGGGGGGGGGGGGATGTATTTCTTGTGAGCCCCCACTCACTTTGTTTTTATTTTTTCTCTTGTGGTCTACAAGCTCTATGTACTGGCTTTTTTGTTGAAATATTTTGGGGAAAAGTGTTTGAACACGGATTCCATATTTCTATGTTGAACTGTATCTTCCAGTTTTATTAAATTTCGACATCTTATTTTCATATTTCTTTTTACATAGTTCACCATTTGTTGAATTTCAGTTACGGTTTCATCAACTCCTCAATGTTATACATAGTGTTGAAATGATTAGCCGACTAATCGGTGTCGACGCGATTATTAAATTAGTCGATCCCTAAATCTGCTAGTCGATTAGTCGGAACATCTGCCCCAACCATACACCATCCCCTTAAATTCACCCAACATTGTTGCGAACGTCACAAGTAAACTCCCGAAATCAAAAAACAACCCACGTAAATAACGCGTTTGATGTTTCCGACTGCATGAATAACAACCCTAGTTGGCCAACTGACCAGAGATTGAATAAGACCAGGGGTGCGTGAAGTAAACAGGGAAAAATATATGGGTGAGCTTATTCTCGAGGGAGCAGCCTGCAGGAAAATTAGGACCCAAAGTTGACGTGAAATTAGGCCACCTTCGGACATCAATTTGTTCACCAGGTTCTGGTAAGTTCGAAATGTCTTACAGAAACATCAAAGAGAAGTTATGGAAGAACACATACCAGTTCGTATTTGGAACAATTTGTTATCACTAAAGAACCAATTACAAAATCCATGTGCTTTTTATTTTCATTTTGTAAATACATGCTGACAAATTCCTGGAAATCTGCGAGTTTCCGGGAAATTGAAAGTGAAACTAGCTTTTCCTCGAACTGCAACTGAGTTAAGAGGAAACCCAGTCAGGTCAGGTGATGATTTTCAAAGCAGACAATATGGAAATTAGTAGGCGTGTTCGATGTATGCATAATTATGGACAGATAAGAGGTTAAGTCATAATACGAGTAGTTGTGTGGGAGTGTTCAGTGTACAATTGTTGACAGACTGATGACTGCTGTGGGCGTTAACTGTGCTTAATTTTCGACAGGGGATGTACATCACGCATGCGTAAAGAGCACTTCCTTTTGTTAACATTCAATGGGATGGAATGAATAATATAAAAAAAAACCTGAATAATGATTTATTTTATTAAAATATCAGAGACTATATTGAGAAAAAATGATTTTAAACAGAAGCTACCAACATTAATTCTCTCTCGAAACTGAAAGAGGTTTTGAGGACTTTGAAAGCTTCACTTGCCATTGTTTCATTGCAAGTATTACTGTTAGTTTTAACCAGGGAAGAACGGCGGTACATGTGTTTGATAACAATAACATGGGGGCTTCGACTAGTCGATTAGTAATCGATTACTGCTGGCGACTAGTCGATTCCTGAAAATCACTAATCGTTTCAACACTAGTTATACATGAAATTTGAGGGGGTTTTTTTTTCAATTGACAAAATTGGTATGTGTTAAATTTTTAGCTTAACTTGATAAAGTCAAGATAAGCTATTGCCATCACGGGTGCGGAAGTCTGTTAGTCTGTTCACATTTTCCTTTAGCACAGACTACACCCTCCTGTAGTTCTTGTCTGATCATCATTAAATTTCATGTGCAGGTTTGAGATCATGTCTAGTTGAGAACGTCCCCTTTTGGTCGTGATCAGTCAACTGTTATGGCTGCCCAAGCCCCAAACCTGAAAATCTTTTGCACAGTCTACAGGTCGTATTTATGAAGGGATTTCATTGTAACTTGGTAGGATGACTCGGTATTATGTCTAGATGAGAATGCCCCCTTCATGATCTGTCATCCATGACGTCTGCCCAATCCCGAATCCCCAAAACTTTTAGCACAGTCTACAGGTCATATTTAATATGTTGGGGTTTCAATGTAACTTGGTAGGATGACTTCGTATGAGGTATAGATGAGAACTCCCCATTTGGTCGCAATCTGTCAACCATGATGGCTGCCCGAGCCCCAAGCCCTCAAAACTACAAGTCATATTTATGGAGGGATTTCATTGCAACTTAATAAAATGACTCCACATGATGTCTAGATGAAAACGTCCCCTTTTGGTTGCAATCGGTCAATTGTGACAGCTAAAGGGGCCCAAAACCCTTTAGCCAGTCTACAGGTCCTATTTCATTGTAACTTGGTAGGATGACTCCAGATAATGTCTAGATGAGAACGTCCCCTTTTTGTCATGATCATTCAACCATGATGGCTGCCCAAGACCAAAACCCGAAAACCTTTAGCACAGACTACAGGTCATATTTATGAAGGGATTTCATTGTAACTTTGTAGGCTGACTCCATATAATGTCTAGATGAGGACATCCCCTTTTGGTTGCGATGGGTCAACGTGATGGCTACAACACATGTCCGAAACCTGAAAACCTTTAGCACAGTCTACAGGCCATATTTATGAAGGGATTTCATTGTAACCTGATAGGATGACTTGTTTTGGAATAATTTCGCTGTAACTTGGTAACTTGATTGATATACATTAACTGTGAGGGCCACATTAACCCACCCCTCAATTCTTTAGTACAGTCTACACCTCAAATTATTTTTTTTTTTTTTTTTGAAAACATGGCATACAGTGAACTGAAATTAACATATTCTCAATTATCAATATTCTTGTCGTATTTCCTAATCCTTTCATAAACATTGAACATTATCCTTTTCATCAAACACAACACACAGTCAAGTTAAGCTACAGTGTCATTAACACTTTCATTGTCGTTTTTGTCAAGCTTGCTTTAGTACATGTAAGAAATGGGTGCTACTAATACTGCCGACGAGGATGTACAATGTTTCTATTGAAATATATACTGAGTCAAAAAAGAAAGTATAATAAACTTTGAGGAGCAACTTTTTTGGTATTATCGATTTTAATCCCAAACAAATTATTGTAAATTCATATTTCGAGTCTTGCTGTATGAATTTGCATAATTTCATGTTCTTACTGTTGCCAGCGTCACGTCAAGATGTTGCAATTCAGACATGGGGTGAAATGAAAAGTTCACACATGCAGTCAACAGCGTTTGCCTCTAGGATGGCAAGACATCAAGGGCACATGGACCTGATAGGTCTGTGGATGTCACCCTGTAGTATTGCGTTCCACTCCTGCCTTAGAACATTACGTAAATCGCCTAACATCTGAAGATCATGAAGTCGTACCTGATGGTCCAATTGATCCCAAAGATGCTCGATTGCTGACAAATCTGGTGAAAGTGGGGGCCAAGGAAGAAGTTCGATGCTCTGCTCCTCAAGAAAATCACAACAGATATGCGCCACTTGACATCGGGCATTGTCTTGCTGGAATAACTGCAATCCATCATTAGCGTTGAACAATGGGACAACAACGTTAAGAATTTCGTCCCTATATCTCTGTCCATTCAGATTACCATCAACAAAGATTAACTGCGTTCGATGGTGCAAGGAAGTTATTGCCCAAACCATTACACTACCCCCACAAAAATGGTCGCATTCCCGCACGCAAGCATCAGAAAAGTGTTCTCCTCATCGGCGATGCACTCTTGCCCTACCATCAGCGCACTGTAGACAAAATCGTGATTCATCATTAAAAAGACCTGTGCTCCAACGCTGCTGAGTCCAGCAAACACGCTGACATACCCATTCCATTTTGATGGTACGATGACATTGGGTAACGATTGGTCCATGGTATGGACTTCTACTTCGGATGCCATGTTCAGCAAGTCTGTTGCGGACAGTTTGTGCACTAATTCTATTGTTAGTTCTACCAGTAGTAATTGCTGTTATCCTCACAAGTGAGACATCATGATGTGTCGGTCTTGTGCAGGGCTCATAACTCTTGGTCGACCTGAACTGAGTCGGTCAGGTGGCAGTAGATCCAGTGGTTCTACACCTTCCAATGAGACAGTAAATAGTGGCCACAGTGACTCCAAACTCAGCAGCGAGCTCATCTGGAGGTATCCCAGCCTCTTGCATACCAATGGCACGTAACCTCCGATTTTCAGTTAACCTTGTCATTTTTTATAATATCAGAAGACAAAAAAACTAGCGTGTTTTCGCAATAACCCAGGCTCTCTAGCACAACATAACACAAAGAAAATCATCAGTCACCCATTCAATTTGACATTCTGCGGTAGCACATGCTATTTTTAAATCCATAGCAGAATTGTATATGGTTGGGTGGACAACAACAACATGTCATTAAACCCTTTGCACGACTTCGTGTCAACAAACATGCAACATTAGAACTATTATATTTCATCTTGTATGCTGTATTTTCACATTTGTTTCATTATACTTTCTTTTTTGCCTCGGTATATTTACCATTCTGCATTGAAGAAATTGTTTCATATTTGCAATTCAGTAGGTATCTTTTGTTCAGGTATAACAGGTTTATACTCCCAGAGTCAACTTCAAGGTTGTTTCTGGCCCTCCACTAAGTTTTAAGTTGATATATTGGTCACTTGTAAATTTTTGTCTGAGATTTCTCTAACCTCTTCTAAATCATCAGATTCTAATTTATTTCTTCCATATTTGGTATGCTCTTTCATAATGGAAATCCTCCCCTTTGCAGATCTCATGTATCTCATATATCAAGATAATTTGTTGTGACTTCGAAGGTTTAGATTGGAGTTTTTCAACCTCTTCTGAATCATCAAGCTTTCTATCATATTTGCAATACAGCTTCATCATGTAACCACCTTACTTAACTGGTAGAGTGTTAAATTATTTTTGGTCATCTAAATTTGTCCACGTCTCTTTGTCTTGTTACAATTTATGGGAGAGTGCCACTTGGCACTCTCCCATAAATTGTAACAAGGCAAACCCTCAGAGACTAAATAATTTTAATTCCAAACTAATATGAAGCATATCCACAGAATTTGAAGGCATCAATTTGCGGCACCTGCTCTTCAGAATAAAGACCAAATATGGGCTTCCAGCACTCCACCAGTTAAAATCCAAACCACTTTGAAAATTGTCTGACCATTCACCATACCCAAGTCAAGATATGTTATTCTTCAAATTCTGGATTCATTTTTTTCTCTTTCTTAAAAGAAAAATGGCTGTGGATATGCCATCCCATTTAAAGGACTATTCCAAGGGTTATTTGTAAAGGCAAGTGAAATCCCTTAGGCTGCTGTCTTGTGTTACAATCCCTTTGCCTCATTTTAATCACTTCAATATTTTACTCTTCATTAAAATTTTTTGTTGCAGATTTTTCGACATCCTAATAAGATACAGTTTCCAAATTTGGTATGTGGCTTTATTTTGTGATGTTGTGTTGTGTCTTGCATTTTTTAGTCGCTGTTCTAGTTTTATTTCTATTTCATCAGAATTTTTGTTTTGCCTCAGGTTCTTGGTACCTTCAGATGTTTTCTCTTAACGTTGGCACAAGGCTCCATCAAAGCAAGTTACATCACACCTTCTACTGTTGGAATCTATACATCATTTGTGTCAAACTTGTACTTGAGGATTTTAAATTGTTAATTTGTGAATCCCCCCCACCCCCCCACACACACACACTTTGTAGAAGTGGGGGCTATATTGTTGATGCCCTGTATGTCTGTCCTTACAGCTGTCCATCCATCTGTACATTCTTGTGCATGCAGCTGCTCCTACATTTTTTATCTGATTTTGATCAAACGTTTCGAACATTATGACTAACAAGTGGACAATAACTTCGTAAAAATCCCCACAGGTGGACAATTTGGAAAACTGTCAGACATGAGGTGACTTTTGCTGTCAAAAGTGTAATTAAACTCCAGTAAATAAATTACAAAATTAAAAAATAAAGTAAAAAAACGCCTGCCCACATGCAATTTTACAAAAAATGGCCTGAGAAACAGAAGATCTACTTTGTGGAGTCTATTTACTTATTACCATTCTCTAACTTAGTCAGTCCTGACAGTGACATTTGGAGTTGGCTACAAAACTCCTCATTAACCCTTTACCCAACGAATCGCCCGCATGTTTTTTTTCAACAGCTCAATTTGTAAATTACTTGGAAGGATGTACCCGATTTGTAATGTGTTAGCCCTTTACCCAATGAATCGGCCACATCTGCCTGTGTAATATGCAGATTCAGCAGCTGAAAAAATATTTTTCAAAAAATTTCAACAAAACCATATCATGTGACCCCTCTTTGGAACGAGCTCGTTCCAGTGAGGGGTCACATGATATGGTTTTGTTGAAATTTTTTGAAAACAAAAAACGATATTTAAATTAATAAATTTTGATTTCGTCTGCGTTGGGTAAAGGGTTAACTTAAAACACTTGGCAAACGGTTTTTGAAGAACTTATGGCCCTGACCCATCCCCCTCACAGAGCTTTCCATGGCAAATACTACTGAAAATTGTGAAGAAATCTATTCAATTAATCTAGTCAATTAATCTTTTTAAATGGTCGTTTTCCACGTTGATGTTTAGAAATATCGCTTGTCATATGCTTCTATCTTTCTTGATAAGCTTGGTCATATACTTTTCAATGTTAAAACAAGGTACAGTAACAATGCCATCATGAAAGATCACCGTAAGTTAGTTATTCTGAATTAGCTTTCTGACAAAAATATTCAACTTCATACTTCATGCTCACATTTATATCTGAATTGTCCTCAGTCTGGATTATCCTGTGAACGTCTTCATCTCAGAAACTTTCCATGGCTCAATGATACTCTCGAGTTGTCATTCAACATTATGATTGTAAAATATGTAGTTTTTGAGTAAAATCAACTATATTTCAATAATTTATCACAAAAAAATGATGAAATGTTAATCTCGGGTCACCATAAGAAGACAAATTATAACACATTGAGACCACTAACTTGCGCGTAACACACACCTGATTCCTTATTTCCAGGCCTGGTAGACAGTTTAATGCTTGACTCAATGCCACAAGGGGCATAACTCTGATAGCACCCATAAAATACAAAAAAAAAATATCTTCTTCAGATCCAGTGGTCAGAATCTTTTCATATTTGGTATACAACATCTTGGGGGGGGGGGGGGGGGGGGGGGGGGAATTCAGATTCAAGTTTGTTCAAATCGAGTCCCTGGGGTTAATATTTGGACTCCCTATTGAAGCCCAAATTTTAACTTCGTGCAAGTGCAATACGTGGAATATTCTTTAAAAATCTTCAGATCCACCAGTCGGAGTCTTTTCATATTTGGTATACAAACATTTCTAGGGGGGTCAAATTCTTTCAGTTCAACTAAAGTTGACATGCCCACAAGAGCACCAAAAGGGGCATAATTCTGTTAAGCACCCCACAAAGTTTTTTTTCCAAATTAAAAACTCCCAAAGTTTAACTTAGTGCAATGTGAGGGTATTTCTTTAAAAACCTTCTTCTTTAGATCCACCTGTCAGAATTCTTTCATATTTGGTATATAACATCTCAAGTGGGATCAGATTCAAGTTTGTTCAAGTTGAGTTCCTGGCTTAATATTTGAGCTCTCTATGGGTGTGTGTGTGGGGGGGGGGCAAGGGGGTAGGGCATGTTAGGTTCAGGTTTGTTCAAATCCATTCTTTAGAGTTTTCCAATAAAATTTGCCTTTCATGACTTCATTCCTTTATACTGTTGATGAACCATGTCTAACTAAATTTGACCCCAAATACTTCTTTTAACCACTTTGGCAGGTGAGTGATTAAGGTCCCTTGGGGCCTCTTGTTTTTTAAAATCTTCTTCAGATCCATAAGTCAGAGTTTTTTGATATATGGTGTATAGCATCCTCAGTAAGGTGAGATTCAAGTTTGTTCAAATCAAGTCCCTGTGCTTATATTTGGGCTCCCTATTGGAACCTGAATTTTAACTCTGTCCAGTATGAGAACAAATTTTTAAAACCTTCTTGAGGTCTGCCAATCAGAATCTTGGTATGGATTCTTTTGGTGGGTCTGATTCAAGTTTGTTTAAATCAAGACCCTGGGGTCATATTTGGGCTCTCTCTCGGAACTCTAGCTTAGTACAATGTAAGGAATATTTTTTTAAATCTTTTTCAGATCTACCAGTTAACATCTTTTAATATTTGCCCTCCTTCAGATCCATCAGTCAAAATCTTTTGATATTTTGTTTGCAGTGACCTTCATGGGGTTGAATTCCAGTTCGTTCAAATCAAGATCTTGGGTTCATATTTGGACTCCCTGTGGCAACCTAAATTTTAGCTTCGTGCAATATGGGGATATTTCTTTAAAAATCTTCAGATCCACCAGTCGGAATCATTGAGGAAAAATCTTGCTTTCTGGTCAGTTTTTCTATATGTTAAGATCATACAGTAAATAACCCTTCTGGCTCCTTAACTTGGTAAAAATCTGCAGCAGTTTGCATGAAATCACTCGCCACAAAAAGCCCCTGTCTATAAGTACCACTTAATTGGATATCTCTTAACTGGTAGAGTGCTAAATTATTTTTGGTTATCCAAATTTGTCCACGTCTTTTTTCCTTGTTACAATTTATGGGAGAGTGCCTATTGGCACTCTCCCATAAATTGTAACAATGCAAATCTCCATAGATTAAATAATTTTATTTCAAAAATAATGCGAAGCATATTCACAGAATACGAAGCCATTAAGTTGTGGCTATATAAATAAAATATGGGCTTCCAGCACTCTACCAGTTAACTGTTAATTGAATATAATTTCCCAACACAAAACCATTTACCATACCTCCAGTACAAATTTGCCCTGTTAATTGAATATAGGTTATAGAGTAAACTCCTGTTAATTGAATAAAAAATCATGCAACCTGTCAAGAAATTACCCTGGCTCTCTGCAGTTGTTTATAGACCTATTTGGCCTGGCTACATCCAATACAGGCATTTAATATATTATATCTTGTTTGACAGAGCTCATGGAGAATAAATACTAAGTTTATGTGTTGAATACATGAAAGTGACACAATCCCTGTTAATTGAATTCTCCTGTTAATTGAATAATTTTCATTGGCAAAGTGACTATTCAATTAACAGTGTTCCACTGTATCTCCATTGAGTTCAACGTAACTTCCCTTGTAGGTGATCATTTGCTAAGCATATTGAGTCAGAAAAAAACTAAAAGTACCTTAACAAACGAATAAAGTTCATCTTCATTGTTTCACCTGTTCTCGCTTATTGGCTCATCTCGCGGATGTGTCAATAAGGGAGAAAATGACAATGAGAAGACAACATATTTGCCCCCCTTTGCCAGATAAGTGATGAGAGTCTGTAGGGGCCACTAGTCGAATTATCTCCCAGTAAGATAGTTTAACCCTTTACCCAACGAATCGGCCACATCCGCCCATGTAATATGCAAATTCAGCAGCTGAAAAAATATTATTTTTGAAAAAATTTCAACAATACCATATCATGTGACCCTTTTTTGGAACGAGCTCGTTCCAATGAGGGGGGCATATGATATTGTTTTTTTTTAACTTTTTGAAAAATTTAAAATGCTATTTAAAATAATAAATTTTGATATTGGCTACGTTGGGGAAGTGTTTATCAGTTTATGCACTAACGTGGTAAAACCGTTCAAATGGTTTTTACTGGGTCTTGTTCAATTTTCAGGTTTGCCACAAGGTGGAAATCCTCTGAAATATGCAGCCTGGATATGAACGATTGGCTAAACTTGACTTCCTCTTACCTGTGTTGTGGTCATAATGTAGCCATAAATGCTGAAAGTGACCATAAACACCAAAAAAAACATTAGATAGCATTTTTTAATGGATTCACTGGAGAATCAATCAAATATATCATTTATTACATGCCTGTTCAATGAAATCCCCATCTACAGCAATACAACCATGTGGAAAAATAAAATCTGTTCCGCACACATCACATATCTTTACCTATAAAGTGTCACAATCAATTTACATTACGACTTCCTGTATGAGCTATCTATCCATTGGTATTGTGTGGCCGAGTTGCTTGAAGTCTATTAAAAAAAAGACCCTATGTACTAAGTAAGCATTTTATCAGTAAAATACAAGTAGAGGGAAATAACCTAATTATGCTTGGTAGAATTTTTTTCTTTTAATTGCTTGACCCTCCTGGTCTAGAATTTTGCCAATTTTGGGGTAAATCAAGAATGATTCTTGCAAAAATGGTGCACATGAAACAGGCGAATCATGTAGCGAAGTGACATGGTGATGCAGTGCTCAGACATAATAGCCTTAGTTTGAGGAAAACACGAGATTTCTTTAAAATCGTGGGATTGAGCAAAAAATAGTGAGATTCCTTTATGCGATTTTTAAAAAAAAATTCAGGAGATAAGGTACAAAATAAACTATGCATGCGGTATTTCAGTGACTTTTGGCGTGAAGGATAAACAGACTTTCAGAGAGAACATTTGCAAAGTACCTGTATTGTCTGCACATCATGGCAGAATACTCTAAAACATTTAGCATGTGGATTCCCCAACACAAATGGCAAGTGATAAAGATATTTGTTTCTTGCATTGAGTCGGAACCTGTGTCACTTTGTGTTGATAATAATTATCATTCAGCCTTCTAATATGGATTTACCGGATGCAAGCTTACATGAGAAAATAAATCATCACCACATTATCAAAAAATGAATTACATATTGTTATCAAAACACAGGGTATTTTTTGTTTTTAAAAATTTGATTAGCAGTTTCCATCTTGGTTTCAAAAAGTGATGATAAATAGTGAATATAAGGCCAATATGAAAGAAAAATGGTTAGCATTTGGCCATTTTTGACTAGCATTTTGCGATGCGAATCCAGTCATCAAATACCCTGAAACAGTTGTCTCAAACTTCACTAATTGCTAATTTACATACTATAAGCAGTATTGTATTGTATTAGAGCTGAAACGATTAAAGGGTTTTCTTGGTCGATTAATCATATGGATTAACCTTGGTTAACCGATTAATCACTTGTCTTAGTAGGTAGCTGAACTATTGCCGAACCGCTAATGATTTATAGCATTAACCCTTTAACCAAAGTAACAGACAAAACCTACAAGTGCTACATATAAAAATCTCCTTCAAATTTTATGTTTTCAATTTTTGTCCCAAAAGCATAGCTTATGACACCTCATTGGAACAAGCTCTTTGAGCTTGTCCCAATGAGGGGTCATAAGCTATGTTTTTGAGACAAAAATTGAAATTTTTAGTAATTCAAGAATTTATTTGCAAGTATCGTCTGCTGTCTGCAACGGGCAAAGAGTTAAGAATGACCATTTCCAGCCACTGATACAGTACAATGATCATGCAAGTAAACAAGTATGTCTGCACATAACTTGCAAGCTTTAATCTGTCTCATAATAAATGATGCAGGTCAGTGTGACAATGTTTGCCTGATTTAGAGCAAATTTGTTCCTTTGTTAACCCATATAATACAGTAGTTTAAGGCAACGGTCAATCGATCAATTACTTTTTTTTATCGATCAAGACATTGATCATTCGTTAATTGATTAATCGGTTAACCGTTTCAGCTCTAGATTGTATGAAAATTTAGTAGGCGTGTTTTATGTATAATTCTTGACAGGTGACTGATGAAGTTACAAGTGTGGTGTACAGTGCACACGTGTAATGGAATTTCCTTTTGTTGACACTCGAAATTGAGTTACAAGAGAACACTGAACAATGATTTGTTCTAATAAAATAAAGACTGTGTTAAAAGTGCCTGTACCATATTTCAAAGCACAGAAGATCCCTACTTTAAAATTTTAACCCAAGGGAAGCTGAAATCCTGTGATTCATTCACACAATCTTGAGTTAGGTTTTTTTTATAACATGAGATTCCTGCCCAAATCCTAAGAGTAAGCATGTCTGAAATCTGGGTGTTTGTTATATCGTTTGCAGCTTTGTACAGATTAAGTGTGGTTCACCCGAATTGCCTGATTGTGATAGCAGCCAAATCGATTAGATGATTTGTGTGGAAATTTTACCCCTCTACTCCTTTCACTAATGTGAAAATATCAGTTACAGGCTGTAAATTTTTCCCAAAATGCAACTGGAATTTAATTAATTCAGTCTTGTTTGATAGATCTCATCAAATCCATCACATTTGATTGAATTGGTAAATATCTTTGTTGTTTTTACACTGATTTTTTGATGATTGAAGTTTGCTATTTTTCTATTGTTTGCAGGGGGTTAATATTTTAATGAACGATGGTAAAACTTGACTCCATAAAGTGACACATAAAACTCCCATTAGGCCTAAAAAAGTTAAAACTCTGTTTCTCAGGCCCTCCGCCATAGTCTTTTTGGCTGCTGCATGTTCCCTTTTTATAACCAATACAAACGTAAAAAAATAATGATTTAATGGTTTATGTCTGATATTTTACCCAAATTTAATAAAGTTGATAAATTTGTCCCTGGTGTGCAACAAGGCTTTGCAATGCTTTAGCATTACAAAGCCATCTCGTACTCAAGGGATGAAATACACCACCACCCATGCTATTCTGTAGATTATGAGGTCTAAAGCATAAAACAAACCGAGAACATGAACTTTTGATGGCAAAAAAATAATGACAAAAATAAAATAAAAAACTGCCTGCCCACATGCAAATTTACAAAAATGGCATGAGAAACAGAAGATCGACTTTGTGGGACTTTAAGTTGTTTTTCATTTAACAAGATTCTCCTACTGTAGTTTCAATTTTTTTTCCTAATTTTCTCACACTCAAAATGAAAACACATGGATTCCTGTTACATATGTAATATCAACAATGGATGCTTGAGAAAAACACTGGTCTTCATTGATCACATCTATATTGTGGTTTTTCACAAATGTCATCCATAAAAATGAGTTTTGGAAGAAATTAATCATGTGTGTCTTTGTGGATTTTTTCAGTATCTCAAGAAGCTTCATCTACAAGAACGGGTTGTAGAAGAAGTGAAGGAAGCAATTAAACCTTATTATAGCAGCAAAAAAATTAGTAAAGAAGAGTACAAAGATATTCTCAGGAAAGCTGTGCCAAAGGTAACTCATTTCATTTCAGTTGTTCTGTCACTTACAGGCCTGGAAATACAGTGGAACCCTGTTAATTGAATAGCCACTTTGCCAATAAAAATTATTCAATTAACAGTAGTATTCAATTAACAGGGATTGTCACTTTTCTGTAATCTAGAGATAAACTTGGCATTTATTCTCTTATACCTTGTTTGACAGAGCTCCATGAGCTCTGTCAAACAAGATATAATAGATTAAATGCCTGTATTGAATGTGCTGAGGACAAATAGGTCTATGAACAAAGGAAAGCTGGTGAGAGTCAGGGTAATTTCTCGACAGGTTACAGGATTTTTTATTCAATTAACAGGAGTTTACTCTATAACCAAAATTCAATTAACAGGTCAAATTTGTACTGGAGGTATGGTAAATGGTTTTGTGTTGGGAAATTATATTCAATTAACAGGGATATACAATTAACCCTTTACCTAACATGAAAAGCAGACGACACTTGCAAAAAAAATTCTTGAATAACTAATTTTTTTCATTTTTTGTCTCAAAAACATAGGTTATGACCCCTCGTTGGAACGAGCTCGACGAGCTCGTTCCAACGAGGGGTCATAACCTATGTTTTTGAGACAAAAAATGAAAATATTTTGAAAATTAATTGACGATTTTTGAGAATAGCGCTGGCCGGTTTTGGCCGTTACGTTGGGTAAAGGGTTAAGAGATATCCAATTAAGTGGGCTCCACTGTATCTCTAGAATGATCGTTTAGGTAATGTCAATCGTAAAATATACGAGCACGCTGCGGCTTACAACAGAATAATACAGTATAAATTAAATTCCAAATCCCGCATGTTCTTCCAATCAAATTTGACAATCTTTCGGAACTATCTTGACACAAATGTTGCTCATTGTATCCACATCTGAAAATGGCAAGATCGTGCATTAGTTGTCGCTATTCATTTTAGCAGAATTCTGTTAACCCTTTGCGACTTTAATTATTCTGACGTTCAAACGTGACAGGGATTTCAGTTTCTTCAACGTTTTTTAAAATGCAACGCCAAACGTCGAAAAGTACAAATAACGAGATATTTTTCACATTAGTGATTATCTGGTTGAGGGCTAGAATATTTTTGGTGGTCTGAATTTGTTATTCAAAACTTGTTTTATTACAAATTATTGGAGAGTGCCCAGAGGCACTCTCCAATAATTTGTTAATTTGTAATAAAACAAATTTATATAAACAACATACTATTTGTGTTTGAATATGAAATATAAGTTTATTTTTTTGTGGGAAGCCATTGGAAACGGCCAAATATTAAAAAATTATATGGCATAACCTGTTTAACCTTTTACCTATCGAATCGACTGCATCCACACGCGTAATTTACAAATTAAGTCGTTAAAAAAATATATATTTTTAAAAAAATTTCAACGAAACAATATCATATGACCTCTCATTGGAACGAGCTCGACGAGCTTGTTCCAATGAGGGGGTCACATGATATGGTTTCCTTGAAATCTTTGAAAAATTTGAAACAAATATTAAAATAATAAATTTCAATATCGTCTGAGTTGGGTAAAAGGTTATGGGTTATAACGTAAGCTCTTTATTTCTAGACCTGACTTACACCAGATGTCTGTGACTTGATGCAATTTACTGTTGGTTGTTAGGATTTAACGCAAACCTTTGTCAGGCTGAATATACCCCTCCTTCCCATTTCTCAGTGCAAAGTAGGTAGTGAAATTCCCAATTAAACTGAACATGTTTTCTATGATCTACCAATCACCAGTAAGCTAATCAAATCAAATCTGTAGAATCCCTTGTATCATTGACTGACTGTGATTTGGATGGAATGAAAAAAACATGAAATTTTTAGTTCCTTTGAGACCCCGTTGGAACCCCGGGACGAAGAGCAATGATTGTTCTCTGTGGTAAATAAGTTCTGCTTTTCTCAGCATTCCTGGTAAAATACTCCTTTGGGAACCCTGGGAAGTAAAGCAGTGCTTGTTTACTGTGGTAAACAAGCTCTGTTTTGCTGGTAAAATATGATACGATCCCTAATGCCTGGGGTGGAAGTTCTCTAAAATGGGCAACTTAGATCTAAACGATTGGCTGGATTTGATGTTTTATATCCATGTTGCAGTCACAATTAGCCATTGTGCAGAAATATGTTACTCTAAACACCAAAAAACAAATGTAAAGTAGGACCCGTCAATCAAAGCCTGGTGTGGAAAACCTCTGAAGTGGGCATCATTTTCATAAATACAGTGGAGCCCACTTAATTGGGTATCTCTTAATTGTATATCCCTGTTAATTGAAAATAATTTTCAAACACAAAACCATTTACCATATCTTCAGTACAAATTTGATCTGTTAATTGCATATGGGTTGTAGAGTAAACTCCTGTTAATTGTATATAAATTTTTGTAATATGTCGAAAAAATTACTGTGACACACACCAAATTACCCTTATTTATCAACCTTTGTGGCCTCACTACATCCAATACAGGCATTTATTCTATTATATCTTGTTTGACAGAGCTCATAGAGCTCTGTCAAACAAGATATAATAGAATAAATGCTCAGTTTACCTCCAGAACACAGGAAACTGACCAAATCCCTGTTAATTGTATACTCCTGTTAATTGGATAATTTTCACTGGCAAAATGGATATTCAATTAAGAGGATTCTACTGTTATTTGCTAAATTTGTCTTGATACCTATGTCGTAGTCATGATATAGCCACATAAGCTGAAAGTGATCTTAAACACTAATAAATAAATAGTTCCTTTGAGAGAATATTTCCACTGTTGACTGCTACACATGGTGGGTAACGTGAGAATCATTCTTTCATTTGTGTCTTTTTTCAATTCTATTCTAAATCACTAAGTGAAGTTTTCCTTTTTAGCTCAACTTGACGTCAAGTATGAGATAGTGGGATGGGTTGCGACCTGTCGTCTGTTCATCTGTACGTCCCTCTGTCTGTCCACAATTCCTTTAGCACTCCCTTTAGGCCACATCTCTCACCCGATCAGTTTCACTTTTCATACATGGCTTTCAGATAGTGACTAGATGGGAGCTATCGAATTTCATTGAAAAACATGACTGGCTGTGACCATCTTGGATTTGGCATATAAATTGTCAACAATTCCATTAGCACACCTTACAGGCCACACCTCTCACCCAAGCTTTTTCTAATTTTATATGTAGCTTTGGTGTGATGCCGAGATGGGAGCTATCACATTTTTCTGAATTTCATTGAAAAATGTGGCCGCCAGCAGCCATCTTGGATTTGGCATATAAATTGTCAACAATTCCATTAGCACACCCTACAGGCTGCATCCCTCACCTAATCTTTTTCAGATTTTATATGTAGCAGCACTTTCAGATTTTGCAATTAATTTGTCTACATCCTACAGTTAGTTATTTAGTTCATGTAGGTTTTGGGCTATGGGTAGTGTCTTATTGGAGCATATACATTATTGTGATGAGTTGATGGTAACATGGTCGAGGTTTGCGGCTCGGCGTGTATGTTCAACCTTGATGCTTTGCATCTTGGTTGAACATAAGCTCCCAGCCGCAAACCTCAGACCATGTTACCGTCAATTCATCACAATAATTTATAATGTGGCTTTAAAGTTATGGTACCTTCACTTCAGAATGAAGCCCAGATAAGGGCTTCCAGCACTGTACCAGTTTATAATACAGTATACATATAAAACAGTTTAAATCTGATATTTTGATATTTGTTTTCATTCCAGATATGTCACAGTAAAAGTGGGAATGTGAATCCTCAAAAAATCAGGGCCTTAGTTGGTGCTTATGTTGAAAAACTGCAAAGCAGTAGTATAAGACTAGAACCAAGACGACGGGACAAAAACAAATCAAAAAATAGTGATATTTTCAAAGGAAAAGTGAACAGGTGATAGTTTGGGAAATTTTCTAGGACACAAAGTGCACATTTTTTTCTAGGCTAATTTATTTGATGGTGTGACCAGACATTTTGTCTTGGTTTTCGTTTGAGCTTGATGATTCTTTCGTAAAATTTCACTATTTTATTTTCCACTCGGTGATATTTGTATGATTTCTGTTTCTGTCAGGTTGTCTGCATTATCTTATGAAATTAGTTCAGGTATTACAACACTTAACCCTCTGGACACTGGTGTCGAAATATCCAACTATCAAACGAAAATGTTCCCATAATGCGTCTAGGAATTGAACCATTTCCATCTTGCGTGTCTAGCAAGATTGAATGGCTTAACTTTTAACCTGCTGTGTGTAATCAAAATATTTTTCAGTAAATCTAGTCATGGCTCCTAGAAAGCAGCCATGACTAGATTTGATGAAAAATTCATCTAAATTTATATAAAGAAACAAAGGACAAATTTGATTAAACGTACCCAAATTTCACTTATTTCAGTGGCATACATTTGTATCCTGCGCAGGAATATATGCCAACAGCATGCAAGGAGTTAAATACCTTTGTGCATTATGGGGAAAATTTGTTGCTTGAATTTTCAGTGCAGAGGATTACGTTTTGTCTCACTTTATTTTTATTTCTTCCTTGCAATTTCCAATCGTGAAATAATTTAAACACTTGGTATTTCCGCACACTTGTTATTCATCTACAGTTCAATTAAGTTAACTTTCTTCAACCCTTCAGTCCCCAGACATTCACAGAGTGCCACTTTTAGATTGCTTTGAGAAGGTTCCCCCTAATGAATTCTTGTAAATTCTACTGGTATACTCTATTTATTATAGTCCTGCATTCGAAGACATTGGGGAGGTGTACTGAATTACATGCATCTGTCTGTCTGTCTGAATGGATCCATATCAGTAGTAAGTGAATGGATTTCAATGAAATTTGGTATGCGGCAAGGCAGTGCATAACAGAGGGGGTATGCACCGAGCTATGTCCCAGCTCTTGTCTTGACATTGTTTTTACATCATTATTGGCAGTCTGTACGGGCTGCCAACAATAAAGTAAAAACACTGTTAAGCCATGTGCAGTGGTTTACATGTATACACAACCGATATTATTGTGAAATTAATCTGAGGATTTAAGGGTTCAAGTATGACGGCAGCTTAAATAGTATCTTGAGAAATATAATATAAGTTTATGTTCACCATGAATATTTGTCCACCCCTTACCCAACTCAAATAGTAGACACTTACATACCAATAGTTAATTGTATTTTTAGGCCCCAAAATCCATCCAATCACTCCTTTTTTTTCTCTGGAATATTCAGCAATGATAAAAGATTTCGGTACAAAGCTTCAAAGGCTCCTAGTACTGAACCATTTAATGTAAAGAACATAGATGGAGTGCAAACCTTCAAGAGTAGATTTCTGCACAAAAGCTAAGGGTGAGAGTGCTGCAGGGCAAATGAATATATTAGTTCGCTTCAGTGTGAAGCAGGTGAATAAATTGTAACTGGAGTAGATTTCAGCACAGAAAACTGTTTGTCCTTTCAACCATGATGTCTTGAACCTATCATCTTCTGCTCGCAAGGAAATTAATTTAATCCTATGCTCTGTATTTGCTTTCCAACCTGCTCGTGGAAGGCCAACATTTTCCTTACGCAAAAATTTATGCTTGGCAGATTGAAAGTGTTAAGGCTGAGAGCACTGCAGATGAATAAATTAGTTTGTTTTCAATGTGTGGGATCTCCCTATGGGAACCCAAGGAAATGAAGCAGTGCTTGTGTACTGCAGTAAATAAGTTAGACTTTACTGGTAAATTTGGACCTGGAACCAATGCCTGGGGTGGAAGTCCTCTAAAATGGGCAACATAGGTTTAACTCCTTGCATGCAGTTGGCGGATATTCCTGCCCAGAACACAAAATATCTTACCACTGAAATAAGTATAGTTGGGCACATATAACTAAATTCTCTCCTATAAATTGAATGGACTCACTGACCAATGATGGCTCAGTAGGTAGAGATGCAAGCTGCAAGCCGAGAGGTCCTTTGTTCAAATCCCACCTGCGGCAACCACGTTGTGTCCTTGGGCAAGGTACTTCATCCCAATCGCCCATGTTGGGGAACACACTTCATCCCAATTGCCCATGTGGGGGTATGGTAGCATTGTGTACTAAGTACTGGATGTTGATAGTGCACTTGCCTTCAACCAATGCTAACCCTGCTTTTGTGGAGTTAGTGTTTTGGGGAGTCTGACAGTCAAGCCCGAAAATAAGCAGACCGACATCTGCAAAATGAGTTTCCCAGAGAGTGAATTTAGTGATGCTACCCTGCATAGCAGGGTAGCATCACTAAATTTACCCTCTGTGAACCTCAATCTGAATGAGGGTGTCAAAACTAAACAGAAAGCGGTACCCAAAGGATAATTTGGCCCACTGTATGGGATAGCATCATCAAATTCCCCCTCTGGGGACCTCATTCTGCAAATGTCAGACTGCTTATTTTCAGGCCTGCTGACAGTTACTCGGTGGTTCTCACCGGGTACTATGGCTTCCAACACGAGATGACCCTGCCTGATGAAAGTATCGTTAAACCCCAATAAATAAATAAATATTGACCAATTATCTCTTTAGTTAAATTTAGATAAATCTTTCAACAAATCAAGTCATGTCTGCTTTATAGCAACCATGACTAGATTTGATGAAAAATATTTTGAAAATACCAAGGTTAAGAGTTAAATGATTAGCTTAACTAAAATTAGTTTTCAATGTGCGGTAGATGAATAACTTTATTGTGGCAGAAGTCAAATAGTTGTCACTTTGAGTCCTGTGATGAATTCAATAAATAATTTTGATAAATGAACAGTTTGCAAGTCCTAAAAAGTTAAAAAATCTGTTTCTCAGGCCCTTTTGGCTGCCACATGCTCTCTTTTTATAACCATTGCTAACATTAAAAAAATAAAAATTAAATGGTTCATATCTGATATTTTACTCAAGTGAATAAAATTGATAAATTTGTCCCTTGAGTGCAACAAGGCTTTGCAGTGCTTTAGCACCCAAGCTATTCTGTACATTATGAGGTCTAAAACGTAAAACAAACCAAGAACATGAACTTTTGATGGCAAAGAAATAATTACAGGAATAAAATGCCCGCCCACATGCAGTTTTACAAAAAATGGCCTGAGAAACAGAAGATCTACTTTGTGGGGCTTAACCCTTTACCCAACGAATCGCCCACATCCGCCCGCGTAATATGCAAATTCAGCAGCTGAAAAAAAAATTATTTTTTGAAAAATTTTAACAAAACCATATCATGTGACCCCTCTTTGGAACAAGCTCATTCCAAAGAGGGGTCACATGATATGGGTTAGTTGAAATTGTTTTTGAAACAATTTAAAAAATATTTAAAATAATAAATTTTGATATCGTCTGCGTTGGGTAAAGGGTTAAACTCTCTTACATCAAACTCTTACATGAAGTTGAAGCAGTTCTTTGATGGGTAAACAAGTGTGCATGTGTTTGACTGTCTCTTTAGTATTTGTATCATGATTCTAACCTTTCATATTGAAAGGGTATAGTTAATATATTTTAAGGTATTAATATAGTGCATAAAGTGTTGTACTTGGCTGGAATTCCCTGTGGGAACTTCAGGAAGTGAAGCAGTAGTTGTTTTCTGTAATGAACAAGCCCTGTTTTCTGATAAAATAGGCCCCAGTGACCAATGCTTGGTTTGGAACTCCTCTAAAATGGGCAACATGGCTACAAATGATTGACTAAACTTCACTCTATCTCCATGTTGCGATCATGTTGAGCCATTTAACCCTTTACCTATCACGAAAAACAGACGACACTTGTAAATAAAATTCTTGAAGCACTATTTTTTGCGTCAAAAACCTAGATTTATGACCCTTCATTGGAATGAGCAATGAGGGGTCATAAGCTATGTTTTTGTGACAAAAAATGAAAAAGTAATAAAAATTGAATGATGAATTTTGTGAATAGCTCTGGCCGGTTTTTGCCGTTACATTAATCTTTTACCTAAAGAATCACCCACATCTGTCCACCTAATTTCCAATTGACCAGTTGAAAAAATATTATTTTTAAAAAAAATTCAACAAAACCATATGTCACTAGTGTTCAACCAATTACCAATAATGGTCGCTGATCGATTACTGGTTATTTGTGCTCACAATCGGCCAATTCCTATTGTAATACCGTGCGCTACTAGACAAGTCGAGGCACGTAAGAACTACATTAAATTGAACATACGTTACACTGTTTACAGTCTGTTCACTACTAGATCAGTCGAGACACGAAAGAACTACATTAAATTGAACATACTTCACAGCCACATTGACCACCCAAGAGCACGCAACTGGTAATTTTTACTGTGACCTGAGTCAATGGAGTGCAACCTTCACTTTTCCGGTATGAACTGGCAATTTATATCCATGTTACAGTCATGATATTAGCCATTGTGTAGAAATCTGTGACCTTAACCCTTTACCTAATGAACCGACCGCATCCACCCGCGTAATATGCAAATTGAGCAGTTGAAAAAATTAAATTTTTCGAAATATTTCCACAAAACCACATGTGACCCCCTCATTGGAACGAGCTCAATGAGCTCGTTCCAATGAGGGATCACATGATATGGTTTTGTTGAAATGTCTTGAAAAATGTTAAAAATTGTATTTAAAATAATAAATTTTTATTTCGTCTGTGTTGGGTAAAGGGTTAAACACCAATAAAGAAATAAATAGTGTGCAGGGTTAATATAATTTTCATATGAAAACTCCTTAAAATTTGTCATTAGTACAAGAAAAGTATCAGAATGTCACAAACAAAAACATGTGAGAACCCTGGTTGTTACTGGTTATCTCATAGCCACATAGGGTGCATGGTGGCTCATTGGTAAGGGAATTGGATTTGAGATCAAAAGGTTGACGGTTCAATCCAGATGTGAGTCATCTGCGTTTTGTCATTGGTCAAGGCACTTTATCCAAATTGCCTATGTGGGAAACAGGGTGATGTGTACTAAGGAATTGACCACTACGATGGTACGCTTGCCTTCAACTTTTACTTCAACCTGATCATGCCGGATTACTAAGTTGGAATGAATGATTGTTATACAGTGTTGCTCAGAGGTTCTTTCCAGGTCCTCTGTCTTCCTCCACCAGTTAAACTGTCTGACTTGGTATCACCCTGGCTGTTGAAGGTGTTAAGCCCCAATAAACAAACAAATGGGTAGCCACATAAGCTGAAAGTGACCTTAAATGCCAATTAATTAAATCGGTAATTGATTATCACTTGTAAAGTAGATTATAGTAGATAAATCCAATGATTGGATTAAGTCATAACAAAATTTTATAATTTACGGTTAATTTCAGTGATGGAGTTTAATTAACCCTTTACCCAACAAATCGCCTGTATCCGCCCGCGTAATATGCAAATTCAACAGCTGAAAAAATAGTATTTTTCAAAAAATTTCAACAAAGCCATATCATGTGACCCCTCTTAGGAATGAGTTTGTTTAGCTTGTTCCAAAGAGGGGTCACATGATATGGTTTTGTTAAAAAAATTTCTAAAAAATGATATTTCAAATAATAAATTTTGAAATCGTCTACGTTGGGTAAAGGGTTAACCCTTTACCCAACGTAGAGAATATCAAAATTTATTATTTTAATTACTGTTGTTTTTAATTTGTCCAAAAATTTCAACAAAACCATAACATGTGACCCCCTCAATGGAACAAGCTCGATGAGCTCATTCCAATAAAGGGTCACATGATCAGGTTTTGTTGAAATAGTTGGAAAAATTTTAATTTTTTCTACTGCTCAATTTGCAAATTATATGGGCGGATGCCGGTGATTCGATAGGTAAATGGTTAAATCCTTTTCCTGATATGGCTGGTAAAACCATTTCTTCCCTTGTGGGAACCCAGGGAAGTGAAGAAGTGCTTGTTTACTGTGATAAACAAGCTATGTTTTACTGGTAAAATAGGACACAGTAACCAAAGCTTTTGGTGGAAGTCCCCTAAAATGGCCAACATGGGTGTAAACGATTGACTAAACTTGACTAAATCTCCATGTTGTGGTCACGATTAGCCATTGTGCAGAAATATGTGATGGTAAACACCAACAAATAAATGAATAAAACTATTTCTTGAATACCAAAAAACAAATGGGAGCAGGTTGATGCAGTATACTAAGGCACATACTGCACATTGATAGTAAAGACGGCTCCATTGAATAATAATTCTGTGAGTGCGTGTTTAGTGAGTTGTAGAGTATGACAGTTACTCACCACTTCTCAGTCGTTCTCTATCACTTTCCCTGGTCATAAAGCTGCCTGACACAATATAAACCAAGCTGTTGGAAGTCATTAAACCCCATTAGCCCTCTGGGGTCCATTTCTGACTTTTATGTCATCAGAACAGGTATCCTAAACATGCAGCCACTTGTGGTCCTGCTGAAAATAGACATATTACCTTGGCATTGGTTTCTGGTCAAGTCTGGGATGCTTGAATGGGCAGTGTAGTCATGACTAGAAGTCACTGCTTAGCTACTGGCAATGCATAGGTAATGGTCTAACGGGTATTCAAGAAATTTGTCCAGGCCCTAAGTGTTAACCCTTTACCTAACGAATCGCCCGCATCCGCCCACGTAATATGCAAACTGAGCAGTTGAAAAAATAAAAATTTTCAAAATATTTCAACAAAACCATATCATGTGACCCCTCATTGGAACGAGCTCATTGACCTTGTTCCAGTGAGGGGTCACATGATATGGGTTTGTTGAATTTTTGTGAAAAATTTAAAAAAATGATATTTAAAATAATAAATTTTGATATCGTCTGTGTTGGGTAAAGGGTTAAATATATAAACTAAAAAATTTGCTTTTTCACCTCCAGAACAAAACTGACCCTGTCAATGGAATGAGCTTGAAGCATTTGTTCTTTTGGTTTGGAGGCAAAAATTGTAAAAATATTTGAATTGCAATTTTAAGAATAGCACTGGCCATTTATGTCGTTAAATGAAAGAATAAAATATAAAAATACGGTTAATTTCTTTAAGAACTTAAGGAAAGATCATGTGATAGTTTACTAGCAAGAGCTTGTTACCTGATTTCTGTTATACTTTGTGTTATGTATTATATATATTGTGTTAACCCTTCAACCAATGCACACGATTCCTTGCAGGAACTCTAGAAAGTAAAACAGTTCTTGTTTACTGTTGTAAACAAGCTTTGTTTTACTGATAAAATAGCACCTGGAATCCAATGCCTGGGGATGAAGTCCTAAAATGGGCAATGTTTTCGAATGACTGACTAAACTTGACTTTATCTGTATTTTGTGGTCACGATTAGCTGCTGTGCAGATGTGATCTTTCAACAAAACCATATGATATGACCCCTCATTTGAATGCACTGATTGAGCTCATTCCAACAGTAGGTAACCTGATATAATCTTGTTGAATTTCCCGATTGCTCATTTTGTCAATAAAGGATTCAGCATTTGCGATGCTGGGTCACGTGATGGAGAGCATACAACACCTTTGTTTCCAAAACAAATTACACGTGGACTAATTAACATGCACAATCCTGGTCAGAAAATGGCAGATATGTCAAATAAATAGATACTGGTATATTATGCACTTGATGATTTGTATTCAAATAAACTTTTTTATTATGCTAGCATGTGAATTATCGTAAATTATCTAAAAGATATTTCTTGATATCCATTGACTCAATAGTATCGGAAAATATCCCTCAGTAGCTTCCTAAGTAAGGTTACACTACGCCGCACACGTCACCTTAAAGGAACGATCAGCTGATCTTTATTATTGTTTTGAAACGTACGCACTTGGGGTCGAATTGGGCTGGATATTGTGCAATAAAATGTCTCGTAGAAAATAATAAAAAAAGAAAATCTACTCTGTTTGAGTCAGTATCTGGAATTTTCTCGAATGTGGACCAGAGTTTTATTTTTCACGAGCACTTGCACATGTGAAAAATAATATTTTCAGCGCCACACATATTTTTTCAGTAGCTTCCTAAATGACGTTACGCTTCAGTGCATGACATCCCCTTGAACGTTGCCTTGAAGGAATGATCAGTAGCTTTTTGTTATTGTCTTGAAACTGTTTGCTGTCAAATTGTGTTGAATATTGCACAGTAAAATGTTACGTAACATATAATAAAAAGAAAATCTACATTGTTTTAGTGAATGTCGGGGATTATCTCATTTGTGTGGACCTGAAAGTATTATATTTCACTTGCGCCAACGCTCGTGAAAAATAAAATTTTCAGGTCCACACTCATGAGATAATTCCCGATATTCACTAAAGCAGCGTAGATATCCTCTATATAGTAAGTATCAATTGTAATATTAATAACATGGTAAATCCAAATTTAAATCAAGACTTCAGGTTAAGAACACATTGAAATGTGACTGTACAGTCTGAATCGAGTTGTGTAGATGTTTCTTTGTAAAGCGAAACTAAGCTACCATTTCAAAAGTTCAACAGTCCAAATGCATTGATATATACAGATTATCATGATTATGTGCATGTCCTGTGATTTGTATCAGATTCAAGGTGGTGTCCAGAATGGGATCTCAACGAGCCGGATTTGCCAGCGCGTTGTGATCCCATTTTCGGACACCACAGAGAATCTGATGCAAATCACAGGACATGCGCATTGTCATGATAATTCATTTATCTAACAATTCTGTAACATAAACAGATTAAATCTTAAATTATTAAAACAGTTTTGGGGCATAATGTTGGGTCGTTCACTGAAACGCACATGGAATGTATTCATAAGCCTGTTATGATGGCCCTTCGCATTACCAGAAACGAGTCATCTATATGATACAGAATCAGAATGAGTTGTCTATATGATACGGAATCGGAACACTTTATGTGATACATACCATTTTTCGTGTTTTTCAAGCCAAAATCAATATGATTGATAGATTAAAATAAAGTATTGCCAGTACCTGTGCCATAGCTGTTTGCATTGTTGAGCTACACAAACAGAAATGAGTGACATATGAAGCAATTGGCGGTAACCTATTTCTCCTTATAGCTGGCTCCCAATTTCGCTACACATGTGTTTATTGTTTTGGAAACATGTGACTTGTACCCACCCATACGAGATCAAATATGGGGAATGCTGATAAAGTTTATTATGTCGGCAGATGTAGCCGGTTCAGCTCATTTCACAGCTGGAATGAATTATCACAGTCAAATAGAATGTCTGTCAAATGGAATGAGATTCATGCAGAAGATAGCAGTTTTGGTTATATGACATTATCCCTCTGCACACTGATAGCCCCATTGCACTTCCCCACCCTGCCCTGCCCTCGCCCCCCCCCCCCCCCCCAAAAAAAAAAAAAAAAACTGCCCCAACAAGTTTCACACAATGTGGAGCCCGAAAATGGTCTCCAATATAGACCTACTCATGCTGCAAAGGCCTGATTCCCTGAAGCACCAAATTTTGCAAGTTTACTCACTGTGACCTTCCATATATTAAGTTTGACAGCCCTCCGCCTTCAATCCATCCCCCCAAAAAAGTAGTTAAGGACCATCCTGGCTTCGTGCCCAACACTGATGTCAATTTTAAGCTGCAAATTTTTCCCACGTTGCAACTTACAATTTAAGCAGTTCATTCTTGTTTGACAGCAGCACATTGAGATTAAATTAGTTAAATTTCCAGTTGTACAGTGGGACCCTGTTAATTGAATAGTCACTTTGCTAATGAAAATTATTCAGTTAACAGGAGTAATCAGTTAACAGGGATTGTGTAACTTTATTCGTATTCTAGAGATAAACTTTGCATTTATTCTATTATATCTTGTTTGACAGAGCTCCTTGAGCTCTGTCAAACAAGATATACCAGATTAAATGCCTGTATTGGATGTACTGAGTCCAAATTGGTCTATGAACAAAGGAAAACTGGGGCGAGTCTAGAGTAATTACTCGACAGGTTACAAGATTTTTATTCAATTAACAGGAGTTTACTCTATTACCTATATTCAATTAACATTTCAATTTGTACTAGAGGTATGATAAATCGTTTTGTGTTGGAAAATTATATTCAATTAACATGGTTATTCAGTTGAAAGACATCCAATTAAGTGGGCTCCACTGTCTTATGTGAATAATTTGCGGCTTGAATTTTTAGATCAGTGTACAGAGGGTTAAAACAGGAAATGTTTATTACAAATTCCCTGAGCATTCATGCAACTGTGTGCAGTTCCGTGTTATGGAGCTCTGTTCTCAGGAAGATGCCAGAACTCAAGTAACAGAACAAATTAGAATAGAAAAATCTCTTATGCAATAGAGACTGTAAGCTCCTTGAAAATATAATCATGATGGTCCTGAAAATCTCCTTGAATAACTCATTGAATTGAAGTCCCGGTCAAGTCAATAACTAGGGCTGTCACGATTGGAGCTGCAGACAAGTCGGCAGTTCCGAACTTCGCAACTACCGACCGGTCTTGATTATTACACTGACGGTTCAAAAGTTCAGGACATCAAAGCTTTGAATATAATGTACCTGAAAGACAAATGCTTACAACGGCTTCTTGGGGTTTAACATCGATGTTCTTAACTCTTTACCTTTAGAAACAATAGTTTTGTCATCAAATATTCTTTTAATTATTAAACATTTAAAACGGGGTGTAATTTACCGATTATTCAACAATGAAAAATACTAATCGATTTCACGGTGACTGATCAACAATCGATTAATCATGACAGCCTTAACAGCAACCTTGTTTACTTTGAGTTATTGTGTGGGTGGAAACTCCACTCCATATGTATTTTAGTTGTTATCCACTCTCCTTGTACTGTAAGTTTTTCAGACAAGCATTGTTCGACAGTGGTAGGTAGAGAGTTAACCCGTCATGATAAACAATAAGGCCACACAAAGTAGATCTTCTGTTTCTCAGGCCATTTTTTGTGAAATTGCATGCGGGCGAGCAGTTTTCTATTTTATTTTTTATTTCAGTAATTACTTCTTAGCAATCAAAAGTTCATGTTCTTGGTTCAAGTTTTAGGCCTCATAATCTACAGAATAGCATGGGTGGTGGTGTATTTCATCCCTTGAGTGCAAGAAGGCTTTGCAATGCTAAAGCATTGCAAAGCCTTCTTGCACTCAAGGGACAAATTCATCAATTTTTTTCAACTCGGGTAAAATAGCAGACATAAACCATTTAATTTTAATATTTTTTAAGTTTAAATTGGTTATAAAAAGAGAGCATGCGGCAGGCAAAAGGACCATGCGGGAGGGCCTGAGAAACAGATTTTTTATTTTTTTAGGCCTAATCAAAATAAAATAGATTTTTTAGGGATGGGTGGGCTGAGAATGTTCTTGTTTTTTCTTTCTAAATTGACAAATTAAGTATAATTAAGCTGGTCAATAATTATGTTCTTTATGTGAATATTGGTTGTAAATAAAGTGTAGTGTTTGTAACTATTACACAGACACTGTGTTAAAGAATTTTTCCAGTTATGCAAGATTGCACTGAGAAAAAATATTGTGTAATATTGATTGTAAATAGTAATTATTAAAACTAGCGTGATAACATTTCAAACAATCTGTTTGTTTTTGTCAATTCTTAAGTGCCATTGTCATCAATGGTCATGGTGTTGGGTGCTAATGTAGCCAATTACATTAATTTTTTTGATTTTGCAACAGAAAATCTTTGTTGCTAAAAGGTGCCATCAAGGTCCTCCTCAAATACTGGCTTCTCTCAATTCTGTAAGCCACTTAGAGACCTTCTTTGCTCTGACCCCCCCCCCCCCCCCCCCACCACCACACGCACACCACAACCACCAATTTAAAGTATAAAAATATAAGATAAAATTGAAAAGTTGGGGTGACCTGTCTCAATCAAAACTGGTCTGACTTGTCTGTAGCCCCAAGTAACACTATAAGTCACATGATCAGTGATGTCATGTTGGTTACCAGAATGCATGCAGTACACACATAAAGTGAAAGGGGAATCTGTGTTACAGTGTGTGATGGTACACATTGACATTTCTGTAAACACGAGTCCCATGTTCCGTGGAATACCCTTCTAAGCAGGTAGCCAAATTTTTCTATATAATTCCTTTTTCGTCCATGTCTTTGTGCTGATCATGCTGTGTATACATTGTGCACAAACACATTGGTTGTGCTGCACGTGTTGTTTACACAAGCACACACACACACACTTCTCACAAATATCTCGCGCTCAGCTGAAGGGATTGATAGTGATACAAACCGGGACAAAATGGCCTGTATATGTAGTGGCTAGTACTGTAGTGATATGAGACCATGGTTTAACCCTTTACCTAACAAATCGTCCGCATCCGCCCGTGTAATATCCAAATTCAGCAGTTGAAAAAATATTATTTTTCAAACAATTTCAACAAAACCATATCATGTGACCCCTCGTTGGAACGAGCTCGTTCCAACGAGGGGTCACATGATATGGTTTTGTTGAAATTTTTTTTAAATTTTAAAAAATGATATACAAAATAATGAATTTTGATATCGTCTGCTCTGGGTAAAGGGTTAACTGATAGTGTGCTAAATTATTTTTAGTCATCAAAAACGGTTCACTTGTCTTTGACTTGTTACAATTTATGGGAGAGTGCTTCCAGGCACTCTCCCATAAATTGTAACAAGGCAAATTCATGCAGACAAAATAATTGCACTTCAAAGAAAATATGAAGCATCTCCACAGAATATGAAGGCTTGAGGCTGTGGTACCTGCACTTCAGAATAAAGCCCAAACATGGGCTTCCAGCACTACCAGTCAATGGTGGAGGCGTATAGTGTTACTTCAAGAAGACAGTGTTGGAGATAGCTAGCAGTGCAGAAGCTACAAGAAGCATTGTGAAAGTGTCTATACAAAATGAAGATATTTCCTTATGACCCTCAGACGCATGTGGACAAAAATAAACTGTCTGGTCGAGGTACTTCACACCCTCATGGTGGAGAGGCCTTAGGTGAATGCAATGATTTGATTCTTCGATCCAATTATAAGAAACATATTTTGGGATGTTCGAATCAGGAGTGAAGAGAATGGACATGAAAAAGACGGAATAGGGAAAAAGCTGAGAAAAAATAGTAACACAAAGATGAAACTTTGTCATCTGGAAGGTGATGCACTTCATGGGTAGAGTAGGCCCATAGTAATAATAATACTTTGGCCGGCCGCCGATTGTTGCGGTTCTTATGTGAGAAGGCCTTGGTCACCCTGTGCTGCCAATAGAGCTGGGAGGTTATTGAATTTTGGGTCGGTTTCGGTTGCAACTCGGTTTTTAATAAAAGAGTCGGGTTACGGTTTCGGTTTCGGTTTTTTTATTAAACAGATTCTGAACCAAAATAACAGAAAAAAATTAAGTTGTATGAACTAAATAATGATTAAATAAACTCCCCCTGAGTGTGTAAAAACTTTGTCGAGTCGTTGACACTTGGAAATAATATAAACGAACTTTAAGGACGAACTCTCGTGGTCTCTGCTGAAGACTCGAAGTTAATTAAAAATAATTTGTAGCTAACACAATGAGTCACTACCGGAAATTGGGTTAATAACTTTCCATGCTCACAAGAAATATATTTATGACAATATTTACACTCGGCCAACTTTGAAGTTTTATCAGTTTTGATAAAGTGTTCCCATATAGGGCTCTTCTCGACTGTAAATGCCGCCATTGTTTCAGAAAAAAACATGTAAAAACGTTATTCTCACGTGACATTGAAATAACCGAGAAAGTCGGTTTTTCAGTTTATCGTCGGTCTCGGTTGTCGGTTATTTTTTCATAACCGAAACTGAGTTGTTTTTCGGTTAACCTCCCAGCTCTAGCTGCCAACTGTCTCCTTATTCCCACGCCCCTTCTGTCCTCCCAACGCTCTTGGGGACAAACTGTTTGATGACATCCCGAGCCCATTTTTCCCAATCTCTCATATAGAGAATACTAATCCGTTCCTTTGTGTCGCCCACTAACCACTTGCCCTTCATTCTCCAATCCCACTTCCCCACTATACTCTCAGTGAGTCTTATTCTGTCAGACTGGTATTTTGGACATTCTAGTAGAAAGTGGCCCATGGTCTCCACCACGCCCAAATTACACATTTGGCACGACTCTGCATCGTTATTCCCAATTTTACCTCTAAGCTTCAGGGATCGTGACCTCATCTTGAACAACTACCCCCTTCCCAAAAAAGCCATCAAGGTACTCTTCAAAACCTGGCTTCTCTTTATGAAGCAGGCTATCCAAAGACCTCTTTGATTTGACCCCCCCCCCCCCTCCTTTCGCCAATTAAGGTTACTATCCGATGTTTTTACCCTGGTTTGTGCCCACTTTTAAGTCCGAGATTTCCATTGAACAGTTCTCTATTAACTCCCTTACTATCCACCCTGCATTTATGCAGAATTCCAAGTACTCTGGAACATCGGTTCTTGGGGAGATTTACCAAATATTTAAGATAGCATTAAGTCTTTCCTGTCCTTAATCCTCATCCACCCAAACTCACCCCTTATTGGTTCCAGTGCTGCGGCTCTACCCCGTTATCCATCGTTCTGCAGGGTTTTCTTGCTCTTTGAAGCCATTTGGTTTAGAGTTATCACTTCCGTACCATATGCCAGTGGCGTAGCCAGGGGATGACCACATAAAAGTTACTGTGCCCCCCCCCCCCCCCTCAAAATGGGAAAATTAAAGCACCCGTGGCTCCCAGAATACTCAGGGTATTGAATTTTCAATTTTTTTCTCGGTTGGGGGGGGGGACCTCTCCGAACCCCCCACCAATGGGAAGGGAATACCGTAGGCCTGAGGTGGGTGTAGGGGAGGGGGATCTCCGACATGGCACCCATAAAAATATGCCCCCCCCCCCCTAAATATTAAATCCTAGATACGCCTCTGCCATATGTTATACTTGGTACACCCACAATTTCCCAAACTATACGGTTCAAAAAAAGAAACGCAAAACGGCTACAGTCACGATAACAGCAAATTTTGGAGAATATAGTGATGAAGTGTGGCTGTAGAAATGGTTAACGACAACTGGTCATAATTTCGGCCACTGTGACCCCCAAAATATTGGAAATAAATAAAACAAAGCTTACACTCCGTGAATACCTGGTCATGAAGTTGCGCACTCCCAGCATGCGAGCTATGCGTGTGGGAGTATAAATTGACATGGAAATCGGTCGGAATTCGCACAGCGTTGAAGGGATATTGCTCATGCAAAATGCCGCATTTGACCGAATGGACACAACAAGGCTCACGACAGCTTATCTACAGGATAACACATCGAAGTCCTGCCCTGGCCCTCCAGATCGCCAGATTTGAACCCGATCCAACATCTATGGGATCAATTGGATCGACGTGTTCGACAACGCCAAGCACACCCCCAGACGTTACCGCAGTTGACGGAAGCGTTGCATCAAGAGTGGGCCACCATACCTCAAGCTTCCATCCAGAATCTGATTGTTTCTGTTATAGGCTGGCTTATGCAGTAATTAGTGTTGCATAAGCTGATAATCGTTGATCAGTCCTTCAGATAACTGGTACACGCTTGTTCCCAGTAGTCTGGCTATACCGGCTTAGAAAGGAGTACGGTTGGTTATTCCGCCGCTTAATATAAATTAATGTTTAAAGTTAACAAGCGCTTTGAGTGAGCTAATTTCCCCCACACTATACGCCTTACAACAGTACACTCTGCCTGAAAAATCTTTGGTCCTCCAAAGAGAACAAAAGAAAAAAAGATGAATCAGCATCCACTCTAGATATAATGGAGTCAAGTCCTTCTTAACACGAAATTGCGAAAGTATTTTTGAGGTACGAAATTCATTCGAGCCCAAAGAAGAACTTGAGGAACCGACTGATGGTACAATGTTTCAAAACAAAAACAGTTTTTTTATCAGGTCGTTTGTTTAGCTCAACTTTGCCGTAAGTCAAATTTGAGGTTATGCCATGGTCCGTCGTCCGTCCGAATCTCTGTCCTCCCACAATTCTTCTAGCACATCCTACAGGCCGCCTTTCTCGCCAGATCAGTTTCAAATTGTATACGTGACTTTTGGGTAATATCTGGATGGGTGCTGCTGCATTTTTCCGAATTTCCTTGAAAAACATGGCCGTGAGCGGCCATCTTTGCATTTGGCATAGAAATTATCAACAATTCCCATTAGCACACCCTACAGTCCGCATCTCTCGACCGATCTTTTTCAAATTTCATATGTAGCTTTGGTGTAATATCCAGATGGGAACTGTCGAATTATTCTGAATTTCGTTGAAAGAGATTGCCAGCAGTGGCCATCCTGGTTTTCGCATGTAAATTGTCAACAAGTCTATTAGCACACCCTACAAACCTTATCTCTCACCCAAACTTTTTAAAATTTTATATGTAGCTTTGGTGTAATATCTAGATGGGAGCTATCGAATTTTCTGAATTTCGTCGAAAAAGATGGCCGACAGTGGCCATCCTGGGTTTCGCATACAAATTGTCAACAATTCCATTAGCACACCCTACAGGCCTCATCTCTCACCCGATCTTTTTGAAATTTATATGTAGCTTTGGTGTAATATCTAGATGAGAGCCATCAAACTTTTCTGAATTTCGTTCAAAAACATGGCCACCGGCGGCCATCTTGGATGTGACATATAAATTGTCGACAATTCGATTAACACACCCTACAGGCCGCATACCTCAGCCGATCTTTTTTTCGGATTGATAGGTAGCTTTGGTATGATGTCCAGATAGCAGCTCTCGTTTTCTTTCCAATTTTTGGATTGTGGCCGCCAGCATCCATCTTGGATATGGCATATAAATTGTTAACAATTCCTTGAACGCACACAATCTAAGAGGTGCATCTCTCACTCAATCTTTTTCAACTGTCTTCTGTGGCTTCAGGATGATATCGAGATGGAAGCTACATGTATCATGTTTCTTTTTAATTCTGTCAAAAAAATGGCCTCCAACGGCCATCTCATATTTTGCTATTAAATGTTGTCTACAATTCCTATAGCACACCCTACAGGCCGCATCTCTTATCAGACGTCTTCAAATTTCGTATGATTCTGATGGCCTCTACAAAAAGTTTTAAATTTTATTGAAAATATGGCCACCAATGGCCATCTTGGATTTTGAATTTAGAAGAGTCACAGTTCATTTAGCACATTCTGCAGGTCACTTGTATCAAAATTTGTTCACATTTCATACATAGCTTCACGCACACACAAACACACCCTTTCTCTCACACACACACCCTCACAAACACACATACCCTCTCATGTGCACAGACACGCATGGACACGCAAGCATTGTGCTACCGTAAGTGATGACTAGTTAGTTTTCTTCATAACTCTCCGATGATGCTGTATGATTCTAAAGAATATTTTGTCAATGTTACACAATGATACACAACTTTTTCATGACCAATACATTGTTTGAAAAAAAAACGTTTGCTGAGATTTCCACGTTTTTGATGAGAGTTTATGAAGTGATTCTCATGCAATTAGTAAGGAAAGTAGAAACTTGAGTGAATGGATTGGCATTACTGGAGCATTCTATTTAGTTCAGTTCCTTCTTGGTCAACTTGAGCTGCAGTGCCAATGACACTTTCAATTAAGAATATTAACGATATAACATTCTCAGTTTAAGTTAGTCACAGCAAAATCAAAAGTAAGCATCATTCTCATTATTGTTGCTTTCATTTGTGAAATTAGGTACCTATCTTTACAAGAAGGGAACTCTGGTTGGCATAACACTTGAGATACCTCATCTGAGGTACTACGTTCTCAAGCCACTCGCCAAATTCCGAAACGTGTCTGCCGCTGCTGTGGCCAAGAACCAGTCCAGCCCTTAAATAATCCATTGCCTATTTCTAGATTTAATCTGCTGGAATATTTCAATGGGCCAGACAAGTGAACCTCCGTTTCCCTTTTACAACCAACTGAAATATTCCATCTGACTGAATATAACAATACCAAAAACATTCATTTTTTGTGAATCGACGCAAGAAATATTTCGCAATCGAGAATGAGTTTAACCAAATCTTTAATGACATTGCCAAGACTTTTTTTATGCCCCGACCCTCTCGAGGGCATCATGTTTTCACCATGTCCGTCCGTTCGTCGACCGGCATCCGTCGTCCGTCTGTTAACTTGGGATTGACTAGACAATGCTTCCTTTCGATTTTGGTCCACCTAGACAACTGAATATGGCCACCATGGCGGCCATAATGAATTTGGTTTCCATCCAATAACTAATGAATTGTGACTCAAATCATTTTTATTTTTAGCTTACCTTGACAAAGTCAAGATAAGCTATTGCCATCACGCGTGCTGAAGTCTGTCAGTCTGTTCACATTTACCCTTTATCACAGGCTAGACTCCGTATTTCTTGTCCGATCGTCACGAAATTTCATATGCAAGTTTGAGGTCACGTCTAGATGAGAACATCCCCTTTTGGTCGCGATCGGTCAACCGTAATGGCTGCCCGAGCCCAAAACCTGAAAACCTTTAACACAGTCTATAGGTCGTATTTATGAAGTATTTCATTGTAACTTCGTAGGATGACTCTGTATAATGTCTAGATGAAAACGTCCCCTTTTGGTCATGATTTGTCCACCGTGACAGCTGCCCAAGCCCGAAACCCCAAAACCTTTAGCACAGTCTACAGGGCATAATTAGTATGGAGAGATAGCATTGTAACTTGGTAGGATGACTCCGTATGTGTCTAGATGGAAACTACCCAATTTGGTCACGATCTGTCAACAGTAACGGCTGCCCGAGCCCAAAACCCGAAAACCTTTAGCGCACAGTCTACAGGTCGTTTTTATGGAGGAATTTCATTGTAACTTGGTAGGATGACTCCATATAACGTCTAGATGATAACGTCCCCTTTGGTCGGGATTGGTCAACTGTGACGGCTACAGGGACCCGAAGCCCGCAAACCTTTAGTACAGTCTATAAGTCGTATTTATGAAGGGATTTCATTGTAACTTTGTAGGATGACTCCACATAATGTCTAGATGAGAACGTCCCCTTTTGGTCGCGATCATTCAGACGTGACGGCTGTCCGAGCCCCAAACCCAAAAACCTTTAGCACAGACTACAGGTCGTATTTATAAAAAGGATTTCATTGTAACTTGGAAGGGTGATTCTGTATAATGTCTAGATGAGAACGTCTCCTTTTGGTCATGATCTGTCCAACGTGACGGCTGCCCAAGCCCGAAACACAAAAACTTTTAACACGGTCTACAGGTCATATTTAATATGGAGGGATTTCATTGTAATTTGATAGGATGACTCCGTATGATGTCTAGATGGGAACTTCCCCACTTGGTCACGATCTGTCAACCGTGAGGGCTGCCCTAGCCCAAAACCCGAAAACATTTAGCACAGTCTACAGGTCGAGTTTATGGTCGGATTTCATTGTAACTTGGTAGGACGACTCCATATAATGTCAAGATGAGGACGTCCCCTTTTGATCGGGATTGGTCAACTGTGACGGCTACAGGGGCCCGAAGCCCAAAAACCTTTAGCACAGTCTACAGGTCGTATTTATGAAGGGGTTTCATTGTATCTTGGTAGGATGGCTTTGGTCGCGATCATTCAACCGTGACAGCTGCCCGAGCCCAAATCCCGAAAACTTTGAGCAGAGACTACAGGTCGTATTTATGAAGGGATTTCATTGTAACTTAGTAGGATGACTTAGTATAATGTCTAGATGAGGACGTTCCCTTTGCGATCAGTCAACAGTGATGGCTTCACAGTCCCAAAGCCCGAAAACCTTTAGCACAGTCTACAGGCCGTATTTATGAAGGGATTTCATTGTACCTTGATAGGATGACTCGTTTTGGAATAATTTCTCTGTAACTTGGTAACTTTGGTTGACATACATTAACTGCGAGGGACACATTAACCCACCCCTTGATTCTTTAGTACAGTCTACACCTCAAATTATTTTTATTGAAAATATAACATACAGGGAACAGAAATTAACATATTCGCAGTTATCATAATTCTTGTCTTATTTCATAATCCTTTCATAAACATTGAACATTATTCTTTTCATCAAACACAAGACACAGTCAAGTTAAGCTGCAGTGTCATTGACACTTTCATTTAGTTATGCATTGTTGGTGTCTAGAGGAAGCTTCCGTTCAATGTTGGATCAGTCAGCTGAAACAAGATGGCCGCCAGTGGACAATTCATTATGGCTTCCATTGGATTTGATTTTCCATCCAATAACTAATGAACCGCTTATTTGATCAAATCATACTTTTATAGCTTACTTGTGGATGACGAGACAATGATGCCTTTCGATTTTGGTCCACCTAGCTAATTCAATGTGGCCGTCATCCAATAACTAATGAATACTGACTCGAATCAATTTCATTTTTCTGTCTATGCATTATTGGTGTCTAGAGGCAGATAATCAATTGAATATGTCCGTCATGGCAGACACCGTCGGGGACATGTGCCACGCTTCGCATTGCTCTTGTTTCCTACATAATTTTCAATGAAGGCTTACCACAGCTGTAGTTACATGATTACATCGTGTAGTTCTATTAATTAATTAATCTTGATAATTAATATTTTGATACCCCCGTAAAAACCCGGGAAGTGGAGCTGTGATTTTCTGCGGTAAACAAATTCTGCTTTACTGGTAAAATGGGATTCGCCCGGAACCAACGCCTGGGTGGAAGTCCTCTTACGGTGGTGGCATAGGTTGCGGTAATGATGTAGAGAAAGATGTTGAAAATGACCTTAATTTTTTTTATTTTTTGATTAAGGTTTAACGACACTTTAACAACCAAGGTCATATCGTGTCGTTGACAGTTTTACGGGTGGAGGAAGCCAGAGTACCCGGAGAGAGCCACCGAGCAACGACGAGCAGTTGCTAGCTCTCAACATCGTAACTCCGCACTGCAGCACACGCAGGGTTAGATTGGTTGTAGGCATGTGTGCTATCAACGTGCGATACGCCTCAGCACATGGCGCAACCATTCTCCCAAAAGGGCTGTTGGGATTAAGTGCCTTGTCCAAGAACACAACACAAGTTACCCCAGCCAGGCTTCAAACTCCAGACCTTCCGATCTCAAGACCAACTCTCTAACCACTGAGCAACCGCGCTCCAGATAATCATGACTGAACGTCACGTCTCGCATTCCTTGCGGATTACTTAATTTTTCACACTGACAAAACTGTAACAAAAATGGGCGATTGTTGTGACAAAAGTGGTAAGCGAGGTTTTTTTTTTCACAAAAATGGATGATTGTTGTAACAAAAGTGATGAGCTCATTTTGTAAGAAAAGTAGTTGATTTTGTAACAAAAGTGGTGAGCTGTAACAAAAATGGGCAATTGTTGTAACAAAAGTGGTTGCCACAAATATTGCCCGGGCGTGGATTTTGTGAGTTATCCGTATATTTTCCAGGGTGTATGGGAATTTACACCGATTTGGGAACTCATGGTATATGAGTTCCCAAACCGGTGTAAATTCCCATACACCCTGGAAAACACAAGCATAAAGGATTTATTTCCATGAATTTTGGTGTACTTAATACTTTAACCTACATTGTGGGCAAAAACTGACAGAAAATTTGTACTTTTCAAGTTTCTTAAATAAAACCAGACAAATATGGATGTCATTGGAACTGGCTCAATGAGCCAGTTCCAATGACATCCATATTTGTAATATTTTATTGCACATAAATATTAAATTTCCTGTATTTTTATTTTTGTTCTAACATAACCGAGCAGAAGGTATGAATTAATAATTAAAAATGGGTACTTTTTTAGCCAAAAAGCTTGCTCTTGTATATTCTTGTTTTTACACCGTGGTTAAACACGGTGTAAAAAAAAGCCATTGTGGATTGCAAGTTACACCGTACCACTCAGCCAATCAAAATGCAGTATTCTGTTTCATTTGGAAATAATGACCGTTCCATGGTTGCTATAGTATACCTGTTGGAGAGAATGAGATTGTTGGTTGATCTACCAAATGAAGCTTCAGCTGATAGAGACGACAATTTTGACAGGTAAATTGTGGGTCGGGACAAGGGTGGCGAAGATACTTTGAAAAGTGTGTGTTTAGGTTAGGGTCGTACCTTCAATTTGTGAATTGCAGAAGGCAACAGATGGCGTCCCGGTGGAGATATTGCTTCTATCAAGTTGGAGGGAGTCCTTCCCGAAAACTTTGCTCCAATGCTATATACCATTGTGATCTCACTGATGACATTTGCGCGCCTTCTTTTCGTCTCTTTGCTTATTAACCCTTTACCTAACCTAAAAAGCAGACGACACTTGCAAAAATAATTCTTGAATAACTAATTTTTTTCATTTTTTGTCTCAAAAACATAGGTTATGACCCCTCGTTGGAACGAGCTCGTCGAGCTCGTTCCAACGAGGGGTCATAACCTATGTTTTTGAGACAAAATATGAAAAAAATAATGAAAATTAATTGGCGATTTTTTAGAATAGCGCTGGCCGGTTTTGGCAGTTACGTTGGGTAAAGTTAATTTAACACTTTCGGTGCAAGGACTGTAAAGGCAGGTGGCAACAGGATCTTGAATGAGGCCCGTAAGCCTTTTTATTACATGCCTGTTCTATGAAATCTTCATCTACAGCAACACGAAACCATGCGCAAAATGATAATCTGTTCCGCGCATACGCGCGGAACGGAAATCGTTGACGGATTATTTTAAAATAGAAGCGAAATTTCACTGGAATTTACTTTAAATCGTGCACCGCAATTGTAGTTTGAATCGCTAGCGATAGCTAAAAATAGTAACACATGTTCCCCTCGGAAATTTAGTTGATGATAAAATGTTTTCTTTTTGTTGATAGTTCATCCACCAAGTCCTAATGTGTTCTATGTGCCTACTGGCAGCCTACTGGCACATAGAACACATTAGAACTCAGGGGACGAGTTGTCAAATGAATTGTCCTACTACTGATTGTTTTTATTGACGTGAAGGCGTGTAATAAACACAGAACGACACACGCGTGTCTTTGTGGCCTCTCGTTTTATCCTTCCGCGCTGACACTCATGTCATATCGATTAACCCATTCACATGCGTGTGTCTTTCTGTGTTTGTGCATTCATTGATCAAATGTCATTATGGTTATGTGAAACACTGTAGGAAATTGCCATTGGCAAGGGTGAAGAATATGGAATGATCAGCAAACCACTCATTGTCCAGACCTCTATGTCGGACCTGGGGACTGACGTCATACCGTAATGCATTGTGGGTATCAGGTGGTTTATGATAGTAGGTCACATGATCGGCGATGTTGTAACGGCATTACCATATGATGTATTTGGTATTAATGCGCAGCGCACGGCATGTTTGGATTTTTACCTTTTCATTTGTTTACTAGAGACCCACCATCCTGGTTTCTAGGTGGTAAGTGGGGATCGAAAGGCCTTCGGCTGTGTCGAGGCATATTCTGGAAAGTGTTAGATCGATCTGGGTTATTGCGGTGGTTTGGTACCGCATAGACTGTCTATATCCAGTTTGGTCATTTTTAGCTCAACTTTGGCGAAGCCAAATTTGAGCTTTTGTCATGGCCCGTCGTCCGTCTGGCCGTCCGTCCGTACGTCAAGAATTGGATACGGCTCGGGCTAGAAGCCGTATTTATGAACCGATCTTTACGAAACTTTTTGGGTACATTTGTTGTGATTGTGGGACGAGAACGAGTGTTTTTGGGTGCGGTCCGAAATTCAAGATGGCTGCCAGCCGCCATTTTGTACCGACGATGCAGAAATCTGTTTTTTGTACAAAACTTCCATATGAAAGCTCTGATTTGAATAATTTTTTTTTGTATGAATGTTTAGTACCACAGGATACATCACATATAATACGGGTTTTTTTCTCGTGCGTAAATTATGCAAATTAGACTAACTTTGATGTTTTTTGGTGTTACTTTCAGCACTATGAGTGCAAATGCCAATACGGCTTGGGCTAGAGGCCGTATTTATGAACCGATCTTTACGAAACTTCTTGGGTACCTTTGGTATCACCGTGGGATGAGGACGAGTGTTTTTGGGTGTGGTCCGAAATTCAAGATGGCCACCAGCAGCCATTTTGTACCAAAATTAGTGCAATCAGTCTTTTGTACAGAACTTCTGTATGAAAGTTCTGATTTGAATAAATTTTTGTATGAATGTTTAGTAACATGGAATACATCACATATAGTACGGGTTTTTTTCTCGTGCAGAAATTATGCAAATTAGATGATCTTTGATTTATTCAGTGCTACTTATACACTGTAAGTGCACATGTCAATACGGCTCGGGCTAGAGGCTGTATTTATGAACCGATCTTCACAAAACTTCTTGGGTACCTTTGTTATCACCTTAGGACGAGAACAAGTGTTTCTGGATGCGGTCCAAAATTCAAGATGGCTGCCAGTAGCCATTTTGTACCGAAATTAGGTCCAGTCAGCTTTTTGTCACAACTTCTATACATATCGTATTTATGAACTGATCTTCACGAAACGTCTTAGGTCCCTTTGTTTTCACCTTGGGACAGGAACGAGTGTGTTTTGGGGTGCCTCTGTTATCACTGTGCTATGAGAACAAATATTTTGGGGTTCAGTCAGACCCACTCTGGGACTCAAAGATTTCTTTTCTAGTTTAGCATCTGACTGTCACCCACCTTTACAATACTTTACCTATACATTTGTTACAGGCTGCGGTCAGTATTTATGTACAGCCCGTTACAATACTTTATATGTACCTTTGTTATCAGGTCATTACCTAGATGTTTGTCATTGCTGTGTCACATACTATACATATACATGTATTAACAAGTTGAGCTACAGTGTCACCGACACTTTCATTTAACCATTGGAACACCTATTGGCCTTCATAAAGCTTTCTATCTTACAATCAACATGTATTTTGTCTGTATTATCCCCCAATATATTGTAAGATAAAATGATTATTAACATTATGTGGATGTACAAAATAGTTATCTTACAATCAACATGTATTTCATCTGTATTAACTCCGCAACTGTCGTGTATCCGACCCACTGATACATATGTTTGTATCATGGGGTCTGATACAAGCACGTACCTTTCGCGTGAGTTCCATTTTTTTCTTTTTGTTCATCCGAACGAATAATTAGTTCGTTATATATTCGTCTACATTTTTGAATTATCCCAGATATATTGTAAGATAAAATGATTATTACCATCATGTGGATGTACAAAATATGTATCCGAGTCTCGCTCCGGGTTCTAAGGGTAGATCACGACTCGTCTTCGACTCGTCGTGATCTGCCCTTAGAACCTAGAGCTCGACTCGGATACATATTTTGTACATCCACACAATGGTAATAATCTCTATGCATCCGAGTCTCGCTCCGGGTTCTAAGGATAGATCACGACTCGTTTTCGACTCGTCGTGATATGCCCTTAGAACCCGAAGCTCGACTCGGATACATATTTTGTACATCCACACAATGGTAATAATCTCTATGCATCCGAGTCTCGCTCCGGGTTCTAAGGATAGATCACGACTCGTTTTCGACTCGTCGTGATATGCCCTTAGAACCCGAAGCTCGACTCGGATACATATTTTGTACATCCACATAATGGTAATAATCTCTATATATTGTACCATCCGATGATAATGATAACTCTTTGACTTGCGCTGATTTGTCGCGATCCTCTAACAAGGAGTCCTACATCCACCCAGTACCCCGCCGGGTTATTCCAACCCCACTATCCCTCTTAATCTCCCAGCATTCAGTCAAAAACTGTTTCATAATTCCCACCTTTGGGGCTTTCTCGATCTCCCCGACTATAACATTCACCCTTTCCCTCATGCCATTCCTCATCCACTTATCGTTCAAGTTTCCATCACATTTTCTCATTAGTTTCCCAATGAGTCTTGTTCTTCTAGGCAGATATTTGGAGCATTCTACAATTAAATGTTCTGGGGTCTCCGTCACTCCTAACTTACACATTTGGAACGCTCTTTCCCCGCCTTTCTCGATTCTTCCCCTCAACTCAAGTGACCTGGATCTCACATTGAACAACAATGACCCCAAACGATCCATCTACGTACTCCTCAAAAGCTGGCGCGTCTTTTTAGCTCACCTGACTGAAAGTCAGGGTGAGCTTTTCTTATCACTCTTCGTCCGTCGTCCGTCCGTCGTCCGTCGTCCTGCGTGAAGGTGGTGTTTGGGCCTCTTTCTCCAAAACCACTGGCCACATTTTAATTAAATTTCATGTAAGTAGTGGTTATATAGGGGCATTTTGATTTTTATGCAAATTAGGTTTCGGCTCATATTGAGCAGAGGGGTGGGGAAAAATGGCCAAATTTTTTGAAAATCTTCTTATGAACCACCAGTAGCAGAGACTTGATATGTGGTATACAGTGTCCTTTTGATGTTTAGAATCAAATTTGTTCAAGAGAAGTTTGTCGGGCATTATTTGCCTTCGTTATGGGAGGGGCAAGAATTTTTGCCATTCCCAAAATTTCTATTTTCCAAACCGAGAAGCAGATTTGAACCAAATTTGATATGAGGGCTTATTGGGTCATAAGTACTTAATTCATGTCAATTTTTTTCCCGTCACCCCATCGGAACCGCAGGAGCTAAAAATAGAAAAAAATTAAAACGCCCATATCTCCAAAACTACACGGCACTGAGAATTCTTATTTGATGTGAAGCTTCCTTAGGACCAACAGAATGGAATGGTAAAAAAATTGCTATCGGTTTTATCATGGGGTACTTTGGGGGGACTTTGAAAAAGTGCTGAGTCAGCATTTTTTAACACTGTGAGTAATGCGAAAAACATGTAAGACTACTTTTCTCCCAAACCATTGCTCCAAAAGCTTTCAAATTTCACATATAACATCTTTGAAAGATTGTTTCACACGTTTATTGAAATCAATTCCCTGGGTCCATATTTGGGCTCTCTATGGGCGCCCAAATGTTTAAATTAGTGCAGTATGAGGAATATTTTTTAAAAATCTTCTTCTTCAGATCTGCCAATAAGAATCTTTTGATATTTGGTATGCATCATCCTTGGGGGAGGGGGGGAGAGAGAGAGATTCAAGTTTGTTCAAGCCAAGTCCCTGGGTTCATATTTAGGCAGAAAATTTGGGGGCCCCGTTTCGGGCTTAGAAATTTTGAACCAAAATCCGGAATTTTTTTTGTTTTTTTATGCGTTTCGGTCAATTTTAAGACAAAAATTTTTTTTTTTTTACACTGAAAATTTGGGGTCCGGGTGGGACTTATAAAATTTTGGACCAAAATCCGGAAATTAGTTTTTAGCTCACCGAAGGGAGCTAAACTTATCACTTGTCGTCCGTCGTCCGTCGTCTGTCGTCCGTCGTCCGTCGTTGTCCGTCCGGCGTCGTGAACATTTTTCAAACGACTTCGCCTCTGAAACCGCAAGGTCGATTTGCTCGAAACTTGGTATGGATGTTCATTACCATATGCCAATTCAAGTTTGTTCAAATGATATGGACATGCCCACTTGGAGCTCCATAGGAGGCATAAATCCGATAGCACCCTATGTATCTTAGAGAAATTACTAAAAAATCTTCTTCTCCCGCACAAGTATGCAGAATCATTTGATAATTGGTATACAGCATTATGGGGCGGATCTGATTCAAGTTTGTTCAAATCAGCCCCCTGGATTCATATTTGGGCTCACTATAGAAGCCAAAATTCGAACTTAATGCATTTCAGGCAAATTTCTTCAAAAATCTTCTTCTCCAGATCCAGCAGGCAGAATCTTTTGATATTTGGTATGCAACATTGTGGGGTGAAAATATTTTGTTTGGGAAAAAAATCTGTTTTTTATGCGTTTATCTCAATTTTGGGACGTAAAGGTGGAGGAACTGAAAATAGAAGGAAAATCCTGTGTATTGTGTGGGCACAGTCGCTTCATATCTAGTTGGAATATGCTTTTCTTAGGAGGGGCGTATGCAGCTTATTCAAGTCAAGTCCCTGGTTTGATATTTAGACTACCATGTCAGGTGAGCGCCTTCAGGCCCCCTGGGGCCTCGTGTTTATATAACCCGTCTAAAGAACTCTTGGCCCTAATTCCAGCTCGCCAATTTTTGTTGCAATCCTCCAGCACCCTTCCCCTGGTAAAGCTACTCTCCTGCTACAGTCACGCATCTGTGGATGTTATGCTTTTGTACAAAGCTTCGTGGGCATGCTTGTCAGTTCCAACGTATGCTTCGGTAGCGTACAATAAACTTTAATTTGGAACAGACTCCATTTTTGTATTGCTTTTATCTTTTTAGCTCACCTGACTGAAAGTCAGGGTGAGCTTTTCTTATCACTCTTCGTCCGTCATCCGTCGTCCGTCCGTCGTCTGTCGTCCGTGGTCCGTCGTCCTGCGTGAAGGTGGTGTTTGAGCCTCTTTCTCCTAAACCACTGACCACATTTTAATTAAATTTCATGTAAGTGTGGTTATATAGGGGCATTTTGATTTTTATGCAAATTAGGTTTCGGCTCATATTGAGCAGAGGGGTGTGGAAAAAATGGCCAAATTTTTGGAAATCTTCTTCTAATGAACCACCAGTAGCAGAGACTTGATATATGGTATACAGAGTCCTTTTGAGGTTTAGAATCAAGTTTGTTCAAGAGAAGTTTGTCGGGCATTATTTGCCATCGTTATGGGAGGGGCAAAAATTTTGGCCACGCCTAAAATTTCTATTTTCAGAACCGTGAGGTCGATTTGAACCAAATTTGATATGAGATGATAATGGGTCATAAGTAGTTCATTGATGCAAAAAAAAATTTCTCTTTGTCCCGTGGGAACCTCGGGAGCTAAAAATAGGAAAAACCTTAAGACGGCCATATCTCCAAAACTACACGGCACAGAGAATTCTTATTTTGTCTAAAGCTTACTTTTGTCCAGTAGAATAGAATGGTTAAAAAAATCCCTATCGGTTTGATCACAATGTACTTTTTTCAGGACTTTGAAAAAGTGCAATCTTCTTCTCCAGATCCAGCAGGCAGAATCTTTTGATATTTGGTATGCTACATTGTGGGTGGATCTGATTCAAGTTTGTTCAAATCGGCCCCCTGGATTCATATTTGGGCTCACTATAGAAGCCCGAATTCGAATTTAAAGCATTTCAGGCAAATTTCTTAAAAATCTTCTTCTCCAGATCCAGCTGGCAGAATCTTTTGATATTTGGTATGTAACATTGTGGGGTGAATCTAATTCAAGTTTGTTCAACTTGGCCCTCTGGGTCCATATATGGGCTCAGTATATGAGCCCAAATTTGAACTTAGTGCATTTCAGGCAAATTTCTTAAAAAATCTTCATCTCCAGATCCAGCTGGCAGAATCTTTTGATATTTGGTATGTAACATTGTGGGGTGGATCTAATTCAAGTTTGTTCAACTCGGCCCTCTGGGTCCATATATGGGCTCAGTATATGAACCCAAATTTCTTTAAAAATCTTCTTCTCAAAATCCAGCAGGCAGAATCTTTTGATGTTGGGTATGCAGCATGCTTAGGGGAGTGAGATTCAAGTTTGTTCAAGTCGAGTCCCTGGGTTCATATTTGGGCTCACTGTGGTAGCCCGAATTATTACTTAGTTCAAAATGAGAAATTTTCTTTAAAAATCTTCTTCAGATCCAGCAGTCGGAATGTTTTGATATTTGGTATGCAGCATCCTTAGGGGGTGAGATTCAAGTTTATTCAATCCATGTCCCTAGGTCCATATTTGGGCTCACTGTGGGAGCCCGAATGATAACTTAGTTCAAAATGAGGAATTTTCTTTAAAAATCTTCTTCTTCAGATCCGGCAGTCGGAATGTTTTGATATTTGGAATGCAGCATCCTTAGGGGGGGGGGGGGGGGGGGGGTGAGATTCAAGTTTGTTCAAGCCATGTCCCTAGGTCCATATTTGGACTCACGGTGGGAGCTCAAATTGTAACTTAGTTCAAAATGAGGAATTTTCTTAAAAAATCTTCTTCAGATCCAGCAGTCGGAATGTTTTGATATTTGGTGTGCAGCATCCTTGGGGGGGGGGGGGGGGGGGGTGAGATTCAAGTTTGTTAAAGCCAAGTCCCTGAGTTCATATATGGGCTCCCTGTGGGAGCCCGAATTATAACTTAGTTCAATATGTGGAATATTCTTTAAAAATCTTTTTTTTTAGATCCACTGGTCAGAATCTTTGGATATTTGGTATAAGTTTTTCTTAGGAGGAGCAGATGCAACTTGTTGAAATCAATTCTCTGGGTTGATATTTAGGCTACCGTGTCAGGTGAGCGCCCTTAGGCCCCCTGGGGCCTCTTGTTATCTGTTCTGACTATACCTAACCCTGTTCCGATTACTCTGGTTCCTTTCAGATGACTTGAGACTGGGAAAGTCCAATCCGATTGCTCCATTGCCATTAACCCGTACCGGCATAGTAATCTCCCAAAACCGAGACATATCAGAGAGGCACCGGTACCGAAGGGGCGCTGGGGGTAAGTTCTATTGAACTAGAGTAGTTTTTCTGGCTCAGATTCCCCATAATCCTTTTTTGGAATTACCCAAACGGATCCGACAATCTCTACAAATCACCAAAATCCACTTTTATTTGATATGAAACCCGCTTTTGGGCATATAAGAATAGTACGTAATGCTATAGGACCGAGATATTTCCTGTGGTAAGTTCTATTTAATAGGGTACTGGTCCTGATTTTCCCAGAATCCCATTTTTCTGTCTATTACAGATGCTACACTTACCCTAGAAGTTCATCTAGTCCACACTATCTCTGGTTCCCTCATCCAAGTCTTATAATCATCAGTGCTTGATGTTCCATAACCTGTATGTGGAGTTATCTCCCTTGTGTATATTGAAAGCCTATATGATTCCTAAAGCCAAGTATCTATTGGGGGGGGGGGGGGGGGGGCTCTCGGTACCATAATAAAGGATTCTGGGGGAATCCGTATCAAATAATGTCGTTTTTGGCGATTTGGAGGGATTCCCGGGTTGTTTGTGGTAATTCTGCGAATCGGGAAACTACTCTTGTACAAAGTAACATACCCTCTGAACATATCCCTGTCGTATAAGAAGGTTTTGGGTAACATAGCGACCACGTGCTACCATAGAAACCAAGATGGCGGCCTACAGTATACAAAATGGACGACGGAAACACGCATCACCCTAACAACACGCGCTGCGCATGCGCACTAACACTACGTATCACTATGGGGATGACGTCACAACATGGCCGCTCACGGGAGTTACCATGACAACACAACATGTCGCAACTGGATCACGTTGCATGACGTCACTTCCGGGTCATCCACAGGGGTCATCCAAATATGAGGTGAAACGTACGAGACATACTACTCTTGTATTAATTAATAAATGTAGTGTATCATTCGCAGTTTCCAAGATAAAAATTTCTACCATCTATCCTCGTCTTTCATTTTACGATCAGTTATGAACTGCAGGTCCAAATTAGAACTGTGTTGGAAGTTCTTGATAAATCATTTGTCATTTAAGATTTCAACATGATTTTTTTGATTTAGGCCATCGTAGTTCGAAAGGACTTGGGATTTGTCTAACATTGGTCTTGCATTTTAGTACCGTATAAGTTACAGAACCAAGAAGAGGCCTCACATAGGAATTTAATTCATCACCCATACCGGCCATACATCATTCATTTAGACAATGAAAAGGACATAATTTTTCGCTCTTACAATAGGAACCACGGAAGTTGGAGGTGTGTTTCTTTACCGTTGCCATGTTTCAGTTGGGTGCGAATCCTTTAAAACAGGCAGCATTGCTAAAAATGATCGGCTATAAATGATTGACTAAAAATGATTTGCTAAACTTCATATTATACTTCTCTTGTGGCTACGATATAGCCATTTATTATATGCTAGTCTGTGATTTATCGCAAATTATCTAAAAGAAATTTCTCGATATCTATCGACTCGGTGGATATCGAGAAATATCCCCCAGTACTGAGCTTCCTAAATGACTTCACGCTTCGGCGCATGACATCGTCTTGAACGTCGCCTGGAAGGAACGACCAGCAGATCTTTGTTGCCTTGAAACTGTTTGCAGTCGAACTGGGCTCAATACTGCACAGTAAAATGTCATGTAGCATATAATAAAAAGAAAATCTACGCTATTTTAGTGACCTCGCGCAAGCGCTCGTGAAAAATAGAAATTCCAGGTCCACACTCATGAGATAATTCCCGATACTCACAAAAATAGAGAGAAAGAGAAAACGAATGTTTTTTTGCGCGCAGGGACGGTGTGGAACAAGCCCCTTTCGACCCTCAATAACTGTAAATGATTTAGTACTTGTCTGGGTGCGGTATAGGGGGAAAGAGGAAGGGAGTTGGTAAGCGTCGTCTGCTTCTTGCTCTTTTTATTGGGAGGAGGTGGCTGTGTGGTGGTTGGAGTGGTGGCTGCTGCTGGTCCTTGTCGGCTGGTATGGTCGGGTCCTAGCAGTGTCAGGCGATTGTAGGTTTTAACCCTTTACCCAACGAATCGCCCGCATCCGCCCGCGTAATATGCAAATTCAGCAGCTGAAAAAATATTATTTTTCGAAAAATTTCAACAAAACCATATCATGTGACCCCTCTTTGGAACGAGCTCGTCGAGCTCGTTCCAAAGAGGGATCACATGACATGGTTTTGTTGAAATTTTTTGAAAAATTTTTAAAAATGATATTTAAAATAATAAATTTTGAAATCGTATGCGTTGGGTAAAGGGTTAAAGTTTTCGATCATCTCCAGTGTTCTCTTGTGTCTTCTTCACTCTCTCTCCTGTCTGCTGCGATTTTGTCAAGGCGTTGTCGGTGCTCTATCCAAAATTGTGTAGAATCTGGTACCTGGTCCTGGCTTTCAGTTATCGAAGGGAGAGGCGAGTGGGGGTCAGGAACAGGCGAGATGGCAACAGCAGTCTCCACAGGACGTTTCACGTCCAGCAATTCCGGCTGAGCAGCCGGCATCTGGTTGGGTTTGTCTGTGGGAGTGGGAGGGGGAATGGTGGCCGCCTCTAGCTCCTTCCTTTCCTCACCTTTCTCTCTCTCTTCTTCTTCAAAAAAGCCTCCAGGCGTCGGGCATTCATCCGCTTGGTGGACGGGCTCCTCCTTTTCCTCTTCAGTCTATTCTCAGCCCCCCCCCCCCCTACCCGACTCCCTTGGGCGAGGACCAGTGCGAGAGGGGTTCCTCTCGCAAATGGTACTACCTCTACCCGATGTGTGGTGTCTCCTGTTATGAACTGCAAGGTCAGGTGAACGCTCTTATCCCTTATCCCGGATAGTCCAGGTGATGGGACAAGAGACGCACAGAGCTGAGATAGTTTTCTTCAATCTCGCTGGTAATTCCAGTGTTTCCGTGATTTCAGCCAAGGTGTTCACACTCTGAAGTCGGAGATGCGATGTGTGAGTATATGCTCTCAAAAAAGTGTAGATATCCTCTATATGTGATGCTTAAAGTGAGCCTAAGGGATACAAATACTACTTAAATACACAAACAAACAAACATGTGATTGGATAGTAACCCTTTACCTAACACGAAAAGCAGACGACACTTGCAAACAAAAATAATTCTTGAATAACTATTTTGTCTCATTTTTGTCTCAAAAACATATGTTATGACCCCAACGAGCTCGTTCCAACGAGTGGTCATAACCTATGTTTTTAAGACAAAAAATGAAAATTAATTGGCGATTTTTGAGAATAGCACTGGCCAATTTTTGCAGTTACGTTGGGTAAAGGGTTAAACCATATTTGAACAAACTGTTGTACTTCAAAAGCTTGGCGAATAAGAATTTTCTCAGTACACCATCGGATGCGCAGAATTTCAGACCGTCCCAACATGCATGCGTTTTGTTCAGTCTTCACGATTTATAAAGAAAGTGTATCCAGAAACATCCCTCCGGACGGGGGCGTGACAGTCGTTACTTATTCCCAGTTCCTTATTCGACATTCGTTATCAATCGTTACCAGTGCTTTGATCCCCACTAAGGCTGTACGAAGTAGAGTCGTGTGTTTGATAACTCTGGATAAGTTCTGCTTTCTACGCTGTCAGGTGGTTTTCTCCGGATTTTTTTTTATTATTAAACATATTTTATTTGTTCTAATTAACAAAAAGGATTGGATGACAAGTGCCCAGCACTTAGTTTATATCCTTTCCTTGATATACATTTAAAGTTATAAATTATGTTTACTTATTTTCAATGATAGTTACATAAATGTGTATTAATGGCGAAACAAAAGTAAAAAATATCTTGAAAAAAAAAGTGTATGTACACAGTTAGAGAAGAAAGTTGGGTAATCAACTTTGCGAGAGTAGGAACAGATATCTCTCCGGATATTCCGGCTTCCTCCTGTTCGACTCGAGGGGACCCCGACTGTCGAAAGTGTCGTTAAGCCCCAATAAATAAATAAACAACACAGCGCTTATTCGGTGATTGGAATTTTGATTTTGGGCAGTTGACTCAGTTTAACTGCTTGTTGGCAAGGACGTAGCTACGGGAGGGGGTGTCTCCCGTTCCTCCAATATTTGTCCCCAAATCAAGATAGTTGGAAATTTTTCAGGCAAAAATTGCAACAGTGGGTAATTCGAAGCATTGTTGTAACGGAGGTTTTGTCCGAAGTGCTGTTACATTTTCGTGAAAATTCCAACCGCCGATTCCCGAACATAGAATGCTGATTGTAGAACGCAAGATTTTCCAACTACTCAGCGGCTCCGAAGTTAATTTCACAAGGTGGGTCGTGTTATACGTTTTGTTCTCTTCTGCATGCAATGCACTCACAGACTGCAGTTTGTATTCGGACTCAAAATGTGTCCCATGTGAGGCTGTAGTCTGGAATTTTAATAGGCCTACTATCAAAAATTATGGACAGTTTTCTTTGGCTCTGTACTCTCGTGAAAGACATAGGCTGAGTAAGTAAGCTAACTCATTACTCATCACTCATACTTTGTATGAGTTGCTCAATGAATACAACAAAAACATGATTTTGGAGGGCATTATGGTTCATTAGCGGCCCTGCAGCAATGACGAACAGCCCGAGGGTTTATTAAAGACATAGGCTGAGTAAGTAAGCTAACTCATTACTCATCACTCATACTTTGTAAGTGTTGCCCAATGAATAGAACAATAACATGATTTTGGAGGGCATTATGGTTCATTAGCGGCCCTGCAGTAATGATGAACAGCCCGAGGGTTTATTAGAGGCCCGAGACGAAGTCGAGGGCCATTAATAAGCCCAAGGGCTGTTCATCATTGCTGCAGGGCCGCTAATGAATCATGATGCCTGACAACAATCATGTTATTACTATTATTACCACTCCCTGTTACAGCTAACCGCACGAGGGAATTGCTGGAATAATCACTGAAGTCGGTTCGATATTTCTGTTTCGATTGTGCGTTCGACTTCAGTTCAGAAATACAAAGGGACGTCATCCGAATGGGAGAAATTCATTAGACCGTGGAATCTAAAAATATTCCCGGTCCGCGGGCCGCTAATGGCTATTTATACCATTATCACCCGCGGCCCGGCTTCGTCGAATGACGTCACTGAAATTATGGAGTTTTAACGGCCCTCCAAAATCATGTTAATCGACTAGTAACTTATAGATTGAGTGATAATAATACAACAAAAACATGATTTTGGAGGGCATTATGGTTCATTAGCGGTCCTGCAGCAATGACGAACAGCCCGAGACGAAGTCGAGGGCCGTTAATAAGCCCAAGGGCTGTTCATCATTGCTGCAGGGCCGCTAATGAATCATGATGCCTGACAACAATCATGTTATTACTATTATTACCACTCCCTGTTACAGCTAACCACACGAGGGAATTGCTGGAAGAAATAATCACTAAAGTCGGTTCGATATTTCTGTTTCGATCGTGCGTTCGACTTCAGTACAGAAATACAAAGGGACGTCATCCGAATGGGAGTAAGTCATTAAACCATGGAATCTAAAAATAGCCGGCCCGCGAGCCGCTAATGGCTATTTATACCATTATCACCCGCGGCCCGGCTCCGTTGAATGATGACGTCACTGAAATTATGGAACTTTAACGGCCCTCCAAAATCATGTTAATCGACTAGCAACTTATAGATTGAGTGGTAATAATGGTTGTTAGTCACTGAGTTCATGTCAAGATTAGTGTGCTCACTGCTCAGCATGACCTCATATTTGAGATGATTAATTGATAAATTATTGTTTGAATACTGATTTTTGAGCATTCTCCACAAATGTATATTCATGTAATTGACACAATGCACAATGAAGGCAGATAGAGCCTCCTTACAGACCGCAGTGCCACAAGAAATTGTCATTTTGTGCTATCTTAAAACCACAAATTATGTAAAAAGATATTTTGCTGAAGTCATTTAAACTGCTTGGAAATATTCTCAGAATGCCCTAACACCTACCGGTATATTCCCCTGTAGATCCCATCCTAACCGTTGATAGTATTAACCTACCAAATGCTTTGTATCATCCTGTTACTGGTAAGGTGGTACGTAATACCAGTAGTTCCTACCCTATTCCGAGTATTCTTGTTGTTTCATTTATCTAGATCATTTATATAAATTATAATTAACCAATTAGATTGCTTGATTTCCCATAATCTGTATGCAGAGTTATCTCCCTTCTGTATAATAAAAGCCTATATCCAATGGCAATATCCCCGGCACCCCAATTTCGGCACCCCTTTTTGCAAAACATATGGCCTTCGGCACCCCTTTTTCTGAAATGAGAATAAGAGTCGTACTAAAATTATACCTCATCGAGGGATTTTTACTTTTACCTTTTACCTTACCGAAACCAGTAACAGGGTGATACAAAGCATTTGGTAGGTTAATACTATCAACGGCTAGGATGGGACCTACAGGGGAATATACCAACCATACTCTGCTGTCGTTCTGTATTACCGGGCATTGACCCCATCCCAGAATACCGCTCAATAATATGAAGCACCTGGTGGATCAGTAGTACCAAGGGCCAGCAAGAGACCTACAGGGATATGCACAGCCTATGCTATACTACCGTTCTAAACTACCAAGCATTACCCCCACCCCCACAAAATCACTAGGTCTACCATAACGTACTACATATACCAGCCATATAATAAAACAAAGCAATCGGTTGGTTAATAGTACCAAGCACTAACAGGGGCCTATAGGTGTATATACCGCCATACTATAGTACCGTTCTAAACTACCAGGCAGTACCCCTACCCACAATACCCCTATGCCTAGCATTGCATACTACCCATACCAGTCATAGGATAACATGACGCATCAGGTGGATTCATAGTACTAAGGGCTAACATGGGCCCTGCAGGGGTCCACAGAGCTATATACCGTCCATACCATACTGCTGTTCTATACTGCCAGGCATTACCCCCACCCCCACTCCAAAATTCCACTTGACCTGCTATAACGTACTACCTATACCAATCATAGAATAATACAAAGCAATCTGATTGGTTATAAATGTTCTAGATAAATGAAACAACAAGAGTACTTGGAATAGGGTCAGAACTAACAAGAATAGACCAGAAATAGCTAAATATTGTAACAATAAGCAAAGCTGTTCCAACTGATAGGTTCTTCTACGCTGCTGGAGTATACTCTAGAATAAAGGAACATGGCCAGATTCTGAAAGAATTCGAAATAATACAACTTGTCGGGTTGTTTGTGGTAATTCGTGATACTCCGATTCAATCGAACACCCCCCGGTACCCTCTCTGTACTATAGCACTACGTGTTAAGCAGGTAAAATGGGAAATCCGTATCAAATAAAGTCAATTTCGGTGATTTGGGATAGATTTTGGTGATTTGGAGGGATTGTCGGGTTGTTTATGGTAATTAGATTTACTCTTCTACAAAGGAACATACCCTCCGAACGTACCTCGTCCTATTGCATAAAAATTGGGTCTCATAGCAACCACGTGCTACCATAGAAAGCAAGATGGCGGCCTCCAGTATACAAAATGGACGACGGAAACACGTATCACCCTAACAACACGCGCTGCGCATGCGCATTCACACCACGTATCACTATGGAGATGACGTCACAACATGGCCGCTCACGCGGGTTACCATGACAACACAACATGGCGCCACTAGGCCACGTGACATGACGTCACATGAAATCATCCAAATGAGATCATCCAAATATGACCTGTAAAGCCCGAGACATACTACTAGCGAATCTCTCTGAAGCCTTTGTAGTGCGTGTGCCTATAGTGGGGATCAATATATTATGTGAAACTTGCATTGGGCCAATTTTTTTTACAGTGAAATTGAGGAGGAAAAGCTTGACCCTACCGCCACAGTATCCCTCCCCGGCTACACCGTTCCTCAAAATCTTATTTTAAAACTTGAGTGCCACAGTGGTCAGTGGTATTAGGCTATAAAGACTATTACTTTGATCTTTACGGTAGACTGCTTGCTGCCAATGAAAAGCACAACCTTTGAATTCAACAGCAAGGAAAAGGTCCTTATAATTGCCAACCAAACACCTGGTTCGAAATCCGTCATGTACCGTTGAACTATAACTGTCATGACACTTCCCAGTTTATTTTGTACTGACGTAAACTAAACAAAATAAACTGGGTTGTGCCATGGCAAAAAGGTAATTTAATAACACTTTAGCCGGCCACTGATTTGTCGCGGTTCTCGGGTGAGAAGGCCTTGGTTACCCCTGTACTCCCACCTGCCTCCCTGTCCCTACGCTTTTTCTCTCCTCCCAACACCCCCAGACAAACTGCTTGATAATATCCCTTGCCCCATTCTTCCCAGTCTCTCTGATTAGCATACTAACCGTCTCCTTTGAGTCTCTCACTTACCACATATCCTTCATTCTCCCAACCCATTTCCCCATTATACTCCCAGTGAATCTTATTCTTTCAGACTGGTATTTGGGGCATTCTAGTAGAAAGTGTTCCAGGGTTTCCGCCACGCCTAAATTACACATATGGCACTCCTTTTCACTGTTTTTCCCAATTTAACCCTTTACCTAACCTGAAAAGCAGACGACACTTGTAAAAATAATTTTTGAATAACTAATTTTTTTCATTTTTTGTCTCAAAAACATATGTTATGACTCCTCGTTGGAACGAGCTCGACGAGCTCGTTCCAACGAGGGGTCATAACCTATGTTTTTGAGACACAAAATGAAAAAAATAATGAAAATTAATTGGCGATTAATGAGAATAGCGCTGGCTGGTTTGGGCCGTTACGTTAGGTAAAGGGTTAAGTACGCCTATATGGAAATTTTAATGCAAGAGCTAGGTACACTAAGATATATTACAATAGATAATATACAATAAAGTATGCAATACAATTATTATACAAATAAATAAATAATGATTCAAAATACAATACTTACCTGCAGCGGACGAGTTTTGGACGAGTTGGGTAAAATTGTATCTTACATGTATTACAGTGAGTAGTCGAATTTATGGTAATTTAGGGTTGTAGGATTTCAATCATGCTTAACGGTGTGACAGTAGGTATATTTAGAGTGGCCATCGGTGACGGCGGCCTTCGGTAGCATTTGAAAATAGTTTCTTTTTTTAAATAAAACAACTAATTTGAAGAACGAGCGTTACAAACGTTTGCTCTGCGATAAATAAAGATTGTTGACTTCAAAGATGCTTTTAAATTCAACAATTTTAGTTATATTGGCTGGCCTTCGGTGGCCATCAGTGGCCTTCGGTATTTAGCAGTGTCACTAAATACCGCATCTGACCTGAAATGCCGAATCTAACCCCAAAAAGATTAATTAAAGATACTTTCTACATACTTTCTTACTATTCTGCGATCTAGTGAATACAAAATCATTTTAAATGAAAAAGTCACGGTAAACATTTTCCGAATTTTGTGTTTTGGAGTCATTAGTGAGGTGTCGTAAGTGAATGAGTTCCATTATCCAATTTATCGGGCAGGTTCAAATAGCCTCTTATAATCGCCGACGTGTAAAATGTTTTAACATACATCAGATTTTCACCGATTAGTGTTTGTTCAGCAGCAGGGCTACGTCAAGTTGTTGCGGTGAGCAATCAAATCAAAAGTGAAAGCATATTTTTTTTACGATAATTGTGGAAAAGATTAGCGCCAATTAACAGCCACACTTCTATGTATTGTCAACTGTTTTCTGGGCAGTATCGAGTTCATTTTCGAACTTTCTCAGTCGATAGACAGACCAAAAAAGTGAGGAACTGCTCCTCCTCCCCCCTCTGACATATCTGCTCCCGTCTCTGGTTCAGGCTGCGACCCAGTCTCAACTCAGAAACCTACCTCCAGTATTCCACCTCTCATGGAGAAACCCTGGAGTAAGGTAGTTGCAGACTTGCCCCATAGCGTCCCTGTGCGCCTTCAGCGCGCGAAACCATTTCATCACAAAAATTAGTGCCAATTAACAGCTGCACTTCTATGTATTGTCAACTGTTTTCTGAGCAGTGTCGAGTTCATTTTCGCAATTTCTTAGAAAATTAGAGAGAGAAGAGAGAGAGAGAGTAGGGGTGGATGGATGGATGGATGGAGGGATGGGTTGGTTTGGGGGATTTGGGTGGGTGGATAGATTACGAAAATCTTCAACTCGTTCACAGTTTATACTGAAATTTACGAAATGCGTCCGTAAAGTAGGTCTGGATCTCGCTAAAGACTCGGATCTAATTTACTGAACTCATTCCGTAACTTTCACTATAAACTGGGAACTCATTGAAGATAGTTTAACTTATGGCCTACTGCTGCAGTTTGCATTGCGGCACAATAACATTTATTGTTCCAGAGTATTTTCAACTCAATACCAAGACATGATGGACGGTCCAAGAGAGGGAGTTAATAGTGAGTGAACTACTCATTGTAGATCGCGGACCTGGACGTAGGGGAAACCTAGGGGAGGCATTCGTGATAAAGAGAAGCCTGGTTTTGAAGAGTACCGGTACCTTGATAAAATACCAGTCTAAAAGAACAAGATTCAGTAGCAGTGTAACGGGAAAGTGGGATGGGAGAATGGAGGACATGTGGTTAGTGAGAGATTCAAAGGAGAGGGTAAATATACTAATCGGAGAGATTGAAAAGAATGGGGCAAGGGATGTCATCAAGCAGTTCGTCCCCGAGTGTTGGGAGGAGAGAAGAAGCGTGGGAATAGGGAGGCAGTTGGGAGCACAAAATGAACATTAGAACGACCCCAATAATGGATCTTATTACCTAAAGAGAAATATTTTCCAGCACTTTTCCATTCACAGTTTATAGTGAAATTTACGAAATACGTCCCGTAGAGTAGGTCTGGATCTCGCTAAAGACTCTGAACTAATTTACTGAACTCATTCCGTAACTTTCACTATAACCTGGGAACTCATTGAAGATAGTTAACTTATGGCCTTACTGCTGCAGTTTGCATTGCGGCACAATAACATTTATTGTTCCAGAGTATTTTCAACTCAGTACCTCAATACCAAGACAGGGTGGATGGTCCAAGAGAAGGAGTTAATAGTGAACTTCTCATTGGAGATCACGGACCTAGACGTAGGGGCAACCTAGGGGTGGCATTCGTGATAGAGAAGCCTTGTTTTGAAGAGTAGGCCTACCGGTACCTTGATAAAATACCAGTCTAAAAGAACAAGATTCAGTACCAGTGTAACGGGAAAGTGGGATGGGAGAATGGAGGACATGTGGTTAGTGAGAGATTCAAAGGAGAGGGTTAATATACTAATCGGAGAGATTGAAAAGAATGGGGCAAGGGATGTCATCAAGCAGTTCGTCCCCGAGTGTTGGGAGAAGAAGCTTGGGAATAGGGAGGCAGTTGGGAGCATAAAATGAACATTAGAACGACCCCAATAATGGAACTTCTTACCTAAAAACAAATATTTTCCAGCACTTTTTCATTTTTTTTTTTTTCATTTAAAATATTTTTTATCATTACTGAACACCCATAATAGCAAGAAATTAATAAAGAAATATATATAATTACATTTTGGAGGGTCAGATTCGGTATTTCAAGTCAGATTCGGCATTTAGTGGGACCAATTCTCAAGGTTCTGCCGATGAGTGAATGATTCAACGCGATGAAGTTTGTAAGATGAGTTCGAAGACCAAATCCAATAGACTGGTGGCGTTTTTTCTTCTTCTCGTTTCTAAGAGTCGATGAACCATCCTATATCGGTTTTGTAAATATTTGCAGATGTTCGATTGATTTGTTTTTTGAATTTGAATATATTTCTGCAGTTATCCGTTACACGATGATGTCTTAAGGAGACGTTTGCAATGTGTAAAGAATGTAAGTTTTAATATCCGTTGGATTGTATTCAGTCTTGATGTTATCGTCTTTTCTTTTTGGTTAGTTTGCATGTTTTCTAACTTCGTGGTAATGCCCAATGGTAAGGTGTTCGGTTAAAAAAAAAAACACTCACAAATTTTATTGATGTAGGAAATTTCGAAAATTTCTTGTCAGGTTCGCGCTCATGACAAAGATTAATCGAATAAAATAACTTTACTTCACTTTGAAAATAATAAAATTATCAGTTTTAAATTAATTCACCCGCAAGGCACAACCCCCCTCACTCAGTTTCACTCATAAAAACTGTGCTCAGCATTTAACGAAAGCGTTGGTATATGCATTATGCAAGGTCCCAAAAATGTACTATGGAATTTTTTTTTCTAATTCAGTTTTACAAAAACCACAGAAATTTTTCAAAATAAGTCCTTGACATAAAACTGACAGTTGAACAGAAATTGAGCAGTATTTTACAATTAAGTTATTTTTAATTACCCTACTCAGAAAATTCTGTAAATTTCTTGTAAACACAAGGGAGATTATTATCACTTTATAGGGCACTCGACCCTGGTGAATATTTCTGCTTTTCAGAGCTAACCAATTTATGTATTTCCACTCAGTGCAGGGCCGCGGGCCATAATAAACAGGTCGTTTTATTATGGCCCCAGCCCGCTCTCCTTGTTATTGTACCGCTTATCTGGTTACCCCCTTGTTTCGATTGCTCCAGAATATTTTTACTGATCACGCATGAAACTGATCCGAGTACCGCTAGGAATGACTATTTATCACTCCAAACATATTTTCAAAATGACCTATTCATATGGAAAATGAAGCTTGTAATAATTTGAGTGGAAATTTAATTTTGAAGCTCCCTTTCTTCTATATATCATTAAAATTCCTCTCATATTTCAGTACTATTGGGGTTAAAATTGAATCATGGTGGTTGTTGATAATAATAGAAATAACATGATTTTTGTTGGGCGTTATGGTTTATTAATGGCCCTACAGAAATGATTAACAGCCCTTGAGCTACAGTGTATTAGCGGCCTGCATGAGACTTCGTCTCGGGCTGCTAATAGACCCTTGGGCTGTTAATTATTTCTGTAGGGCTGTTAATATCATCAAGGGCCACTATTAGCCCGATGGCTGTTAATAATTTCTGTAGGGCTGTTAATAAATCATAATGCCCTGAAAAATCATGTTATTGTATAAACATTACTACTAAAGCACTGTTGTGGATTCCGCTTCTTATAATAATTATTAAAAATTCATTAACTGTAATGTTTTTTCTGTTAACTAGTGCTTCAAAGCTTTTTCTAAAACAAAATCCCAAATATTCCCAGCAATTTAGTACAAACTCTGCCCAGCAGTGTGTTAAATGTCAATAGTAGCATGCTCTATCCATGTGATATCGTAATGTATATGTAGTTTGCCCAGCTACATGCACATGTAATTCCATAACTTTCCAAACGGTATACAAACATAAAGTGAACAGCAGAAGATATTTTCACCAGAACAAGCTTTTAGATTATCCAGGCCTGGCATTCTTAAAAATGCAGGAGGGCTAAAAATTGCTCCCCTTGCATGGCATAGGAGAGCGATTAGATCTCAAACTTACAGAAGCTAAAAGTGGAAAAATGAAGTTTTACTATTTGTAGTACTTCCAAGTGGGCTTTGTACATTTTATTTGGTGCTGCTAGCCTGCTAACAAGGTAGTCTCTGTGAGACACTACTCTGCTCCTCCCACATTTCTGGGCATCGGCAAGGCCCAGAGGTGTGGGAGGGGCAGTGTAGCCATCTTACAGAGACCACTAACACAGCAGATATCTGAAAAGATGTGGGTTTTAGGAATAGGCTGATATGGCAATCATTACTTCCTAAGGCCAGGGGCCAGGAGGCTAGATTTTGGCCTCCTTAATTTTTTTAAGGCGAGCAGTACTGAGTAGGCGAGCAAATAAATCGCTCTCCTGAAAATGCCAGGCCTGGATTGTCCCAATTTCACCCCTTTTACAGGTATCCCCAAAATTAGAGAATGTGTGAAGGCATCAAGAAAAATCTATACATTCTCTGTGCCTGTGCATTTTAGAATAACTTCCATCATAATAAGACCATAGAAACACAAAGAAAGGCATAACAATAAAACAAAACAGGATAAAACTGTTATTTCTGGTTTTTATGTCCACAAATTAGGGCAAAACGGTGTCCCCAAAATAAATGAATTTAAAGGCCTGTCCAGGAACACGTCTCTCTTCAGATATTTCTTCTGATCAGTACATGGTTTTTTATTGAATTGAGTATTTTCTTCAGTTTCTCATTAAAAACAAGTTGTGGCTGCTGACCTGCTGTTAAACCTTTGCTAGAGGCTGACATAAGGTTATCAATTAAAAGATGGCAGTTCTTATTTGTAGAGGTATAGTTTCATTAGTTTGTTAACAAAAACCAGGGTTATACTGTATGTGATGGTGGAGAGTGTACTATCAGTAAATCACTTATAGAGTGGAAATCCACTGACACGATAATTGCTAATTTGTTGCAAATCATAACAAGCAAAAGCAAAGTTGATTCAGCTATAATCCACGACAAATCACTGTCTATCCAAAGTGGTATTATTAATCCACTCTCCACATCCTGGGCCTATACTAGCCAACAGGGTATTTTTGTACTGGGCAGTAATGTCCTTCTGCAGCAAAGAAAAAGTTAAATATGTGGTTATACATGTAAATGTCTGTGCTGGAAGAGTCCCTTGGGAAAACTGTCCTGTGGCAAAGGTGACTTTGGGTGGGAGTCAAATGGGTCAAGCCACTTTTGGGAAGGTTTAGTCTCCTCCACCTGCTGTCAGGGATACTGTCTCCATTATGGGTTTGTTGAGGAATACTCTACCCCTGGCACAAGCTCCCCAACCCTCAGGAAGCAGAGGGCCCCTTGTTCAGGAAATCCTGGTTTCAGGGTTCACCCTTGTTCTATGGGATATTTCCTCACCATGGCATCATTGAGGATAATCAACACATGTTTTTCTTGAGCAGTGATCATTCCCAAACCTGTATTTATATTATTTATATTACAATTGGCTAGACTAAGTGATAAGACTCTAGAGCTGAAACTGTTAACCGATTAATCGATTAACCAATGATCAACATCTGGATCGATCCAAAAAGTAATTGATCGATTAACTGTTACTTTTGAACTACAGTATTATATGGGTTAACAAAGGAACAAACTTGCTCCAAAACAGGCAAACATTGTCACATTGACTCAGATCAGTTATATTATGAGACATAATAAAGCATGCAAGTTACTTGCTGGCATACTTGTTTACTTGCATGATCATTGTACTGTATCAGTAGCTGGAAATGGTCATTCTTAAAACTTTACCCATTGCGGGTAGCAGACGATACTTGCAAAATAAATGAATGAATTACTAAAAAATTTCAATTTTTGTCTCAAAAACATAGCTCATGACCCCTCATTGGAATGAGCCCAATGAGCTCATTCCAATGAGGGGTCATGAGCTATGTTTTTGAGACAAAAATTGAAAGCATAATAAATTTGAATGGAGATTTTTGTATATAGGCTTAGTCAGTTTTGTTTGTTACATTGGGTAATGGGTTCATGCTGTAAATCATCAACGGTATGGCAATAATTCAGATATCTATTTGGACAAGTGATTAATCGGTTAATCAAGGTTAATCCACATGATTAATCGATCAAGAAATCCCCTTAACCATTTCAGCTCTATGAGAATCCATAGGTGCCACTGGCCCAATTCCCTTCCTATAAGATAATTTGATCAGTTTATGCAGAAACACAGTAAAGCCGTCATGTCAATTTTTGCTGGGTCTTGCAGTTCGGTTTTCGGTTTGCCATAAAAAACAGAACCTAACCTTCGCTCTTGATTTAATTTCACAGTGTTTTATTTATGAAATCTCAACTAACTGGTGTACATGTTCGTGTAAGTACATGCAGTTGTATGTCCCGATCTGACCACGAAAAAGAGACCTCTTTTGCACTTACAATACTGTAAAATTGCTGTGTTGGGTCATTTTAGCCAAGCATTAAACACCTTTTGTGTTGTGGTACTGTCTTACATTATGGCATTTATGCACTTATGATTTTCATTCAAAGTGTCTTTCTGTTCTGCTGTGTAGTACGAATCTGCTTACATAATAACATATTTTCTTCACAATTAACATAGATCTATACTTAATAAAATTACATTGTATTCAGTTGAAAAGTATGTACATTCATAATTGTATGCTCTTTTCCATTTCACAGCAGTCTTGAAATCTGAATACAACATTACCAGTTAAAATACCTGTAAGTTGCATACATGTATGTACAGTACGTGGAGAGTGGATTGTAACTAAATCACCCGCAGAGTGGAGTTATCACCCAAGCTATAACTTTCAAATTTTGTACATATGGACAAAAAAAAACAAGCAATGTTTCAGCCAAAGAACCTCCGGGTTTAACCTGGAGGTCCATTGGCTGAAACTTTGCTGGTGCTGGTTATGCTTTGCAACAAATTTGCAATTATTCCTTGGGTGGAATATCCACTCTGCAGGTGATTTAGTGATAATACACTCTCCACGTACTGTAGCTTAGCAAGAAGAGAAGCTTTTTTTTCTAATTTTCTTCTATCTTTTCTCCATTGATTATGCAGTGAAGCCCACTTAATTGGATACATGTACCTCGTACCTCTTTCTTGAATAACCCTGTTAATTGCATATAACTTCCAAACTCCAAACCATTTCCACCCATGTACATGTATATGGTATGCCTTCAATTCAAATTTGACCTCTGTTGTCTGTCCTCTTAACTGCATATAGGTTATAGCGTACACCCCTGTTAACCCCATGCACACCGATCTGAAGATACCAAAATTTGAAGGACAAACTTTCCCCATAATGCATCTAGGAATTTGACCAATTTCATCATGTTTGATAGAGCTGTAAGAACTCTGTAAAACAAGATCGAATTGGTTAAATTTACAGCCACATTTGGAGAAAATTGCAGTTTGAAATTTTAATATTTTTACATCAGTGTGCAGAGGGTTAATTGAATCAAAATCTTGTAATCGTAATCTTTTGAGAATTTCCTCTAACAACCGAGAGTGCGGTGGCTCAGTGGTAGACTGTTGGACTTCTATGCTAGAGGTCCCAAATTCGATCCCCGTCCGTGACGACCCGCGCTGTGTCCTTGGGCAAGGCACTTTATCTCGGTTGCCTACATGGGGGCACGATGACGCTGTGTACTAAGGCGTACTGCATGTCGATGGTGTCTTCAACTGCTGTAACCCTGCTTGTGCAGAGCTTGAACAGAGTTAGAATGTTGAAGAGCTGACAGTTGCTCGTCGATGCACGGTGGTTCTCTCCAGGTACTCCGGCTTCCTCCACCCATAAAACTGTCATGGTCATGATTATCCATTGTGCATAAGTATGTGACCTTAAACACCAATAAATAATAATAATAATACTCTAACAACCACCAAATTTCTTACACGTATGTTTAAACTTTAAAAACCTATTAGACCTCCATACATCCAATATAGGCATTTTGTTCTATTATATGTTTGAACAAGATAGAATAAATGCCTAGTTTATCACTAGAATATAGGAATATGACCAACTACCTGTTAATTGTACACTCCTTTTAATTGACATATTTTTCACTGCTAAAGTGGCTATTCAGTTGACAGGGTTCCATTGTACCAGCTCCTGCTATACATGTACATGAATTTGTAGAGCTTTCCAAAAGGAGTAACTGGAGACTAGATTATCATGGAAAATAAATTGTTCGGAATTTTTTTGTAAGACTGCAGTTTGGTCGCCGTGGACTGATCACTTTCCACAGGTGGGCAATATTTCCACAGACACAATAATATTAGATTGCAAACACTAATTATAGGAATAACCACTAAAAAGTTAATTAATGAAGCCCCGGGTATACAGTTAAAACTAGAAGTCCTGTCACGAATAGTGCGCTTATCTAGGCTTAATTGCGCGTTGGAATTGCGCGCAATTGTCATATCGAATGGCACCCAAAGCACGGCAGGTTCTCCTAGTGACTCATAGCAAACACATGCAATGTTTCTGCCAATGGACCTCTGGGTTACCCGGAGGTCCATTGGCTGAAACATTGCTTGTGCACAGGCCATATGTACAGAATTTGATAGCTTTACTTGGGTGATAACGTGTACATTAACGCGCATATCAACGTGCTATTTATGCGCATTTCATGACAGGACTTCTAGTTTTAACTATACATGTAGACCAATGCTTCATTAACTAAAATTTTGTTGATGATGATTTTTATTACCTGGTTAATGCATGCTTGGACATCACTGCCCATGCATGGATTACAACCACCAGGTGTTTAAATTAATTTATTTTGGGCTCGCCTTTTTTGTCCGAATTTGGGCATATTAAAACCAGAAATAACGTCTTGTCCTTTTATGTTTTATTGCCATGCCTTTCTTTGTGTTTCTATGGCCATATTATGATGGAAGTTATTCTCAAATGTAGAAGAGGCACAGAGAATTTATATATTTTTCTTCATGTCTTCACACCTTCTCTAATTTGGGCACACCTGTAAATGGTGGGAAACTGGGGTAATCTAAAAGGCCTGCGACCACTCCACAACGATTGTAGTGCAGATGGTATCTTTCTAATGGTTTACAAATTACAGGGCCTGTTTATCGGTCCCTTCCCCAATGCAATTTACATGTAGATTAAGGTCCCAGTCACCCAAGACCAATTCCCATGTCCCCATTATGCAATGAATATTATCTCTTACAGTACATAGAGAGTGTATTATCACTAAATCACCCGCAGAATGGAGATTCCACCTAAGCAGTAATTGCAAATGTGTTGCAAAGCATAACCAGCACAAGCAACGTTTCAGCCAATGGACCTCCAGGTTAAACCCGGAGGTCCATTGGCTGTAACATTGCTTATATTTTTTATCGATATGTACAAAATTTGAAAGTTATAGTTCGGGTGATAACTCCACTCCACGATAAGATTTAGTTACAATCCACTCTCCACGTACTGTAAATGTCTTCTAGTAATTCTACTTGAACCCCACTTATTAGTCTGAGGGCTTGTCAGTGATTTTTAGTAAAGTCTTGGCTGCCTGTATAGGCTGTATACATGTACATGTAGATGGTCAAGATTTACGGTTGAAACTAGAAGTCCTGTGACGGTATTGTGCACTGTTTTGAAGTAATAGCGTGCTGAGTAAGTGCACTTTTGCCCCAGGCAAACTGCATGATTAAAGTAACTCAATTCCTATAGAAAACACAGCGTGTCCAACTCTGCACAATTCTCTACTAGTAAATAGAGATCATTAAAATCATTCCTAACCTCTCCTGCGATACATGTACATGTAATGACGTAAATAGATATTAAAATTCGACTGCATACACAGAATGAAGAGAGTGGATTACTACTTAACCCTTTACCCAACGAATCGCCCGCATCCTCCTGCGTAATATGCAAATTCAGCAGTTGAAAAAATATTATGTTTAAAAAAATTTCATCAAAACCATATCATGTGGCCCCTCATTGGAACGGGTCACACGATATGGTTTTGTTGAAATTTTTTGAAAAATTAAAAAAAATGATATTTAAAATAATAAATTTTGATATCGTCTACGTTGGGTAAAGGGTTAATCGCAGCGCTATGTATTCTCCACTCGAAAAGTAGTTATAATTGTTCACAGGGTCCGACATAAGCTGTAACCTATAGGTTAGGTTATGGGGGAGGTTACGTGTTTCTATAAACTCGAGACCTATTATTTAATAATTTGGGGGCGCGGTGGCTCAGTGGGTAGAGGTGCAGGCTGCAAGCCGAGAGGTCCTCGGTTCGAATCCCACCTGCGGCAACCGCGTTGTGTCCTTGGGCAAGACACTTCACCCCGATTGCCTTCATGGGGGCACGATGACGCTGTGTACTGAGGCGTACTGCACGTCGATGGTGCGCATGTCTTCAACCAATCTAACCCTGCCTGTGCTACAGTGCGGAGTTACGATGTTGGGGAGCTGACAGCTGTTCGTCGTTGCTCGGTGGTTCTCTCCGGGTACTCCGGCTTCCTCCACCCGTAAAACTGTCACGGTCACGATTAGCCATTGTGCATAAGTATGTGACCTTAAACACCAATAAATAAATAAATAAATAATTTAATAATTTACCTTATATCTACACTATGGAAACCTACAGGTTACGGTATGCTAGGCACACCGTAACCTATTTTAAGGTTACGGTAAATGAAGCTTATATCAGTCCCTGTAATCATAACAGCACAAAAAACACTTGCAAACTTCCATCGCATGGACCACTGGGTTACACCCAGTGGTCCATGTGATGAAGTTTGCAACTGCTTCTTGTGTTTTATTCCTCAGAAATTGTAAATAATTATTAAGTGAAAAGTCTATCCCACAGTGATTTATTAGTAATCCACCCTCCACACACTGTAGTCTCAATATTTTCTTTCTGTTTGATCAGTTCAGTTCGTGATTTCACTACTGACTTTGCTAATAGCGCATTATATTTTGCGTTGCACAGCGCAAACGCTCTTGTGTGTTTCAGACTACTTCATTCTTCTGGAGTGCGTTAAGCCGTTAACTAATGAGCATTTTCTGCGCTAATTGTGATAGGACTTCTAGTTTCATCTGTAATTACTTGCTGATACCACTTCAAGGGTTATTTCATCATTTCATGTGGTGTCACTGGTGTGGTGTCAAAATTTGCAAAAGTTGGAGTTTAAGGGTTACTAAAAAATTTCCCAGTTTCTTCCTAATGAGGGTAAATTTTCTATTCATTTTAGAACATTGTTCATGTGGGCCTCATTCCCAAAGTAGTCAGGGATGTCACAGTGGGGTGGCACTGTGGCCACTCACTACTCTTGCCCTTTATAAAAGGGGACAGGAGGGGGCATCCATGCCCTTTATGCAGTAATAAAATGTGCTGTGATTAAGATACAATCACTGTTAATTGCCTGTTAACTCTTTACCCAACATGAAAGGAAGACAGCACTTGCAAACAAAGTTCTTCAATAACAATTTTTTTCTCCATTTTTTGTGTCAAAAACATAGCTTATGACCCCTCATTGGAACGACCTCAATGAGCTGTTTCCAATGAGGGTCATAAGCTAGCTTTTTGAGACAGAAAATGAAAAAAAATAATGAAAATTGAATGGTAATTTTTGTGAATAGTGCTGGCCAGTTTTGGCCGTTAAATTAGGTAAAGGGTTAAAAAGACTGCTTCTTTTCAATCTGACCCTCAAAGTATCAACTGTATATTTGCTTTCTTCATACACATATACAAATGTAAAATCGATGAAGAGTAATTTAGTGAAACACTGATCTATGGGCCTCGGTCCTTCATGTTTGGTATCCAATTGGATCATTCTGACACTTTGTCCAGATTACCCCCCAAGTTGGCTCCCCCCCCCTCCCCCCAGTCTTCCTCCAATCCCAGCCCTTTAAACTTTTTGGCATCACTGAAAGTAGACCATGAAAATCCCTGTTCCGTCCATAGTTATACTGGGTTTAATTCAGCTGGCAATGTACATGTACAGTTAAAACTAGAAGTCCTGTCATGAACTGTGTGCTTATCTAGGCTTAATTGCGCATAGGAATTGCACGCAATTGCCATATCAAATGGCACCCAAAGCACGACATGTTCTCCTGATCACTCATAGCAAACACAGGCAATGTTTCTTCCAATGTACCTCCGGGTTACCCGGAGGTCCATTGTCTGAAACCTTGCTTGTGCACAGGCCATATGTACAGAATTCAATAGCCTTACTATGGTCATAACACGTAGATTAACGGACAGATCAACGTGCTATTTGTGTGCATTTCATGACAGCACTTCTAGTTTTAACTGTACATGTTTTTATAGTACACTTTTGGCTGAATTGCAAACTTGGTAATAGATTTTATCTATGTATATATTCTACAGTACATGTAATAGATGTTGTTAAATGTTCATAATTCACTTGCAATTATCAACAATTTCAGAAAATTACATTTGATTAGATGACAAAGATGTCATATGTAATCATGTTGCTTATGCAGAAGGTTGTGCAAGTTCATTTCTTAGAAAACTCAGAATATTGAAAAGCATGACCCCTGCTCAGAAAACTACATAGTATCAGAATGTTTGTGTTTGCTAAAATTCCATTCAACCCATTACCAGCAAACGTTTTTCTTTGATAGTTTATTTTCTTTTTGACGTACTAATTAGTTCGATTTTTCATGGAATTATCACAAGTTATTACTTAAAAAAACACTTTTCAAAATTAAATTTTTTTTAAAATATTGTACATGTACATACATAAAGAAAACCATTAACTGGTAGAGTGCTGGAAGCCCAAATTTGTGCAGGCTTCTGCGCTGCCACAATTATGAAATTTCATGATCGCCTTTTGAAGAAAATTAATCGATTAAACTCGACTTCAGTTGTACTCTGCGACATCTAAAAACAACTAAATAGAAAAGAATATCTTTGGTCATTAGTTCCTCGGGCAGACATTCTTTACACATGCAGGCATACTGTCCATCAACTGCTCTTTGAGGAAAATTTAGACTACCAGTCCTGGAAATGAGACATGTACGAGTGCAATTGCTCCCGTCAGCAGCTATGTTTTCTATTTTACAGGAGCTAAAAAATGCACTCGTTGAAAAATATTGTGGAGCACTAATATACATGTACTGTGAGGGCATATAAATGTGTGTTGTTTTGAGAAAGCAGCACTCTGCAGCCAGTGGCAATTTACTGTCATAATTCAGCAATTCCTTACACATTTACAGTTAAAACTAAAAGTCCTGTCCTGAAATGCGCACAAATAGCATGTCAATCTGCATGTTAATCTACGCGTTATGACCATAGTAAGGCTATCAGATTTTGTGCATATGGCCTGTGCACAAGCAATGTTTCAGCCAATGGACCTTCGTGTAACCCGGAGGTCCATTGGCAGAAACATTGCAGGTGTTTGCTATCAGTAACCAGGAGAACCTGCTGTGCTTTGGATGCCATTCGATATGGCAATTGCGTGCAATTCCTACGAGCATTTAAGCCTAGATAAGCGCACATTTCGTGACAGGACTTCTAGTTTTAACTGTATATGTAGCCTGTTGAATCCGATTGGCCGCTTTTCTGGCCAGGAACATGATACATTATTAAATAGGATGGCTGTCCAGTAAATGTGTGGGGTACGGCAATCAATATTACGATCACAATGAGTAGGAGAGTAATAACTAATAATTCATCAGTAACAGGGTCATTAAAACCCATAATCATTGACTTTGAAATTGTAGTAGATTATGGGTGTTTCCGTTAATTAGTCAACTTCTTGATTTCTCATGACAGGCCTCAGAGACGGCAGAACCAGGGGCACACAAGGGACACATGTCCCTCCACTTTTTTCAACAGACATGTTGAGTGGTTACACCATGAGTTAAAATGGATGCGTGCAAACGTGCCATTATACAGGCATTCCTGTAATATGCTATTTGCAGATCCAAACAACATTTGGCCAATGAATCCCACGTGACCTTCGGTCACTTAAGTCTATTTCCACCTCTTTGACCATCTTCCAACTAGAGCTGTAGGTTAACCGAAACCGAACCAAGGTTTTTAGTTTTTTTTAAAAACCGAAACCGAAACCGTCGACATCCTGTAATCTAAGGTTTTTCGTTTTTTCTTAAATACTCTCTTGCTGCAGAAATTCACAGAATGTAGCCATCCCAGAGTACTGAGAGTACCCAGACACTGCCAATGGCAGTGTCTGGGTACTCTCACTTCTCTGGGAATGCTACATTCTGTGAATTTCCGACATTTCAGTTTAGTTGTGTTTGCAGCTTTCCTCAAGTTGCGTGTAGGTGTCAGACCTCGAAAAATGGCCAAGCACAATAAAAGTTCTGTATATTTAGGTAATTATTATATTGACCTTCCTGATTCTTCATGTATTATAACTTATTTCGGGCATTCATTGAGTTTCACTCAATTTCACTGCCATTCAGTTATGACTCCAGACATAAGAATGAGTTTTATTGAATTTTATTTGGCCTCATGAACAAACCGAAAACCGAACCGAGGTTTTACTCCACCTGAAAAACCAAAACCGAAACCAAACAAGAAATTTAAAAACCTACAGCTGTACTTCCAACCCAAAGGCTAGCCTTCTGGTTGAAAGATGCTTGAAGTAGAAGAAATGAACAGGACAGTGATCATACCGCTCAGCTGCATGCTCATCTAAACGAGACTCTATAGTGTGTCGCGTTAAATTTACCGATATATGAATGTAACTTTTCCTTCCATTGCACTGAACCATGGTAGCCTTGAAAATTTGTGCCCCCCCCCCAACCCCCACTTTTTTGAGGTTCTGCTGCTTCTGACAATCCAAGCTTTCATAAGTACATGTACAAGCACTGTGCTGTAAAGGCTTCTCATGCAATGGATGTGCTTCATGTTGTCATTGAAGTGACATCATTTCATCTGTAAGGATTTGCCTTGAGGTCCTGCAAATATTTGAGATTCAATTTGATATCGACACCATGTGTCTGCTTCAAGTTTGATCCTAAATCAGTCTCAAGATTCAATTTTTTTGAATCTCTCGTACTAACTCCAAATTGTTACATTTCCAACAAATATTGGATACAACTGTCGTTAGACAATTCATTCATGTAGGCTCAATTCCTATTTAATTGAGTAATTGACAATGTTTAATTGTTTGGAAAGTAGTGAATTTTGCCCAGAACATTATCCATAGTTTTAGTTTTTGAAGGCTTAACTTGTTACTATTCATGTTCTGAAGAATGTGAATAGTAACAAGTTAAGCCTTCAAAAACTAAAACTATGGATAACAGGCCTACAGTTAAAACTAGAAGTCCTGTCACGAACTGTACGCTAATCTAGACTTAATTGCACATAAGAATTGCGCGCAATTGCCATATCGAATAGCATCCAAAGCACGGCAGGTTCTCCTGGTTACTCAGAGCAAATACAGGCAATGTTTCTGCCAATGGACCTTGGCTGAAACATTGCTTGTGCACAGGCCATATGTACAGAATATGATAGTCTTACTATGGTCATAGTGTGTAGATTAACACGCAGATTGACGTGCTATTTGTGTGCATTTCATGACAGGACTTCTAGTTTTAACTGTAGCTGTTTCAGCGACGGTTCTACAGAGAATATTTATTTATTGGTGTTTGAGGTGTTCACTCAGTCTTGTAAGGGTCATCACAGTGTTCTGTAACTTCCATTTGATGCAATATGAAATAATTTGTCTTTTAAGATTCAATACGATATCAATATCAGAGATACAGTTCGATTTAAGATTCGATTCGGAAAAAAACTTTGTGATTCGCAGATCTCTAATTTGCCTTGTTACAATTTATGGAAGTGTGGCTATTGGCAGTCTCCCATAAATTGTAACAAGGCCAAGGCATGACAAATTTTGACAAAAATATTTTGTCACTCTATCAGTTAACATTTTACCCAATGCACATGATATCCAAATTTACTATTTTAATTATTGTTTTTTCCAGGGCTTAAAATTTGTCTGGCATCACGCGAATCTAACATAATTCTCGCGAAATATTTTCCCTCGAATCCATTTAAACCATGATATGAAATCCCCCGTGGGAACCCGGGAAGTAAAGCCAATGATTGAGGTGGAAATCCTCTAAAATGTGCTACATGAGGTATAAATGATTGAAAACCCTTGACTTTATATCCATATTGCGGTCATGATTAGCCATTGTGCATAAATATGTGACCTTAAACACCTTTAAATAAATAAATAAATAATGATATGAAATTCTGCAAAAACTAGCTGAATGTTGCTGCTGAGATCACGAAATAAGTTGTCAAAATTTCCACCCATGATTTACCACATGCTTCACATTTTCTTGAGTTTAGTATCAAATCAAGTCATGGCTGCAACAGCAGCCATGACTTGATTTGATACCAAACTCAAGAAATATGAATAGACAGTTTTTCATAATTATATATTTTACGATAACCCAGGTCAGAACTTCATCATGAATCAACGACATCATACATAAAGTGAAGCCAAGCAGTAAATTGATGCGAATCCACTTGGATTCGCGCCAGTGTACATGTGGTTTGCCAGAATCATTACGAGAATCGATTCGCAGATTCACATGTAATTTTAAGCCCTGTTTTCCAATTTTTCAAAAATTTCAAAACCGTATGATGCCCTCATTTGAGTGAGGGTGACAAATTTTTTTTTTCAATTGCACAATTGGTAAATTACCCGGATGGTTGTGGTGATTCATTAGGTAAAGTGTTAACCATTCACTGACATTCTAACATTCAATAACTGACTTTTTTTTTCTTTTCATTTCAATCATTCTTCATACACTGTAGGAATAAGCATACACTGTCGGAATAAGCTTGACAGACATGGACTTGACCCATGTAATATACAAATTCAGCAGTTGAAGAAAAATTATTTTTCAAAAGATCAACAAAACCATATCATGTGACCCCCTCATTGGAATGGGCTTATAGAGCTTGTTCCAGTGAGGGGGGTGACATATGGTTTTGCTGAAATATTTTGAAAAATTAAAAAAAATAATATTTCAAGTAATAAATTTTGATATCGTCTGCTTTGGGCAAAGCATTAACCCTTTACCCAACAAATCACCCGCATCCGCCCGCGTAATATCTAAATTCACCAGTTGAAAAAATATTATTTTTCAAAAAATTTCAACAAAACCATATCATGTGACCCCTCATTGGAACGAGCTCATCGAGCTCGTTCCAGCGAAGGGTCACATGATATGGTTTTGTTGAAAATTTTTTGAAAAATTTAAAAAAATGATTTTTAAAATAATAAATTTTGGTATCGTCTGTGTTGGGTAAAGGGTTAAAAGAGGCCCGGTATGTTTTTAATAGATTTATTGGGTGAACATAGATTTAGAATCCATCAGTTTATCAATATTTTGTACATGTACATGTAGGTGGGCATTTGCATCTCTCCTTTCAAACCAGATGGGCTCTGGAGGTGAGGGTGATTGTCACCTCCAAATGAAGGGCAATACTTGAATTTCATTCCTTTTGACCAAATCCAAATAGTACCATTCTACAGTCTGAAAGATAATTTATGAGAATGTTTACAAGAGTCAGAATCTGGGTTTTCACAGAATTTTAAGCCCTGGCAGACCTGAATGAACCCTGTTTTCCGTGGAATCTAATTATGGCTTCCAGCAGTGAGAAAGTTAATCACATCTTTGTCCGTATTCCAAAGGTTTAATATTCTGTTTTCTTGAACTGTGTGATGGAATAAATATATTGATATTGATCTGCCTTTGCAGTTTCTGTGGGACGATTGTTATACTCGGATCAATGCTTTGATAGATTATAGAAACAGAATATAGACTGGAGGTCGGACAAATTTAAGTTTCAGTATTGTGTAGTCTTCAGCATCCTCTGATACTATGCACTGGTTTGGTATACCTTTATGAACAGTTTTTTGAGATCTCATCATTATGTTCCTCTGAGTAAACACAACTGGCTGGATTTGCTGTGTCTGTGTGTAGGTGTGGAGAATACTCTACCATGGAATGTAATGAAGGTGAACATAATTTATTTCCTGTATTACAGAATTACTTGTTGGAATTCATTGTTTTGGTTTTCTATAGATCCATTTAAATGCCATTTATCAAATATTTTCTGTTTTCACGTGATTTCATTTTTTATGTTTATGAATGTATTCTATTATGATTTTTCTGTGTAAAAAGGAGTGGATGAGGCCAATGATTAAATTACGGTACAAGTTGAAATTAGTTGTTTAACTCCTTACATGCTGCTTGCGGATACATGTATTTCTACCGGGACAGGATTTTTCTTGCCAATGAAATAAGTATAATTTGGGCACAATAATCAAAGTTTCACCTGTAAATTGAATGGATTTTTTGATGAATAATTTCCGGAATTAAATATGGATAAAACTTTTCATCAAATCTAATCATGGCTGCTTTTCTGTAGCCATGACTAGATTTGAGGAAAAATATTTTGAAAATACTCGGAGGGTTAACCCAAACAGTATCAAAATTTTGTTATTTCCTTTTATTTTTTCAAAAAATTTCAACAAAACCATATCATTTGCCCACTAATTGGAATGAGCTCATTCCAATGAGGGATGACATGATATGGCTTTGTTGAAAGTTTTTTTTTTGTAACTTTTTGTCATCTGCTCGGTTGATAAATTACAAAGGCGAATGGTAAATAGTTAAGGAGCATCAAAATTATTTCTGTTTTCTTCCCACTTAACCCTTTACCCAACGTAACGACAAAAAAACAGCCAGCACTATTCTAAAAAATCGCCAATTAATTTTCAGTATTTTTTTCATTTTTTGTCTCAGAAACATAGGTTATGACCCCTCATTGGAGCAAGCCCGTCGAGCTCGTTCCAATGAGGGGTCATAACCTATGTTTTTGAGACAAAAAATTAAAAACATTTGTTATTCAAGAATTTTTTTTTGCAAATGTCATCTGCTTTTCAGGGGGCGCGGTGGCTCAGTTGGTAGAGGTGCAGGCTGCAAGCCGAGAGGTCCTCGGTTCGAATCCCACCTGCGGCAACCGCGTTGTGTCCTTGGGCAAGACACTTCACCCCGATTGCCTACATGGGGGCACGATGACGCTGTGTACTGAGGCGTACTGCACATCGATGGTGCGCGTGTCTTCAACCAATCTAACCCTGCCTGTGCTGCGGTGCAGAGTTCAGAGTTACGATGTTGGAGAGCTGACAGCTGCTCGTTGTTGCTCGGAGTTTCTCTCCGGGTACTCCGGCTTCCTCCACCCGTAAAACTGTCACAGTCACGGTTAGCCATTGTGCATAAGTATGTGACCTTAAACTCCAATAAATAAATAAATCTGCTTTTCAGGTTGGATAAAGGGTTAAAGTGCCAGTGTCTGACATTAACTTTTGGAAAGTTTGAAAATTTGTATAGGTCCTGCAGCGTTAGTACTGATCATGAAAAGGTCTTTTGCAAAAGAAATTCAAGACCCTTTAACTCCATAAATGCTGCCGGGGCTTATATTTTATCTAAATTTGGGAGAATCCATTTGGATTCTCGCAAAAATAGTTTCTGGAATCCATACCTGCTATGAATGTGCCAGGATCCCATGAGGCCACCACCGTTGAACCTTTGTTATATACTGACAACACATGTTAACACATGACAGGTGCTGGTGCATGTGCCATTAGATGAGTTTGGATTTTCACTGCTATGCTCACAAAGTGGACTATCCACCCAGACATAACTTTAAAAAAATTCCAGATACATGTAGTATTAAACAGCCAAAAGACCTCCGAGTTAAACCTGGCGATCCATTGACTGAAACTTTGCTTGTGCTTCCTTTCCTTCTTTAGTTATTAACCTTACTGTATGCACAAAGTCAACTGGATTTGTTTTTATTTTTTCAGTCCAAATTTTCATGATTTTCCCAGACTTTTAGGTTGTAAAAGTTTGTGTTGAGGTGAGTTTAATTTCTGTGTAACTGTCCAAGTGATTGATGTAGACTAGGGTTAGTGAAGACCATTGCAGTAATATTTAAACCTTTTCCTCTGTATATTTTAGGAATTTGATGGAGATGTTTAGCCAAAACTTAGTTATTTTCTGGTTGTAAGAATTATTTATTTATTGTAGTTTAATGACACTTTCAACAGCCAGGGTCACCTCATGTCAGACAGTTTTTTGGTTCGGAAGAAGCCGGAGTATCCAGACAGAACCACCGAACAATGGTGAGCAACTGTCAAACTCCCCAACATACTGATTCTACACAAGCAGGAATAGAATTGGTTGAAGGCAAGTGCACCATTGATGTGCAGTATGCCTTAGTACACAGCATTATTGTGTCCCCATGTGGGCAATCAGAATTAAGTGCCTTGCCCAAGGACACAACGCAGTCACCCTTTGTGGGGATCGGACCGTGGACGTTTTGGGTTGAAGTTCAATGCTGTAACCACTGAGCCACTGCGCTCCCAGTTGTACGAATGAACATTTAGGTCAGCTTTTATGCACATTGTGGTGCCTTAATTTCGGATTACTGTGATTCAGTTCTATAAATACTGAGTACTTATTAAAACCATAATTACCATTTATCTGTTAATTGCATATATATTTTTACTTACGGCTCATTGTCTATATATCCAATAAAATCCAAACTGTGAATTGCTTACTGGTTATGGAACACATACCTGTTAATATATATATTAATAAGCCAGCAAATAATTAGAGTTCTGTCATGGTCATTGCAGGTACAATTTGCATGTTTTAACAGCTAACCCCAATTCACTTGTGCTTGATATAATGGCCAGTACAATATCTTGTAATTGAGTATCATTTTATGTAAACATACATTTTAGAAGAACACTTTTTATATTTCAAAACTTTATGGTCACCAAAAAATTTTCAGAGGAGCACATACAGTACGTGGAGAGTGGATTGTAACTAAATCACCCATGGAGTGGAGTTATCACCCAATCTATAACTTTCAAATTTTGTACATATCGACAAAAAACACAAGCAATGTTTCAGCCAATGGACCTCCGGGTTAAACCCGGAGGTCCATTGGCTGAAGCTTTGCTGGTGCTGGTTATGCTTTGCAACAAATTTGCAATTTTTCCTCAGGTGGAATCTCCACTCTGCAGGTGATTTAGTGATAATACACTCTCCATGTACTGTAGTTATCATTTTGCACAGTCGGTCATCTATCCTTCTGTTCATCTGTTCATCCATTCTGAATATGGCTTGTCCACAAAAATGATTCAATGGACAGATCTTGTTTGTATTTCACACAAAAATTGCTCATGATTCAAGGGGTGTGAAATGACCTTGGCCCAAGAAATACTTTTAACTCAAGATGATCATAAATTCAAGGTCAAGGTCACAAACCATTCATGTGTTATAACTTTGTCCGTTCCTTAAAAATTGATTCAATGAGCAGTTCTTGATTATACTTTTCATAATACTTGATCATGACTCATGGGTGTGTCATGACAGACTTCAAACACAAAATTATTTATAGGCTTGTATTTTTTATTTTGATCATATCTACACATAAAATTAACATATGTATGTGTACATGTTATGATGTAATAACTGAACATGCTACAGAATTCCTCCTTGGAATTTAGGAAAAAAGTGACCAGCTGAATTTGATAGACATATACTAACAATGCTTTGCCACTCATGGTGACAGGTAGACTTAATTTAGAATATTTCCTGGCTCAAATGAATCAATCAAAATTCTACCTCATACAGCCCCATACAAGATCTCCTGCCCATTGATGTAATGCTGCTTCACACAGAGAAATAAATAAAACAAGCTATTATTAATTAAAATAGAATATGTTTTCATTTTTAGCTTAACTTGACAAAGTCAAGACAAGCTATTGCCATCACGCGTGCGGAAGTCTGTGAGTCTGTTCACATTTTCCTTTAGCATGTGCTACACCCCGCAGTTCTTGTGTGATCGTCACGAAATTTCATATGCAGGTTTGGGGTCATGTCAAGATGAGAACGTCCCCTTTTGGTCGCGGTCGGTCAACCGGTATGGCTGCCCGAGGCCAAAACCTGAAAACCATTAGCACAGTCTACAGGTCGTATTTATGAAGGGATTTCATTGTAACTTGGTAGGATGCCTTTGTACAATGCCTAGATGAGAACGTCCCCTTTTGGGCATGATCTGTCAACCGTGATGGCTGCCCAATCCTGAAACCCCAAAACTTTTAGCACAGTCTGCAGGTCATGTTTAATATGGAGGGATTTCATTGTAACTTGGTAGGATGACTCCTTATGATGTCTAGATGAGAATGACCCAATTTGGGCATGATCTGCCATCTGTGATGACTGCCTGAGCCCAAAACCCGAAAACCTTTAGCACAGCCTACAGGTCATATTTATTGAGGAATTTCAATGTAACTTGGTGGGTTGACTTCATATAATGTCTGGATCAGAAAGTCCCCTTTTGAACGTGATTGGGAAATTGTGACGGCTACAGGGGCCCGAAGCCCGAAAACCTTTAGCACAGTCTACAGGTCATATTTATGAAGGGATTTCATTGTAATTTGGTAGGATGACTCCAAATAATGTCTAGATGAGAACGTCCCATTTTGGTCGCGATCATTCAGCCTTGATGGGTGCCCGAGCCCAAAAACCTTTAGCATAGGCAAAAGGTCATATTTATGGAAGGATTTCATTGTAACCTGTTAGGTTGACTCCATATAATGCCTAGATGATGACATCCCCTTTTGGTCATGATTGGTCAACTGTGATGGCTGCAGGTGCCCGAAGCCCAAAAACCTTGAGCACAGTCTACAGGTCATATTTATGAAGGGATTTCATTGTAACTTCGTAGGATCACTCCAGATGATGGCCAGATGATATTGTCACCTTTGGTTGCGATCATTCATCCAGGAGGGCTGCCCGAGCCTGAAGCCCAAAAACCTTTAGCACAATCTACAGGTCATATTTATGAAGGGATTTCATTTAACTTGGTAGGTTGACTTCATATAATGTCTAGATCAGAACGTTTCCTTTTGGACACGATTGGGCAACTGTGACGGCTACAGGGGCCCGAAAACCTTTAGAACATTCTACAGGTCATAATTGTGAAGGGATTTCATTGTAGCTTGGCAGGATGACTCCAAATAATGTCTAGATGACAACATCCCCTTTTGGTCGCAATCATTCAGCCTTTATGGCTGCCCGAGCCCAAAGACCTTTAGCATAGTTTATAGGTCGTATTTATGGAAGGATTTCATTGTAACTTGATAGGTTGACTCCATATAATGCCTAGATGATGACATCCCCTTTTGGTCGTGATTGGTCAACTGTGATGGCTACAGGTGCCCGAAGCCTGAAAATCTTGAGCACAGTCGACAGGTCATATTTATGAAGGGATTTCATTGTAACTTTGTAGGATCACTCCAGATGATGCCCAGATGAGAATGTCCCCTTTTGGTTGTGATCATTCAACCATTATGGCTGCCCGAGCCCGATGCCTGAAGACCTTTAGCACACTCCACAGGTCATATTTATGAAGGGATTTCATTGTAACTTGGTAGGTTTGACTTCATATAATGTCTAGATGAGAACGTCCCCTTTTGGACACGATTGGGCAACTGTGACAGCTACAGGGGCCCGAAGCCCGAAAACCTTTAGACCATCTACTGGTCATAATTGTGAAGGGATTTCATTGTAGCTTGGTAGGATGACTCCAAATAATGTCTAGATGAGAACATCCCCTTTTGGTCGCAATCATTTAGCCTTGATGGCTGCCCGAGCCCAAAACCCCCAAACCTTTAGCATAGTCTATAGTTCATATTTATGGAAGGATTTCATTGTAACCTGTTAGTATGACTCCATATAATGCCTAGATGATGACATCCCCTTTTGGTCATGATTGGTCAACTGTGACAGCTTCAGGGGCCCTAAGCCCAAAATCCTTGAGCACAGTCTACAGGTCATATTTATGAAGGAATTTCATAGTAACTTCGTAGGATCACTCCAGATGAGAATGTCCCCTTTTGGTTGTGATCATTCAACCATGATGGTTGCCCGAGTCTAAAGCCCAAAAACCTTTAGCACATTCTACAGGTCATATTTATGAAGGGATTTCATTGTAACTTGGTAGGTTGACTTCATATAATGTCTAGATGAGAACGTCCCCTTTGGACACAATTGGGACACTGATGGCTACAGTGGCCCGAAGCCCGAAAACCTTTAGCGCAGTCTACAGGCCATATTTATGAAGGGATTTCAATGTAACTTGATAGGATCACTCGTTTTTGAATAATTTCACTGTAACTTGGTAACTTTCGTTAATATACGTTAACTGTGAGGGCCACATACATTAACTGTCAGGTCATATTAACCTACCCCTCAGCTCTTTAGTACAGTGTACACCTCATATTATTTTTATCAGAAACATGGCATACAGGAAACAGAAATGAACATATTCCCAATTATCACAATTCTTGTCTTATTTCATAATCCTTTCATAAACATTGAACATTATCCTTTTCATCAAACACAGCACACAAGTTAAGCTACAGTGTCATTGACACTTTCATTGGAATTCACTAAACAAAACCTTGCCACAATCCATTGCAATAAGGGGTCATAAGCTTAGTTTAAATGTGTTTTGATAATATTACTGGCTGGTTTTGGCCATTATGTTGGGTTTTGCGTAAAGAGTTGCTATTGATGAGATTTACAATAAGGCTGTACAGTGCACAGGGTTAGTTACTTAGTTTATAATGAAAATTATTTATAACCAGTAGTGTTGAAACGGTTAGGGATTTTCAGGAGTCGACTAGTCGACAGATGTAATCAAATACTAGTCGATTAGTCGGACCCCTCCCAAAATGTTCCATTTCTGTGCCTACAGTATGAAATGGGCAGTGTGGCATCGATATTTTCATAAGTTATGAGTATCCACAAACTCGGCGTGTCAGAACGTAATGTTCAAATGCTAAACTGACACAATTGAAAGTGGTTAGTCATATATTTACTTTGCTTAAGCAGTTGTGTTTGGTCACTTATAAACCAATAAACGGGTAGCTTACTGGCTCATATCATAACATGGGTTTTTAAAATCAGCTGTTCACCATGCATACACAAAACTCAAAACGAGGCTATTCACCGAGATTCTACACCGGTGCTGTTATAGTGAAACCTTTGAATAGAACATGATCTACATGTCAAGATGTCAATATCACATTTGTCCCAGGTTCTGTCATTCCCTACCAAGTAGTCCCTGACCCTCATTGATTGTGCTCACATCAAAGGCAAATGCGGCACGTGCCACAGGCACAGTGACAAGTTAGTTGTATCACTCAGATGAATTGCATCACAGCAAAATAAACAAGGTCAAGGTCGCAGTTGGCACTGTATGTAATCAACGATTCAACATAAAACAATGAAACCGCGGAGACACTTGTCTTTGAAGTTTGAGACTTTGAGTTCAGTTCGGGTCACCAAGATCGCCCCACAGACTGTCGGCAGTGGCAATCATCAACGCAACAATGCATTGAGGCTTTAACAAATTAATCATGTGTCCCGATAACGTTCAACGGCACTGATGACCTGATTGCATGGAGGTGGTGGTTTTTCCCGACTAATCGACTAGCAGATTTTGGGATCGACTAATTTAATAATCGCGTCGACTCGGATTAGTCGGATAATCGTTTCAACACTAATAACCAGAAAGTTTGACTAATTTTAACCTGTCCATTTCTCATTGTGAAGAGTAGGTTTCTGCCTCATCCAGGCTCAAGGCATCCAGGTAGGTCTGGGTGGGACAAACATAAGGTTGCAGAGATTGTGTTATTACATGTATCTAATTTTGCGTGTATTCTCTGGTGATGATATGTGTACCACATCAGTGATATACAGTTTAACTCTCAGAAGCCGGGGAATCAGAATGAATTTATTGAACATGACATTCCGCGAAAAACTTAAAGTAAAGCAGGTGCTTGTAGTCAAGTGTTGTCTGCCTGAAAAGGCAGACAACACTTGACTAGAAGCACTTGCTCAGTGTTTAATTCTCTCCAGCCCAAAGATAGCCGAACCGTCACAGCCAGATTACCTGCCGTATTATGCCACAGGCAAGAAAACTCGACTCCCACCTTCTACTCAACTCAACTCTTAACCTGCTGAGTGTTTTCAAGGTATTTTTCATAAAATCTAGTCATGGCTGCTGTGAAGCAGCCATGACTAGATTCATTGAAAAATTCATCTAAATTTAATTCAAGAAATAATTGACAAAAAAGTTTAACATTCAATTTACGCAGGAAAAATTTGATTAAATATGCGCAAATTATACTCATTTCAGTGCCAGAGACATTCTGTCCTAGGCAGCTATATCAGCCAGCAGCATGCAAGGAGTTAACAACATCTATAAGCAGTTCAGTATAGTGATTACAAAAGTTGACAGAGAATTGTGTTCAGATTGCATCTGACTCTCTATGCTTTTTTTCCTCACACACTAAAATCTTACCTGTCAGAAAATAAGTATGACAACGTTAAATCTTTGATGCTATGTATGTTTGTTTTTGGGAGATTCATCCTGTTTTTGGGGAAATTCAGTCTTAGTTTAGCAAAATTTTATTCATGAAATCTCAAACCACTGATGTGTACATGTATGTGTGTCGTGATTTGATCGCAATCTGATTGTGAAAAATAACACTTTTGTGATCACAGCATGGTTTATTCTTTTACTGCCCAGCACTGGCGGGGGGTCATTACTCCCCCTCCTCTCACAAGGGATAAAACATCCAGTACAGTCGCTGTGAACCGGTCGTAATCCACGCGTGGGCAGTGATGTCCATGCATGCGTTTACCAGGTAATAAAAATCATCAGCAGCAAAGTTTTAATTAACGAAGCACCGGGTTGTACCCGGTGCTTCATTAATTAATTTTTTAATGATTATTCCCATCATTAGTGTTTGGAATCTAATATTATTGCGTCCGTGAATATATTGCCCGCCGTGGAAAATGACCAGTACACGGCGGCCATACTGTACCCAACCTGTTATGGCCAAATTGCTATTGTATAAGTGTATAAAGTGAACGTGATTTGATGTGAATATTAATGTGTAATACATGTAAATTTGTATGCTTTCCAAGTTTGAAATTATGTATTCATATTACTTGCACGTATTTTTGAGTCAGAGTTCAGAGCTTAAAATTCTCTTTAGAATCAGAATCGATTCTCGCAAATGATTCTAACCAAGAAAACACTGAAAATCAACTGTCATTCTCAAAATTTCATTTGCTTCTCATCATAGGTTCAAAAAGTGTCCTTAAAAGCCATGAGAATTCTGCTTTATTTTGTCTCCCTCATAATAAGGTAACTCTTTTGACTTAGCAGTAGTATCTGGTGAAGTCTTGGCTGCCTGCATAGGCAGCCAAGGCTTCGCAATATAGTACTGCTAAGTCAAAGAGTTACTTTATTATAAGGGAACAGGGACAGAACAAGGGTTGATTTGATGCCTGTTACAGGTATGGGCGCCCAAACTCTGGATACCAAATGTTCCCAAATTCCTGCAGGAAAATATCATTCAACTTTGAAATCCACCAGTTTGAAGCAATTATTTCCAATATTTAGTAGAAATATCTGTATTAAGGCATCTCAATTTATCAGGGGATATCTTCAATTGAAAAACAGAGGTGTCTCCAAAAAAGTCCTGGATCTGTCCCTGAAAACAAGAAACCTATATAAATTGGAACTTGGCTCTTGAGAGTTAAACTCTTGTCAATATACGGTATAAATATGAGGTTTGTTTTATAAATATGAGGTTTGTTTTTACCAGAGATTACGAACTGGTTGCACTCACAAGGACAAAGGTACAACAGTACACTCAAATTCTAAATTAGGAACTTACAGTTAAAACTAGAAGTCCTGTCATGAAATGCGCACAAATAGCATGTTGATATGCGCGTTAATGTGCGCGTTGTGGCCCAAGTAAAGCTACCAAATTCTGTACATATGGCCTGTGCACAAGCAATGTTTCAGCCAATGGACCTCCGGATAACCCGGAGGGCCATTGGCAGAAACATTGCATGTATTTGCTATGAGTAACCAGGAGAACCTGCCGTGCTTTGGATGCCATTCGATATGGCAATTGCGCGCAATTCCAACGCGCAATTAAGCCTACATAAGCGCAATATTCATGACAGGACTTCTAGTTTTAACTGTAACTGGTAGAGCGCTAAATTATTTTTGGTCCTTAAAATTTCTTTGTGCATTTTTGCCTTGTTATAATTTATGGGAGAGTGCCAGTAGGCCAGTAGGCACTCTCCCATAAATTGTAACAAGGCAAATCCTAACAGATAAAATAATATCACTTCAAAGATAATATGAAGCACATCCTCAGAATATGAAGCCTTTAAATTGCAGTAACGGCACTAAAGAATAAAGCCCAAATATGGGCTTCCAGCACTCTACCAGTTAATATTGATTCTCGCAGCAGTAGTTCATGACAACCAGAACTGATTCTCGTGAATCAAGATGAATTTTAAGACCTGGAGTTTACGTTTGTGTTGTGTACTGTGATCACAAAAGTCTTTTTGCAATCAGATCACGATTCAATTTTGACTCAATTTACGCAGTATTTTATTCAACAAATCGGGAGCGCGGTGGCTCAGTAGGTAGAGGTGCAGGCTGCAAGCCGAGAGGTCCTCGGTTCAAATCTCACCTGCGGCAACCGCGTTGTGTCCTTGGGCAAGACACTTCATCTCCATTGCCTGCGTGGGGGCACGATGACGCCGTGTACTAAGGCGTACTGCACGTCGATGGTACGCATGTCTTCAACCAATCTAACCCTGTCTGTGCTGCAGAGGGGAGTTACGATGTTGGGGAGCTGGCAGCTGCTCGTCGTTGCTCGGTGGTTCTCTCTGGGTACTCCGGCTTCCTCCACCCATAAAACTGTCACAGTCATGATTAGCCATTGTGCATAAATATGTGACCTTAAACATCAATAAATAAATATTCAACAAATCTCTGTCAATTGGTGTAAAAAAAAAGCCACTTACACCAGGCAGTCAAGATTTCACGAATGAATTTTTCTACAATCCAGATCACATCAAGAAAAACAAAAATACCATCTCAGATTCAATATTTCAATATTTCTTTTTGACAATATTGAGCAGACCATGAAATTCTCTGTCCCAAGGTTTGCACAGAGCCTTGAAAGTCCTTGAATTTCCCTTTTGTATTGAAAAGTCCTTGAATCCCTTTTTGGCCTTGAAAAGTACTTGGAAAAATTACCATCAGCATTGCAAAACACTTGAATTTCCTATGAATTTACCCCTTAGTTTCCTATGTGGCCCCAAACCGCCACTTTTATATTGCCTTGAAGCAACAATGATGTGGAACAACTGCCAAGTCACCTGCATGTGTGCAACTGTATAAACATATTCTGTAGTAGCTACATGAAAAATTAATTTGAAGCCTTAAGGGTTAAGAAACAACCTTACAGGCATGCAAATTTCTGGCATGCTCTTTTACAGTGCAAAATGTATGTTCTTGAAAAGCTGTCAAATGTCCTTGAAATGTCCTTGAATTTGATCTTACCTTGCCTGTATGAACGGTGTGTCCACTTTTGTCATCACAGTTCTTGATGTATGAAAACAAAGCAGATTTTGATTACAAGTATAGTTTTCCTGATGCACCTTTCATTTTTACTAACATCATGGTGATAACTCGCTAGCACAACCAATTTGTGTCTTTGAAACATGGGTATAAATGAATGATTAAACTTGACTTTATCACCATATTGTTGTAGTCACGATTAGCCATTAGGGCTTATATTTCGTCTAAATTTGTGAGAATCGATTTGGATTCTCATGAAAATTGTTGCGAGAATACATACAGGTCTACTATGAGTGTCCCAGGATCCCATGATGCCACCAAGGTTGAACCACTGTTGTATACTGATAACACATGTTAACCTTTTACCCAACACACTGTTTTTAATTTTTAAAACTAAGTTTGATAATTTTTAAACAATAAATAATAAATAAATGATAAAATAATTACATGAACAATATTTACCAATAAAATCTTACAAATATGGCTGTCGTTGGAACCGGCTCAATGAGCCGGTTCCAATGACAGCCATATTTGTAAGGTTTTATTGACAAAGTGTCAGGATATTTCAGGTCATGTTAGCCTTCTATTGGTTAATTTGTTGCCGCTGTGTTAGTTAAAGGGTTAAATTGACACAATTTTTTTCACGTGAATCCTAGCAGAGGTGCAGCAAGAATCTACATGGATTCTTGCCGGTTTTATTGCACGAATCTTTGTGCGAATTAATTCTCGGATTCTCGTCGAAATATAAGCCATGAGAAACATGACTTTAATTCTTAACTAGCTGAGCATTTGGAAAATTGTTTTCATCACATCTAGTCATGGCTGCTATGTAGCAGCCATGACTAGATTTGATAAAAAGTTCATCTAAATTTAACATCAGAAATCATTGCTCAAGAAGTCTCTTCAATTTATAGGTGCAAATTTTGTTAAATGTGCCCAAATTATATTTATTTCAAAGGTAACAGATTTCATGATCTGGGCAGGAATATCCGCCCACAGCATATAAGGAGTTAAACACTAACAAATAAATAAATACATGTTTTTGTGGCATGTAATTTTTATTTGTGGCCTAAAAGGTTAAAAATCTGTTTCTCCGGCCCTCCTGCATGGTCATTGTGGCTGCCGCATGCTCTCTTTTTATAACCAATGCAAAGTTAAAAAAATAAAAATTAAATGGTTTATATCTATTATTTTACCAAAGTTATTAGAATTAATAAAATTTGCCCCTTGAATGCAACAAGGCTTTGCAATGCTTTAGCATTGCAAAGCCTCCTTGCACTCAAGAGACGAAATACACCACCACCCATGCTATTCTGTAGATTATGAGGCCTAAAACATAAAAGAAACCAATAAAATGAACTTTTGATGGGAAAGAAATAATTACAAAAATAAAATATAAAATAAAATACCACCTGCCCACATGCAATTTTACAAAAAATGGTCTAAGAAGCAAATGATCTACATTGTGTGACTTATGCTGCAAGAACTTATTTGCAGTTTTGTCTGTTAATCGTGTTACGTATTGGCAAAGGGTTAAAGGGTATTGCATCTGTTATATCACTTCTTGTGCCAAATATTGGTGAAGTGTTTGCATATACTTAAATTGAAGTGTACTTATGTGTTAGTGGGTTTTCTATGCACTTAGTTATTGTTTTAACCTGTGTAAACTTTAGAATTTTCATATTTGATGTGGTGCAAACAATATCTTGTTCATAGGTAGTTGTTTTCTATCAGTTACATGTAACCCTCTACACACTCATATCAAAATATTGATATTTTAAGTTGAACATTTTTCCCCAAATGCAACTACAGTTGAAACTAGCAGTACTATGACTGTATTGTTCACTATTTTGAAGTATTTATTTATTAAGGTTTAACAACACTTTTAACAGCCAAGGTCATGTCATGTTGGTGACTGTTTTATGGGTAGAGGAAGCTGGAGTACCCGGAGAGAACCACTGAGCAATGACGAGCAGCTGCCAGCTCCCCAACATCGTAACTTTGCACTGTAGCACAGGCAGGGTTAGATTGCTTGAAGACATGTGCACCATCGACGTGCAGTACACCTTAGTACATGGCATCATCGTGCCCCCATGTGGACAATATGGGTTAAGTGGGGGCAAGGTGGCATTGCGGTAACCGGTTCTCGTTAAATCACCGAAGTTAAACAACATCGAGCCCGGTTAATCCTCGGATGGGTGACCGTCTGAGCGATTGATTCAGACTCCCGCACTGTGTCCTTGGGCAAGGCACTTAACCCCCATTGTCCACATGGGGGCAGGATGACGCTGTGTACTAAGGCATACTGCACGTTGATGGTACGCATGTCTTCAACCAATCTAATCCTGCCTGTGCTGCAGTGCGGAGTTACGATGTTGGGGAGCTGGCAGCTGCTCGTCGTTGCTCGGTGGTTCTCTCCGGGTACTCTGTCTTCCTCCACCCGTAAAACTGTCACGGTCATGATTAGCCATTCGTGCATAAGTATGTGACCTTAAACTCCAATAAATAAATAAATAAATAAATAAATAAATAAATAAATAAATAAATAAATAAATAAATCAGGGTTAAGTGCCTTGCCCAAGGACACAACGCAGGAGTCCGAATCGATAGCTCAGATGGTCACCCATCCAAGTACTAACCGGACTCGATGTTGCTTAACTTCGGTGATCTGACGAGAACCGGTTACCACAATGCCACCGGCCCTCACTATTTTGAAGTAATAGCATGCTGAGTAAGTGCACTTTTGCACCTGTCAAACTGCACAATTCGTGCAATTCAATTCCTGTAGAAAAACAGTGCTCCCACCCCTGTCCACTTCAATACAGTGGAGCCCACTTAATTGGATATCTTTTAATTGTATATCCCTGTTAATTGAATATAATTTTCAAACACAAAACCATTTGCCATACCTTCAGTACAAATTTGATCTGTTGATTGCATATGGGTTGTAGAGTAAACTCCTGTTAATTGTGTATAAATTTTTGTAATATGTTGAAAAAATTACTGTGACACGCACCAAATTCCCCTTATTTATCAACATTTTTGGCCCCAATACATCCAATACAGGCATTTATTCTATTATATCTTGTTTGACAGAGCTCTATGAGCTCTGTCAAACAAGATATAATAGAATAAATGCTCAGTTTACCTCCAGAACACAAGAAACTGACCAAATCCCTGTTAATTGTATACTCCTGTTAATTGAATAATTTTCACTGGCAAAATGGATATTCAATTAAGAGGATTCTATTGTATTAGTAAATAGAGATCAATTACATTATTCCTAACCTCAACTGGGAGTCTTATGTAATGATGTAAATATATATTAAAATTTTACTGCATGCACAGAATAAAGAGGGTGGATTACTACCGAATCACAGCACCATTTCTGCTCTTTATAATTTGTTCACAACACCACAAGAAATACTTGCAAACATTCATCACATGGACCACTGGATGCAACCCATTGGTCCATGTGATGGAAGCTTGCAAGTGTTTCTTGTGTTTTGTCCTCAGAAATTGTAAATAATTACTAAGTGAAAACTCTATCCCACAGCGATTTAGTAGTAACCCACCCTCCACATACTGCAGACTCAGTATTTTTTTTTCTGTTTGAACGGTTCAGTTCATGATTTCACTACCAGCCTCACTAATAGGGCATTATATTTTGCATTGCACAGCACAAACACTCTTGTGTATTTCGGACAACCGATACATCATTCTTATGCAGTAAGGAGCGTTCCCCGTGGGAACCCCGGGAAGTAAGCAGCACTTGTTTACTGTGGTAAACCAGTTCCGCTTTACTAGTAAAATAGGACCCAGTCACCAATGCTTGGGGTGAAAGTCCTCTAAAATGGGCAACATGTTGATCAACGATTGACTAAACTTGACTTCATCTCCATGTTGTGTCACGATTAGCCATAGTGCATAAATATGTGACGTTAACCATCAACAAACAAACAAACAAACAAACAAACAGTAAGGAGCGCAGTAACTAATGAGCATTTTCTGTGCTAATTGTGACAGGACTTCTAGTTTCAACTCTAAGGAAAAGTAGAAAAATTTTTTTTTATGATTATTGCACCACTTTTTCCAGTCTGTTCTGTTTGTTGCATCATACTACAAACATCTTCCATTATACCTTCAGAATAAGTTTGTTTCTACTTCACATGTACAACAATTAATTAATCAGATTTTAGCAATCCCTCCCACTTATTGTAATTTCTTGATTTTCTGTTCTCAGATGGTTGCCTTTCATTGATCCTTTACAAGGAAATGGAATGGGAAAAAATTACAGTACCAGTCAAAATAGGTTATTAAGCTTACCGAAATTAACTTTTTGTCTTAATATTTCCCTCTTATTTACTCAAAATTGAACAGGCACCAAAAAGTCCCCCAAGAAAATTGAGCAGGTATCATACTGACCCAGATATAAGACCATAATAAAAAATAAGCCCACCTACCAACTTTTCATGCCCTTGGGCAAGGCACGTCACCACGATTGTCAACATGGGGGCACGATGACCTTGTACTAAGGCATACTGCACATCAAGAGTGCACATGTCTTCAACCAATCTAACCGTACATGTGATGCTGTGTGGAGTTACGATGTTGGGAAGCTGGCAGCTGCTCGGTGGTTTCTCCGGGTACTCTGGCTCCCTCCACCCATAAAACTGTCACCGACACGATATGACCTTGGCTGTTAAAGTGTCGTTAAACCCTAATAAATAAATAAATACCAACTTTTCAGACTTATGATTACAGAGTTACCTCCTTGTAAATAAACACAGAGACTGACGATGTAATGACAACATCGATGACAGCAATGCTGGTACATGTAAGTTGCTACATCGAAAAACAATCCCTTACCCAATGCTTGTGATATCAAAATTTAATATTTTTAGTCGAGTTGTGACGAAGTCAAACTCGACTTATAGTTTGATGAATGGCGGGTGGGTGGGCGGTTGGCCAGTTGGGCGGGCGGGCTTAAACAATTGGTTTCTGGATGATAACTTGATAATGGTTCAACCCATGTACATGAAACTTCATAGGTAGGTTGGTACTTGCTTGGTCAAAGGTCAAGGTCACAGTGACCTTGAACAAAGTAAATTGTAAACAATTGGTTTCCAGATGATAACTTGACTACGGTTCAATCCACATTCATGAAACTTCATATGTAGGTTGGCCTTCGTGAGAGGAAGAACCCTATATATTTTGGACTCACTAGGTCAAAGGTCAAGGTCACTGATCCTGAACATAGTAAATCAAAACAATTGGTTTGCAGATGATAACTTGATAATGGTTCGACCCATGTTCATGAAACTTTATAGTTAAGTTGGCATCATTGAGAGGAAGAAGCCTATTTATTTTGGACTTGCTAGGTGAAAGGTCAAGGTCACAGTGACCTTCAACATAGTAAATCGTAAACAATTGGTTTCCAGATGATAACTTGATAATGTTTTGACCCATGTTCATGAAACTTCATAGGTAGTTTGGCATCAGTGAGGGGAGGAACCCTATTTATTTTGGACTTGCTAGGTGAAAGGTCAAGGTCACAGTGACCTTCCACATAGTAAATCGTAAACAATTGGTTTCAGGACGATAACTTGATAATGGTTTTACCCACATTCATGAAACTTCATAGGTAGGTTGGCCTTGGTGAGTGGAAGACCCCTATTTATTTTGGACTCACTAAGCCAAAGGCCAAGGTCACAGTGACCTTGAACATAATAAATCATAAACAATTGGTTTCCAGATGATAATTTGACAATGGTTCCACCTACAATCATGAAACTTCATAGGTAGGTTGGCATTGGTGCAAGAAAGAGCCCTATTTATTTTGGAATCACTAGATCAAAGGTCAAGGTCACAGTGACCCTTCACATAGTAAATTGTAAACAATTGGTTTCTGGACGATAAGTTGATAATGATTAAAGTCACTTTTGTGCTGTCACAACTCGACATTGAATCGGTGATCCTATCGGCATTTTAATTATTTTTTTTCCAAATAGTTTAGAAAATTTCAACAAACCATATCATGTGATGGGATTGTGACACCTTGAGCTCATTCCAGTGAGTGGTCACATAATATGGTTGTGTTATGCCCCCTCCAATTTTGGCAAAGGGTATTAAGAGTTACCTTTTTCCATCCGTATGTATATCCAAACGTATGTCTGAACGCCCACCCCAAGTGTGGTTTCCGGTTGATAACTTTAGTTTGACTGAACAAAATGAAATAAACTTTTGTACATAGGTTTATAACCACATAATATAGGTTAGGATTGATAGTGGGCATGGTACAATATTTTGTGGCAGAGTTATGGGCCTTTTCCAACTTAGAAGACATGTTGATATTGTTTTTTGGATGATGTGACTTTAGTTTGACTGGATAAAATGAAATAATTTAATCATTTGCCCCGCCTCTGCTTTTGATTGGTTGAAAGCATACAGCGTGAAAGTCGCCAAAATCGTATAAACCAAATCACGTCATGATTTGGAATGTTGCTACACGTTCACACATCCGACCCAACTTTGAAGACTCTGGAAGCCCCGCCCACTCAATCCAATTGTCACCGTGAGGGCCTGACGGCAGACTGACAGATGGATAACAAGCTTATAAACAAAGATCAATGATCGATTTTTCATTGCCTCCAGTCAGCGAGAATATAATGATAATTTCTCAGGAACAATTGAATTTCATAAAATATACTGAAGTGGGAGACGAATAAAAGATCATATACCCAAACATGACTTTGGGGGGAACTTAAAAAAAATGTTTTTAATGATATTGTTACGTGACTTGCTAAATATCTGTTGTCTGCGATCGAAAATCAAAACAACAAACAATTTGACAATGATTGTCATGACCTGTTTGTGGCACACTTTCCTGAGTTTGACTGTTGTCTTTTGTGAAAATTAAAAGTTTTTCGTTCATCTACACATAGTTTTTATATTTTAATTTTACAGCTGGATTAAATTATAAGAAATAACTGTTGTTTTCCTTCGGTTTATGCGATATACATGTAAACCAAAAATTTTCAGCACAAGCTTAATCATAACTCGCTACACGAGTTATGAAGCTTGTGCTGAAAATTTTCGGTTTATATCGCATAAACCGAAGGAAAACAACAGTTATTTCTTAAATAAACTTTTGTTGGGATTGATGATGGGCTTGGTCCGAGATTTTGTGGCAGAGTTATGGCCCTTTTCCAACTTCGAACATAAAGCTGGGGCATTAGTGTCCCATGGACACATTTTTCTTGTTGAAATTGTTTTACACTCTTTTTTTTTACCACTATTCATTTTGTAAATTTCGAGGACAAATGAAACCGATTTGTTGGGTAAAGTAATCCTTGTTATAGAATTAACCTAGTCACCTAAAAACTTTGTGTCCAAATTGCAGGAGAAAAACTGCTTGATGTATTTGGCTGTTGGGTCGACTCACCCATTGGGAATTCTTTCAGTCACCTGATGCAGCAGTCCTCTTCTATATGAGTATTCTAAAGTTTAGATTCTAATTTTTCTTCAGCGGTTAATTGGATAATACATTAAGACACTTACATGGACTGATATGCTGTACAGAAAAAAGTACATGAATAAGGCCACACAAAGTAGATTTTCTGTTTCTCAGGCCATTATTTGTGAAATTGCATGCGTGCGAGCGGTTTTTTATTTTATTTTTTATTTCAGTAATTACTTCTTTGCCATCAAAAGTTCATGTTCTTGGTTCAAGTTTTAGGCCTCATAATCTACAGAATAGCATGGGTGGTGGTGTTTTTCATCCCTTGAGTGCAAGAAGGCTTTGCAATGCTAAAGCATTGCAAAGCCTTCTTGCACTCAAGGGACAAATTCATCAATTTTTTTAACTTGGGTAAAATATCAGACACAAACCATTTAATTTTTATTTTTTTAAAGTTTAAATGGGTTATAAAAAAAGAGTATGCGGTAGCCAAAATGACCATGCGGGAGGGCCTGAGAAACAGATTTTTTATTTTTTTAGACCTAAAACACAATTTTAATGAAGGTAACCATTAGTTGTACTGAAAAAACTTATGCACAACTAGGGATGACACTTGCAAATATTTCTTGAATAACTAAAATGTTAATTTTTAGTTGAACTTGACAAAGTCAGGCTAAGCTATTGTCATGGTAAGTACGGGTGTCTGTGGGTCTGTAGGTCAGGTAGTTTGTCTGCAATATGTTCAGCATGGGCTGCAGCCTGTGCATGTGTTGTTCTTTTCCGATCATTACCAATTTTCAAATGCATGTTCAGGTTTACAGGCCTGGCAATATAGAAAATCAAGGAGTGCAAAACAGTTGTCCTCTTCAGATTGCTTGGGAGTGCAGTTCCACCTGAAATTTTCAATGCAAAAACTTGTCTGCTATTTTGGTTACATTCACTTCAAGGTATTAATATTGTGACTGAAAAATTGTACTACATTCAGCTACATCATCATTAGTGGAAACATTGGCACACACATCTTATTATTCAAAATGTTGCATTCAATTCTTATGTGACTGTCTTCTACATGTACACTCAAAATCTATCGAAATGCGACACAGAATGGGTCATGAATTATTGCGAATCAATGCAACATTTATGAATCGTCCCCTGAGTTCCAGTGTGTTCTCTGTGCCAATAGGCACAGAGAACACTTTGGAACTCAGGGAACAAAATAGATAATAGATTTTAAAGGCAGTCCCAAACAGGTCTGGCATTCCAGAAAATCAAGGGGTGCAAAAAATTGCCCTCCTCAATTTTTTCTAGACGTGCAGTAGGCGTGCAGCACTCCTACACTCCTAAAGAATGCCAGGCTTGGATTTATGCCAAGATGAGAATGTCCCATTATGGTCACAGTTGGCTACACACAATGGCTGCCACAGCAGCCATCTTGGACTTCTTCAGCGCAGGCTGCACATCATATAAATGCAGCAATTTTCTAGAAGCTCAGCAAGGTGACTTAGTATGATGTGTAGATGAGGGAGTCTTATATTGCTCATGGTTGGCCACCCATAATGGCCACCATGGTGACCATCTTGGATTTCTCTAGAACAGCATGTAAGTACAATTGAAACTGGAAGTCCTGTCACGATTAGCGCAGAAAATGCTTGTTAGCTGATGCGCTCCTTACTGCAGAAGAATGAAGTAGTCTGCAATACCCAAGAGCATTTGGGTTGTGCAATGCAAAATGTAATACCCTGTTAGTGAGGTCGGTAGTGAAATCACAAACTGAACTGATCAAACAAAAAAGAAAGAAATATTGAGACTATAGAATGTTGAGGGTAGATTCAAATGTGTTCAAATCAATTTTCTGGGTTCAAACGTTGTCTTCTTCACACCCACCTGCCGGAATCAATCAATATTTGGTATATATATGAGTTGATATTTGAGCTTCTTTTGCAAGTACAAATTTCAGCTTAGTGCAGTATGGGGAATATTCTTTAAAACTCTTCTTATTCATATCCACTAGTCAGAATCTCTTTATATTTGGTATTCAGTATCCTTGGTGGGGTGGGGGGAGGGTGGTGGTGTTCAGATTCAAGCATCTTTAAATAAAGTGCCTGGCTTCATATTTGGGTTCTGTAGTATTAACTAGCCATAGATGCTGAATGTAACATTAAATACTTCTTTGAACAACTTTCTCAGATGCGCAATTTAGTACTGAAATGGTTAATTGGCTAACCAGTTTGAAACCGGTTACTAACCTACCTAACCGATTTGAAAAAAAACGTCAGCCGGTTATCCGAAGTATCGATAGTGATCGTCATTCCACGGTTAAAATGTAGTAAATCTGCCATTTCTCCTTTGGGATAGATTACACCTCCAAGCAGCGCTGTACATGTATATATTGAGAAATAATCGACTTTAGCATTAAAGACTTTGCTAATAATCGGCAATTTCCATGAGTATTTAGTAACTGCAAAAACGAATCTGTGGTATGTATTAAAGCGAACATTGTGAAGTACTCGACATCGTTCGTTTGTACACACACTATGGAATAGTTTCTCAGAATACTGTTTTCCAATTCCCATAGTTTTGATCCCAGATTCGGTGAAATAATGGCTCTCGGTTAGTCGGTTGTGAAAATGTGCCAACCGTTTCAGCCCTAGTGCAATTAAGGTCCCAAGGGGCCTCCTGTTCTCTCCTTTTTTTTCTGAAAACAAGAAAGTCAGTAATTATGACCCAATTTACTTAACCCTTTACCCAACATAACGGCCAAAACCGGCCAGCGCTATTCACAAAAATCGCCAATTAATTTTCATTATTTTTTTCATTTTTTGTCTCAAAAGCATACGTTATGACCCCTCATTGGAACGAGCTCGTCGAGCTCGTTCCAATGAGGGGTCATAACCTATGTTTTTGAGACAAAAAATTAAAAAAATTAGTTATTCAAGAATGTTTTTTGCAAGTGTCGTCTGCTTTTGATGTTAGGTAAAGGGTTAACCCTTTGAGACTTTAATTATCCTGATGTTCAAACGTCACTGGGAATTCAGTTTCTTCAACCTTTTTCAAAATGCGATGTCAAACGTTGGAAAGTACGAATAACAAGATATTTTTCACATTAGTGATTAACTGGTTGAGGTCTAGATTATTCTTGGTGGTCTGAATTTGTTATTCAAAACTTGTTTTATTATAAATTATTGGAGAGTACCCACAGGTAAAGGGTTAAATGCATAAAATACATGTAAGCCTATATACAACCAAATAAATAAACCAATCAGGCATGTCAAAGTACCACCGGTACCAGCTTCACCAGTACCGAGATGGGACAGAACCCGGAACAAATCAACAATTGGATGACATATCGCAATCAGATGGTAGAAATTCGCACTTAAACTAACCCAGTCCCTTGAAGATCGCATGAAAAACATGGCACCGTGCCAATTATTCTGTGGTGATATCAAAGTAATCACGAAGCACGATAATCATGCTTTATGATTACTTTGATGTCACCACAGAATAATTTCTTTGAAGTAGCCGGTGACGGTGCTTTCATTGTCTTTAATGCAGCATATGAAATGTCAAAACGGTCGTCCTTATTGTGGCCGTGGTGCCGACAGAACATGCCCCTGTAGAGTGTTTTGATATGTTAATTCCAAAATACGTTAAAAGTACATGTACGTCATGCAAGTGTGCCATACACAATTATCAGTATGTTTACCCTCGTTCAGTTAGGAATTTCCTGATAAAAATAAGTTTATCCCTGTACCGGTGGGACAAAAGCTTCGGGTACCAGGACCGGTTGGAGCATGAGGGAACTGGCAGTACCGGTACTGGTTCAAGTACCGGTTGACATGCCTGAATCCAATTAACAGGTCAAAATTCAATTAATTAATTTGTGCTGAATACATAAAGCAATTAACCACTATCCAGTCAGTTTGAGGTTGTCATTTCATCAATATACAGTACAGTTGTCGTGGAATGGTCGTAATCCACGCATGGGCACTGGGCAGTGATGTCCATGCTTGCGTTTACCAGGTTATATAAAACATCATCATCAAAATTTTAATTAATGAAGCACCAGGTTGTACCCGGTGCTTCATTAATTAAATTTTTGATGATTATTTCTATAATTAGTGTTCAGAATCTAATATTGTTGCGTTTGTGGAAATATTGCTCACCCGTGGAAAGTGACCAGTCCACGGCGACCGTACTGTAAGAAATGTAGGATAGAAATGCACTCACAGTTATCCTGTACGACATTTCAGCTGGTTCTCTATAATACAGGTAAACTGTTGCTTTGTATTAAGTGCAAATGTATTTTATTCTTTGGCATGGGTTTATCATGTAATATAAATCATTTATGTGAATCCTTCCAATGTGCATTGTTTCAATGTTGCAAAGGAATTGTGTAGTTTATTGTATTTTGGGAGCATGCTAGTTTTTGTATTTCAAGATGAGAAGCATATGTTCATGATACTTATTATAATGATATAAGTTGAAACAATATGCTTTTGGTGGCTCGGTCTTAGCATACATTTACACTTGCAGGAATTATATTGGGTGTCTACAGGGGCTGGATATGGGACCAGTGCTGGAAATGATTCTGGTGTGAGTGCAATTGCTCCTGTCAGCACCCATGATTTATATTTTATGGGAGCTAAAAAAAAATATTGTGGAACACTAATATTCTGTGAGGGCATATAAATGTGTGTTGTTTTGAGAAAGCAGCTGTTTGTGGCCAGTGGCAAGTTACTGTCATAATTCATCAATTCCTTATACATTTAACCCTTTGAACACTAGTGGTATCTGCCATGCCAGTTCAATGGCAGCAATTAGAAGAGTCCATATTTATTATTTGGGGTAGACCAATCAATTATTTCAATATGCAGCCTCGGGGCTGCACGTTGAAAATACTGATTGGTCTACCCCACACATTTACTGAACAGCCATCCTATTTAATGATGTTACGACGTATCATGTTCCTGGCTAGAAAAGTGGTTTCTCGGGTTCAGAGGGATAAGGTTTCTGGTGTTTGGTGACAGTACTAGTATTCCCTCGAAAATTCACATACTAACATTTAACGGGGCAATTTACTCTCGTCTCTGATTTCGTGGGAGCTTAAAACTGCACCCGTCAATTTTGTTCATTTCCAGCACTGTGGGACCCATTCCCAATGGCATTTTGACATGATTTTTCCCAATTCAAACCCAAAATTTTCTATTATTATACCAGTAATTGTTATTGACCAATCAGCTTCAATATCTAATGACCGTATATGAGACTGTGTATCATCGAGCTGACCGTATATAGAGCTTATGTACAGTTAGTTCCAACATTTTGTTTTTGACATCCAATGCTCGCTTTGATATTTTTCCTAATTTCGCATGTTCAACAAACAACAAATAATTTCGCGTGTGTTTTTGTTGTGCAATGTTCAACTATAATACGTTTCTTCCAGTCTTTGAGAAATTTTAATAAACAAATGTAAATAAATACAATAAATAAACCACTAAAACGACATGTATAGAAGCCAACTGGCACTGCCTGAGACGAACTCAAGCGAGAATCCTAACCCAAATAATCTGCCCTTCTCAGTGCATGTAAATATTTTCGAGTTACTCCCCTTGGACTGTAAATTTTATCGCCTGTTTTGTTTTGATATGAATGATTGAACTTGAAGGTTGATTGATATCGAACATAAATTACACTTATGGCTGTGTCTCTTTCAAAGGACTTGCATAATAAATACGTTATGGGGCTTTCTGGGGGCGGATATGGTGTGATGTAAGGCTCGGCGAGATCAGTATTAGGCTCGGCCTTCGGACTCGCCTAATATTGATCTCACTTCGCCTTACATCACATCATATCCCACTGAAAGCCCCATAACTTATAATATCAGTCCTCATTCCCATCAAAATTTAATCCTTCTTGATACTCTTAGAGGCCTAATTTTAACTTTCATCACATATTTACTGCAACAAAACAGGTGCCTCAACAGGCAGTTTTTAGATACATTTGCAAGTTAGATCCCAAGAACCATGCCAGTTGTTTTTAGGCAAATCTTGGCTGCCTATATAGGCAGCCGAGACTTGCCTAAACACAACTGCAAAACCACAGAATGTCAACTGTGGAAGGGTAGCAAAATGCATAAATATCTTCTTTATTTAACAGTACATTTAAATATAACATGTATGAAACATGTAGCAGTTTTCGTATTAATGTTCTACAGTTAAAACCAGAAGTCCTGTCACGAATAGTGCGCTTATCTAGACTTAATTGCGCGTTGGAATTGCGCGCAATTGCCATATCTAATGGCATCCAAATCATGGCAGGCTCTCCTGATTACTCATAGCAAACACATGCAATGTTTCTGCCAATGGACCTCCGGGTTACCCGGAGGTCCATTGGCTGAAACATTGCTTGTGCACAGGCCATATGTACAGAATTTGATAGCTTCACTATGGTCATAACGCGTATATTAACGCGCATATCAACGTGCTATTTGTGCGCATTTCATGACAGGACTTTTAGTTTTAACTGTAAGTTCAATTTGAAGGTAATATTTATTTTTTGTGTTTTTCTTCTTCCAAATAAATTCCCAATTGGATCCTTCATGATACAGATTTTTCCAATTACATTAATTTACATGTACATGAGCCCAGACACTTTCCCAACGAGGGTAGAAGAATCTCTGACTTGGATGATAAGTAAATAAGTTTGACAATTACTTACCAGTGTTTCTGGTATCCTTTTGTTTACTCTTTGCACGCCGATGCCAAAATACAAAAATTTCAAACAGCAAATTTTTCACATAATGCAACATGGAACACCAATTCAATCTTGACGGTCTAATTCTGAGCTCACTGAGTTTAGATTTGAGTTTTTTAACGTACTCATATTCACATGTACCTCTAGTCCAGCAGACTCAATAATTTAGTTTAATGAATAAACTCTCTGCACACTGATGTAAAAATTTCTGAACTTCAATCTGGTAATTTTTAGCTTAACTCAACAAAGTCAAGATACGTTATTGCCTTCACCCGTGCAGAAGTCTGAGATGTCTGTGAGTCTGTTAGTCTGTTCACATTTTCTTTAGCACAGGCTACATCCCGTAGTTCTTGTATGATCATCACGAAATTTCATATGCAGGTTCAAGGTCATGTCTAGATGAGAATGTACTCTTGAGGTTGCAATCAGTCAACCGTGATGGCTGCACAGGCTGAAAACCTTTACCACAGTCTATAGGTCATATTTATGAAGGGATTTCATTGTAACTTCTTATTTTGACTGTTTAATGTCAAGATGAGAACGTCCTGTTTTGGTCGGGTTCAGTCAACTGTGACAGCCACAGGGGCACATTACCTAGATTCCTTTAGCACAGTCTACAGGTTGCATTTATGAAGGGATTTCATTGTAAATTGGTAGGATGACTTGGTATAATGTCTGAATGAGAACATCATATTTTGGCTGTGATCTATCAGCCATGATAGCCGCACAAGCACGTGCCCTAGATTTGTTTAGTACACTACAGTTCATATTTATGAAGCAATTTCTTTATAACTTGTAAGGAGAACTCAGCATGATGTCTAAATGGGACTGTCCTATTTTGGTCACAATTGGTCAGCCATTACCGCTACCTGGTCATGTGACCTAGATTCCATTAGCACTGTCTACAGGGTGTTTTTATGAAGGGATTTCATTGTAACTTGGTAAGATAATTCGGTATGATATCTAGATGAAACTATCGTATTTTGGTCACGATCGGTCAACCATGACCACCAGGCCAGCATGTGACCTAGATTCCTTTAGCAAAGTCTTTGAGTCATATTTATGACAGGATTTCTTTGTAACTTGGAAGGATGACTCATTTTGGAATGATTTTACTGTAACTTGGTAACTTTTGTTGACATACATTAACTGTGAGGGCCACATCAACCCAGACCTCAGTTCTTTAGTACAGCCTACACCTCAAATTATTCTTACTGAAAACAAAGCATGTAGGGAACAAAAGTTAACATATTCTCAATTATCACAATTCGTGTCTTATTTCTTAAACATTGAATATTATCCTTTTCCTCAAACACTACACACAGTCAAGTTAAGCTAGAGTGTCATTGACACTTTCAATCCCATAATGCAACTAGAACATTAACCCAATTCAATCTTCAGTTGGTTAAATTCCTAGTGTTGCCTTATGGGAAATATGTGCATCCTGAAATTTTGATATTTTGACATCAATATGTAGAAAGTTAATTTGTCAAACTACGTGTAAATGGATGAGTCTGCTTGACTACATGTAGATGTACCTGTAAATATGAGTACATTAGAAAACTCAGTGTTCTGCCATTAGGATCAGCAACTGGTGCATAAAAATCATGATTGGTGCATCAAATTGCGAAACTAGTGTCGACGAGCATATACTAGAGCTGTAGGTTAACCGAAACCGAACTGAGGTTTTTAGTTTTTTAAAAAAACCGAAACCGAAACCGTCGACATCCCGTAATCTAAGGTTTTTCATTTTTTATTAAATACTCTCTTGCTGCAGAAATTCACAGAATGTAGCCATCCCAGAGTAGTGATAAGGTTTTTCGTTTTTTATTAAATACTCTCTTGCTGCAGAAATTCACAGAATGTAGCCATCCCAGAGTAGTGAGAGTACCCAGACACTTCCAATGGCAGTGTCTGGGTACTCTCACTACTCTGGGAAGGCTACATTCTGTGAATTTCCGACATTTCAGTTTAGTTGTGTTTGCAGCTTTCCTCAAGTTGCGTGTAGGCATCAGACCTCGAAAAATGGCCAAGCACAATAAAAGTTCTGTATATTTAGGTAATTATTATATTGGCCTTCCTGATTCTTCATGTATTATAGCTTATTTCGGGCATTCATTGAGTTTCACTCAATTTCACTACCATTCAGTTATGACTCCGGACATAAGAATGAGTTTTATTGAATTTTAATTGGCCCCATGAACAAACCGAAAACCGAACCGAACCGAGGTTTTTCTCCACCTGAAAAACCGAAACCGAACAAGAAATTTAAAAACCTACAGCTCTAGCATATACAGTACAGTCGCTGTGGACTGGTCATAATCCACGCTTGGGCAGTGATGTCCACGTATGCGTTTATCAGGTAATAAAAATCATCAGTAGCAAAATTTTAATTTATGAAGTACCTTGTGTACAGGGTGTTTCATTAATTTATTTTTTTTTATGAGTATTCCTATAATTAGTGTTTGGAATCTAATATTCTTGCATCTGTGGAAATATTCTCCACTGTGAAAAGTGACCAGTCCTCGGCGGTCGCACTGTATATATGCAAAAATACATTCTACTTATTAGGGCTGCACCATATTCAAAACTGAGTACCGGTATCAGTATTAAAAAAAATACCGCGGTATACCGGTATATCAAAAACTGTTCAGAAAAATGAACATAAGTACCACAATCGAGGTTTGAGGCAGTCGGAACGAATTAGCATGCCGTGATGATGCAGTTCGAAAAACCTTTACCCAAGGCAGACTATATCAAAATTTATTATTTTTAAAAAAAGTTTATCAGATTTTCAAAAAAAAAAATTCTTAAAACAATATCATGTGACCCCTCATTGGAATGAGCTCAACGGGCTTGTCCCAATGAGGGGTCACATGATATAGTTTTGTTGAAATTTTTTAAACTTATTTTTTCAACTGCTGAAATTGTATATTACGTGAGCACAAGCAGATGATTTCTTGGGTAAAGGGATAATATTATTCATTTGGGGCTACAGTTAAAAAACTCAAGACATCTTGAAAATTAAATTGTGGTATGTATGTACATCAAACTATAAATGGAAATCGATACTTTTTTCAACCAATAGCTCTTACTGTGATTGGCTACTAAATGAAGTTTTGAGAGTGAGAGAGAATATTTGGACGAGAAACATGATCAATGCAGATTGTCTTTTCCCCCAGTTGGCCAACTGAATAAAAATGTCCAAAATTTGATGTGTGAACATTACCAATATTACAAATGAACAATCAGGTTTTAAGTGAAATAGAATTTTTGGGTAATGATGAATTATAAATGTATGCTGACAGGCCTGGAAATAAAGGCCTAATATCGTAACCTGTTGGTAGGTTTCGCTATATAGCAATGGTGGTAACCCATAGGAAAAAAAGCTGTTGTGATGCTTCTTTACCTTCACTGTTTTTACTTTGCCAGTCACGCTGTTTTACGTCTTCACAGGTTTTCCATCTGAATAGATATAAACAACTAACACTCGATCTCTTCAAAAGCGAGACCGCACATTATTTTTAGCTCAACTTTGGAGAAGCCAAATTTGAGCTTATGCCATGGCCCGTCGTCCGTCTGTCCGTCAACAATTGGATACGGCTCGGGCTAGAGGCCGTATTTATGAACCGATCTTTACGAAACTTCTTGGTACCTTTGTTATGATTGTGGGACGAGAACGAGTGTTTTTGGGTGTGGTCTGAAATTCAAGATGGCTGCCAGCCGCCATTTTGTACCGACGATGCAGAAATCTGTTTTTTGTACAGAACTTCCATATGAAAGCTCTGATTTAAATAATTTTTGTATGAATGTTTAGTGCCATGGGATACATCACATGTAATACGTTTTTTTTTTCTCGTGCGTAAATTAGGCAAATTAGACTAACTTTGATGTTTTTTGGTGTTACTTTCAGCACTGTAAGTGTAAATGCCAATGCGGCTCGGGCTAGAGGCCGTATTTATGAACCAATCTTTACGAAACTCCTTGGGTACCTTTGTTATCACCATGGGACGAGAACGAGTGTTTTGGGGTCTGGTCCGAAATTCAAGATGGCCGATGGCAGCCATTTTGTACAAAATTTGGTGCAATCAGATTATTGCACAGAACTTCCATATGAAAGCGCTGATTTGAATAATTTTTTGTGTGAATGTTTAGTACCATGGGATACATCACATATAATACGGGTTTTTTTCTCGTGCAGAAATTATGCAAATTAGATGAACTTTGATTTTTTCAGTGCTACTTACACACAGTAAGTACACATGTCAATACGGCTCGGGCTAGAGTCTATATTTATGAACCGATCTTCACGAAATGTCTTGGGTACCTTTGTTATCACCTTGGGAAGAGAACGAGTGTTTCTGGGTGCGGTCCAAAATTCAAGATGGCTGCCAGTGGCCATTTTGTACCGAAATTAGGTCTAATCAGTTTTTTGTACACAACTTCTATACGGCTCAGGCTAGAGGCCGTATTTATGAACCGATCTTCACAAAACTTCTTGGGTGCCTTTGTTATCACCTTGGGACGAGAACGAGTGTTTCTGGGTGTGGTCCAAAATTCAAGATGGCTGCCAGTGGCCATTTTGTTCCGAAATTAGGTCCAATCAGTTTTTAGTCACAAGTTCTATACAGCTCGTATTTATGAACTGATCTTCACAAAAGTTCTTGGGTACCTTTGTTTTCACCTTGGGACAGGAATGAGTGTGTTTTGGGGTGACTTTGTTATCACTGTGCTATGAGAACAAATATTTTGGGGTTCAGTCAGACCCACTCTGGGACTCAAAGATTTTTTTCTAGTTTAGCATCTGACTGTCACCCACCTTTACAATACTTCACCTATACATTTGTTACAGACAACGGTCAGTATTTATGTACAGACCATTACAATACTTTATATGTACCTTTGTTATCAGGTCATTACCTAGATGTTTGTCATTGCTGTGTCACATACTATACATGTACATGTCTTTGTTTTGACAAGTTGAGCTACAGTGTCATTGACACTTTCATTTGCTATTTATTACGGCAAGCTTAGTAATTTAGTAGTTATTCTGTGTTACATCGTTGTAACTTGTAGTTCATTCTTGTATTTTACAATTGACATTACCCGCATATAACCTAAACAACCTTTCACGGATTATTTCCAGGTCTGTGCTGATAGCAGTAAACATGGTACAATATGTAATTTGATGTAAATAAGCTATTGCCGAGAAAAATTTACAAATGTACATGTATGATCTACCAAACACAATAAAAGAACTTATAAATGAATGTAATTCCAGTTTTCTCCTCATTGGAACCTCAGGAAGACTGAAGTGGAGCAAAACTTGTTCACTGTGGTGAACAAGTTCAATTTTGATGCTAAAATACCAACAACAGCTGAGGTGGAAGTCCTCTAAATTGGGCAACATAGGTAAAAACTAGAGTCCTTTCCAATAATGTGCCACATAAAGAATTTATTCACTTTGTGAAAAAATATCGAGAAATTAGCAGGTTTACTCTTGTTGATCCAGTCATTCTTGACACTTAAACAGTTAATCATAATGCAGACCCTGACATCAGGGCTTATATTTCGACGAGAATCGATTCGCACAAAGATTCGCACAATAAAACTGGCGAGAATCCATGTAGATTCTCGCTGCACCTCTGCTAGGATTCGCGTGAAAAAAATTGAGTCAGTTTAACCCTTTAACTAACACAGCGGCAACAAATTAACCAATAGAAGGCTAACATGACCTGAAATATCCTGACACTTTGTCAATAAAACCTTACAAATATGGCTGTCATTGGAACCGGCTCATTGAGCTGGTTCCAACGACAGCCATATTTGTAAGATTTTATTGGTAAATGTTGTTCATTTAATTATTTAATCATCTATTTATTATTTATTGTTTAAAAATTATCAAACTTAGTTTTAAAAATTAAAAAAGTATGTTGGGTAAAAGGTTAAAATGTGTTATCATTATACAACAGTGGTTCAACCACGGTGGCGTCATGCGATCCTGGGACACTCATAGTAGGTATGGATTCTCGCAACCATTTTCACGAGAATCCAAATGGATTCTCACAAATTTAGACGATATATAAGCCCTGGACATTGAATCATGGGAATAGGCCCCTGCGAATATTCGATTGTTCGAGTTAAAGTCGAGTTGATCAAGAAATTCGAGTAAAAAATAAAATCACGAATATAAAAATCGAATATGAAAAAAAGCTTATTAATAAAGGTCTCGGTATACGTACATTCATAATTTAGTACTGGCTAAATTGTCAAAACAATGCGAGGAATTGAGTGTGAACTAGTGTTGAAACGATTATCCGACTAATCCGAGTCGACGCGATTATTAAATTAGTCGATCCCAAAATCTGCTAGTCGATTAGTCGGGAAAAACCACCACCTCCATGCAGTCAGGTCATCAGTGCCGTTGAACGTTATCGGGACACATGATTAATTTGTTAAAGCCTCAATGCATTGTTGCGTTGATGATTGCCACTGCCGACAGTCTGTGGGGTGATCTTGGTGACCCGAACTGAACTCAAAGTCTCAAACTTTAAAGACATTTTCATTGTTTTATGTTGAATTGTTGATTACATACAGTGCCAACTGCGACCTTGACCTTGTTTATTTTGCTGTGATGCAATTCATCTGATTCATCTGACTGATACAACTAACTTGTCACTGTGCCTTTGATGTGAGCACAATCAATGAGGGCCAGGGACTACTTGGTAGGGTATGATAGAACCTGGGACAAATGTGATATTGACATCTTGACATGTAGCTCATGTTCTATTCAAAGGTTTCACTATAACAGCACCGGTGTAGAATCTTGGTGAATAGCCTCATTTTGAGTTTTGTGTATGCATGGTGAACAGCTGATTTTAAAAACCCATGTTACGATATGAGCCAGTAAGCTGCCCGTTTATTGGTTTATAAATGACCAAACACAACTGCTTAAGCAAAGTAAATATATGACTAACCACTTTCAGTTATGTCGGTTTAGCATTTGAACGTTATGTTCTGACACGCAGAGTTGGTGGATACTCATAACTTATGAAAATATCAATGCCACACTGCCCATTTCATACTGTAGGCACACAGAAATGGAAAATTTCGGGAGGGGTCCGACTAATCGACTAGTATTCGATTACCTCTGTCGACTCCTGAAAATCCCTAACCATTTCAACACTAGTGTGAACCGGAAGCTCAAATCGTCAACATGGATCTTACAGTGTATTACCTACATGTATGTCATTTGGAATCACACGTGTCACATGATTCCAAATGACATCGGTACTACACTCATATTTTATAGTACATAAAGCCACGGCTACATACATGTGTAATACATGTAAGACTTCATACAAAATCCAGGTGACAGGGGCTACATCTCACCTCTGGTACTCTTCAGTAAGAAGCATCCATCACTTCATGATAAGACAAGATAAGACGATGCCAAGCTTAAAGTCAAGATGGGAGTGGAGCAATCACCGGCACATACAGATTCTTTGTCTCCTATTCAGCCATGCGTTCAAGTGTGCTGCATTGTTAACTCTTAACCCGCTGAGTATTTTTAAGATATTTTTCATCAAACCTAGTCATGGCTGTTGTGAAGCAGCCATGACTAGATTTGATGAAAAATTCTTCTAAATTTAACTCAGGAAATCATTGGTGGAAAGATTCATTCAATTTACAGGGTAGAGTTCAGGTTAAATGTGCTCAAATTATACATATTTCAATGTCAAGAGAAATCTTGTCATGGACAGGAATATCTGCCAGCAGCATGCAAGGAGTTAACATACCTGCATGAACTGTTCACTGTTAGCATGAATATGTGAATAAATCATCAGTACAATGCCAAAACAATCCCAATGTGGCTTTTTTAAACTGGAAATATCGCGTCCGAAACTGCACTTGGACACCTGGTTTCGGCTAACTTGGTTCAAATTCGATGTTCGGTCAACTCAAACACATTTTTGGCAAGTTTGAGTCGAAAGTCGAGTCGAAAAATAATCCATATTTCCAGGGCCCCACATGGGAAGGTGTCTGAGATTCTTGACCTGTCAACACCAACAACGAAGCATTGTAGGCCTAAAATATTCGTTGGTTTGTCACTTGCGGCTTTCATTGCTGAACTGGAACTAAAGACTTGCTCCACGCTCATACTGTCCAATATATTTATTTCTACACGTAATTTTGAAAGCTTGAATTAAAAATCATTTTCAAATTCACTGTTGAAGTCAGACGGAAATTTTTGGTTACAATGAACTAAATGAGCGACTTTCACTCAATAAAATTATTAGGGTTGGCATAATTTTTTTGCCGACGATGTGCATTTACACCATGGCATTTTTCTTGGCATTGCTGATTGAATTGGGCACAGGACTCTGCATATTACATGTAGTACCTTTTTAGTTGGTGCCAAGCAATATGATTATCATTAATGGAATTAAGAGACAAAACATTGAGAAACCTTTCAAACGGGTTTTTCCTTTCAGACAGTTTGACGGGATCTTTAATAATACAGTGAAGCCCACTTAATTGTATATCTCTTAACTGAATAAACCTGTTAATTGAATATAATCTCCCAACACAAAACCATTTACCATACCTCCAGTACAAATTTGACCTGTTAATTGAATATAGTTTATAGAGTAAAGTCCTGTTAATTGAATAAAAAATCTTGTAACCTGTTGAGAAATTACCCTTACTCTCTCCAGTTTTCCTTTGTTTTCAGACCTATTTGGCCCCAGTACATCCCATTCCGCCATTTAATCTATTACATCTTGTTTGACAGAGCTCATGGAGCTCTGTCAAACAAGATATAATAGAATAAGTGCTAAGGTTATCTCTAGAATACAGGAAAGTGACACAATTCCTGTTAATTGAATACTCCTGTTAAATGAATAATTTTCTTTGGCAAAGTGGCTATTCAATTAACAGGGTTCCACTGTATAATAAATAAGTCCCTAATTCATCAACATTTAACCGTTTACCCAACACAAAAGGCAGACAACTCTTACAAATAAAATTCCTCAATAACTATTTTTTTCATTTTTTGCATCAAAAACATAGCTTATGAGCCCCTCATTGGAATGAGCTGAGCAAGCTCATTCCACTGAGGGGTCATAAGCTATGTTTTTGGGACAAAAAAATGACAAAAAAATTATGAAATTTAAATGATTTTTGTGAATAGCACTGGCCGGTTTTGGCCATTACGTTGGGTAAAGGGTTAACCCTTTACCTAACATGAAAAGCAGATGACACTTGCAAAAAAAATTCTTGAATAACTTATTTTTTTCATTTTTTGTCTCAAAAACATAGGTTATGACCCCTCATTGGAACGAGCTCGATGAGCTCGTTCCAGTGAGGGGTCATAACCTATGTTTTTGAGACAAAAAATGAAAAAAATAATGAAAATTAATTGGCGATTTTTGAGAATAGCACTGGCCGGTTTTGGCCATTACGTTGGGTAAAGGGTTAATCAAATGTTCCATTCCCAAACTACTCTAGAGCTACATGTATGTGGGTTGGTTTAATAAAAAAAAAAAAAAAAAAAAAATTCCAGACCAACATGTACATGTACCTACAGTACGTGGAGAGTGGATTGTAACTAAATCACCCGCGGAGTGGAGTTATCACCTAAGCTATAACTTTCAAACTTTGTACATATGGACAAAAAACACAAGCAATGTTTCAGCCAATGGACCTCCGGGTTAAACCCGGAGGTCCATTGGCTGAAACGTTGCTGGTGCTGGTTATGCTTTGCAACAAATTTGCAATTATTCCTCGGGTGGAATCTCCACTCTGCAGGTGAGTTAGTGATAATGCACTCTCCACGTACTGTACCTGAATTTTTATGGCCAACAAATAGGAAACAAGTATGTTTTTATTTTTGACCTAAGGGAGTTTGTTTTTGCTTAGTATTATAAACTGGTTACACTTACAAGGACAGGGGTATAACAGTACTCTCCAATTGTAAATTGACCCTTTACCTAACATGGAAAGCAGACAGCACTTGCAAAATATTTTTTTGATTAACTAATTTTTTTCATTTTTTGTCTCAAAAACATAGGTTATGACCCCTCATTGGAATAATCTCAACAAGCTCTTTCCAACGAGGGGTCATAACCTATGTTTTTGAGACAAAAAATGAAAAAAATAATGAAAATTAATTGGCGATCTTTGAGAATAGCGCTGGCCAGGTTTGCCGTTACATGTATGTTGGGTAAAGGGCTGAGAACTGAAAATGGAATCTCACAGAAGCAGTCTATGAGAATCAAAACTGATTTTTGTGAATCAGGACTAATTTTAGGTCTTGAATTGTTCGGTGGTTATTCCATCGCAGTACAGATAGGTAATACAGCCCCAAACTGTAAAAATCAATTTTCTGAACAATGTCCATTACACAGGGAAAAGGAAACAATACTAAAAGTTAATGTAGCTAGGTGTTCTGGCAAAATTACAATTATTTATTGATTTTTATACTAATTTTATTTTCTTATTGTTCTGGTGATGGACTGAACAAGTTTTTTTACTCAGTACTTTGACAAATGATAAATTCAGTATGGGTTTGGTTACTTTGGGTGTCATCATTTTACAGGTTTTCTGTGTACCTTGGATTTAAGTGATGGCTTGAATTTGATTAAGGGTTGTTCAAGGCCTTAAAATCCTGAAAAATGGGCTGGGAAGCCTAAAAAATGCCTGAATTTTTACAAAATAACAGCCTTGAGTTTCATTGGTCCTTGTCTGCAGAAACTTTGTTTTGCTGATAAGTGATACAGTGTTGCAAAGGGCTCAAAATTAGGCTCAGCAATCCGCGATGAGGGGATACAGTACAAAAGTGTTTTTTTTCGTTTATCAGATCACAATTGGGTCATGACACATTTACAGACCATGGGTAAAAAATTTTCATGAATAAAATGTTCTGAAATCAAGACTGTGTTGAGATCCGATTAAAATTAACTTTCTGCTTTTCATGCTACAGCATGATTGATGCAACAGTTGGAAAGGATATACGCACATGTATGTGAGAACATTGATTCTTAGCTGAAGTTTTTGGTTGTTATTTTTTATATGAAAGTGTTTGTGATCCGATCTCGATAAATACATGTACATCTATTGTGATCACAGTACTACATGAAAATGTTAATCAGATTTAACTGTTCATTGGGTAAAGGTCAAACAAATTTATAAGGCCTAAAAAAGTTAAAAATCTGTTTCTCAGGCCCTCCCACATGGTCCTTTTGGCTGCCGCATGCTCTCTTTTATAACCAATGCAAACTTAAAAAAATAAAAATTGAATGGTTTACAGTTAAAACTAGACGTCCTGTCATGAATTTTGCGCTTATCTAGGCTTAATTGCGCGTAGGAATAGCGATCAATTGCCACATGGAATGACATCCAAATCACGGCAGGTTCTCCTGGTTACTCATAGCAAACACAAGCAATGTTTCTGCCAATGGATCTCCGGGTAACCGGAGGTCCATTGGCTGAAACATTGCTTGTGCACAGGCCAAATGTACAGAATTTGATAGCCTTACTGTGGTCATACCGCGTAGATTAACGCGCAAATCGACGTGCTATTTGTGTGCATTTCATGACAGGTCTTCTAGTTTTAACTGTACGTCTGATATTTTACCCAAGTTAATAAAATTGATAAATTTGTCCCTTGAGTTCAACAAGGCTTTTGCAGTGCTAAAGCCTTCTTGCACTCAGGGACGAAATACAGCACCACCCATGCCATTCTGTAGATTGTGAGGCTAAAGCATAAAACAAACCAAGAACTTGAACTTTTGATGGCAAAGAGATAATTACAAAAATAAAAAATATGCCCACCCACATAAAATTTTACAAAAAATGGCCTGAGAAACAGAAGATCTACTTTGTGGGGCCTAATCAAATATATTTGCTGTTTATGATTAATTTTCATGTTATTTAAAATTCAGATATCTTTTATAACAGGAGCCCAGCTTTATTGTCCTAACAATGGATATGGGATCTGCAATGCTTTCCAGTCTGGGCTTAGCTGTGAGCTAGAAGAGTAGCGGGTGGATGGGATGTGTCAGTATGGACTGGCATGGTTGGCATCAAGATCGAAGAGACTTGCCAGCTTCCATTAAATTAGTTGGACCAACATGGAGTACAATTCTTCATCTGTACAGAGAGGGCATTAAGTTGTCACAGTCCATTCCCATCCGCCGAGAACTCGTTGTTAGCTTTGCTTTCCAAGGAACAACCTGCAATATTGAGTGTGGGGATGGTAAGTAATGTGTTCTGTGTTGTCAAATAATCAGTTGTTTTGACTAGTTGTATAGTCCAGCGTTAGAGAATTTCAGTATGCACAAAGTGATTTAATGGTCAGTCACTTGGTGAATGAACTCCAGACTGTACCTTTGTTTGCTAAACCTGATGAAACACAAAGATACAACATTTGCACTTTTTGAAATTAGTAAAGTTAACCCTTTACCCAACGAATCGCCCGCATCTGCCTGCGTAATATGCAAATACAGCTGCTGAAAAAATATTATTTCTCGAAAAATTTCAACAAAACCATATCATGTGATCCCTCTTTGGAACGAGCTCGTCGAGCTCGTTCCAAAGAGGGGTCACATGATATGGCTTTGTTGAAATTTTTTTTTAAAATTTTAAAAAATTATATTTAAAATAATGAATTTTGAAATCGTCTGTGTTGGGTAAAGGGTTAAGCAACATCAAGCCCAGTTAGTCCTTGGATGGATGACCATCTGAGCGATCGATTATTCTTTTTTTGTTGTGTCCTTGGGAAAGGCACTTTACCCCGATTGTCCACATGTGGGCAAGTTGACGCCATGTACTAAAGCGTACTGCACGTCGCTGGTGTAATGTCTTCAACCAGTGTAACCCTGCCTGTGCGGCAGTGCGGAGTTACGATGTTGGGGACATGGCATCTGCTTGTCATTGCTCGGTGGTTCTCTCTGTGTACTCTGGTTTCCTCCACCTGTAAAACTGTCACTGACACGATATGACCTTGGCTGTTAAAGTGTCGTTAAACCTTAATAAATAAATTTTGAAATTAGTATAAATGATTGTCTAAATCTGACTTCATACCTATGTTGTGGTTATGATATATACATAGGTGCTAAAAGTGATCTTACACACAAATAAATAAATAAATATAAAATAAGTAAAGAAAGAAATCTATAATATATATGAGGAGTGTGTGACTCAGTTTAGCTAGAAATTCAAGCTATGATTATCTCTCTTGATATTCGTTGCAAACTTGAAATTTTTCATCACTCAGATGGGGCCACCCATCCTCGGAAGGGTTGGCCCGCTAGCAAACCTGGAAATAAGCAATCTGTCATTTGCAGAACAAGGTGCACAGGGTAAATTTACAGATTCTATCCAATACAGTGGGCCAATTTATCCTCTGGGTGCCTCTTTCTGTGTAGGCCTGAGACTTTGATTCAGATTGAGGCTCAGAGAGGGTAAATTTGGTGTTTTTCAATGGATTGCAAATTTTTTAGTCATTTAATAGGAATTTACCTTATATTCTTTTTGTAATTACATGTCAGGGACTGACCTGGGTATGCGCCAGTGCGTATTTGGTTCTGAAACATCAGGACCTGGCTCTTAAATCTCAGAAATAGGCTTCTCAGTTGGCGCGTAACTTCTCAGATCATATTTTGATATTCTTTTGATGGATAATCGAGAGAGACACTCTTACATGTATTATATATATGATTATCATTTATCATTGTTGTAGAGTGCTTAAGTTAATACTTCAAGTCTTAATTACCAAGAATTAATCTTCACTGTGGTTTCTGATCAAGTCTTGGCTGCCTAAATAGGCAGCCAAGACTTGATCAGAAACCACAGTGAAGATTAATGTTTGCTACAGTGTACTAAATGAAAATGATGAGAGCTATTACATACTTGCAGTGTGTGTTACAAACAGCAGTGTGACTCCGTAAATTGAAATCTGGCGCATGAATTGAAAAAATAGGCTCCGAGGCTAGAGCGTATTTTAAATAGTCCTGATCGGTCCCTGCATGTAACAGGTCAAATTTGCTCTGAAGATACATTTAATCCCCAATGTTTTCTATTGAAAGTATTGTTAGCTGGGAGAGTGCTGAATTATTTTTGGCCATCAGAATTTGTTACATAGGTTTGCCTTGTTATAATTTATTGGAGAGTGCTAAAAAGTGATACTTGGATGTAGGAAATAATTCTTCTCGAAGAGAATATGAAGTCTATGGACAATATGAAGCCTTGTAACCCTTTACCCAACGTAACAGTCAAAACCGGCCAGCACTATTCACAAAAATAACCATCCAATTTTCATTATTGTTTTCACTTTTTGTCTCAAAAACATAGCTTATGACCCCTCATTGGAACAAGCTCAATGAGCCCATTCCAATAAGGGGTCATAAGCTATGTTTCTGACGCAAAAAATGAAAAAATTAGTTATTCAAGAATTTTCTTTGCAAGTGTCATCTGCCTTTTCGTGTTAGGTAAAGGGTTAAGTTGTTGTATTATAAATTGTGAATGTAGCCCCCAAATATGGGGTTCCAGAAGACTAATGACTCTTTTGAACAGTGCTGAAAGCCATTTTAGTGGCTTTACACAGCATGCATTAGTCCTTTACCTAACACAACAGAGGACAACACTTGTAGGACTGTTAAGATTTTTCATTTTAAGAATCGATTAATCGTTGCAAATAATCGATTAATCGTACCTAGATGACCCCCACCCCCTCTTCCTCTCTTTGAAGTCGATAAAAATGAAGTTCAAGTCAGCTGACCTACCTCAAGTAAACAACGAAGACGATCAACTTTTAGGGACATTCAAAGCTTTGATGTTCTGAACTTTTGAACTGTCAGTGTAATAATCAAGACCGGTCGGCAGTTGCAAACTTCGCAACTGCCGACCGGTCTTGATTATTACACTGACGGTTCAAAAATTAGAACATCAAAGCTTTGATGAATGTACATGGAAGACAAATGCTTCCAACGGCTTCTTGGGGGTTTAACATCGATGTTCTTAACTCTTTACCTTTAGAAACAATAGTTTTTTCATCAAATTTTCTTTTAATTATTAAACATCTAAAACGGGATACAATTTACCGATTAATCGACAACGAAAAATACTAATCGATTTCTCCGTGACCGATCAACAATTGATTAATCGATTAATCATGACAGCCGTAAACAATTGCAAACAAAATTGTGGAATAACTCTTTTTTTTCATTTTGTGCATCAAAAACATAGCTTTTGCTCCCTCACTGCAACTAACTCATCAAGCTCATACCAATGAGGAATCACAAGGTAAGTTTCTTGGTCAAAAAATTAAAAAGTAATGAAAATTGAAGAGTGATTTTTAGCTTAAGTTGACAAAGTCAAGATAAGCTATTGCCATCACGTGTGCGGAAGTCTGTGAGTCTGTTCACATTTTCCTTTAGCATGGGCTACACCCCACAGTTCTTGTCTGATCGTCACAAAATTTCATATGCAGGTTTGGGGCCATGTCTTGATGAGAACGTCCCCGTTTGGTCGCAATCGGTCAACCTGTATGGCTGCCCAAGCCCAAAACCCCCAAACCATTAGCACAGTATACAGGTCGTATTTATGAAGGGATTTCATTGTAACTTGGTAGGATGCCTCTGTATAATGCCTAGATGAGAACGTCTCCTTTTGGGCATGATCTGTCAACCCTGATGGCTGCCCAAGCCCGAAACCCCAAAACTTTTAGCACAATCTGCAGGTCATGTTTAATATGGAGGGATTTCATTGTAACTTGGTAGGATGACTCCTTATGATGTCTAGATGAGAATTTCCCCATTTGGGTGTGATCTGCCAACCGTGACGACTGCCCGAGCCCAAAACCCAAAAACCTTTAGCACAATCTACAGGTCATATTTATTGAGGAATTTCATTGTAACTTGGTGGGTTAACTTCGTATAATGTCTAGATGAGAAAGTCCCCTTTTGGACGTGATTGGGCAACTGTGACGGCTACAGGGGCCCAAAGCCCTAAAACCTTTAGCACAGTCTACAGGTCATATTTATGAAGGGATTTCACTGTAACTTGGTAGGATGACTCCAAATAATGTCTAGATGAGTACGTCCCATTTTGATCGCAATCATTCAGCCTTGATGGGTGCCCGAGCCCAAAAACCTTTAGCATAGGCAAAAGGTCATATTTATGGAAAGATTTCATTGTAACCTGTTAGGTTGACTCCATATAATGCCTAGATGATGACATCCCCTTTTGGTCGTGATTGGTCAACTGTGATGGCTACAGGTGCCCGGAGCCCGAATATCTTGAGCACAGTCTACAGGTCATATTTATGAAGGGATTTCCCTGTAACTTTGTAGGATCACTCCAGATGATGCCCAGATGAGAATGCCCCCTTTTGGTTGCGATCATTCAACCATTATGGCTGCCCGAGCCCGAAGTCTGAATACCTTTAGCACAGTCTACAGGTCATATTTATGAAGGGATTTCATTGTAACTTGGTAGGTTTGACTTCATATAATGTCTAGATGAGAATGTCCCCTTTTGGACTTGATTGGGCAACTGTGACGGCTACAGGGGCCCAAAGCCCTAAAACCTTTAGCACAGTCTACAGGTCATATTTATGAAGGGATTTCATTGTAACTTGGTAGGATGACTCCAAATAATGTCTAGATGAGTACGTCCCATTTTGATCGCAATCATTCAGCTTTGATGGGTGCCCGAGCCCAAAAACCTTTAGCATAGGCAAAAGGTCATATTTATGGCAGGATTTCATTGTAACCTGTTAGGTTGACTCCATATAATGCCTAGATGATGACATCCCCTTTTGGTCGTGATTGGTCAACTGTGATGGCTACAGGTGCCTGAAGCTTGAAAACCTTGAGCACAGTCTACAGGTCATATTTATGAAGGGATTTCATTGTAACTTCGTAGGATCACTCCAGATGATGCCCAGATGAGATTGTCCCCTTTGGTTGCGATCATTCAACCATGATGGCTGCCCGAGCCCGAAGCCTGAAAACCTTTAGCACAGTCTACAGGTCATATTTATGAAGGGACTTCATTGTAACTTGGTAGGTTGACTTCATATAATGTCTAGATGAGAATGTCCCCTTTTGGACATGATTGGGCAGCTATGACGGCTACAGGGGCCCGAAGCCCGAAAACCTTTAAAACAGTCTGCAGGTCATAATTATGAAGGGATTTCATTGTAACTTAGTAGGATGACTCCAAATAATGTCTAGATGAGAACATCCCCCTTTGGTCGCGATAATTCAGCCTTTATGGCTGCCTGAGCCCAAAGACATTTAGCATAGTCTATAGGTCGTATTTATGGAAGGATTTCATTGTAACTTATTAGGTTGACTCCATATAATGCCTAGATGATGACATCCCCTTTTGGTCGTGATTGGTCAACTGTGATGGCTACAGGTGCCCGAAGCCCGAAAATCTTGAGCACAGTCTGCAGGTCATATTTATGAAGGGATTTCATTGTAACTTCGTAGGATCACTCCAGATGATGCCCAGATGAGAATGTCCCCTTTTGGTTGCGATCATTCAACTATGATGGCTGCCCGAGCCCAAAGCCCGAAAACCTTTAGCACAGTCTTCAGTTCATATTTATAATGGGATTTCATTGTAACTTGGTAGGTTGACTCCAAATAATGTCTAGATGAGAACGTCCCCTTTTGGTCGCGATCATTCAGCCTTGATGGCTGCCCGAGCCCAAAACCCCAAAACCTTTAGCTTTTGGTCGCGATCATTCAGCCTTGATGGCTGCCCGAGCCCAAAAACCTTTAGCATAGTCTATAGGTCGTATTTAAGGAAGGATTTCATTGTAACTTGTCAGGTTGACTCCATATAATGCCTAGATGATGACATCCCCTTTTGGTCGTGATTGGTGAACTGTGATGGCTACAGGTGCCCGAAGCCCGAAAATCTTGAGCACAGTCTACAGGTCATATTTATGAAGGGATTTCATTGTAACTTCGTAGGATCACTCCAGATGATGCCCTGATGAGAATGTCCCCTTTTGGTTGCGATCATTCAACCATGATGGCTGCCCGAGCCCAAAGCCCGAAAACCTTTAGCACAGTCTTCAGTTCATATTTATAAAGGGATTTCATTGTAACTTGGTAGGTTGACTTCATATAATGTCTAGATGAGAACAGCCCCTTTTGGACACCATTAGGAAACTGTGACGGCTACAGGGGCCTGAAGCCCGAAAACCTTTAGCACAGTCAACAGGTGATATTTATGAAGGGATTTCATTGTACCTTGGTAGGATGACTCCAAATAATGTCTAGATGAGAACGTCCCCTTTTGGTCGCGATCATTCAGCCTTGATGGCTGCCCGAGCCCAAAACCCCAAAACCTTTAGCATAGTCTATAGGTCATATTTATGGAAGGATTTCATTGTAACCTGTTAGTTTGACTCCATATAATGCCTAGATGATGACATCTCCTTTTGGTCGTGATTGGTCAGCTGTGACGGCTTCTGGGGCCCGAAGCCTGAAAACCTTGAGCACAGTCTACAGGTCATATTTATGAAGGGATTTCATTGTAACTTCGTAGGATCGCTCCAGATGATGCCCAGATGAGAATGCCCCCTTTTGGTTGCGATCATTCAGCCATGATGGCTGCCCGAGCCCAAAGCCCAAAAACCTTTAGCAAAGTCTACAGGTCATATTTATGAAGGGATTTCATTGTAACTTGGTAGGTTGACTTCATATAATGTCTAGATGAGAACGTCCCCTTTGAACGCAATTGGGAAACTGACGTCTACAGGGGCCCAAAGCCTGAAAACCTTCAGCATAGTCTATAGGCCATATTTATGAAGGGATTTCAATGTAACTTGATAGGGTGACTCGTTTTGGAATAATTTCACTGTAATTTGGTAACTTTCGTTGATATACGTTAACTGTGAGGGCCACATACATTAACTGTGAGGTCATATTAACCCACCCCTCAGCTCTTTAGTACAGTGTACACCTCATATTATTTTTATCAAAACCATAGCATACACGGAACAGAAATGAACATATTCCCAATTATCACAATTTTTGTCTTTTTTCATAATCCTTTCATAAACATTGAACATTATCCTTTTCATCAAACACAACACACAAGTTAAGCTACAGTGTCATTGACGCTTTCATTGTGAATAGCGTTGGCCTGTTTAGGCCATTATGTTGGGTAAAGTGTTAGCTTTGTGTTTGCTCAGCTGTGGAATAAAATATGATGATATATTGGGTTAACCCTCAATGAATGAATGTATAGAGATTATTTATTTATTGTTGTTTAAGGTCACATACTTATGCTCAATGGCTAATCGTGACTGTGACAGTTTCATGGGTGGAGGAAGCCAGAGTACCCAGAGAGAACCACCGAGCATCGACGAACAAATGTCAGCTCCTCAACATTCTAACTCTGTTCAAGCTCCGCTCAAGCAGGGTTACAGCGGTTGAAGATGTGCACCATAGACATGCAGTACACCTTAGTACATACTACATGGCATCATCGTGCCCCCATGTAGGCAACCGGAATAAAGTGCCTTGCCCAAGGACACAACGCGGGTCATCCCAGTTGGGGATTGAACTTATGTATGGAGATAAAGGGTTAAATTAGAAGTGAACTTCATAAGCATCCAGGGTTTTATGGATGATAAAATCAGACCATGATTCTACATGCTGTCAGGAGCTTTGTATTTTATTAATGTGTGTATTGATTAATCAATTCAGTGAACAGCTGGTTATGTATTCTGTACAAGTAGATGTGTTAGTTTTTGTGTAGACATATACTGACCATGTTAACCCTTTGCCCAACGAATCGGCAACATCCGCCCTTGTAATATGCAAATTCAGCAGTTGAAAAAATATTATTTTAAAAAAAATTTCAACAAAACCATATCATGTCACCCCTCGTTGGAATGAGCTCGTCGAGCTCATTCCAATGAGGGTCACATGATATGATTTTGTTGAATGTTTTTGAAAAATTTCAAAAAATGATATTTAAAATAATAAATTTTGATATCATCTGCGTTGGGTGAAGGGTTAAAAACTTTTTCTGATTGTGTTGTGTATTCATTTGTAGCTGAAACCAGGAATTTCTTTTACAGAATTAGCTGCGAAGATCAAAAAGAAAATCACACATCCAACAAATTGGAGACCAGGGCCACCAGTGTTGCACCACTAATGTAACTTCAGATGGGATGTGTCACACACCAATGTCAGATCACTGGTCATGTGGTGATCATATCATTTCTTTGGGGGCACACTGGGTCAAATAATATTGGGTTAAGTGTTATTTAGCAGTACTTGCTAGATTTTTTAAAAAGCTGTTTTATGAGTTTGGGGTGGAGGGGGGAGGGTGGAGGCAGATTTTCCATCATGGATGACCAGATTTGTGTGTGTGTGAGTGGGAACCAACATGCAGAGAGGCAAAGCTTATTTTCTTGGGAAAAAAAGTGACTGATCCCCCCCTCTCCTCCCCTTCTTTCCAATGGTGCCACTGATATGACTAATAAGGAAAGGTTTTGGTTAAATGTTGGGGATGGTTCAGACATCCTGGTCTGGTTTGGGTAACATTTACCCTTTACCCAACGCATGATATCAAAATTTATGATTTTAAATATTATTTTTTCAAAATATTTCAGCAAAACCATATTCTGTGACCCCTCATTGGAACGGGCTCAACGAGCTCGTTCCAATGAGGGGTCACATGATATAGTTTTGTTGTAATTGTCTGAAAATTAATACTTTTTCAACTGCTGAATTTGCATATTACGTGGGCAGATGCGGCCGATGTGTTAGGTAAAGGGTTAAACTGTTAAATGAAACTATATTTTGGGGCATTTATTAAATGAAATCCATGCACACAATTATAAAGGTTCACTACAGAATATAGTTTATTATTACCCTTTTAAAATTATACAAGCTTCCTGATTGGTCAGTAACCAATGCATCCAGTGCAGTACATTTAACCCAAATGGGGTGTACGAAGTTCAACGGGGTGTATGAGAATATCATGTGACATCTAAATGGGGTGCACAGACATTCTATTGCACGCTTTGCCTATTTCCTTTTCAGCCATTGCCTCAAACATTTTCGTCAGTAACAACAAATATTCAGACTCACAAACAAAATGAGAACAATATTCCAAACACTTGAAATAAAACGTGTACATACCCTCAATGTCTGATTTTACTGTTGAGAAGAGGGATTCTGTTGTGATGTTGCTACACTACAGATCGTTGCGATTTCGATAAACATGCAATCTCCTTATATGAACTGTCTCTTCCGTTAAACTTATTAATTCTTTACCTAACAAATCACCCGCATCCGCCCACGTAATATGCAAATTGAGCAGGTAAAAAAATTTAATTTCTCAAAATATTTCAACAAAACCATATCATGTGACCCCTCATTTGAACGAGCTCATTGAGCTCGTTCCAATGAGGGGTCACATGATATGGTTTTGTTGAAATTTTTTGAAAAATTTGAAAAAATTGTATTTAAAATAATAAATTTTGATATCATGTGCATTGGGTAAAGGGTTAAAGAACTTGCACAAGTGTGAATATAGTGTCCCCATTCTCCAAGATGCACAATGTACCACTCTATCGAATAAAACACTAATAATCAACTTGTGTTCCACAATAATAATGACGCATCATTTCCCAATGTCCTTGAATTGAAATCTCCCAAAAGTTTGAATTCAATCGAAGGGAAATAACTCCAAATCAAATAAAATGCTTTTGTCTGCATGTCAAAATGTCTCTTAAAGGCTTTGCTTGTCATTCCGAGGAAGAGATAGTAATAAAAACTTTACCAGTTGACATTTTCAAGTTGTTTTAGGTTTCAACTATTCCTTTCCAAAGTTTTAGCGTTCTTGTTGAATAATAAAGAAACGTGTTTCTTTCAGTTTCTCAATTTTTAGCTCAACTTTGATGAAGTCAAATTTGAGCTATTGTCATGGCCCGTCATCCGTCTGTCCGTCTGTCCGTACGTCAACAATTGGCTATGGCTCGGGCTAGAGGTCGTATTTATGAACCGATCTTTACGAAACTTCTTGTGTACCTTTGTTATGACCCTGGGACGGGAACAAGTGTTTTTAGGTGTGGTCCGAAATTCAAGATGGCTGCCAGCGGCCATTTTGTACCGATGATGCAAAAATCAGTTTTTTGTACAGAACTTCTGTATGAAAGTTCTGATTTGAATAAAGTTTTGTATAAATGTTTAGTACTATGGGATACATCACATATAATACGGGTTTTTTTCTCGTGCGTAAATTATGCAAATTAGACTGACTTTGATTTATTTAGTGTTACTTTCAGAGCTGTAAGTGCCAAGCTGCTATGGCTCGGGCTAGAGGCCGTATTTATGAACCAATCTTTACGAAACTTCTTGGGTACCTTTGTTATGACCGTGGGATGAGAACGAGTGCTTTTGGGTGCAGTCAGAAATTCAAGATAGCTGCCAGCAGCCATTTTGTACCGACGATGCAGAAATCTGTTTTTTGTACAGAACTTCCATATGAAAGCACTGATTTGAATAATTTTTTGTATGAATGTTTAGTACCATGGGATACATCACATATAATACGGGTTTTTTTCTCGTGCGTAAATTGTGCAAATTAGACTAATTTTGATGTTTTTTGGTGTTACTTTCAGCATTGTAAGTGCAAATGCCAATACGGCTCGGGCTAGAGGCCGTATTTATGAACCGATCTTTACGAAACTTCTTGGGTACCTTTGGTATCACCGTGGGACGAGAACGAGTGTTTTGGGGTCCGGTCCAAAATTCAAGATGGCCGATGGCAGCCATTTTGTACAAAATTAGGTGCAATCAGATTTTTGCACAGAACTTCCATATGAAAGCGCTGATTTGAATAATTTTTTGTGTGAATGTTTAGTACCATGGGATACATCACATATAATACGGGTTTTTTTCTCGTGCAGAAATTATGCAAATTAGATGAACTTTGATTTTTTCAGTGCGACTTACACACAGTAAGTACACATGTCAATACGGCTCAGACTAGAGTCTGTATTTATGAACTGATCTTCACGAAATGTCTTGGGTACCTTTGTTATCACCTTGGGACGAGAATGAGTGTTTCTGGGTGCGGTCTAAAATTCAAGATGGCTGCCAGTGGCCATTTTGTACCGAAATTAGGTCTAATCAGTTTTTTGTACACAACTTCTATACAGCTCAGACTAGAGGCCATGTTTATGAACCAATCTTTACGAAACTTCTTGGGTACCTTTGTTATCACCGTGGGATGAGAGCGAGTGTTTTTGGGTGTGGTCCGAAATTCAAGATGGCCACCAGCAGCCATTTTGTACCAAAATTAGTGCAATCAGTCATTTGTACAGAACTTCTGTATGAAAGTTCTGATTTGAATAAATTTTTGTATGAATGTTTAGTAACATGGAATACATCACATATTGTAAGGGGTTTTTTTTCGTGCAGAAATTATGCAAATTAGATGAACTTTGATTTATTCAGTGCTACTTACACAATGTGAGCACACATGTCAATACGGCTCAGGGTAGAGGCTGTATTTATGAACCGATCTTCACAAAACTTCTTGGGTACCTTTGTTATCACCTTGGGACGAGAATGAGTGTTTCTGGGTACGGTCCAAAATTCAAGATGGCTGCCAGTGGCCATTTTGTACCAAAATTAGGTCCAATCAGTTTTTTGTCACAAGTTCTATACAGCTCGTATTTATGAACTGATCTTCCCAAAACTTCTTGGGTACCTTTGTTTTCACCTTGGGACAGGAACGAGTGTGTTTTGGGGTGCCTTTGTTATCACTGTGCTATGAGAACAAATATTTTGGGGTTCAGTCAGATCCACTCTGGGACTCAAAGATTTCTTTTCTAGTTTAGCATCTGACTGTCACCCACCTTTACAATACTTTACCTATACATTTGTTACAGGCAACGGTCAGTATTTATGTACAGACCGTTACATTACTTTATATGTACCTTTGTTATCATGTCATTACCTAGATGTTTGTCATTGCTGTGTCACATACTATACATGTGCATGTCTTTGTCTTGACAAGTTGAGCTACAGTGTCATTGACACGTTCATTTTTAGCTCAACTTTGACGAAGTCAAATCTGTCCGTACGTCAACAATTGGCTATGGCTCGGGCTAGAGGTCGTATTTATGAACCGATCTTTACGAAACTTCTTGTGTACCTTTGTTATGACCCTGAGACGGGAACGAGTGTTTTTAGGTGTGGTCCGAAATTCAAGATGGCTGCCAGTGGCCATTTTGTACCGATGATGCATAAATCAGTTTTTTGTACAGAACTTCTGTATGAAAGTTCTGATTTGAATAAAGTTTTGTATAAATGTTTAGTACCATGGGATACATCACATATAATACGGGTTTTTTTCTCGTGCGTAAATTATGCAAATTAGACTGACTTTGATTTATTTAGTGTTACTTTCAGAGCTGTAAGTGCCAAGCTGCTATGGCTCGGGCTAGAGGCCGTATTTATGAACCGATCTTTACGAAACTTCTTGGGTACCTTTGTTATGACCGTGGGACAAGAACGAGTGTTTTTGGGTGCGGTCCGAAATTCAAGATGGCTGCCAGCTGCCATTTTGTTCCGACGATGCAGAAATCTGTTTTTTGTACAGAACTTCCATATGAAAGCTCTGATTTGAATAATTTTTTGTATGAATGTTTAGTACCATGGGATACATCACATATAATACGGGTTTTTTTCTCGTACGTAAATTGTGCAAATTAGACTAATTTTGATGTTTTTTGGGGTTACTTTCAGCACTGTAAGTGCAAATGCCAATACGGCTCGGGCTAGAGGCCGTATTTATGAACCGATCTTTACGAAACTTCTTGGGTACCTTTGGTATCACCGTGGGACGAGAACGAGTGTTTTTGGGTTCGGTCCAAAATTCAAGATGGCCGATGGCAGCCATTTTGTACAAAATTAGGTGCAATCAGATTTTTGCACAGAACTTCCATATGAAAGCGCTGATTTGAATAATTTTTTGTGTGAATGTTTAGTACCATGGGATACATCACATATAATACGGGTTTTTTTCTCGTGCAGAAATTATGCAAATTAGATGAACTTTGATTTTTTCAGTGCGACTTACACACAGTAAGTACACATGTCAATACGGCTCAGACTAGAGTCTGTATTTATGAACTGATCTTCACGAAATGTCTTGGGTACCTTTGTTATCACCTTGGGACGAGAATGAGTGTTTCTGGGTGCGGTCTAAAATTCAAGATGGCTGCCAGTGGCCATTTTGTACCGAAATTAGGTCTAATCAGTTTTTTGTACACAACTTCTATACAGCTCAGACTAGAGGCCATGTTTATGAACCAATCTTTACGAAACTTCTTGGGTACCTTTGTTATCACCGTGGGATGAGAGCGAGTGTTTTTGGGTGTGGTCCGAAATTCAAGATGGCCACCAGCAGCCATTTTGTACCAAAATTAGTGCAATCAGTCATTTGTACAGAACTTCTGTATGAAAGTTCTGATTTGAATAAATTTTTGTATGAATGTTTAGTAACATGGAATACATCACATATTGTAAGGGGTTTTTTTTCGTGCAGAAATTATGCAAATTAGATGAACTTTGATTTATTCAGTGCTACTTACACAATGTGAGCACACATGTCAATACGGCTCAGGGTAGAGGCTGTATTTATGAACCGATCTTCACAAAACTTCTTGGGTACCTTTGTTATCACCTTGGGACGAGAATGAGTGTTTCTGGGTACGGTCCAAAATTCAAGATGGCTGCCAGTGGCCATTTTGTACCAAAATTAGGTCCAATCAGTTTTTTGTCACAAGTTCTATACAGCTCGTATTTATGAACTGATCTTCCCAAAACTTCTTGGGTACCTTTGTTTTCACCTTGGGACAGGAACGAGTGTGTTTTGGGGTGCCTTTGTTATCACTGTGCTATGAGAACAAATATTTTGGGGTTCAGTCAGATCCACTCTGGGACTCAAAGATTTCTTTTCTAGTTTAGCATCTGACTGTCACCCACCTTTACAATACTTTACCTATACATTTGTTACAGGCAACGGTCAGTATTTATGTACAGACCGTTACATTACTTTATATGTACCTTTGTTATCATGTCATTACCTAGATGTTTGTCATTGCTGTGTCACATACTATACATGTGCATGTCTTTGTCTTGACAAGTTGAGCTACAGTGTCATTGACACGTTCATTTTTAGCTCAACTTTGACGAAGTCAAATCTGTCCGTACGTCAACAATTGGCTATGGCTCGGGCTAGAGGTCGTATTTATGAACCGATCTTTACGAAACTTCTTGTGTACCTTTGTTATGACCCTGAGACGGGAACGAGTGTTTTTAGGTGTGGTCCGAAATTCAAGATGGCTGCCAGTGGCCATTTTGTACCGATGATGCATAAATCAGTTTTTTGTACAGAACTTCTGTATGAAAGTTCTGATTTGAATAAAGTTTTGTATAAATGTTTAGTACCATGGGATACATCACATATAATACGGGTTTTTTTCTCGTGCGTAAATTATGCAAATTAGACTGACTTTGATTTATTTAGTGTTACTTTCAGAGCTGTAAGTGCCAAGCTGCTATGGCTCGGGCTAGAGGCCGTATTTATGAACCGATCTTTACGAAACTTCTTGGGTACCTTTGTTATGACCGTGGGACAAGAACGAGTGTTTTTGGGTGCGGTCCGAAATTCAAGATGGCTGCCAGCTGCCATTTTGTTCCGACGATGCAGAAATCTGTTTTTTGTACAGAACTTCCATATGAAAGCTCTGATTTGAATAATTTTTTGTATGAATGTTTAGTACCATGGGATACATCACATATAATACGGGTTTTTTTCTCGTACGTAAATTGTGCAAATTAGACTAATTTTGATGTTTTTTGGGGTTACTTTCAGCACTGTAAGTGCAAATGCCAATACGGCTCGGGCTAGAGGCCGTATTTATGAACCGATCTTTACGAAACTTCTTGGGTACCTTTGGTATCACCGTGGGACGAGAACGAGTGTTTAGGGGTCCGGTCCAAAATTCAAGATGGCCGATGGCAGCCATTTTGTACAAAATTAGGTGCAATCAGATTTTTGCACAAAACTTCCATATGAAAGCCCTGATTTGAATAATTTTTGTGTGTGAATGTTTAGTACCATGGGATGCATCACATATAATACTGGTTTTTTTCTCGTGCAGAAATTATGCAAATTAGATGAACTTTGATTTTTTCAGTGCGACTTACACTCAGTTAGTACACATGTCAATACGGCTCAGACTAGAGTCTGTATTTATGAACTGATCTTCACGAAATGTCTTGGGTACCTTTGTTATCACCTTGGGACGAGAACGAGTGTTTCTGGGTGCGGTCTAAAATTCAAGATGGCTGCTAGTGGCCATTTTGTACCGAAATTAGGTCTAATCAGTTTTTTGTACACAACTTCTATACAGCTCAGACTAGAGGCCATATTTATGAACCAATCTTTACGAAACTTCTTGGGTACCTTTGTTATCACCGTGGGATGAGAGCGAGTGTTTTTGGGTGTGGTCCGAAATTCAAGATGGCCACCAGCAGCCATTTTGTACCAAAATTAGTGCAATCAGTCTTTTGTATAGAACTTCTGTATGAAAGTTCTGATTTTAATAAATTTTTGTATGAATGTTTAGTAACATGGAATACATCACAAATTGTAAGGGGGTTTTTTTCGTGCAGAAATTATGCAAATTAGATGAACTTTGATTTATTCAGTGCTACTTACACAATGTAAGCACACATGTCAATACGGCTCAGGGTAGAGGCTGTATTTATGAACCGATCTTCACAAAACTTCTTGGGTACCTTTGTTATCTCCTTGGGATGAGAATGAGTGTTTCTGGGTACGGTCCAAAATTCAAGATGGCTGCCAGTGGCCATTTTGTACCGAAATTAGGTCCAATCAGTTTTTTGTCACAAGTTCTATACAGCTCGTATTTATGAACTGATCTTCACAAAACTTCTTGAGTACTTTTGTTTTCACCTTGGGACAGGAACGAGTGTGTTTTGGGGTGCCATTGTTATCACTGTGCTATGAGAACAAATATTTTGGGGTTCAGTCAGACCCACTCTGGGACTCAAAGATTTTTTTCTAGTTCAGCATCTGACTGTCACCCACCTTTACAATACTTTACCTATACATTTGTTACAGGCAACGGTCAGTATTTATGTACAGACCGTTACAATACTTTATATGTACCTTTGTTATCAGGTCATTATCTAGATGTTTGTCATTGCTGTGTCACATACTATACATGTACATGTCTTTGTCTTGACAAGTTGAGCTACAGTGTCATTGACACTTTCATTATCAAGGTTTTCATTACTAGAATGCCATTTGTGGATAATGAAACAAAACTCGACACACTAAAGGGGCAGGGTAATAAATTCATCACACAGTGTTTCAGCAGGGATTACGTGACTACTACCCTTCTGAGATTCGTATTTCCTTCGGCTTCCTGAGCTTTAAGCCTCTGGAAATGTGGATCTCAGAAGGGTAGTACAGTCCTGTACAGCCTGCTGAAACACTGTGTAACAAATATTATGCCCCCCCAAATTGAAAGGTCGAAGGGGTATCTAGTGGAGACTTCTGCCTGTCTGTTCGTCTGTCTGTTTGTCCATCTGCCCATCCATACCAACATTTCCTCTTGTATCTCAGTCACTTCTACTCCGATTTGAATGATATTTGGTGTTGTGATAGAGCATCATGGTGGAACGCTACCTGTATAGTGTGAGTTTCTTCCACACATTTTTTCCAGAGTTATTTATATTTATTTATTTATTGGTGTTTAAGGTCACATATTTCTGCACAATGGCTAATCATGCCCATGACAGTTTTACAGGTGGATGAAGCCGGAGTACCCGGAGAGAACCACTGAGCAAATGCCAGCTCCCCAACATACCAACTTCTCACAAGCAGGGTTAGCATTGGTTGAAGACAGGTTCACCATTGATATGCAGTACGCCTTAGTACACAATGCCACTGTGCCCCCATGTTGGCAATGGAGGTGAAGTGTCTTGCCCGAGAACACAACACGGTTGCCGCAGCTGGGATTTGAACCACAGACCTCTTTGCTTGCAGCCTGCATCTCTACCTACTGATCCACTGTGCCCCCTTTACAGAGTTATGGCACTTTTTCACTCAGAAAACTTTGGGCGGGTCGGGGCATTGGCACAGGCTTTGCATTGCCCCTCTTGTTTTGACATAATCTCAGCGGATTTATTTAATAGAGGAGATCAGTATTTTCATATGGAGTCATGTGTGAGGGGTGGGGTGAGAGCACATGATTTTTGTTTCCAAAACAAATCACGCATGGAGCATTAAGAGTGCACAATCCTCATGTCAGAAAATGGCTGTTGTGAAGTCGATTCAAAGTTAAATAAATAGATATTTGTATATTACGTGCTTCATCATTTGGTTGAAATTAAAGTTTATAGTATGTATCAGTTCTAATACAGTGGAACCCTGTTAATTGACTAACCTCTTTGCCAATGAAAATTATTCAGTTAACAGGAGTATTCAATTAACAGGGATTGAGTCAATTTCCTGTATTCTAGAGATAAATTTAGCATTTATTCTATTATATCTTGTTTGACAGAGCTCCATGAGCTCTGTCAAACAAGATATAATAGATTAAATGCTTGTATTGGATGTACTGAGGCCAAATAGGTGCGTTTTAGAGCACTTTGTGATTTTACGCTTTATAAAATTTCCTTATTACTATTATTATACTCGACACAAGCAGGATTAGCATTCATTGAAGACAAATACACCATTAATGTGCAGTATGCTTTAGTACACAGTGCCGCCATGCCCCTACATGGCTTGCCCATGGACACAACACAGTTACTGCTGGTGGGGATCGAACTGTGTACCTTCGGTTTGAAGTTCAGTGCCATAACCCCTGAGCCTCCTCACTGCATCTAGTTTGTTAATTGAGGAGCCATTAGCTATGTTTTAACCCTTTACCCAACGAATCGCCCGCATCCGCCCGCTTAATATGCAATTTCATTAGCTGGAAAAATAATATTTTTCGAAAAATTTCAACAAAACCATATCATGTAACCCCTCTTTGGAACGAGCTCGCCGAGCTCATTCCAAAGAGGGGTCACATGATATGGTTTTGTTGAAATTTTTTGAAAAAATTTCAAAAATGGTATTGAAAATAATAAATTTTGAAATCGTCTGTGTTGGGTAAAGGGTTAAAAGCAAAGAGTGGATATTTTCAGTCAAAACAAATTTTTGCTCATGTTCCAGCCGTTTAAGGTAAAGAGTTAAATCTTGACACTGACAATCCTATTTATTATTGGTTTCCAGGAACTTTAGTACATTATATCCTCAACATATCAACATTTATTCCCAATACAATTGTTTGTCCTCAGATAAATATCAAGGTTTATTTAATGCTCAGGCATCAATTCATGCTGAAAAATTAAGTCATATTCCCCTATCGGTCGGCAAAACGAAATATCAAAATGATATTTAGAAATCGATATTTCATCGTAGGTTCGGATGATGAATCACATGTACTTTAAACGAGTCAGCACATCAGAAATGAATTCCAGAGTCCCAAATACAAACAAATTCGAATAATTGATAGTGACAGTGACTAAATCAGTTCATTAAATCAGCGGTTTCAAAGTTTGACTTTCTCATTCACCTTCCAGCGAAAAGCCGAAATCACTTTCAAATTTCTTCAGTTCAACTTCACACGTCTTCAGTGCATTGAGTTCAAAAAAAATAAAATGACGTGTCTTGTTATTGAAAATAAGAAAGTGGTGTTTTTTGTTATTGTTCTATTTCTTCGAAACACATTGCGATTATTTCAATTTGCCAGCCATCGTAAATCGTAAAGTTAGGGGAGAAATAAGACGGGACTACTTTTTGTGCGGATATTCACACATTCCAATGGTTGGAGTTTGGTTGTTGTAATTTTTGTATGGACGCCGGTTCGGCACATAAATTTTGCGCCTTAATGGCAAATAAAGGCCACAAATTGGAGAGTTTGTAGTCGTAGAGCATTAAGTAAAAAGAAAATTCACGAAAATTTGATGAATGCGTCGCTCGTGAAGATCCTCATATTTCTTTGTAGCCACTCACGAGATATTTTCGGTATTCATCAAATTTTCGTGAATATCCTCTATATTTTATTGCCATGTAAATATAATAAAAGAAATAGAAATGGGTGACACCTGCTGTTCACTATATGATCCCTGGCTGACAGCTGAAAGAGACAGAAAGGACAGTCAATTCACTTTGATATTACAGTAGAATCCTCTTAATTGAATATCCATTTTGCCAGTGAAAATTATTCAGTTAACAGGAGTATACAATTAACAGGGATTTGGTCAGTTTCCTGGGTTCTGGAAGTAAACTGAGCATTTATTCTATTATATCTTGTTTGACAGAGCTCATAGAGCTCTGTCAAACAAGATATAACAGAATAAATGCCTGTATTGGATGTAGTGAGCCCAAAAAGGTTGATAAATAAGGGGAATTTGGTGCGTGTCACAGTAATTTTTTCGACAGATTACAAATCTTTATATACATTTAACAGGAGTTTACTCTACAACCCATATGCAATTAAGAGATCAAGTTTGTAATGAAGGTATGGTAAATGGTTTTGTGTTTGAAAATTATATTCAGTTAACGGGGATATACAATTAAGAGATATCCAATTAAGTGGGCTCCACTGTAACACATGTGGAGGTTCTCATCCAAAACTTGGCTTGGAAATAAATGCCCTGATGCATGTTTTATGAAGAATACGTACAGGTTCTTGAAAGTCTTGTTAAAACTGAAATTCAAGGCCCTTAAAAAGCCTTGAAAATTCGACTGCCATTGAAGAAAAAAATAAAAGTCACTGAAGAAAATACATTGATGAAATTACTTGATTTAGTTTGGACTAAGTTGTTGAAAAAACTTTTCTTCCATACAAACAGTTGCATAGCCATGGGGTACTAGTAGGGGAGGTACAGTACAGTCTCTGTGGACTGGTTGTAATCCACATGTGGGCAGTTATGTCCACACAGGCATTTACCAGGTAATAAAAATCATCATCAGCAAAATTTTAATTAATGAAGCACCAGGTTGTACTAGGTGCTTCATCAATTAAATTTTTGATGATTATTCCTACAAATTAGTGTTTGGAATCTAATATTATTGCATCTGTGGAAGTATTGCCCACCCATGGAAAGTGACCAGTCCACAATGGCCGAACTGTATTTGAGGGGATTTGTTCACCCGATTATTCTGAAAAATGTAAACATTGTGTATATTCATGCTTGAAATCCCTAAAAATGTACTCCGAATCTGATATTTTGTGGGTCATTTTGCTCTAGTTACACCTCCACTCTTTGGATACTTTCATCTTGAAAAAGTACTTAACATGCTCCAATTGGCGTGAAAAATAATTTTTTTGTCTCAGGGCTGACCCTGGCCCTTCTATTTATTTAGTTATTTATTGGTGTTTTAGGTCACATACTTATGCACAATGGCAAATCATGACCGTGGCAGTTTTATGGGTGGAGGAAGCCAGAGTACCCTGAGAGAACCACCGTGCAACGACGATCAGCTGCCAGCTCCCCAACATCGTAACTCAGCGCTGCAGCACAGGCAGGGTTAGATTGGTTGAAGACATGCGCACCATTGACGTGCAGTACGCCTTAGTACATGGCGTCATCGTGCCCCCATATGGACAATCGGGTTAAGTGCCTTGCCCAAGGTCACAACGCGGGAGTCCGAATCGATCACTCAGATGGTCACCCATCCGAGGATTAACCAGGCTCGATGTTGAATAGGCAGATGACACTTGACTAAAAGCACCTGCTTTACTGTAAGTTTTTCGCGGTATGTCATGTTCAAGAAATTCATTCTGATTCCCCAGCTTCTAAGAGTTAATCCAAAGTCATAACCCTAAGGTGAAGGTCACACACCATTGGTCAATTAATACTTTGTTCATTCCATAATAATGTATTCAGTGGACAGATTTTGTTAATACCTCACACAATGCTTGCTCATGACTCAAAAGTGTGTCATAGCCTTGATCCAAAATCATAACTCTTTTGTCCATTCCAAAGTTTATCTGGTCCATAACAAAATATTCAGTACACAGATCTTGCTCATACAAGCTTGCTCATGACTCAAAGGTGCGTCATGAGCTTGTTTCTGTCATCCTGAGAAATACAAAACAAAAATTATTTGCAGTTTTGTACACAATCTATTTTGACTGATATTTTTACTGCTATACTTGTTTAATAGAGTTCCTCTCCATTGCATAACTCTGATAGCACCCATAAATTTCTTTCCAAAATTCAAAAAAATCTTCTTCTTTGGATCCACCCATTGAAATCTTTTGATATTTGGCATACAGTACGAGGAGAGTGGATTGTAACTAATCACCCAAACTATAACTTTCGTATTTTGTATATATCGACTAAAAAAACACAAGCAATGTTTCAGCCAATGGACCTCCGGGTTTAACCCGGAGGTCCATTGGCTGAAACTTTGCTTGTACTTGTTATGCTTTGCAACAAATTTGCAATTATTGCTTGGGTGGAATCTCCACTCTGCAGGTGATTTAGTGGTAATACACTCTCCACGTACTGTACAACATCTCTAGGGGGGTCAGATTCAAGTTTGTTCAAATCGGGTTCGTGAGTTAATATTTTGGCTCTCTAGTTGAGCCCAAAGTTTAAGTTAGTGCAATGTGAGGTGATTTCTTTAAAAACCTTCTTCAGATCCACCAGTCAGAATTCTTTCGTATTTGGTATATGACATCTCAAGGGGGATCAGATTCAAGTTTGTTCAGTTTGAGTTCCTGGCTTAATATTTGGGCTCTATGGGTAGGGGTGGGGTGAGGGTAACAGAGGGGCATGTTAGGTTCAAGTTTGTTCAAATCCATTCCTTAGTGTTTTTCCATAAAAATTTTCCTCGCATGACTCCATTCCTTTGTAGTGTTGATGAACCATGTCGAACTGAATGTGACCCCAAATACTTCTTTGAATCATTTGGCAGATGAGCGATTAAAGCCCCTTGGGGCCTCTTGTTTAAGTTTACATTGGTTATAAAATACAGCATGCAGCAGCCAAAAGGACCATGTGTGTGGGCATGAGAACCAGATTTTTAATTTTGTTAGGCTGTAGGGAAACAAATGAATAAAGTTCCTCTAATGTATGTTGTGAAATTGTCACATCTCTTATATTGAATTGTCCACTGGACGAGTCACTAAGGGAGAAGATGGGGCAATGAAAACGTATTTGCCCATTTGCCGGATACACTAAGTGATGATAGATCATAGGCACCACTTGACCAGTTCACTCCTAGTAAGACCATAGGCACCACTTGACCAGTTCACTCCTAGTAAGATAATTTGGTCAGCTCATGCACGAACATAGTAAAACCATTTGGCTGGATTTTTGCTGTGTCTTGTGATTTGGTTTTCTTGTTTGCTGCAAAAACTGGACCCAAACCCAAAAGTGCCCACCTCTATTAAATATACAGTAGAATCCTCTTAATTGAATATCCATTTTGCCAGTGAAAATTATTCAATTAACAGGAGTATACAATTAACAGGGATTGGGTCAGTTTCCTGTGTTCTGGAGGTAAACTGAGCATTTATTCTATTATATCTTGTTTGACAGAGCTCACAGAGCTCTGTCAAACAAGATATAATAGAATAAATGCCTGTATTGGATGTAGTGAGGTCAAAAGGGTTGATAAATAAGGAGAATTTGGTGCTTGTCACAGTAATTTTTTCGACATATTACAAAAATTTATATACAATTAACAGGAGTTCACTCTACAGCCCATATACAATTAACAGATCAAATTTGTACTGAAGGTATGGTAAATGGTTTTGTGTTTGAAAATTATATTCAATTAACAGGGATATACAATTAAGAGATATCCAATTAAGTGGGCTCCACTGTACCATATATGCAGATCTGAAATAATCTTGGCCTGTTATCATTTATTGGATGGCTCTCTTACTGATAATAAGTCATTAATTTGGTATTTGTGTAGTCTGTTAAATGAATTTGGTATTTGTGTAGTCTGTCAAATATTAGACATGTTTTTAGCTTAACTTGACAAAGTCCTGATAAGCTCTTGCCATCATACGTCTATTTTCTTTAGCACAGGCTACACCCTGTCATTCTTGTCTGATCATCACAATATTCCATACGCAGATTCGAGGTCATGTCTAGATAAGAATGTATCATTTTGGTCACGATTAGTCAACCATGACAGGTGGAAGGCCTGAAAACCTTTAGCAGTCTACAGGTCATATTTATGAAGGGATTTCATTGTAACTTGGCAGGATGACTCTGTATAATGAGAACGTCCTATTTTGGTCGGGTTCAGTCAACTGTGATGGCCGCAGGGGCACATTACCTAGATTCCTTTTGCACAGTCTATAGGTTGCATTTATGAAGGGATTTCATTGTAACTTCGTAGGATGTCTCGTTTTGGAGTGACTTTACTGTAACTTTGGTAACTTTGTTTGACATAGGTTAACTGTTAGGGCCAAATCATCCCAAGCCCAAATTCTTTAGTACATGTACAGTTTACACATCAAATTATTCTTGTTGAAAACATAGCATGTAGGGTACAGGACTTAACATATTCTCATTTATCACAATTCCTGTCTTATTTCATAATCCTTTCATAAACATTGAACATTATCCTTTTCATCAAACACTACATACAGTCAAGTTAAGGTACAGTGCCATTGACACTTTCATTTATTCTTTTGCTAATTTAAGCAATTAGTCGAATATACCTTATCTGACAGAGCTCATTAACTGGTTGAGTAAACAAGGTCCAAATTTGAGCTCGACTGAGAAATACACAGTTAAAGACTTCATATTTTGTGAATGTTTTTTTGAAAGCCAACATATTCTATTCGCATGGAATTGTTTATTACAATCTATTGGAGAATGCCCTATCAGCACTCTCCAATGAATTGTAACAAAGCAATTCCTAATGAATAAGTTGTGATATATGGAAATAAATCAGCACTCTACCAAGTAACCCTCTACATACTGATATCAAAATAACAAAATTTTAGTAGCGCATTTTTCCCAATATACGGGAACACGGTGGCTCAGTGGTAGGCAGTTGGACTTATATGCTAGAGGTCCCGAGTTCCATCCCCGTCCTGGTCGACCAGCATTGTGTCCTTGGGTAAGGCACTTTATCCCGGTTGCCAACATGATGACGCTGTGTACTAAGGTGTACTGCACGTCGATGGTGCACATGTCTTCAACCGCTGTAACCCTGCTTGAGCGTAGCTTGAACAGAGTTAGAATGTTGAGGAGCTGACAGTTGCTCGTTGATGCTTTCATTAAGTTACTGGCTCATTTTCAATCACAAGAAGATGTACTGGTAATTTTATCCAGCACAAGTGAATTGGTGCCTGTCAAACATGTAATATGTGCCTGTTAATGACCATAACATCCCCACGGCCACCAATGCCTGGTGTGGAAATCCTCTAAATCGGAAACATGGGTATAAACAATTGACTAAACTAGACTTTATCTCCATGTTGCGGTCATGATTAGCCATTGTTTAAATATTATAACCTTAAACACCAACAAATAAATAAGTAATGACCATTGCAGGCTGCTTATTTTGCAGACTAAAATGGTTGAAATGGGTACACTTTATTTAAAAAAAAACTTTACAGTTTTGTAAGGGTTAAATTGTCACTGATTTCTTGGAAAAGAAAACTTAATGGAAATATAAAACAGGACACGTAACACAGACTATACCTGAAGAACATCACGTAATATGTTATCATCAAACACCAGAACATGTGAACGACGTGTGTGTATTCGCACATAGACAAACTAGAAAGTTGTGATACCTTTGGGAGATATATTTTTTTCTAATCCTCGTCAGTTTACTGTTTGCTCTCTTTGTGAATATCTATTCAAACAAAGTTTTGAGTAGTTCATTATGATATTACAAGACTAATTTCACTTATCTTTGCATTAGTGATGACATTATCTGCTGCACTGTTTGGTTACAGGTAGAGTTTAACTCCTTGCAAGCTGTTGGAAGATATTTCTGCCCAGGACAGTATTTCTATTGCCGCTCAAATAAGTATGATTTGGGCATATTTAAATTTTCCCCCTGTAAATTGATCATATTTTTTCAATGTTGATTTGCTGAGTTAAATTTGGAATAATTTTTCATCAGATCTAGTCATGGCTTAACCCTTAACCCTTTACCCAATCAAGCCAGAAAATTAGCAGACTGACATCTTGCAAAATTAGGTCCCCAGAGGGTGAATTTAGTGATGCTACCCTGCACAGCAGGGTAGCATCACTAAATGTACCCTCTGTGAACCTCAATCTGAATCAGGGTCTCATAGCCAAACAGAAAAAGGTACCCAGAGGATAAATTGGCCCACTGTATGGGATAGCATCATCAAATTCACCCTCTGGGGACCTCATTCTGCAAATGTCAGACAGCTTATTTTCAGGCCTGTACCCAATGCAGGCGATATCAAAATTTATTATTTTAAATATAATTTTTTCAAATTTTTCAAAAAATTTCAACAAAACCATATCATGTGACCCCTCATTGGAATGAGCTCGTTCCAACGAGAGGTCACATGATATGGTTTTGTTGAAATTTTTTGAAAAATAATATTTTTTCAACTGCTGAATTTGCATATTATGTGGACGAATGCGGGCGGTTCGTTGGGTAAAGGGTTAAGGGACTGGAGAATTTTATACATTTTTTCTCCACTTTGGACATTTTACATCCTGTGGCTTTGTTTGTTGCAGTTATATCTATGCTAGTCTTGGCTGCCTATATCGGCAGCCAAGACTTGTGTAGAAAACACTGCCCAGGGACTTAGAATGTAACTTGCAAGCTTCCCCAGAGACATCATGTTCGGGCACCTGTTCTGTTGCAAACAGTTATCAAAGTCAGAATTTGGCCCTTAAGGGTTAACCCTTTGAACCTGGGCGGCCCTTTTTCCATCCAGGAACATGATATGTCATAACGTCATTAAATAAGATGGCTGTTCAGTAAATATGTGGGGTAGACCAATCAATATTTTAAATGTGCAGCCCTAAGGCTGCATGTCGCAAATATTGATTGGTCTACCCCAAATAATGAATATGGACTCTTCTAATTACTGCCATTGAACTGGCATAGAAGATACCACTACTGTTCAAAGGGTTAAATCCTCAGAGTAGTATTTAATATAAGAATTACCGTATACAGTGTTCGACAGAAATCTTTTGAGTGCTGAACAAGAGACTACTAAAGACATCCTCTGATGGGCTTTATGGTGCTAAATGTGACAATGAGAAGACTTTAGTGGCACATTAAAGAACATTTTTAGCCCAAAGTGGTGGTTGAAAATAAAAAAAGTGCCATTCACCACTCACTACTGTAGGCAGAGATCTGCATATATACATAGACACAGCTACAGATGACTACATAACATTCTATACACTGCCTCCAGCAATGATGTAAAAACATTGTCAAGATAAATGCAACCTACCAGTAGAGTTTTGTTTGAAAGTGTTTCTTCATGCATGCCTGCTATTGCTAACCCCGAACCCTGATCCGATATGTTAGTTTTATTTTCAGATACATGGGGTAACTTCAGTCATAGTTGGTTTTGATACATGTTGCCTCCATTTGCAGTGCTAACCAAAATGCCGTAGCAGACCTCCAAGGAACCACTGCCTCCCACTTCTACCAGTTTAGCTGTAGACATGCATTCATTTGGGCTCAGTGCAACAGAACCTTCTTCAGGGTTTTAGGTTAGTCTGATTTGGGTACAACAGCAAATACAGATTCCCATATTATGGCCTGGTGGCAGTGGAAAACACTGGTATTTTCGCTTTCTCTTTGTTTTTATATACATTTCAGGCTTTTTTCCCCTTAGAATAATAGTTTATGTACATTGTCTTGTTTACAGGTCTTCAGCATTATTATGCCCCCACCATGAAAAGTTGAAGGGGTATCTAGTGGTGACCTCTGTCCATCTGCCCATTCATTTGTCTGTCGATCCATCTGTCTGTCTGTACCAACATTTATACTTGTATCTCAGCTACTGCTACTCCGATTAGAATGATATTTGGTGTTGTGATAGAGCATCATGGGGGAATGATTCCTGTGTAGCACATGTTTCTTCCGACAATTTTTTCCAGAGTTATGGCCCTTTTTTCACTCTACTTCAATTTTTTTTTGCGGTCGGGGGCATTGGCTGTGCTTTGCATTACAGGCCTCTTGTTATTGGTTCTCATCCTTGAGCTAAAGTTTACTGAAAGGTTTCTTAGTTATTGAGTGTCAAGCCAAAATCCTATTTGAACTAAATTACACATGACATGTAATAGGAAACACCACAAATATGAATCTCATGCTTTGAGTACACCAGTGAAAAACAATCTGCATTGAAAGTGTTGTACACGACATTGTTGATGCAAGTTACTTTTTACTGGCAAAGTTGGTCGTTGTTTAATCTTATTTATCTGTTGGATTGTTTGAAACCTCAGACAGGCTCTAAACTTTACAAACAGTTTTTAAACACCACATAATTTGGTCACAGTTATATTATTTGGGCACAGTATTTACCGTTGCTCTTTTGGGTCATTTAAAGGACTATTCATTGTGATGTATGATACATGTATGTCTGTGTTATTCAAAATTCAGTATCAAGAAGTTTTGCAAAGAATACGTGGGCATCACTTGGACTCAGCTTTAACAAAACAAGAAGTATTCAGCACTTTGACATTTTTCAAAGAAGTTGTATAATGTTGAAAAAACTGGAAGAAAATATAACTTGTATTTGTCCTCCATGGATAGATAAAACCTTGACATGTTTGTAGGAAAGCACTTTCTGACTGTTTTCCAAAGAATGATGTCAGTGATTGAAAGTAACAGTGAAGGAAGAACCATGAGAAAATGTTTTTTGATTACCCTGTAACCTATATCAGTTGGCAATGTGTGTAACTTTAAAATAACACCTGTATAATACTTAGGAAGTGATGTTCCATCATAGAGGAATTTACAGTAATGAAAGAGTTCTAAGAGTTTAACCCTTTACCCTTTACCCAACGAATCGCCCGGATCCGCCCGTGTAATATGCAAATTCAGCAGTTGAAAAAATATTATTTTTCGAAAAATTTCAATAAAACCATATCATGTGACCCCTCTTTGGAACGAGCTCATCGAGCTCGTTCCAAAGAGGGGTCACATGATATGGTTTTGTTGAATTTTTTTGAAAAAATTTAAAAAATGATATTTAAAATAATAAATTTTGAAATCGTCTGCGTTGGGTAAAGGGTTAACTGGAGGATGGCGTAATTAATAATATGATTCAAACTTGTCACATTATCTTGATTCTTGAGTGTCTGTCATTTATTATTTTATTGCTTGAACCATATTCCATATGAAAACCAAAGAACAATTTACAGTTACTGTATTAGCCCTTTACCTAATGATTTGGATGCATCCGCCCACGTAATATTAAAAATTCAGCAGTAGAAATTTTTTAAAAATTTTAACAAACCCATTTCTTCTTACCTTCTCAATGGAACGAGCATGCCGGACCTGTACCTTTGAGGGATCACATGATATGGTTTTGTTGAAATTGTTTGAAAAAAATATATTTAAAATAACAAATTCTGATATCGTTGACATTGGGAGAAGGATTAATGATCAACTCGTTCACATTGATTGGTAAGACACATGATGAACCCAGTGGTCAGTTCCCTTGAGGCAGTCATCTGGAATGTTGTCACTTTTTTCACTCCAAAGGCAAGTCGACTAACCTACTGTAACAAATTTGTTTTTATTAACCGGGTTGAAAAGACAATGGAAGACAGAATAGAATGAAAGTGGACTAAGCTGCCATTTAATAATTGATGTTTTCTATGCTGCAGCAAAGCCGAAAAGCAACAAAATTTAAACAAAGTGAAAAATATAAAATATGATTATGTGAAAGATATATATGATATGTGCATGAAAAGGGGAGATGGGTGGATAAGATGCCACAGATGGTCCCCATTGGCCTCAAGTAGCTGAATGTTGACTAATGCCACATGAACCAGGGAATCGCCACATGAACAATGGGGCCCATCCCGCCCAATTTCCTATCTTTCTGTTTTTTTTTCATTATAATTGCCTCATTATCCCTTTGGTGAGCTCTTTCAAAGCATAAAAGCTCAAAAACATTTTTTTTTATTGGATTTAATGACACTTTCGACAGCCAAGGTTACCTCATGTTGGACAGTTTTACAGGTGGAGGAAGTCTGAGTATCTGGAGAGAACCACAAAGCAGCAGCAAGCAACTGTCAGACTCCCAACCTACTAACTCTGCACAAGCAGGGTTAGCATTGGTTGAAGACAAGTGCAGCATCAACATGCAGTATGCCTTAGTACACAGCTCCACTCTGCCCCGATTGGGGCAATCAGAATTAAGTGCCTTGTCCAAGGATTCAGCGCAGTTACCCTTGGTGTGGATCGAACTCTAGACCTTTTGATTTGAAGTACAATGCCATAACCACTGAACCACCATGCTCCTGAAATGAAAGTATATCATCCTTTTTTGAGGAGTTCCTGTTATAAGGTAATTCTGTAGCTGTAAGTGAAACTCCCTGGCATCATGAAGATGACCAGTTGGGGTGGGGTTGGGGAGAGGGTTGATTTTAAACCTGATTTATCCCGACTGTGATGTCAACTTCCGAATGATAAAATATTCCAACTACATCATCAAGGCATGCCTTCAACGAAGGCATGCCTTGATGATGTAGTTGGAAAATTATATAGTTAAAAGACCTGAGACTTTGGGAAATTTATTTATGGATAAGTAAAATATACATGTGCTGGTTATGACACATCTTTAATTACTGTACAGTCTCCGTGGACTGGTTGTAATTCATGTGTGGGCAGTGATACTCGCGCATGCGTTTGCCAGGTGATAAAAAATCATCATCAGCAAAATTTTAATTAATGAAGCACCCAGTTATACCCAGTATTTCATAAATTAAATCTTTGATCATTATCCCGATAGTTAGCATTTGGAATCTAATATTACTGCATCCGTGGAAATATTACCCACCTGTGGAAAGTGATCAGTCCACAGCAGCCATATTGTACAAGTAACATGTAGCAAAGTCCAAATTGGTGATGCTAGGTGTCCCTAATGCCTGAATTGGGTACCACAGCTATTGATTTGAGTGACAAAAGTGTATGTGTGACTTACATGTAAGTCCACGTATGAAATCTTGTCTCATAAGAAAGTACATGCTTATTAACAAGAATGAACTGATATCTAAGACTCCAGTCCAGATAAAAATATCCTGACTGGACAAATAATTAGTGTGTGAGTGTTGGGGGGGGGGGGGGTGCACACACTCACTACTAAACCTCCCTTCATGATGCCCTTGTCTAGCCAAGATGTGGCAACAGGTGGTACCAAACCACCAAAGTTAGTACTAGATTTCCTGGCACTTTATCTGTAGCAGTGAGTGAGCATGGTAGCTCAGTGGATATGACATTGGACTTCAAACCGAAAGGTTAACGGTTCGATCCCCAGGGGTAACTGCTCTGTGTCTTTGGACAAGGCACTTAATCCCGATAGCCCATGTGGGAGCACGGTGGCGCTATGTACTAAGGCATGCTACACGTCGATGATGCACTTGTCTTCAACCAATGCTAACCCTGCTTGTGTGGAGTTAGTATGTTGGGCAGTCTGACAGTTGCTCTTGCCTTTGCTCGGTGGTTCTCTCCAGGTACTCCAGCTTCCTCCACCCATAAAACTATCTGACATGAGGTAACCTTGACTGTTGAAAGTGTTATTAATCCCTAATAAATAAATCGCAGCGGGTGACAGTCTGTAACAGACATTTACTGATTTTTGAATGCCATTTGATGGGATTTTCTGACTAAGTTGCCAACTTCTTACACTCAACAGATGATTTCCAACTCACGAACCTTCCAACATGAGCGAGCCAGAAAATAAGCAGACTGTCATCTGCAAAATGAGGTCCCCAGAGTGTGAATTTAGTGATGCTACCCTGCACATCAGGGTAGCATCACGAAATTTACCTCTGTGAACCTCAGTCTGAATCAGGGTCTCAAAACTAAACAGAAAGAGGTACCAAGAAGATAAATTAGCCCACTGTATAGGATAGCATTATCAAATTCACCCTCTGGGGTCCTCATTCTGCAAATGTCAGACTGCTTATTTTAAGGCCTGAACATGAGGTGACCCTGGCTGTTGAAAGTGTCATTAAACTCCAATAAAGAAATAAATAAATAACTCCAGAACCCAAAGGTCATATATTTCAAATACAAGAGGAGATGGTGCATTCAGATTTCTTCAGCAGTTGGAAATTCACAGGTAGCAGTGGGAAAATTCATACCCAGGGGTGGGGTACAAATAATTTTATCAAAAGTTGGATGTTTGTCAGGTGGGTGGGTGGGTGGGTGGGGCTGGGGGAGGGTACAGTCGGAAATTCAAACTGGGCACTCATCCCAAACCAGGTCCCACTAGTCACATCCCATCCCAAGACATGCAGCACTCCACTAGAAACTATTTCTATAATATAATCCCTCTTCAGTGTACACTGACTGTTTTAGATTGAGTTGGTAACTAGATAGACTCTACAAGGAAACCCCAGGCATTGAAATGGTGCATTATTAGCAGTAACCTGTCAACACTTTTTACAAAACTTGCGATTTAAATTTTATTGTATTTGTCAATTTTGTTTTCAAAGAATTCCTTATGACACTTTACTGAAAACAATTCTTGAGCTTGTTACGATGAAGGGCCATAAGGTATGTTTTGGATGAAAAAAAATGAAAATTTTTAGTGATTCAAAAACATTTTTTGCAGGTGTCACCCTTGTCAAAATAGGTAGAAGGTTAAACAGTTTCAGTTTAGATTACAAATCTCCACTACCATGCTCCTACTGAGTTTGTCAGTGCAAAGCAATTCATATTCGACGCTATCAACACAGATTACCTTCCTCAGACAAAACTTTTATTTTTTAAATGTACTTTTAACAAGCTGTTAATTGAAAATAGAATATGTTTTAATTTTTTGAATTCACTAAAAAAAAAAACTTTACTGCAAGGCATTCCAGTGAGGGATCAATAGCTGAGTTTAAATCTTTTTGAGAATATTACTGACTGATTTGGGCCATTACATTGGGTGACAAGTTGCTATAGATGACATTTTCATGAAGACTGTACAATGCACAGGGTTAGTTAATCAGCTAATAATGAAAATTCTTTTTAATCAGAAGGGGGGGGGGGGGGGGGCGTGTTGGTGTTGAGGTAACCGGTTCTCGTCAGATCACCGAAGTTAGCAACGTCGAGCCCGGTTAGTCCTCAGATGGGTGACTGTCTGAGTGATCGTTTCGGACTCCTGCGCTGTGTCCTTTGGCAAGGCAATTAACCCCGATTGTCCACATGGGGGCACGATGATGCCATGTACTAAGGCATGCATATCGATGGTGCGCATGTCTTCAACCAATCTAACCCTGCCTGTGCTGCAGTCCGGAGTTACGATGTTGGGGAGCTGTCAACTGCTCGTCGTTGCTCGGTGGTTCTCTCTGGGTACTCTGGCTTCCTCCACCCGTAAAACTGTCACGGTCATGATTAGGCATTGTGCATAAGTATGTGACCTCAAACACCAATAAATAAATAAATATAAATTTTAAACACAAACAAAGTGTAACAAACCCTGTGCAGTGCACAGGGCAGTCACACTTTCTGGTTAAAAGAAATTTTTAATGGCCATATCACACACTACATGAAAGTGTACACTCACTAAGGCTGTACAATGCACAGGGTAAGTTGCATAATTATTAGAGATGATTATTTATAACCAGAAAGAAAAGAGTGACTAGCCCTGTGCATTGCTAACATACACTGGCTGACCATAGGCATTGCCCTGGTTTAGTTGAAAGGCTGTCATATCATACACTACATGAAAATGTACACTCTCTAAGGCTGTGCATGCATAGGAGTAGTCGCATAAGGCTTAAAAAAATAAAAAATCTGTTTCTCAGGCCCTCCCGCATGGTCCTTTTGGCTGCCGCATGCTCTCTTTTTATAACCAATTTAAACTTAGAAAAAATAAAAATTAAATGGTTTATGTCTGATATTTTACCCAAGTTAAAAAAATTGATGAATTTGTCCCTTGAGTGCAAGAAGGCTTTGCAATGCTTTAGCATTGCAAAGCCTTCTTGCACTCAATGGATGAAATACACCACCACCCATGCTATTCTGTAGATTATGAGGCCTAAAACTTGAACCAAGAACATGAACTTTTGATGGGAAAGAAGTAATTGCTGAAATAAAAAATAAAATAAAAAAAACACACGCCCGCATGCAATTTCACAAATAATGGCCTGAGAAACAGAATATCTACTTTGTGTGGCCTAATAAAGATGATTTTATTTTTCAAAAGGAAAAGAGTGACTAACCCTGTGCATTGCACAGACTTAGCAAGTAAGTTAACATACGCTGGCTAACCATAGGTATTGAACAGGATTAGTTCATAGGCTGCCATATCACACACTACATGAAAATATACACTGACTAAGGTTGTAAAAGTGCACAGGGTTAGTTGTTTACATGTTACATAGGGTGCAGGATTCAAGCAATCAAGCCTGGAAATAAGCGCACTGTCACCTGCAGAATGAGGTTCTCAGAGGTTGAATTTTGCACAGCAGGGTAGCATTACTAAATTTACCCTCTGTGAACCTCAATCTGAATCAAGGTTTCATGCCTAAACAAAAACCCAGAACAATCCTGAAAATAAGCAGACTGTCATCTGCAAAATGAGGTTCCCAGAAGGTGAATTTTGTGATGCTACCTTGCACAGCATGGTAGCATAACCAAATTTACCCTCTGTGAAGCTCAGTCTGAATGAATGTCTCAAGCCAAAACAGAAAGATGTACCTGGAGGATAAATTGGCCCACTGTATGGGATAGCATCAGCAAATTCACCTTCTGGGGACCCCATTTTGCAAATGATAGGTTGCTTATATTCAGGCTTGACCCAGAAGATAAATTGGCAGATTCTACCTCACTGATTGGGATAGCATCAGCAAATTCACCCTCTGAGGACCTCATTCTCCAAATGACAGATTGCTTATTTCCACGCTTGCAAGCAACTTATGGAAATACTTGTACTGGATTGGAAATATTTTTAAAGTGAATTCCAAAACATATTCCATTTCCAATTAATAGCCTCTTATATACGGTGTTCTTTTGAATCATCACATACATGATTTGGACACAAATACCATGACCTGGGCACTGAATTTATTATACCCCCACAACATTGTGGGGGGTATACTGGAATCATCTTGTCCGTCCATCTGTCTGTCTATCTATCTGTCCATCCACAGAATTTTGCCCGGAGATTTTCTCAAACATTTATGGACCATTGTCCTTGAAACTTGGTATGAATGTTCACCAGCACGGGAATCTGTGCACCTTTCATTATAGTTCCGATTGGACTATTTTTTGCAGAGTTATTCCCCTTTTCGACTTGTCTTAGAATGCTACGATTTTGTGAGGAGATTTTCCCAGATGTTTATGGGTCGATTCCTTTGAAACTTGGTATCGATGTCCACTGCCATAGAACCTGTGCATCTGCGATTATAGTTTTGATTAGAATTTTTGCCAGAGTTATGCCCCTTTTCTTCTTAGAATGCCTGGATTTTGTCTGGTGATTTTCTCAGACGTTTATGGGTTGATTCCTTTGAAATTTGGTATGGATATTCACTACCATGGGAACCTGTTCACCTGCGATTAAAGTTTTGATCAAACTTTTTTTGCCAGAGTTATGCCCCTTTTTGTCTTAAATGCCTGAATTTTTCTGGAGATTTTCTCAGACATTTATTGGTCAATTTCTTTGAACCTTTGTTTGGATGTTCTGTACCATGGGAACCTGTGCACCTGCCCTTATAGTTTTGTTCGATCTTTTTTTGTCAGAGTTATGCCTCTTTTCAACTTAGAATGTCTGAATTTTGTCCGGAGAGTTTCTCAGATGTTTATTGGTTGATTCCTTTGAAACTTGGTATGGATGTTCACTACCATGGGAACCTGTGCACCTGCAATTATAGTTTTGATCAGACTTTTTTGTCAGAGTTATGTCCCTTTTGTCTTAGAATTATCATGGCAGCAGAGGTATGGACCAACCCTGAAAATAAGCAGACTGTCATCTGCAAAATGAGGTCCCCAGAGGGTGAATTTGGTGATGCTACCCTGCACAGCAGGGTAGCACCACAAACTTTACCCTCTGTGAAACTCAGTCTGAAACAAGGTCTAAAGCCAAAACAGAAAGATGTACCTCAAGGATAAATTGGTCCACTGTATGGGATAAACTCAATAAATTCACCCTCTGGGGACCCGATTTTGCAAATGACAGGTTCCTTATATTCAGGCTTGGTGTGGACAGGCCCATCTGGGATTGTCAGTCCTCTAGTTATTACTAATTTAGGGAAATTTTAAAGGTTTTAGACACACCAAGCAAATATACAGTCTTTGCAGACTGATCAGAGGTGCAGTGGCCTATTAGCTAGAGCATTGGTCTTGAGATTGAAAGGCAGACAGTTCAATCCTAACCCACATAATCTTCATTGTGTTCTTGGGCATGACACTTCATCCTGAATGCCCTTGTAGGGGCATGGTACACTGTGTACCAAGGTACATGGCACAATGGTACACCCGCCTTCAGCTGACTCTAATTACCCTGTTCATGCCTGGTTAATAATATGGAGAGACTGACAGTTACTTTCCATTATTTATTAGTTCTGTCAAGGTACTTTGGCTTCCTCCTCTCATAAAACTGTTGAATGCGGTATGGCCCTGGCTATTGAAAGTGTCATTAACCTTTTACCCTATGTAATGGCCAAAACCAGCCAGTACTATTCACAAAAATCACCAATTAACTTTCATTTTTTGTCTCAAAAACATACGTTATGACCCCTCTTTGGAACAAACCTGTTCCAATGAGGGGTCATAACCTATGTTTTTGAGACAAAAAATGAAAAAATTAGTTATTCAAGAATTTTGTTTGCATGTGTCGTCTCCCTATCATGTCAGGTGAAGGGTTAACCCTTTGCCCAACGAATCGCCTGCATCCGCCCGCGAAATATGCAAATTCAGCAGCTGAAAAAAAATTATTTTTCGAAAAATTTCAACAAAACCATATCATGTGACCCCTCTTTGGAACGATCTCGTTCCAAAGAGGGGTCACGTGATATGGTTTTGTTGAAATATTTTGAAAAAGTTTAAAAAATGATATTTAAAATAATAAATTTTGAAATCGTCTGCTTTGGTAAAGGGTTAGTTAAATACCAGTGAATAAACAAAAAATACACATTGTGGAATGATTGTGACAGTATTTAGCAGAGTGTTTAGTACTTTATCACCATTCATACCACTTCAAAAGATGTTATTACAAGGGTGGTATGATTGAGTGGAAACACAGTTGACTCTCATTCCCCAATACAACTTCCAATGACACAGCGGAAGTTGACCATGTACCTACTTTATAAGTACTCTAGTCCTTTGTAAGTCTTCAAATTCACAATTCACAGTGCAAGCTAAAGCGTACTGCTGTATAATGAGAAGAAAATGTTAGCTATATTTAATCTTCATGAATAAACTCAACAGTGAATATTATTTCTTAAGTCGGCTCTCAGGAAGTGATGGAATTTTCAACAGAAAAGTTTTCTTGTGAATATTTTAGAGTGATTTTTCAGTTCACAGTGTACAGTGTTACTTTCATTTACCCATTACCGAACATAACAGCCAAAAATGGTCAGCATTAATTCAAAAATCGACTTTGAAATTTTATTTAAAATTTTTTTTCTCCCAAACACAGGTTATCATGCACCCCTCATTGGAATGAGTTTGCCAAACTCATTCCAGTGAGGATCATAAGCTATTCTTTTGAGGTATAAAATGAAAATTGTTGGTTATTCAAGGAATTTATTTCAAATGTCTCTTCTGGTTATGTTAGGTAAAGAGGTAGTAACATCAGTTTGTCCATATCTTCTGTAACAAAACTCTCTGAGCTTTTCCAAAAAACTCTTCATTGGTTTAATTTAGAGAAACGGCACAAAATCTCCTGACTGGTGATAACCTGCAGAAGGTTACATAAATTCCATATGGATAACCTGCCCAATGTACTAACTCCACACAAGCAGCGTGAGCATTGGTTGAAGACAAGTGCACCATCGACGTGCAGTGTTTCAGTGAAGCAAAATTGTTAAAACAAGGAAATCACCTTGAAGTCTGGTATTGGTAGGATCACACAACTTCACAACAAAAGGGTCTTTATTTGATCTACCAATACAAAAGTTACATGCAGCAGAATGCTCATATCATTTGAAATTTGTACTGGCAAGGGTGCCGGAAGCATCCGAGGGCTACGGGTGCAAGGGTATCAAAAAGGACACTTGTCTCAGGGATAAGTTGAGACAGGGAGTTTATAATATATCATAAATTGTAATGTGACTTAACTGGTAGAGTGCTGGAAGCCCATATTTGGGCTTTATTCTGAAGTGTCGGTACCACAACTTAAAGGCTTCATATTCTGTGGATGTTGTTCATATCACCTTTGAAGTGAAATTATTTAGACTGTTAGGATTTGCATTGTTACTATTTATGGGAGAGTGCCTATTGGCACTCTCCCATAAATTGTAACAAGGCAAATATATGTGAACAAATTTTGATGACCAAAAATAATTCAGCACTCTACCAGTTAATAGTATTGACATTATATGTATATATTTATTTATTTATTGATGTTTAAGGTCACATATTTATGCACAATGGCTAATCATGACCGTGACAGTTTTACGGGTGGAGGAAGCTGGAGTACCCGGAGAGAACCACCAAGCAACGACGAGCAGCTGCCAGCTCCCCAACATCGTAACTCCGCACTGCAGCACAGGCATGGTTAGATTGGTTGAAGATATGCGTACCATCGACGTGCAGTATGCCTTAGTACACGGCGTCATCGTGCCCCCACGTGGGCAATGGAGATGAAGTGTCTTGCCCAAGGACACAACGCGGTTGCCGCAGGTGGGATTCGAATCGAGGACCTCTCGGCTTGCAGCCTGCACCTCTACCTACTGAGCCACCGTGCTCCCTTATATGTATATATATCATCCTTGAGTTCAACAAGGCACCATCTGCAATGCTCTTGCATTGCAGATTGTGCCTTGTTGTACTCCAGGGACAATATAAAGCTTTAGAACTCCCACGACTGATTGTATAGGTTCTTTGATGATTATCAATCATTATATCATATTTGATTATTATCCATCATTATACCATCGATGCTCGGTGGTTCTCTCCGGTACTCCGGCTTCTTCCACCTGTAAAACTGTCACGGTCATGATTAGCCATTGTGCATAAGTATGTGACCTTAAACACCAATAAATGAATATCCGTCATTATACCAGATCCTCCATCTCTCATTGCCATTGACACACATATAATACATTTGACACAAGTTTCTTAGTTACAGTTCTTTAAAAGTCTTTTTCCTGTAGTGCACTTCTGGCAAAAAAAAAGCCATGTGCTGCCTCCTTCCCCCCCCCCCCCCCCCCCCCCCCCCCCCCCCCCCATCTACCTGTAGTTGTATCCAAGGTAATTTAAATATACCCTCATAGGAACCCGGGAATTTGAGTAGCGTTTGTTTACTGTGATAAACAATTTCTATTTTACTAGTGAAATAGGAATAACCAATGCTTGAGGTGCAAGTCCTTTACAAATGGCAGCATAGTTTTAAACAGTTGGCTTATAATCCTGTTCCCATTCCTATTTTGCAGTAATGATATAGCCTTAGACACTGGGAGTGACCTTAAACACCAACAGATAAATAATAAATAAATAATAAATCATTTAAATACAAATGTGAAATCTAGGGATCTGCGAATCATACATTTTTTTTTTATTCTGAGAGGTCCATGGTTTGGTCCCTGCCAGGGGTAACTGTGCTGTGTCCTTGGGCAAGGCACTTAATCCCAATTGCCCAAGTTGCAGCACAGTGGCCTTGAGTACTGAGGTGTAATGCACATCGATGGTGCACCTCTCTTCAACCAATGCTAACCCTGCTTGTGTGGAGTTAGTATGTTGAAGAGTCTGGCAGTTGCTTGCCATTGCTCGGTGACTCTTTCCGGGTACTCTGGCTTCCTCCACCTGTAATACTGTCTGACACAAGGTGACGAGCTGTCAAAATTGTTGTTGAACTCCAATCAGTAAATGAATAAATGTCCGATATTTTACCCAAGTTAATAAAATTGATAAATTTGTCCCTTGAGTGCAAGAAGGCTTTGCAGTGCTTTTGCATTGCAAAGCCTTCTTGCACTCAAGGGACGAAATACACCACCACCCATGCTATTCTGTTGATTATGAGACCTAAAACATAAAACAAACCAAGAACATGAACTTATGATGGCAAAGAAATAATTACAAAAATAAAAAATAAAATACCCCCCCTCCCCCCCCCCCCCCCCCCCCAATGCAATTTTATGTGCTGTCAAACAAGATATAGTAAATAAATTGCAGTTCACTGTACTACGAGGAAAATGATCAAATGGAATACTATATTGTTCTGTAATTTCAGAAAAATACATCACTCAATACTGGAAATCAGGAGGGCATCTATTTTTCAAATTTCCAGACTGCTGCAGCATCAATAAAGAATCCTGATTTTATAGCAGCTGGCATTGCAGGAATTCCCTACTACACCAACCCAAGTCTGGAAATAAGCAATCTGTCATTTGCAGATTGAGGACCCTAGATGATGAATTTGCTGACTCTATCCCATACAGTGGGCCATTGTATCCTCTAAGTACCTCTCTGTTTAGGCTTGAGACCTTGATTCAGATTGTGGTTCACAGATGGCAAATTTAGTGATGCTACCCTGCTATGCAGGGTAGCATCACCAAATTTTCCCTCTGGGGACCTCATTCTGCAGATGACAGTCTGCTTATTTCCCAGCGTGACACCAGCCTCCTCATGAAACTAGACTACACCAAGAACACCACTCACCTACCAGCAGATTATGTACAAGGGTTTGCTGTTGGCCGAGTGGTGTGTCTTGTTCAGTATAGCATCACTGGGCAGTTGGTGCTGAAGGAAGCTCTCTCTGCATGAGTTTGAACCCCACTATGCCAGTTGCAATAATATAATCATATTTTATTTTGAATAGTAGCTGTGTATAGTATTCAGTATTCTGGCAAATGAGTGAAATGACACATCATAAAGCTATTTTGTTTTCAATGTAATTCACAGGCAAAAAATGGCTAAGATTAGAAAGGAATATTTTGATATATGTACAGTATTTATGTAATTACCAACTTTCTTTGATGTTTTTAGTTGTAGTTTCTGGACGTATACCATCAAAATTAGAATAATTAACAGTCTTATAAACTTTATAAATAGCCACCCAAATTAACCAAATTACGTAGAATAATGAAACACTAGCTAGCCAAGTTCTACTGTGAATTATTCCTTACTGAAGTATATTATGTTTTCTATGAGAAGAATGAGTGTATATTTCTATAGCTGGAGAAGCAGGATAACCTCTCCATACACTTAGTCTTTCGCAATCAGTTACATGTATAGGGGAGCCCACTAAAATGGATATTTTTTAGTCCCCCCATGGTTTCACTGTGAAGGGGACTATTGGATTGCACTCTGTCCATCCGTCCTGTTGCAACCTGTATCTCCAAGATGCTTTAGCGCTTTTGTTTCAAATTTTCAGATTTGATGGGGCATTAGGAAAAATAGATGCAGGTCAATTTTTTCCGAAAAAAATCAACATGGCCGACTGGTGGCCATTTTTGTTGGAAATTGCGTGTAATTCGTTATATGCTCAGAACTTCTGAACAACATTTCCGATTTCAGTAAATTTTGGTATGGAGGTCTAGCAGCACAAGATAAATAACATATCATACAGGTTTTTTCTCGTGCATAAATTATGCAAATTAGCCTTACTTAACCTTTTTTGGGGTAATATTTATTTGTTATGTTGTGTACTGTTAACACCTATTTGGATGCTTCCAGTAAAACCACAGAAATAAGGGTAATATTGGGACTACTTTTACTGGTAAAATAGGACCTGTAACCAATGCTTGGGGTGAGAGTCCTTTAAAATTGGCAGCCTGGTTATAAACAATTGACTAAAGTTGACTTTATCTCCTTGTTGCAGTCACAATTATCCATTGTTCTGAAGTATGTGACCTTAAACACCATAAATAAATAAATAAATAAATAAATAAATAAATAAATAAATAAATAAATAATATGCTATTGAATGACAAAATGCTGGAAAAATCTCTCGTTGTCTGTTCCAGTTGTGTGTGAAAAATAACATCACTTTCTCATCAACAGATGCATAGATCATGTGAATCCACTTCAAGCATATTGAATAATAACTTAATTAGCCCCTTACCTAACACTCAGAATAGAAAATTTATTATTTTAATCATTGTTTTTAACATAAAAAAAAAATTCAACAAAAGCATATCATGTGACCCCTCATTGGAATGAGCTCATTCCAATGAGGGGCCACATAATTTGCTTTTGTTGAAATTTTTTCAAACATATATATTTTTCAACTGCTAAATTTGTAAATTACGCGGGCAGATGTGTCCGATTCATTAGGTAAAGGGTTAAGGCTTTTTTCACATGATTTATTTATTTATTGGTGTTTTAAGGTCACATACTTGTGCACAATGGCTAATCATGACCATTACAATTTTACGGGTGGAGGAAGCCAGAGTACCCTGAGAGAATCACCAAGCAATGACGAGCAGCTGCCAGCTCCCCAACATCATATTTTCACATGATAAAATATTCCTTATTATAAAGGCCCATGATATTTTCCCAAAATAGCATAGTATACCCTTGTATTCAGGGTATATTGGGACAATACCGCAGTGTACCATTGTCATTTTTTAAAATAATAATCTGTCTTTGGAATACTGTGCAGGCAAAGTTAATTATTACCAAACAACTCAGTCACGGTACACCATGGTGATGATGAGTCTGCTTTTTGTGGGACAGTACCTTGGTGTACCATGTTACTAGGGTCCTGCGAGTATTTCTGATTCAATTTGATATCAATATCATATCTACTTCGAGATTAATCCCAAATCAATCTCAAGATTCAATTTTTTTGAATATCCCGTGTTTAGTGCAATTTGTTACATTTCCAACGAAAGTTGGATAAAACTGACATTAAACATTTCATTCATGTAGGTTCAGTTCATATTTAATTGAGTAATTGAGATTGTTTAATTGTGAGTTTAGTAGTAACACGACATGCAGTTAATTTCTTGGACCTACTTATCAATGAATAATGATCTTCGGTTAGGAAAGAGTTCAGAATATCCAGTTTGATACGACCAATTGTGCATTTTGGTGGTGATAGTAACATGTTAACACTGCGAACAAAACAATCTTGTCTGCGAAAATAGACTCAAAATTAAAAGTCAGGCAGTGCCATCGACCATAATCAACGGTATTAACACAGTGACCATCGCTGGGCGTGACTGATTTATAGGGTGTCAGGTATTTTCATTCCTATAAGAGTTTGACCCCTGGGTCGTTTCCTCCCTTTACCATTTCGCACTGAGTTACTTCGCACTGAGTCGTTTTGTACCCATACAAACAGACTGGAGTAAGAGAGTGATGAGATGATGGAGTGGATTCGTGTACTGGTCTCTCATGCTGGCGGTCACAGGTTTGATCTCCAGTCGGGAGAGATTCCGAGATGACCAAATATTCTCTGGCAACATCAATTGTGGTACTGATGCTGCTAGAAAATACAGTCCTCTCGTATTATAAATACAAATACTCATGGAACAATGGATATAATGAAAAATAGAAGCAGCAGTGCACAATTTAATATACATCCCCAAATGTATCCCCTCCTGCACTCTCTCATCTTGGGATATATCACTTTTCCATGCGCCGAATCAAAGGTACAATATTGATTGATACTAAGGAGGTGAAAGTTTGCGAGTCTGTGTGGCTGACGTCCAGAAGCAGTCGTCACAGATTGCGGTTAATAGTAACAAACTAAGACTTCAAAAACAATATCTTCGGATAATATGCCAAGCTGTTTCGGCAACTGTGCTACCAAGAATATTTATTTATTGGTGCTTAAACCTTTACCTAACGAATTGCCCACATCCACCTGCGTAATATGCAAATTGAGCAGTTGAAAAAATTTAATTGTTCAAAATATTTCAACAAAACCATATCATGTGACCCCTCATTGGAATGAGCTCATTCCAGTGAGGGGTCACATTATATGGTTTTGTTGAAATTTTTTGAAAAATTAAAAAAAAATGATATTTAAAATAATAAATTTTGATATCGTCTGCGTTGGGTAAAGGGTTAAGGTGTTCAGCTGGCCTTGTAAGGATCATCACAGTGTTCAATAACTTCCATTTGGTGCAGTATGAAATAACTTGCCTATTAAGATTCGATTCGATATGGATATCAGAGACAAGATTTGATTTGAGATTCGATTAGAAAAAAAAAGTGATTCACAGATCCCTATATTGTTCTTTTATAAAGGGAGTATCCGATTAATTGAGAACTCTACAGTGGGAAAGTGAATTTTTACTAGACAACTCTAGGGTGGGTTAGTGATGAGGTGGGTGGGATTTTCCACCCAAGAGATTTTTACAGTTTCTAAGAAGAAGCTAAAGAATTCCTGCTGTCTCTCAACTCATGGATGACTAGATTGCACTGGTGGTCCATGAGCCGAAAGGTTGAAAGTGTTATATGTGCTTTGCTCAATAGTAATTAACATCGGAGTGGTGAAGTCCGTCCACAGTGGTTTAGAAAAAATCCAAACTTCCCATAATGTACCAATATGAATCCGAGTTATATTTCTTAACTGGCAGAGTGCTGAATAATTTTTGGTGGTCAAAATTTCTTCATTTGTCTTTGTCCTGTTGCAATTTATGGGAGAGTGCCTGTAGGCACTCTCCCATTAATTGTAACGAGGCAAATTCACAGAGACTAGATAATTTTACTTCAAAGATAATACGAAGCATATCCACACAATATGAAGCCTTAAAATTGAGGTACCTGCAATTCAGAATATGGGGTTCCAGCACTCTACCAGTTAAAGCCTATAACCCACATGAAATCAGCAACTAGGTGTTCAAGAATACATGCCCCCAAGGGGAACCTTAGGATGTGGATCTGTGCTTTTCTGTAGTAAACAATTTCTGATTTACTGATAAAATAGGACTCGGTATATCAGTGCTGCGGTGAAAATCCGACAAAATGGGCAGCATATAGATACAAATGATTGGCTTGACTTGACTTTATACTTGTGTTGCAGTCGTGATATAGCCATGGATGCTGAAAGTAACCATAACCCTTCACCAAATGCACAGGATATCAAATATTATTATACAATAAAAAAAAATAATATTAAAACAGTGGCTCCTTGTTTAGATCATTAGACATTTGATTGAATGATTGCAAGTTGAAATTTGACATGCATGACTTTAATTCTGCTCATGATGGAACACAATTCCCTCAGATGCTGTATTGTGGGGCTAGTGGCACAGGGCACTGTAGGCTAACGTTTATGACATGTTAACAGTACGTAATCTTCTATCATCCCCGCGGGAACCCAGGAAGTGAAGCAGTGCCTGTTCACTGCGGTAAACAGGCTGTGTTTTACTGGTAAAATAGGACCCAGTCACCAATGGTTGGGAGGTGCAAACCCTCTCTAAAATGGGTAACATGGCTTATTAATGCTCACCTCTGGTCTTGAGTTGATACTCATTTTGTGGTCATGATTAGGCATTGTGCAAAAATATGTGACCTTAAACACCAATAAATAATCTTCTATCATTACTGACAGAACATGAGGCTCACAATGTACCCAGTACACTGAAAAGTCTGACAATTATGTGGTCCTTCAACTTGTCAAATTATCTCACTAAAAAGCAAGCATCACCGGTTAGACTTGCCATTTATAACTTCTTCACATGCTTTTGATCTGTAAAGTCTAAAAAGAATAGGATAGACAATGTCAAATAAATTTCTATTTTATATGGAATTTGAAAGCCACGGTGAGCTATAATGACCACATTACCTCTATCATCTGTCTGTCTGTCATCCATCAAAATGGTATTCACGACTTCTTCTCCAAAACCCCTAAACTGATTTTCTTACAATGTGATGGAATTTTCTGAAAGTACATTTTTATTTTGTACAAATTAAGTTGCTCACTCCCATAGAGAGGAGGATGAGGTAAAATGCTCCAAAATTTTTAAATAATGTTCTCAAGAACTGACAGGTACAATGGCTTGATATTTGATATTGATCGAGTTTCCTTTGAAGTTTGAAATAAAATTTGTACATACAAAGTTTGAGGGGAAATATTTTCTATTTTAACCCTTTACCCAACGCAGACAATATCAAAATTTATTATTTTAAATATCCTTTTTCAAATTTTTCAAAAAATGTCAACAAAACCACATCATGTGATCCCTCGTTGGAACGAGCTCGTTCCAACGAGGGGTTACATGATATGGTTTTGTTGAAACTTTTTGAAAAATAATACTTTTTCAACTGCTGAATTTGCATAATACGCGGGCGGATGCAGGCGATTCGTTGGGTAAAGGGTCAATTTGAAGAGCAAGATTTTTAGCCCCACACAAATTTTCAGCCTTTGGAACTGCTGAGTTGATTTGAACGAAATTCACCATACAATAAATAAGTAAATAAATGTGAAAAAAATAACAAATAAATAAGTGTTATAACAATGAAATGTTGGAAAAAATGTCAAATTATAGAAGAATCTGTATTTGTAGTGTTATGAAAATGTGTGTGGTAAAGGAATAATAAGATAATTAGATAATTATTATACAGTGTCATAAGAGGCCTGCTGTGCTTGTTATAAATCTCTAACTTTTTTTGAGATAATTTGTGGATTTATTCATCTGAATGGCAACATAACATTGCATCTGACTGATAAAGAATAGATGCATTCTCTGCAGATCAATTGGTTTTTCTCATGCTTGTGATCGACCATCATCTGTTTGAGTGATGGGATTTATTGAACGGAGTAAATGCCAATAGACGTATACGGGAAAAATCACTGCACTAAATGTCTGCCAAGTAGTCTTCACATAAACTTACGGACATTAATAATTCATTCTTCAAACATGCTTGCAGTTGTTTTCCTGTTACTGACATACAATTAACAATTTCAGCGCAATGGGCAATATTTCTATGAATCTGCATGTACATGCTCTGTGACAATACATGCACAATGATTTGGTACAGTTGAAACTAGAAGTCCTGTCACACTTAGCGCAGAAAATGCTTGTTAGTTAATGCACTCTTTATTGCACAAGAATGAAGTAGTCAGACATATACAAGAGCATTTGTGCTGTGCAAAGCAACATGTAATGTGCTATTAGCGAGGTCGGTAGTGAAATCACGAACTGAACCAATCAAACAGAAAGAAAATGCTGAGACTACAGTATGTGGAGGGTGGATTACTACTAAATCGCTGTGGGATAGATTTTTCACTTAGTAATTATTTACAATTTCTAAAGGCAAAACATAAGAAGCACTTGCAAACTTTCATCACATGGACCACCGGGTTGTACCTGGTGGTCCATGTGACGAAAGTTTTCAAGTGTTTCTTGTGCTGTTATGAACAATTATATACTCCCCCAAAAAAGAAAGTGTGCATGCTAAAAAATAACACTAAAAAAAGATATATATCATTTTCATTCATGGAAATTTTATTCAATCACAGATGAATCAATTTGTGATCAACACGAGAAATTTCATTACGCTACGACGAATACTCTTGGTGCCATGGAGAGTCAAAGACACTAAGGGTCAAACACAAAAGTCACACACTCAATATCTGGTATGACCTCCGTCTGCATCGACTACTGCTGTGCATCTACGCCTCATGGAAGCGAACAAGTTAGCATGGAAGTGGGTTAGGTTAGGTTTAGGTTAGGTCTAGTCTCTGTGAATTTGCCTCGTTACAATTAATGGGAGAGTGCCTACAGGCACTCTCCCATAAATTGCAACAGGACAAAGACAAATGAAGAAATTTTGACCACCAAAAATTATTCAGCACTCTGCCAGTTAAGAAATATAACTCGGATTCATATTGGTACATTATGGGAAGTTTGGATTTTTTCTAAACCACTGTGGACGGACTTCACCACTCCGATGTTAATTACTATTGAGAAAAGCACATATAACACTTTCAACCTTTCGGCTCATGGACCACCAGTGCAATCTAGTCATCCATGAGTTGAGAGACAGCAGGAATTCTTTAGCTTCTTCTTAGAAACTGTAAAAATAGGTTAGGTAGGGTTAGGGAAGGGTTAGGTTAGGGTTAGGTAGGGTTAGTGTTAGGTTAGGGTTAGGGTTAGGTTAGGCTAACCCTAACCCTAACCCTACTCTACACCACTGCAGTCAAGCACGACGATGACGTAACGTCAAAATCAGACGAATTGCAGGTCTTCGAGGACGTAAGCTGTATTCTCTCAGCCGGTTGATTACTGTTTGAAGATGTATCAGTCTCAGGTTAGGGATGTTCCTGGCTGTCGTCGTTGCCATTTGTTGCCGGTTCCGGAGATGGATGACACAGATATACCGATCTTGTGCAGGGGTGGTAACTTGGGGTCTCCCGGAGCGGGGTCAGTCTGGAACGTCATCATGTTGTGCATGTCGATGGACTAGCCTGTCTAAAGTGTTACGGTTGCAGTTCAAATGCTGGGCAACCTCTCTGTGTGTTCTGCCAGCTCTAATCATACCCAGGGCAAGGAGACTTGATTCATTGTCGATCTTGGCATGCTAATGTGGAGTCGTTTTAACAGCAGCGCAAGTTTGAATGTGAACGATAGGAAGGCCTTACTTTAGTGTTTAAATACCCAAAGATTCACACTGTTGCATGAATTTTCAGACTCTCCACGTGCAAAACATGCCTTTTCACAAATGTGCAGCACGTCATTTAACGTTAATGCAATTTTAACGGGGAAAGCTGTTTTTGTGTTCAATATAACTTATTCATGAACAGGTTAACACTCTTTACACCTACGAAATTATTTTTTTGGAGTTTGATCAATTTCTGCAATGCACACTTTCTTTTTTGGGCAAGTATATATACATGTATCATTCGAATGGAGAATATTTTGCTCTGCGATTAAGCAGTAATCCACTCACTTCATTCTGTATATACAGTCAAATTTTAATATCTCTTTACATTATTACATGTTGTATCCCAGTAGAGGTTAGGAATGATGTTAATGATCTTTGTTTACTAGTTTGGAATTGCGCAGAGTTGGGCACGCTGCTTTTCTACAGGAATTGAGTTACGCTAATGGTGCAGTTTGACAGAGACAAAAATACACTTACTCAGCGCGCTATTACTTCAAAATAGTGCACAATACAGTGACAGGACTTCTAGTTTCAACTGTACATGTATCAAGTCGAGCACAGATTACCACATACATGTACCACTTTATAAGTACTGTTGTATTCACAGTTGTAACAAGGTAACTACTAACTTGTAAGATGGGAGCGCAGTGGCTCTGTGGTTAGGCATTGAACTTCAAATTGAGAGGTCCACAGTTCGATCCCGACCTGGGGTAACTGTGTTGTGCCCTTGGGCAAGGCACTTGATCCCGATTGCCCACGTGGGGGCACGGTTGTGCTATGGACTAAGGCATACTGCACATCGATGTACACCTGTCTTGAACTAATTCTAGCTAACCTGGTCCCTGCTTGTGTGGAGTTAGTACATTGGGAAGTCTGACAGTTGCTCACTATCACTCAGTGGTTCTCTGCGGGTATTTTGATTCTCTCTTCGGATTAGTCCTCCTCTGATATTTGACATTGTCCCCTCATGAAAAAACACAGGTTTCCTGATTCAAACATATACAAATCTATTAATCAGGAACTTGGCCGATATCAGTACTGAATCAGGTTTTCAGTGTCAACATTGAATCGAAGCCATGCAGAGCCCTATTACCTACGTGTAACCATGTTCATCAAGTTTGGTAACGCAAAATAATTGTTGCTCTATAATAAACTGACCCTTCAGTAAAGCATGAAAATGCTATAGGTATCAAGGAACTAAATATTTGAATTAGAGTTTACCACCTTGAAATGTTGCACTCAGAAGTGATGCAATCTCTAAACATAAACAGCCTTGGGAAAATAAATAGTTTCAATAAACGTTTGAAGCATTCTATTGACATCTTGAGTTATTGATGAATATTCCAGATAAAAATGAGGGTGATTTGATTACTTTTCAATACAATTGATATTTGGTGTATTTTTGTAGGGAATTCCTTGAAAAATATGTGCACTTGACTGGTACTTCACTTGCTGTCAATTTTTATCTCTTATTTGTTGCATGACCTCATGTTTTGGAGTCAGAAAAAGTTGTCTGAAGGGCTATACTTGACAAAGATATTTGAATGCCAAAATTAAAGTGATACAATCATATTTTTTTTGCCTGAACGTTATAATGGTCGCCTATGGGAAAATATTTAGTTCGGTGATACCTATAACATTCTGTCAAACTGGTGACACCATTCATCTGTTAAACTGTAAAAAGACTATTTTCATAAATGCACAATTGAAAATTATATATTTAATTTGAGTGTACAAGTACAGTATTACATGTACAAGTCTACTTAATTGGTAAATTATTGAACCCTTTACCCAACAAAACAGCCGCATTCCATCTGCTCATTCCAATGACAGTTCTGATGGCATGGTTTTGTTTGAATTTTGTGAAAAGTCAGAAAAAAAACAAGAAATAAAATAATAAATTTTGTTATCATATACCTTGGATAAATAATAATTTAGGAATCTGTCTCTGCAGTAGAAACTAGAAGTCCTGTCACTATTGTGCACTATTATGAAGTAATAGCGTGCTGAGTAAGTGCACTTTTGTCCTTGTCAAACTGAACCATTAGCGTAACTCAATTCTGTAGAAAAACAGACTAACCATCACTCAGTGGTTCTCTCCAGGTATTTCGTCTCTCTCTTCTCTTCCTCTGATATTTGACTTTGTCCCCTCATGAAAAAACACAAGTTTCCTGATTCAAACCTATACGAATCTGTCAATCAGGAACTTGGTTTGATGTCAGTACTGAATCAGGTTTTCAATGTCAACATCGAATCGAAGCCTTGCAGAGCCCTATTACAGTTAAAACTAGAAGTCCTGTCATGAACTGTGCGCTTATCTAGGCTTAATTATGCGTAGGAATTGCGCACAATTGCCATATAGAATGGCTTCCAAAGCATGGCAGGTTCTCCTGGTTACTCATAGCGAACACAGGCAATGTTTCTGCCATTTACATTATTACATGTATCTCAGAAGAAGTTAGGAATGATGTTAATGATCTCTATTTTCTAGTATAAGATTGTACATAGATGGGCATGCTGTTCTTCTACAGGAATTGAGTTATGCTAATGATTCAGTTTGACAAGGACAAAAGTGAACTTACTTAGCACGCTGTTACTTAATAATAGTGCACAATACAGTGACAGGACTTCTTGTTTCAACTGTACTCTGTCACTCTCCATCCAGTAACTGAATAGAATGGAGAAGTGTTTGCTAGTGTTATGGTATGATATTAACTGGTTGAGAGCCCGAGTTCGATCCCCGTCCGGGACGACCTGCATTGTTCATGGGCAAGGCACTTTATCCCGGTTGCCTAGATGGGGGCACAACGATGCCGTGTGCTAAGGCATACTGCACGTCGATGGTGCACATGTCTTTAACCGCTGTGACCCTGCTTGAGCGGAGCTTGAGCAGAGTTAAAATGTTGAGGAGCTGACAGTTGCTCGGTGGTTCTCTCCGGGTACTCTGGCTTCCTCCACCTGTAAAACTGTCACGGTCATAATTAGCCATTGATCATAAGTATGTGACCTTAAACTCTAATAAATAAATAAATAATAACTGGTTGAGCGTTAAGAGTCACTATTATGGCTCTTCTGAAAAGTGCTGAAAGCCACTTTTATGAGCTTTATTCTATGTATATTAGCTTGTTGTTTGCTGAGCAGTAGGAAAAAAGATTTATAGGAGATTATTTTGTTACAGTTTATTGGAGAGTGCTAACAGGTTGCCTTGAGTGGCAGAAACCGACATTCTAAATTCCCCCAGAACATGACTGTGTCCTTCAGAATACACACACTGACCCATGCCAGACTTTAAGTGAGGCCATGCACAGTACTTTTGTCGTACTGTAGCCAGTGTGTTTCACACTTTCATGTAGGAAAGTAAACAAAGTAGTTATGAGAACTTCATCTAAAAAGGTTGATTCCAGCCATCATTTTTGACATGTGTAGGGGTTTAGGGGTTGAACTCCTAATTGCCAGACAGGGATGCAGTGAGTTTGATGCACAGGGAGATGGGGGATCAAAAACCAACATTCTAAATTCCTCCAAAACATAATTGTGTCCTTCAGAATACATACAGGCCTCTGCCAGTCTTTGTCAGCGGCCAACCACAGAACTTTCATCATACTGAAGCTCGTGCATTCCTCACTTTCATGTAGCTGCCGTGAGGCAAGTCAATGAAGAAATCATGAGAACTTCATCTGAAAAGCTAGATTCCAGTCATCATTTTTTAGTGTGCAATTGTTCAGTGGTTTAGGTGTTGGGCTCCATGCCGGTCTTCATCTGAGGCCAGCCACAGCACTTTCATCGTACTATAGCCAGAGTGTTTCACAATTTCATGTAGCTGTTTCTTGTGGTGTTCGATTCCCAATGGCAGATCATAAACCAACTTTCTAAATTCTTCCAAAACATGATTGTGTTTGTCAGAATACACACACAGGCCTATATCAGTCTTCACTTGAAGCCGACCACAAAAATTACCCATGTTTCAAATATCCTTACAAAAAAATTTAATACTATACTGGATAAAGATGTTTGGTCTTTTAATGACACTTTCAACAATCAAGGTCACATCATTTCAGAGAGGGGGCGCGGTGGCTCAGTTGGTAGAGGTGCAGGCTGCAAGCCGAGAGGTCCTTGGTTCGAATCCCACCTGCGGCAACCGCGTTGTGTCCTTGGGCAAGACACTTCACCCCGATTGCCTACAGGTGGGCACGATGACGTTGTGTACTGAGGCGTACTGCACGTCGATGGTGCGCATGTCTTCAACCAATCTAACCCTGCCTGTGCGGCGGTGCAGAGTTCAGAGTTACGATGTTGGGGAGCTGACAGCTGCTCGTCGTTGCTCGGTGGTTCTCTCCGGGTACTCCGGCTTCCTCCACCCGTAAAACTGTCACGGTCACGATTAGCCATTGTGCATAAGTATGTGACCTTAAACACCAATAAATAAATAAATAAATCATTTCAGAGAGTTTTATGGGTAGGTGAATCTGGAGTACCAGTTGAGAACCCCAGAGCAGCAGTGAGCAACTGTCAGTCTCTCCAGTTTGAGGTCTGTTTATAGCACCATGAATTTGGACTAAAACTATAAAAGAAATCAAGAAAAATTGTGATATAAATGACATATGGCAGACATAATTTATTGTTTTCAAATTCAAATTATTTCTTCTCTTAGAATTTAACCCTTTACCTAACTACCTAACGAATCGCCCGCATCTGCCCACGTAATATGCAAATTCAGCAGTTGAAAAAATATTATTTTTCAAAATATTTCAACAAAACCATATCATGTGACCCCTCGTTGGAACGAGCTCGTTGTGCTCGTTCCAACGAGGGGTCACATGGTACGGTTTTGTTGAAATTTTTTGAAAATAAATTTTGATATCGTCTGCGTTGGGTAAAGGGTTAAGCTTCATTGAAGAGAAATAATAAATATTTCATAGGGTCTGATGATTAGGACCTCTGCAACTTCATATTAGAGTGTCCCAGTTGAACCCACCAGAGTAACCATGGTCGCTCCGCTGGGTATAGTGCTCCCAAATTCTGCCAATCACATTGTCCCTATATTCAGCCAATCTAAAGGACTGTTTGCTTCTGACAATGTAGTTGGAAGAAAGCCTACCTGTGTGCATAAACTCTACACAAGAATGGACACTGCACAAGTAGGGTTCTGTGAATTGGAAATTTCCAGGGTCGAATCAAATCTCAAATTGAATCAACCAAGGTATTCAAAATCGAACTGGCTTTTGAATCGAATGGGACGAAAAATTACAACTCTGTTTATTATTGATTGACAACATGTTAAAGGAACCAAACCTTATTATGCCCCCGACCTCCAAAGGAGGATTCAGGAGTATCTAGTGAAGTCCTCCATCCATCTGTCTGATGGTCTATCTGTCCATCCCGGTTTATCAGAGATTCAGAGGTACATTGTGGGGTTCACAATTTAGGGTCAGTGGTAGTTATGGGGTTGGGTTAGTACAGTAGCCACTTGTGGGGTTATTTTTTGCACTGTGGGGTTCAGTTTTTGACCTTGTGGGGTTAGGGTTTAACATTGGAAAAACCCCACAAGTAAGAACGTGTAAGAACATCCATCCTTCCATCCGATTGACTGTACGTACAAATGGTTTGCTTTGTAATTTCAAAGCCATTGGTCAGATTTGAATCTCCTTTGACATGCTGATAGACCCACATGTGGGAACAGACATGCATAAGGAGTGGGTTCCGTCCACTAATTTTTCCCAGAATTATGGCCTTTTCACTCTTTGGACTTAGAAAATTTTTCTGTTTTCACTCTTTTGACTCAGAAAATTTTTCTGTTCCACAATACCTTTAGGGTTACTTCAAACATGCTTTACCCTCATTTATTATATCACTGTAGACCTACACTCCAACTTTTGCATCTCCCCAGAAATAACTACCAGATTTCTTGTAATTATTCCTAGGGACATGCAGAAGTTTGAATATAGGCCTACAGTGAAATAATTAGGTTCAGTTCCTCCAATGCGCCGTTCATCTCCCATTCAAATTTAATTAACTGGTAGAGTGCTGGATACCCATATTTGGTCTTTATTCTCAAATACAGGTACCCTAAATTAAAGACTTCTTTCTTGTTGGGTTTACTCTGTGTTATCCTTGAAGCAAAATTATTTAGTCTATAAGAATTTGCCTTTGTTATAATATATGGGAGAGTGTCCACTGGCACTCTCCCATAGATTGTAACACGACAAAGACACTTGAAATAACTTAGATGACCAAAAATAATTTAGCACTCTACCAGTTAAAAATTGTTAGCTCCTCCGATTTTGCACAGTTACCATTGGCGTCAATTGTTTTTCAAGATTCAGGTTGGTTTCATGTAACAAATGGTCTCTGCAGCTACAGGAAAAAGTCGCTACTGTGCTCATTCTTAGTGTGTCAAAGTGCCCATCAAAAGATTTTAAAATATGTCCCAGATTCAAAAACGAATCAGATCAAATCTGGAGATTTGATTCATCTTTTGGATAATCTCAGCACTCCATGAACAAGTCATACACAGATATGCTCAGTGTTGCAAGCAAGACACTTTTAAAGGGGGTGTTAAAACCCCTCTCCTGGCAAGTAATAGGGACAGGTGGGATGATAAGGGCTGTGGCTTTCTTCATTTTTGTAAAATGTACAAAAATTTGAATGAATCTTGAGAAGAATTTCAGGTGATGGTGAGGTTATTTCCAGAGTAAACTTATTTTGCATTGTTACTCACCAGTTGAGTATTAAAAAGTAGGAAGCTTTCCTTTCTGAGAAAAAAAAATTCCTTTGTGAGTGGTCATGTTGAAGGAAATTTCAGTTCTAAGTTCAACTTCACAAAGCAATGAATGAAAATGGAAGTTAATTGATTTTGCATGTAGCCTTATAATATTGATGATGTAAAGAAGAAGTATGTATTATTAATAATTCATTGTACCAACACCCTATGTGGTATATATATAAACAAAAGCCGAGAGGCAGCAATAATAAGCTATGTTACATTCTCATGTATGCTTTCAATGCAGTATTGACTTTTTGGAGTAATCATTGATAAACATCTTGAACACAGTACTTAAGTACTAAAACAGCTGACTGTTCTAATTACTATTGTGTGTCTGGTGTTTGAAAGTGCTTCAGCTGTCGTTTTCCCAAGGGGACATCAGGATGTTTTGGCTCGGCTTTACTGATTGTTTGCCTTCAACCAATGCTAACCCTGCTTGTGTGGAGTTAATACGTTGGGGAGTCTGGCAGTTGCTTGGTGGTTCTCTCTGGGTACTTCAGTTTCTTCCACCCGTAAAACTGTCTGACATGAAGTGACCCTGACTGTTGAAAGTGTAATTAAACCCAAATAAATAAATTAGTAAAGTTATTATATTTATTTATTGGTATTTAAGGTCACATGTTTCTGCACTATGGCTAATTATGACCACGACAGTTTTATGGGTGGAGGAAGCTGGAGTACTGGGAGAGAACCACCGAGCAACGACGAGCAGCTGAATAAAGTTATTGATTGTAAATAGAGGATCTCTAATGAGTTGCGATTTCATTTGTTATTTCACTAACAATTTCACTAAAATCGATCTGAGCCGAGGTATCTCGGCTCACATCGATATTAGTGAATGAGGTTCAGAAATTTCATGTCAAATCATGACGAATTTGAGATTCTTTTTATCACATAATTTGTAATTTAAGCTTAACCCTTTATCCAATGCAGACGATATCAAAATTTATTATTTTAAATATCATTTTTTAAATTTTTTCAAAAAATTTCAACAAAACCATATCATGTGACCCCTCTTTGGAACGAGCTCGACAAGCTCGTTCCAAAGAGGGGTCACATGGTATGGTTTTGTTGAAATTTTTCAAAAAAATAATATATTTTCAGCTGCTGAATTTGCATATTTTGCGGGCGGATGCGGGCGATTCGTTGGGTAAAGGGTTAAAGGTATGTTTTGTTTTTGCTTTTGAAAAACTAAAATTTTAAGTTATTCAAAAATATTTTTTGTAAATGTCTGTTTGACGTGTTAGGAAAAGAGATCAAGAAAACCTGTGCGTGAACCTTTTCACTCTCAGTAATTCTCAAGTTGTACAGATGATGTCTTATGAGTCGCGGTTTCATATGAACTTTCTGTACCGAATTCTCTAAAATCAATCTGAGCTAAAGTTCACCGAGGCTCAGATCAATTTTAGTGAATGAGTAATCATTGATAAACATCTTGAACACAGTACTTAAGTACTAAAACAGCTGACTGTTCTAATTACTTAATTGTTTGTCTGGTGTATGAAAGTGCTTCAGTTGTCGTTTTCCCAAGGGGACATCAGGATGCTTCGCCTCTGCTATACTGATTGTTTGTCTTTAACCAATGTTAACCCTGCTTGTGTGAAGTTAGTACATTGGGGAGTCTGGCTGTTGCTTGCCATTGCTTGGTGGTTCTCTCCAGGTACTTCGGCTTCCTCCACCCGTAAAACTCTCTGACATGAGGTGACCCTGGCTGTTGAAAGTGTTATTAAACTCCAGTAAATAAATAAATTAATTTACTGATTGTAAATAGAGAATCTCTTATGAGATGCGATTTCATATGAAATTTGTGTAACGATTTCACTAAAATCGATCTGAGCCCTCAGCTCAAAGCAATTTTAGTGAATGAGGTTCAGAAATTCAAATTTGAGATTCTTTTTATCACATAATCTGTAATATAACCTTTTAGCTAATGTAACGATTAACCATTTAGGGCCTAATTCCAACTTTGATAACTTTTTAATGCAAAGGAACAGCTGCTCCAACATGCATTGTTTGGGTAAACCCAAAACTTGTTTTCTTAGTACAGTAGAATCCTCTTAATTGAATATCCATTTTGCCAGTGAAAATTATTCAATTAACAGGAGTATACAATTAACAGGGATTTGGTCAGTTTCCTGCATTCTGGGGGTAAACTGAGCATTTATTCTATTTTATGGTAGGATACCCAACAGCATTAAAATCCCCCCCCCCCCCCCCCCCCCCCCCATGATGTCCTCTGGGGTTAAGCTTGTTTGACAAAATGCACAGAACACATGTGTGATGTTTGATCAGAGCCACCGGGTGCGTAGGTCAGCTTATGGGCGCAGGATGCCCACCAAGGCTTGACCCAGAACAATTACAATGTTGGAGCCCAAAATGCTCCGCCCCTTAATTAAATGCCTGTATTGGATGTAGTGAGGCCAAAAAGGTTGATAAATAAGGGGAATTTGGTGCGTGTCACAGTAATTTTTTCGACATATTGCAAAATTTAAAAAATTAACAGGAGTTTACTCTACAACCCATATGCAATTAACAGATTAAATTTGTACTGAAGGTATGGTAAATAGTTTTGTGTTTGAAAATTATATTCAATTAACAGGGATATACAATTAAGAGATATCCAATTAAGTGGGCTCAACTGTACCTTGTCAGTTGTCTCTTGGAAGATTGGAAGAGATTGACGGGTATACTTGATTACATGCATCTGTTTGAATGTCCATCTTGCCTTTGCCCATCTTGACATCTGCCTTACCATCCATCCATCTATTTGTTGGTCCATCCATCTGCCTGCCAGTAATAATATAAAGTATAGCGAAAATGTATAAAAATCTCCAGGTCCCTAAGGGTTAAAGTTGGCCAGTCCTTTTCACAAAAATCGCCATCTATATTTTTATTTCAGTTTTCTTCAAAAACATAGCTTATTAAGCCCCACTGGAAGGAGCTTGTTCCAATGAGGGGTCATTCAGCTATGTTTTTGGGACAAAAATTAAAATATTTTCTTATTCACGAAATGTTTTCTGTAAATGTTGTCTGCTATTTGTATTAGCTAGATAGTTCACCCTTTACCTAACATGAAAAGCAGACGACACTTGCAAAAATAATTCTCGAATAACTCATTTTTTTCATTTTTTGTCTCAAAAACATAGGTTATGACCCCTCATTGGAACGAGCTCGACAAGCTCGTTCCAATGAGGGGAAATAACCTATGTTTTTGAGACAAAAATGAAAAAAATAATGAAAATTAATTGGCAATTTTTGAGAATAGCGCTGGCCGGTTTTGGCTGTTACGTTAGGTAAAGGGTTAATGAAAAATAAGAGTAGATTAATTAAGTTCTTCTTCTGAAACCAACTCGCTCTCAACATTACCATGTCCCCACCTGCGGCAACTGCTTTGTGTCCTTGGGCAAGACACTTAATCCCAATTGCCCACGTGGGGGCGCGGTGGCGTTGTGTACTAAGGTGCAGTGCACATCGATGGTGCACTTGTCTTCAACAAGTGCTAACCCTGCTTGTGTGGAGTTAGTACATTGGGGAGTCTGGCAGTTGCTTGCCATTGCACAGTGGTTCTCTCCAGGTACTCCGGCTTCCTCCACCCGTAAAACTGTCTGACACGAGGTGACCCTGGCTGTCGAAAGTGAAATAAATAAATACCATTACCATGTCAACGTTTACTTCTGACATCATTCCCCTATTTGGCATGTTGTGAACAATATTTTCTGTAATGAGCCAGTTAATGGTGATTATGTGATACATGAATTCATCATCAAGTGTCGCAACAAATGACAACACTTGTTGAATTGAATTGAATTGTTTGTAAACCACAAACCATAGAAAGGCATTATGTTATATCCACTGGTCAATGAGCTCTGTCAAATAGGATTCAAGTGGTTAAATTCCCAGTTGCATCATGGGAGAAATTTGCATCTTCAGCTTTGCAGCTTTTGATATTTTGACTTCAGAGTACAGAGGGTTAACCCTTTACCCAACATGAAAAGCAGACGACACTTGCAAACAAAATTCTTGAATAACTATTTTTTTTTGTCTCAAAAACATAGGTTATGAGCCCTCATTGGAACGAGCTCATTCCAAAGGGGGTCATAACCTATGTTTTTGAGACAAAAAAAATAATGAAAATTAATTGCCGACTTTAGTGAATATCGCTCTCCGGTTTTGGTCATTACTTTGGGAAAAAGGGTTAAACAACATCCATTTAACCCTTTACCCAACGCAGACGATATCAAAATTTATTATTTTAAATATCATTTTTAGAAAATTTTCAAACAATTTTAACAAAATCATATCATGTGACCCCTCATTGGAACGATCTCCATGAGCTCGTTTCAAAGAGGGGTCACATGATATGGTTTTGTTGAAATTTTTTGAAAAAATATATTTTTTCAGCTGCTGAATTTGCATATTATGCAGGCAGATTTGGCCGATTTTTCGAGTAAAGGGTTAAGTTGTATCCACTGTAATATAAAATTAATATCATCAACAGTTCAGTGCCTTTATAGATCTTATGAAATTAACTGGACATGTGGTGCATAGTTACAATTAAATGTTAAAGGGGTTTTGTGTGAGAATTGAATTTTTCTTTTATTTCAGTGTTTTGATCAATACTTTCATATATTCCTTTGGGGTTTTCACTATAGAAACTAGGTCTTAGGCCAGAAAAAGGAAAAAATTTGTTTCTTAGATCCTCCCACATGGCCGTTTTGGCTCCTGCATGCTCTCTTTTTTATATAACCAGTGCAAACTTAAAAAAATAAAAATTGAATGGTTTAAGTCAATATTTTTCCCAAGTTTGTCAAAATGATAAATTTGTGCCTTTACAACAAGGCTTTGTGATGCTTTAGCATATTGCAAAGCCTTCTTGCACTCAAGGGACAAAATACACCACCACCCATGCTATTCTGTAGATTATGAGGCCTAAAACATCAAATAAACCAAGAACATGAACTTTTGATGGCAAAGAAATAATTACAAAAATAAAAAATAAAATAAAAAATCACCCGCCCACATGCAGTTTTACAAAAAATGGCATGAGAAACAGAAGATCTACTTTGTGGGACCTTATCTTTTGATATTTTAAATATTGCTTTGGAGTAATTAATTGTTTTAAGAGTTTACCTGTGCTACTTTTTTGATTGTGTATCAGCCTTGATATCACACCGAGGTATCATTTCATTGACCTGAGACCTCAGGCTAATATCAAGAGTGATATAAAATCCTACAATTAATAATTAGAGGTTATATTACTTGGTTAGTTTCATAGCAGCTGAGATAACATCATATCAGCCAGAGATTGAAGGTTGAAGGCTGATGTGAAGTTACCTGATATCTCTGCTGACATGAAACTAACCAAGTTATAACCTCTTTATTTATTAAAACAAATCCAATAAAACAGCATTAGTTTCTCATTCTTTTCTGTCTGAAATTTCCTCTTCTAGTTCAGCTATTCGAAAGTCGCTGCTTCCCCAGTGGGGAAGCCGCAACATTCGGATAGCTGAAGTATCTCTTCTCTCAGATTATGACTTTAAAACAGCAAAAGTATGCCATGCAAATCTTCGTTTATCACCCCCTCCCCCCCCCCCCCCTCCAAAGGGACAATACGAAACAAACAAAATAGTCATGACGGGGCTGATACAAGCGGAAATTATATTAATTTTTGGCAATTGCGTACTCAGAAAAAGGAGAAACACAGGCGCATTAATGGTCCGCCAACAATTTGGTAAACAATTTATCCGCCAACAATGGATAAACAAATAAAAAACAGGTACAAATATCCGCCTGCAAAATAGCACTTTTGTCTGCCAACAATTCGGCAAACAATTTATCCGCCAAGAATGGATAAACAATTAAAAACAGGTACAAATATCTGCCTGCAAAATAACACCATCAGATAAACTATACGACAACAAACAAATCATACTGTACATTTATCAGCCACACATACATATAAATATCGCCAGCAAACCAGACAGCAACATCAAACTTTTTAACCACAGAGGAGACTAAAACAGTTGAAACCGGTTTGGTAAAAAATTAACGAGAGAGAATCTATTCTCCTGAGGTCACTCTTCTAACCTTTTGTCCTATCTCTTCTCTCACTTTGACACATCTTTGCTTACAACTCTGAATCTTAGTTTGAGTTAAATTTTGTGTACAAGTCTCTTCTTTTTTCTCTTCATCATCCGTCTATACCTTACGTATTGCCATCATCAAATCCTCACTAGGGCTGCAACGATTAATCTTGGTACGCCCGAACCACGATACACAGCTCATGATTCAATACGTTGTTCACTGTGTATCGCGATACAATAAATATAAATACAGTGGAGCCCACTTAATTGGATATCTCTTAATTGTATATCCCTGTTAATTGAATATAATTTTCAAACACAAAACCATTTACCATATCTTCAGTACAAATTTGATCTGTTAATTGCATATGGGTTGTAAAGTAAACTCCTGTTAATTGTATATAAATTTTTGTAATACGTCGAAAAAATTACTGTGACACGCACCAAATTCCCCTTATTTATCAACCTTTTTGGCCTCACTACATCCAATACAGGCATTTATTCTATTATATCTTGTTTGACAGAGCTCTATGAGCTCTGTCAAACAAGATATAATAGAATAAATGCTCAGTTTACCTCCAGAACACAGGAAACTGACCAAATCCCTGTTAATTGTATACTCCTGTTAATTGAATAATGTTCACTGGCAAAATGGATATTCAATTAAGAGGATTCTACTGAATAAGGCAAAACAGTTACGTAGATTTTGAAAGCTGCTGCAGTGTCACGCTGTTTTTTTTTTGCATACCAGCATTGACAGTGCTAAATATGCCACTAACACAGGATTATTCAGTTAACTAAAGGTTGGTGAATTCCCTCTAATTTGCTTTTTATTTGATTAATATATTATATCTTGTTGGACAGAGCTCACAGAGGTCTGTCAAACAAGATATAAGGGATTAAATTGTTTAAACATATTTCTGAGAGGAAAAAACACCAGAAAACGGGTGATAAAATCCAAACCTGAAATAAATGAATGCAAATGGTCATCACTTTGAGAAGTTACGTACTGTGTAAAGAGTGCATTCAAAAATTTGTAATAAAAGGAAGCTACTGGAAATGAATACATGTTGTTCAAAGTATTTGATAGTTGCACTTGCACGGCATGAGGCATGAGAGATCATGTGTATCATGATACATGTCGTATCGTGCAGACTGAATCGCGATACATATCGTATTGTTAGGGAAGCATATCGACACAGCCCTATTCCTCGCCATGCAGAACAGAACTACTCCCTTTTGCATGGTAACACTACTTTTACTGAGTAATTGCTTTCGACGAAGAATGGTGAATGATTTTGCTGTAAATAAGTAGTGCATACATCAAATGAAACAAATGCCAGATTGATTCATAATGACCGAGATCAGCATCATATCACCGAGTTTGAAGTCATCAGCCAAGCGCGATAATGGGCAATTCTGGGAAAATAAATCATATCTGATAATTATCATCTGTTTATGCCCCAATATCGAAAAACAGTAGTAAGGCCCCAAAAAGTTAAAAATCTATGTCCCCCCCCCCTCCCACCCCCATCCCTTCTTACATGGTCCTTTTGGCTCTCCTTTTATAACCAAAACAAACTTAAAAGAATAAAAAATAATGGTTTATGTCCGATATTTTATCCAAATTAATAAAATCAATAAATTTGTCCCTTAAATGAAGAAGGCTTTACAGTGCTTCATTGCAAAGCCTTCTCACACTCAAGGGACGAAATACACTACCATCTGTTCTATTCTGTAGATTATGAGGTCTAAAACATAAAACAAACCAAGAAAATGAACTTTTGATGGCAAAGAAATAAAAATAAAATTAAAAAACAAAAAACACCCGCCTGCACTGGCCTGCATGCAATTTTACAAAAAATGGCCTGAGAACACATGATCTACTTTGTGGAGCCTAATACAGATAACAAGAGAAAATGACCAGTTAGGACAACACCTGAAGTGCAAATTGAGTGTTAGCTGATTTAACAAAAAATTTCTAAGTCAAAAGAGTGAAAAAGGGCCATAACTCTGGAAAAAATGTGTGGAAGAAACTCACGGTACACAGGTATTGTTCCCCCAAGATGCTCTACAACACCAAATATTTTAATCAGAGTAGCAGTGGCCGAGATACAAGGGAAAATGTTGGGATGGACAGACGCACTAGATACCCCTTCGCCTTTTCAAGACGGGGGCATACTAAATGTTAATTTTGTCAGAAAACGGCGAATTAACATATACATTTTTAAACATCATTCCATGAAATAGTTATAGGTTATATCTTATAGTCACCTTCTGATATATATATCATTTTAAGTCACCTGTTAGTGGATGTATCAGGGACTGCCGGGAAAGGAGAGTGATCACTGTTACCCACCATCACTAGGAGTGTAATTAATCTCTTGCATTCATTATATGTATGGAAATTTTGTAGTCAGAATCAAGTTATATTTTGCATTTCAATAAACCATTAGCCAACACTATTAGGGGACAATACTTGCAAAGCATTTTCTCGCTTAACTAAAATCTTTCATTTTTTGCTTAGAACATAGCATTTGCCACCTCATTGGAATGAGCACAGTGCTCGTTTGGCAGATCTGTTATAGGCCCCTATTGTAATATCAGAATTGATATGTCCTAAGTTAATAATTATAAACAGTTGATATTTTCTCAAATTATTTTTTAATTTGAATACACATCCTTTTGTTTGTGTGATCACTTATTTGCACTGAGTGACCTTTGAATGTATCTATCAACATGTTTACAAATGCTCTTAAACAGGATCTATTATTTGCTCACTAATTATTTATATGGGTTACACATATTTACTGGAAATCAGACAGTCATCTAGAAATTTAATGAGGTGACTTAATTCAGCTAATTAGAAATTAATGGAACAAAAGAACATAGGGGAAGTTTTTCATTCTGGAACTTTCTATTTCAAGACTGAAAAAGTCTCTGTCAACAGACTTCTGACATTCTTTCATCCAACACTGCATTGAGAAGTGACTGACTATTGTTTATACATTCAGCATTCATTGAACATTGGAGATTTTTATAACAGGACAGTGTATTACAGCTGAGTTTAATATGTATCCTTCAGAATATTATTGTATGATCGGAGCATCTAATCTGAGTGTTTCCAAAATTTGAGGAGAATTTATTCTTGTGAACCAGAGCCAGGTGTCTACTAGATTATTTTTAAAGCCACCTGTGGAATCCATACTTGTTGGATATTATTTCCATTTGAATTTTGCTGAGTGCTTTATTGGAATTAGAGGCTTCTGAAATTTTGAGTGAATATTTCACTACAATTTATTGGATACTGCTTCTGCAGACACATTCTTGGACGTTACAATACCAGCTGGAAAGTTTCTTCATCACTGATTTACTGGATTCTATTTTTGACTAACTAATAAGTGATCCCTGCCAGGGGTTACTGCATTGGGTCCTTGGGCAAGGCACTTAATCCTGATTGCCCATGTAGTAGTACATGTGGTAGTGTTGTGAACTAAGGCGTACTGCACCTCGATGGTGCACCCATCTTCAACCAATGCTAACCCTGCTTGTGTGGAGTTAGTACATTGGGGAGTCTGACAGTTGCTTGCCATTGTTTGGTGGTTCTCTCTGGGTTCTCCAGCTTCCTCCACCCGTAAAACTGTCCGCCACAAGGTGATCGGGGCTGTCAAAAATGTCATTAAACTCCAATAAATGAATAAATAATTAATAAATATTTATGTTTTATTTTTCTGTAAACCATACAGTCTAATATATATTGTATCATTTTCTTTTCATATTATTTTTTTTGATTAAATTTCAGAATAGTTAAATTGGAGTTATTGTTGATTACCAGATTTCTTTCTGTTACCAATATTGTTATTACACAGCATAACAGAGCCCTTTTAGCAGGGCTAAAAATTCATGTGTGAATCCGAATCGATTCTCGCAAATGATTCTCGCAAGGAAAACACTGAGAATTAACTTTGATTCAATTAATTCTTGTCATAGATTCTAAATGTCACTTTAAAAAGCCTGGAGAATCATCTGTCTTTGCTCTCTCATAATATGGTAACAAAACTTCACTTAGCAGGTGTCTAGTGAAGTCTTGGCTGCCCATGTAGGCAGCCAAGACTTCATGAGACACCACTGCCATGATGCTGTAATTTCCATCAGCAAGACCACCAAAAGCTGATATGTTGGAACATGTTTTCTATACGCATATGCATAAGAAACTTGACAAAATGGAAACAGGGTCTTTAACCCTTTACCCAATGTAACGGCCAAAACCAGCCAGTGCTATACTAAAAAATGGTCAATTATTTTTCATTATTTTTTTCATTTTTTGTCTCAAAAACATAGGTTATGACCCCACATTGGAACGAGCTTGTCGAGTTCATTCCAATGAGAGGTCATAACCTATGTTTTTGAGACAAAAAATGAAAAAAATTAGTTATTCAAGAATTATTTTTGCAATTGTCGTCGGCTTTTCATGTTAGGTAAAGGGTAAAGGGTAAACTTAGAACTGATTCTTGTGAAACAAGACAAATTTCAAAGCCTGATTGAGCTCTGTCTATTTATTTATTTATTTATTGGGGTTTAATGACACCTTTGACAGCCAGGCTCATCTCGTAGTTTTACAGGGGGTGGAGGAAGCCTGACTACCCAGAGAGAACCACCAAACAACGGTGAACAACTGTCAGATGCCCAAACATACTAACCCCACACAAGCAGTGTTAGCATTGGTTGAAGACAAGTGCACCATTGACGTACAGTACGTCTTAGGCCACAATGCCAACATGCCCACAAGTGGGCAATTGGGATTAAGTGTCCTGCCCAAGGACACAACACAGTTGCCGCAGGTGGGATGGAAAACAAGGACCTCTTGGTTTGCAGCCTACATCTCTTACTACTGAGCCACCGCACTGCGATTGAGCTCTGTCAAACAAGATATAATTTAAATTTTGCACGCTGTATGGGCAACATGATGACAATTTTGAAATACTACAGTGCTAGGAGTTAACAGATCTAATTTGTTCTCCAAGTATGCTAAATTGTTTGGAGATTGGCAGTTTCATACGATTAACAGGGTTATTCTAGTGAAAACAATTTTGTGGGATGCACTGTAAACAACTGTAAAAGTGGGGGGTTAATAATTATACGTGAGTTATATACCATCCCATCTTCTGAATGTTAAATCGGTCTATGTCCAATGTATGTAAGGTCATATTGATATGTTTGAACAACCATATCTTTTGTTTAAATACTTTGTCCTCGAAGGTTATTCCTTCAAATGAGTCACTAAAATAAATTTTGTTCTGTATTTATAGTTCTGTAGTAATCCACTCTGCTTTGCATCATAAAAGTTGTCGAAATATTATAATTCATTTGTGTTTTTTAAATTGAGAACACTCACTGTGTTATTTCATTATGTGTCCGATATGTATGTCCAAAGGCAATCAGCCTTTTGTGAAAGGAATGGAAAAAGGACAGGGAGGAGATTGGAATTATAAGCATTTTACTTCTGGAAATTTAATTCATAGGTCAGTAAAATTTTAAGGATTCAGATTAAACACGAGGTTATCTTCTAGAAATATTTAACCTTTACACTCACCTGACAAGATGACAGTTCTACCAAAAGTTCTTACCTTTTTATTCAATTCCCTTGATATTAGAGTTTGTCATTTCAGTTATTTTCTAATATTTTTCAAATAATTTCAACAGAACCATATCGTGTGATCCCTTATTGGAATGAGCTCATTCCAATGATAGATCTGTAGGTTTTTAAATTTCTTGTTTGGTTTCGGTTTTGGTTTTTCAGGTGGAGTAAAACCTCGGTTAGGTTCGGTTTTCGGTTTGTTCATGAGGCCAAATAAAATTCAATAAAACTCATTCTTATGTCCGGAATCATAACTGAATGGCATTGAAATTGAATGAAACTCAATGAATGCCCGAAATAAGCTATAATACATGAAGAGTCACCTAAATATGCAGAACTTTTATTGTGCTTGGCCATTTTTCGAGGTCTGACACCTACACGCAACTTGAGGAAAGCTGCAAGCACAACTAAACTGAAATGTCGGAAATTCACAGAATGTTGCCTTCCCTGAGTAGTGAGAGTACCCAGACACTGCCATTGGCAGTGTCTGGGTACTCTCACTACTCTGGGATGGCTACATTCTGTGAATTTCTGCAGCAAGAGAGTATTTTAATAAAAAAAGAAAAGCCTTAGATTACGGGGTGTCGACGGTTTCGGTTTCGGTTTTTAAAAAAAAAAAAAACCTCGGTTCGGTTTCGGTTAACCTACAGCTCTATCCAATGAGGAATCATATGATATGGTTTTGTTGAAACGTTTTGGGAAATATTTTTCCACTTGCTCAATTTGTAATTTACGTCGACGGATCGATGATGCTGATACATTAGGTAAAGTGTTGAATAAGTAATTCTTTGTGAGTTATTGCTTCTGAAATGTAGTAAATGACTCGTCACTGAAATGGTCAGGTATGTTATGCTGATTCTATTTGGAGATTGTAATAAAAGCTGTTTTTTTAACCCTTTACCCAACGAATCGGCCGCATCCGCCCGCGTAATATGCAAATTCAGCAGTTGAAAAAATATTATTTTTCAAAAAATTTAAACAAAACCATATCGTGTGACCCCACATTGGTCACATGATATGGTTTTGCTGAAATGAAAAATTTAAAAAAATGATATTTAAAATAATAAATTTTGAGATCATCTGCATTGGGTAAAGGGTTAAGTGAAAATTGAGAAAGATAAGTTTTGAATGGTGAATTCGGGGTGTACAGATATAATCCGAGCCAGCACCAGGGGCAAAAAAAGGGTCCTTTTCCCAAATCAGCCTTCTTTCCCAATTCTCGCTTGAAATCGTCTTCCCTGAACCACTAAAACTTGTTACTCATGATCATGACTGATAATTATGTTATTTTTTCTGATAAAAACAATGAATTGTTGTTCTGAAATTTCTATCTATTCATAACAACATGACATCAGATACATCAAGACAGCAAATATCAATCAAAATCATCGTTTGTGTGTACTTTTGAAAAAAACATATAGAAATTTATTTTCCTAATTTGGACTATCACAACACAAATTTTTCCCAATTCTGGAAGCCCTGGCTCCTTAAAGTACCCTTGTATAGCATTAGTGGGATCTGGCCAGTTCATTTGGTAATGTGTTTATTTGTTTCCAGGTCTTCTTATTTCATAAGACCTGCTGTGGCAAATGTTCACCCGATTGTTTATGACTTCATTGTGATTTTAAAATAAATACCTCTTCTTGTAGTTTATACATAATGGGTTTTCATTAATTTATCTGTACATACCCAACAAAAGTTCAGGTTCATTATTTATTGGGGTTTAATGACACTTTTGACAGCCAGGGTCACCTCCTGTTGGACAGTTTTACGGGTGGTGGAAGCCAGAATACCTAGAAGAATCACCAAGTAATGGCAAGCAACTGTCAGACTCTCCAACATATTAACTCCACACAAGCAGGGTTTGCATTGGTTGAAGACATTTGCACCATCGATGTGCAGTGCTACTTAGTACACAGTGCCAATGTGCCCCCAAATGGGCAATCGTGATGAATCGCCTTGCCCAAGGACACAATGGAGTTGCCGCAGGTGGGATACGAACTGAGGACCTCTTGGCTTGCAACCTGTATCTCTACCTACTGAGTCACCATGGGAATCAAACTGTGGAACTTTTGAACTTAGTTGAAATTAAAAGAAGAAAAAATTTCTGTACCAGGCTTCTTTTTCTTCAGTTAATGGGAAACTTTTTTATTTGTTTTGTGCTTTCTTTCAGTAATTTATAATAAAAGACAGAGCATTTTGTGACAAATTTACACAATATTCTACTGGGTATTCATTAATTTATTTGATGTAACATGCACTCACCTGAAGTGTATTCTAATTATAAATGCTAGACAGGGAAAACGTCTGTATTTGTGAACTTGTAATTTAAGGGAAGTCTGATAAACTTGCAGGCTTTTTAAAACAAACACTGACATGTAGCACGTATGTTCATTTCACCTGCGGAGACAGTTTACACCAAGTGGGTAAAGATATGACTTTAATTACTGAATGCAAGGTGCCCTCTGTTAGAGTTGCACTTAACAGCATTTCGTTTTCTTTTTTTAGTCAGTACTGTACAACCTACCGTGGTTTCTTTAGAGGATTATAATTTTAGTATGGAGAAGTAATTAGTTTTTTGTTATGTTAACCTTAGCATGATGCCTTTATTAGCCATGTGTTCAAATACATCAGTTCATGGCATTCCGACCCTACACTAACTTATATCTGGAAATTAAATTGTTTTGTTAAAACTTGTGCATCATAATTGTTTTATTATAACTTATTGGAGAGTGCTCATGGACAACCTCCAGTAAATTCCCACTAAGGGCAAAATATCAAAATTTTAACAAATAATTTTTTTCCATAATGCAATTAGGAATTTAATTAAGCCTTTATATAGTGAAAGGATGCATTAGCCAGCACAGTTTACAAATTAAGCAGTTGAAATCCCTGAAACTCCAGGAAGTGAAGCTTACTTCACTGAGTTAAACAAACTCTGTTTTACTGGTAAAATAGGACCTAATCACCTATACATGAGGTGGTAGTCTTCAAAATTGGGCAAGATGAGTATAAATGATTGGCTGCACTTTATATTCATTTTGCAGTTATGATTTACCATTGTGCAGAAATATTTGACCTTACACACAAATGAATAAATAAATTTTCTGCATTGGAACAGGTGCCCCAACATGCTGTCTTTGTAAACTAAGAGGTTGCATTCTAAGTACCTCGGCAGTTTCGAGGAAAGTCTTTGCTGCCTATATATGAAACTTTCCAGGCCTTTAACCCTTTACCCAATGAAACGGCCAAAACCGGTCAGCGTGATTCTCAAAAATCGCCAATTAATTTTCATTATTTTTTCATTTTTTTTATCTCAAAAACATAGGTTATGACCCCTCTTTGGAACGAGCTCATTGAGCTTGTTCCAATGAGGGATCATAACATATGTTTTTGAGACAAAAAATGAAAAAAATTAGTTATTCAAGAATTTTTTTTGAAAATGTCATGTAAAGGGTAAGTCCTCAGATTAATTTTGTGTTAATAACTACCATGTAACCCTCTAGTCCCCAGATTAATTTTTCGTTAATTACTACCATATATATATATATACATGTGCGGGGCGCGATGGCGTCGTGGTAACCAGTTCTCGTCAGATCACCGAAGTTAAGCAACGTCAAGTGCGGTTAATAGTTGGATGGGTGACCATTTCAGTGACTGATTCGCGCTCCCTCGTTGTGTCCTTGGGCAAGGCACTTAACCCCGATTGCCTACATGGGGGCATGATGGTGCTGTGTACTAAGGCGTACTGCATGTCGAAGGTGTGCATGTCTTCAACCAATCTAACCCTGCCTGTGCCGCAGTGCAGAGTTCAGAGTTACGATGTTGGAGAGCTGACAGCTGCTCGTCATTGCTCGGTGGTTCTCTCCGGGTACACCGGCTTCCTCCACCCGTAAAACTGTCACCGACATGATATGACCCTGGCTGTTAATGTGTCGTTAAACCCTAATAAAAAAAAATATATATATATATACATGTGCATGGCTGCAGATGACTTGACTGTGCTTCTGATGTAAGAACACTATCAAGAATGTAAGCGTCCTACAAATAGAGTTCTCAAGGATGAATACACATGGGACAACTTTTTCTGAGCAATATGAATGGGAAAGTTTGTGGCTGTATAGGGGACTTAAGGGTTGAAAAGTTATGGCTAAATATTAGATATTCCTTTGGAACAGTTTGACCTATTGACTAAGAGTATTTGAACTTATTAAAATGCAATCAGATATCAGTGACCTTATTAGTTTTAAATTATTTGTCTTCTCTTCAGTTCTTTTGTACTTTGTTGACATAAAAATTGACTTCCCATTCAAAATGTCAAAAATGACATACACCCTCAGCTTTCACCAAATATAATTTTAACCCATGAAGGATGCTCGTCGTTGCTTGGTGCTTCTCTCTGGGTACTCTGGCTTCCTCCACCTGTAAAACTGTCACTGACACGATATGACCTTGGCTGTTAAAGTGTTATTAAACCCTAGTAAATAAATAAATAACCCAGGAAGGACAGAACATTCCAAGGTCAAGGTCACTGTTACTATAAATAGAATATTTTGTGACAAATGGGTTTCCGGGCAATAACTTTAGTTCTTTTCCGTGTATCTTCACCAAACTTATACCACAGGTTACCCTATAGGAAGGGAAGACACCTATCAATTTCGGAGTCTGGGGCCCCAAGGTCAAGGTCACTTACTATCAATAGAATATTTTGTGACAAATTGGTTTCCGGGCAATAACTTTAGTTCTATTTGACGCACCTTTACCAAACTTATACCAGAGGTTACCTTATAGGAAGGGAAGACACCTATTGATTTTGGAGTCTAGGTCTCCAAGGTCAAGGTCACTGTTGCTACAAATAGCTTATTTCTTCAGAATTTAATGTCAAAACTCGACTTCTGGATCTGTGTTCCTCTTGCTGAATTTTTCAAAGCATCAAAACTTGAAGAATTTGTTGCTTGACAGTGCCCTGTAGGAATGTCAGAAAGTGAAGCAGTGCTTGTTTACTGTTGTAAACAAACTCTGTTTTACTGGTGAACTTGGACCCAATCACCAAACCTTGGGTGGAATCCTCTATAAAGGGCAACATGGATATAAACGATGACTAAACTTTACTTTATATCTATGTTATGGTCATGATTAGCCGTTTGTGCAGAAATATGTGACTTTAAACACCAGGAAATAAATAAAGTGGCTTGGCAGTGATCCCTGGTCAAGTCTTAATTGGCTGTTTATATGCACAGTCAAAACTTGACTAGAACTCACTGCCCAGATGATTTGACAATTATAGTGATGGATTCCTGATACCTTACTTTGAGGTTGCACATTTTTCGAAGAATAAAAGACATTTAACCTCAGAGGGACTAATTCCTACTTTTGCAGACTTCTAGATTTAAAAACAGTTTACAACTAGTCATGTTGAGAAAGACTTCAAAGACAATACTCAGATTACACAGGCTGTGTCGCTCTGGAAGTGGAGCAGTGCTTGATTACTGTGGTAGATAAGTTCTCTTTCACTTATATAATAGGACCCAGTAACCGCCACCTGTGGTGACATTGGTCCTTTATCAAGGCGTGATTGCCTACATGACTAGAACCCTCTGCCAAGATAGTTACAGATTCTCAATACCTGTGAGTTGAAGCACTTATTGTGAGGTCTCACAGTTTTCCTATTGATAAAAGGCGTTATCTCTTAACCCGCGGGAACCCTGGGAAGTGAAACAGTGCCTGTACACTGTGATAAACAGGCTCTGTTTTATTGGTACAATAGGATCCAGTCACCCTCTCTAAAATGGGCAACATGGCTTATTAACACTCATCCCTGGTCTTGAGTTGATACTCATTTTGTGGTCATGATTAGCCATTGTGCAAAAATATGTGACCTTAAACACCAATAAATAAATAAATAATAAATAATACTTAACCCGCTGAGTATTTTCAAAATATTTTTCTTCAAATCTTGTCATTTCATTGGCCAAAAAGTCCATTCAGTTTCAGTTTACAGGGGAATAATTTAGTTAAATGTGCCCGAATTATTTTTGAAGAAATTATACTTATTTTATTTATTTATTTATTTATTAGGGTTTAACGACACATTAACAGCCAGGGTCATATCATGTCGGTGACAATTTTACGGGTGGAGGAAGCTGGAGTACCCGGAGAGAACCACCGAGCAATGACGAGCAGCTGTCAGCTCTCCAACATTGTAACTCTGAATTCTGCACTGCGGCACAGGCAGGGTTAGATTGGTTGAAGACATGTGCACCTTCACCGTGCAGTATGCCTCAGAACACAGCGTCATTGTGCCACCATGTAGGCAATCGGGGTTTAAGTGCCTTGCCCAAGGACACAACACGGGAGCGCGAACCAGTCACTGAAATGGTCATCTATCCAACTACTAACTGCACTTGACATTGCTCAACTTCAGTGATCTGACGAGTTACCGCGTGGCCACCGCACCTCCGCAAGGGCCTAATTGCTGGTGTTACATTCTTATAGACTTCAAAGCAGCTTGCTGTTCTGATTGGTCATATTGAGAAAGACTTCAAGATAGTAGTCAGTGGTGATCAAAAGATAGGTGAGGGGGGAAAGGGCCTGAGCAGCACCCCCCTTGGGGATATTAAAAATATGTCACAAATCCATCAAATTCTGATGTTTACTTGAAACCAGTCACCAAAAAATACTTAACCATTTACCCAACGCAGACGATTTCAAAATTTATTATTTTAAATATAATTTTTTAAATTTAAAAAAAAAATTTCAATGAAACCTTATCATGTGACCCCTCTTTGGAACGAGCTCAATGAGCTCGTTCCAAAGAGGGGTCACATGATATGGTTTTGTTGAAATTGTTTCGAAAAATAATATTTTTTCAGCTGCTGAATTTGCATATTACGCAGGCGATTCGTTGGGTAAAGGGGAAAAATACATTGGAATAATGCAACATCTGTAGATTGGTGGCAATCTTTGCTTATTTGCCACGAAGTGCAGTGCTTGATTACCATAGTAACAAAGTTCTCTTTCATTGGTTTAACCCTTGAACCAACACACACAATATCAAAATTTATTATTTTATGTATCATTTTTTAAAAAATATATCCACTAATCAATGAGCTCTGTCAAATAGGATTCAAGTGGTTAAATTCCCAGTTGCATCAAGGGAGAAATTTGCATCTTCAGCATTTGATATTTTGACTTCAGTGTACAGAGGGTTAACCTTTTACCTAACATGAAAAGCAGATGTCACTTGCAAACAAAATTCTTGAATAACTATTTTTTTCATTTTTTATCTCAAAAACATAGGTTATGAGCCCTCATTGGAATGAGCTCATTCCAAAGAGGGGTCATAACCTATGTTTTTGAGACAAAAAAATAATGAAAATTAATTGACGACTTTTGTGAATAGCGCTGGACGGTTTTGGCCATTACTTTGGGTAAAGGGTTAAACAACATCAATTTAATCCTTTACCCAACACAGACGATATCAAAATTTATAATTTTAAATATCATTTTTAAAAAATTTTCAAAAAATATCAACAAAACCATATCATGTGACCCCTCATTGGAACGAGCTGGAGCTCGTTCCAGTGAGGGATAACATATGGTTTTGTTGAAATTTTTTTTAAAATTATGTTTTTCAACTTGTATATTATGCAGATTTATTTATTTATTTATTGGGATTTAATGACACTTTTGACAGCCAGGGTCACATGGTGTCAAGACAGTTTTATGGTTGGAGAAAGCCGGTGTACCCAGATAGAACCATTGGACAACTGCCAGACTCCCCAACGGACTAACTCCACACAAGCAGGGTTAGCATTGGTTTGAATGCAAGTCCACCATCAACATGCAGGCCTGGTATTTTGAGGAGAGCTATAGCTCCCACCCTCCATGGCTCCTGCAAAATCAATTTAAGGAGAGCCATAATTGCTCCCCTTAAGAGCTGTTATAGCTCTCCTTAAACCTTCAATTCCCTTATTAATAACAGACTAAAGTATAGAATAGCTCACCTGGCACAGGTTTAGGGGAGTCATAGTAGTTCCTCTAGATTACCAAAAGGCCAGGCCTGAACATGCAGTATGCCTTAGTACACAGTACCACACAGTGCGGATACCCCTGGTGGGGATCAAACCATGGACCTTTTGCCGTAACCACTGAACCACCATGCTCCCTATAATTATAAATATGCGGATGGATAAATAGATTCATTGGATAAAGGGTTAACAGGACAGAGTAATCAATGCTTGGTTGTAACGCCTCCTAAGTGGGCAGCATAGATATAAACCATTGACTTGACTTAACTTGATAATTCCGTGGGATCACTCTATAGCCTTACATAAAGAAATTGTCTGCAAGCACCAATAAACTACAGTTAAAACTAGAAGTCCTGTCACGAAATGCGCACAAATAGCACGTCGATCTGCGCATTAATCTACGCGTTAGGACCATAGTAAGTCTCGGCCTGTGCACAAGCAATGTTTCAGCCAAAGGATTCCGGGTAACCCGAAGGTCCATTGGCAGAAACATTGCCTGTGTTTGCTATGGGTAACCAGGAGAACCTGCTGTGCTTTGGATGTCATTCGATATGGCAATTGCGCACAATTCATACGTGCAATTAAGCGCACAGTTCATGACAGGACTTCTAGTTTTAACTGTAACATGCCCATGCACTGGTTTCTACTCTTGCCGTGAATGTCTTTTATAGGCAGCCCAGAGTGTACTAGAAACCAATTCCAAGCCATTGAACACTCAAACGATGATCTATTGAAAATTCTGAAAAAATGTTGAAGGGTTAACATTTCCTGTCTGTAGTTTCTACAGATCTCCAGTAGTAATCCTGGAAAGTGAAGCAGTGCTTGTTTACTGTGGTTTTCTGTGGTAAACCAGCTCTGCTTTACTGGTAAAATAGGACCCAGTCACCAATGCTTGGGGAAGAAGTCCTCTGAAATGGGCAACATGGGTATAAATGATTGACTAAACTTGACTTTATCTCCATATTGCGGTCACAATTAGCAGTTGTGCAGAAATATGGTACCTTAAACACCAATAAATAAATAAATTTCATCAAATGTTATTGAGTTTAATTTTCTAACCGTTTTTATATGTTCTTTATTTTGCATTGAAAAATTAAAATGAAACATGATTTTCAGTATCAAAGCTTTATATTCATTGTGTGTTAAAAAATTCTTCAACATAAATTTTAATTCATCGTCACAGCATGAAATTATAATCAGCAAATGTCATTGATCTATTTTCAATTCTTTACTTATAAGATCAGCTATATCAGCTAAAATATTAATGTAAACAGCACTCATTATTAACCATAAGCTGTTTTAATGCAGTGATTTATTCCAGAATGATGACAAGATCCCTGTGTATTTTGCATATGCTGATGAAATGCTGTTGTTTGATCTTTGTTGGAAATCGTTCTCTGACTTTTATTCAGTACAGTTCCTGTGGACTGATCGTAATCCACGCTTGGGCAGTGATGTCCATGCATTCATTTAATAGATAATAGAAATCATCATCAGCAAAATTTTAATTAATGAAGCACCGGGTTTTATCTATTGATTATAAAGTGAATTTTTTGATTTGATTGGTTGATAGATATGTGGTATGAGACCATATTCATTGAAACCCACGATACGTCCGCCCAGCCACTGACAAATTTCCCATACCCAGTAGAAGACGCGTCATTCCAGTTTTACAGTGTACATGTATTATATTTTAATTTTTTATCTCCAAAATATAGCTCATGACCCCTTATTGGAATGAGCTTGTCGAGTACCCTCCAATGTGGGGTTCATAAGCTATGTTTTTGAGACAAAAAAGAAAAAAAAAGAAATTCAGTCATTTTTTTTATACTAGTCATATCGGCATATTTTCACAAAAACTCTTTTGCACAAAAATTCCACAGAAACCTGTATGGCTCAACAATAGAAGATAAAAGATCTCATGCTGTGTGTGTTCACACATGAAATAGATTGTACTTCTAAAACGGAAAGTCAATAGATAAATTTGTTACCCCGTGTCTGATCACGTGGTATGGGTTTTTACCTACCCGAAGCCAGCCTTATCCCATGAGGCCCTTGGCCTCATGGGATACGGCTGGCTTTGGGTAGGTAAAAAGCCATACCACGTGATCAGACACAGGGTAACTAATAGTACCCGGTGCTTCATTAATACAATTTTTGTTGATTATTTATACAATTAGTGTTTGGAATCTAATATTATTGTATCCAAGGAAATATTGCCCATCAGTGCAAAGTGACCAGTCCACGACGGCCATACTGTAACTAGTTTGGTTTTATTATTGCTTAACTGTGCATACATAACTAATATTTACTTGAAATCATACAAATTTTTTTTTATCTAATTATGTCCAGTTATTGCTAAGATAATGAACAGTTGTTGTTTGTAACGGTCATTTATTTGAAAAGCAGGAGAGTTAAATTAAGAACAGCGTGTACATATATTCAGAAATGATGTATGGTGATTTCAGGATTTGTTTACCTCTGATAACTTTTGGGTAACTGAACTTGTTTATACCTTTGCAATGTCGTGTTTTCTGAAATTTTATCTGCATTAAAGTTTTTTAATTCAAGATTTAAGTAATTGCTTCTGATGTCTTACACTTTTCATACAGAGGTTTTTTAGCTCACCAACGAAGTTGTGTGAGCTTATGTCATGACCCGAGGCATGTCGGCGTCAGCATCAACACTTGGGTTTAAGTTATTGTACGAGTCCACTTTGACTTTTTTGTCAGTGTGGACGTAGAAAATTTCTGACCTGTTTTGCTATACATGAGTGTTTGCTGTGGCTTTTATATTTCATAAATGTGTTAAATGCTTCAATATAATATGACATTAGCAACTGGCCAGACATTCTTCGGAGATTTTGGACTTTTTTAATGCAATGTTAGACTTTTTTGTCAATGTGGACTTAGAAAATTTTGTGACATGTTTTGCAACACAAAAACATGACTGGACATTTTTTGCAGATTTGTAATAAGCCTTGGTTTATTGCATGCCATGCGTTGGTGAGCTAATGGGGATGGACACACCCCTCTTGTTTATTACAGGTTCTTTCACATACAAGCATTATCTGAGATTCATTATTTTTTCAAATTAGTGACTTATTCAATTTATTTTGTTACATGAATATGCTGTTTTTCTTTGAAAAATATGTAATAAAGCAAGGAATTTGCAAATGAATTTTTCTGTCATAATAATAAAACAATTAACTTTCCTTGAGGTTGATACAAGGAATTATCAACCCTTGAAAAGTAATATTCACCTCACCCTACGGCCTTGGTGAATATTACTTTTCTTGGGTTGATAATTCCTTGTATCAACCTCAAGGAAAGTCAATAATTGCACATTGTTATGGCTCTATTTAACTCTCTGCACACTTATGTAAAAAACAATACCGAAATTTCAAGCAATCTTTCCCATAATGCAACTGGAAATTATCCTTGAACTGCATATCTCGATGAGCTCTGTCAAACAGGATTTTTTATTGGTTAAAATGCTTATTGTATAATGAAAAAAGTTGGTTGATTTAAATCAGTGTGTAGGGGGATAACCCTTAAGGGCCTTGAGTTTTTATACATTTTCACTACTTTTTGAAAGTCTACCTCCAGGGACTTTGCAGTTGCTTCTAGTCAAGTCTTGGCTGCCCACAGAGGCAGTCAAGACTTGCATGAAACAACTGACAAGGTACTTAGAAAATAAGTTTTGAGTTTACAAACAATGCATGTTGGGGCACCTGATTGCATCAAAAAATTATAAGAGTCCCAATCAGGCCCAGAGGGATTAAAGAGATACTCATTCAAGTGATTAATAGTGGGTCAAAAATGAAATCCCAAGTAAAATCAGGCAGAGGATTTTGAATTGAATCTCAAATAGAGATGTAGATAGAGATACAGAAGGTACAGACTTATTTTGAATTGTACTGTATATGGATTTGCTTTGCTACAAAAGGCACTCTCCCATAAATTGTAACAAGGCAAAGGCATGTGAACAAATTTAGATGACCAAAAATAATTTAGCACTCTACGAGTTCAATTCTACTAATTAAATAAATAAACGAAAACTCATCTGTTTGTCCAATTCAACCGAAAAAATGCAGTGTCAGCAGATTTGCAAAAGTTAAAAGAAATTTTTTGTCCAGAACCACTGATCAGAATCTTTTGATATTTGGTATACACCATCCATGGGGGTGGGGTTAGATACAAGTTTGTTAAAATTAAGCCCCTTAGTTCATATTTGGGCTCAATACAGGAATCTGGATTTTTAACTTATGGCAGTATGGGGAATAATCTTTAAAAATCTTCTTCAGAACCACCAGTCAGAAATTCAGAATTTTTTAATGTTTAGTATACATCATTGTTATAAAAGTCAGATTCACGATTGTTCAAGTCAAGTTCCTCGGTTAATATTTAAGCTTTCTGTGAGGGCCCGAATTTTAAGTTAGTGTAATATGGGGGGATAATCTTTAAAAAGCTTCTTCAGATCCACCAGTCAGAATCTTTTCATATTTGGTATACAGCATCCTTAGGGAGGTTAAATATCATTTTGTTTAAACCAAATATGGGTTAATATTTGGGCACGCTATTGGAGCCCAAATTTTAACTTAGTCCAATGTGAGGAATAATCTTTAAAACTCTTTTTTTTCCAGAAACACCAGTCAGAATCATTTAATATATAGCATACAGAATCCATACAGTGGTTGGATTCTGTTTGTTCAATTCAAGTCCATTGGTTAATAATTGGGCTCTCTAAGGGAGCCCAAATTTTAACTTAGTGCAATATAAGGAATAATCTTTGAAAATCTTCTTCTTTGCAGTCACCAGTCAGAATCTTTTGATATTTGGTATATAGCATCCTTAGGGAAGTCAGATCTAAGTTTGTTCAAATCAAGTCTTTGGGTTAATATTTGGGCTCCCTATTGGAGACCGAATTTTAACTTAGTCCAATATGAGGAATAATCTTTAAAAATCTGCTTCTTGATATACAGTCAAAATCTTATGATATTTGGTACTTAGTGGGTTCAGATTCAGTTGTTCAAGTAAAGTCTCTGCAGGCTTGTCATTTTGAAAATTGCAGGAGGGCCATTATGGTTCGCCTCAAATCACCACAGGAGGGCCATTTTGGGTTCACCTAAAATGACCCCAGGAGGGTCATTTATGATTTGCAGGGGCCATTCATTTTGTTTTAGCCTGCTGGGTAGACAACTAATATCATTTTAAGGTACAGTACGTGGAGAGAGGATTGTAACTAAATCACCCACAGAGTGAAGTTATCACCCAAACTATAACTTTCAAATTTTATACATATGGGCAAAAATCAAGCAATGTTTCAGCCAATGGACCTCCGGGTTTAACCCGGAGGTCCATTGGTTGAAACTTTGCCTGTGCTTGTTATGCTTTGCAACAAATTTGCAACAGGTGATTAAGTGATAATATACACTCTCCACGTACTGTACATGGTTTGTGAAATTATGATGTACGTCATCACGTAATGTATATTTGGAAAGTTACTGTCTCTGGGTGACTGCGTTGATGACACACTACAAATGCATATACAAACTTCACAAACTGCACTTCTGTTACATGTACCTCCTTCAACATGCAAAAATTGCCGTTTGAGGCTACCGATTTTCAGGTGCCTACGACTGAATTAATGGGCTGCAGAAATCGGGGTTAGGCGGACGTTTACCGTCCACGGAATTTTGAACTCAGGCGGGTGACCCGCCTCAAAATGACAAGCCTGTCTCTGGGTTGATATTTGTGTACCGTATAGGAGTGGGGCAAATTTTTAACATAGTGCAAAATTCATAATATTCTGAAAATCTTCTTCTCCAGAACCACCAGTCAGAATCATTTGATATTTGGTGAACATCCTTCAAGTTTGTTCAAGTTAAGTCCCTAGATTGATATTTGGACTCCGTAGTTTTGCATTACTGACAATTTTGGCATTATTTCTGTGGTGGCATCCCAATACTAGGAAAAAAAAATCATCTGGCATGGACAACAGAGTTATAAATAATTAAATAACTTCATTCCCCTGTAGTGTTAAAGCCATAGATGCTGATTAAATCCTTTATACAACTATGGTTATTTGAGCACCTCAGGCCCCATGGGGCCTCTTGTTCATTATATATACTTTTACTTATGCCATGGCTGATAAGAGGCATGGGGAGAGGGCAGAATTTGCTTCATAGTGTGGTGTTTTTTTGGGGGGGTTTCACATGATAATATAGTTTATGATTCACTTTTGATGGGAACGTGGGGTTAAGAAACTCAATTATTCTATTTACACTGGTATATAAGCGACTGTCAGAGTCAAATGTGTATCCACAGCAATCAAGTGCTATTAGCATGAAACACATTGGACTTCAAGCACAAAGTTAGTGACAGCTTTCCTGCTTTGCAGCAGGTGCCTGCTGCAAATTGTTCTCTGTTTCTAAAGAATGGGCCTATGTAAGCTTTGTAATCATACAAGTAAGTGTTAAATCTTCTGTAAATTTCAAACTCTCAAACTTCCCAGTCGAATCTATGGAGGCGACAGTGATAGCTTTGATGGATAAATTTCCGTTACTGGTGTAATAAGACCCATTAACCACAGTAGCAGATACTGAATTTCCTGAAGAGGAGAGGTGGGGTATTATCTCTCAAGTTAATCCCATTGCAAAGCATTGTTGAAGGTGTCTGGGGAAAATTTGTAATAAATAACCTATTAATTGAAAATAGAATTTGTTGTCGTTTTTGGAATTCACTTAAAAAAATGTCCACAATCCAGTATAAGTATTTCCATTAGTTCCTTGAATCCTGCACCCTATGTAACAACATGTAACCAACTAACCCTGTGCATTTTTAAGCCTTAGTCGTAGTGTGCGATATGGCAGTTACCAGTTTTTTTATAACCAGAAAGTGTGACTAACCCTGTGCATTGCACAGGGTTAGTCACACTTTCTGATTATAAAAAAAAAATTCATTTTTAATCAAGTAACTAACCCTGTGCACTGGACAGGCTTAGTGTAAATCTCATCTATTTTAACCCTTTACTAAATATAATGGCTTTACGGTAACCGCTTCTCGTCAGATCACTGAAGTTAAGCAACGTGGAGCCCGGTTAATCCTCGGATGGGTGACCGTCTGAGCGATTGATTCGGACTCCCGCGTTGTGTCCTTGGGCAAGGCACTTAACCCTGATTGTCCACATGGGGGCATGATGACGCCGTGTACCAAGGCGTACTGCATGTCGATGGTGCACATGTCTTCAACCAATCTAACCCTGCCTGTGCTGCAGTGCAGAGTTACGATGTTGGGGAGCTGGCAGCTGTTTGTCGTTGCTCAGTGGTTCTCTCCGGGTACTCTGGCTCCTCCACCCATAAAACTGTCATGGTCATGATTAGCCATTGTGCATAAGTATGTGACATTAAACACCAATAAATAAAAAAATAAATAAACATAATGGCTAAAATAAGCCAGAACTATTCAAATGCAGCAAACCCCCCCACCCCCCACCCCCTCATTGTTTTTTTTAGTGAATTCCAAATGTGAAAACATATTCTATTTTCAATTAATGGCTTGTTAATACTAATGTAAAAGTGGCCCTCTGGTGGCTATGTTTGTTATGCTGCCATAATTTTTCCAGTTGCCTGAAGGATAAACCTTTTTATTCCATAAATGGCTGTTTAATCGAACAATAAAAACCTTAGATAAATGTTTGCTTTATTCACCTAGTAGGGTGATAAATTTTCCCCGTAGGTTTAACACTGAAAGAATTTATTCCAAAAGTAGAGACGGACTTGTTGACCTCTGACCTCTACCGCATTCGTGCAGAATAATTACCAGTTCAGTTGTTGTTTTCTTTAAACCTTTGTGAAAGTATTACTCAATACCATTAGAAAACACTACACATTGTTCATTTAATAAAGTATTTTTGCAAGTTTAGCTCAGGTTTGTAGGGGAATTATTTTTATACAGAAATGTATCACTGCGCCTTTTTTTATTTTTGTTAATAATGCTTGTCATCGAATTGGACCTATGTGCTCCTCACTTCTCGCTGTGTTTTGAAGCGTGTAACAGCACGATTTCGCTGCGACTGCCCTGTAAAAGATTTATGGGATAAACAAAATAAACGTATAGTGTTTCCAAGTAAAAAAATGATTCTACTCGTAGAATTAAGAATGAAGCCGACTCGCCAGAGGCTGGTCGGTTTCATTCTTAACTGGTTGAGTGCTAGAAGCCACTATCAGGGCTTTCCAAAAAATGAGGATACCAGAGCAAAAGCAAACATTTTCCTTCCTCATGTTTCATATTCAGTCAAGCACAAATAATATTTTGTTTATATAGATTTGTTCTATTACAAATTTTGGGAGAGTGCCCAAAGGCACTCTCCCATAATTTGTAATAGAACAAATTTTAAATGACAAATTCAGACCACAAAATATAATCTAGCCCTCAACCAGTTAATCCTACTCGTAGAATAAATTTTTTACTTGAAAACACAATGTTTATTCTATATATATGCACTTTATACATTTGTGGCTATTGATGAACAGCTGTGAATAGTATCACAGCACTCGTTTCTTAAAAATCGCCATAGCCTATCAAGTACAGTAATACATTTATATAAACCTGATAGAACTAGTACACACATCGGTATAGTACCACAACAGATATGCCAGGCTTCCTGCACTACCTTCAGTGAAGTTTATCCCTCTCTTTAGCTCATGTGAAAGGGGGGGGGGCAACCACCCCATTGCCCCATCTGTCTCTTCCATTGACTAACCTATGTCTGGAGGTGCAAGTCCTCTTTTACACAATGATGGGCAAAATCAAACTGATTAGTATTGGGCAGAATTAAAAATTTAAGTTAAGTTTTGTTTTTTTTTTTTTTTTTGTATCGGTATTTTTAAAATGATTTACCTTGATATCGGTACGATATTTGGTGCGGACATCTGTTGGTCTGTTTGTCTGTGAGTCTGTTAGTCTGTTCACAATTTGTCCAACCCAAACTGCAGGTCATGGTTCCTTTTCAATCATTACCAAACTTCATATGCATGTTCCAGTTCATGCCTAGCTAAGAACGTCCCATTGTGGTCATGGTTGGCTGCCCACAATGGCCGTCACAGCAGTCATCAGGTAGTTCTTTAGCACAGGTCACAGGTCATGTTTATGCATCAATTTTTTTTAAATTTGCAGGGTGACTTAGTATAAGGAGTAGATGAGAACATCCTATTTTGATAATGGTTGGCCTCCCATAATGACTGCCACAGCAGCCATCTTGGATTTCTTCAGAGCACATTGCACATTTTGTTCAGAGCAGGCTACAGCTCACAGTTCTTTCCTGATCATCACCAAATTTCATATGCATGTTCAGATTCATACCTAAATCAGATCATCCCATTGTGGCCACGGTCGGCTGTCTGTAATCGCTGACACAGCAGCCATCTTGAATTTCTTCCGCACAGGGTAGTGCGTGTATTTATGCATCAATTTCTTGCATTTTTAGCTGCAACGAGCAGCTCTATATGTGGCAATGTCAGTCTGTCTGTCTGTTGGTCGGTCTGTCACCAACAAGTTTTTTTGTCACCTTTTAAATCATCATTGGCATTGCACGAATCGTCGCAGCTTCGGCACTGTGATAATGCGTCTTGTTTTCAGGGTGACTTACTGTGATGAGTTGATGAGAGACATCCTGTTTTGGTAATGGTTGGTCAGACCTGGTATTCTTTAGGAGTGCAGGAGTGATGCACGCCTACTGCATGCCTAGAAAAAAAAACTGAGGAGGGCAATTGTTTGCACCCCTTGATTTTCTGGAATGCCAGACATGTTTGGGACTGCCTTTAAAATCTATTATCATTTTGTCCCCTGAGTTCCAATGTGTTCTCTGTGCCTACTGGCACAGAGAACACATTGGAACTCGAGGACGATTTGTCAACAACAATAATAACTAGACTTTATGATTCTGGAGAATCATGGCTTTTCCCGATGAGATTCCTTGCTTTTTCATGCCCCCACAGTGTCTGATGAATTGTTTTTAACTGTCTCACTGAAGTTCTTTCATTGATGTTATGAGAAAGGTGGTTATAGTAGTCTCAAATGACTCAGTTTTATAAAAAAAATTGTTTAGGTAAAAACCATCATTAATGGTAGAGTGGGTTAATATCAATATCGTCGTCCCACAAGTTAATGATCGACAAAAAGAGTTATGTTTGTTTGACACATACCATTTGAGTGCTCTGTCTATTTGAAAATGGTCCATTTTATCTCAAATGTATCCAAAATATTGATGTCTGGCAGTTTGTAGAGGGTTAACATGTGCTAACAGGCATATGTATTCATGCAACTTGCAATTTCAAACCAAAAAGTGCGAATGGCCATTTTTATTTAAAATCTATAAGATGTTTTCAGAGAAATCCATGTGCATGCGCTCTTTTCGAATTCGACGTGACGAAATGCGAAATTCGTATCGCTCTTCATGGAAAGTGATGCCGCAACTATCCATGAACAACGAGTGAAAATTTCATGGAAATCTGCCTAGAATCGGTTGGGGTATATCGTTTTGAAGAGAGGAGGTAACTGTTTGAATTTGGTCCTTCCTTTTCAAGCCAGTTCGAAAAAAGACGTCGTGATTGGGCGCAGACTCCTTTAGAGCCCCCCCCTCTCTCTCTCTCTCTCTCTGTAAATGGAAGTTACTTCTTTAAGACCGCCACCCAGGGATCCCAACACAACCTTTAAACCTAAGAGAATCGTCAGAAGTTTAAAGTGAAAAGAAATTGGAGGTGATTGGGTTTCTGGCAGGCAGGAAAAGATTGACGAAGATTTGCATATTGGACATTAAAATAGCACTTCTGACATACACGAACCGTGTCCAGACCACTGGAGGCAGCGACTTGAAATTTTCAGAACTTATTCTACGAACCCTGGCCGACATTTTGGGATCTGTTTGGAGCGTCCGAGCCACCTTGAAAACAACACGCATCGCTTGGAATGAGAGAGTACTATTCGTCCCGACTCTATCAGTTCAGAATGGACATGGGCAGTGTTGTAGACGACTGTGGAGCTGCGATTGAGCATAAAGTCCCAGGTTTCGGTTCCTCATTGCCTAAGCGGCTCCATTGTATGATTTTTTGTCTCAATATCGTCCTTACTACTTGTAGTTTATACCGTTGCCGTACGTTAATGTAGCCTCTTGCCATTTTTGAGACTTTCAATCCAGAACGCCGCCAAAGTGAGGAAGTGCGGGGGGGTGGGGGGGGGGGGGTGGGGGGGGGTCTGTAGCGGCGAGGGGGGGGGGGGTATCCTGACACTATCTTTAAACCTTAGATAATCGGAAGAAGTTGCAGTGAAAAGAAATCGGCGGTGAGTAGGGGTTTTGGCGGGAAACGATTAACGAAAATTTGCCAATTTGACATTAAAATTGCACTTCTCACAAACACGAACCGTGTCCAGACCACCGAAGGCAGCGACTTCTAATTTTCAGAACTTGTTCTACACACCCTGGCCGACATTTTGGCATCTGTTGCAAGTGTCAAGACCGCGTGGAGAACACCACGCATCGCGTGGAAAGTGAGAGTACTATTCGTCCCGACTCTATCAGTTTGGAATGGAATTGGGCACTATTGTAGACTATCGTAGAGCAGCGATTGAGCATAAAATCGGAGTTTTTTGTGCCAAATTACCTAACCGGCTCCAAGGTATGATCTTTCGTCTGTACATCGCCCAGATCGTCTGAAGTTTATACCGTTACCATATGTTGAAGTGGCCTTTTGTCATTTTCGCCACTTTCGACCCAGATTTGAGGGTACCTTCCTTCAGCGAAATCTAGCCATGCTCACACCCACGCCCTCTCCCCGTCGGCCCGGGTGCTTCTAAAGATAGAAAGGTCAATGGGGAGGGGCCCGTTAGCAAACAAACGGGGGCAGGTGTAGTTGGTGAAAAACAGCAGGGGGGGGGGGGGCACGTGTCCTAGGTAAAAGAAACAATAGGGGGCAGGTGTCCTAGGTAAAAAAAACAGCAGGAAGGGGGGGGGGGGGGGCAGATGTCCCCGCTAATTAATTTTAATAACAGGCAGGTGTTCATGGGGCAGGCCCACTGCTCGGTGTTCCAAATTTTCTATGGTACTTGGCCTTGACGGAAACAACACTTCAAGAAGAAACAACGGGAAACCTATTTGCAGTAAAGCTGCAACTATAAACATGATTTTAGGACCATTCCATGGCCAGTTTAAAGCCTACTGCGATATCAGCGTTTATTACTCTCGTCCTTTCACTGCAGTATTTCACCCGAGTCGAGTTCTGACGTCATGCAAGTTTGACGGACAGGCTTTCAATTTTGTTATTGACAACAACATATTTATAATTTCGTGATTACTGATCGTAATTTTGAAAACGACACATGCAATCGCGAAAGAGTTTTCTGAAAAACACGATTCTGCAAAAGGTTTTAGTGAAATTTGATTATTTTTTTTATTTTCAATTTCGATGGCTCTTGTCGAAAAGGTGTTAATCACTGATCGTCCCAAACGAGATCAAAGACTGACGCTGTATATTAATAACACGCAGAGAATCTTCTAAGAATATACACGCGCAATCCTAAAATGAAATAAATCAAGTCTTGTTTCAGGTTTTACGAGAGAAATATGTCCAATTGTATCATTGAATCATGTTTAGGTATATGTGGGCGAGACATTTTCTACACGGACAAAATACAGACTAAATAAAATATGTGCCATAATTTTCCGCAGACGTATTTTTGTCTTTGCTTCTTGGGGAAATCCATGCTGATAATACAACGAAGGAGTGTTATCTAATGTGGTCAGAATCGTCAGGTGGTCGGGTCCGACACCGCACCTGGAAGTAGATTTAGTGGGGGTGTCGATTTTACAAGTAATTTAGGCAGCGTACACGGCATGGGCTGTCTGTCTTTAATCCTATAAACAGGGTTAAGGCTTGGTTTTTGAATACCCTTATTTATTTATTTATTTATTTATTTATTTATTTATTTATTTATTTATTTATTGGTATTTAAGGTAGCATACTTATGCACAATGGCTAATCGTGGTCGTGACAGTTTTATAGGTGGAGGAAGTACACGGAGAGAACCACCAAGCATCGACGAGCAACTGTCAGCTCCTCAACATTCTAACTCTGTTCAAGCTCCGCTCAAGCAGGGTTACAGAGGGTGAAGACATATGTACCATCGACATGCAGTATGCCTTAGTACACGGAGTCATCGTGCCCCCATGTCGGCAACCGGGCTAAAGTGCCTTGCCCAAGGACACAACGTGAGTCGTCCCGGATGGGGATCGAACTCGGGACCTCTAGCATAGAAGTACAACAGTCTACCACTGAGCCACCACGCTCCCTTGAATACCGTTAACACTATCATACATTATCCCTCATGAATTCTGAGTCTGATAAAAGAGGTTATGTTTACCTATTACATACCCATTTGCTGTGCGAAAACAGCCAATTTTATCAAAATTTTGACGTTTAGCAGCCTGTAGAGGGATTAACAAACGACTAGCGGAATATTCTATCTATGCAATTTGTAAGACCTGCCAATGTCCAATTGTTCTTGAAAATTGCCAACAAGCAGTTAGCGAAATCCACAGAAAATGTAAATTTTAAGCTTTTAAGGGGTATCTCTCCTTATCCAGTCTAAAATAGGTTAAGTTTCATTCTTTTAAATATCCTCACTACTAACAAAACTGATCCTCTGTGAATTCTACGCGCAGTAAAAGAAGTTATATTTCTCTGTTACATATCCATTGGGTGCTCTTGGTGTCTGAAAACAATCCATTTTATCAACATTTTGATGTTTAGCAGCTCGTGGAGAGTTAACGAATGCTCAACGGAATATTTTGTCCATGTAACTTGTAATGTCACATGAAGACCCGTAAATGGCCATTTTTCTTGAAAACTACAAGATGTTTTTAAAGAAATCAAGGGAAAGCATGAAATTTTAAGTCTTTGATGGGTACCGCTGTTTAACCAGCCCAAAACGGGTTAAGACCAGCCCTAAAAGGGTTAATGCTTGGTCTGATGAATTCCACTTCCAAAGAAGGAGGTTATGTTTATCTCGCAGGTACACATTGCGTGCAATGGGTGCCCAAGGACAGTCCATTTTCTCAAAATTTCTATGCTTTGCAGTCTCTGGAGAGTTAACTAACGCTTACCGGAATATTTTGTCTATGTAATTTGTAATGTCACTCCAAGACCTGCAAATGGTCAATTTTTCTTGAATACTTACTAGATTTTTTGGAGAAATCCACAGAAAACTGGAATTTTAAGCTTTTAAGGGGTACATCTTAACCAGGCGAAAATGGGTTAAGACCTCGATTTTTTGAATACCCTTACTACTTACTAAATTTTTCTCTGTCAGTTTTGCATCCGGTAAAAGAAGTTATGTATCTCTGTGGCATTCCCATTTGTTGTTGTTGGCGTCCAAAAACAGACTATTTTTTCAAAATGTTGACATTTAGCAGCCCATGGAGGGTTAACAAATGCTTACTGGAATATTTTATCCATGCAACCGGTAATGTGACTCCAAGACCTATCAATGGCCATTTTCTGTTGAAAACTTACAAGATGTTTGTAACGAAATCCACGGAAAACATGATTTTTTTTAGCTTTTGATGGGCATCGCTAATAACCACCCCAAAAGGTGTTTACGCTTGGGTTTTTGAATACCCTTATTACTTACAAAAATGGTCCTCAGTGAATTCCACTTCCAACAAAGGAGATTATGTGTAACTCTCGGACATACATTGCGTGCTGTGTGTGTCCGAAAACAGCCCATTTCAACAAAATTATGATGCTTGGCATTCTGTAGAGGGTTAATAAACGCTCAGCGGAATATTTTGTCCATGCCACTTGTAATGTCACACAAAGACCTGTAAGTAGTCAATTTTTCTTGAAAACCTATGGAATGTATTTAGAGAAATCCACAGAAAATGGGAATTTTTAGATTTTAAGGGGTCTCTCTCATTAGCCTGCGCAAAATGGGTTAAGACTTCGTTTTTTGAATACCCTTACTACTTACAAAAATGTTTCCCTATAGATTGTGCGCTCGATAAAAGAAATCACTTTTCTTTGTGGCGTAACCGTTGGGTGCCGTTGGCGTCCAAAAACAGCCCATTTTATCACAATTTTGACTTTTAGCAGCCCGTGGAGGGTTAGCAAATGCTCACCGGAGTATTTTGTCCATACAACTTCTATTGTCACATCAAGGCCTGGGAGTGACAATTTTTTCATGAAAATCTACAAGACGCGTTTAGAGAAATCCACGGAAAACCTGAATTTTTGAGCTTTTGGGGGGTATTGCTGTTTAACCAGCCCAAAACGGGTTAATGCTTGGTTTTTTGAACACCATTATTACTTACAAAAATGATCTCCGGTGAATTCCACTTCAAATCAAGGAAGTTATGTTTATCTATCGTGTATCGTTTGGGTGCTCTGGGGGCCTGAAACCGGCCCATTTCATCAAAATTTCGATGTTTGGCAGCCTGTGGAGGGTTACCATATGCATCGCCTGATATGTCATGTGTATCAAAGGTCGTGGCACAGACAGGTCTATAAATGATGAAGGTTTAAAAAAAATCTACAAGACGTGTTTCGAGACAGTTTTTTGCCAATTCTGACGAAATAAGGGTTAAATCGAAAATTCCGCTTCGGTACATTTTTAGATTTTGTGCCCCTCTATGCGTGTGCAAAATTTTGTGAAAATCGGTCCGAAAATGGCTTCGGAATCGTGCGGACAAAATGTGTGGAAAAAAAAAAAACCCCAAAAAAAAAAAAAAAAAAAAAATAATAATAATCCGTAGAAAAACAATAGTCTTTTCCAGAGGGAAAAGCCTAATAATGCAGTGTTAATGTCTAGAATCCACCGCAGTGCTCTCTGACTTACTATATTACCCCGTATCACAGGTGTTCACACCCTTTGTTGCATTGATCTGCAATAATTCATGACCCATTCTGTGTCGTATTTCGAGTGTAGAAGGCAGTCACATAAGAATTGAATGCAACATTTTCAATGATGAGAAGATGTGTGTGCCAATTTTTCCACTATGTAGCTGAATGTAGGACAATTTTTCACTCACAAATATTAATACCTTGAAGTGAATATAACCAAAATAGCATACAAGTTTTTTGCATTGAAAATTTCAGGTGCAATTGCACTCCCAAGCAATCTGAGGAGGGCACCTGTTTTGCACTCCTTGATTTTCTAGATTGCCAGGCCTGGTTGGTCACCCATAATGGCCATCTTGTATTTCTTCAAAACGCACTGCAGTTGCTTTTATGCACCAATTTTCTTGAAACTCGAATGCCTTCCTTAATATGATGTGTAGCTGGGAATGTCATATGTTGGTCACAGTCAGTTGCACATAACGATTGCCATGCCAGCCATCTCAGATTTCTTCGGCACACCCTACAGTTTGCATTGATGGATCAGATTTCTTTAAACATGGCAGTATGAAAGTATGAGGAGTAGATGAGAATGCTGTATTTCTGTCGTGGTTGGCTGCCTGAATGGCTGCCATGGCTCATATTTGTTTCTGTTTAAGTTTTCTATTTTTTGATTAATAACGAAAGTCAGTAATTGTTTCACATTTTACTAGAATGCAACATCAGTGAGATGATTCAGGCATTATTTTCAAAAATGCACCATGAAGTCAAGATAAGCTACAGTAACAGTGTCATTGACGCTTTCATTGTGAATAGCGTTGGTAGATTTTTACCATTACGTTTGGTAAAGGGTTACGTTTTTCTAAAGAGTTAACCCTTTTCCTTATGAATTGGCTGCAGCTAGATATCATGTAACCCCTCAGTGGAATGCGCTCGATGAGCTCGTTCCAATGAGGGGGTCACATGAAATGGTTTTGTTGAAATGTTTTGAAAAATAATATTTAGGCTTAAAAAAATAAAAAATCTGTTTCTCAGGCCCTCCCGCATGGTCCTTTTGGCTGCCGCATGCTCTCTTTTTATAACCAATTTAAACTTTAAAAAAATAAAAATTAAATGGTTTATGTCTGATATTTTACTTGGCCAAGTTAAAAAAATTTATGAATTTATCCCTTGAGTGCAAGAAGGCTTTGCAATAATTTAGCATTGCAAAGCCTTCTTGCACTCAAGGGATGAAATACACCACCACCCATGCTATTCTGTAGATTATGAGGCCTAAAACTTGAACCAAGAACATGAACTTTTGATGGCAAAGAAGAAATTACTGAAATAAAAAATAAAATAAAAAACCGCTCGCCCGCATGCAATTTCACAAATAATGGCCTGAGAAACAGAAGATCTACTTTGTGTGGCCTTAAGATAATAAATTCTGAAGTTGTTTGCATTGGATAAAGGGTTAAATAATGGAGTCACTGATATACTCCTACACTCATATTTGCTAATTGAGAAATGTGAGCCTTCATTGATTGTCTGCTGTCAAAAGGAGAGCACACAATAATTTTCTTTATTCCACACACCATCTGAAATTAATGTTTATTCATGACATTCCAGACTGTGTGATAGAAATAAAGTTGTATCGCACATGTGTGTGATACAGATTTTTGCAATTTTTCAACACTAGAATGGAACCAGCCATACTTTCAACCATGATGGCAGCACAGGCTCGTGACCTAGACTTGTTTAGCACAGTATACAGTTCATATTTATGAAACGATTTCATTGTAACTTGGTAGGATAACTCGGTATGATGTCTAGATGAGACTCCTATTTTGGTCATGTTCGGTCAGCCATTACCACCGCTTGGGAACATGACCTAGATTCCTTTGGCACCGTCTTGGGGCATTTTTATGAAGGGATTTCATTGCAACTTGGTAGGATGACTCTGTATGATATTTAGATGAGACTGTCCTATTTTGGTCATGATTGGTCAGCCATGACCACTGGACAAGTATGTGATGTAGATTCCTTGAGCAATGTCTTCGAGTCATATTTATGAAAAGATTTCATTGTAGCTTGGAAGAATAACTTGTTTTGGAATGATTTTACTCTGACTTGATAACTTTGGTTGACATACGTTAACTGAGAGGGCCACATCAACCCAGGCCTCAATTCTGTAGCACAGTCTACACCTCAAATTATTCTTGTTGAAAACATAGCATGTAGGGTACAGAACTTTACATATTCTCAATTATCACAATTCTGGTCTTATTTCATAACCCTTTCATGAACATTGAACATTATCCTTTTCATCTAACATTGCACCCATCCAAGTAAGCTGCAGTGTCATTGACACTGTCATTTCTAGAGTTATGGGCCTTTTTTTTACCTTTTTAGCTCACCTGACTGAAAGTCAGGATGAGCTTTTCTTATCACTCTTCGTCCGCCGTCCGTCCGTCCATCCGTCCGTCCGTCCGTCGTCCTGCATGAAGGTGTGTTTGAGCCTCTTTCTCCTAAACCACTGGCCACATTTTAATTAAATTTCATGTAAGTAGTGGTTATATAGGGGCATTTTGATTTTTATCCAAATTAGGTTTCGGCTCATATTGAGCAGAGGTGTGGGGAAAAAATGGCCAATTTTTTTGAAAATATTCTTCTAATGAACCACCAGTAGCAGAGACTTGATATGTGGTATACAGATTCCTTTTGAGGTTGAGAATCAAGTTTGTTCAAGAGAAGTTTGTCGGCATTATTTGCCTTTGTTACGGGAGGGGCAAAAATTTTGGCCACGCCTAAAATTTCTATTTTCTGAACCGTGAGGTCGATTTGAACCAGATTTGATATGAGATGATAATGGGTCATAAGTAGTTGATTGATGCAAAACAAATTTTTCTCATTGCCCCATGGGAACCCTGGAAGCTAAAAATAGGAAAAACCTTAAAACTGCCATATCTCCAAAACTACACGGCACAGAGAATTGTTATTTTGTATAAAACTTACTTTTATCCAGTAGAATAGAATGGTTTAAAAACATCCCTATCGGTTTGATCACAAGGTACTTTTTTCAGGACTTTGAAAAAGTGCTGAGTCAGCACTTTTTAACACTGTAGGCAATGGGAAAAAGATTAAAAAATCTTCTTCTCCAGATCCAGCCGGCAGAATCTTTTCATATTTGGTATGCAACATTGTAGGGTGGATCTGATTCAAGTTTGTTCAAATCAGCCCCCTGTGTTCATATTTGGGCTCAGTATAGGAGCCTGATTTTGAACTTAGTGCATTTCAGGCAAATTTCTTAAAAAATCTTCTTCTCCAGATCCAGCAGGCAGAATCTTTTGATATTTGGTATGCAACATTGTGGGGTGGATCTGATTCAAGTTCGTTCAAATCGACTCCCTAGATTCATATTTGGGCTCACTATAGAAGCTCAAATTCGAACTTAGTGCATTTCAGGCAAATTTCTTAAAAAATCTTCTTCTCCAGATCCAGCAGGCAGAATCTTTTGATATTTGATATACAACATTGTGTGGTGGATCTGATTCAAGTTTGTTCAAATCGGCTCCCTAGATTCATATTTGGGCTCACTATAGAAGCTCGAATTCGAACTTAGTGCATTTCAGGCAAATTTCTTCAAAAATCTTCTCCAGATCCAGCAGCAGGCAGAATCTTTTGATATTTGATATGAAACATTGTGGGGTGGATCTGATTCAAGTTTGTTCAAATCGGCTCCCTGGATTCATATTTGGGCTTAGTATAGAAGCCCGAATTCGAACTTCGTGCATTTCAGGCAAATTTCTTCAAAAATCTTCTTCTCCAGATCCAGCAGGCAGAATCTTTTAATATTTTGTTTACAACATTGTGGGGTGGATCTGATTCAAGTTTGTTCAAATCGGCCCCCTGGGTTTATATTTGGGCTCAGTATGCATTTCACGCAAATTTCTTTGAAAATCTTCTTCTCAAGATCCAGCAGGCAGAATCTTTTGATAATGGGTATGCACCATGCTTAGCGGGGTGAGATTCAAGTTTGTTCAAGCCAAGTCCCTGGGTTTATATTTGGGCTCACTGTGGTAGCCCGAATTATAACTTAGTTCAAAATGAGGAATTTTCTTTAAAAATCTTCTTCAGATCCAGCAGTTGGAATGTTTTGATATTTGGTATGCAGCATCCTTAGGGGGGTGAGATTCAAGTTTGTTCAAGCCATGTCCCTAGGTCCATATTTGGACTCACTGTGGGAGCCCGAATGATAACTTAGTTCAAAATGAGGGAATTTTCTTTAAAAATCTTCTTCAGATCCAGCAGTCGGAATGTTTTGATATTTGGTATGCAGCATCCTTAGGGGGTGAGATTCAAGTTTGTTCAAGCCATGTCCCTAGGTTCATATTTGGACTCACTGTGGGAGCTCAAATTGTATCTTAGTTCAAAATGAGGAATTTTCTTTAAAAATCTTCTTCTTCAGATCCAGCAGTCGGAATGTTTTGATATTTGGTTTGCAGCATCCTTAGGGGGGTGAGATGCAAGTTTGTTAAAGCCAAGTCCCTGGGTTTATGTATGGGCTCCCTGTGGGAGCCTGTATTACAACTTAGTTCAATATGACGAATATTCTTTAAAAATCTTCTTTTTTTTTTAGATCCACTGGTCAGAATCTTTGGATATTTGGTATAAGCTTTTCTTAGGAGGAGCAGATGCAACTTGTTGAAATCAATTCTCTGGGTTGATATTTAGGCTACCATGTCAGATGAGTGCCCTCAGGCCCCTTGGGGCCTCTTGTTTGATTTAGAAATTTCAATTTTTATGGTTTGTGGTTAGTAAAGCACTTCTAGATGGGGAATACTGGTGGCATTACACCTTGTTTCGTTTGCAAGAGATATCCTGTCCTGTACAGGAATATCCACCAGCAGCATGCAAAAAACTAAAAGAAAACCATCCAATACAGTTTTTTTCAGATTTGATATATAGCTTTGTTGTAATAAAATCTTGAATGGGATTGCCGATCAGTTCTGTCCAAGTATTTTTTTCAAAAATTAATGCTCTTTTTGAACTTTGACTTTCTCGTCATCACATTAACATTTCGTGTCATTACATTTCAAAGAAAACCGAAAGAATTTTTCTTCCAAATTTAATATTTAGCTTTTTTGGTGACAATATCATGAATGGGATTGCAAATCAGTTGTGTCCAAGTATTTCTTTGTGAGTTATTGCCCTTGTTGGACTAAGGTGGAAGGAGATTGGCCATCCCATGGTGTTGCACTTGTTTATTTTTGTTTTTTATTTCTTTTTCAGAATTGTTGGGTTTAAAAATTGGACTTTTTCATACAGATTTACATTGGGGTTCATTTCTGGAATATATGTTGGATACCATTGCAGGCAGAGACTCGAAACTTGGTATTCTACTTTTTCACCATGTCTATTTTTGCTTTTTGACATTTTGGATTTTTCTTTTTTTCAGAACTTCTGGAGTTGAACCCGCATTGCATTGCAGTTTAAAAAAAAAACCCACCCACCCTGCCGGATGAAATCAGACTTGTCCTATGTGATAATTGACTTGTTCTGGAAAGAAATATAGAAAATCAATATAGTGTTCATACCATAGCATCTGTTAGTGTGCTATAATATGACTTGATCTGGTAACAAAAAAGAAATCTTTGATCGAACTATAATAACTCCACATTAAGTTTTCTTAAATTTTATAACAATAATGTGGAAGAAAAATGGTTTAAAATATTTTTCACTCTCTGGTTTACAAAATCATAGAAAGAAAATGGAATGCTTATCACTCTGTTTTAAGTAATGTTTAACCCTTTACCCAACGCAGTCGATTTCAAAATTTATTATTTTAAATATCATTTTTAAAATTTTTTCAAAAAATTTCAACAAAACCATATCATGTGACCCCTCTTTGGAACGAGCTCAATGAGCTCGTTCAAAAGAGGGGTCACATGATATGGTTTTGTTGAAATTTTTCGAAAAGTAGTATTTTTTCAGCTGCTAAATTTGGGCGGATGCAGGCGATTCGTTGGGTAAAGGTTTAATAGAATCCAGTAAGTGGTACAGTACAGTTGCCATGGACTGGTCAGAATCCATGCGTGGGCAGTAACATCCATGCATGCGTTTACCAGGTAATAAAAATCATAAGCAGCAAAATTTTAATTCATGATGACTACTCTTATAGAGGTGCAGGCTGCAAGCCGAGAGGTCCTCGGTTCGAATCCCACCTGCGGGAACCGCGTTGTGTCCTTGGGCAAGACATTTCATCTTCATTGCCCGCGTGGGGGCACGATGATGCCGTGTACTAAGGCGTACTGCATGTCGATGGTGAGCATGTCTTCAACCAATCTAACCCTGCCTGTGCTGCAGTGCAGAGTTACGATGTTGGGGAGCTGGCAGCTACTCGTCGTTGCTCGGTGGTTCTCACTGGGTACTCCGGCTTCCTCCACCCATAAAACTGTCACGGTCATGATTAGCCATTGTGCATAAATATGTGACCTTAAAACACCAATAAATAAACAAATAAATAAATAAATAAATAAATAAATAAATAAATACATAAATAAATAAATAAATAAATGATTACTCCTATAATTAGTGTTTGGAATCTAATCTAATTGTGTCCATGAAAATATTGCCCACCTGTGGTAAGTGGCCAGTCCATGGTGGCCGTACTGTATGATGCGGAAGAGAAACAACTTCTCGGCTCTTCTAGAATGTTTCACCACGGGTGGTGGAACGATTTTCAAAGTGGGGGAACTGGATCGGGCGATGGATTGTCGTCGGTATGAAAATTTTAAATTCCAGGGTCCCAAAACCCCCATTTCCATGCATCTGAGCGGATATTTTGAGATTTTCAGGAGATGTATTTGAAAGGTATTACAATTTGAGAGCCGTTAAAAAACATCGGTAAAGCATACAGGTGAGGTCTGTTTATAAATAGACCTCACCTGTATGCTTTACCAGACGTTAACAGCAATTATACTGACTGTGGATTATCTTGTCTGGGGGTGGATTTGGTACTTGTATGTCTGTAAGATTACGATCTATTTCAGTTAACCGATCTCTTAACAGACTGTATGCATTTTAGCATTTGCTGCCACTTACTGCAAAAAATGATCTGAAATCCATCGAAAACTGAACCAGAACGAGAGAAACATAGCTGGCGAAAATATGGGGAGACTCTGGATCCACTCCTTGTTTCACCAGTCATTGGTTGTGTTAAAATATATGCATACAAAAAAAAACAACATGGCGTGGGGGTGCTAAAGCCCCCTCCCTCCCCCCCACCACCCCCCAGCCCCCTGGTTCCGCCGCCCCTATTCACAGAAAAAGTATCCAACAAATTCTAATATAATATTCAGTCAGAAAAGTTTACTTGAAAGCACTGTCCATCTAATAAATTGTAGTACATCTCTCAGTAAAATTGATTGGAAGAAATGTCCAGCAAGTATTAGATCCACAGGCAGTTTTAAAATTGTCCAGGTGATCCTGATTTTCACATGAGTAATCATCTTCAAAATTTGGAATCACTTCTCCAATACCCAAATTAACTTGCAGTCAATATCACAAATTTCTTCAGAATAATCTCAGCTCCTCTGTAAAGCAAGCTAAACATTAATACATACAGGATATCTACACTGTGAATATCGGGACTTTTCTCATGAGTGTAGACCTGAAAGTTTTATTTTTCACGAGCGCTTGCGTGAGTGAAAAATAATACTTTCAGATCCACGTGAATGCGATAATTCCCGATATTCACTAAAACAGCGTAGATTTTCTTTTTATTATATGCTACGTGACATTTTACTACGCAGTATTCAGCCCAATTTGACTGCAAATAGTTTCATGACAATAACAAAAAGCTGCTGATCGTTCCATCAAGGCGACGTTGAAGGTGACATCATGTGCTGAAGTGTAACATCATTTAGGAAGCTACTGACAAAATTCATCTTGTGGACCTAAAAATATTATTTTTCACTTGCACAAGCGCTCGTAAAAAATAAAACTTTCAGGTCCACACTAATGAAATAATTCCAGATACTGACTAATTTAAAAATAGAGTAGATTTTCTTTCTTATTATATACTACAAGACATTTTATTGCACACTATTCATCCCAATTCTACCCCAAATGCATATGTTTTAAAACAATAACCAAGATCAGCTGATCGTTCCTTCAAGGCGACATAATGTGGCATAGCGTGACATCTACTGAGGCTACTGAGGGATATTCCTCGATATCCATCGAGTCGATAGATATTGAGAAATATCTTTTTGATAATTTGCGATAATCTACAGGCTAGCATATAATAAAATGCACTATCCTATAATATTTTCCAATGAGGAAGGTATTCTATATGAATTCTTAATGCTATGTGTGTGTTCCTTCAGCCACTGTAACCCTGCTTGAATGGAGCTTGAACAGAGGTAGAATGTTGAGCTGACAGTTGCTCATCGATGCTCAGTGGTTCTCTCCGGGTACTCCTGCTACCTCCACCCGAAAAACTGTCACGGTCACGATTAGCCATTGTGCATAAGTATGTGACCTTAAACACCAATAAATAAATAAATGTGTGTGTGTGTTCTTCATTCTGTCAGAAGAATCTATGGTAAACGGTGGGAATCTTCTAAAAAATGAAGAATAATCTACAATATCATGGAAATAGATTGTTCCTCTGTTCCATTAATTCCTAGTTGGCTCAGTTATATCACCTCATTAAAAGTCTACATCATTCTGTCTATCTAAAATAAACAGCTGCGACCTAATTGAACACTCATTTTCCTAAAATAGATCCTGTGTAACAGTATATTATAAACATCCAATATGTACATGTATATGAAAGAAGTGTTATTTTCAAAATCACTCAGTGCAAACAAAAGTGATCAACCCAGTCACAGTCTGCTTTCACTAAGTCAAAACGAAAACAGAAAATATTCATTGCATTAACCAAGGCTACATTAATTCTGATACTATCAACAGGCACCTATAACAGTATCCTGCTATGGTATGAGCTCAATATTGAAATTTTTATATTTTTTTTTAAAATATTGAAATCTACAAAGAGCCCCGGAACAAAAATGTTGGTTTCAGTGTGTGTTTTCCTGTGGCCGATTTTTATACCAATTTACACAGTGGTTCTTTTTTTGTTACAGATTTCCAGTGGTTTGTTTCTGCCACACACCTTACTTAGAAACTGATAGACACCAAACTTGGTATGCTTATTTGAAACATGGATGTAGGTTTCAAACTTGGTATTCTCACTTGCTTATCATCTTTGGTTGTGTAGTATTTTAGATTTGGGATTTTTCTCTCCAAAATTTTCAAGACTTGTGGAGTTTTGGCTTACAGTTTTTGATACAGATTTGCACAGAAGTTTGTTCCTGGTGCATATGGCAGAAAGCATTGTACATATGCATCTCAAAATTGCTATGCTTCTGTTCTTCTTTTTATGTCTATATATGCATTTGAGTGTTTTGGAATTTTCTTTTTTCAGAATTTTGCGCTTTACATTGGGTTTTTGTCTTATACTGGATCTAGGTTGCTTTATTTTGGGCCCATCTTTTTCAGGAATTTATATGTGCCCAAATTATAGAAAATTCCATTTTTAAGGAATATTGTTGATTTTTAAAACTGAAAGTAACTTGACGCACCCCAAAAAACGAAAAATCCTATGCCAGCTGAAAAATTTGAAATACCGTATTTACTCTATGTATTGGACAGCTAAAAATAAGTATTTCCACAGATGTCCCATATCTTAGAAAATGGGGAAAAAACACAACCTGGTCTTGTTTTGATGCTGACTCAAGTTGTGTGTGATTCGTTTTCCATCACTATATATGAAAATCGCCATCCAATTTTTTTTTAGATTTTCATTTTTTGCTTCCAAAACATAACTTATGCCCCTCATTAGAATGAGGGCATTGCGCCCGTTCTAATGAGGGGTCATAAGCTATGTTTTAGAAGCAAAAAATGAAAATTTTTAGTTACACAAGAATTCTTTTTATGTCATCTGCCACTAGCGTTCAGTAAAGGGTTGAAGACTGTCACAATGTAATATTAAATAGTCTTCCTCATGTCAGTCCGGACTGTAAATATTAAAACTTAGGAACAGATTTAAATAAAAACAACACAAATCAGTATGTATTATCAATTTTTTATTGTTTAAAAAGGAAAGTTAAACACAAACTTAGCTTCAATATTGAGCATTTTGCACCGTTTTCAGGTGACTGGGCCAACTGGAAACAAGTCTCCTGAGTGTCTCAAACATTGGAGCATAAAAAAAAAATATTTTTCTGGAAAAAATGTGTGTCCCAAATACGGTACGATAAAGCTGAGACATATTGAGATTAGTATTTAAATGTTTTCTATTCTTAGCCTATCTTTTACCACATTTGAATTTGAGGTAATGTAAAGGCATGGTCTTTTTCAGGATGATTAATGGAGCTTTATAAAGGATTTATGTTCATTCCTGAAGCATACCATGAAATCATTTAAGATGATGTATACTTTCTGGTTTTTTTTTCCTGTTCATGCATTTTGATATCTGGTTTAGCTGTTTTGGTTCAATGTTGAACTCAAAATTTCAGAAGCAATTTCAGAGGATGTTTCTGCAATACACTTTGAAAAATGTGTAGATACAGTTTCCAAATATTTTTCTTCTTTTTTTTTTTTTTTAGCTCACCAGAGCAAAGCTCAAGGGAAGATTTATAATCATTTTCTATCCATCATCATCAGTCCTTCATTGCCTGTCTGCCGTAAACTGTACATTTTCAACTTCTCCACCGAAACTACTGATCCAAATTTTCCTTATGTATATGATATGTCAATTCAAGTTTGTTCAAATAACTCATAATAATTACATTGTTAATGTAGTTATACGTTTTGGGTCCAAATACTGAATTCTTATTGGTCAGCTGGATGAAAATGTCATGACCAAATGTAATTCATTTTCCAATGAATACATTTGGTCGAACTTTGATCTGCATTTACGGTAGAACACAGTTGACAGAATGTAATTCGGGTGGTGTTTAGGCAGGTTTTTAACTTTTAGCGCCTCTTGCAGTGATCAACTCCACTGCTGTTTCTTCGGTGACATTTCCCAACTGTGGCATAAAGCCTGTTAAAATTGTTTTGAACATTCCAAGTTTCGTTGCGAAAGACTGCAATTTGACAAATTTGTGTCAATACCAAAAAACAGCGCTCAACTCAGAGTTGTGTGCTTTGTCTTTTGTGTGAGGGTGGTTTTTCACCTCGTTCATTCGTGCATGATTTATTTCATCTTTTCGGCTTTGTTGTTTGGTAAAAAGTAGTTTAACCTGTTACGGAATGTAATTATAAGGATTGAATGCCCTTCGGGATTCATACGTAATTTGTACCCATTCCCACACGTTCATACTCCAATAAAGATTATAAAAATTGCATTCAATTCTTAAATAAATTAAAAAATTCTTCTTCCCCAGAACCATCAATCACAATCTTTTGATATTTGGTATGCTGCATCTTTAGGGAGGGGAGGAGGCAGATTCAAGGTTGTTCAAATCAGGATCCTGGGTTTGTATTTGGGTCTACTGTGGCAGCCTAAATTTTTACCTATTTCAATATGATGAATATGCTGTAAAAATCTTCTCCTGAACTACCAACCAGAATCTTTTGATATATGGTATGCAACATCCTTAGGAGTGCAGATTCAAGTTTGTTAAAATCAAGTCAGTGGGTTCATATTGGGCACCCTATGGGAGATTGAATTTTAGCTCAATGCAGTATGAGGAATATTTTTTTTAAAATCTGCTCCTTCACATCCACCAGATGTAATCTTTTAATGAGTCATCCTTCGGTGAGTCAGATTCTAATTTGTTCAGATGCAGACCTCAGGGTTCATATTTGGGCCACCTATATTGGAGCCTGAATTTTAACTTCGTCCAATATAAGAAATACTTTTTGAAGATCTTCTTCTTCTTCAGATCCGCCTGTTGTGATCTTAAGATATTTGGAAAACATCATCCTTATGGGGGCCAGATTAAAGTTTGTTCAAATCAGCTCTCTGGGTTCAAATTTGAGTTCCCTGTGGGAGTCACAGTTTTAGCTTTGTGCAATAAGATAAATATTGTTTAAACAACTTCTTTACATCCACCTATCAGAATCATTCAATATTTGATATACAGCATTCTTAGGTGGGTGATATTCAAATTTGTTAAAATCTAGTTGCTAGGTCCATATTTGGGCTCCCATTTAAAGCCTGAGTTTTAAGTTATTGCAATATGAGGAATGTTCTTTGACTGGTAGAGAGGTGGAAGCCCATATTTGGGCTTTATGAAATACCGCAGGTTGTGACCATAATATCTACACTTTATAAGAGGAGGTTTCTTATTGACCCTGGAACCATCTGCACGATCGATTCGAACTTCCACGTTGTGTCCTTTGGCAAGGCACTTAACCTCGATTGTCCACTTGGGGGCACTAAGACGCTGTGTACTAAGGTGTACTGCACGTTGATGGTATGCATGTCTTCAACCAATCTAACCTTGCCTGTGCTGCAGTGTGGAGTTATGATGTTGGGGAGCTGGAAGCTGCTCGTCGTTGCTCGGTGGTTCTCAATGGGTTCTCCGGCTTTCTCCACCTGTAAAACTGTCACCAACACGATATGACCTTGGCTGTTAAAGTGTTGTTAAACCCTTATAAATAAATATTAAATAAATATTATGAATAAAAAATAAATAAATTGACCCTGGAAAGAAGCAGATTTTGTTAATGACACATTGCTCAGTCACATTTGATTGGATAATGCCCATTGGCACTATCCAATCAAATGTAACAGAGCAATGCATGATGAAATGAAATCTGTGGTCAAGAAACATGTCGCACTCTATCAGTTAAAAATCTTCTCCAGAACCACCAAATCAGAATTATTTTATATTTGGTAAATAACGTCCTTAGGTTGGGTCAGATTCAAGTTTGTAAGTTTGTTCAAATCAGGTCTCTGGGGAGGATATTTAGGCTTCCTAACGGGGCTTGAATTTTTACTTAGCGCAATATAAAGAATATTTTTAAAAATCTTCTTCAGAACCACTGATCAGAATATTTTGATATATATAGCATCCTTGGGGAGTAAAATTTAGTTTGTTCTAATCACGATTCTAGGTTTATCTTTGGGCTCTCTATCAGAGCCATATTTTAACTTAGTTCACTGTGAGAAAAATTCTTTAAAAAGGCCAGTTGGAATGTTGTGATATTTGGCATACAGCATCCAAATCTGCATATATCTGTGTTGACAGCTTGTGCAGTTGAATTTGAGGTCCTTCCATTACGTAATCTGAGATCATAAATGAATGAGTCTTGACAATGCTCACATTACTATCATAGCTGATGTGTGTACACACTTAACTGCTTTGTTCACCCTTTACCTAACAACTTGGCTGCATCAGCCCGCTTAATGTACAAATTATTTTTCAAAAACTTCAACAAAACCATACCCTATGACCTCTCATTGGAACAAGCTCATTCCAACGAGAGGTCACATTATATGTTTTTTAGCTCATCTTGACAAAGTCAAGCTGAGCTAATCTCATCACTCTCCGTCCGTCCATCAGTCTGTCTGTCCATCCATCCATCCATCAACACCATGTTTTGGTCTTCTCCTCCAAAGCCACTGGGCCAATTCAAGTGAAAGTTTGTGTGAGTGATGGTCCAAAGGGGCATTGCATTTTTGTTCAACTCATCATGCCCAGCCCCATAGGGAGGGAGTGGGGGAAAAAGCTCCAACATATTATTAAAATCTTCTTCTCATGAACCTGTGTGTACAATGACTTGATATTTGCTATGGAGCTTCCTTTTGAGGTGGAGAATCAAGTTTGTTCAAATGAAGTTCGTGAAGCAATATTTGGCTTTGTAAAGGGTGGGTTAAGATTTTTGGCCCCCCCAAAATTTCTATTTTCTGAACTGATGGTTGGGTTTAAACCAAAATTTGGTACGTGGTATTATCGGGTCATAAGTACTTGACCCATGCAAAAAAAAAATTCCTGTATCCCCATGGGAATCCTGGGAGCTAAAAATAGAAATATTTTCAAACTCCCATATTTCCCAAACCACGTGGAACAGAGAGCTGTTATTTGGTATGAAGTATCCTTAGGACCAGTGGAATTGAATGGTAAAAAAAATTGCCATCGGTTATGTTAGGGTGTTCGGTAATGGGCATCGAAAAAATGCTGAGTCCACATATTTGCACAAACTTCAAAAAATCTTTTCTCCTGAACCAATCATCAGAATCTTTTGATATTCGGTATACAACATTCATAGGGGGGTCAGATACAAGTTTGTTAAAATAAAGCCCATTGTAAACGTTTATATTTGGTCTCAATACAGGAGCCCAAATTTTTTACATAGGGTAATATGGGGAATATTCTTTAAAAATCTTCTTCTTCAGAACCACCAGTCAGAATCTTTTAATGTTTGATATACATATTTGTTATGAGGGTCAGATTCAAGATTGTTCAAACAAGTCCCTAGGTTAATATTTGGGCTCCCTACGGAAGCCCAAATTTTAACTTTGTTCAATATGGGGGGCTAATTTTTAAAAATCTTCTTCTTCAGATCCACCAGTCAGAATGCTTTCATATTTGGTATGCAACATCTATAGGGGGGTCAGATTCAAGTTTGTTCAAATCAGATCCCTAGGTATATATTTGGGCTCGCTATGGTAGCCCAAATTTTTACTTAGTGCGATATGAGGAAATTTCTTTAAAAATCTTCTTTTTCAGATCAACCAGTCGGAATGCTTTCGTATTTGGTATACAACATCTCTAGGGGAGTCGGATTCCAGTTTGTTCAATTCGAGTGCCTGAGTTAATATTTGGGCTCCATATGGGAACCTGAAATTTAACTTAGTACAATATGAGGGAATTTCTTCAAAAATCTTCTTCTTCAGATCCACTCATCAGAATGCTTTCATATTTGGTATACAACATCTCTAGGGGGGTCAGATTCAAGTATGTTCAAATTGGATCCATAGGTTAATATTTGGGCTCGCTATAGTAGCCCAAATTTTAACTTAGTGCAATATGAAGAAATTTTGAAAAATTTCTCTTCTTCAGATCCAACAGACAGAATGCGTTCATGTTTGGTACACAGCATCTCTAGGGAAATTAGATTCATCAGATTCAACTGTGTTCAAATCGAGAGCCTGGGTTAATATTTGGGCTCCCTATGGGAGCCGTAATTGGCCATTTTGCTGAAGAATTAAAAATTTTGTATTCAGTACCCTCTAGAGGTGTGTAACTAAGATTAATCCACAAAGGTTGTATCAAGGGGCTTCATAGGGGAGCTCTACATTTTACATTATGACCAAATGAAGAAAAGGTATGATGCCCAGATTATTTTTGTCACTCCTGAGGGACTCAAGGATTGAGAGTGTAGCCTATGGATATGGATTGCTTAATGTAGACTCATTCTTGGACTCTATTTATATTGTGTTCTTTTCAAGATGAGCGCTTCAGGCCCCATGGAGCCTCTTGTTGTTGACATTTTTGAAAAAAATAATATTTAAAATAAAAAATTTTGATCTCCTGTGTGTTGGGTAAAGGATTAATTTTCTTGTCATCAATACATGTAATACCAAAGAACTTATTTTTTGAGTCAACCATTATCTGAGTTGGTGTCGGTGCCAGGGATTAGTATCCAATAGTTCATTAGATTACATACTGTAGACTGCTTCTGGGCAATTATTTTAGGGCATTAGTGGTATACAAATGTCCCAAAATCTCGAGACACAAATTTAGCATAATTTGGAGTGGGGGTGGGGAGAGATCCCAGACTCCCCACTTACCTTTTAGTCCTTCTCCTTTGACAAAGACCTTACTTTTTGAGTCGGCCATTATCCGAGTTGGGTGTTAGTGCCAGAGCGTAGTAACCATTCCAATAGTGCATCAGATTACACAACGGGGCCACCTATTGTGCAGTCTGGGTGATTTTAGTGCTTTAGTAGTCTACTAACAACACTTTGGTCAGACTGCTTCTCAGGTCACTAATTTTTTTGCAGAGAGGGTCCAAGAATCCCGTTCTACCTTCCATATTTCATCGCAGTCCTCAGATTATGAGGTGAATGGTGTCATGCCTCATTTAACCCTTTACCCAACGAATCAGCCGCATGTGCCCGAATCCGCCCGTGTAAGATGCAAATTCCGCAGTTGAAAAAATATTATTTTTCAAAAAATTTCAAGTAAACCATATCATGTGACCCCTCATTGGAACGAGCTTGTCGAGCTCATTCCAACGAGGGGGTCACATGATAAGGTTTTCTTGAAATTTTTTGAAAAATTTCAAAAAATTATATTTAAAATAATAAATTTTGATATCGTCTGCATTGGGTAAAGGGTTAATCACAAGAAGTGTTAATATTAGCATGTGTCAACACTTAAAATAAAACACCTTTATGTGATAAAAGACTTGTTAGGCCACACAAAGTAGATCTTCTGTTTCTCAGGCCATTATTTGTGAAATTGCATGCATGCGAGCGGTTTTTTATTATTTTTTTTATTTCAGTAATTACTTCTTTGCCATCAAAAGTTCATGTTCTTGGTTCAAGTTTTAGGCCTCATAATGTACAGAATAGCATGGGTGGTGGTGTATTGCATCCCTTGAGTGCAAGAAGGCTTTGCAATGCTACAGCATTGCAAAGCCTTCTTGCACTCAAGGGACAAATTCATAATTTTTTTTAACCTGGGTAAAATATCAGACATAAACCAATTAATTTTTATTTTTTTAAAGTTTAAATTGGTTATAAAAAGAGAGCATGCGACAGCCAAAAGGACCATGCGGGAGGGCCTGTGAAACAGATTTTTTTATTTTTTTAGGCCTTAAGTATCATCATATTTATATATCTTGTCAATAGATACACAAATGATTCGCTTATACCCTTTATATGAAAGTAATAAAGTACCTTGCATAAGGCCTGTATCAAACACATTTTGTGCACACTGTTTTAAGGGCAAGTTGCTACCATGATGTCAGCATATGCAAACAGAAAACCAAACACTTTTAACCCTTTACCCAACGAATCGGCCGCATCCGCCCGCATAATATGCAAATTCAGCAGTTGAAAAAAATATTATTTTTCAAAAAATATCAACACAACCATATCATGTGACCCCTCGTTGGAACGAGCTCGTCGAGCTCGTTCCAACGAGGGGTCACATGATATGGTTTTGTTGATATTTTTTTTAAAATTTGAAAAAATGATATTTAAAATAATAAATTTTGATATCGTCTGTGTTGGGTAAAGGGTAAAGTACAAGTTTATAATTCAGGGAAAAACTTTTTTTTCTGAGCAAAATTTTCAGGTTTTTAAACCCAGGAATGCCATTGGTCGAAATGTCCAATGTCACCATCTTTGCATGCTTACTATAATACATGTGTCTTCTCCCATTAATATGTTTCAATTCAATGTAAACCATATTTAATCACTTTTGTTATAATTGTGACCATCAAGACAAAGAACTTGAACAGTTTGGATAGAAAACAAATATTCCAAGTTCTGTTGGGGCAGAGGGGTGGTATAATGTGAAAAGACCCAAATTTACCTCTTGAGCCCACAGATTAGTTTACGTTAATAACTACTGTATATACATGTACCAGGCCTGGCTGTTTGAGGAGAGCTATTACTCCGGCTCTCCTTGGCTCCCCTCAAATCATATTAGGGAGGGCCATAATTGCCCTCCTTGAACTGTAATGGCTCTCCTCAAACTTTCAATTCCCTTATTAAAAACCATGTATAATTAATATAAGTGTGGAATAGCTCCCCTGAAACAGATTTAGGAGAGCCATAGCGGCTCCCCTGGATTTTTCAAAAGGCCAGGCCTGCATGTACACAGCTGCAGAAGACTTAATAGTGTTTCTACATCATTGTTAGCTGCCTGGGATGGGGAAATCTCACCCGAGGGGCAAGATATTTGAGCCAGGCACAAGGCTTTCCGGGTGTCTGGCTCAAATATCTTGCACCGGGGTGAGATTTACCCGTCCCACCCAGATACCCATCGGGGATGATTTTTCTCCCACCATTTGAGGGATGCGACGCCATAACTAAGAAAATACCACATTTTCCAGGTAAAAATAATACTTAGTGCATTCATTCTAGGAGAAAAGCAATAAGATATTCGGAAAACTTGTCGAGAAGTGTGGTATATACCAAAGGTATATACTTCAAAACACGCAGACTAGCACCGCACATTGAAGGTTAATGTGCTGAAGTGACCTGAAATGAAATCGACATACCTGCCTACGTCATTTCCAGACTTGTACTTCAGTTTGCAATGATATGAGATGATTATTTCTTTCCGATAAAATTATAGAGCAATTTGAGGTGTGCTGAAGTTTTTCTTAGAGTGTTCGGGTTTTGATTTTCATTTATAAAGTCAGTCATATTTAGGGAAGCAAAGCGGTCTTCCATTTTGTTTGTTTATACATGAACAGACATAACTTGCGATGATTAAATAGTTTTGGCACCAATTGAATATGCAAATAGGCTGATCATGTGGGTGGGGTGACATAGCTCTCACATGGATGGGGTGAGACAGGCATATCTCTCTCTCCCAGCTGTCCCACATGATTTTATGTCCCGATACCAACCGCAATACCTTGCAGTGATTGGTCAATGCCTCGTTGATTTTGTTTTATGTCGCCGGGCATGTGCATATGTCTACTGTCAGCGATTCTTATGTCCACTGTCAAGGAAAGTGTCTCGTTGCCATGAGAAACGGTTCATCGCAATGTCTTTTTTCACTTGAAATCAACTGAGACAAATACACACAAAAGTACCGTTATTACGTACAAAAAGATTAGTTATGTAAACATGGGTAATTAATTATGAAACCGATTAGATTATAAGGTCTCTTTTCATTAATTTACTGTAACATCAACTGAAACGAATTAACACCTTACCGAAACAACATCTGCTTTCTAATATTCGCTGTTCACTGACGAAGAGGCTCATGGTGGTGTTTCTTGTTATTTAAGATTACAATAAAATAAAAGATTTTTAGCTTAACTTGACATAGTCAAGATAAGCTGTTGCCATCACGCGTGCGGAAGTCTGTTAGTCTGTGACGTCTGTTCACATTTTCCTTTAGCACGGGCTACACCCCGCAGTTCTTGTCTGATGGTCACGAAATTTCATATGCAGGTTTGGGGTCATGTCTAGATGAGAACCTCCCCTTTTGGTCGCGATCGGGCAACCGGTATGGCTTCCCGAGCCCAAAACCCGAAAACCATTAGCACAGTCTACAGGTCGTATTTATGAAGGGATTTCATTGTAACTTGGTAGGATGCCTCTGTATAATGCCTAGATGAGAACGTCCCCTTTTGGGCATGATCTATCAACCGTGATGGCTCCCTTCCAGATGATGCCCAGATGAGAATGTCCCCTTTTGGTTGCGATCATTCAACCATGATGTCTGCCCGAGCCCAAAGCCCAAAAACCTTTAGCACAGTCTACAGGTCATATTTATGAAGGGATTTCATTGTAACTTCGTAGGATCACTCCAGATGATGCCCAGATGAGATTATCCCCTATGGTTGCGATCATTCAGCCATGATGGCTGCCCGAGCCTGAAGCCCGAAAACCTTTAGCACAGTCTACAGGTCATATTTATGAAGGGATTTCATTGTAACTTGCTAGGATGACTCCAAATAATGTCTAGACGAGAATGTCCCATTTTGGCCATGATCATTCAGCCTTGATGGGTGCCCGAGCCCAAAAACCTTTAGCATAGGCAAAAGGTTATATTTATAGAAGGATTTCATTGTAACCTGTAAGGTTGACTCCATATAATGCCTAGATGATGACATCCCCTTTTGGTCGTGATTGGTCAACTGTGTTGGCTACAGGTGCCCGAAGCCCGAAAACCTTGAGCACAGTCTACAGGTCATATTTATGAAGGGATTTCATTGTAACTTCGCAGGATCACTCCAGATGATGCCCAGATGAGATTGTCCCCTTTGGTTGCAATCATTCAACCATGATGGCTGCCGGAGCCCGAAGCCTGAAAACCTTAAGCACAGTCTACAGGTCATATTTATGAAGGGATTTCATTGTAACTTGGTAGGTTGACTTCATATAATGTCTAGATGAGAACGTCCCCTTTTGGACATGATTGGGCAACTTTGACGGCTAAAGGTGCCCAAAGCCCGAAAACCTTTAGCACAGTCTACAGGTCATATTTATGAAGGGATTTCATTGTAACTTGGTTGGATGACTCCAAATAATGTCTAGATGAGAACGTCCCATTTTGGCCGTGATCATTCAGCCTTGATGGGTGCCCGAGCCCAAAAACCTTTAGCATAGGCAAAAGGTTATATGTATAGAAGGATTTCATTGTAACCTGTTAGGTTGACTCCATATAATGCCTAGATGATGACATCCCCTTTTGGTCGTGATTGGTCAGCTGTGATGGCTACAGGTGCCCGAAGCCCGAAAACCATGAGTACAGTCTACAGGTCATATTTATGAAGGGATTTCATTGTAACTTCGCAGGATCACTCCAGATGATGCCCAGATGAGATTGTCCCCTTTGGTTGCGATCATTCAACCATGATGGCTGCCCAAGCCCGAAGCTTGAAAACCTTTAGCACAGTCTACAGGTCATATTTATGAAGAGATTTCATTGTAACTTGGTAGGTTGACTTCATATAATGTCTAGATGAGAACGTCCCCTTTTGGACACAATTGGGCAACTGTGACGGCTTCAGGGGCCCAAAGCCCGAAAACCTGTAGAACAGTCTACAGGTCATAATTATGAAGGGATTTCATTGTAGCTTGGTAGGATGACTCCAAATAGTGTCCAGATGGGAATGTCCCCTTTTGGTTGCGATCATTCAACCATGATGGCTGCCAGAGCCCAAAGCCCAAAAACCTTTAGCACAGTCTACAGGTCATATTTATTAAGGGATTTCATTGTAACTTGGTAGATTGACTTCATATAATGTCTAGATGAGAACGTCCCCTTTGGACGCAATTGGGAAACTGACGGCTACAGGGGCCCGAGGCCCGAAAACCTTTAGCACAGTCTACAGGCCATATTTATGAGGGGATTTTAATGTAACTTGATAGGATGACTCGTTTTGGAATAATTTCACTGTAACTTGGTAACTTTTGTTGATATACGTTAACTGTGAGGGCCACATACATTAACTGTGATGTCATATTAACCCACCCCTCAGCTCTTTAGTACAGTGTACACCTCATATTATTTTTATCATAAACATAGCACACAGGGAACAGAAATGAACATATTCCCAATTATCACAATTCTTGTCTTATTTCATAATCCTTTCATAAACATTGAACATTATCCTTTTCATCAAACACAACACACAAGTTAAGCTACAGTGTCATTGACACTTTCATTTTATGCCCCCTGACTTAAGTCGGGTGGCATATAGTGATTGAAGTGTGCATGTGTCCGTCCGTCCGTCCGCTTGTGTGTGTGTGTGTTTCCGAGCCAATAACTTGAAAACGGGTAGGGCCACAGTCATCAAACTTCACACAATTATAAAGGACCATGGGAGGATGCGCCATACACCATAGCCGGGTTCGTCCCTTCAAGGTCAAGTTTACATTTCAAGGTCATACTAAAAATTGGTCAATATTCGTGTCTCAGCCATAACTCAGAAACGAATCATAGTACAATTGTTAAACTTTTTACAAATGTTAAGGACAGTCAAAAGGTGTGTCGCATATAATAGTTTCTGCCACATCTGCAAGGTGGAGGTCACAATTGACCTTCATATGGTCAGGGTCACAAATCGTGTCTCAAGCATAACTCCAAAACTATTATGGCTACAATCATCTAACATTGCTAAATTATAAAGGACAACTGGTGGATGGGTCACACACCACAGCACAGCCAGGTCTGTAAGGTCAAGGTCACATTTCAAGGTCACACTGAACACGGTTAGGGCCACAGTCATCAAACTTCACACAATTATAAATGACCATGGGAGGATGTGTCACACACCATAGCCAGGTTCGTACCTTCAAGGTCAAGGTCACATTCCAAGGTCACACTAAAAATCGGTCAATATTCGTGTCTCAGCCATAACTCAGAAACGATTCATAGTACAATTATTATACTTTTTACAAATGTTAAGGACAGTCAGAAGGTGTGTTGTGTAGTTTCTGCCGCATCTGCAAGGTGAAGGTCACAAGGTGGGGGGGCATGTATTACCTTAGTAACATTTTTCTTGTTTCCAATTCAATTTTACTTGTGTAAGAACGGGACATATACGTTATTCTGTTTGTTGACAGGGGACATGGTCTCACATTCCCCGCATGAAACATATATTCAACCTCGGCTGACGCCTCGGTTGAATAAAAATTTCATGCAGGGAACGTGAGACCATGCCCCCTGTCAACAAACAGAATAGCTTATAATGTCTCAATACCTTTAGTGGTGGGAGAAAAATGCCAGTAGAGTTCTCAAGGACAAATATCCATTGGTACAACTTTTTCAGAGCAATACAAAAGGTGCAGTTTGCAGCTGTATGGGGACATAACTGGTAGAGTTTTGAATTATTTTTAAACTTGATCACATGTCTTTGCCTTATTACAATTTATGGGAGAGTGCATACAGGCACTGTCCCATAAATTGTAACAAGGCAAATCCAAACAGACTAAATAATTTCACTTCAAAGACAATAGGAAGTACATCCAGAGAATATGAAGGCCTTTTTTTGTGGCAGCACCTGCAAGTCCAAATATGGACTTCCAGCTCTCTACCAGTTAAGAGTTTAACCAATGATAATCTGCTCCAGACAAGTCAAATCGCTTCCTATAAAGCCTAATAAACAAATTGTAATTTGCATATCAGGGTAAAACTGACTTTTTGGTATACCAAAATACTGTCCACCTCTGATTGTTATCCACCAATTGGTTGGACAGATACTCATCCTTAAATACACAGATATTTTTCACAGTTTCATTAGCATCCCATCAGTGGTTCCTAGTCAAATCATGGCTGCTATTTTCAAAATGATATGACAATTACAATCACAGATTCCTAATGCTTGCAGGTTGAAGTGCTTGCTTTGTGGCAAGCCAAAGGTAAGTATCAGCTTTTAAGTGTTATACTGTGGAACCCTGTTAATTGAATAGCCACTGTGTCAGTGAAAATTATTCAATTCAATTAACAGGGATTGTGTCATTTTCCCGTATTCCAGAGATAAACTTAGCTTTTATTCTATTATATCTTGTTTGACAGAGCTCCATGAGCTCTGTCAAACAAGATATAATAGATTAAATACCTGTATTGGATGTGCTGAGGCCAAATAGGTCTATAAACAAAGGAAAACTGGGGAGCGTATGAGTAATTTTGCGACAAGTTGCAAGATTTTTTTTATTAAATTAACAAGAGGTTACTTTATAAGCTATATTCAATTAACAGGTCAAATTTGTACTGGAGGTATGGTAAATGGTTTTGTGTTGGGAAATTATATTCAATTAACAGAGTTATTCAGTTAAGAGATATCCAGTTTAGTGGGCTTCACTGTATACCAAAATACTGTCCACCTCTAAATGTTATCCACCAATTGGTTGGACAGATACTCACCCTTAAATACACAGATATTTTTCACAGTTTTATTTGCATCCCATCAGTGGTTCCTAGTAAAATCATGGCTGCTATTTTCAAAATGACATGACAATTACAATCACAGATTCCTAATGCTTGCAGGTTGAAGTGCCTGCTTTGTAGCAAGCCAATGGTAAATAGCAGCCTTTAAGTATTATACCATGCTCTGTGTGTCTGTGTGTAAGGGTGTGTATGTGTTGTAAAAATATTTATGTGATTAGGCCTAAAAAAGTAAAAAATCTGTTTCTCAGGCCCTCCTGCGTGGTCCTTTTGGCTGCCGCATGCTCTTTTTTTTATAACAAATGCAAACTTAAAAAAAAAAATTAAATGGTTTATGTGTAATATTTACCCAAATTCATAAAACTGATAAATTTGTCCCTTGTGTGCAACAAGGCTTTAGCATTGTAAAGCCTTCTTGCACTCAAGGGACGAAATACACCACCACCTATGCTATTCTGTAGATTATGAGGCTTAAAAATAAAAAATAAAATAAAAAACTGCCCTCATGCAATTTTACAAAAAAATGGCCCTAGAAACAGAAGATCTACTTTGTGAGGCCTTATCTTTTGACTTGTTTTGACTAAAACTATTATGGCCTAGAATAGTGAATAGCTTGACTCAGTTATTCAGGTGTAAATGTTGCGTGTTATTATAGCAAATGTAATTAGGTTGAGTTATTCATGTTTGTGTTTTCATTCAGATTCAGTAAAGGAGATTTTTTTTGAGGATTATATCTATCATTACAGGATGCCTAGTTGCAGACATTATCTATGCTGCTGCAACAAGTTAAAGGTTAAAATTCTTCTCTCTCAGAGTGGGGGTAAGCATACCTTACATAGAAAGCACAACTTTATCATTCTGGCTTTTACTCTGTTCTTTTAATCACATGTTGTGACATAAATAGATAGTAATGAATAATATTCAATTATCTGACTATTTTAGCTTTCAACACAACATGACTATTATATGGGACATAATGGCATACTTTAATTACCTCCACACAAGTGGTTTTCTTTGCACACAACTTGATCACTAAAATGTCTTGCTTAGATCTTTCTGCATCATCATCATCAGTACATGGAATGTAGCGCTTTGCAGTTCACAACAAGGTGGCAAAATGTGCAAAATGAAACAGAAAAAAATGGTTCTTCATAATAGATTCTATCTCAAGAACAGAGGCAACATCACCATTTTTAAAAAGGTCAAACAAAACATTTTCATAGAGTTATATACAATATGTACCAAAATTCATTGAGAGATAAGTACACATGAAGATTCAGTCATTTACTTACTGGGAGTTAAGGTGTATGGCTACTAGTGTTTGGGTCCTGCAAAGTTTTGAGATTCGATTTGATTTTGAATCTTAACCCATTTGAACACTGGTGGTATCTTCCATGCCAGTTAAATGTCAGAAATTGGAAGAGTCCATATCCATTATTTGGGGGTAGAGCAATTAATATTTTCAACGTGCAGCCTTCAGGCTGCACGTTGAAAATATTAATTGTTCTACCAAACACATTCATTTAGAAGCCATCCTACTTAATGAAATTATGACGAATCTTGTAGCTGGACCGGAAAAGCAGTCTCTCGTGTTGAAAGAGTTGAGTTGGTATTTGTTTAATTTGAAATCGGCTGCCAGATTTGTTATCCTTCAAATCTTTTCACTGGAATTTTGCTTAGAATTTGTCATCTTAATCGTTTCACAAAACGTATAGCAGAAATAGAAATTGTACATAAATAATGGTGAAAATAAACACCAAGTGTAATTTCCGCTAGGTTAACATAAAAAGCATCTGTACCCATGCTACAATCCATGCTAATTCAAGTGTCACTTGTCACTACCACTGCTGAAAGCAAATTTAAAGATCCCAAGCAATATCGACAATGGGCTCATGGTTACTAGTGGCTAGCCTCATGCAGTGCCCAATACAGATTCTCGCATTGGTAATATTCTAATTACATCATCAAGGCATGCCTTCGATGAAGGCATGCCTTGATGATGCAGTTGGAATATTTTATTAGTGAGGACTTCAAGATGCCTGGATTCAATTCAAGGTTCAATTCGATTTCATATAATAGACTCAATTTGATTCAAGATTTGATTTGAATCAAAGATGTGTGATTCACAGGGCCCTATTACCCATGGGAACCCCAGGAAGTGGAGCAGTGCTTGTTTACTGTGGTAAATAAGTTATATTGTACCAGTAAAGCAGAACCTGTAACCAATACCAGCGATGGAAATCCTCTAAAGTGGGCAGCATAGGTATAAATGATTGGCTAATCTTGACTTCATCCCAATGTTCCTAAACTTGACTTCATTCCTATGTTGCAATCATGAGATAGTCAAAGATGCCATTCCTATGTTGCAGTCATGAGATAGCCAAAGATGCTGAAAGTGACCTTAAAGCTCAATAAATAAATAAATAAATAAATAAATAAATAAATAAATAAATAAATAAATAAATAAATAAATAAATAAATAAAGTGTACGGCATCTCGATAATACATTTGACCCATATGATGTATCATTATGCCCAAACTTGGGATCATTTATTTGGAAAATTTTGCCAGTTTCTGCTGCTGTGATTTTTCTCAGATGTTCTGTGTAGGCGTGTCAAGACATGCTTGACTATAAATCAAGCTTACTTCAAGACTTACAGCAGGGGCGATTTTGATGTGTGGCATATGTAGCCATCTGCCACAAGTGAAAAAATTGGCAAGAGAAATGAGAGTGTGGCTGTATTAGATCTGTCATTTATTATGCCACTTGGTGGGGGTTGGGGGGGGGGGGGGTTATACAGTGGAGAGCAGCATACATATATATGTGTATTAAACATCCATAATGCATGGTGTCCACCAGCATGTTTGCAGCTCTAACTCTTCCACTGTTGATTGAATCAAAATGATTTGGGTCATGCTTCTCCCTTCTTCTAGGGGAACTTGTCCTTTGGTTGAACAAATGTACCTGCTTATATATACCAAGTTATTTTTCCTTGTTTCACTTGGGGGAATTATTTTCCCATGGGAACCCCAGGAATTTGAGCAGTGCGCATTTACTCTGTTAATCAAGTACTGGTAAAATGGGACACGGAACCAATGCTTGGGGGTGGAAGTCCTCTGAGGTGGGCATCACAGGTATAAACAATTGGTAAACTTGACTTCATATCAATGCTATGGTCACATTGTAGCCATTGATGCTGAAAGTCACCTTAAACAGAAATAAAATAATTCTACCTTAGCATGGAAGGGATATATTTAATGGCATAATGGTACAACGTAAGGAGTTTAAGTGGAAAGACGGGTGGGGGGGGGGGGGGGGGGGGGGGGGGTGGGGGGGGGGGCAGGAGGTGAGCAAAGTAGAGCTGATGGTTTTGAGTTTTCAGATTTGGTTTTGATTCAGTTTCAAGAAAAAACCTCAGTTTCGGTTTCGTTTTTCTATATGTTAACCCTTTACCACAGATGAAAAGCAGACGACTCTTGCAAAAAAAATTCTTGAATAACTAATTTTTTTTCATTTTTTTGTCTCAAAAACATAGGTTATGACCCCTCATTGGAACAAGCTTGACGAACTCGTTCCAATGAGTGGTCATAACATATGTTTTTGAGACAAAAAATGAAAAAATAATGAAAACTAATTGACGATTTTTTAGAATAGCGCTGACCGGTTTTGGTTGTTAACATGGGTAAAGGGTTAAGAACAGGTAGTAAATAAAACTTCCAATCTCCTTAACCCTTTACCCAACGCAGACGATATCAAAATTTATTATTTTAAATATCATTTTTTCAAATTTTTCAAAAAATTTCAACAAAACCATATCATGTGACCCCTCGTTGGAACGAGCTCGACGAGCTCGTTCCAACGAGGGGTCACATGATATGGCTTTGTTGAAATTATTTAAAAAATAATATTTTTTCAACTGCTGAATTTGCATATTACGCGGGCGGATGCGGGCGATTCGTTGGGTAAAGGGTTAACTTGGAAAAAATCTGCAATAGTTTGTACGACACCACTCACCACAAAAAGCTCTGTCCGTAAGTGTCTCCTTTAGGATTAGCCTAACTTCCCTTGATCATTATTAGATGTACTAGTACTAGGGGGGTGCGCGGTGGCTCAGTAGGTAGAGGTGCAGGCTGCAAGCCGAGAGGTCCTCGGTTCGAATCCCACCTACGGCAACCGCGTTGTGTCCATGGGCAAGACACTTCATATCCATTGCCCACGTGGGGGCACGGTGACGTTGTGTACTAAGGCGTACTGCACGTCGATGGTGCACTTGTCTTCAACCAATGCTAACCCTGCTTGTGTGGAGTTAGTATGTTGGGGAGCTGACAGTTGCTCGCCATTGCTCGGTGGTTCTCTCCGGGTACTCTGGCTTCCTCCACCCATAAAACTGTCACGGTCATGATTAGCCATTGTGCATAAATATGTGACCTTAAACACCAATAAATAAATAAATAAATAAATAAATACTAGTACTAGGGGATCAGTTGCTTACCCTATTTATCAAAGATACATAAATGAGGGTGACAAATGAATAAAACTCATCTAAACTTTGTTGTGTTCTCATTGTCACATTTTCTCCCTTGTTGACTCATCTAACAGAAGGGTCACAGCTAGTGACTAGTGACCACTATGGACTTTCATCACATAGCAGGGACCGACCTGGGCATGCGCCGGTGCGTATTTGGTTCTGGAACATCAGGACCTGGCTCTTAAATCTCAGAAATAGGCTTCTCAGTTGGCGCGTAACTTCTCAGATCATATTTTGATATTCTTTTGATGGATAATCGAGAGAGACGCTCTTACATGTATTATATATATGATTATCATTTATCATTGTTGTAGAGTGCTTAACCCTTTACCCAACGAATCGCCCGCAACCGCCCGCGTAATATGCAAATTCAGCAGCTGAAAAAGTATTATTTTTCGAACAATTTCAACAAAACCTTATCATGTGACCCCTCTTTGGAACGAGCTTGTCGAGCTCGTTCCAAAGAGGGGTCACATGATATGGTTTTGTTGAAATTTTTTGAAAACATTGAAAAAATGATATTTAAAATAATAAATTTTGAAATCGTCTGCGTTGGGTAAAGGGTTAAGTTAATACTTCAAGTCTTAATTACCAAGCATTAATCTTCACTGTGGTTTCTGATCAAGTCTTGGCTGCCTAAATAGGCAGCCAAGACTTGATCAGAAACCACAGTGAAGATTAATGTTTGCTATAGTGTACTAAATGAAAATGATGAGAGCTATTACATACTTGCTGTGTGTGTTACAAACAGAAGTGTGACTCCGTAAATTGAAATTTGGCATATGAATTGAAAAAATAGGCTCCGAGGCTAGAGCGTATTTTAAATAGTCCTGATCGGTCCCTGACATAGTCTATCTGTAGAGTTTCCGCTAGGGTGACCTGGATTCCCCTGAACGGCCCCATTCCCCTTGCTCTAAACTTCCCTAACCGCCCATTCCATAGTTGATATAAATTGCTACAAGAAGAAAACGTGAAATAAAACTCATTCTACCAACACAAAGCATCCGACGGTAATAATCATGGGTTACACCAAACAGGAGTGGGAAATGCATCATAAAATTATACTTGAATGTTGGTCAGAGATCAATTAATGACACTTTCTGAGTTTGTAAAGACCACATGCAGGTCATGCAACAGTGTATGAGAGCATCAGCAAACTTCAAGTCAGTCGGTTACCTACGTCACAACTGCATGCTTTTTGATTTCGTTGTGATTGCTTCTGAGTAAACTGTTGGGACATATAATGGTTATTGACACCCCCCGGACACTCAATGCCACTAAGGATCGGTATTGTCGGTAAATAATCTGCATGAATGATTTTTCCACCTGATTTTCTCCTCATTGGTCCTTATTCTTCCACAATCTCGGAATGTGAAACTCAAAATATCCCTCAGGTGCAATGAAATGGAGGGTTTGGAATTTAAAATTTTCCAAATGCAGGCCGAACCATGGTCGGCCAATGGTAGTGACAACTCTTGGTTGTCCCATTTTCACTAAATTACCGGCCCCAACATTTTAACCCTAGCGGAAACCCTGCTATCCAGCAATAGGGCAAATACAGTAGAATCCTCTTAATTGAATATCCATTTTGCCAGTGAAAATTATTCAATTAACAGGAGTATACAATTAACAGGGATTTGGTCAGTTTCCTGTGTTCTGGAGGTAAACTGAGCATTTATTCTATTATATCTTGTTTGACAGAGCTCATAGAGCTCTGTCAAACAAGATATAATAGAATAAATCTCTGTATTGGATGTATGAGGCCAAAAAGGTTGATAAGGGGAATTTGGTGCGTATCACAGCAATTTTTTCGACATATTTCAAAAATTTATATACAATTAACAGGAGTTCACTCTACAACCCATGTGCAATTAACAGATCAAATTTGTACTGAAGGTATGGTAAATGGTTTTGTGTTTGAAAATTATATTCAATTAACAGGGATATACAATTAAGAGATATCCAATTAAGTCGCTCCACTGTATATTGTGTTGTCATTGTCACATTTACTCCTTTATTGACTCATATAGAAAACAAGTCAATAAGGGAGTAAATGTGACAATGAGAACATGATGTATTTGCCCCATTGCTGTATAGACTATGAAAGTCCATAATGGTCACTAGTCCAGTCCCCCCCCCCCCCCCCCCCCCCCCCCCCCCCCCCCCCCCCCCCCCCCCCCCGAATAAGATAGTTTGATCAGTTTTTCACAAACACGCTAAAACTGATTGACCAGATTTTTCTTGGTCTTGCGATTTGGTTTTCCGATTTGTCGGAAACTTGAACGGAACTGGAAAACTGAAAAGAAGTCTGGCCCTAGAGCAAAGATAAAATGGGAATAGGAGGGAGGATAATGTGGAAGTGCATTATAACTGCTTGCAAACACTGAAGCACTTGCTATATGCTATACATTCATGACTAAAATCTTTTGATCATGCCTTATTATTCATTTTTAATTTAATTGCTTATTTATTGGCTGAGTTACTGTACTGAAAATATTTTGTTTTCATGCTTTCAGATTACAATACCAATGAACCAATGCAGACAATATCAAAACTTACTCATTCAAATATTATTTTTTCAATTTTTCTAAGTTTTCAACAAAACCATATCATGTGACACCTCACTGGAATAAACTTGACGAGCTGTGACCCTTCGAGCTTGTTCCATTGAGGGGTCACATAATATAGTTTTGTTTATTTTTTTTAAAGAATTGATAAGCTACTATTTTGTACTTTGAAGACCAATAATTTTTAACGCCTTGCACTCTAGCATCTAGTTGTATTTAAAAATTTTCTTCATCAAATCCATATTGTCCATGTAGCATGAAAAGTTTAACAAATTATATCTTGTTTGACAGAGCTCAATGAGCTCTGTCAAACAAGATATAATTTTTAGCTCAACTTTGGTGAAGCCAAATTTGAGCTTATGCCAGGGAGCGCGGTGGCTCAGTAGGTAGAGATGCATTGAGCTCATTCCAATCAGGTGTCATAACCTATGTTTTTGAGACAAAAAATGAAAAAAAATAATGAAACTTAAATGGCGATTTTTGTGAATCGCCTGGCCGGTTTTGGCTGTTACGTTGGGTAAAGGGTTAAACTACATTTATTATTATTATTATTAACAAAAACAAAACAAAATACAGCCCTCCGTCATCATAATATTGATGGGTAATTGCCTGAAAAACAAAATTTTTTTTTTCTTGGACCTTAGACTTTATTTTATTTGTGCATCTGAGAAAAATAGTTGTAATCTGTACGTGTATCTGTATAATATGTCCAAGATGCCAATTTTGACTTGAACAGGATGGGCGCAGCTTAAAAGGTGTCCTCTCTTACCAAGCACAACTTAAAGCTCTCAATGTTGGCTTGGTTTACAGTGCTGTCCTTTAGATGATTCCAGTCAATGATAGTTCTTGGGAAGAAGCACTCTCTGTAATGTGTCGATTGTGGGTGTGTTATGTTAAATGCCCTTGTATTATTAATTTGTGATTTTTCTACGACATAAAAAGTGTTATACTATTTGTATGTAATAGATTTTGGTTTCAGTACGAGATCAAAGGAGTTTGACAAAAGCTGACACTAAGAGTAGGTAAAATACATAATTAGTTCAGGATCACTTAACTGATGAAAATAGAGGAGCCAGCTGTGTTCAGGGATGATACATATTGGACTGCTCCTTTCTGTAATATACAGTACAAATTGAAAGTGGCTAAAAAATTCAACAAAACCATTAAGTATCTTTGCACTTGTTTATCCATCGTATTTATGTACGGGAGCATGGTGGCTCAGTGGTAGACTGTTGGACTTCTATGCTAGAGGTCCTGAGTTCGATCCCTGTCCAGGACGACCTGCATTGTGTCTTTGGGCAAGGCACTTTATCCCGGTTGCCTACATGGGGGCACAATGATGCTGTGTACTAAGGCGTACTGCACGTCGATGGTGCACTTGTCTTCAACCGCTGTAACCCTGCTTGAGCAGAGCTTGAACAGAGTTAGAATGTTGATGAGCTGACAGTTGCTCGTCAATGCTCAGTGGTTCTCTCCATGTACTTCGGCTTCCTCCACCTGTAAAACTGTCACGGTCACGATTAGCCATTGTGCATAAGTATGTGACCTTAAACACCAATAAATAAATAAATAATTTCTGTAATAGACAGTACAAGTTGAAACCGGCTAAAATTCAACAAAACCATAAAGTATTTTGGCACATGTTTTTCTATTATTTTTACAGTACGTGGAGAGTGTATTATCACTAAATCACCCGCAGACTGGAGATTTCACCCAAGCAATAATTGCAAATTTGTTGCAAAGCATAACCAGCACATGCAACGTTTCAGCCAATGGACCTTCGGGTTAAACCCGGAGGTCCATTGGCTGAAACATTGCTTGTGTTTTTTGTCAATATGTATAAAATTTGAAAGTTATAGCTTGGGTGATATCTCCGCTCTGTGGGTGATTTAGTTACAATCCACTCTCCACGTACTGTATGTACAAAATGCTGTATCAGAGTTGAGCTCTTGTTTCTAAGGCTATATTTTGATAAGTCAAAGACAAATCAAGTTTTAGCCTCAGGAACAAGACCATAACTCTCTTTAAAACTTTTTGTACGTAAACATGATGGTGATAATAGGATTTATCGAACATTTTTCTCAAATGTAATACAGTAGAATCCTCTTAATTGGATATCCATTTTGCCAGTGAAAATTATTCAATTAGCAGGAGTATACAATTAACAGGGGTTTGGACAGTTTCCTGTGTGCTGGAGGTAAACTGAGCATTTATTCTATTATATCTTGTTTGACAGAGCTCATAGAGCTCTGTCAAACAAGATATAATAGAATAAATGCCTGTATTGAATGTAGTGAGGCCAAAAAGGTTGATAAATAAGGGGAATTTGGAGCATGTCACAGTAACTTTTTTGACATATTACAAAAATTTATATACAATTAACAGGAGTTTACTCTACAACCCATATGCAATTAACAGATCTAATTTGTACTGAAGATATGGTAACTGGTTTTGTGTTTGAAAATGATATTCAATTAACAGGGATATACAATTAAGAGATATCCAATTAAGTGGGCTCCACTGTAACTTGATTAACCCTTTACCCAGCGCAGATAATATCAAAATTTATTATTTTATATGTAATTTAAAAAAAAAAAAATTTCAACCAAACCATATTATGTGACCCCTCATTGGAATGAGCTCAACGAACTCGTTCCAAAGAGGGGTCACATGATATGGTTTTGTTGAAATTTTTGGAAAAATAATATTTTTTTATTTTTTCAGCTGCTGAATTTGCATATTACACAGGCAGATGTTGTCGATTCATTGGGTAAAGGGCTAACACTTTACAAATCGGGTACATCCTTTCACGTAATTTACAAATTGAGCTGTTGGAAAAAAACATTTGCTTGTGCTCAGTGGTTCTCTCCAATATGATGTGACCATGGCTGTAGAAAGTGTTGTTAAACCCCAATAAATAAATAATCAAACAAACAAAAGATATGTGAAACATAAGGGTATATTTGCATAATGAAAATTATGGTTTCGTCAAATGATCAACATTTTCTCAAATTAGTGGCTTTCAAGAGAAAATGGTGGTGTTCGTCCAATCAACAGTTTTCCTTTCAACCAACAAAAATTTCTCATAGACAAGGTCATGGGGTGGGAGGAGGGTGCCTCCCCAGGCCACCCCATTACTTCAGGGTGACTTAACCCATTATCCAATGCAGGCGATATCAAAATTTATTATTTTAAATATTATTTTTTCAAATTTTTCAAAACATTTCAACCAAACTATATCGTGATCCCCTTCTGCCAGAAGCTTGGCAAGCTCGTTCCAGTGAGGGGGTCACATGATATGGTTTTTATTGAAATATTGTACTCAGCTGGTAGAGATGCAGGCTGCAAGCCGAGAGGTACTCGGTTCGAATCTAACCTGTGGCAACTGCATTGTGTCCATGTGCAAGACACTTAATCCCAATTGCCCGCATGGCATTGTGTACTTAGGTGTATTGCACGTCGATGGTGCACTTGTCTTCAACCAATGCTAACTGTGCTTGTGTGGAGTTAGTACCTTGGGGAGTCTGACAGTTCCTTGCCATTGCTTGGTGGTTCTCTCCCGCACTTAGGCTTCCTCCACCCATAAAAATGTCCAACACAAGGTGATCCTGGCTGTCGAAAGTGTTGTTAAACCTCCTTAAATAAATCAAATTTATTCTCTGTAAATTGAATCGATTTTTTCACCAATGATCTCTTGAGGTAAATTTAGATAAATTTTTCATCAAATCTAGTCATTGCTGCTTCATAGCAGCCATGACTAGATTTGATGAAAAATATCTAGGAAAATACTCAGCGGGTTAAGAGTTAAATCTGAATGCATGAACAATACCTCAAATTTCATTTCCACAGAGGTAAAAGTATTGTGATCGATTCATCTGTGAAGTCAGCAAGCTTGATGACAGTTGATAGCATCCAATCAAATTCCTTAATTACCAAGACCCTATTCCTCCAGAAACCATAGCAGTAATACAGGAAGTCGCAATGCTTAGTCACAGAGAACTAATCAAATCAATCACATGACATGTGTATCTCAGAATCCTCACAACAATGGTAATCAAATGCTGTAGTTGCTAAGAAGATATTGTTGGAAAATTAATATAATCAGCAATTGTAATAAAAACCTGCAGAACTCTGTGTGGTGTTACAGCATGCCTCAGCAGAAAATATCAGTGCAAATTGTAGATAATGTGTATAGGTATGTACAGACGTTTGTTTCATAGTTGTGATTGTTGTTGTTGTTGTTGTCGAATGAGTTCAGAGCCGAGTTTGAGTTGATTGGACAAGAATATCATAGATCTTTCTTGAAGTTTCTCATTAATCTGATGATATGTAATTATGTGACAGCAAGTCAGTGTTGTTATTTTTATCCTTGATACAATTCAGGTAGTCATGCTTCATTGCTTTGTACAACTACTGGGATTGTATCAAGAATAATAGCGGGGGAGGAATTCGCTAGAATTGTGCACTTGGTGATACCTTCCTGAAATTTGGCATGATGTAAGGGTAGGCATCAGAGATTTCAAAATCGATCGGCTACAAGTTGGCACCATCCTCTAGCCACCACTAGCAGCGAAATCCAAAATGGCCGCCAAGCGGATCGAAAAAAAGCTATTTTCGCCGATCGCACAACTGAAGCTCCAAACCTAACACCATACATGTGCTGTAATTGATGTGAATGATGGAGTGAAGCCCTTGGAACAAGTTGGGGGGAAGATTAATGGATAATGGGATCAGAATTTCCGTCGATGTGTGCGTCTGTGTGTCTGACTGTCAGTATGATCGTCCGTCCGTAGATAAATTAGTGTTGAATGTTTCTCGGGAATGCAATGGTCAAATGAACATGGTATGAGAGATTCCTGTCAACACATGAACAAGGGTACTCGATAGTATGCAGCAGTGGGGATACTTGGACATTTGATAATCCAATTAAAGTGACAGTCTATTCTCAACTTCCGGCATTTTCGATAGATTTATTTTCTAAGAAAATAAAACTATCAAATTTCTAGAGGAGTTCTGGTTCAATCTCAACACCATAGCGACACGTCTGCCAGCAAGGGCAGTGCTGGAATGAACTCGGGATGCATTAGTTCCCGTTGTTAATTATACAATGTTATCTTGCCAGTATAGAACATTGGCAAAATGGGACTAGAAGGGGTGAGTGTATGTTTGCAGTCATTCGAGGTACAGGAATATTTTTTGACTACAAGTAGTATTCTTCATTTTCGGCCAGTTAAGATGTGGTGTGTTCCAAGTCAGGATTAATGTTGCCGACACTTAATGCCCATCCCTCATGGTATGCTACTTTACCAGGGATATAGAGATATAGCCACCACTGGGAGCCAAAACATGACCTTTGATGTCGATGAGTGGTCGAAATGTTTTAGCGAATAACTTATCGAAATATGATCCGGTATGGCAATTTGATACCTTACGTTAGATTTATTAGATCAACTCAGGTATGGATTCATTGAGACATGAGTGCGCTACAAGATGAAGGATTTCCAAGTTGATTTGCTATGGAGTAGGAACTGACTAGTCACATGTGGCCTATGGCCAGAGAAAGACAAGGATACCATAGATGAACACACGGGTGAACGAAGGTATCAACTGTTGTACAGAGGCAAAATAGTTGGGGATATTGTATCATGCTATGCATGAATTAACACCGTCTTGTGCAGTAAATAACAGACTATTTTCCGAAATCTAAAACTGTATTCCTATACCCCGGACAATGTAGCAAGCCACATGGGATGAACATTTGTTAGCAAAATCAACTCAACTAGAAACATGACATGTGTTAACTGGCCGAAAATGGAAAAAAAAATACCAGAATAGGAGATGACTGGTCCTAACATGACAGTATACTACTCAATATTGTTACAACAGCCACCTTCACACTTACACAAAGGTGTGCACCTTAATCCAGCTTTCAAGCATTTGCAATTGCCCTTGCAGGCCTTGGCACAACTACAGTGGAGCATCAGTGCACATGCAGCACTTGCGTCTCCTAGGTGAGTCCAAAATGGGACCAGAATATTGAGACGTGGATTCCACTCCCATCCGTACTGTGATGGGTCTGGCACACATAAGTGTTTCTGCAGAGCACGATGCCAAATGAAAGATGACACAAGAATTACCCTTTTTACATGTTGATACAGAGCTGCTTTGGTGGGCGGGATGTTTTCCATAGACTTAAGGCCATGTGTGAACATATGCCGTCTCGCATCATTGACACGTGTACTGACACAACTGTTACTGTACATCTGTATGGTGAGTTTTTCGATATGCTGCATATGAGGGGAATCCTCTGAAAAGACTTGCGGATTCTCAGTCAATTCTATCATCATTTCAGTTGATGCGGGAAAATTCATCCATGCATTCCATCCTGTCTTCTTCCCAATGCCGAGCATGCTGGATGTTACATCACAACCTGTGAAGGCGTGGAAGAAAGTCAGGGCCTTACAGTAATCAGGTCCAAGTTGTGAAGCTATCTCATGAATTGGCATATCTTTATATGCCTTTCCAATTCCAAACCCAATCCACAGCTCACTGAGTCCAAGGTCACGGAATGTTGCGAAATGGTGCAAAGACAGAATGACGACATCAGAATCAACCGTGCGAAGAAAAGCTATTTTGTGACCTTGTGAGACTGCATGGTTGAGATGAAGCATCATGCGCGTGTCTGCTTCCTCGTGGTTCGATGGAGATATGTCACATAAGCTAACATCCTTATTGCATAGTACATATTCTCCTGATGTCGTTAACAACTGGTACTCGGATGTTGATGTTAATTTCAGCAGTTCAGCAGACAGGAACTTGAAAAATTCGTCTTTATTCTCACTAACTTTCAAGAATGCCTGCCAATTCTTCCCTTTAGGTAAAGGGACGTTCTCGGACACCCGTATCAACCTAACTGCTGTCTCACCGAGGCGTTTTGCTCGCGTCTGATTCTTCAAACTGCCTTCGGGGTAACAGTCATAGATCGCATCAACCCTTGTGGTGTTCGTGTTAATCAGAGATTCGATGTATGGCAATAATTGCAATCGAGCATATTCTCCAAACAGATCCGCTTTCTGTGGTTTGATTACATGGACTACAGCAGGCATATCCAAGATGACAACTGAAGCTTGTCTAGCTGCTGAATTCTTCCCTTGTGCAGGAATAGCTGGTAAACAATTGAGAATTTGAGATTTTGTCCCACTCCGTAGCTTACCTCTATCGGATAATGCTGGCGGATCACGTGCATTCTCGTGCATGAAAAACTCATCCATGTTTGAATCAGGCCGGGCTTGCAGTGAAACGAACATCTGGGTAACTATTGCGGCAGTTGCTTTACTTGACATGAGTTTGTCTCGGCCTTTGTCCAGGTTGGCTGGGGGTGGGTTAAGGAAGGTATATATATTTGCCTTGGGAATAACATCATTCAGGGGTACGGTGCATTCCACAAGCCTTTCCTTCAAGAAAGTGGAATATAAATGCTTGCCCCTTTCGGGTAATGACCGTAAACTCTTACTAACTTCGGGGTCCATATATTCACCAGTATCTAATGTCACCAGCTGACCACTAGTTTCATCATAAGGGTTGATAATGAGTCCCTGATTCACCAGATCGAGGAGAGATTTCAATTGATTCAGAAATTTTTTCTGCTCTGATACCGAACTTTCCGGGTGTTCCGTGTTATCTGATGATGTTGTGTGGAAACTTGCATATTCATACTCATCTATAACACGCAGAACTTCTGACCTTGAAAGCTCAATAACGACTTTCTCTTCAGCCTGGCCATAGAGACCTTTTGGACCACTGTCTTCTTTGAGTAGTTGGATACTATGTTCTTGGCTCTGATCTAAACCCATCATACTGAACTTCCTCTCACTACGCTGGACCACAAAATGGCCTTCCATGAATTTGTTGTGGATTGAAGGATGCCGCCTGGGTAGTTGAGACATGTCTCTCAGAAATACGGGGACCCACCGACAATAATTTGTATGTCCTAGGGCAAAAAAGTAACTGCACAACTCATCGATAGAACACAGTTACCAGGCCAGTTACCGATTCGTTGGTTCCGAACGAATTGACAGCTTGTCAAGAGAAAGTTCCGAACGATTTCACCCCAATAGCGCGCAGTTGGAGATTGTGAAAGAATCCTCTGTTCCCACATTTCAAATGACTCATGGGGCCCAGTCTGCTGACAGTAAATCTCATAAGCATTCTTTCTGAGGATCTCAAGCCAAGCTAGAGTGAGAAGATATGCCTGTCGCGTCCTCTTGACATGTTTCCCACCAAGTAGGGATGATGCTACACCGGGTGTGAATATCTTTGCGAGGTGAAACATTCGCTCCCAACCAGAACCACCCATAAGCTTACCACCAGCTTCTTGGGTGCACATTTCAAGATGCAGGAATCCAATCATACACACCATTCGATCCTCACCTATCTCCTCTGGGAACAGCCATTGACATTTTTTCTGCCTGGCATACAACGGACAGTCACCTTCAATGACAGGTATCTGGCCGGGGTTTACGAAAGCAGTAGCTTCCCTGACCACATACATAGCATGCTTCTGCATACTGAGTGAGTCCGCTTTCTGCTCACTGAAAACAGGGAATACCCCAATAACTGCACGAGGTTTGACATTGTCTTGATCTTCATGTTTTGAAAAGAAGCCTGAAAAGGTCACAGGGACTTCATCAAGCTGCCAGCTGCCATCAACCTTCCCTTTATTGCTGATCTGTGACACATGAGACAACCAGTCATTCTCTCCCACGTTCAAATCTGCATATTCATTGGGCCGTACATTACATTCATCTGGAGATTCAAGCCTGATGTCCCCACCAAAGTCTTCAACGAAAGGAACAAATGCATAGTCGTCTGGGAGTTCAATTTGTGTGTCTTCTGGAACATCTAAACTCAGTGGTGGGGGATCAGTACCCACATTGTCCCTGCTCAGTTGACCAATGAGTGTGATGGACGTACCATGCATATCAGATCTACCAGATACATCAATGTTATCAGTGGTTCCTATCGAGAAAACATTACGTTTGCAGTTAGCTGGGACTACAACACCTTCGTTCTTGAACCGCAGTGAAACAGCTCTCGCGAAACTCCTGCGAACATCCATTACGCGATCATAAGAGACAGAGAGTCCCATTTGATGAAAATCTCTGATAAGATTTTTCATACGATCATGGGCATGCAACTTCAAACCCACATAAAGAGGCATTGGAGTTTCTCTGTCACGTCTCTGGTGAACATTTTGTGCATGTTCGGAGCGTTTCGCTGAATTGCTGATCAACATCTGTGAAATAGTACAAGCCACTCGAGTCTTGGCATTAACAGTCTCATCATCGCCTAAGTTCTGTATACTACATGTGCCCTCAAGTAGAACTCTAAGAAGAGTCAGGAGTGAGTTGGGTACAGGCTCGCTCAAGCAATAAGATGAAAATGATCCCGTGAAAGGAGCTTGAGATATGAGTATGTGTTTACGCAGAAGAAGACCCACATCAACTATCTTTTTTGCCTCTTCCTCAGACACTATACGAGTTAAAGATTCGGACAACAAGGAGCCAACTCGAAACCTACTTGAAATAAACACATCTCTACCCTGTGTGAAGGCGTCCCAGCCATCGCCCAATTTCTGCAACAAATGTTCTTTGAATCGAGTGGAATGTATTTCTTCACTAAGCCAATCAGAACCGACTTGCTTCAACCTCCGACTGTACAGATTCTTGAGATCGACAAGCTTCATCGCGGAATCGTTGTGTTCAACAAATGTTATGAGCTCTGCCATAACGAGAGGGTCATAGGGCAGGCCTGACGCGGAATGTTCGGCGTTCTTCGACTTTTTAGATTTAGCCGCTCGTGCTTCATTGGCAAGCTTACAATAACAGGTTTTGTGATAGTAAAGATCACTAGCAGCGGAATCAAATGCTGCATTGACCCGAGAAAAAACAACCCAGTTCTCGGCTTCCTTTGCCATAATTTTGAGTTTATTGTTATCAGACATTGATCTGCAAATAGGCTCACTGCTGTCACCTTCGCGTTTGTGACAATAAACACACTGGGGCAGTTTCCTGTCACAGCCAGATTCAAAACTTGTCCGTGTTCTTTTAGGACTCAGCGTGGAGCAGGATGCCACTGCCTCATTTCGCTCTCGCTTGTGTAGCACGCGCTGTACGATGTGAGTCCGAATACTGTCACGGCATGTCTTATGATATATTGCCTTATTCGTCAACAGTGACATCGACATACACTCATCACTCTCTCTCATCAAACAATCAATGGTCAAATTATATGGAAGCTCAACGCCATTATCTAGGAAGCGCGTTATGTCTTCCTCAATAGCTTTATAGGCGTCATGAAAACGAGATTCTCTATACGGACGCATCAATTTCTTGGAACTGTCTTGCTGGCAAAAGCAACAACGTTCCCAGTCAGTACTAGTCCGTACACGAAGAGGATTCTCACTCATTCTGTGAATGATTTTTGTGAACAATCGCGTTCTCGAATTAATTTCGACAGACAAATCAGAATTGCTTGCGGAATTACGCCAAACAAGAGATTGTATGGCAAAGAGACTGCTTCATAAAGAGCGTTGTTTCTCCGGGATCAGCGTCATTCAGGTTTGCCTGAATGACGCTGATCCCGGAGAAACAACGCTCTTTTCAAGTTCCAAGAAATTGATGCGTCCGTATAGAGAATCTCGTTTTATTCTACATCATCTCCCACGTCTGTTTCCAACACGTGCGTGGATCAGAGTTCACTTTCGCGCCCTTACAATCGGATGTATAGTCGGTAGACCGTCGAAAAGGAGGTTCCCTTCAGCCGCTGGCGGCCATTTTGGATTGTGCCGCTACTGGTCGCCACCGGTCGGTGTCAACTTGTAGCCGATCGTTTTTGAGAACCTCATAGCCTACACTAACAGTGTGCCAAATTTCAAGAAGGTATCACCAAGTGCACAATTCACCTGTATGTGACGAATTCCTCCCCCGCTATAATGTGTGCTTTCTCATCCTCAGATGTGATGTTGACAAACACAATTTGCCTCACTTGAGGTGCTAAATAAGTAAAGGAAATTTATTTATTCACTTTGAAATTTCTACCCCTGATATTCCATAAATTCAAATTAAATATACACAAATTATACTTCAAAATAAAGGTAGCATTTATTTATTTATTTATTGGTGTTTTAGGTCACATATTTCTGCACAATGGCTAACCATGACCGGAACAGTTTTACGGGTGGAGGAAGCCGGAGTACCCGGAGAGAACCACCGAGCAACGGCAAGCAACTGTCAGCTCCCCAACATACCAACTCCACACAAGCAGGGTTAGCATTGGTTGAAGACAGGTGCACCATCGACGTGCAGTACGCCTTAGTACACAGCGTCACCATGCCCCCACGTGGGCAATGGGGGTGAAGTAAAGGTAGCGATGTATAGAACATGAAAAATATATGCATTCAGCTCACAGAGTCTACAGTGGTCACCAATGGTGAAGCACATTTGACCACGAGTTGTCCACCTGAAATATTATTTTATTATCGGTTTTGTATGAATTCTTTGCAGACTTCCAGGAACCATTGGAGCCTGCTGTCAACTCTCTGAGTTGAATCAGGGCTTATATCTCGTCCAAATTTGTGAGAATCCATTTGGATTCTCGTGAAAATGGTTGCGAGAATCCATACCAACTATGAGTATCCCAGGATCCCTTGATGCCACCAAGGTTGAACCACTGTGTATAATTTGTGTATACTTAATTTATATTTATGAAGTACTGTGGAACCCTGTTAATTGTATAGCCACTTTGCCAATAAAAATTATTCAATTAACAGGAGTATTCAGTTAACAGGGATTGTGTCACATTCATGTATTCTAGAGATAAACTTGCCATTTATTCTATTATATCTTGTTTGACAGAGCTCTATGAGATTAAATGCCTGTTTTGGATGTACTGAAGCCAAAGAGGTCTATAAACAAAGGAAAACTGGGGAGAGTCAGGGTAATTTCTCGACAGGTGACAACATTTTTTATTCAATTAATAGGAGTTTACTCCATAACCTATATTCAATAAACAGGTCAAATTTGTACTGAAGGTATGGTAAATGGTTTTGTGTTGAGAAAATATATTCAATTAACAGGATTATTCAGTTAAGAGATATCCAATTAAGTGGGCTCCACTATATCAGAAGTGGGAATTTCAAAGTGAACATATTTTCCTTACTTATGTAGCACCTTAAATCTTTGGCCACCGACGTCAAAATATTAAAATTTTGACCTCCAGTTTTTCCCCATAATCCAACTATGAATTTAACTAACTGAATCTTGTTTGACAGAGCTTGGTTTAATTCCATATAATTACAAGAAAACTTTTGTGCAGCACAAGTGTGTGAGAAAATGCCCATGAAGCACTCTTATTTTGTGCATACATTATGCAATCTCTCTGTATTATAACAAAAACAAGAAACATTCTGTGAACAAAGTTGAATCTCTCTCACTGAAAGGAGGTGACTACCACATCTCAAAGCATTGTGACTGGTGATTCATAAGGAATTAATTTAAAATAAGTTCAAGTATATTGGACAGGATTCTTGGCTATGGGGGTTAATATCTTCTTTCGAAAACACGTGAAAATCCCCCCCATCCCCCCCTCCCCCCCCCCCCCACGCACACACACACACACTCACCCACAAAGGTTGGCTTTTTTGGATGGATTGTCCCGGCACAAAACTCGACTTGGAACAAAACGCAGGTGATTTTGATTGGAACTACCCCAGCCCATCTCCAAGAATTTCAGGCTTATTGGACAAGAGCGGTGGTGGTTACACGTTGGGAGTTAATATCTCCATTCAAAAGAACTTGAGAAAAAAAGCCCCAACCACACAAGATAAACAAAGCAGAATACTTAAATGTTGGCTACAGACATTTCGCGACTTGTGAGAAAATATTCACACAGACATCCAATATAATCAAGGGTGGATGTATCAAAACAAAAATACGGTTTTAAAAAGTACTTCTAAGTTTGGAGGTGACATAACACAATACAAATATTGCTGACATTGCAAACGGTGTATCCCAGTTAATCCTTTACCTAACACAATATTAAAAAAAACAAAAAAAATTAATTTTTACATTTTTTGAAAAGAGATTCACAATTTTTCAATAAAACCATACAAATATGGATACCATTAGAACCAGCTCGATGAGAACAATGATATCCATATTTGTATGGTTTTATTGATAAACTTCCAAGATATTTTAAGCTGTGGTAGGCTTATTCTGGTTAATGTTTCTGCCGTTTTTGGCCTCTATGTTAGGTGAAGAGTTAAGTAACGAATTCCGCATATTAGTGGATCCAGTATATACGGTTCCATTTTTCGTTGTTTTCCAAGTCAATTGAATTGACCTGGGAATTCAGTTCCATGTGATTTGGGGCAATAAAACTAGACAATCCGAGTAACGCAATGAAAAAAAGGAAATGCGCTGTAAAAGCCCAACAAAACAGTACTAGTGAAATGCCCTGTAAAAGCCCACCTTGAAGAGGCCGAGAAAAGAAAAACAGCAGCGAAACGTGCAACTGATCCGCCCCCCCCCCCCCCCCCCCCAAAAAAGCCCTCTAAATCTGCCACGTTTTATACTTGCCATATTTTATATAGTGTATACTTTCACTTTTATTTGATAGTTTCAAGACTAATAATTTACTTGCGGGTCTCGTTATCCCTGCTTGCGAAAATTTAGACCGTTAATCGGAAGTCGTGCTATACATTAAAAGGGTAATTTTAGGGGTTAAAATCAAAAATCAAATTTTGGATATACATTGAATACACCTGAGATCACCAGATAGTGTTCATTTGGTGTTTTGGGGACCAGAAGTTTACTTGCGGTCTCTCTGTCTTTAGTTGCGGAAAAGTGAGATCACAAGTTGGATATCGCACTATACATTAAAAGTACAATTTTTAGGGTTAAAATTAAAATTATCATACCAAACTTTGGATATATATTGTAGTGTTCGTTTGGGGACTGTTACTCAGTACTTTGCCTGCGACCATTTGACATTGATTACCTGCGGTATTATTTTAGTACGATCGGTCTCATTGTTTTCTACCTGCAGTCTATTTTAGTTTGACCAGGTATTTAATGTCACCTGCAAAAAAAAGTGGGTCGGACTTTCTAGTCGGAATGTTTTCATTTCACTGTTGCTAAAACACTTAGCAGAAGGCATGAAAGTATATATATGTATTACAGATTGCGTTGCTTGTATAGTTTAACCCTTTACCCAATGAATCGGCCGCATCCACCCACGTAATATGCAAATTCAGTAGTTGAAAAAATATTATTTTTCAAAAAATTTCAACAAAACCATATCATGTGACCCCTCGTTGGAACGAGCTCATCGAGCTCGTTCCAACGGGGGGTCACATGATATGGTTTTGTTGAAATTTTTGAAAAATTTGAAAGCATTATATTTAAAATAATAAATTTTGATATCGTCTGCGTTGGGTAAAGGGTTAAAACCAATGCACGGAAATGAAAGTAAAGCAAAACTAAATAAAGGAGAATAAGAAATAATCGTTTCAGATTTTTGCAGAGGTCCATTTTTCATCAACCCAATTCAATCTTCCTCATTGATATGATACACCATTACCTGTGTCAGAAATCGTCCCAAATATAATGCGCGCATGCATGCTAAATAATAATATTTAATGCTTGAAATTTAGGTATTTTGACACTATTGTGCAGAGGAATAAAATTGTACAATTTTTAATCTCAACATCACAGTTAAAACTAGAAGTCCTGTCATGATCTGCGCGTTAATCTACGTGTTATGACCATAGCAAGACTATCAAATTCTGTGCATATGGCCTGTACACAAGCAATGTTTCAGCCAATGGACCTCTGGGTAACCCGAAGGTCCATTGGCAGAAACATTGCATGTGTTTGCTATGAGTAACCAGGAGTACCTGCTGTGCTTTGGATGTCATTCGTTATAGCAATTGCAAGCAATTCCTTCGTGCAATTAAGCCTAGACAAGCGCACAGTTCGTGACAGGACTTCTGGTTTTAACTGTAGTTTTTATTTGAAAGATAAGATATTAATTGGTACCCAACATGATAATCTTTTGAATAATATTGTATGTAGTGAAATATTGTTGGTAAACACAGAAAATGAAAGAATTTGACAGCAGAAAATGACAGGATCTGACAGCAAGCTCAGAGCTTTTAGTAACTTTTTTATCTTGTATATCAAAAGATAATGAGTAGGGTTGTCGCAAGTGTCAATGTTTACAGTAGACTCATCACCATCATTAATCCACTGTTAACAGTCATTTCCCATAAAATTGACAATCAATATTTACAAATTTAAAACAGATGATATAGGCCCAGGTATGTGTGAAAATCTGTGTTGAGGTAAATACAAACACTATCCCTGTGGTAAACAAGCTCTGTTTTACAGGTAAAATGAGTCGCGTTGATTAATGCCTGGAGTGGAAGTCCTCTAAAATGGGCAAAATGGGTATAAACGATTGTCTGGACTGTACTTTATAGCCAAGTTGAGATGATTAGCCATTGTCAAAAATATGTGGCCCTAAACACCTATTAATTAATTAATTAATTAATTGAAACACTAAAATATCTTTGATGCATTGATGCTTATAACATAACAGATTCAACTGAATAATTTAAACAAAATTTGTGCAAAGATTAAAGTTCTGTAATATATTCACTGGGAGGTTTTTACAGAAATTTCAAACACAAACCTTCTTCCATTCCTGTGCAGATTACAACTTCAGCTGACCGTTTCTTAAAAAATTTTAACAACTTTTTAATTTTCGTGGTTCAGTTTATTCCAAATGGTTGTTTGGAATGTCGACTACTGAAGTTTCCATTTACTGTGTAATAGTTTCTGAATGTTTAGAATTGTACAGATGGAACACCATTTAACTCCCTGCATGCTGCTGGCGGATATTCCTGCCTATAGTACGGCTGCTGTGGACTGGTCACTTTTCACGGGTGAGCAGTATTTCCATGGATGCAATAATATTAGATTCCAAACACTAATTATAGGAATAATCATCAAACATTTAATGAAGCACATGATACAACCCATGCAGTGTTTCATTAATTACAATTTTGCTGTTGATGATTTTTATTACCTGGTAAACGCATGCACGGACCCCACTGCCCATGCGTGGATTTCGACCAGTCCACGATGACTATACTGTAGAACAGGATTTCTCTTGCCACTGACATATAATATGGGTACATTTAATCAAATTATCTCTGTAAAAAAAAGTGGATTTTTGCACCAATGATTCCTTGTGTTAAATTTTGATAAATTTTTCATCAAATTTAGTCATGGCTGCTTCAGAGCAGACATGACTAGATTATGATGAAAAATATCTTGGAAAATAGATATCGGCAGGTTAAAGGTTAAATGCTTAGACTTTGTGTTAGTGAAATTATGTTGTCATGCATATACAATGCATGTGCAATGCATGTGCATTTTGCACATGCCATTAGATATCAGAAGTAACTATGGTTAGACATTTCAGATTTATTTATTTATTAGGGTTTAACGACACATTAACAGCCAAGGTCATATCGTGTCGTGACAGTTTTATGAGTGGAGGAAGCTCGAGTACCCGGAGAGAACCACTGAGCAACGACGAGCATCTGCCAGCTCCCCAACATCATAACTCGATCCGCACTGCAGCACATGCAGGGTTAGATTGGTTGAATACCATCGACATGTAGTACGCCTTAGTACACGGCGTCATCGTGCCCCCATGTGGACAATCAGGGTTAAGTGCCTTGTCCAAGGACACAATGTGGGAGTTCAAATCGGTCGCTCAGATGGTCACCCATCCAAGGATTAACCGGGCTTGACGTTGCTTAACTTCGGTGATCTGACAAGAACTGGTTACTGCAATGCCACCGTGCCCCCTAGACATTTCAGATATAACAAATTTAATTGTTTATTCTGTGTAGTATACAGAGCATACAGTTAAATTTAATGAACATCTCTGCCACTTCTGAAGAGAATGCTATTAACTAAAAAAAAGTTGATTACTGGTATATTCGGTGGTTAGTCAAATAATCGACAGATCGTGACAGCCATAATTTTAAAGACAAGCATAATCGTGAAATTTAGGTACCCTCTTTGAACTCTTGAATAAACTATAAAAAATAGTATTTATGAACAAATCTTTGTGTAGTGAAATAAGCACCATGTATACAGTATATGGAGAGTGGGTTACTACAACAAAAAACACCTGCAAAGTGGAGTTTTCACTTGGATGATAATTTGAATTTTGTAGATACCGTATTTACTCTATATATTGGGACACTCTGTAATTTGGGACACACATTTTTTCCAGAAAAATATTTTTTTCTTATGCACCAATGTTTGGGACACTCAGGAGACTTGTTTCCAGTTGGCCCAGTCACCTGAAAACAGTGCAAAATGCTCAATATTAAAGCTAAGTTTGTGTTTAAGTTTCCTTTTTAAACAATAAAAAAATTGATAATACATACTGATTTGTGTTGTTTTTATTTAAATCTGTTCCTAAGTTTTAATATTTACAGTCTGGACTGACATGAAGAAGACTATTTAATATTACATTGTGACAGTCTTCAGCCCTTTACTGAATGCTAGTGGCAGATGACACTCATAAAAAGAATTTTTGTGTAACTAAAAATTTTCATTTTTTGCTTCCAAAACATAGCTTATAACCCCTCATTAGAACGAGCGCAATGCGCTCATTCCAATGAGGGGCATAAGCTATGTTTTGGAAGCAAAAAATGAAAATCTAAAATAAAATTGGATGGCGATTTTCGTATATAGTGATGGAAAACGAATCACACACAACTTGATTCAGCATCAAAACAAGACCAGGTTGTGTTTTTTCCCCATTTTCTAAAATGTGGGACATCTGTGAAAATATTTATTTTGAGCTGTCCCAATACATAGAGTAAATATGGTAGCACATGATACAAAGCACAAATTCACTTGCCAGCAGCACATGAGTTTTCATCAACATTTACATTTATCCACTTGAACCTAAGTAACCCTTCACGCAACACATGCAGTATCAAAATATGTCATTTCAATTATAGCTTTTCAAAATTCTTAAAAAATTCCTACAAAACAATATCATGACTCTGCATTGGAATGATCACGATGAGCTCGTTCCAATGAGAGGTCACATGTTTTTTTTTTTAAATTTAAATTTTTTTTTTCTTTCTGTGGCTCTGTTAGTAATTTCCGCTGAGCATATTCATTAAGTAAAGGTTTAATGCCCCGCACACTGGTGTAAAAATAATCAGGTCTAGTGGAGAGAGAGAGAACTGCGACTCCCATCTTCATAGACTGTAGAAATGTAGGCAAGCACATGAGTTGCCAACATGGCCTCATCTGGTAACTCTTCCAATTGGTTGTAGAAAATAGGTTGTGGGCCAGCTCAAGCACTGCCCACAGGCTGGAATCATGTGAGAACAGCAGGTGGAAGCTGTACCGTTGCAACCGCGATGGAATTGGAAACTTCAGGTCAGCTCAAGCATGACCTGGTAGCGCAGTGACAGGAAATCTGACCCATGGACTTCCATAGGTTATGACCTGGGGAGGGGATGACAGCTGATATAATGGTGGAAAGTGTTCCATTTCCAGCGACCCATGAGCCAAATCTGAGCATCTGAAAACCCAAGGCTGGCTGCCAATGTGGCCACACCGATACGGAAGCTGTGACCTTTGAAAGCAACCGTGTGCAGATGACAAAAAGCCAAACAGCGTGTTATGATTTTGTTGAAACGGGAGTGCAGAACAGGCGAGCCATTCGCACACACAAATAGAGGACCGGACTCAGAGCCCCGTGTTTGGAGATAGGAGTGCAGAATGTAGTCCGGACAGTACGGAAGGTTAACTTGCACTACATGGGGGCGGGCAGACAAATCATGTTTGAAATGACAAAAAGTTAGCTTAAAACCCTCAGGAGTTGGCTGGTAGTCCTGCAACTGGACCACTCTATGGGACTCTCGAGCAACCCCAGGACAGAGCTCCCCTATGCATCCAAATGTATAGAAGGCTGTGAGAAAAATAGCAGCGAACAGAGTGCTTTCATAAGATGACGAACAACAGTTCCGAGTTGCTGCAGCGAATTGGTGGAGCAATGGCCTGGTGATGGGCAAACGAGCATCCACAGAAGGGACAAGGCATTGCAGACCAGCCAACGTTTTGTGGGTTAAGAAACTGTGTTGTGGCCACTTAACCAGTGTTTTTGTGATAGTAGCTAATTGCAGAGATTGTAATTCCAAAGAGACATGGTCGTGTCCACCCCTGTAGGCTGTACCTGTGCTGCTGGACCTAGTTTCTTGAACAGGTCGACCTGACAATGAGAAAGGGCATCAGCCATTGCATTTAATTTACCTCGAATGTGTTTGGCTTTGAATACGATGTTATGTTCAAGACATGCTAACACAAAACGGCGCAGCAGAATGAGGAGTCTATGGTCGTTAGTGGTCTGGGAGTCAATTATGGTGACGACGGCTGCATTATCGGAATAAAAAGGAACACATTTATCAGCTAGCAGGTCACCCCAGGTATAGATGGCAAGGACTATGGGATAAAAAACTCCAGGACTGCTATATTCTAACCTCGTTCAGGCTGCGTCCACTGACCATACAACTATCGATCCTGATAAATTGCTGAAAACCCAACTGTGGCAGCTGCATATGTATGCAATCATAAGATGGTGCTGTTGAGTCAGCGATTATCCAGAAAGAGAGTTTGACCATTGTATGTGTACAGAAAACAAAGCCAAAGCGTAAGATCCTCCCGGACGTCCCCTGCAATGCGAATGTGGTGATGTAGCGATTTGATACCAAGGGTCAAATTAATCGTCCTCCGAAGAAAGGCCCTCCAGGGACGATGACCGAACACGCAAAGTTTAGCAGTTTCAACACAGACTGCAACTCCTTGAGGGTTGTCTTTCAACACGTCTGTAACGCTGACAACAGTTCCTTGCACTTATGGATCTTGTCGCCGACTGGTAGACGGGCACACGTTGAAAATATTAATTGCTCTACCCCCAAATAATGGATATGGACTCTTCCAATTTCTGTCATTTAACTGGCATGAAAGATACCACCAGTGTTGAAAGGGTTAAGAAGTAATCTGGCTTCTAGATTTCAAAAGTAGGCTCCAAGTTTGGCTCATATTTTTAAATTCTCAGGTCAGTTCCTGACTGAAAAGGTATCACTATCACTGATAATTAATTTAACCCCCTGCACACTGATGTCAAAATATCCAGATTTGAAATAGCCATTTTTCCCATAATGCAACTGGGAATTTAACCAATTCAATCTTGTTTGACAGAGCTCATTGAGCTCTGTCAAACAAGATTGAATTGGTTAAATTTCTAGTTGCATTTTGGGGAATATTTTCACCCTGAACTTTAGATATTTTGATATCAGTGTGGAGGGGGTTAAATATATAAATAAATTTACCACAGTCAGTCCAACACCAACCACAGGGGTAAAAAAAAAAGAACGGAGAAACTGTTCCCTCCACATGTATGTACACATTTACCAACCAGACTGAACAGGAAGGATTTTTCATTTGTATTTGAAAATTAAAGTTGCAGGCTGTTTACACATCCAGTCAGCAGATGAATCATGTATCATTGGCATTAAAGTACATATCTATTGATTTTATAAATACACAATCTATTTGTACACACAGTGTAACAGTTGGACTATCTTTGTGCCAAGGAGGATGATATGGTTGTCCCAGTACAACAGGATATCTTCCCCCTCCCCCCCCCCCCCCCCATCCAGGAATCTGCTTCAACCCTCTACATCCCAAATCTGTCTTCCTCCCTCTCCCCCCCCCCCCCCCCCCCCCATCCAGGAATCTGCTTCAACCCTTTACATCCCGAATCTGCATATACAATACAATATATATGAATATTTATCGAAAGTTAACATAGATCCCTTATAATATATATGCTCATTAACACGATATAAACCAAACTGTGGAAAATGCCCTAAGTGAGGTATTGAAAAGGGGGTGGAAGATATCTAGACCTAGATATTTGGATATTTCCCCTCCTCCTCACCCTCCCCCACTCCCTCACGAAAAAAGGTTTGTCATTAACTCAAAGCTATTGGACTTTAACCCTTTTTCCAATGCAGACGATATCAAAATTTATTATTTTAAATATCATTTTTTCAAATTTTTCAAAAAATTTCAACAAATCCATATCATGTGACCCCTTGTTGGAATGAGCTCGACGAGATCGTTACAACGAGGGGGTCACATGATATGGTTTTTTTTAAATCCTTTGAAAAATAATATTTTTTCAACTGCTGAATTTGCATATTACATGGACGGCTACGGCTGATTCGTTGGGTAAAGGGTTAAAAGTGGAGATGTACACAATCTAAACATTGTTTTGAAAAAACTTTCACCAGTTTATGATATGGGGATTAGTTTCATGACTTTGTTAATCTAGACCCAAATTGACATTACTATTTGGTGGAGTGTGTTTTTTCAAAACATAAATACCTGAAGTTGATGACAAAAAATATATGTCTCAACATTTGAGCATCAAATGGCATTGAATAAACAAGTAAACAAAATGGGATGGGGTGGGGAGGGGAGGGGAGGGGAGGTGAGATATTCAGGTTGGAGAGAAGATATCCATATCCTGGTATATACCCCCCCCCCCCCCCCAAGTATAAGATATCCAGGGGGAAGATGATGTTGGACACCATAATATTATGGCTTATTATGCCTGAAGGAGGATTTGGGGTATCTAGTGGAGACCTCTGTCCATCCATCTGTCCATCTATCCATCCATCTGTCTGTACAAACATATTGGATTGTTTGTAATTTCCGGTGTAAATCACCGGTGTAAATTACCATACACCCTGGAAAACACAAGGATAACTAATATCAATCCCATTGCCAAAGTGGGAGTACTATGGCAGTGTACTAAGGTTTAGTGCACAATGACGATTACCTCCAACCACTATTAACTCTCCTTGTACCGGTGCACAATGATGATGCACTTGCCTTCAACCACTACTAACTCTACTTGTGCTGGATCAGTAAGCTGGATATATTCCGACAGTTGCTCACCACTGCTTAATGGTACTCTCTGGGTATTCCGACTTTCTCCACTAATAAAACTGCCCAACATGATAAGACCCTGGCTGTTCAAAATGCCATTAAACTCTAATAAACAGGGGACATGGTGGCTCAGTAGGTAGGGGTGCAGACTGCAAGTGGAGAGGTCCTTGGTTTGAATCTCACCTGCGGCAACCCTCTTGTGTCCTTGGGTAAGACACTTCACCCCCATTGTCCACATGGGGGCATGGTGGCATTGTGTACTAAGGCGTTCTGCACATCAATGGTGAACCTTTCTTCTGCCAATGCTAACTCTGCATGTGTGGAGTTAGTAGTATGTTGGGGAGCTGACAGTTGCTCGCCGTTGCTCAGTGGTTCTCTCAGGGTAATCCAGCTTCCTCCACCCGTAAAACTGTCGCTGTCATGATTAGCCATTGTGCAGAAATATGTGCATAAACACCAATAAGTAAATAAATAACCCCAGTAAACAACAAATGTACCATACAGCCACCGTGGACTGATCGTAATCATCAGCAAAATTTTAATTAATGAAGCACCAGTGTACCCGGTGCATCATTAATTAAATTTTTGATAATTACTCCTATAATTAGCGTTTGGAATCTAATATTATTGCGACTGTGGAAATATTGTCCACCCGTCGAAAGTCACCAGTCCATGGTGACCATACTGTAGTTACTTTTCTTGCAGAACAAGCAGCCAGATTTGGAAAAAAATTCCAGCCCTGTGACTGAATGCACATTACACATTTTTCTCTCCCCGTGGTGCTAATTTCAGTTAATTACATAGATGTGTTTGAACAGATTTGTGAGTAATTTCAAGAGATGAGCACAACTTAACCTAAAATCCACTTAATTTATCATCACAAAACTGATAACAGAAACTGAAAATAAAACCATATGTTACAAAGGTAACTGACTGACTTGATTACTGAAAGGTGTGCGTGCTTGTGTGCAGGCAAAAATGTCAGAAATAGAAAGGTAGCAGTCGTTGAATTGTATACTCTGCTGTTTTTTGTCCATCCAATCTATCTGTAAATGCACTACATTCAAAATGATTTTCTGCTGTACACATGTTGATTTGATACATCGCCACCCTCCAACCTGTGCTCATTCTTGTTACATCATCCTGACACACATCATCAGCACCGTAATCTTGGACAAGACACTTGACACTGATTGTCCAAGGGAGAGCATGTTGCACCATGTACTAAAGCAGACAGCATGCCAATGGTACACTTGCCTTCAGCCAATGCTAACCCTGTTTGTGCCAGGTTAGTAAGTGGGAGAGTCAAACTGTTCCTTGCTGCTTGCTCAGTTCACAAGTGACCTTAACTGGTAGAGTACTAAATTATTTTTCAAAGGTGATTTGTAACCTACATAATTTTTTTAAAGATACCATGGCATCAAGCCTGAATACAAGCAACCTTATTTGCAAAATGAGGTCCCCAGAGGGTGAATTTGCTGATGCTATCCTGTACAGTGGGCCAATTTATCCTCTATAGGTACATCTTTCTGTTTTGGCTTGAGACCTTGATTCAGACTGAGGTTGACAGAGGGTAAATTTTGTGATGCTACCCTGCTGTGCAGGGTTACATGATAGCATCATCAATTTCACCCTCTGGGGACCTCATTTTGCAGATGACAGTCTGCTTATTTTCAGGCTTGCAGGGCACCAACAAGGGGAGCCTTAGTTTAGCATCATTTTGTTCATAAATATTGTTTTGTAACAATTTATTGGAGAGTGCCACATGCACTCTCCAATAAATTGTAACAAACAATTTATATTAACATTTTTCTTGATATGTCTGAGCAAACAGTAAGCTATTGCATACAGTGTAAAGACATTAAAGTGGCTTTCAGCACTTTTCAATAGACCCATGATCATGACTTCTAACACTCAACCAGTTATATGCTAATAAATGGATAAATGTCTCCCCAATATTTGATATTAAACTTTTACAACAGATTCTATTCAGTTTTCTTAGTATGAATGGCATTAATATTATATATAGAATAAACGTATAGTGTTTTCAAGTAAAAAATTTATTTTTTGTGTAGGATTAAGAATGAAACCGACGAGCCTCTGGTGAGTCGGTTTCATTCTTAATTCTACGAGTAGAATAAATTTTTTACTTGAAAACACTATACGTTTATTTTGTTTATCCCATAAATCTTCTACAGGGCAATCGCGGCAAAATCGTGCTATAATTCTCTACAAAACACAGCGAGAAGTGAGGAGCACATTGGTCCAATTCGATAGACCAGCAAAATTTGCAAAAATGAACAAGGTGCAGTAATACATTTCTGTCTAAAAATAATTCCCCTACAAATTTGAGCTAAACTTGCAAAAATACTTTATTATATGAGCAGTGGGTGGTGTTTTCTACTGGCATTGTGTAATACTTTCAAAAAGATTTAAAGAAATCAGCAATCAAACAATTAATTATGCTAGACAAATGTGGTAGAGGCCAGAGGCCAACAAGTCCGTTGCTACTAGGGGAATAAAATTCTTTCAGTGTTAAACCTATGGGAAAAATGTATCACCCTACTAGGTGAATAAAGCAAAAATTTATCCCAAGGCCTTTATTGTTCAAAGAAACAGCCATTTATGGGATAAATTAAAATTAACCCTCTGCACAGGAGTGCCTTGGCTCAGTGGTTATGGTATTGGGTTTCAAACCGAAAAGTTCACGGTTCGATACCCGTCAGGGGTAACTGCATTGTGACCTTGGGCAAAACACTTAATCCAAATTGTCCACAAGGGGGCATGGTGGTGCTGTGTACTGAGTCGTACTGCACGCAGATAGTGCACTTGTCTTCAACCAATGCTAACACTGCTTGTGTGGAGTTAGTACATTGGGGAGTCTGACAGTTGCTCACCATTGCTTGGTGGTTCTCTCAGTGTACTCCAGCTTCCTCTGTCGGTAAAACTGTCCCACACGAGGTGACCCTGGCTGTCAAAAGTGTCATTAAACTCCAATAAATAAATTAATAAATCATCAGCATGTTTGATTTTCATGGACAACAAAGTACAGTATGTGGAGAGTGTATTATCACTAAATCACCCGCAGAGTAGAGATTCCACCCAAGCAATAATTGAAAATTTGTTGCAAAGCATAACAAGCACAGGCAAAGTTTCAACCAATGGACCTCCGGGTTAAATCCGGAGGCCCATTGGCTGAAACATTTCTTATGTTTTTTGTCTATATGTATAAAATTTGAAAGTTATAGTTTGGGTGATAACTCCACTCCATGGGTGATTTAGTTACAATCCACTCTCCACGTACTGTATATACTTTAAAAAGCAATCGTCAATTGTGAAGTGTCAGAAAATTAAAAAATAAAAAGAAATTTTTGTTAACTGGTTGAGTACTAAATTATTTTTCAAAGGTGTTTTTAAACATAGGTATTTTTTTTTCAAAGATACCCTGCTGCCAGCTGAAGTCACCTTAGTTTAGCAAGATTTTGTTCATAATAATTGTTTTGTTACAGTTTATTGGAGAGTACCAATATTGTGAAGTGTCTTAAAATTAAAAACTAAAAAGAAATTTTTTGTTAACTGGTTGAGTGCTAAATTATTTTTCAAAGGTGATTTGAAACATGGGTATATTTTTTTTTCAAAGATACTCTGCTGCCAGCACAAGTCGCCTTAGTTTAGCAAGATTTTGTTCATAAATAATTGTTTTGTTACAATTTATTGGAGAGTGCAAATAGGCACTCTCCAATAAATTGCAACCAAACAATGTTATGCAAAATTTTTTCTTCATCTGCTGATCACACCTCAAGCTAATGCATACAGTGGGAAGCCACTAAAGTGGCTACCAGCACTTTTTCAATAGAACCATGATAATGGCATCCAGGACTCAACCAGTTAACTGGTAGAGTGCCAGAACCCATGTTTGGGCTCTATTCTGAAATGCAGGTATTACAACTTAAAGTCTTCAAATTCAGTGTCTATGTTTCATATTATCTTTGAAGTGATGAAGTGATATATTGTCTGTCAGGATTTGACTTGTTACAATTTATGGGAAATGTCCAACAGGCACAAAGTGTCATGTAGCTGTAAAATTGTCTGGCCACCTTGGTATTATTATTATTATTGACTGGTGTTTAAGGTCCAATATTTCTACACAATGGTGAATCGCGACCATAACATGGATATAAAGTCAAGTCCAGCCAATTAATTTTACCCATGTTGCATATTTTAGAGGACTTCCAACTACAGGCATTAATTCCTTGCACGCTGCTGACAGATATTCCAACCCAAGACATAAAATCTCTCGCCACTGAAATATGTATAAATTGAGCATATCGAAGCAAATTTCTCTCCTCTTAATTGAATGGACTTTTTGACCAATGATTTCTTTAGTTAAATTGGGATGAATTTTTAAAAAATTCTGGTAATGGCTGCTTCACAGCATCCATGACTGTATTTGGGGAAATATATTTTGGAAATCCTCACCAGGTCAAGAGTTAATTATTGTATTCAACTATGATTCGTCTCTCTGATCAAGTGAATCAAAAAACAGAGTATTTTGGCAGTAAAACCTTGAAAACTCTTCTCATGAGGCCTCCAGTATGACGTTCTGAAATTCCTACTAGGTGCATCCTCTTGACCCTTTACCTAACATGAAAAGCAGACGACACTGGCAAACAAAATTCTTGAATGACTATTTTTTTTTCATTTTTTGACTCCAAAACATAGGTTATGACCCCTCGTTGGAACGAGCTCAACGAGCTCGTTCCAACGAGGGGTCATAACCTATGTTTTTGAGACAAAAAATGAAAAAAATAATTAAAATTAATTGGCGATTTTCGTGAATAGCGCTGGCCGGTTTTGGCCGTTACGTTGGGTAAAGGGTTAACTGGTTGATTGCTGGAAGCCCATATTTTGCTCTATTCTGAAGTGTAGATACCCCAACTTAAAAGCTTCAAATTCGATGGCTATGCTTCATATTATATTTGAAGTGATATTACTCAGTCCGTTTGAATTTGCCTTGTTACAATTTATGGGAGAGTGCTCACAGGCACTCCCACGGGCACTCTTCCATGAATTGTAACAAAGCAAAGACAATTGAACAAATTTTTGATGGTCAGAAATAACTTAGCACCCTACTAGTTAAGGAGAATCTCTTTATAGCAGCAGTTGCCACCCCCAACCCCAACATAACCCAGGTAAGAAACTTTTCTGTTTGTAACCAATGAGCATTCCAGCAATCCGGTTGTAGAGACATCAGTGGTCCAACTGTTTTATTGTCTTGTAGTGTTTAGAAAAAGTTGAGACTGAGTTATCATCCAGAATAGAATTTTTTCCATATATGCTTTCGAATAATGATTTTGTTGTGATGTTTAATGCATCACTTAGTGCTTACACACTTAATGGATGGAGATTTCCCAATGCATATGTGGGTCAGTAAACAGTTGTTTTTTAGAAAATATGCTCTCAAATTGTGGTATTTGATTAGAAAGTTATCTAATTTGAATGATGGGCTGAACAGACTATTGATTTTTGCCTTGCATTTATACAGTTGCATCGTCTTGCATAACACACAAATTAGAAATATTTTATATTGTGTATACAGTATGCATTTCCGGGACATTTTGCAATTACCATTTTTCAATATCCTCTTTTTGACGTTTTTCCACTGTGTGCTTTTTCATTAAATAAAATGTAGAGATTTCAGCATAACGTACTTTAGTGCTCTGAATTCTAATAAAACTGCACATTTACATTGCCAGTCTGATTAACCCTTTACCAAATGAACTGCCTGCATCCGCCCGCATAATTTGCAAACTGAGCAGTTGAAAAAAATAAATCTTTAAAAATATTTCAACAAAACCATATCATGTGACTCCTCATTGGAATGAGCTGAATGAGCTCATTCCAATGAGGAGTCACATGATATGGATTTGTTGAAATTTTTTTAAAAAATGTAAAAAAATAGTAATTAAAATAATAAATTTTTATTTTCTCTGCGTTGGGTAAAGGGCTAAGTTGCTGGACAGCTGCAAACATATTCCTCTCATTTTTTTGTGCCACTCCCCTTTGCAACTACTGAAATTCTTCTTAGAAAAGAAAGAAAGAAATATGCATTTCATCAGAGTATACAGTGAACAAGAATCTGGTCATTTTCTTTTATTCTTTTGCTCATTTATGCAATTAGTCGAACATACCTTATCTGACAGAACTGGTTGAGTAAACGAGGTCCAAATTTGAGCTCTACTGAGAAATACACAGTTAAAGACTTCATATTTTGTGAATGTTCTTTTGAAAGCCAAAATATTCTATTCGCATGGAATTGTTTATTACAATCTATTGGAGAGTGCCCTATCAACACTCTCCAATGAATTGTAACAAAGCAATTCCTAATGAATAAGTTGTGATATATGGAAATAAATCAGCACTCTACCAAGTAACCCCCTGCACACTGATGTCAAAATAACAAAATTTTAGTAGCACATTTTTCCCAATATACGGGAATGCGGTGGCTCAGTGGTAGGCTGTTGGACTTCTATGCTAGAGGTCCTGAGTTGCCTACATGGGGGCACAATGACGCCATGTACCAAGGCATACTGCATGTCGATGGTGCACATGTCTTCAACTGCTGTAACCCTGCTTGAGCGGAGCTTGAACAGAGTTAGAATGTTGAGGAGCTGACAGTTGCTCATCGATGCTCGGTGGTTCTCTCCAGGTACTCTGGCTTCCTCCACCCATAAAACTGTCAGGGTCACAATTAGCCTTTGTGCAGAAATATGTGACCTTAAACACTAATAAACAATAAATTTCCCAATATACAACTGGTAATTTAACCAATTCAGTCCTGTTTGACAGAGCTCAGTGAGCCCTGTAAAACAAGATTGCATTGGTTAGATTTCTAGCTTCATTATGGGAAAAATTTGCAGCTTGAAATTTTTACACTTAAATGTCAGTGTGCAGAGAGTTAAGCTTTGTTCTTTAAGCTTCATCAAACTATATAAAATGGATTAGATGCTTATGTTGGAAGTTCTGTGCTTTTATTGAAGTACTAAGGAGGATGGAAGCTGAATTCCAGGCTTGTTTATATAATTGTTCCATGGATCACAACATTATATACAGTTCTTTCAGTTTAATGGGAATTAATCTGTAACTTACAAGATTTTAACGCATCCAATTTGTACAGAATGTATAATGAGGTAAATGGCTTGTTAACCCTTTACCTAATGAAGCGACCACATCTGCCTGCAAAATTGACAAATTCAGTTGTTGAAAAAAAAAAGTTTTTCAAAAAATATCAACAAAACCATATCACTTGACCACTCATAGGAATGAGCTTGTCAAGCTCATTCCTATGAGGGATCACATGATATGGTTTTGTTGAAAGTTTTCAAAAGGAAAGGAAATTAATTAAAATAACAAATTTTGATTTTTTGTATGTTGGGTAAAGAGAAAGTTGAAGATAGCTGGGTTATCTTATCAGCAAATTGAATGGGACTCACTGTTATTCCAATTTTTGACAAATTGCAAATTGAAATGAAGGTTGGTATTGCAGTAGGCATGTGATGAAGTGAAACATTCAGTTAACGGGTTGTCCAACACAACTTTGGACATTTTTTTTAAAATTTCAACAATGCCCTGAATACAAACTAAAGCAGTGAATACATGTAGCAACATATTTTTTACCAAAATAATGACAGAATTACACAAAACCTGAATTTATCCACCTTTTGAAAAATTTTAGGCAAGGTTAGATTGGTTGAAGACATGCATACCATCGACGTGCAGTACACCTTAGTACATGACGTCATTGTGCCCCTATGTGGACAATCAGGGTTAAGTGCCTTGTCCAAGGACACAACGTGGGAGTCTGAATCGATCGCTCAAACAGTCACCCATCCAAGGACTAACTGGGCTCATTGTTGAGTATTGTATACTAAGGCGTACTGCACGTCGATGCTTCAACCAATGCTAATCCTGCTTCTGTGGAGTTTGTACATTGGGGAGTCTTGACAGTTGCTCAGTGGTTCTCTCTGTGTACTCCAGCTTTTTCCATCCATAAAACTGACACAAGGTGACCATGGCTGTCAAAAGTGTTGTTAAACCCCAATAAATAAATAATAATGAATCGGCCACCTTTACAAATCCAATAGTTGAACATTTTTTTTTTTTTAAATGTCAACAAAACCGTATCATATCTCCTCTCAGGAATAGGCTTATCAAGCGCTTTCCAGTGTGGGATCACATGATGTGTTTTTGTTGAATGTTTTAAAAAATTTGAAAGAAAATTAATTAAAATAACAAAATTAGATTTTTTGTGCATTGGGTAAAGGGAAAGTTGTAGACAGATGGGTTATCTTATCAGCAAATTGAATGGGTTTTTCCAATTTTTGACAAATGGAAATAAAGGTTGGTATTGCAGTAGGCATGTGATGAAGTGAAACATTAAGTTAATGGGTCGTCCAACATAACTTTGGACATTTTTTTGAAAATTTCAACAATGCCCTAAATACAAACTAAAGCGGTGAATAGAGACATATTATACACCAAAATAATGACAAAAGTAGACAAAACCTGAATTTATCCACCTTTTGAAAAATTTTACTGGATTGCACCTGTCCATGCGTCCATCCGTGCATCTGTGCATCCTTCCATACGACCGCACTCCAATGTCTGTTCGCGTTATAACTTCAACATTACTGCTCAGATTTCGTTGAAATTTTATACAGATGTTCTCTATCATGAGATCTTTAAGTAGCATCAGCCGTTTTGCTGTTGGGATATTTTTTCTGTGAGTTATGGACCTTTGAATATACAAAAATAGACTATTTTTTGTCTGTTTGCCTCGTATCTCAGGTTTGGATTATTGGATCTCAATGAAATTAGGAAAGAAGATTGTTGATGGGAAAGGCTTTCAAATGAGTGTGTAATAATATTTCTCACTTTTCACTTTTTAGACTTATCCCCCTTTTAACTTTGAAAATTTGCTGTTTGCCTTGTAAAATAACCAATATTTTGTCAGTTCGCCTCATATTTCAGGTTTGCGTTATCAGATTTCAGTGAAATTTTGAATGAAGATTGTTTATGGGAAAGGCTTTCAAATGAGTCCTGTCCCTGCAGTAAAACAAAGAAAAGAAAATACATGTAAATCACCTCCCCACATGTGGCATTATGTCTTTGTTCTGTAAGGTTTGAGTTATCAGATTTCAATCAGATTTGAAATGAAGATTGTTTATGGGAAAGGCTTTCAAATGTGTCATGTCCCTGGAGTAAAACAAAGAAAATACATGCAAATCACCTCCCTACATGTGGCATTATGTCTTTGTTCTACATCTCTTTATGCAGATAGTCCAATCGTTACTAGACTTCAGTAACAGGTGTTTCTGGCCTTCACAATTACCTTGCTGTAAAACAAAGACAATAATTTTGCTGTTTACCTTGTAAAATAGCCATTTTTTTGTCTGTTCACCTCGTATCACTGGTTTGGGATGAGTAGCTCTCAATGAAATTTGGAATGAAGATTATTTATGGGAATAGCTTTCACAGTATCATGGTTCATTTCTTCTGTTGTCATTGTTTGGCAGCATGCACCGTATGGGTATATATTTGATGACAAAGAAATTGCCAGCCACATATTAGTAACCGACAAGAATAACAAGGAATGGATTGGTAATTTGAATGTCTGAGTTGTAAATAAAAAACTCCACACTCCATAATCGGAGAAAGCATATTCATCATTTCATCTCCACCGTGCTGTAAATGCTGAGAAGAAAATGAATGACCACAAAATATAGATTGTGTTGGGATGGCATTATTGTTATGATCATGTGATTCTTGGCCCAACTTTGAAACCGATTTGATTTCCTAAGATCTGAAATCTACAAACATTTCATTGCTGTTTTCAAATCTGAGAGGCGATGTAATGTATAACACACGATACATTGATAGTAAAATATTCAACTGGCAATGTGATAATTGCAAGATACAGTCTGTAGTAATTTTGAATTCATAAAGTATAGAAAGTTACGCAAGTTTCAGCAACGGATTACTACACCACTGATTTGAACTACTATTATTTGGTTGTTGTCGATAAGCAAAATATAAAACTGGAAAATTATGTTTGAAAACCAAAATATATTTATGTCGACATAAATTGCAGTCCTCACAATTGTATATTTATGAAAACAATAATTTGATAGTAGTCGAACTATATTTGTGACGTAAAGAAGACTTTGTGAAGTCTGCTACTCGAATTGGAAGACCAAAGTCAAGGAAAGAATACCAAAATTGAAGAAAGTTCTTTTTCTGTTCACCAACTATTGTGAAATTTAGTACCATCGTGAACTGAAATTTCTTCCTCTAACAACTGTATTGTTTGTAAGATGGATCCACACCAATTTTGATCGCTATACCTCCACCCCCTCCCCCCCTCCCCATGACTTGACCATTGACATGGCACTCTTGGCAACTATCATTGCTTATGCCGCACCAGAAATGGTCATAGATAATACCAGAATGGGGAAGTTGGTTAGATTTTTTTTTGGTGTATCAACCTCATCTTTTATACCAATTTGACACAAATCTCATGCAAAGTGGCACAGAATTATGGGGATGTGATCACTGCAGACTGACAGAAGCCACACTGGACATTATTCATGTTACATTGATGCACTCTCTCATGACTCCATTTGTGTTCTTGTGAACTATGTAGATTTTACCCTTTGTGAACTTCATAAACGGTAAATAAACATAAGAAATATGGCTGCCCTTGTGAAATTTAGTCACCCTAAATTACAGTTAGTCTTACTGTCTGTTCCTTGCAAGGATGAAAAAAAGATTTCTCCGACTCTGCACAAGAATATAATTATTCAGCAAATTTAAGGTATTTTATTGTACAAAATCTGGTCTTATACTAATGCCATAGCAGACTTTCAGGCAGTGCTGTCTGCCACACGGTAACAGTTCCATGGCAAATATTAGTTTCCACATGGTCTATGTTTCATTCCCCCAAAAATGATAAATAATTTATTGGGGGTTATTCTTTTCTGGCCTTTTTTTGACTAGAGAAAATCATCTGAAATTTGAAAGTTAGGTTGGATGTCCCCTTAACTGAACCATTAGGCAGGGAGTGCTGTGGCTGAGTGGTTACTGCATTGGACTTCAAACCAAAAGGTCCATGGTTCGATCCCCACCAGGGGTAACTGTGTTCTGTACTTGGGCAAGGCACTTAATCCCAATTGCCCATGTGGGGGCATGGTGGCACTGTGTACTAAGGTATACTGCACGTCAATCAAGCCAGAAAATAAGCAGACTGTCATCTGCAAAATGAGGTCCCCAGAGGGTGAATTTAGTGATGCTACCCTGCACAGCAAAATTTACCCTCTGTGAACCTCAATCTGAATCAGGGTCTCAAAACTAAACAGAAAGAGGTACCCAGAGGATAAATTGGCCCACTGTATGGGATAGCATCATCAAATTCACCCTCTGGGGACCTCATTTTGCAAATGTCAGACTGCTTATTTTCAGGCCTGACATCAATTGTGCATTTGTCTTCAATCAGTGCTGACCGAGCATGTGTGAAGTCAGTACGTTGGGGAGTCTGACAGTTGCTTACCATTGCCCGGTGTTTCTCTCTCCACCCATAAAACTGTCCGACAGATGACCCAGGCTGTCAGAAGTGTTGTTGGTGGCATCGTGTACTAAGGCGTACTGCACGTCGATGGTGCACTTGTCTTCTGCCAATGCTAACCCTGCTTGTGTGGAGTTAATATGGTGGGGAGTTGCTAACCGTACTTGTGTGTAGTTAGTATGTTGGGGAGTCTGACAGTTGCTCGCTGTTGCTTGGTGGTTCTCCGGCTTCCTCTACCCGTAAAACTGTCCAACATGAGGTGACCCTGGTTGTTGAAAGTGTTCTTAAACCCCAATAAATAAATAAATAAATTCCACTTGAAAACTGGTTTCATGCCGCTGATGAAACGTGCAGTATGGGCATATTGTTAGGAGGAGGAATATCCAAATCATGGTAAACATATCCTTGTATTCATTTTTTAAACAACCTTAGAAAACCAACAAACCATTAGAAAGACTCTCATAAGAAACTTTCCAATGACTGTATCAAAAATTGCATTACTGCTATCATAGAAATAAAACAGCCAAAAAGGGTCTTCTGAAAGTTGTAACACAGTTTTTCTGAGAGAAAAGTGCTCTTTCAGTTGAGAACCGAATCACTTGAAAAAAAACGCTTTCATGGGGTAAATAAAAATTATTAGCTTTTTATCACTTTTCTCCCTTTAGTTATTGCATTTTTCATGTACCTGGCTTTTTTTCTTTTTTTACACTCAAAACCAGAATATATTTTTATTGTTGTTGTGCAAGATCTAGAACTTTTATGTGCACTCCACTGCGCATGTCAAGAAGGAGGTTTAGATGGTTTTATCTAGAATGATAAACCTGAATATAAATGGTGCAATGAAACTACCTGGTTATTATTCTGTATGTCTGTGCATGCTCACAATAAACCAAGTAAGCCGGGATAGCTCACTGCAACTCAAGGACTTTCAGTGTCTGGAAAGTTGACTGTATTTTGAGGCATTGAACCTGCTGGAGTGATCATTGCCTCCATATTTAACCAGTCTCAGTGTCCCCAAACTCAACCAATCTAAAGGCCTGAGCATCCTTTTCAAGGTAATCTTTTTTTCTGATTTTGAGCTTCAATGGGAACCCCAAGAAACGGAATAGTACTGTTTACTGCAGTAAATAAGTGGGTAGCATAGGTATCAAAACTTGGCTAAACTTGACTTCATGTCTATGTCACGGTCATGATGCAGCCAAAATTACCATAACCCTTAGAGGCCTGGACACTTGTCCTGAATTAACACCTGACCACAGCCTGAAAATAAGCAATCTGACATTTACCGAATGACGTCCCAAGAGGGTGAATTTGATAATGCTATAAACCCTGATTCGGATTGAGGTTCACAGAGGGTAAATTTAGTGATGTAGCATCACTAAATTCACCCTCTGGGGACCTCATTTTGCAGATGAGAGTCTGCTTATTTTCTGGCTTGCACCTGACCACAGCCTGTACATGTCCAGTGGCCAAGCAGTGGTTTCTTGTCAAGTCTTGACTGCCTGTCAAGGCAGCCGAGACTTGAAGAAACCATTTCGTAGGTAATATGTCTACTGTCAACAGAATCACCTCATTGTGGCAGGTTATGGTCACCTGTTCTGGGGCTGTAAAAGTTGGAAATAGATCCCTAAAAGTTAACCCTTTACCCAACGAATCGGCCACATCTGCCTGCGTAATATGCAAATTCAGCAGTTGAAAAAATATTATTTTTCCAAAAATTTCAACAAAACCATATCATGTGACCCCTCGTTGGAATGAGTTCGTCGAGCTTGTTCCAACGAGGGGTCACACGATATGGTTTTGTTGAAATGTTTTGAAAAAATGATATTTAAAATAATAAATTTTAATATCGTCTGCATTGGGTAAAGGGTTATACACCAATAAATGATTAATTCTGATTTTGAGTATAAGAAAGACAACATGTAGATATTGATATGCTCACCATGCAGTGTTAGAACAAAGGCTGAGATGATCGATAAACCAATGATATTGCATCTGATTTCATGAAATTCGTTTTCTGAGCCATCTGATGCGCTGTGATGTAACATACTGTTGGAATGGGCTCTCAGAGACCATTCCTAATTTCATACAGTGTTTTTTTTTTTTTTTACATCATATCACTTCATCTTCATTGTCAAAGAACACCAATTTTGCGATCATTGTAAAGTAGATCTTTGTTCTGGAAGAGCAAACAGATGAATACCAATTTAAGTCTATGTTTTTGTTATTTTTCTGTGATCTAGTAATAATGGCGAATAAAAAATCGGTCTCAACTTGTAAAGGCAAACGACATTCCTATCATGCAGTGTTAGAGTAAAGGTTGAGAAGAACAGCCATTAATAATCCAGCTAATTTCAAGAAAGTCTTTCTGGATAGTCAAGAAACTGTTTTGACAAGTGACAATTGCAAATTTTCTTCAATTATGAGATCTTTTACCTATAGAATCAGCTGCATCTGTCTATATGACAAGTTGAAAAGGTGATACTTTTTAGCTCAACTTTGGCGAAGCCAAATTTGAGCTTATGCCATGGCCCGTCATCCGTCTGTCCGTCAACAATTGGATACGGCTCGGGCTAGAGGCTGTATTTATGAACCGATCTTTACGAAACTTCTTGGGTACCTTTGTTATGACCGTGGGACGAGAACGAGTGTTTTTGGGTGCGGTTTGAAATTCAAGATGGCTGCCAGCCTCCATTTTGTACCGACAATGCAGAAATCTGTTTTTTGTACAGAACTTCCATATGAAAGCTCTGATTTGAATAATTTTTTGTATGAATGTTTAGTACCATGGGATACATCACATATAATACAGTTTTTTTCTCATGCGTAAATTATGCAAATTAGACTAACTTTGATGTTTTTTGGTGTTACTTTCAGCACTGTAAGTGCAAATGCCAATACGGCTCGGGCTAGAGGCTGTATTTATGAACCAATCTTTATGAAACTCCTTGGGTACCTTTGTTATCATCGTGGGACGAGAACGAGTGTTTTTGGGTCCAGTCCGAAATTCAAGATGGACGATGACAGCCATTTTGTACAAAATTTGGTGCAATCAGATTTTTGCACAGAACTTCCATTTGAAAGCGCTGATTTGAATAATTTTTTGTGTGAATGTTTAGTACCATGGGATACATCACATATAATACGGGTTTTTTTCTCCTGCAGAAATTATGCAAATTAGATGAACTTTGATTTTTTCAGTGCTACATACACACAGTAAGTACACATGTGAATACGGCTTGGGCTAGAGTCTGTATTCATGAACCGATCTTCACGAAACGTCTTGGGTACCTTTGTTATCACCTTGGGACGAGAACAAGTGTTTCTGAGTGCGGTCCAAAATTCAAGATGGCTGCCAGTGGCCATTTTGTACCGAAATTAGGTCTAATCAGTTTTTTTGTACACAACTTCTATATGGCTCAGGCTAGAGGCCGTATTTATGAACCGATCTTTACGAAACTTCTTGGGTACCTTTGTTATCATCGTGGGATGAGAACGAGTGTTTTTGGGTGTGGTCCGAAATTCAAGATGGCCACCAGCAGCCATTTTGTACCAAAATTAGTGCAATCAGTCTTTTGTACAGAACTTCTGTATGAAAGTTCTGATTTGAATAAATTTTTGTATGAATGTTTAGTAACATGGAATACATCACATATAGTACAGGTTTTTTTCTCGTGCAGAAATTATGCAAATTAGATGAACTTTGATTTATTAAGTGCTACTTATACACTGTAAGTGCACATGTCAATATGGCTCGGGCTAGAGGCTGTATTTATGAACCGATCTTCACTAAACTTCTTGGGTACCTTTGTTATCACCTTGGGACGAGAACAAGTTTTTCTGGGTGCGGTCCAAAATTCAAGATGGCTGCCAGTGGCCATTTGTACCGAAATTAGGTCCAATCAGTTTTTTGTCACAACTTCTACACAGCTCATATTTGTGAACTGATCTTCACGAAACTTCTTGGGTACCTTTGTTTTCACCTTTGGACAGGAATGAGTGTGTTTTGGGGTGCCTTTGTTATCACTGTGCTATGAGAACACATATTTTTTTGGGTTCAGTCAGACCCACTCTGGGACTCAAAGATTTTTTTCTAGTTTAGCATCTGACTGTCACCCACCTTTACAGTACTTTACCTAGATATTTGTTACAGGTAACGGTCAGTATTTATGTACAGACCGTTACAGTACTTTATATGTACCTTTGTTATCAGGTCATTACCTAGATGTTTGTCATTGCTGTGTCACATACTATACCTGTACATGTCTTTGTCTTGACAAGTTGAGCTACAGTGTCATTGACACTTTCATTTTAAAATTTCAACAAAACCATATCATTTGACCACCTCATTGGAACGAACTCGACAAGCTCATTCCAATGAAGGGACACATGATATGGTTTTGTTGAAAAATTTATAAAAAAATTAAAATAAATTTTGATATCGTGTGTTCAAGCCAGAAAATAAGCAGACTGCCATCTGCAAAATGAGGTCCCCAGAGGGTGAATTTAGTGATGCTACCCTGCACAGCAGGGTAGCATCACTAAATTTACTCTCTGTGAACCTAAATTTGAATCAGGGTCTCAAAACTAAACCGAAAGAGGTACCCAGAGGATAAATCGGCCCACTGTATGGGATAGGATCATTAAATTCATCCTCTGGGGACCTCATTCTGCAAATGTCAAACTGCTTATTTTCAGGCCTGCGTGTGTTAACAAGGGTTCACACTATAACCATATTTACTCTATATATTGGGACACTCTATAATTTGGGACACACATTTTTTCCAGAAAAATATTTTTTTTATGCACCAATATTTGGGACACTCAAGAGACTTGTTTCCAGTTGGCCCAGTCACCTGAAAACGGTGCAAAATGCTCAATATTAAAGCTGAGTTTGTGTTTAATTTTCCTTTTTAAACAATAAAAAATTGATAATACATACTGATTTGTGTTTTTTGTATTTAATTCTGTTCCTAAGTTTTAATATTTACAGTCCGGACTGACATGAAGAAGACCATTTAATATTACATTGTGACAGTCTGCAGCCCTTTACTGAATTCTAGTGGCAGATGACACTCATAAAAACAATTCTTGTGTAACTAAAAATTTTCATTTTTTGCTTCCAAAACATAGCTTATGACCCCTCATTAGAACGAGCGCAATGCGATCGTTCCAATGAGGGGCATAAGCTATGTTTTGGAAGCAAAAAATGAAAATCTAAAAAAAAATTGGATGGCGATTTTCTTATATAGTGATGGAAAATGAATCACACACAACTTGATTCAGCATCAAAACAAGACCTGGTTGTGTTTTTCCCCATTTTCTAAGATGTGGGACATCTGTGAAAATATTTATTTTTAGCTGTCCCAATACATAGAGTAAATACGGTATATATATTTGTCAGGTTGGTTGGGAGAACGGTGGCTCAGTAGGTAGAGGTGCAGGCTGCAAGCCGAGAGGTCCTCGGTTCGAATCCCACCTGTGGCAACCGCATTGTGTCCTTGGGCAAGACACTTCATCTCCATTGCCCGCATGGGGGCACGATGACGCCGTGTACTAAGGCGTACTGCACGTCGATGGTACGCATGTCTTCAACCAATCTAACCCTGCCTGTGCTGCAGTGCGGAGTTACGATGTTGGGGAGCTGGCAGCTGCTCGTCGTTGCTCGGTGGTTCTCTCCGGATACTCCGGCTTCCTCCACCCGTAAAACTGTCACGGTCATGATTAGCCATTGTGCATAAATATGTGACCTTACACATAAATGAAAAAAAACCCCAAAAACCCATCAAAACAAGACCAGGTTGTGTTTTTCCCCATTTTCTAAGATGTGGGACATCTGTGAAAATATTTATTTTTAGCTGTCCCAATACATAGAGTAAATACGGTATATATATTTGTCAGGTTGGTTACATTTTGACTGAGGGAGCACAGTGGTTCAGTGATTGCAGCATTGGACTTCAAACCAAAAGATCCATGGTTTGATCCCTGCCATGGGTAACTGCATTGTGTCCTTGGCCAAAGCACATAATCCTGATTGCCTGCATGGGGGCCACAGTGGCACTGTCTACTGAGTACTGCACGTCGATGGTGCACTTGTCTTCAACCAATGCTAACCCTGCTAGTGTGGAGTTAGTACATTGGGGAGCCTAACAGTTGCCCACTGTTGCTTGATGCTTCTCTCCAGGTATACTCCGGCTTTCTTCACCTGTAAAACTGTCTGACATGAAGTGACCCTGGCCCAGTGTCATTATATCCCAATAATTAAATAAATTTCTAATGAAGATATGGTAAATGGTTTTGTGTTTGGAAGGTATATATTAACTCTTGGAATATTTAACTGGTAGAGTGCTGAGTTATTTTTGGTCTTCAGAATTTGTTCACATGTCTTTGCCTTGTTACAGTTTATGGGAGAGTGCCAAAGGGCACTCTCCCATAAATTGTAACAAGGAAAATCCACACAGACTAAATAATTCCACTTTTAAGATATTAATATGAAGCATGTTAATATGAATATGAAGCCTTTATGTTACAGTACCTGCACTTTAGAATAAAGCCCAAATATGGGCTTTCAGGACTTTACCAGTTAAAAGTTAGACTGTTGTAGTTACTTGTATCATAATTCCTGATAATAATAGAAGAGAGAGTAAAAATATTGGGCTAATTATTTCTTGGTAGTAAAAAAAACAGAGCAAGATAGATATCTCATGAAGCGGTATCAATAGCATGTTTTTTTGCTCAAGAGGAAGTTATATTGAGTTGCAAGATTTTCTAACTCCATTATTGTATTCTTGATTGCATCTGAAGCTATTGCTTTTATGAGATTCTGATATTGGTTTCCCTATGGTGTACTAACAGCTTGTGTGTTTATCTTTGAGGAAACGTCTGCCTTTCAGTGAATAATTATACCCTTGGGTCTGTATTGTATAAATTCAATAAATGTATAGACTGTGGTTCCATCACTCGAGAATGTGGGACACGGATTGTTGTACAGTAGATTCCTGTTAATCCAATAGCAACTTTGCCGATGAAATAGATCAGTTTACAGGAAAACAGAAATATGGTTATTTGCTTGTATTCTGATGATTAGCTGAACATTTATTCTATCCGGTTTGACAGTGCTCACAGAGATCTGTCAAACAAGATATAATAAGAGTAAAATCCTGCACTGAGGCCAAATAAGTTATTTATTTATTGATGTTTAAGGTCGCATATTTATGCACAATGGCTAATCATGACCGTGACAGTTTTACGGGTGGAGAAAGCCAGAGTACCCGGAGAGAACCTCCGAGCAACGACGAGCAGCTGCCAGCTCCCCAACATCGTAACTCCGTACTGCAGCACAGGCAGGGTTAGATTGGTTGAAGACATGCGTACCATCGACGTGCAGTACGCCTTAGTACATGGCGTCATCGTGCCCCCACATGGGCAATGGGGGTGAAGTGTCTTGCCCAAGGACACAATGCGGTTGCGCCAGGTGGGATTCGAACCGAGGACCTCTCGGCTTGCAGCCTGCACCTCTGCCTACTGAGCCAACGCGCATCCAACCAATCTGACAAATATATATACCGTATTTACTCTATGTATTGGGACAGCTAAAAATAAATATTTTCACAGATGTCCCACATCTTAGAAAATGGGGAAAAACACAACCAGGTCTTGTTTTGATGCTGAATCAAGTTGTGTGGTTGTGCGATTGCGCCAGGTGGGATTCGAACCGAGGACCTCTCGGCTTGAAGCCTGCACCTCTACCTACTGAGCCACCGCGCCCCCGGCCAAATAAGTACATAAACATGAAATTCATTGGTTGTCAGCAAGCCTGAAAATAAGCAGACTGTCATCTGTAGAATGAGGTCCCCAGAGGGTGAATTTGGTGATGCTACCCTGCACAGCAGGGTAGCATCACCAAATTCACCCTCTGTGAACCTCAGTCTGAATCAAGGTCACAGGCCTAAACAGAAAGAGGTACCCAGAGGATAAATTGGGGGACTATAGCCCACTGTTTGGGTCAGCATCAACAAATTCACCCTCTGGGGACCTCATTCTGCAAATGACAGATTGCTTATTTTCAGGTTTGGTTGTCTGTGCCCAAGGACACAATGCAGATGACACAAAGATCGAACCTACAACTAATGCTCTTACCAATGAGTCATTACGCATCCTATCATCCATAAGCTGATGGTACAGTTTGGCTGCTGTTGACTGGTCACTTTCCAGGTGTGGTCAATATTTCCACAGACACAATAATATTAGATTCCAAACACTAATAATAGGAATAATCATCAAAAATTTTATTAAAATTTTGCTGCTGGTGATTTTTATTACCTGGTAAACGTATGCGTGGACTTCACTGCTACTCTACTGTAGAGTATATATGTATGTGGGAAGGTATCACCACTGAAACACTCACAGTGTGGATTTTCCATCCAGACAGCAGGTTCCAAAGCTTGTGGAAAGAGAAAGGAAGGACATTATGTTTCAGCCAATGTACCTCCGGGTTCTAACCAAATGTCTTTTGGCTGAAATTTTACTTCACCTAACATTTTTTTTCAGGACATGAGCAACTGTGGAACACTGTTAATTGAATAGCCACTTTGCCAGTGAAAATTATTCAGTTAAGTCCCCGCAAAGTAGATCTCGGGCCATTTTTTTGTAAAATTGCATGTGGAACTGTGTGGACTGGGAGTTTTTCATTTTATCCCCCCCCCCCCCCCCAATTTTTTCGGGAGGATTTAGCCATGGTATTGTCAGTCTGACTATCTGTCCATCTGTAGACAGAGTTGGTTTCTGCACTTTAACTAAAATTCCTCCGCTTGGCCAACTGAAACCAAACTTGGCATGTGAGTTAAATTTTTGACAAAAAGCAAAAGTGAGGCTTGATGTATTAATGAACCAAGCTGGAAATTCCAGCTGCACAGTGTTAACTGGTACAGTCCTGGAAGTCCTTATTTGGGCTTTATTCTGAGGTGCAGATGCTGAAACTTGAAGGCATCATATTCTGTAGATGTGCATCTACCTTATACTCTAAAATCAATAAACACATACATCTGTTGGATACAGCCTGAGAGACGCCTGGAGATGACTGATTTTATTTGCAAACCAAAATTATTTTCTTGTTGGTAAGCAGGCTTGACAAACTATATATATATAATACGCCCCCAGTAGCAGTGATAATGCCGGACAGGAAAAAACACCCTATAATGGCTGGAAACCTGCGTCAGTTTGCCAATGCGTAAACCACCTAGAGGTAGAGCATTAGACCACACCCTAAAAGCTCACAATGTTTTACAAAAGAAGAGAAAAGAAATTTGTTTGTTTGTGTTGGAACTTAATCAGTCCGTGTCGGCTAGAATGACAAATAACATTCTAACAAAACCATCAATGTTTGACCAAACGGACCTCATTGGTGAAATGAAAATCGCACGTGTTGAATATCTACCAGTTGATAGTAACCCGTACCAAGCTAAACAAAGGTTTTTCGCTCTACTCATCGTAACATGAATAACAAATATTCATAATTCACCTTTAAAGTTTAATAACTCTCCCATAAATTGTAACCATGCAAAGACACATAAACAAATTTTGACGACCAAAATATTTTTAGCACTCTACCAGTTAAATATGTCTCTGCACAAGCTATGATGAACAAACTAGCTTTCACATATGGCTTTAGCAGTCTTGTTGCTTCATGGATTCCGTTTTGTTGGAAAATTACATTAAGATGTAGAAATTGAATTTTCTCATCTTGTTGCTGACCTTTAAGAATGGCTTCTAAGACTGCACAAGAATACAAGACACTTGCAAATTCCAACTTCTAGGTTTTCACAAGAAAATGAACTGCCTGTTAGATGTGATTGGTTCAGGTGTTTCCCAATTATAAAATGCTTTTTCTATTGATAAGATGTATGTAGGTAGGAATGGTACAAATTACATCCGAGATACATCTGTTGTTTCCACTTGTGCCAGGAATGGCATTTCAGAAATTTAACAGTTTCCATGCCATTTCTTTTCGTTTTATATAGAGTAAATATATAGTGTGTTCAGAAGAATTGCCCTAGAGTATCACAGATTCTTCCATTAAACCAGGCCTGTTTTGAAAATTGCAGGAGGGCAACTATAACCTCCTCCTGATATTAAGTTCTGAAGGGTGATTGCCCCCTTCCTACAGTAGAAGTCATTTCTCTTGAAGAGTCTGTCAGACTAGAATAAACCTACTATGGCTGTGGTTTCTACACATAGTTTGTCTGCCTTTACAACAAGAAGTCACAGCTGGGCACAAGCCTGAACGGTTGTGGTGTTGAGGAAATTCTACAAAGCTTTCCAAGGGAGTACAGTGGCTCAGTGGTAGACTGTTCGACTTCTATGCTAGAGGTCCCGAATTCAATCCCTGTCTGGGACGACCTGCATTGTGTCCTTGGGCAAGGCACTTTATCCTGGTTACCCACATGGGGGCACAATGATGCCTTGTACTAAGGTGTACTGCACGTCGATGGTGCACATGTCTTCAACTGCGGTAACCCTGCTTGAGCAGAGCATGAACCGAGTTAGAATGTTGAGGAGCTGACAGTTGCTCGTCGATGCTCGGTGGTTCTCTCCAGGTGCTCCGGCTTCCTCCACCCATAAAACTGTCACAGTCACGATAAGCCATTGTGCATAAGTATGTGACCTTAAACACCAATAAATAAATAAAAACCAAAGCTTTCTTATCTTACAAGGCCAGACTTGTCTGAGCTGGAACAAGAGAGGTATTGACAAACTCTTGGGCCACAAGGTTATTTGTTGTGTTGTTTCTTAACTGCTAGAGTGTTAAATTTTTTTTGATCTTCAAAATTTGTTCATGTGTCTTTACCTTATTTCAATTTATGGGAGAGTGCCTGCAGGCCTGGACAATTGTCCTGAATTTCCACTAGACCACAAGCTCTACACATCCTGTGGCTCAACTGTGATTTCAAGTCAAGTCTTGGCTGCCTGTTAACTGGTCGACTGCTGAATTATTTTTCAAAGGTGGATTTGTAACATGACTATTTGTTATTTAACTGGTAGAGTGCTAAATTATTTTTGGATTTTACAATTTCTTTGTGCATGTTTGCCTTGTTATAATTTATGGGAGAGTGCCAGAAGGCACTCTCCCATAAATTGTAACAAGGCAAATCCTAACAGATAAAATAATATCATTTTAAAGATAATATGAAGCACATCCACAGAATATGAAGCCTTTAAATCGTGGTACTTGCACCTCAGAATAAAGCCCAAATATGGGCTTCCAGCACTCTACCAGTTAAAGATTCTTTTGCTACCAGTAAGGGGAACCTTGGTTTCTATAGTGGCTTTTAGCACTTTTCAGTGGTTCCATGATTGTGGCTTCTAGCACTACCAGTTAACCATTTTGCGACTCGGCCAAATCCCCCCCCCCCCACCCCCCTCCCACCAGACTTGGGATATTGGGGTTAATTTCGGGATCAACTCATCTGTTAGATAAAGGTGTAAGAAGTCCCATTCATTTGGATTGTCCGGTAAGTCAAGATTTATCTTCCCAGCTTCAGAACATGGCATATCTAGTGGAACAAACTCTATGCATTTTTCCTATTTCCCAAATTGGCCCAATTCTGTGACCATGCCCACTCCCTCGTATTCTGCCATGTCCCTTGCCAGTTCTATTCCAGACGTTGAAGGACTCTCTCCGTCATCTTGATTATTACTGGCAACATCATCTGAACGTCCAGCTCTCATAGTAGTGTCATGTATGTCAGCTTGATTTGAGCCAGACTGTTTCGCAGAATCCTGTTCCACATCGCTATCATTAGAGTCACATTTGTCTGTGGAATCACTATGATTCTGGTGCAATTAATGCTAAAGCTGTAACCAAGCAACTAAAGGGAAATAACTCTAAATTCATTCGGGCTTGGAAATTACATCTGTGGACTGATAGAGATAGCAATCACGAGGACTGAGGTAAAAGTAGACACATTTCTATGCCATTGGCACGCAGCGCACCGACGGGTTTGTAGTGTCAGTTTACCACTGGTGTGCCAGGTGCTGATGAGGCACGAAAGGGTTAAGGCAGCCAAGACTTAACTAGAAACTACTGCCTTGGTAATGTCTTTTGTCAGCAGGACCTCATCATGATAAAATGCCAGTTAACCCTTTACTCAACGCGCACGATATACAATTTAGTATTTTAATTATCTTTTTGTAAAAAACATTTTTCATAAATTTCAGCAAATCCATGTCATGTGACCCTTCATTGGAACAAGCTCATTGAGGGGACTCATGATATGGCTTTGTTGAAATACTTAGAAGAAGAATGTTTTTTCAGCTATCAGTTTGTAAATTACGTGGGTGGATGTGGATGATTCATTAGGTAATCGTAATCAACATTATGTTTATGCATGCACTTGTTTCTAAGGAGGCTATATCTCGACTCATCTTTGATTCGCTGAGGTATGGCCTTAGAAACAAGGGCTTGTCTCTGATAGTGAGACTGATACAACATATCACACATAAACATGATGGTGATACTATATATATATATCATCACCATTATATATATATAGAAATTATTACCATTATGTGGATGTACAAAATATGTATCCGAGCCGAGCTCCGGGTTCTAAGGGCAGATCACGACGAGTCGAAGACGAGTCGTGATCTACCCTTAGAACCCGGAGCAAGACATGGATACATATTTTGTACATCCACATAATGATAATAATCATTTTATCTTACGATATATTGGGGATAAGTCAAGAATGTAGACGAATATATAATGAACTATTTATTCGTATGGATGAACAAAAAGAAAAAAAAATGGAACTCACGCGAAAGGAACCTGCTTGTATCTGACCCCCTGATACAAACATCTGTATCAGGGGGTCAGATACACGACAGTTGCAGAGTTTATACAGACCAAACACATGTTGATTGTAAGATAAATTGTTCAGAATTCAGTTTATCACTAACAATTTGGGAACACAGTGGGGACCTTGGACCTACAGCAGTTTGACTTGGTGTGAAACTTTTCATTGAAGAAAGAAGCAAATATTTGCCTGCAATGTTTTCCACAAAGCAATACCTAACGAATCGCCTGCATCTGCCTTTGTAATATGCAAATTGAGCAGTTGAAAAAAATAATTTTTTGATAATATTTCAACAAAACCATATCATGTGACCCCTCATTGGAATGAGCTCAATGAGTTTATTCAAATAAGGATCACATGATATGGTTTTGTTGAAATTTTTGAAAAAATTTTAAAAATAGTAATTAAAATAATAAATTTTGATATTCTCTGCATTGGGTAAAGGGTTAACAAGGAATCAAAGAGAGCTTAACTGACTGGGTGCTAGAACCACCATCATGGCCCTATTAAAAAGTGCTGAAAGCCACTTTACACTATGCTTTAGCCTGATGTTTGCTCAGCTATAGAACCAAAAATATTTATTTGAATTTATTTGTTATAATTTATTGGAGAGTGCCAATAGGCACTCTAATAAATTATAACAAATCACTTTTTATTAACAAAATTTGGATAAATTTAGGCTCTTCATGCTGGTAGCAATAAAATCATAAAACTTTTTATCCAAGCTGTAACCACAGTTAGCCATTTTGTAGAAGTATGTGACCTTAAACACCAAAAAATAAGTTAATAAATTTACTGTAGACCACTTTCCTTACAGTACTGTAGACGAATAATTTAAAAAAAAATTCTGTTTATGCTTTTCATGACAATTCTCAAGTAAGCTTCCTTACATTTACCATGTTAATAATTAACCTTAGCTGCTCTTACATCACCTGTGAATGGAGTTTAATACCGGGAACGGGAATTTTCTGGTTCTCGGTTTTGAAAGTCAGTTACTGTTCTGGGAATTATCCGATTCTTGTTTCTGAATATCAGTCTCGATACCCGGAAATTCATAGGACAGAACCGGGAATCAAAAGGTTGCATTACGCAACTGTTGATTCCCAATTCTAGTCTATGAATTTCCAGGCATTAGCACAGATTTTCAGAACCTGTAACCGGGAAATTCCCGTTCGCGAGATTAAACCATAGCTCAAATGGTGAAGCTAGTCTCGGTAGAAATTGATATTGGCTGTAATCTTGTAAACTATAATACACAATCATTGATACCATGGTGTGTGAATTTCCCACGTATCGTGATTGACTTTCAGAACCACGAGCCGTGAAATTCCCATTCCCGTATTAAACCTAACCTGTAAAGAGTCAAGTTCCAATATTTCAATCATTTTTATTAGGTCAACTTAACAAAGTCAAGCTGAGCTATTGCCATCACTTCTAGTACGTTAGTACGTACGTCCACAATTTCCTTTGGCACACCTCACAGGTCGCATTTATGATCAGATTACTTTGAAACTTGGCATGCTTGTTTGGGGTGACCTCTAGATGGGGGTTATCGATTTTCTTCAATTTCCGTCAAAAATTGTTGCCGCGGCCAACGTTCTTAGAACTTAGTTTAGTCAAACTGCAATATTTCCCTTTGGCACACCCTACAGGGCACATTTATGATTTGATTGCTTAGAAACCTGGTATGCTTATTTAGGGTGACCTCTAGATAGGAGCTATCGATTTTCTTCAATTTCCGTCAAAAAATGTTGCCGCGGCCAACGTTCTTAGAACTTAGTTTAGTCAAACCGCAATATTTCCCTTTGGCACACCCTACAGGGTACATTTGTGATTGGATTGCTTTGAAACCTGGCATGCTTGTTTGGGGTAACCTCTAGATGGGAGCTATCGATTTTCTTCAATTTCTGTCAAAAAATGTTGCCGCGGCCAACGTTCTTAGAACTTACTTTAGTCAAACCACAATATTTCCCTTTGGCACACCCTACAGGGCACATTTATGACTTGATTGCTTTGAAACCTGGTATGCTTATTTAGGGTGACCTCTAGATGGGAGCTATCGATTTTCTTCAATTTCCGGCAAAAAATGTTGCCACTGCCAACGTTCGTAGAACTTAGTTTAGTCAGAAGACTCAATATTTCCCTTTGGCACACCCTACAGGATACATTTATGATCGGATTGCTTTGAAACCTGGCATGCTTGTTTGGGGTGACCTCTAGATGGGGGCTATCGATTTTCTTTAATTTCCGTCAAAAAATGTTGCTGCGGCCAACGTTCTTAGAACTTACTTTAGTCAAACCACAATATTTCACTTTGGCACACCGTACAGGGCACATTTATGACTTGATTGCTTTGAAACCTGGTATGCTTATTTAGGGTGACCTCTGTTAAAAAATGTTGCCGCGGCCAACGTTCTTAGAACTTAGTTTAGTCAGAAGACTCAATATTTCCCTTTGCCACACCCTACAGGGTACATTTATGATCGGATTGCTTTGAAACCTGGCATGCCTGTTTGGGGTGACCTCTAGATGGGAGCTATCGATTTTCTTCAATTTCCGTCAAAAAATGTTGCCGCGGCCAACGTTCTTAAAACTTAGTTTAGTCAGAAGACTCAATATTTCCCTTTGGCACACCCTACAGGGCACATTTATGATCGGATTGCTTTGAAACCTTTCATGCTTGTTTGGGGTGACCTCTAGATGGGAGCTATCGATTTTCTTCAATTTCCATCAAAAAATGTTGCCGCAGCCAACATTCTTAGAACTTAGTTTAGTCAGACCACAATATTTCCCTTTGGCTCACCCTACAGGGCACATTTACAATTAGATTGCTTTGAAACCTGGTATGCTTATTTACGGTGACCTCTAGATGGGAGCTATCGATTTTCTACCATTTCCGTCAAAAAATGTTGCCACAGCCAACGTTCTTAGAATTTAGTCTAGTCAGACCACAATATTTCCCTTTTATACACCCTACAGGGCATACTTATGATCGGATTGCTTTGAAGCCTGGCATGCTTGTTTGGGGAGGCTTCTAGATGGGAGCTATCGATTTTCTTCGGTTTCTGTCAAAAAATGTTGCCACTGGCAAAAAAAATGACATTGGTACCAATGATCTTCAATTTTGCCATTTCATTTATAACTTACCAAGTTCAGGTTTGTCAAGTTGAGCTACAGTGTCATTGACACTTTCATTGCATTATTTTATCTGTTTTCTTTGCAGTGAAAGGAGCTGGGGTTATATGTATTCTGGGAATAGGAATAGGACTCGGAACTCTTCTGGTGTACAAGTTGTTCTACAAATACATTCAACCATACCTAGATGGTACAGCCAAACCAAAGAAGCGAAAGAAGGAACATAAAAATGAGGTAACACAATATTTTACCTTTTTTTTCATCACTGACACCTCATCATCTTTTCTTAACCCTTTGAACCCCAGTGACCCTTTTTCCGGCCAGGAATATGATACCTCCTAATGTCATTAAATAGGATGGCTGTTCAGTAAACGTGGGGGTAGACCAATCAATATTTTCAGTGTGCAGCCTTGGGGCTGCACATTGAAAATATTGATTGGTCTACCCCAAATAATGAATATGGACTCTTCTAATTGCTGCCATTGAACTGGCATGGAAGATACTACAAGAGTTCATAGGGTTAATACTGCTTTTAAATTATCACTAAACCAAAGATTAATAAGTAAGCATGAGAACACCATCTAAAAAGCTAGATTCCAGTCATCCTTTTTGGTGGTGTGCAATGGTCTGGTGGTTTAGATGTTTGGACTCTTGATTGCCAGGTGGTGTTGCCGTCAGTCCGATTGCCATCTGGGGATCAGAAATCAACATTCCAAATTCTTTGAAAACATGATTGTGTCCTTCAGTATTCACACACAGACCTCTGCTAGTTCTGATCTGAGTCCAATCTCAGCATTTTCGTTACACTGTAGCCAGCGCGTTTCACACTTTCATATAGCTGCCGTAAGGAAAGTAAACCAAGTAATCGTGAGAACGTCATCTAAAAAGCTAGATTTCAGCCATTGTATTTGATGGTGAGCAATGGTCTAGTGGTATCCAGATTGCCAGGTGGGGTTGTTGATAGTCCGATTGCCGACCAGGGATCAGAAATCAACATTCCAAATTCTTCAAAAACATGATTGTGTCCTTCAATATACACACACACCCTTGTTTTGAAATAGAACTCACCAAGAGTGTTCAGTTTCATTTTTTAAATTAGAATTGAATATAAAAAACCTTACTACCTCATAAGCCAACATTGGTTATTTTCTTCAATTTCTATTTTTTTTTTATTTCCTCATTTACTTTTTCACCTCTTTATCTTTGGTAATAATATTAACTGATAATATAAAAATCGGAAATCCTTCTTGTTCAGGCCGAATAGAAGGAGTGTTCTAAGTGTGAATATCCATTGTATTTTACTGTGGCGCCGTTGATCGGTGGTTTTCGGTCCGTCCGGATCAGTATATAGCACTTCGTTATCTAGTAGGATATGTCCTGTAGTTCATGTGCTCCATGGTTTTTCCACTTTCGCACATAACCCTGTTGGTGCCTGGCTCCCATGGCTGCCAAAGTACCCAACTCACTGTGGCTGTGAAACAATATGTGGCCACCAGAACTGTGGCCGACAATTCAGTCCTGAAGAAAGCTATATAAAGGGACCACCAGTCAGCAGAGTTCTTGCCTCTGACGAAGTTCAAACTGAACGAAATCGGTTAGGCCAGACCAAAGCTACTATATGGGATACCTGAAAGACTCCTTTGAGCCATTTATTCATACAGTAGAATCCTCCTAATTGAATATCCATTTTGCCAGTGAAAATTATTCAGTTAACAGGAGTATACAATTAACAGGGATTTGATCAGTTTCCTGATCAGTTCAGGAGGTAAACTGAGCATTTATTCTATTATATCTTGTTTGACAGAGCTCATGGAGCTCTGTCAAACAAGATATAATAGAATAAATGCCTGTATTGGATGTAGTGAGGCCAAAAAGGTTGATAAATAAGGGGAATTTGGTGCGTGTCACAGTAATTTTTTCGACATATTACAAAAATTTACATACAATTAACAGAAGTTTACTCTACAACCCATATACAATTAACAGATCAAATTTGTGCTGAAGGTATGGTAAATGGTTTTGTGTTTGAAAATTATATTCAATTAACAGGGATATACAATTAAGAGATATCCAGTTAAGTGGGCTCCACTGTATTAGAATAATATTAACTGGTTGAGTGCTAAAAGCCACTATCATGGTTCTATTGAAAAGTGCTGAGAGCCCCTTTAGTGGCTTTACACTGTTTGCATAGGCTTGATGTTTTATTAGCTATAGAAAATAAATGTTTACATAAAATTGTTTTGTTACAATGTATTGGAGAGTGGCAACAGACACTCTCCAATACATTGTAACAAAACAATTGTTCATGAACAAAATCTTGCAAAACTAAAGCTTCACTAAAAAAAATACTCATGTTTCAAATCACCTTTGAAAAATAATTTAGCACTCAACCAGTTAATAAATTGATATGAACCCTTTCGCGACTCAGCCAAACTGCCCCCCCCCCCCCCTCTCAACCCCGACTTGAGATATTGGGGTTAATTTCGGGATCATCTCGTCCATTAGATAAAGGTGTAAAAGTCCCATTCATTTGGATTGTCAGTTAAGTCAAGATTTATCTTCCCAGCTTCAGAACATGGAATATCTAGTGGAACAAAATCTGTGCATTTTTCCCATTGGAAAATTGCACTAATTCTGTGGTCACGCCCACTCCCTCATATTTTGCCACGTCCCTGACCAGCACTTCTTTTTCTGCATCACCTTCCATTGGCCAGTCCTATTCCAGACATTGAAGGACTCTCTCCGTCATCTGGATTATTACTGTCAACATCATCTGAACATCCAGCACTCATAGTAGTGTCATGTGTGTCAGCTTGATTTGAGCCAGACTGTACCGCAGAATCCTGTTCCACGTCGCTATATTTACAGTGATATTCGTCGTTGGAATCACTATGATTCTGGTGCAATTGGCATTAAAACTGTAGCCAAGCAGCTAAAGGGAAATAACTCTAAATTCATTCGGGCATGGAAATTATTTCTGTGGACTGATAGAGATAGCACACATGGACTGAGGTAAGAGTAGATGCATTACTATACCATCGGCTCGCCGATTGTTTTGCAGTGTCAGTTTACTGCCGACATGCCACGTGCTGACAAGGCATGAAAGGGTTAACAGCCCTTTCTGAAGTTCTGCAGATTCCAAATCGAAAGGCTGAATAAACTTGATCACAAGATTTAAAAATCGGTTTCCACAATAGATCTTATTGGAATCCTAGAATAGGTGCTCTGGGGTTCACAGACTCAAAACAGGTTTATTCAATTCTGAAATCAGTATGAGTGGTGTTCCCCATCCCCTCTCTCCCCTCTGTTTCAATGCCTGCATAATAGGAATTACCTCATAAGCTTGTTTTTATTTATGTAGATTTGAAAAGGTTTATTCACAGCTTGATAATCAAAGGGTTGGACTCAGAAAAGTTCTCTAGAGAACCTTCAGATAATAGTAATTGAAGTTAAATCAATTTAACTGCTTGGCATTTGTGCTAAAATAATTGGAGTATTATATTTTTTGAGTACCCTGCAGGACTTATTCATTTGTGTTGTGCAGTTAAAAGAGTTCACAACGTGGAATTATGATCTTTATTTAGATGTATTCTCCCTTTAATGTGCCACATGTTGAATCTGTTTTATGTAACCGTTTATTGTTTTTTGTGGTGGAAAACAAAAGCCCTTAAAACACTTGTGCACCCTGTATTTAAACTTCAGTATTCCTTTAGGAGTTGGTACATATATTTTTCTATGCAATCAAATCTACCAGCCAATTTTCCTGGATGAAAATTCTATTTGATTTCTGGTAAGACTTGTATTTTTATCTTTATCACAATGTAATGGGTGGTAGTTAGTCAGCATGTGTGGAACCCAAAACTGTTTTGGTGACAATGTTGTTAACTTACTGATCTGGATTATATTGAACTTTCTGGAATATTTTAGAAAGAAGGTGGAATGGTGGGGAATGGTAAGATGCGACACGTTACAGTTGAATAATTAGATCCAATCATTTATGGTTTACCAGAGTTTCCGAAAAAAACATCATTCATGTCAAAAGTGGTTTTAATATTTAGCGATTTTTCAGAATATACATGCACCTTAGTAGTTTGTACTGAAAAATGCAGCCGGATTTGGCCTCAAAAAATGGATCTTCTGTATCTCAGTCCATTTTTAGTAAAATTGCATGTGGACAGGCATTTTTTTATTTTATTTTTTATTTTTGTAATTATTTATCAAAAGTTCATATTCTTGGTTTGTTTTATGTTTTAGGCCTCATAATCTACAGAATAGCATGGGTGGTGTGTATTTCGTCCCTGGAGTGCAAGAAGGCTTTGCAATGCACTCAAGGGACAAATTTATCAATTTTTGCATTGGTTAAAAAGAGAGCATTACAAAGAGAGCATGCGGCAGCCAAAAGGACCATTTGGGAGGGCCTGAAAAACAGTTTTTTAACTTTTTATGCCATAGTCATTTGATTTGCAAGCTCGAGCTTACAGTACTTGATCACAAAAGCAGATGGAGAATTTCGATAAGGTTGCGATTCGGTCGAAATTCTCTGTCTACTTTCCCTTTCACAGAATAGAATAGAATCTGACCTGTTGAAAAAGAAATGTATGAATATTGAAGCTGAGATGATATTTTTGTTTTCATAATTCGGGATTCATTTCTCAATATTTTATTTAGGAAAATGTCAACCCACAGGTGTATTAGTGTGTCACATCTTGATCATGATCTGTTTGAGAAAAAAACATTGTGATCAAAGTACTGTATTAATTTGAATTCTAAGCTATGTTTTGAAAAATGAAATGTTATAATTGTAAAGTGACAGGGGTAGCCACAGGTCCTTGAAGTCAGAAAATATTCAAGGTCTTAAAAATTGCTTATGAACCTCAAAATTCATTGAAAAAGATATTACGCCTACATATACTTGTTGCACACACTTTCAGCAGCACATTTTTAACCTCTCACTGCTTTTGTTTCAATAAAAGCCAGCTTTTATCGTTACAGCACTTTTAGCGCAACTTCATAACGTTGGGTATGAGCTATTGGGATGGGTTGCAATCTGTATGTCCCTCTGTCCATCCACAATTCCTTTAGCACACCCTCCAGGCTGCATCTCTCAACCGATCACTTTCAGATTTCATACATGGCTTTCGGGTAATGTCTAGATGGGAGTTATCACATTTTTCCAAATTTTGTTGAAAAACATTTTACATGGCCATCGACAGCCATGTTGGGTTTGGCATATAAATTCTCAAAAATTCCATTAGCACACCCTTCAGGCTGCATCCCTCACCTGATATCTGCCAGATTTCTATGTAGCTTTGTTGTGATGTCTAGATGGGAGATATTAAAGTTTTCTGAATTTCGATGAACAACATGACCACCAGTGGCCATCTTGGATTTGGCATACAAATTGCCAACAATTCCATTAGCACACCCCACAGCCCGCAACTCTCACCCAATCTTTTTCAAATTTTATATGTTGCTTTAGTGTGAAGTCTAGATGGGAGCTATCAAATTGTTCTGAATTTCATTGAAAAACCTGGCCTCTAGTGGCCTTCTTGAATTTGGCATATCAAATGTCAACATTTCCTTTTGCACACACATCCTATGGGGTGCATCTCTCACACAATCTTTTTAAACTTTTTAAACTTGAATATGTGGCTTTAGAGTGACGTCTACATGGAAGCAATCATTTGCTTTTTTTAGTTTCATTAAAAAACATGGCCGTCAGCAGCCATCTCAGATTTTGCAATTAATTTGTGTACAATTACTAATGCACATCCTACTGTTAGTTATTTAGTTCAGTCCCTTCTTAGTGAAGTTGAGCTGCAGTGTCATTGACACTTTCATTGTTGAATGGCAGCAGAAAATTTAATACAGTGGACCCTGTTAATTGAATAGCCACTTTGCCAATGGAAATTATTCAATTAACAGGAGTATTCAATTAACAGGGATTGTGTCACTTTCCTGTATTCTAGAGATAAACTTAGGATGTATTCTATTATATCTTGTTTGACAGAGCACCATGAGCTCTGTCAAACAAGATATAATAGATTAAATGCCTGTATTGGATGTACTGAGGCCAAATAGGTCTATAAATGAAAAAAAATCGGGGCGAGTTAGAGTAATTTCTCGACAGGTTACAAGAGTTTTTATTCAATTAACAGGAGTTAACTCTATAACCTATATTCAATTAACAGGTCAAATTTGTACAGGAGGTACAGTAAATGATTTTGTGTTGGGAAATTATTCAATTAACAGGGTTATTCAGTTAAGGGATATCCCTTTAAGTGGGCTCCACTGTACTTTTTCTATTGCCCCTGTTAGCTTTGCATTGGGGGAATATGCAATGCTTTGCATTGCACTATTTTCATGTTAACTTTGTTTATTAACCCTTTACCTAACATGAAAAGCAGACGACACTTGTAAAAAAAATTTTTGAATAACTCATTTTTTAATTTTTTGTCTCAGAAACATAGGTTATGACCCCTCATTGGAACGAGCTCACCGAGCTCGTTCCAATGAGGGGTCATAACCTATGTTTTTGAGAAAAAAATGAAAAAAATAATGAAAATTAATAGGCGATTTTTGAGAATAGCGCTGGCTGGTTTTGGCCGTTACGTTGGGTAAAGGGTTAATTATTAATTTCAGAATTGGAACCTGAAGATGATCAGAATGAGACACTTCAGTACTTGTTTTCCTATTTCAGTTTGGTAGGCAAGTGTGTCTTATTGATGTCTAGCCTCATGTTCAATGTAGGAGTATTTTTGAGATATTTTTCATCAAATCTAGTCATGGCTGCTCTTAAGCAGCCATGACTAGATTTGATGAAAAATTCATTTAAGTTTAATTCCGGAAATCATTGGTGAACAAATGCATTCAGTAACAGAGTGGAAATGTTATTAAATGTGCCAAAATTATACATATTTCAGTGTCAAGAGAAATCCTTCGCGGGCAGGAATATCCGCCAGCAGCATGCAAGGAATTAAGAGTATTTTTTGTCAGAGTTAACCCTTTCAGGAGCATTTTTACCTATTACCATCAGTTGCAGCTTTTGTATTAACTTACAATTTTTATTAGTTTCCTCATTCATTCAAAAGTATGTCTTCAAACACAGACTCTCTATATAGTGTTGATGATTGGGATCATGTCTGTGGTCAATAGGTCAAATATCAAGGTCACTGTCACTACAAACAGAATTTGGGTTTCCATGCAATAACTTTAGTTTCCTTTGGACACAAAACTCTTGACACTACACACAGATTCATCATTGACTGCAATAACGCATTTCAATCATACTTGTCTTCTTCACTCAAACCTTATAAAGGTTGCATTTGGGATTTTGCCGTGGTATCGGATTAGTACTGGTATTCTGTATCTGATTTGACTGAGATTTGCTGATAGTATCGAAGTGGAATTCAAATTAGGAAAATACAGAATAAGTTCTTGTATCATTCTACCACAATGTCACAAATGCCACTACCACTGTGCTCAACATTGACATTCTTTTGCCAACACAAATCATATCTACAGTAATTTGTGAGTTGTTCTCGTGGTGGCTCAGTGGTAGACTGTTGGATTTCTAGGTTAGAGGTCCCAAGTTCGATCTCCATCCAGGATGATCAGCGTTGTGTCCTTGGGCAAGGAAGGCACTTTATCCTGGTTGCCTACATGAGAGCACAATGACACTGTGTACTAAGGCGTACTGCATGTCGTTGGTGCACATATCTTCAACCGTTGTAACCCTGCTTGAGCGGAGCTTGAACAGAGTTAGAATGTTGAGGAGCTGATGGTTGCTCATCAATGCTCGGTGGTTCTCTCCTGGTACTCCAGCTTTCTCCACCCGTAAAACTGTCACAGTCATGATTAGCCATTGTGCATAAGTATGTGACCTTAAACACCAATAAATAAATATTGTGCATATATATATAACACACCTTAACCTTTAAAGACCTATTTTAGGCTTTTGCAATATTGTTTCATCATTAGGATTGTCCTCCAGAAAATATACAAATCACCCAGACAGTGATTTCTAGTCAAGTGTTGGCTGCCTTGACAGGCAGCCAAGACTTGACTAAAAATCACTGTTAAGCAACTGGTCATGTACAGGTCTAGTGTGAATTCAGGACAGTTGTCCAGGTCCAAAGGGTTAACAAAACTTAAAAGAAAATCAGTCACTTCTGAAAAGAAAATGAACACTTGGAACTTCTGTTAAGGCTCAATAAGGAAAAAGAAAATCAGTCACTTCTGAAAAGAAAATGAACACTTAAACTTCTGTTAAGGCTCAATAAAATTTGAAAATACAGAATGTTTTGATATTCAGTGATTGGTTCGAATGGCCTGTTTTCAGTTTCCCTGTGATATCGGTATCAGTTCAGTTTTTTGGTATACAGTGGAGCACACTTAATTGGATATCACCTAACTGAATAACCCTGTTAATTGAATATAATTTACCAACACAAAACCATTTACCATACCTCCAGTAGTAATTTGACCTGTTAATTGAATATAGGTTATAGAGTAAACTCCTGTTAATTGAATAAAAAATCTTGTTACCTGTTGAGAAATTACCCTGACTTGCCTCAGTTTTCCTTTGTTTATAGACCTATTTAGACTCAGTACATCCAATACACGCATTAATATATTATATCTTGTTTGACAAATCTCATGGAACTCTGGCAAACAAGATATAATAGAATGAATGGTAAGTTTATCTCTAGGATACAAGAAAGCGACACATTCCCTGTTAATTGAATACTCATGTTAATTGAATAATTTTTATTGGCAAAGTGGCTGTTCAATTTACAGGACTCCACCGTATTACCAATCTTTAGTTTTGTTAATAATAATTGCCCACATATTTCCACATACAAATCATATTTTAAGCCATTTTGGTCTATTGTGACCATCATCACAACCCTTTACCAAACATGCCTACATGATGTATGTAGTATATAGAGAGTAATCGTTTGACTGGACTGGTTTCGTGAAATAATTCATGAGAGGTGAGGGACGTTGTACAAACACGAGTGCGCGAATACGCACAAGTGTTTTACAATATAGTCCCTTGCCTTGAATGAATTATTTCACATAACCAGTCCAGTCAAGTGATTACTCTGTTTATAACTTTTCATTATTAATGATAATTATATTATTTAACCCTTTACCTAACGTAACGTCCAAAACTGGCCAGCGCTATTCTAAAAAATCGCCAATTTATTTTCATTATTTTTTTGTCCCTAAAACATAGGTTATGACCCCTCATTGGAATGAGCTCGTTGAGCTCTTGGAATGAGCTTGTCGAGCTCATTCCAATGAGGGGTCATAACCTATGTTTTTGAGACAAAAAATGAAAATAAGTTATTCAAGAATTTTTTGCAAGTGTCGTCTGCGTTTCATGTTAGGTAAATGGTTAAAAAAACAATGAAGTCCCCATTACATCCACGGCAAAGCGTCTTCGCTTGCACGCACGGACACATGACCCAGTTGTTGATTGCATAATTCACTTGTTAAGTTATCATTTATAATCAAACTGGGAAATCCCAGTAAATCACACTTTGGAAAGTATTAAAAATATTTCATCCTTAGTAACAAAAAAAATTATTCTCTGGCTGCTTCGACAAGTTTGTTCAGGGGGTCATAAGCTGTGTTTCTTTTTTTTTTCGTTACTGGAATTATCAAATTATCAAATTTTTTTGTTTAATTATTTTCTTTGATGTCACAGAAACTAAATATGATTCTTTAAAAATTTTATCGAAAAGTCCAAACTTTTCACTGCGATGCTGTAGTTTTATTTGGTAGTGTCAAAGCATCTGGTTGTAAAACATTTCTTCCACCACCTGCCTTTTGAGAGACATGTGCTCCAGCATTAGATACCCAGTTGAGACAGATCTACCCCATGTGACCATCCTCATTTAACCCTTAAGAGCCTGGAGATTGTTACACCTTATTACTACAGTGTGACAGTGCCCATATTCTGTGACTTTGGAGTCGTGGGCAATGTGGCATTGTGGTAACCGGTTCTAGTCAGATCACCGAAGTTAAGCAACGTCGAGCCCAGTTAGTCCTTGGATGGGTGACTGTCTGAGCGATCGACAGTCACCCATCCTTGGACAAGGCACTTAACCCCGATTGTCCACCTGGGGGCATTATGACTCCATGTACTAAGGTGTACTGTGCGTCGATTGTGCGCATGTCTTCAACCAATCTAACCCTGCCTGTGCTGCAGTGCGGAGTTACGATGTTGGGGAGCTCACAGGTGCTCATCATTGCTCGATGGTTCTCTCCGGGTACTCCGGCTTCCTCCACCCATAAAACTGTCACCAACATGATATGACCTTGGCTGTTGAAGTGTCGTTAAACCTTAACCTTAATAAATGAATAAATAATAAATTGGATTTGTTTCTAGGCAAGTTTTGGTAGCCTATACATTCAGCCAAGACTTGCCCAGAAACAAGTGCCATATGGGACTGAATGTAACTTGCACATATACCCAAAGGTTGCATGTTGGTTCACCTGGTTTGTTATTGATAAATAGAGATTATTAGCATTATGTGGATGTACAACATATGTATCCGAGTCAAGCTCCGGGTTCTAAGGGCAGATCACGACGAGTCGAAGACTCGTCGTGATCTACCCTTAGAACCCGGAACGAGACTCGGATACATATTTTGTACATCCACATAATGGTAATAATCATTTTATCTTACAATATATTGGGGATAAGTCAAGAATGTAGACGAATATATAACGAACTATTTATTCGTACGGATGAACAAAAAGAAAAAAAAATGGAACTCACGCAAAAGGAATGTGCTTGTATCCAACCCCCTTATACAAACATCTGTATCAGGGGGTCGGATACATGACAGTTGTGGAGTTAATGCAGACAAAATACATGTTGATTGTAAGATAAAGGTGATTGAGTCGGAATTTGGCTCTTATTTAATGGTCGCTGGACTATTTTATCAGCATCTGCATTTTGTCAACAAAGATGGAATCCCACTTCATCTCCATAAATACAGCTACCCATCTTACCCCTACACCAATCAAGGACTATTTTTCTCACGCTACACACCACATGACATCACCGAAAACCTTAATTTCAAAAGTGCCATCATCGGAATGCCAGTTATTTCAACAAACCTACGTCAGTATGTCAACTCATTGCTGTCGTGAGCTAACACTCATTTTCAAATAAATATGTTTTGGTATATAAGTAACTTTTTAATGATCTTCACGAATATGCAATTCTATTCTCTCTATGATCAGTCAGTAGAACAGTAAATTTTCATTACATGAGTAGTAGTTTGATTTTGATAATTCATGTGAGGTGTGGCAGCTGGTGTGGTGGGAGAAAAATCACCCTCATGTGGTGATGGGATGGGTAAGTCTTGTGTCTGAATCAAATATCTATTCCCTCAGATGAGATTTCCCCATCCCACCACAGGGCTTATATTTCATCTAAATTTGGGAGAATCCATTTGGATTCTTGCGAAAATGATTGGGAGAATCCATACCACCTATGAGTGTCCGAGGTTCTCATGAGGCCACCATGGTTGAATCTGTTTTGTGTACTGATAACACATTTACCTTTACCCAACACATCTTTTTAATTTTTAAAACTGAATTTGATAATATTTAAAAAAATGAACTATATTTACCAATAAAACCCTACAAATATGGATATCATTGGAACCGGCTCATTGAGCCGGTTCCAATGACAGCCATATTTGTACAATTTTATTGACTAAGTATCAAGATTTTAAGGATATGTTAGCCTTGAATTTGTTAATTGCTGCTGCTATGATAGGTAAAAGGTTAAATTGATTGAATTCTTTGAACGTGAATCCTAGCAGTGGTGCAGCAAGAGATTACATGGATTTTCTCTGGTTTTGTTGCGTGAATCTTTGCATGAATCAGTTCTTGGATTCTCAGAAATATAAGCCCTGCCACCCCCACACCACTCTGGGATAATAATAGTTGAAGAGTATAACTCTGATACCTTTTCTATTCTATTCAATATGGCCACTGGGTAGCCATCTTGAGTTTACTTTGAAAGGGACAATATAGAAAGTATTAACGTAATGTTAAGTGTAACTTAATTAGTCATTCATAATTTGAAAAGGAGTATTGATTATTCACAGGAAATTTACTTGATTTGTCATTATTCAATTTTATTGATTTTTGTAAGTTCAATTGATTATACAGGTGTTATATATTTTCTATATTGTTCGGTATAATTAAAGTCAAAACATGCTGTTTACCTGGACAAATTTCACACAACTCGTTCTTTACCTTCTCATTAGCGATTGCATGTTACAGCAAAGCAAATTAGTATCAGAAATGTCAAAACAAGCTGTTTACATGGACAAAGTTCACACACCTCATTCTTTACCTTCTCATTAGCTGTGGCATGTTGCAGCACAGCAATTTAGAATTGGAAAGGTCAAACGGGCTGTTTACATGGCCAAATTAGAATTGGAAAGGCCAAAACTGACTTTACATGGACAAATTAGAGTTGGAAAGATCAAAACAGACTGTTTATTAGTGCTCAAACGACTAGTGAATTCCAAAGTTGACTAGTCAATACCCAAAAGTCAAGTCGACTTTGACTAGTCATTGGTGATAACTTGTCTCCTTATAACCAGTAGAGTGCTGAAGGTCCAAATTTGGCTTCACTTGGGCATTCATATACAGCAACTTACAGGAACATTATTCTGTTAATGTGCTTCTAATTATGCTAAGAGTGAAATTATATAGTCTTATTTAATTTGCCTTGTTGCGATTTATGGGAGAGTGCCTATAGGCACTCTCCCATAAATTGCAACAAGGCAAATTAATAACATATCCTGATAGCCCAAAATAATTCAGCACTCTACTAGTACCAGTTAAAATAAACTACTGTCACTACTATTAGATGGCAATAGATGTATACATTGATTGCCCAATATTGGTGTTCAAACTGTCTGACAGTGGCACAGAACGGATACTATTTACCAAAAAGCTTGAACTCCTCCGACTAGTCGACTGCACAATTGAGAGTCGACTACTGGTTTGCCCAGAGTCGACATCGACTAGTCGACCAATCGTGTGAGTACTACTGTTTACATGGACAAATGTTACACAACTCGTTCTTTACCTTCTCATTGGCCATTGCATGTTACACAAAAGCAAATTAGAATTGGAAAGGTCAAAACAGGCTGTTTATATGGACAAATTTCACACAACTCGTTCTTTACCTTCTCGGCAGCCCTGGCATGTCACTGCAAAGCAAATTAGAATTGGAAAGGTAGTTCCAGGTGTGCTAACTGCATTTTCACTGAATGATACAGTGGGCAATTGAATAGATAATCTGCCTGTGAAAGATGCTCATTTAACCCTTTACCTAACCTGAAAAGCAGACGACACATGCAAAAATAATTCTTGAATAACTATTTTTTTTTCATTTTTTGTCTCAAAAACATAGGTTATGACCCCTCGTTGGAACGAGCTCATTACTACTTGCTACTTGGTTGCATGTACGCGTTGTTTGCATCAATCCAATAATACCGATTGCTTCCAAATTGAGACTTAGTGCAGAATTTTAGTTCTAGAGTTTGAGGCTACTTTTTGGATAGTTTATGGTATTTTTTTAAACACACATTATTTCTTATCAACCTACCTTACAATTGTTTACTACAGGCTTGCACTACAGTGGAAGACCGTAACTCGGATAAAATACTCTCTATTTTAATCTTTCCCAAGATATTTGGGAAAGAAAAGTGGTGTAAAAAACATAACGAAAAAATAAGCCCAAACTGGATCGAGCGCCATCAGCGCACAGCCAGTAGGGGACGCTCTTCCCTTAGTACAATTCCACGACTTGCGTTAACCAGTGTACGAAGCAGTCATCAATTAATCATTCTTTTTTTGTCCGCGACACGTGGAAGATGTGTCTCCATTTTACATTACGAAACAGTGATAATTCAACTCGTTGATAATGGTTTTCCTGTGACTGGAATTATGGATCTGAAGATCGTATAATAACAGGACTGTGTTTTATATATTCTCGTTAATATTTTCAACCACATTTTCATTGAATTTCATTTATATTTTCCAATTTCGCACATGATTTTTGAAATCATTTCAGCACGGTTCGGACAAAAAATTTTTCGGTTGATGAATTTTAATTTTATTATTGGAGTTTGGTGTCTATTAGGGACTGTATGGACAGGATTTCTTCACTCCGTTGAGGGCTGAATTTCTGTTTTTTAGGTCCCTGTTGGCCGTCTGGGTTCTGTTGTGTTCCCACTGGTTCTTTTTTCTGCCACCTTCTCTCGTATTTGGGGGTGTTCTTCTACTTTCTGTATCTGTTGAGTTCACCTTTTTCTTCTACTGCTCTCACCTCTGTTATTTCCAGTTCGGTTCCTTTAGGGCAAGGCCCTCACTTTTGGTGCGTTCTCGTGGCTGTTCCTCTCGCACCGGCGGGGGTCTGCTGTCGTTTTGGGGTTTCCCGACATTACCACATCTGGTGATGAGAGTTATACCCCCTCCGTGGGGGATGTTTAGCTACTCCCGCACCCGTGGTGGGGGGGTGGGGGGGGAACGCTGTCGTTTTGGGGCCTCCCGACACAACCACGTCTGGTGAGAGTTATACCCCCTCCGTGGGGGATGTGCAGTTACTCCCGCACCAACAAAGGGGGGGGGGGGGGGAATGCTGTTGTTTCGGGGGCCTCCCGGCACAACCATGTCTGGTGAGAGTTATTGCCTATCCATGGGGGATGTGCAGTTTTTTACCATGGTGGATACTGCAGGAGCTGTTGGATGTCTGTCAAAGAGATGCCTGGTTCTGGAACTATGCGCCCTCTCCAGTTGACATCTGAGGCTGTCACTAGGGTTGTGACTCCTCCCTTGGAGGCCGAGCTAGGTTGCTCTCTCCCCTTTTCCACCAGTTTCAACAGCTCCCGTCATATCTGCAGCTACTGCTGTTCCGTCTACAACATCATCGGTCACCGTTTTACCCGGCCTCAGCTGCAGTGATGTCTGTAGTGTGGTTGTGGGGTATCGGCCTCAGCCTTCCCTGACTTCAACACGGCGAAGTCGGAAGTGGCTGTCGACCGTACCCTCTGCTGTATCCTCCCAGCCATTGAGCACAGCAGTTTTATCCCTGCAGAGATCTGCAGAGGTGTCTGGTAGTGTCGACGTGGGGTATCGGCCTCGGCCTCGGACTTCTCTGACTTCAACTCGGCGAAGTCGGAAGTGGCTGCCGACCGTACCCCCATGCTGTGTCCTCTCAGCTGTTGCGCACAGCAGTTTTATCCCTGCAGGGGTCTGCAGGGATGTCTGGTAGTGTAGACGTGGGGTATTTGCCTCAGCCTTCCCTGACTTCAACTTTGCGAAGTTGGAATGGAAGGGGCTGCCGGCCGAACCCTCTACTGTGGTCTCCCAGCCGTCGAGTACCTCAGTTTTTCTCATTAGATTTGGATGTTCATGGTGGGGTCACCATGAGCTCTGTGGCGTTTCCATCCACACACACTCTGGTCCCATGACCAGTTTTGTGTGACCAACGCTTTTTCTGCAGCCTGGACCTTCTGTCCCGCAGAGATCCACGGCGACTCTCCTGAGTTTCCGCTCTGTTGATCCTTGGGGTATGTGATACCCCAATACACATCTGCCTTCGGATGTTTTCGGCTGCAGCCTGTTGCCCCGTGTCGGGTGTATTTGAGGATCGTGACCCTTCGCTGGTAAATGGGTCCGGAGTGAAACCAATATGTCGGTTCGTTCCCACGTCGTACCATTCCGATATTCAGTGAGCTTAGGGAGGCCCTCTCCTTGCTCACTTAGGTTCTGTCTAAGAGCCTTTTCTGTTGCTTCCAGCTATGCTATGAGTGGTTTCCAGGCGCCCCTTGTGGCACCGCCTCCCGGGATTGGAAACTGGCCGCTTTCTGATCCCCCTGGTATGCCTACACCACCGTCGGCTGGTTTGCCCATGATGGGCTATGTGTCTTCCGAGTCATGGGATGAGTCCGACATTCCTAACGTCGAGAGCTAACAGTCTTCTGACTTAGGGCAGCTCTTGACTTTGTGTTTGGGTTCCTTCCAGGTCTCAAACCGTCAAACCAGCTGACAGTGTCAGCCTGGCTGCGATCATCGGTCACACGCCTACAGACTGTGGAGCAACCTGCTTCTGGGCACATTGCGCATTGCAAAGCCTTCTTGCTCTCAAGGGACGAAATACACCACCACCCATGCTATTCTGTAGTTTATGATGATGAGACCTGAACATAAACCAAGAGCATGAACTTTTGCTGGCAAAGAAATAATTACAGAAATCAAAAATAAAAACCGCTTGCCTGCATGCAATTTTACAAATAATGGCATGAGAAACAGAATATCTACTTTCTATGGCCTTAATTGATTACAATTCTATTCATCATTATGAATTTGAAACCTCCTGTTTTGTTGCTGTCCCTCAAGAATGGCCGCCATGTTGAAAAACATAAGCATTTATTCAGAAAATAGGTCTCATTTGACACATGATGATTTGGTACTTGGTTTCTCAGTAGATGGAAATCTGCTTATACCTTTACTTACTAAACCATGCAAAACTTGAGGAACAAAAATGTTTATATATGTACTTCAGGGAACATCCACAAATCTTCCTGATGGCCTAAGAACTGTAGAGCTACATTTTAGGTGATCAGATTTCTGCTTGAAGATGTTAACCCAAGTACACGCCCCCCCCCCCCCCCCCCATCCCCCACCTCACCCCCACCCCCTGTGTTTGTACTTTTAAAGCCACTGCAGCACTCGGCAGGCAACATGAATAATTGGCTGAATTTGACTTCATACTTGCTGGTAGCAGCAATGAGTAACGGTTCATTCCCACTGAACCAATTCCCTTTAGACCAATTCCCACGAGGCCAATTCCCAAAAGACCAATTCCCCTTAGACCAACTGGTGTGTTCTACTTTAAAAATAATTCTATATCAATAATTTGATATATTTATAAATATTTATAAATGTATTTAATGTTATTGATATTCAAGCCTGAAAATAAGTAGTCTGTCATTTGCAGAATGAGGTCCCCAGAGGGTGAATTTGCTGATGCTATCCCATACAGTGGGCCAGTTTATCCTCTGGGTACCTCTTTCTGTTTATGTTTGAGACCTTGATTCAGGTTGAGGTTCACAGAGGGTGAATTTAGTGATGCTACCCTTCTGTGCAGGGTAGCATTGCCAAATTCACCCTCTGGGGACCTCATTTTTCAGATGATAGTCTTCTCATTTTTCTGGCTTGTCGATATTTTATAGATGTTGGGTAGATTTTTATAAATAAATGTTTTCCTAATTATCCTTAATCAATCCTTAATCAATAACAGTTTGTAGTTGGTCTTAGGGGAATTGGTCTTTTGGGAATTGGCCTAAAGGGAATTGGTCTAAGGGGAATTGGTCTAGTGGGAAGACACCTGAGTAACAGTGGGTTCTGAAATTGATTTCCCTTTTAATAAACAGAAAAGAAACACAACATTTTTTTATAACTCTAAATTTTTTAAATTTCTTGAACAAAGCTTTAATATAATTTGTTCTAAAGGAGTTAAAATACTCTTAAATCTGGCAATTGCCTTCAAATGTCATACCTGATTGTTAAAGGTTGTTCAGAGTTAAGTGAGATAGAAGAATTGATCTGATAGCATTTATCTTGAATGCAGTGATAAGGAAATGTTGTACAAACAGACTTTTGCAGGATACAGTCAATCTCGCATTAAGCACTCACACAAGAGGATTAAAATGCAAGAAGAGTTGAGCACATTTCACAAGATGTTTCTTTATTGTATAACAATGTTAATTGCATGTAACTACCAAGCACTATTTACTAGGGCTGAAACGGTTGGCTCATTTTCGTAACTGACTATATATCCGGTTATCAGTGGCCATTATTTCACCGAATATGGGATCAAAACTATAGGAATTGGAAAGCAGTATTCTCAAACTATTCCGTAGTGTGTATACAAATGAACATTGTCGAGTACTCGACAACGTTCATTTATATAACACTACAGAATAGTTTCTGCGATTACTCATTATTCACGGAAACTGCTGATCATTAAAAAGTCTTGAACACCAAAGTCAATTATTTCCCAATGTACACAATGCGGCTTCGATGCGTAATCTTTCACAAAAGAGAAGCGGCAGATTTACTACGTTTTAAACGTGGAATGATGATCACTATTGATATTTCGGATAACCGGTTGATGGTTTTTCTAATTGGTTAGGTAGCTAACTGGTTTCAAACTGATTATCCGGTTAACCATTTCAGTACTACTATTTACCATATCTTCACAACAAATTTTTGTTTAAGTAATACAATCAAATTGGTACAGAATTTTCAGAAAAACCCCTAACAGGTGGAAGCAACTCAAAATGTCCTGTTGGAGCCTCCAGTCTATATAATAAACTGTGATGTAAGAGTGTTACCATTTACCTGATGCTACTCATGTCTTGTTGTCCACTCCACTTTGCTTCATGTCACACTTTTAATGAAACTGTTCATTTGAATTAATGTGTGAGTGGAAGGTTTGAAACACAGTCATTTTAAACATTCCACTGACACGTTATGCATGAACCAATAAAAATCAAACCTAACATTCAGCCCCCTCCATTTTCAGAATCATTCTGGGGTTCATGCAGGTGGTTGCTGGCTTGGTGATTTGTGTGTCAGTCCAGCTCCCGAAATTAGCCATGCCAGTTGCCTCCTCTCCCTCCCCATTCTTGAAAAGTTCTTGATTTTCCACCACCTCCCTTGCAAAGTAATTGAATTCAGTTTAATTATATCCTCTACGACAAGTAACTCGCCCCACATACATGTGATACCACAAAATCGATCAGGAACATATCTTTGATCTCCCCATAGTCCCTTGAGTGCTACAAGCCATCTGCAATGCTTGAGCATTGCAGATGGTGCCTTATTGCACTCAAGTGACAATATATATCTAGCTAGTTTAGTTCTCGAGATTGAAATTCTTTGTGTTGTTCATAGTGTCGTAAGTTGATATGAGCATTAAAATAGTCCTTGAAAATCGTGATCAGAATCCTTGAAAAGTGCTTAACCCTTTACCTGACCTGAAAAGCAGACAACGCTTGCAAAAATAATTCTTGAATAACTCATTTTTTTCATTTTTTGTCTCAAAAACATAGGTTATAACCCCTTGTTGTTTACCCAACATAACGGCCAATACTGGGCAGCGCTATTCACAAAAATCACCATCCAATTTTCATTATTTTTTCCCCTTTTGTTCTCAAAAACATAGCAGATGACCCCTCATTGGAACAAATTCAACAAGCTCGTTCCAATGAGGGGTCATAAGCTATGTTTTTGATGCAAAAAATGAAAAAAATTACTTATTCAAGAATTTCATTTGTAAGTGTCGTCCTCCTGTTATGTTAGGTAAAGGGTTAAATAGTGCTTGAAGTTGATTCTCTGATGTCAGTGGGAACTATGACTAACATAGTTAATATACACATTCTTGTATTTTTATCACAGTGCTGCAAATAAAACCAAGATGAATGAGCATGGCTTACCCAACATAATGGTCAAAACTGGCCAGTGGTATTCACAAAAATCACCATTTAATTTTCATTATTTTTTCATTTTTTGTCACAAAAACATAGCTTATGGCCCCTCTTTGTAACGAGCAAGAGCTCGTTTAGCTCGTTCCAATGAGGGAGTCATAACCTATTTTTTGATGTAAAAAATGAAGAAAATTAGTTATTCCAGAATTTTGTTTGCAAGTGCCGTCTGCCTTTTGTGTTAGGTAAAGGGTTAACTCTCAGAAACCGGGAGTCGAGTTTTTTTGCCTCTGACGTGATACGGCAGGTAACCTGGCTGTAACGGTTCGGCTATCTTTGGACTGGGGAGACTTAAACAATGAGCAGGTGCTTCTAGTCGAGTGTCGTCTGCCTGAATAGGCAGACGACACTTGACTAGAAGCACCTGCTTACTGTAAGTTTTTCATGGTATGTCATGTTCAATAATTTCATTCTGATTCTCCGGCTTCTAAGAGTTAAGGAGCTGTAATTCACATGTCATGTTTTTGTTGGATAATATATTATTCTCAGCATTCATTGCAACCCTTGACTGCTTGGTGTGAAAGTTCTGTGTAAGAAATTGATCATTTATAAATGTGTCCTATTACAACCTTATTTACGACCTGGTGTACTTTGTTCCTAACTTTACCTTGATAACTGTATTGTTATGAAGTGACAGGTTGGACTGTCAGATGATCTGTGAACTGAATAATTTGCAGTGTGGTTATGAAGTAACATGATGTTTTCAGAATTATGGATAGAATTCCTTATTAAATTGTTCAGTGGGAAACTTTCAAATATCTGGGGATTTGTTCCAGATAATGTGGATCCGCAGGTGAGTCTTTTTTTTAAACTCAGGTTTATTAATTCCCTGAACTATTAAGGTGAAATAATATTGTCCACAGATAATGGGAATTAATTCTGAACAACAGTCATGCAATTATGAAACACAGTCACATGATGCATATATATATGTGCAGTGCCTACACAGTCGGACCCACTTAATTGGATATCTCTTAATTGAATATCAGTGTTAATTGACTATAAATTTCAAACACAAAACCATGTCCCACACCTTCCATACAATTTTAACCTGTTTATTGCACATTGGTTGTTGAGTAAACTCTTGTTAATTGAATAAAAAATTGGACAGTATGTTGAGAAATTACCCCGACAGTCACCAAATTCCCCTTGTTTATAGACCTACAGTACATGGAGAGTGTATTGTAACTAAATCACCTGTGGAGTGGAGTTATCACCCAAACTATAACTTTCAAATTTTGTATATATCGACTAAAAAAACAAGCAATGTTTCAACCCGGAGGTCCATTGGCTGAAACTTTGCTTGTGCTTGTTATGCTTTGCAACAAAATTTGTTAACCCTTAGTCCAACGTAACAATCATGTATGGCTATAATTAGTTGTTCAATTGAGTTTTTTGGCTGGTGTCATCTGCTAGCTATCTTTGGCAAAGTATTAACCTTTACCTAACGAATCAGTCACATCCACCGGAAATATTTACAAACTGAGCAGTGGAAGAGAAATATTCAAAAACTTTCAACAAAACCATCTTATTGGAATGAGCTTGAGGGTTCACATCATTTGGTTTTGTTGAATTTTGAGCTCACCTAACTGAAAGTCGGGGTAGCTTAAGTGATCACTTTTCATCCGCCGTCCATCCATCCATCTGTCGTCCATTCGGCGTGAACTTTTTATTATTAACTTTTCCTCATAAACCAACTGCCGAAATGAACCAAATTTGATGTGCGTGTTCCTTATCATATGTCAATTCAAATTTGTTCAAATAAAGTTGCCACATCCACAGAGAGGTCCATAAAATTAAAAAAAAACTCTTCTCCAGAACCATCAATTAGAATCTTTTGATATTTGGTATATAACATCTCTTGGGGGGATCAGATTCAAGTTTGTTCAAATCTAGTCCCTGGGTTAATAATTGGGCTCCCTATGGGAGCCCGAATTTTAACTTAGTGCAATATGAGGAAATTTCTTTAAAAATCTTTTTCTTCACATCCACCAGTCAGACTGCTTTCATATTTGGTATACAATATCTCTAAGGGGAGTCAGATTCAAGTTTGTTCAATTTAGGTCCCTGGGATAGTATTTGGGCTCTCTGTTGTAGCCCAAAGTTTAACTTAGTGCAATAGGGGGACATTTCTTTAAAAATCTTCTTCTTCAGATCCACCAGTCAGAATTCTTTCATATTTGGTATACAACATCTCTAAGGAGGTCAGATTCAAGTTTGTTCAAATCGGGTCCCTGGGTTCATATTTGGGAGCCCAAAGTTTAACTTAGTGCAATATGAGGGAATCTCTTTAAAAATCTTCTTCAGATTCGCCAATCAGAATCCTTTCATATTTGGTATACAGCATGTCTAGGAGGGTCAGATTTAAGTTTATTCAAATCGAATCCCTGGGTTAATATTTCGGCTTCCTATGGGAGCCCGAATTTTAATTTAGTGCAATATGAGGGAATTTCCAGAACCATCTATTAGAATCTTTTGATATTTGGTATACAACATGTCTAGAGTGGTTCAGATTCAAGTTTTTTTCAAATTGGGTCCCTGGGTTAATATTTGGGCTCTCTGTTGGAGGGAGGTGTGGTGGTTGTGGTGACTGCAGTGACATAACAACCCTTGGAAGTTTTGCCATTCTTGTCAACAGCTAATAGAATTGGAAGGAGTCAGGAAGACCTATGATAATAATCATTTGACATGAACACCCGAGCTATGAATAATTTCATGACTTCATTCCTCTGCAGTGTTGATGACCCAAAATACTTCTTTGAACCATCTTGTCAGGTGAGCGATTGAGGCCCCTTGGGGCCTCTTGTTTTTCAAAGATTTGAAAATTGAGATACATCTAACAAATTTTGATACTGTGTGAATTGTAAAGGATTAAATGAATACACTTCAAAATTTAGCAGAACATCTCATCTGAACAAGCACCAGCTACCTAATTCAAAATATGTTTCTCGGCCTTTTAAGGATAATATGCTTTGCTGCTTCCATAAAAATATTCACTGAACAAAAAAGTGACATGAGGTGCAAGTACCTTTTATCAATCCATGTTTTTCAAATTTATTCATAATTTCCTGAGTCAGCAGCAGCTGCTTTTCTCTTTTATCAAACTTTCATATTCTATTGATCACATGACTGATAAAATGAAATGACACATCAACACTCATTTCCAGTTTGACCCTCTATACTCTGATGTCAAAATAACAAAATTTCAAGCAGCAAATTTTTTTTTATAAAATGCAGGAAGAAATTTAACCAATTAACCCTTTACCCAATGCAGACGATATCAAAGTTTATTATTTTAAATATAATTTTGTAAAAGAATTTTCAAACAATTTCGACAAAACCATATCATGTGACCCCTCATTGGAACGAGCTCGATGAGCTGGTTCCAAAGAGGGGTCACATGATATGGTTTTGTTGGAACTTTTTGAAAAATAATATTACTTCAGCTGCTGAATTTGCATATTACGTGGGCGGATGTGGCCGATTTGTTCGGTAAAGGGTTAAAACAAAATTGAATTGGTTAGATTCCTAGTTCAGCGATCTGAACATAGTGGCTACCCTCTAAATTCAGATTCCTACCATTCAAATCTGTGTTAAAATACCCCATCAAGTTTTAATGGGAACTCAAAACTCGAAAATAGTATATATCAAGCTTTCGTTCTTATCACCAACTGCATTCGATAGTACACGTATTTGTGTACATTTGTGCAGAGTAAATTGATCCAAACTGTATGTTATCCTTTATTTATCGACATTTGAAAATGTTTGAAGCATCAACAATCTCTTCGATGTTACCCATTTTTTTTGCGCAACTCGGAGTTGCTGCCGAAACGAATATCGATGTGGAAATGGTAACTCTTAAATAAAATGCCCCCACACAATGATAATAATCAACCTCCTCTGAGCGAATGCGATCGTATTTCTGTTTCCGCATCGATATTTGTTTATGCACAACTTGGTTATTATTTTATACAAGTGAAAAGTATCATGGACGGTATCAAAGTGATTGTTGACTCTTCAAATGTTGAAAAATAAAGGATAACATATAGTTTGGATCAATTTACTCTGCACAAATATTAGGAAATACGTTTACTATCGAATGCAGCCGGAGATAAGGGCGAAAGCTTGAAATATACTCCTACTTTCGAGTTTTGAGTTCCCATCAAAACTTGATGGGGAATTTTACCACAAATTTGAATGTGAGGAATCTGAATGTAGATGGGTAGCCATTACGTTCAGATCACAGAGTATGCAGAGGGTAAATTGAAAACATTTTCAACTCTTTGTACTAATTTTGGGGGTGTGTGGTGGCTCAGTGGTCAGGGTTCCCGCGGGCCTGGAAAAGCCTGGAATTTCAAAAATGAAATTCAAGGCCTTGAAAAGCCTTGATTTGGCTCCCTGGGCCTGGAAAAGCCTTGAAAAATGAAGCATTGCGTGCTAAGTTGAGATGAATGAAATATGTCTGAGACGATTCAAGTGATTCAACTGCGATAAGCCTGGAAAAACCTAGAATTTAACTTTCTATTAGCCTTGAAACTCCTTGAATTTGGAGTGTATATGGCCTGGAAAAGCTTGGAATTTCGTGTCAGATCAGGTGCAGGAACCCTGGTGGTAGTCTGTTGGACTTCTATGCTAGAGGTCCCGAGATTGATCCCCGTCTGGGATGACCCACGTTATGTCCTTGGGCAAGGCACTTTATCCTGGTTGCTTACATGGGGGCACGATGATGCTGTGTACTAAGGCGTATACTGCACGTCGATGGTGCACATGTCTTCAACCACTGTAACCCTGCTTGAGCAGAGCTTGAACAGAGTTAGAATGTTGGGGAGCTGACAGTTGCTCATCAATGCTCGGTGGTTCTCTCCGGGTACTCCGGCTCCCTCCACCCGTAAAACTGTCACGGTCATGATTAGCCATTTTGCATAAGTATGTGACCTTAAACACCAATAAATAAATAATTGTACCAATTTTCATTTCCAGTCTCCTCAGCATTTTCTATTCTTATTTCCAAACTGTAGTTGACTCTACTTGGGATCCTTGGGGGTGGAGCAGTGCTTGTTTAACCCTCTGCACTCTGATGTCAGAATGATGTCAAAATGCCAATTTAGTTCGATATTTAACCAAATATATCTTGTCTGATATGAGCTCTGTGAAACAAGATATAATTGGTTAAATTCATAGTTAAACAAGAGAAAAACAGATTGATTGGCGAAAATTCTGTTGCACTACCAGAGGGCAGGGGTTAATGTGGCACATAAGTTCTGTTTTACTGGAAAAATAGGACTGGGTCACCACTACCTGGGATGTAAGTCCTTTAACTCTTTGCATGCTGCTGGTAGATATTCCAGCCCAGCACAGGGTTTCTCTTGTCTCTGAAATAAGTATAATTTGTGCACATTTAATCGTATTGTCTCAGGTGCACAGTGGCTCAGGAGGGAGAGGTGCAGGCTGCAAGCCGAGAGGTCCTCAGTTCGAATCCCACCTGTGGTAACCGTGTTGTGTCCTTGAGCAAGACACTTCACCCCCCATTGCCCTAGTGGGGGGCATGGTGGCATTGTGTATTAAGGCGTACTGCACATCGATGGTGCACTTGTCTTCAACCAGTGCTAACCCTGCTTGTGTGGAGTATATTGGGGAGCTGACATTACTCAGTTGTTCTCTCCGGGTACTCCTGCTTCCTCCACCCGTAAAACTGTCGTGGTCATGATTAGGCATTGTGCAGAAATATGTGACCTTAAACACCAGTAAACAAGTAAATAAATCATATTGTCTCCCTGTAAATGGAATAGATTTTTTCACCAGTATCTTCTTGTTACATTTAGATTATTTTTTTTATCAAATCTAGATTTGATGAAAAATATCTAGAAAATACTCAGCAGGTTAACCCTTTACCCATCGAATCGCCCGCATCTGCCCGCGTAATATGAAAATTCAGCAGTTGAAAAAATATTATTTTTCAAACGATTTCAACAAAACTATATCATGTGACCCCTCGTTGGAACGAGCTCGTCGAGCTCGTTCCAACGAGGGGTCACATGATATGGTTTTGTTGAAATGTTTTGAAAAATTTGAAAAAATGGTATTTAAAATAATAAATTTTGATATTGTCTGTGTTGGGTAAAGGGTTAAGAGTTTAAGTGGGCAGCACATGTATAAATGATTGGTTATACTTGACTTTATACTTGGGTTGTGGTCATGATATAGCCTAAGATGCTGAAAGTGGCCATAGACATCCATAAATAAATAAAGTATAGACACTAACACACAGTAGAGGGTATGTGGATTATAACTAAATCAACGTGGGATTGTTTATTCTCCAGACCAATATTTATTTCATTTTTTGAGAACATTGTACAAGAAGCACCCATAAAATTTAAACTGATGGACCACTAAGTAAGTTAAGTCCACTAGACTTGAGGGAAGGTTTCCTAGTATTATTAGCTCACCTGAGCGAAGCTCAAGGGGAGCTTAACTAATCACTTTCTGTCCGTCGTCCGTCGTCCGTCGTCGTCCGTCCGGCGTTAACTTTACATTATCGACTTCTCCTCCTAAACCACTAGCCCAATTTTATTCAAATGTTGGCTAAATGTTTATTACCTAATGCCAATTCAGATTTGTTCAAATGAAGTTGCCCCTCCTCCTGGGTGGTGCCACACCCCCAAGGGGCACCAAAATCTTTGTAAATCTTCTTCTCATGAACCAGCAGTAGCAGAGACTTGATATTTGGTGTGCAGCTTCCTTTTGAGGTGTAGACTCAGATTTGTTCAAGAGAAGTTTGTGGGGCTATACTTGACGTTGTTATGAGAGGGGCAAAATTTTTTGCCCCGCCCAAAATTTCTATTTTCCAAACCGAGAGGCTGATTTGAGCCAAATTTTATGTGAGGGCTTATTGGGTCATGAGTACTTGATTTATGCAAAAAAAAATTTTCCCGCAGCCCCGTGGGAACCACAGGAGCTAAAAATAGAAAAAATTTAAAACGCCCATATCTCCAAAACTGCACGGCACTGAGAATTTTTATTTGGTGTGCAGCTTCCTTAGGACCAACAGAAAGGATTGGTAAAAAAAAATTGCCATCGGTTTTATCATAGGGTACAGTTTCGGGACTTTGAAAAAGTGCTGAGTCAGCACTTTTTAACACTGTAGGCAATGGGAAAAACATTAAAAAATCTTCTTCTCCAGATCCAGCAGGCAGAATCTTTTGATATTTGGTATGCAACATTGTAGGGTGGATCTGATTCAAGTTTGTTCAAATCGGCCCCCTGGGTTCATATTTGGGCTCAGTATAGGAGCCCGATTTCGAACTTAGTGCATTTCAGGCAAATTTCTTAAAAAATCTTCTTCTCCAGATCCAGCAGGCAGAATCTTTTGATATTTGGTATGCAACATTGTGGGGTGGATCTGATTCAAGTTTGTTCAAATCGGCCCCCTGGGTTTATATTTGGGTTCAGTATAGGAGCCCAAATTTGAACTTACTGCATTTCAGGCAAATTTCTTTGAAAATCTTCTTCTCCAGATCCAGCAGGCAGAATCTTTTGATATTTGGTATGCAACATTGTAGGGTGGATCTGATTCAAGTTTGTTCAAATCGGCTCCCTAGATTCATATTTGGGCTCACTATAGGAGCTCGAATTCGAATTTAGTGCATTTCAGGCAAATTTCTTCAAAAATCTTCTTCTCCAGATCCAGCAGGCAGAATCTTTTGATATTTGGTATGCAACATTGTAGGGTGGATCTGATTCAAGTTTGTTCAAATCGGCTCCCTAGATTCATATTTGGGCTCACTATAGGAGCTCGAATTCGAATTTAGTGCATTTCAGGCAAATTTCTTCAAAAATCTTCTTCTCCAGATCCAGCAGGCAGAATCTTTTGATATTTGGTATGCAATGTTGCGGGGTAGATCTGATTCAAGTTTGTTCAAATCGGCCCCCTGGATACATATTTGGGCTTACTATAGAAGCCCGAATTCGAACTTAGTGCATTTCAGGCAAATTTCTTAAAAAATCTTCTTCTCCAGATCCAGCAGGCAGAATCTTTTCATATTTGGTAAGCAACATTGTGGGGTGGATCTGATTCAAGATTGTTCAAATCGGCCCCCTGGGTTAATATTTGGGCTCAGTATAGGAGCCCGATTTCGAACTTAGTGCATTTCAGGCAAATTTCTTAAAAAATCTTCTTCTCCAGATCCAGCAGGCAGAATCTTTTGATATTTGGTATGCAACATTGTAGGGTGGATCTGATTCAAGTTTGTTCAAATCGGCCCCCTGGGTTCATATTTGGGCTCAGTATAGGAGCCCGATTTCGAACTTAGTGCATTTAGGCAAATTTCTTAAAAAATCTTCTTCTCCAGATCCAGAAGGCAGAATCTTTTGATATTTGGTATGCAACATTGTGGGGTGGATCTGATTCAAGTTTGTTCAAATCGGCTTCCTAGATTCATATTTGGGCTCACTATAGAAGCTCGAATTTGAACTTAGTGCATTTCATGCAAATTTCTTAAAAAATCTTCTTCTCCAGATCCAGCAGGCAGAATCTTTTCATATTTGGTAAGCAACATTGTGGGGTGGATCTGATTCAAGTTTGTTCAAATCGGCCCCCTGGGTTTATATTTGGGCTCAGTATAGGAGCCCAAATTTGAACTTAGTGCATTTCAAGCAAATTTCTTAAAAAATCTTCTTCTCCAGATCCAGCAGGCAGAATCTTTTGATATTTGGTATGCAACATTGTGGGGTGGATCTGATTCAAGTTTGTTCAAATCGGCTTCCTAGATTCATATTTGGGCTCACTATAGAAGCTCGAATTCGAACTTAGTGCATTTCAGGCAAATTTCTTAAAAAATCATCTTCTCCAGATCCAGCAGGCAGAATCTTTTGATATTTGGTATGCAACATTGCGGGGTGGATCTGATTCAAGTTTGTTCAAATCAGCCACCTGGATTCATATTTGGGCTCACTATAGAAGCTCGAATTCAAACTTAGTGCATTTCGGGCAAATTTCTTCAAAAATCTTCTTCTCCAGATCCAGCAGGCAGAATCTTTTGATATTTGGTATGCAACATTGCGGGGTGGATCTGATTCAAGTTTGTTCAAATCGGCCCCCTGGATTCATATTTGGGCTTAATATAGAAGCCCGAATTCGCACTTAGTGCATTTCAGGCAAATTTCTTCAAAAATCTTCTTCTCCAGATCCAGCAGGCAGAATCTTTTGATATTTGGTATGCAACATTGCGGGGTGGATCTGATTCAAGTTTGTTCAAATCGGCCCCCTGGATTCATATTTGGGCTTAATATAGAAGCCCGAATTCGCACTTAGTGCATTTCGGGCAAATTTATTAAAAAATCTTCTTCTCCAGATCCAGCAGGCAGAATCTTTTGATATTTGGTATGCAACATTGTGGGGTGGATCTGATTCAAGTTTGTTCAAATCGGCTTCCTAGTTTCATATTTGGGCTCACTATAGAAGCTTGAATTCGAACTTAGTGCATTTCAGGCAAATTTCTTAAAAAATCTTCTTCTCCAGATCCAGCTTCAGAATCTTTTCATATTTGGTAAGCAACATTGTGGGGTGGATCTGATTCAAGTTTGTTCAAATCGGCCCCCTGGGTTTATATTTGGGCTCCGTATAGGAGCCCAAATTTTAACTTAGTGCGTTTCAGGCATATTTCTTAAAAAATCTTCTTCTCCAGATCCAGCAGGCAGAATCTTTTGATATTTGGTATGCAACATTGTAGGGTGGATCTGATTGTGATTCATGAACGTATTTATTTGTAAAGTTGATAGAATCTTAGACAAAATTTGCAGAAAAGATCTACTATAGAAGGGGTGGTATCCAGGGTGAACCGTTTACCCAAATCTAGCAGTACTAATGCATTATTCACACAAATCTTCGTTCAAATTTTATGACCCCTCATTGGAACACACGCATTCAGCTCATTCCAACAAAGGTCATATGCCATGTTTTCGAGACAAAGGAATAAAAATTTTAGTTATTCATGAAATTTTTAGGCAACTGTTGTCTGTTATTCACATTGCTTCATGAAATTTCAGTACTTTTAGAAGTTACCTCAGTAATCAAGGGTTAATTCCCCTTAATTAAATGTCGCCTCTAAAAAACAACCACTTTGCATATCTTACCTTTTTACCAGCATAACTGCCAAAACTTGTCAGCATTCTTCGCAAAAATCGCTATTCAAATTTTAATTTTTGTCTCTTAAACATACATGTACTTATCGCTTGTAAATACCCCATTGGAATGAGCTTTTTGAGCTCATTCCAATGAGAGGTCGCACACCATGCTTTTTGAGTCAAAAAAGCAATTTTTTTAGTTATTCCAGAATTTCGTACGTAAAACACAGCTTTATGACTTCACATTAAAATGAGCTCTCTAAGCTTGTTCCAATCAACATTCACGCCCTATGTCTTTCACACAAAAAATAAAATTTTCCATTTATTCAGGAATTTTGTTTGCAAGAACACTCTTACCCCCCCCCCCCCCCCCCCCCCCCACAAACACACACACACAAACACACACACACACACACACAAACACAGACACACACATCTAAAAGTTCGTCAGCAAAAAAACAGTTACTTCAATTTTTAAATGCATTATAGGAACAACTTGCCTAATCAAATTTAAATACTTTTGCATCATTCTGTATCTAGAACAAACCATTTACCATATCTTTACGCAAAATTCTCCAGCATCATTCACAAAAAAACACCATTATTTATATATTCACATTTCTGTCTCAAAAATATACCTGATCTTCCCATACCCCTATTGGAATAAGCTGTTTGAGCTTGTTCCAATGATGATAAAAAAAATAAAATTTGTGAAAATTTTTGTTTTCTTGCATGCAAATATATACATGTAGCACATGGAAGATATCCACAGTTGGGGAGAGATGTCCAAGGCTATCTCTTCACATTCCTTGTTTGTGCTTCATGCTAAACCAGTTTGTCTGCAGAGATAAATTTGCTTTATTAAAAATCATTGGAGATTGGCCACACACCAATGATTTTAAATAAAACTAATTTTAGGTAACAAATGTTGAACTTCAAACAAAATCTATCACTCAACCAGTTAATGTTGATGAGGCATGACATGGTGAAGGTGACCTAAAATACTTCTTAGAGTCACTTTGTCAGGTGAGCGATTAAGGCCACGTGGGGCCTCTTGTTTATTTATTGGTGTTTAAGGTCACATATTTCTGCACATTGTCTAATCATGACCACGGTTTTCTAGTATACCTACCAATTGTTTTTAACCCTTTACCAAATGTAACAGTCATATTCTACCAACACTCTTCACAAAAATGGCCATTCAAATTTTATTTTGTTTTGCTGCCTAAATATAGCTTATGAACCCTCATCGGAATGAGCTCATTGAGCCCCCATTCCATTAAGGGGTCATAAGCAACATTTGTCAGCATATTCCATTGAGAGATTATGAGCTGCATTTTGGAGACAAAAATTGACAATTTTTAATTATTCCAAGAAATATTTTTGCAAGTGTTGTCTTGAATCTTGGTGAGTAAACACTTAATGAGTGATCAAATGGAGTATTTGGATAAAAAATGAGCATATTTTGAATTGCATTTTTTAAAGTTCTGATCGGCCTTTTCTGATTTCTTTGGTAAAGGGTTATACGTTTTTACCTGCGTCGCCAGCGGCAGTGCAGGTCTAGTAACCGCTCAACTCCGTCCGTCCGTCCGTCCGTCCGTCCATCCGTCTGTCCGTCCGTCCATCCGTCCGTCCGTCCATCTGTCCGTCTGTCTGTCCATCCATCCGAAACACTTTTTCCGTCAAAGTTTTCTTGGCTTCTATGAAAGGGAATGATTGTATATTTGGTCTGCTGCTTCATAATGATGAGTTGTATCGTGTAAGCAATTTTCAGATCTGCCAAGCAGCCACTTCCTGTTTGCCGATACTTTGAAATTTTACTGTACCCACTGAACATTGAAATTTTCCGTCAAACTTTTCTCGGCTTCTATGCAAGGGATTGATTTTATATTTCATCTGGAGCCTGATAATGATCAGTTGTATCGTGTATGCAATTTTCAGATGTGCCATGCAGCCACTTCCTGTTTGCCGGTTCAATTGCATGCAGCGACGCAGGTCCAGACCCGGTATTGGTCTTGGCTTGTTTAGTTTATCAAACAGATTGTACTATATGCTGATGATCCCGTGGGAACCTCGGGAAGTACATCAGTGCTTATTTACTACAGTAAACTAGCACTGTTTCATTTCCTGAGGTTCCCACAAGAACTGTGGTAAACAAGCCCTGTTCACTGGAAAAATAGCACCAGTAACCAATACCTGGTGTGCAAGTTCTCTAAAACAGACAATGTGGGTATAAAAATTTGGTTGGTCTTGCCTTTATATCCCTGTTGCAGTCATAATTAACCATTGTAGTGATGAAACTGTTGGCTCATTTTCAAAACCAACTAACCGAGAACTATAACTGGATAATATCCGGTTATCCGTGGCTATTATTTCACCAAATATGGGATCAAAAGTATTGGGATTGGAAAGTAGTATTCACTGAAACTATTCCGTAGTGTGTATACAAACGAATGTTTCTGATCATTAACGAAGTCTTGAATGCCAAAGTCGCTTTATTTCTTAATATATACAGCACAAAGGAGAAGTGGCTGATTTTCTATGTTTTAACCCTTTACGTAACATGTAAAGTAGACAACACTTGCAAAAACAATTCTTGAATAACTATTATTTTCATTTTTTGTCTCGAAAACATAGGTTATGACCCCTCATTAGAACAAGCTCGATGAGGGGTCATAACCTATGTTTTAGAGACGAAAAATGAAAAAGTAATGAAAATTAATTGGCGATTTTTGAGAATAGCACTGGCCAGTTTTGGGCGTTACATTAGGTAAAGGGTTAACCATGGAATGACGATCACTATTGATATTTTGGATAACCAGTTGATGTTTCTTCTAATCAGTTAGGTACTAAGGCATTGTGCAGAATAAGTGACCTTAAACACCAATAAATAAATAAATATAGTGATGATGTTTTCCTTAGGTGAGCACTATGGGGTCCACTTGTTAATGGTTGTTATCAAGATGATTTAAGAAAAGAAAGAATTGTTGAGTCATACCAGTGGGTGATCTTAATAGTCCACCTATTCAATATTCAGCACAAGGTAATTTCCACGTGAAGTTTCATAATAGCTCACATGATATCATGTTTTTGAATTTATTTATAATCAGAACATATAACCAGGTAAGTTGACTATAGTGTAATATGGCTGTGAGGTTTTTGTAATCACCAGTGGATTATTAAAAGTCAATTTTACTATTCTTGATCTGACAGGTAATCACTTCTACTAAACTCTTGTTTCTCACTCTTTTCTCTTGATAAACAATAAAGAAATACATGCAGGGTTTATACTTCATCTCAGTTTGGGAGAATCCATTTCAATTCTCGCGAAAATTGTTCTGAGAATCCATACCTGCTGCGAGTGTCCCAGGATCCCATGAGACCACCATGGTTGAACCTCTGTTGTATTTTGATAATACATGTTAACCCTTTACCCAACACAGCTTTTTAATTTTTTAAACAAACTGTATTTGATAATTCCTGAAAAAAATAAACAATATTTACCAGTGAGACCTTCCAAATATGGATGTCATTGGAACCACCTCATTGGGCCGGTTCCAAGGACAGCGACATTTGTACAATTTTATTGACGAAGTGTCAGGATATTCAAAGTCATGTTAGCCTTGTACTGGTTAATTTGCTGCCACTATGATAAGTGAAGAATTAAATTGGTGCAGCAAGAATCTACATGGATTCCCGCTGGTTTTGTTGCACGATTCTTTGCTTGAATTGATTCTCGGATTCTCATCGAAATACAAGCCCTGTACATGTATTGGCATACTACAAAGAAAAATGTCAAGCTGTGATTAGCTACCTTGCCAGGGTACATAGAGCTATGTTCAGGGGTACATAATATCACACTGTGTTCAAAAAACTGAAGGGAGATAAATCCTGCTTGAAAATTGAACCAACGAGATGATAACATCCAAAAATAAAGTTATGTGTGGTTTGAAATGTACAAAATCAAGTAAACCATGAAAAGATTTGCGATCTATACAGACTTAAATTAGTGCTTGCTGCCACAAAGAAAAATTATAACTCGGCAGCTGGAATGTTTCATGAATATTTGAGGGACATTTTAACAGTCAGAAACCATTTATGCTACATGGGCAAGACAAAACAACTCCATTTGACGATAAGTGCTACACTTTTATTGATTATTTGTTCAGTCTCGAAAATTATTTTGACAAAATGTAGTCATGAGCGCATGAATCTTTACATAAATCACATGTTATAAAACAACAATTACATAAAGGAACAGAGCATGTCCTTTATGGACTGATCCAAACACAAAATCATCCACATAATCAGCATCAAGCTGAATTGGGCGACCAAAACACGCCAAAGATGGCAGGCCTGACATTCTTAAAAATGCAGGAGGGCTAAAAATCGCTCCACTCGCATAGCCTAGGGGAGCAATTAGCTCTCCTCAATCTTACAAAAGCTACAAGTGGCAAAATGAAGTTTTGCTGTTAATGAATTATAGTGGGCTTTGTACATTTTATTTGGTGCTGCTAACCAGGTAATTTCTGTGAGATGGCTACACTGCCCCTCTCACACCTCCAGGTGTGGGAGGGGCAATGTGGCCGTTTTACAGAGTCCACCAACATAGCAGAGAAGATGAAAAGATGAAAATATGTAGGTTTTAGGAATAGGCTGTTATGGTTTCTAAGGCCAGGAGTTTTCGCCCTCCTTAATTTTTTTTAGGCGAGCAGTAGTAGGCGAGCAAATAAATAGCTTTCCTGAAAATGCCAGGCCTGAGATGGGGTTTGCGTGCAAATAGCCTCACTCTGTTCAGGTGACCAGTTGCATAAAAACAACATCCTGCCCACATTTTTTAACATTATTCAGTAGATCGAGGTGTTAAATAGGCCTACATAATACCTTTCACTTGGATGCAAGGAAGGAGATAACAGCATTGAAATTTGGAACATATTACAATAGCTTTTCAGTATGACAATTTTATGTATAAAATTTGGACGGGGTACATGGGGCTGTGTACTCTGCCAAATACCTGTATAATTATACCCCTTGCAATGAGTTATCTGTGTGTGGGGGGGGGGGGAGGGGAGGAGGGGGGTTACTGTACTAATCTTGTCCATCTGTCTTTCCATCCTTCTGTATGTCCGTAGACGTAATTTTGTCCGGAGGTTTTCTCAGACGTTTATGGACCAATCTGCTCAAAACTTGGTATGGATGTTCACCACCTGCGATTATAGTTCCAGTCAGATTATTTTTTCCAGAATTATGCCCCTTTTCGACTTGAAATAGCAGTCGCAAAGGCCTGAATTTTGTCTGAAGATTTTATCAGATGTTTATGTGTCAGTTCATTTCAAACTGCGTATGAATGTTCACTACCACAGGAACCTGTGCATCTGTGATTATAGTTTTGATCAGACTTTTTTTTGCAAGAGTTAAGCCCCTTTTCATCTTAGAATAATCATGGCAGCAGAGGGTATGGACAGGCCGATCTGAAACAGTAAAACCTCTGGTTAATATTAACTGGTTGAGTGCAAGAAGCCACTATCAGGGCTTTCAAAAGCAATGAGAGTACCAGAGCAAATTCCAACATTTTCCTTGCTCATGTTTTCATATTCTGTCAAACGCAAATAATATTATGTTTATATAAATTGTTTTATTACAAAGTATTAGAGAGTAAAAAATTCAGACCACCAAAAATAATCTTACCATCAACCAATTAACACAACTACAAACACAATTCCAACCCTTGAGGTGTGCCCAGATGGCACTTTTGTTGTGACTTGGGGTCCTGCGAATCTAAAATTTTGGGTTGAATTGAATCCTGAATTGATTCAGGAAGAAAATTTTGGATCAAATAGAATCTTTTATTGCACCTCTAATGTCTAATTATAATAGGAATCGGTAAAAAATAAAATGCGTTCTCCCCTCACCTCGGTGATTAACATTTCTTGTGAACTTGAAATTTACAAATGAATTTTCACAAGCGCTAAACAAAAGTTGTTCTCACTCCACTACTGAGTATAACAAGACGTGATCTGTGTCAGCGGAAACAGCGATCAGCTGATTGTGTAAACAGATTTCTTGCATGGTATGGGCATCGGTTTGGATCGTTTCAGTTGAAGCTTCAAATGAAATGGGTATAATAAAAAGAGAATCTAATGTTTTCTTGTGAATACCCGGATTACCGTATTTACTCTATGTATTGGGACAGCTAAAATAAATATTTTCACAGATGTCCCACATCTTAGAAAATGGGGAAAAAACACAACCTGGTCTTGTTTTGATGCTGAATCAAGTTGTGTGTGATTCATTTTCCATCACTATATACGAAAATCGCCATCCAATTTTTTTTTAGATTTTCATTTTTTGCTTCCAAAACATAGCTTATGCCCCTCATTGGAACGAGCGCATTGCGATTGTTCTAATGAGGGGTCATAAGCTATGTTTTGGAAGCAAAAAATGTAAATTTTTAGTTACACAAGAATTCTTTTTATGAGTGTCATCTGCTACTAGCTTTCGGTAAAGGGTTGAAGACTGTCACAATGTAATATTAAATAGTCTTCCTCATGTCAGTCCGGGAGCATGGTGGCTCAGTAGGTAGAGGTGCAGGCTGCAAGCCGAGAGGTCCTCGGTTCGAATCCCACCTGCGGCAACCGCGTTGTGTCCTTGGGCAAGACACTTCATCTCCATTGCCCGCGTGGAGGCACGATGACGCCTTGTACTGAGGCGTACTGTATGTCGATGGTACGCATGTCTTCAACCAATCTAACCCTGCCTGTTCTGCAGTGTGGAGTTATGATGTTGGGGAGCTGGCAGCTACTCGTCGTTGCTCGGTGGTTCTCTCCGAGTACTCTGGCTTCCTCCACCCGTAAAACTGTCACGGTCATGATTAGCCATTGTGCATAAATATGTGACCTTAAACATCAATAAATAAATAAATAATCATGTAAATATTAAAACTTAGGAAAAGATTTAAATAAAAACAACACAAATCAGTATGTATTATCAATTTTTTATTGTTTAAAAAGGAAAATTAAACACAAACTTAGCTTTAATATTGAGCATTTTGCACTGTTTTCAGGTGACTGGGCCAACAGGAAACAAGTCTCCCGAGTGTCCCAAACATTGGAGCATAAAAAAAAAATATATTTTTCTGGAAAAAATGTGTGTCCCAAATTATGGAGTGTCCCAATATATAGAGTAAATACGGGGGTAATCTCATTCATGAGTGAGAGAATTTGAATTTTTCTTTGCTGCTCGTGAAAATACGAATTCTCTCACTCACTCATGAGATAAATCCCGGTATTCATAAGAAAGCATTAGATATCCTATATGTATAAAATCTCAGAGCTCTTCAAGTTGTAGATACAGTATGGCTGCCGTGGACCGATCACTTTCCATGGATGGACACAATTTCCACGGATGCAGTATTATTTGAGTCCAAACACTAATTATACAGTGGAGCCCACTTAATTGGATATTTCTTAACTGAATAATCCTGTTAATTTAATATATTTTCTCAACACAAAACATTTACCATACCTTCAGTACAAATTTGACCTGTTTATTGAATATACGTTATAGAGTAAACTCCTGTTAATTGAATAAAAAATGTTGTCTCCTGTCGAGAAATTACCTCGACTCTCCCAAGTTTTCCTTTGTTTATAGACCTATTTGGCTTCAGTACATCCAAAACAAGCATTTAATCTATTATATCTTGTTTGACAGAGCTCATAGAGCTCTGTCAAACAAGATATAATAGAATAAATGCCAAGTTTATCTCTAGAATACATGAATGTGACACAATCCCTGTTAATTGAATACTCCTGTTAATTGAATAATTTTTATTGGCAAAGTGGCTATACAATTAACATGGTTCCACTGTACGAAAATCACCAAAAATTTCATTAATGAAGCACAAGGTACAACCCGGTGTTTCATTAATTAAAGTTTTGCTGCTGATGATTTTTATTACCTGGTAAATGCATACGTGGACATCACTGCCCACACGGCCAGTCTATGGTGACAGCACTGTAAATAATTGGCTTTTATCTACTTTATACGTAAAAACAGTAACGTTTTATCTTTTATCGTTATCGAAAACTCGCCGTCAATAAAAAATCTTTTATCGTTACTGCAGTAAGAATAAAAGTCACGTGATATCGCAAGAATACAACGTTCACGCCCATCTCATTTGCATGACGTACTATTTCATTCAACACTTTGAATAACTAATTATCGCTGCCGCGGATTGAAACAAATAAAACGGGGCGTATTTATCGAAATGTATTGAATAAAAAAGAAGGCCATTAATTAAACTTACTGAATTGTAAAAATTAAATTTGACGGAAAAGAGTAAAAATTAGTAACTTACACTTTTTCAAATGAGATTATTTCACCCTTCGAGACTTTAATTATCCTGACGTTCAAACGTCACTGGGAATTCAGTTTCTTCAACATTTTTCAAAATGTGACGTCAAACGTCGGAAAGTACAAATAACCAGATATTTTTCACATTAGTGATTATCTGGTTGAAGGCTAGATTATTTTTAGTGGTCTGCATTTGTTAATCAAAACTTGTTTTATTACGGGAGTGGGGGAGGTGGGGGTGTAGATAAAAGGGTTATATACACATGGTGTTTGTAAAAAATCTTTTATCGCGACTCGAGCGTTTTCGGGGGCTACATAGCTACTCGTCGCTGCGCGACGAGTAGCTATGTAGCCCCCGAACACGCTCGAGTCGCGATAAAAGATTTTTTACAAACACCATGTGTATATAACCAATATATATCCATGTTGCAATCCTGATTAGCCATTGTACTGAAATATGTGGCGTTAAACACCGATAAATAAATAAATATCTGCTCTAACCATATGATTTTGTGTAAAAGAATGAAAGAATGCTTTGGAAAGGTGAAAGACAGATGGATAAGGAAGACGTGGGGGAGAGAATAAGAGTGCTAAATAGGGAAACTGAGAGAAAGTAGTAACAAATATCAGATATGAACATTACTATCCACCAAATTATCTGAAAATTTGGCTGTGGGCCACCTTGGCCTCCAGATGCAGAAAGTAAATAAAGCAATTTCCTGCAATCTACACAATTTCCTGTCAATTTCCTGGCACTTTGATCAAATTGAAATAACCTCCATTCTTTGTTATTTAAAACTGACATTTCACAAGTACAAGGCTCAAGCTCTGGACTACTTTTCTTGAATGGAACACTGATTTGAACCAATTTGACTGAAATCTGAAGGGTTGATATTACTTTCTCAAAGACATTTTAAATACAATACTGTGAGTGATCACAAAAAAATTTGATTTGAATCAAGGTTTACAGAGGTTCAAATCAAATTTAGTAGCCACGGTTTAAAATTCTGTACAAAATAGGCTTAATTTGTGAGATCCATTTCATCACATGAAAATAACATGTGAGGCCAAAAATAGAATGTTTTGATTCTCAGACAGTCTCTCACTGAAATTGAACCCCTCGTTGAACATTTTCATTATGTTGCATTGTCTTCCAATATTACTACAAAATCGAGAGACTGGAAACTTTTTGTTTCTTGGTTGAGTCATTGAAATCTGAAGAATGTTCTGGAAATGAACAAAATTGACGGGTGCAGTTTTAAGCTCTTGTGAAATCAGAGACGGGAGCAAATTGCACCCATAATATGTTAGTACAGTGGAGCCCACTTAATTGTACATCTCTTAATTGAATAACCTTGTTAAATGAATATAATTTCCCAACACAAAACCATTTACCATACCTCCAATACAAATTTGACCTGTTAATTGAACAAAAAATCTTGTAACCTGTCGAGATATTACCTACCTTTCCCCAGTTTTGCTTTGTTTATAGACTTATTTGGCCTCAGTACAGCCAGTACAAGCATTTTATCTATTATATCTTGTTTGACAGAGCTCATGGAGCTCTGTCAAACAAGATATAATAGAATAAGTGCTAAGTTTAGTTCTATAATACAGAAAAATGATGCAATCCTTGTTAATTGAACAGTCATGTTAATTGAATAATTGTCACTGGTAAAGTGGCTATTCAATTAACAGGGTTCCACTGTGTATGAATTTTGAGAGATTACTGTCTCTAAACACCAGAAATTTTGAATGTAGAAGGACCTGCTTATCTATGACAGTAACTTGCCACTGGACACAAGGATAGCATTGGTCTATGACAGGTTCACCATTATTGTGAATTACGTCTTAGTACTCGGTGGGGGCGTGGTGGCTCAGTTGGTAGAGGTGCAGGCTGCAAGTCGAGAGGTCCTCGGTTCGAATCCCACCTGCGGCAACCGCGTTGTGTCCTTGGGCAAGACACTTCACCCCCATTGCCCACGTGGGGGCACGGTGACGCTGTCTACTAAGGCGTACTGCACATCGATGGTGCACCTGTCTTCAACCAATGCTAACCCTGCTTGTGTGGAGTTGGTATGTTGAGCTGACAGTTGCTCGCCGTTGCTCGGTGGTTCTCTCCGGGTACTCTGGCTTCCTCCACCCGTAAAACTGTCACGGTCATGGTTAGCCGTTGTGCAGAAATATGTGACCTTAAAACACCAATAAATAAATTAGTACTCGGTGCCACCGCTGCCACGTGGGCAATTAGGATTAAGTGCCTTGCCCAAGGACACAATGCAGTTATCTCCATTTGGGGTTCGAACCGTAGACCTCACGGTTTGAAGTTCAATGCCTTAATCACTGAGTCACCACACTCCCCTGAATGGAGATTACATCATGCATAGCACAAGAACGCAATACCATGATGTCATAATTTTTATTCACAAAAAATCAACTCATCGACGCTGAATGATTGTCAAAATGTATGTGAACAAGTCAAGAAAGGGAGGAATATTGCGGGTTTCAGAGATAGAAGGGCTGAAACGGAATTGGAAAGCAGTATTCTCAGAAAATATTCAGTAGTGTGTATACAAACGAACGTTGTCGAGTACTCTACTACGGAATAATTTCTGTGGTTACTCAGTACTCACAGAAATTGCCCATCATTAACAAAGTCTTGAACGCCAAAGTCGATTATTTCTCAATTTACACAGTGCTGCTTCGAGGTGTAATCTATCCCAAAGGACAACCGGCAGATTTACTACATTTTAACCATGGAATGACGATCACTATCGATATTTCGGATAACCGGTTGACGTTTTTTTTTCAAATCGGTCAGGTAGGTAACTGTTTTCAAACCGGTTAACCATTTCACTACTAAGAGATAGTGTATTGAAGTCTCGACCTTGCCTGGGCATATATTGACCAGTCCATTAGGACTCGTTGATATATGCTTAGAGATGAGGTCTCAACGTCACTGCATCATCTCGGAAACCCATATGGTGGTAACAACCTATGAAGAACAAGGTTCCACCTTTAGCATATTGCAGATGGTACAGTGTAACCCACTTAATTGGATATCTCAACTGAATAATGCTGTTAATTGAATATAATTTCCTAACACAAAACCATTTATCATACCTCCAGTCCAAATTTGACCTGCTAATTGAATATAGGTTATAGAGTAAACTCCTGTTAATTGAATAAAAATATTTTGTAACTTATCGAGAAATTACCCAGACCTTCCCCAGTTTTCCTTTGTTTTTTTTACCTATTTGGCCTCAGTAATCCAATATGGGCATTTAAACTATTATAACTTGTTTGACAGAGCTCATGGAGCTCTGTCAAACAAGATATAATAGAATAAATGCTAAGTTTATCTCTAGAATACAGGAAAGTGACACAATCCTTGTTAATTAAATAATTTTCATTGGCAAAGAGGCTATTCAATTAACAGGGTTCCACTGTATCTTGCTCCATTCAGAAGATTGATTTTGCCATTACTTTCTGGAGAAACACACTCTTAACACGGCATAAAGTGAAGTGGGGGGAGGGGTATTTTGTCCCCACCCTCAACTTCAATTTGCCTGGGTATGCCCCTGCAGATAAATGGACACTCAGTGGGTGGCAGAGTACTGATTGAGCCTGTGCATAACTGTATGACATCGTAATATGGCAGATGTTTTTTTTGTAAGCACTGGTATGTTGAAAATCACATAAATTACTGTAGACTTGATAGGTAATCAATGTTACTAAACTCACTCACCATCCACCATAACCAATAAAGTAATGCTGATATTTTTTAATGTGTCAGATTTCATCATGTCTGGAGCCATAATATAACAACTACATCCACAACAAAAATATGTTGGTTACATTAAATAAAATTCAAGTACTCAACCAATGTCAGTGGTCTTGGCCTCTGTGAATATTACGTATTCAAAATGATATTCTATTTGATCACAATATTTGATTCAAATTTGATTTGACAATCGGCACCAAATATCTGTTGAATATCTTCTACATTTTCTTCAATGTTTTTGTCCCTGAAATACAGTGAATATCAATGCAAACGAGATAACACTAGGTTCTTTCAACACGATCGAGAGGCCGCTTTTCTGGTCCAGGAACACGATACGTCATAATTTCATTAAACAGGATGGCTACTAAGTGAACGTATTAATTGCTCTACCCCCAAAATGGATATGGACTCTTCCAATTTCTGCCATTCAACTGGCATGGAAGATACCACCAGTGTTGAAAGGGTTAAATAATCTATGCAACATCAAAACATGTAAATCAAACAGCCTGTAGTGTTGCAATAACCAGCTTATAGAAATAATGATGCTGGAAATCTCGAAAGTCTCAGATTTTCAGTAGTCGATTGATTCATTGAGTCAAAGCAAACACGCAATGTTGATTATCAAAAGACGGCCTATTTCTGTTTCTGTAGTGACTTTCTATAAATAAACCGGTTATTCTTTGACATAATTGGAAGTTCATCAGAATTCCTTGGAATTGGGACACCCTTTGGGATCGGGAAGTTCCATATTTTGAGATAACCTATTTACCATTCAGTTGGATATAGTAAAGAGGACCGATTACAGAACAGCAATCGTGAACGGGATCAAATCTATGGGTGGGTATTTTTCTATGCATATAATTCAGAGATGGTCCACTATGACACCTAGCAAAATTTCCACCAATGAAGCACCAGGGTATTTTGGCCCATCCACGATGGCCCTACTATATGACAGTTCACAGATTTCGAAAGCATCTGTGACAAGCACAAGGCACGTCAGCTGTCTTAGGGAGTTTGAGCATTGAAGAGACGGGTCTTCCTATAGGAACATTTTAAAACAGTGCTATCAGATGAGGTGATAAGACACAAGTTTTTGACGGACTGTTTGGAGTTCCAGACAAACAACTTGTCGGTTATCTGTTTTTTCATTTAGATAACCACCAGAGGAAGGATAAAATCGGTTCTCTCAAATTTTATGGCCTGTCTGTGTAGTAAATATGGCACCAACAGGAGGATGTTTGCATATGAATATGCTGTTTTTCTTAAAAAAATATGTAATAAAGCAAGGAATTTGCAAACGATTTTTGCTGCGTAATAATAAAACAGTAATTGACTTTCCATGAGGTTGATACAAGGAATTATCAACCCAAGAAAAGTAATATTCACCGAGACTGTAGACCCCCCCCCCCCCCCCTCCCCCAACCTCAGCTCCACCAATGAAATGGGAATACCACCTCTTATGCTCAACCTTCAACTTACCACCTTGCATGCCAGATCATGATCCATGATTGAAATGTGACACCCCACCCCTCCCACCCTGAATCCTGGATCTGTCACAACATTTGTACATCACAAGGGTTAGTGCAAGCCAGAAAATAAGCAGACTGTCATCTTCAAAGTGAGGTCCCCAGAGGGTGGATTTAAATTTACCCTCTATGACCCTCAATCTGGATCAAAACTAAACAGAAAGAGGTACCCAAAAATAAATTTGCCCACTGTATGGGATAGCATCATCAAATTCACCCTCTGGGGACCTCAGTTTGCAAATGTCAGACTGCTTATTTTCAGGCCTGGGTTAGTCATCGACCATTTATGTAAAAGAGCCAATATGAAGGAAGTTTGCAACATGGTTCTGAAAGATTTAACATCATTCCCAGTACAGTATTTGTGATGATAACATTAGAAAGTTAATAATATCTACTCTAATTGGATGCAATTCATGCAAATGGAGAGGTGTGATAAATTCATAGTTGTAATTACTCTAAAAGGTAAAACATGGGTTCATTCAATGGTAAATGATCAAAGTCTTGTCATTGGTAAATTTCACTTTGATAGATCATCTTATTGATTACTCTATAGTGTTTTATATATATCTGAATTGTAGGGCTGAAACGGTTGGCTCATTTTCACAACCAGCTAACCGAGAGCTATAATCGGATAATATCCGGTTAACCGTAGCCTTAATTTCACCAAATCTGGGATCAAAACTATAGGAAATGGAAAGCAGTACTCTCAGAAACTATTCCGTAGTGTGTATGCAAACGAACGTTGTCAAGTACTCGACAGCGTTCATTTGAATACATACTATGGAATAGTTTCTACGGTTACTCAAAACTCACGGAAATTGCCGATCATTGACAAAGTCTTGAATTCCAAAGTCAATTATTTCTCAATTTATACAGCACTGCCTCGAGGTGTAATCTATCCCAAAGGAGAAGTGGCAGATTTACTACGTTCTAACCGTGGAATATCAATATTTTGGATAACCGGTTGACATTTTTTTTAAGTTAGGTAGGTAACCGGTTTCAGACTGGTTATCCGGTTAACCATTTCATGCAGTACTAATGAGTTGTGAAGGTTCCAGAGGTCATGCTTTTTAGTATCTGTTAACTGTTTCAATACCGAGACCAAGCACACGATACCGGAATACCCTACTTGTACTTCTAGATTCCCTTTTATCAACCCATTTGTATGGGTGGTATGCTATCATCTTAAGCACATGGCGCTCACACAAACTTCTTATGATAAGCATGGGTTAGTGATAGCTGGTTGCATCTATATTGTTAGAGGAATAAGTGTGGGTACAGTGTGAGTTGCACTGCTTATATATTCTCTAGGAGCTCTAGTCATTGAACAATCTAGTCTGTGTGTGTGTATGTTCATGTGTGTTTGTGTAAGTATAGATTTGTGAATCTCAATGTGTATATGTATATATGCATATGTATCTCTGTTTTATTCTTGTACTTATGTATAGGGGTATCTTTGGTATATATATGTGTATAAGCATACTCATATTGTGGGTGTCATTCTGTTGGTTGTTGAAGATGGGCTAAGGCCACATGTCTTGTTATATTTTTGTTATGCATTTTTGTGTACCACTTTTGTCATGATCCATCAGATGATATTTAAGACAATAAAAGTATAGATTGCTGGTTTATCATCGAAACTCTGGGAAGTGGAGTTGTGGTGCTTTACTGTATAATAGAACCCAGTAACCAATTTTTTGATTCAGATTAAATGTTGTATACATCTCTGAGTAAAGAAATTGATAGAGGATGCATATTAAATGCAGTTATCTTCAGACATGCAGATTTGAAAGCAGAAATATTTTCTACATCATGAATTACAGAGAAACAATAGTTTACTGAACAGTATCAGGGTAATGTTGCATAAGGAAGTATAGGCTTTTCATAGTAGTGAAAAAAGGAAAATACTTGTAGTGTCGAAGGGTATTGTCCCATGCGTACGAGGAAATTGCTGAATAGGTTGATAGAGTAGGGCTTGGAGAGATTCCCATCTGGTCTTTGTTGATTGCACAATGTTCGTCACTCTTTTCTTTCTAGTTATAAATAACATTGTCTCTATTATGTGACTAAACTGTTGTGCATTGCACAGCCTCAGTGAGTGTATATTTTCATGTGCAGTGGAGCCCACGTAATTGGATATCTCTTAACTGAATAACCCTGTTAATTGAATATAATTTCCCAACACAAAACCATTTACTATACCTCCAGTACAGATTTGACCTGTTAATTGAATATAGGTTATAGTGTAAACTCCTGTTAATTGAATAAAAAATCTTGTAACCTGTCGAGAAATTACCCTGACCCTCCCCAATTTTCCTTTGTATATAGACCTATTTGGCCTCAGTACATCCAATACAAGCATTTAATCTATTATATCTTGTTTGACAGAGCTCATGGAGTAAATGCTAAAGTTTATCTCTAGAATACAGGAAAGTAACACAATCCCCATTAATTGAATTCTCCTATTAATTGAATAATTTCCTTTAGCAAAGTGGCTAGTCAATTAACAGTGTTCCACTGTAGTGTGTGATATGGCAGTTAATTACCAATGTTTTATAACCAGAAAGTCTGCAATGCACAGGGTAAGTCACACATTTTATTTATTTATTTATTTATTTATTTATTTATTTATTTATTTATTTATTTATTTATTTATTTATTTATTTATTTATTTATTTATTGGTGTTTAAGGTCACATATTTCTGCACAATGGCTAATCATATTTATTTATTTATTTATTTATTTATTTATTTATTTATTTATTTATTTATTTATTTATTGGTGTTTAAGGTCACATATTTCTGCACAATGGCTAATCATGTAGGTGGGGGGAGGGCAGGCACCACGAGCAAGTCGGAAGCAACCGTGGGAGTCCCAATATGGTTACAATGTGCTGCGCATAGAACATGTGGCTGAGTTATGTGTATTTAGCCAGGACTAGTTCTCTTGTTTATTCCAGCACATGACTCATTTCAGAAACTGGAGTCAGATAAGTGCTGTTTGTCTTGTAATTAATTTAATTTAGATCAAATCGTGATTCGACATTCTAGCTATGCATTATTCATAGCTTCTTCCATTAATCTGGGTGAGTCATTGTTGACATTAGAGTGTATCCGTCTGAAGACAGTTAGGTAACTCAGACTAACGTAGATGATACGATAAATGAGTTAGAATGTATCGGCGACCTTTATACAATTGATGGTCGGTTAACTGTGATATAGGCGTCAAATGCACCTGTGATTTTTAGTAAAGAAAGGAAACACACGTTATTTGGCTGATACGATGTATATCTGGGACCTTGATACAATTAGTGGTCCATTACCCATGGTGTAGGCATTAGATGCACCTGTGATTTCTCGGGTAATTATTGTATGGATGCTTGTGTTTATTCCACTAAGCGACTCAGCCTATATTATGACGGCGTGTAATATGTTTTATTTGTGACATCGTATCAGTATTTGGCATGCGAAATAATCGACGGCACTGGTGGAAGACTCTTTGAAGTCGACTCGATATGATACACATACCCTCTCAAGCCCAGCAACTGTGGTCATAATTTGTATTATGTGAGGGACTTTCGGAGAGGACTCAAAGTGCCTTAGAGCATTTCATCAGCACAAGTATAGATACATTTGATTCTCATTTTGGATGAAATCATTACCCTAAAATAGTTTTAACCCTTTACCCAATGTAATGGCCAAAATCGGCCAGTGTGTTATTCACAAAACTCACCATTCAATTTTCATTATTTTTTCAGTTTGGTCTCAGAAACATAGCTTATGACCCCTCAATGAGCTTGTTCCTACATGTAGGAGAGGGTCATAAGATATATTTTTGACACAAAAAATGAAAAAAAATAGTTATTCACAAATTTTGTTTGCAAGTGTCGTCTGCTGTTCATATTAGGTAAAGGGTTAAAAAGCAACAAGCAAAGTGAAAGTACAGTAGATTTCCCAGTTATTTAAATAGCAACTTTGCCGATGAAAATTATTTGGTTAACAGTATTCATTTAACCCTTTACCTAATGTGAGAAAATGACGACACTTGCAAAAAAAGTTCTTGAATAACTAATCTTTTCATTTTCTGTCTCAAAAACATAGGTTATGACCCCTCGTTGGAACGAGCTCGTTCCAACAAGGGGTCATAACCTATGTTTTTGAGACAAAAAATGAAAATATATTGAAAATTAACTGGCGATTTTTGAGAATAGCGCTGGCCGGTTTTGGCCGTTACGTTGGGTAAAGGGTTAACAAGTATTTGGTCACTTTCCTGTATTGGAGAGGATAAACTGAGCATTTATCCTATTATATTTGTTGCACAGAGCTCATGGAGCTGTGTCAAACAAGATATAATAGAGTAAATGTCTGTTTTGAATGTGCTGAGGCCAAATGTGTCTATAAATAGGGTGATTGTAAGGTCATTTCTCGACAATATTACAATATTTTTTATTCAATCAACAAGAGTTCACTCTATAACCTACATGCAGTTAACATATAGTGTGGTGGCGCAGTGATTATGGCTTGGCATTCAAACAAAAAAGTCCATGGTTCGATCCCTACCAGGGGTTACTGCGTTGTATCCTTGGGCAAGGCACTTCATCCCGAATGCCTAGGTGGCTCTGTGTGCTAAGGCATACTGCACGTTGATGGTGCCATGTAACCAATGCTAACCCTGCTTGTGTGGAGTTAGAATGTTGGGGAGTCTGGCAGTTGCTCACTGTTGCTCGCTGGTTCTCTTATAAAACTGTCCAACACGTGGTGACTCCGGCTGTCAAAAGTGTCATTAAACCCCAATAAATAAATAAATATGCGATTAACAGGTAAAATTTAAACTGAAGGTTTGGTAAATGGCTTTCGTGTTGTGAAGCCATATTCTGTTAACAGGGTTATTCAGTGAAGAGATATCCAATCAAGTGGGATGAACTGGGTTTGGAATATAGTGTGGAGAATATAGGGTTACTTTCATAACACAATGGGAGATTCCCCCGCAACATTTTCACAATGTTCAAAAAGTAGTCGAAGTACAAGTAAACATTCAGCTTATTGGTCTCTGAGTATAACTTGGTGGTTCATTGCCTGATAATCACATGACAGGGACTTTTCTATTATTGAAACAGGAAATTCATCTGCCATGGGAAGAAATTGAGCATTTTAGAAATTTATGAAAAGTTGTTTTTTTCAGTTACTTCCTCGATGACTACCTGTCATCACTGGTTGACATGTCAAGGTTTAATTTTTGCATTATCAAATGTTGACATTTTAGAACAGGTTCTTGTAGTTGGAGTGATCAGTCTCTTTGCCAGTCAATATGTGGGAAGGGAAAGGCAGCCCTCAGGTACTTTGGGGAAGGAGGGAGTCCAAGAATTTGTATGCATGCTTGAAATTTGAAGTCTTGACTTGGGAAATGATATGGAGGTGGTGCCCTTCTCGTATTGTTATAGAAAAAGGGGTATATTTTTCAAAAATTTCTCTGGAGGAAAAATATGCCTCAAATGACAGTGTTTGAAGACATTTTGAAGTTTGATTGCAATTTTCACCAAATATAGTATGCCATTTGTAATTTCATTCGTTGACACCACATGCACATGGTAGAATTCAGGATTTTTAATGGGGGCCAGTGGGGATTGGGGGGGGGGGGGGGAGCAACCCCTCCCCCTCATGCCACTGGAATGATGGGAGAAGTCTTTTAAACAATAATCAATTTCCTCTACTGTGGTTTCTTTTCACATGATTCACGTCTGTTCTGGGTAAACCATTTTAATTTTTTTTTTATTATAATGGCACTCATATAAATGAATATCTCTTAATTAAATAGCCCTGTTAATTTCACACAACTCCCAAACACCAAACTATTTACCATACTTTCAGTGCAAATTTTTAATTGCATAAAGTTATAGAATAAACTCTTCTTAACTGAATTTCATTATTTATTTAGTTATTAGCGTTTAACGACACTTTTGACAGCCAGCATCACCTCGTGCCAGACAGTTTTATGGGTGGAGGAAGCTGGAGTACCCAGAGAGAACAACCAAGCAATGGCAAGCAACTGTCAGGCTCCCCAACGTACTAACTCCACACAAGCAGGGTTAGCATTGATTGAAAACAAGTGTACCACTGACATGCAGTATACATGCCTTAGTACACAGCACCACCATGCCCATATGTGGGCAATCGGAATTAAGGGCTTTGTCCAAGGCCACAATGCAGTTACACCTAGAGAACCATGGACCTTTCAGTTTGAGGTCCAATACCGAAGCCACTGAGCCATCATGCTCTCTATATAAATGAATATCTCTTACTTGAATAGCCCTATTAATTGCACACTACTCCTAAACACCAAACTATTTACCATACCTTCAGTTATAGAGTAAACTCATCTTAACTGAATAAAAATTCTTGAAATCTAGCGGAGAATTACTCTGATGGCTACTAAATTTCTCACGTTAATAGACCTATATGTATCAAATAAAGACATTTAATGTATCATATCTTGTTTTAAGCTTATTTGCTTTATAAGGATTGGCAAACAAGTCATGCAACTTATATTAATGCCTCTCCTTGGCCCAATGGCGCAGGTGTGTGGGTTGACCTTCATAGCGGCAACTTTGTGGCCTCGCTCTTCTTGAATACTACAAAGGGATCTTTGGCCAGCATGGAGTATGTCTCTGCCCGCAAAGAGGACAGCCATTTTACTTCCCCATCCGACAGGACAGTTTGCTGTGACAGCATCAACCCCATAATTGATGCTGACAAAGAGTGTTTGGCCACCTCAAGAACTTTCTCTGGCCGATGATTGAACCCAGGACCTCTGGCATGAGAGACCAGCACACTTATCCACTCGGCCACCACTCTCATATCTTGTGTATAAAGCATCACAACCTCTGTCAAACAAGATACAATAGAACAAGAGCCTATTTATCTAAATACAGTAATTTGTCCACATCTATATTAATTGAATTATTTTCACTGGCAAAGTGTCTATTCAATTAACACAGTTCCATAAAACTAATGACAGGCTTTTTGTGATAGAGTACCTGAGAGCGCTTCTACTCTTCCCAGCTGTGTGCCACAGAACATTATCAACTTAACTCTTTACCTAACTAAACTCTTACCTGTCATGTATTTTCAAGATATTTTTCATCAAATCTGGTCATGGCTGCTGTGAAGCAGCCATGACTAGATTTGATAAAAAATTTCTATAAATTTAACTTAAGAAATCATTGGTGAAAAAATCTATTCAACGTACAGGGAGAAAATTTAATTAAACAAGCCCGAATTATTCTTATTTTAGTTGCAAGAGAAATTCTGTTCTGGCAGGAATATCTGCCAACAGCCTCTAAGGAGTTAATGGCAATATCCATTTAATGTTATTCACAAACTTTTTTCTGTAATGCAACTAAGCAACCAAGAGTTCTGTCAAACAAGATTAACCCTTAGGGGACTATTTCCAACTTTTCCGACCTCAGAACAGGTGCCCTTAACAGGTCATCATGAGGAGGTCCTTCTATCAATCAGGCAGCCAAGACTAAACTAGAAATCACTGCAAAGCCATTAGATGTATAGAAACTGTGGAATGGTGGGAATTCATACCCTTGTCCAGACTCTTAGGCAAAAAAAAAGCTATACTTTTTTCTGATTGCTGACCCACCTGGAAAAAAAGTTGCTGACCTGGAACAATCATGCCGGGCGCTGACCTGAGAACACCCATTATCGTGATGCTGCAGCAATGTTTTTCTGGAATATGCAATATTTTTTGAGAAGAGAGAAGAAAATTGACTGATTGTGAAATGGATTAATCTGTTAAACCATCGTCTGAAGGACAGTTGAAACCAGGAAGCACATGGGTTATGTTTGGGATGAAGTGTCGTCGGTGTTTTATGACATAAGATGTGATTGGTTGAAAATCAGAAAGCAATGTTGAGGCGTGATTATTACTGACTGAGAGGGTTATGTTGGAAGCACCACATGGTTTCTAACAAATAAAACAAATATTGAATTACCAAAATGACCACATTCTTCACTTAAATGCAATATTTGCTGGCCACTGTCAATAATTTCTATGTATACATTTGAATGGAAATGGAAGAGTAGGCCACGATTTGGGGCTCTCAGTATCAATACATGAAACTCGACACATTATTCATTAAGTTCATGGCCTCTCAACAGCAACGATGAAGCATTGTAGGCCTAAAATATTCGTTGGTTTATCACTTGCGGTTTCCGTTGCTGAACTGGAACTTAACACTTGCTCCACAAATATACAGTCTGATATATTTATTTCCACACGTAATTTTGAAAGCTTGAACTCAAAAATCGGGTTCAAATTCATAGTTGAAATTGGATGGAAATTTAGGGTTGCAATGAAATAAATGAGTAATTTTCAGAAGATAAAATTTTTAGGGTGGCATAATTTTTTTGCCGAAGATGTGCATTTCTACCACGGCATTTTTTTCGGCATTGCTGATTGCCAAGAGTGAATTGGGCACAGGACTGCATATTGGTACCTTTTTAGTTGGTGCCAAGCAAATATGATTATTATAAAAGGAGTTAATATCAAACAGTTTTTCCTTTTAAACAGTTTGAGGGGATCTTTATTAATGTAATAAATGAGTCCCTAATTCATCAATGTTTAAGCAAATGTTCCATTCCAAAAATACTCTGGAGCTATGTGGGTTGGTTTAAAAAAAAAGAAAAGTTTCCCCAACTACCTACCTGAATTTTTATGGCCAACAAATCAGAAACAAGAGTGGGGTTTTTTTGGCTTTATGTGTTAAATTTGTTGAATTCCCAGTAACATTATGGAAAAGTATTTGCAGCTTGAATTTAGATATTGGTGTACAAAGGGTGAAAAACAGTTCCTAGCTGGTAATGAAAGCAAACTGACCAACTCAAAAACACAAGTTTGTGCACAACACCAAAGTAGATGATACTTCATAATTGTATATTGCAGTTATCTCCCTTAATATGCATGTTTGTGAATTTTTTAACAATATTAATTTATTGCCAGTGCAGCAAAACATTCAACAGGAGTAGAGTTATGGAATCAACATGGAGTTGAATAATTATATTGAGATGTTGTAACTCTGCACACTGATGTTAAAACACAATAGTTTTCAGCAGTAAATTTTTCCCACAATGCAACTGAGAATTTACTAAATTATATCTTGTTTGACAGAGCTCAATGAGCTCTGTCAAACAAGATATAATTTGTTAAATTGTTCGTGCTGCATGGGCAATATGGGAGTCAATGGCGAAAATTTTTGAAATACTGTTAGAATGCTTGGAGTTAACATTATAAATAGAGAGTGTAAATAAAACTGATATGACCTAAAAATTCCAAAAATAGTGGAATCTTTCCAGATAAAAGGGCACAAAGCTTATTTTTTAAGTTTTTGCTCAACTTTGACGAAGTCAAATTTGAGCTATTGTCATGGCCCGTCGTCCGTCTGTCCGTCCGTCCGTCTGTCCGTCTGTCCATCTGTCCGTACGTCAACAATTGGCTATGGCTCAGGCTAGAGGTCGTATTTATGAACCGATCTTTACGAAACTTCTTGTGTACCTTTGTTATGACCCTGGGACGGGAACGAGTGTTTTTGGGTGCGGTCCGAAATTCAAGATGGCTGCTAGCTGTCATTTTGTACCGACGATGCAGAAATCTGTTTTTTGTACAGAACTTCCATATGAAAGCTCTGATTTGAATAATTTTTTGTATGAATGTTTAGTACCATGGGATACATCACATATAATACGGGTTTTTTTCTCGTGCGTAAATTATGCAAATTAGACTAACTTTGATGTTTTTTGGTGTTACTTTCAGCACTGTAAGTGCAAATGCCAATACGGCTCGGGCTAGAGGCCGTATTTATGAACCGATCTTTACGAAACTTCTTGGGTACCTTTGTTATCACCGTGGGACGAGAACGAGTGTTTTGGGGTCCGGTCCGAAATTCAAGATGGCCGATGGCAGCCATTTTGTACGAAATTTGGTGCAATCAGATTTTTGCACAGAACTTCCATATGAAAGCGCTGATTTGAATAATTTTTTGTGTGAATGTTTAGTACCATGGGATACATCACATATAATACGGGTTTTTTTCTCGTGCAGAAATTATGCAAATTAGATGAACTTTGATTTTTTCAGTGCTGCTTACACACAGTAAGTACACATGTCAATACGGCTCGGGCTAGAGTCTGTATTTATGAACCGATCTTCATGAAACGTCTTGGGTACCTTTGTTATCACCTTGGGACGAGAACGAGTGTTTCTGGGTGCGGTCCAAAATTCAAGATGGCTGCCAGTGGCCATTTTGTATCGAAATTACGTCTAATCAGTTTTTTGTACACAACTTCTATACGGCTCAGGCTAGATGCCGTATTTATGAACCGATCTTTACGAAACTTCTTGGGTACCTTTGTTATTACCGTGGGATGAGAACGAGTGTTTTTGGGTGTGGTCCGAATTTCAAGATGGCCACCAGCAGCCATTTTGTACCAAATTAGGGCAATCAGTCTTTTGTACAGAACTTCTGTATGAAAGTTCTGATTTGAATAAATTTTTGTATGAATGTTTAGTAACATAGAATACATCACATATAGTACGGGTTTTTTTCTCGTGCAGAAATTATGCAAATTAGATGAACTTTGATTTATTCAGTGCTACTTATACTCTGTAAGTGCACATGTCAATACGGCTCGGGCTAGAGGCTGTATTTATGAACCGATCTTCACAAAACTTCTTGGGTACCTTTGTTATCACCTTGGGACGAGAACGAGTGTTTCTGGGCGCGGTCCAAAATTCAAGATGGCTGCCAGTGGCCATTTTGTACCGAAATTTGGTCCAATCAGTTTTTTGTCACAACTTCTGCACAGCTCATATTTGTGAACTGATCTTCACGAAACTTCTTGGGTACCTTTGTTTTCAGTTTGGGACAGGAATGAGTGTGTTTTGGGGTGCCTTTGTTATCACTGCGTTTATCTCAATTTTGGGACGTAAAAGAGCAGGAACTGAAAATAGAAGGAAAATCCTGTGTATTGTGTGGGCACAATCGCTTCATCTAGTTGGTATATGCTTTTCTTAGGAGGGGCGTATGCAGCTTTTTCAAGTCAATCCCTGGTTTGATATTTAGACTACCATGTCAGGTGAGCGCCCTCAGGCCCCCTGGGGCCTCTTGTTTCCTGTTGTTGTTCGGCTATATGTCACATACCAGCATATGATTCATCAATAAATTGCTAGCCTTTGGGTACCTATAAGGCTGTCTAGTGAGTTAATGGGTATTCAGATGATTACATGTGGGATTTCAGTGCTCGCATGCATAATAAGATGAATTAGATGAACTTTGATTTTTTCAGTGCTGCTTACACACAGTAAGTACACATGTCAATACGGCTCGGGCTAGAGTCTGTATTTATGAACCGATCTTCATGAAACGTCTTGGGTACCTTTGTTATCACCTTGGGACGAGAACGAGTGTTTCTGGGTGCGGTCCAAAATTCAAGATGGCTGCCAGTGGCCATTTTGTATCGAAATTACATCTAATCAGTTTTTTGTACACAACTTCTATACGGCTCAGGCTAGATGCCGTATTTATGAACCGATCTTTACGAAACTTCTTGGGTACCTTTGTTATTACCGTGGGATGAGAACGGGTGTTTTTGGGTGTGGTCCGAATTTCAAGATGGCCACCAGCAGCCATTTTGTACCAAAATTAGTGCAATCAGTCTTTTGTACAGAACTTCTGTATGAAAGTTCTGATTTGAATAAATTTTTGTATGAATGTTTAGTAACATAGAATACATCACATATAGTACGGGTTTTTTTCTCGTGCAGAAATTATGCAAATTAGATGAACTTTGATTTATTCAGTGCTACTTATACTCTGTAAGTGCACATGTCAATACGGCTCGGGCTAGAGGCTGTATTTATGAACCGATCTTCACAAAACTTCTTGGGTACCTTTGTTATCACCTTGGGACGAGAACGAGTGTTTCTGGGCGCGGTCCAAAATTCAAGATGGCTGCCAGTGGCCATTTTGTACCGAAATTTGGTCCAATCAGTTTTTTGTCACAACTTCTGCACAGCTCATATTTGTGAACTGATCTTCACGAAACTTCTTGGGTACCTTTGTTTTCAATTTGGGACAGGAATGAGTGTGTTTTGGGGTGCCTTTGTTATCACTGCGTTTATCTCAATTTTGGGACGTAAAAGAGCAGGAACTGAAAATAGAAGGAAAATCCTGTGTATTGTGTGGGCACAATCGCTTCATCTAGTTGGTATATGCTTTTCTTAGGAGGGGCGTATGTTGCTTATTCAAGTCAATCCCTGGTTTGATATTTAGACTACCATGTCAGGTGAGCGCCCTCAGGCCCCCTGGGGCCTCTTGTTTCCTGTTGTTGTTCGGCTATATGTCACATACCAGCATATGATTCATCAATAAATTGCTAGCCTTTGGGTACCTATAAGGCTGTCTAGTGAGTTAATGGGTATTCAGATGATTACATGTGGGATTTCAGTGCTCGCATGCATAATAAGTGTATTATTAGTCAGACGCATTATTGTATGTTATGGACCTTAGAAACAATGAATTATTTCGGGGGTGGTCCGTGACGAGTCTGTTAATCATAGCTCGTTCCATTTCTAAATCCAGGTTTCTATAAATTTCAGTACCCAGTCGAATATACCTTGTCTATACATTCTCGTATATTCGCACATGTCTGGGAGCATAGATATCGAATAGAACATGTCTGGGAGTGTTATTTATTGGAATTTATTGTACACCTGAACGGGGTCTCCTGTGGGTTACCTTGGAAGTGTGTTTACTCTCCAGAGATCGTCCATTGTGATTCTATTGGACATGTGTATGTTGTGTATATTATATCACCAGTTTTCGACCTATCTATGTATGCCGACTCCGGTATATGTTACAATCGGGCGCTATTAATTACCGGGATCGCCACGATAGCCTTAGCTTCTCAAGGGGCGTTAAGCACCAAATTTATTAATTATAATTAATATCTGGGTGCCTGTTCGACGAATATATTTTGTTATTTGGTACCGCTTTTACTGATTCCAGAGTGCTCCCCTCTTTGTTTTTGAAGAAGATTCCTTCAAAAAGGCGGGGGGGGGGGGGGGGGGATTTTTAACCCAACTTGACAAAGTCAAGCTGAGCTATTGCCATCACTTCACGTCCGTTGGCGTACGTACGGTTGTACGTACGTATGTTAGTACGTACGTCCACAATTTCCTTTGGCACACCTCACAGGTCGCATTTATGATTAGATCGCTTTGAAACTTGTTTGTTTGGGGTAACCTCTAGATGGGAGCTATCGATTTTCTTCAATTTCTGTCAAAAAATGTTGCCGCGACCAACGTTCTTAGAACATAGTTTAGTCAGACCACAATATTTCCCTTTGGCACACCCTACAGGGCACATTTATGATTGGATTGTTTGAAACCTGGTATGCTTGTTTGGGGTGACCTCTAGATGGGAGCTATCGATTTTTTTCCATTTCCATTGAAAAATGTTGCCGCGGCCAACATTCTTAGAACATAGTTTCGTCAAACCTCAATACTTCTCTTTGGCACACCCTACAGGGCACATTTATGTTCGGATTGCTTTGAAACCTGGCATGCTTGTTTGGGGTGACCTCTAGATTGGAGCTATCGATTTTCTTCCAATTCTGCCCGTCAAAAAATGTTGCCACTGGCAACGATCTTTGAACTAAGTTTAGTCAAACATCAATATATTCCTTTGGCATGCATGCCCTACAGGGCACATTTATGATCAGATCTGTTTGAAACTTTTTATGCTTGTTTGGGGTTACCTCTAGATGGGAGCTATTGAGTTTCTTCGATTTCCGTCAAAAAATGTTGCCACTGGCAATGACCTTCGATGAACTTAGTAAAAACTTAGTGCAGTTAAGCATCAGTATTTCCATTTGACACACCCTGCAGGGCACATTTAAGATTGGATTGTTGCAAACTTGTTGTGCTTGTGTGGGGTGACATCAATATGATAGCTGTCGATTTTCTTCCATTTCTGTCAAAAAATGTTGCCGCCGACCTTTGAACTTAGTCAGACCTCCAGATTTCCCTTTAACACTCCCTTCAGGGCACATTTATGATCAGATCACTTTGAAACTTGGTATGTGTGTTTGGGGTGACCTCTATTTCCATAAAAAGTTTTTGTCATTGTCACCAGCCTTTGAACTTACTGCATTAGTGCATCAACTTATCCCTTTTGCACTCTCTGTAGGGTATATTTACGAATTTCCATACCCCCCCCCCCCCACCCAAAAAAACAAAAAACAAAACATTGTCACAAAGCAATGACCTTCTGCTTAGTGCATTTGTGCATTAACATCTTCCTTTGGCATGCCTCAGAGGGCACATTCATTATCAGGTTGTTTTGAAACTTTGTATGCTTCGGGAGGGTGACAAAGATAGGAGCTATTGATTTTCTTTTCATTTCCATCAAAAACTGTTGCTGTTAGCAACAATCTTTGAATTTATTGCATTTGTGCATCAACATTCTTTGACATGGCCTACAGGCCACATTTATCATGGGGTTGTTTTTGAACTTGGTGTGCCCATAAGTCAAGAACTCTAGATAAAAGCTGTTGATTAGCATTCATTTCTGTAAAAAAAAGTTGTCATTTACAATAACCTCTGAACATACTGCATTTGGGTATCAACATTCTTCCTTTAGCCAGTCTTACAGTTTACATTTAAAAATGCATGGATTACTCTGACGTTGTGCACACACAATGCTGTTATGTTGAAACTTCATCAAATAACATTGGTATCAATGATCTTCAATTTTGCCATTTCATTTATAACTTACCAAGTTCAAGTTTGTCAAGTTGAGCTACAGTGTCATTGACACTTTCATTTTTTTGTGGGGGGGTGGGGGGGGGGGGGGGTGTGGGGGGTAAAGTGGCTAACCAACCCATTGCATATTCTGTGCACTTTTTTGGCACTAGAAGTATCTTTTGGAAGAGTTCCATTCCCACTGTTTGATATAAGATCCAGGGAATGAATTCTAGAATATGCTTGAGTGCAATAAACTGCCCTTCTCAATTTTCTGAGATGCAGCTGACCTCCTAAATCTTAGCCTCTAATAAACACATCTGTATGGGCTAAAAGGTGTTTGAATATTTTATGACAATAAATAAACAAGTCTGGCAAGGTGAGTGAGTAAGTGTTGAATAAATAAAAATTTTCATTTTTTCTTATTATAGCTCCTGGGACCATGGAGGTTCAGTGATTATGACATTGGATGAAAGGTTCACAGGGGTAACTGCATTGTGTCCTAAAGCAAGGCACTTAATCCCAGAATGGTGGTGTTGTGTAAAATCGTTCTGCACATCGATGGTGCACTTGTCTTTAACCAGTGCTAATCCTGCTCGTGCAGGGATAATAAGCTGGGAGTCTGACAGCTGCTCACCACTGCTCAGTGGTTCTCTCAGGAAATTCTGGCTCCACCTGTAAAACTGCCTGACACGAGGTGACCTTGGCTGCCAAAAGTGTTGTAAACCCCAATAAAAAAGGATCTTATCATTGTAACAAGGTCGACAAGATATTTTGGGAGTCAAAAACAAAAAAAATAATAACATTTGATGGGCAATCATTTGAATAGCACTGATAAGATGTGACTGTTACATCAGGTAAAGAATTAATTGGAGGAGTGCTAAATTATTTTTCTTCGTTACATTTGTTCCTGTGTCCCTTTACAACTCACAGGATAGTCCTGAATTGCCAATAGTTACTTTCCGATAAACTCTAACAAGGCAAATCCACATAAATGATTTTACTTCCAAAATGATATGAAGCACATCCACAGAATAATCCCGTGGTAAACAAGCTTTGTTTACTGGTAAAATGAGATGGCGAAGTCACCAGTGCTTGGAGTTGGAAGTCCTCTAAAAAGGGCAGCATGAGTATAAACGATTGTCTGACCTTAGTCATTGTGCAGAGAGATATATAGCCTTATTAAACACCAATAAATAAATAAAAAAATAAATAAATAAATCTCTTCATACTGATGTCAAAATACTGGAATTTCAGGCTGCAAATGTTTCCCATAATGCAGTTTCGAATTTAACCAATTTAATCTTGTTTGACATCTTTCATTGAGTTCTGTCAAACAAAAATGAATTGGTTAAAATTCTGAGTTGCATTATGAGAAAGATTTATGGTGTGATATTTTGATATTTCGAGAACAATAATGCGGAACGTTAAAGCTCAAAGAATGGCCTCCTGGAGTCAACCAGTTAACTGGTAGAGTGATGAAGCCCATATTTGGGCTTTATTCTGAAGTGCAGGTACCACAATTTAAAGGCTTTCAATTCTATGGTTGTGCTTCTTATTATCGTTGAAGTGATATTAATTTATCTGTTAGGATTTGCCTTATAACAATTTATGGGAGAGTGCCTTTTGGCACTCTCCCATAAATTGTAACGAGGCAAAGATGCACAAAGAAATTTCAAGTACCAAAAATAATTTAGCTCTCTACCAGCTAATAAATAAATAAATAACTGACAAAGTTTTTGCTATACCTTTGATGAGTGTATTGGACTTTAAATTGAAAGGTTGACACTTTGATCCTGACTTGCAACATTTGCACTGTGTCCTTGGACAAGACACTTAATCTTGATTGCCTGCGTGGAGGCACATTGCTGCTGTGTACAAAGGTGTATTGCACCTTCATGGTGCACTTGCCTTCAACTGCCGCTAACAATATATGCTTTCGCTGGGTTTGTAATGTAACAGGAGGAGAGATAAGTGCGGGATCCGGGGTTCAAACCGTTGACCTCTAGAACACAAAGCGACCGATTTACCACAAGACTAAGAGATCCAGACAAACCAGGCTGGTTGGTAAACGGCCTTTATACCTTGATCGCTACAGTAAGCCGGTGAGTCTGACAGCTGTTCACCACTGCTTGGTGTTTCACTCTGAGTACTCCTGCTTCCTCCACCCATGAAACTGTCTGACAAGAGGTGGCCCTGGTTGTTGAAAGTGTTGTTAAACTAAAAAAAAAAAACAAACAAATTGTAATACAGTGGAGTCCTGTTAATTGAGTAGCCACTTTGCTATTAACAGAGATTGGTTCACTTTCCTGTATTCTGGAGATAAATTTAGCATTTATTCTATTATATCTTGTTTGACAGAGCTCCATGAGCTCTGTCAAACAAGATATAATAGATTAAATTGACTGTATTGGATGTACTGAGGCCAAATAGGTCTTTAAACAAAGGAAAACTGGGGAGAGTCGGGGTAATTTCTCGACAGGTTACTTACAAGATTTTTTCAATTAACAGGACTTCACTCTATAACCTATATTGAATTAACAGATCAAATTTGTACTGGAGGTATGGTAACTGCTTTTGTGTTGGGAAATTATATTCAATTAACAGAGTTATTCAGCTTGGAGATATCCAATTAAGTGGGCTCCACTGTACTCTGGAACAGGTGCTGCAATTCACAATAATGAGTCTTGAACAGTATGTACCTTTGATGTTACACTGATAGATCTACAATTCGATCCTGACCCATGCCATCTGCAACATCATATGACCCTGGCTGTTAAAAGTGTTATTAAACCCCAATAAACAAACAACATACTCTTTACTTTTGTATGTTGATGCTGTGGACTCTGTAACCTTGAGGGAAATTAGTAACTGGAATGTCACATTATATCGTATATACACAATGTGTTTGAAAGCTTATCCTACAGATGACTCTTATCCTTAGGCCTTAGTAAGGGTTCATTAGACACATTACCTCAATATTAACAATAGGTTAATTTTTATTTTATTCATTCATATATTATGTTGACTCTCTGATATCAGAGGTTATTGATAATAAAAAATGATTGCCTTTGACAAGATTGATGGTGTCTGTCTAATGAATAACAGTTTAGAGTCAGTTCATCACAATCAAATCAATCAATGTCTTAAGGCTATTTGTAACAAGTAATGATTTACCTCACGATTGTTGTTTTATAATCTCTCTTATTCTGACCCCAGACACATGGGTTGTATTCTTGAGCAACACACACCACTTTACCCCACTTTCTTCCCCTGTGTGAATCTCATTGGGAATCACAGAAAGTGGACTAGTGCTTGTTTACTGGGAATCACTGATCACTGTACAATTTTACTGCTGGAATGGGCATTGGTTACATATAGAAAAGTGTCTCAACAGCCACCATTTTTGGGTGAGGAAGGGGCAAATGTTGCAATAAATAAATGATATAAAATAACTGTTTGGCCGGTCTCTGATTTGTCACGGTAATAGACAGAACAGCATACTTGCTCGAACTGTTATTTTTTACTGCACAAGATCAATTTTGGAGGAGGGATAATATTGAACGAGAAGCCAAAGGCTTTGAGTTCAATATTATCCCTCCAAAATCGATCGAGTGCGGTAAAAACTGACAGTTCGAATGCATGTGGGGTTCTGTATTTAATTGCATGCCTACAGTTTACTAAAAAAAATATTAATCGATTTTGGTGGAGGGATAATATTGAACTTGAAGTTTTTGGCTTCTTGTTCAATATTACCCCTCCATCAAAATCGATCTTGTGCAGTAAAAAATGACAGTTTGTACGCGTATTCTGTTCTGTATTTATTGTAAGCCTTCAGTTTACTAAAAAACATATTAAAAACACAAATTATTGCCAAAAATAACCAAAACATAAAAAAAAGAAATAGTTGAATAGTGTGTGTTTGTGATCCGTATTGTTAAAGGACAATACAAAACAATTTATTGTTCGCTTTGTTTTTTGCAGAAAATTATTTATTTATTTATTTATTGATGTTTAAGGTCACATATTTATGCACAATGGCTAATCATGACCGTGACAGTTTTACGGGTGGAGGAAGCCGGAGTACCCAGAGAGAACCACCGAGCAATGATGAGCAGCTGCCAGCTCCCCAACATCATAACTCCGCACTTCAGCACAGGCAGGGTTAGATTGGTTGAAGACATTCGTACCATCGACGTGCAGTACGCCTTAGTACATGGCGTCATCGTGCCCACACGCGGACAATGGAGATGAAGTGTCTTGCCCAATGCCCAAGGACACAACGCGGTTGCCGCAGGTGGGATTCGAACAGAGGACCTCTCGGCTTGCAGCCTGCGCCTCTACCTACTTAGCCACCACGCTCCCTTTTGCAGAAAAAACATGTATTTTGTGAAAATAAAAGCATAAGCGTGCAATAAAATACATGTATATTTTATGCTGGCAGATTGGTGTAAAATGAATATTATGCTGGCGGATGCGTGCGATTCGTTGGGTAAAGGGTTAACTCTTTACCAAACACACATGATATCAAAATTTGTTATTTTATTTAATTTTCATTCAAATTTTTTACAAAATTAGAAAACAAAACATATCATGTGACCCTTCATTGAATGAGTTCATCAAGCTTGTGCCAATAAGAACTAGGTCACCTGCAAGCCTGGAAATAAGCAATCTGTCATTTGCAGAATGTGGTCCCCAGAGGGTGATTTGCTAATGCTATCCCTACAGTGGGCTAGAATCCCCTAAATTATCCTTAGGATACCTCTTTCTGTGTAAATATGCAGGGTGGATTTGGATGATTTGTTAGGTAAAGGGTTAATAACCATGCTTTGTTAAGCTGATAATCATTCTGTCTCGATCTATTCTAGTATCCCCCATCGGAACCCTGGGAAAGTTGAGAGGAACCTGTTCACTATGGTAAATAAGTTCTGCTTACTAGCAAAATAGAATTTGTTAACCCTTCGCCCAAAATAATGGCAAAAAAGTTCAACGCTATTCACAGAAATCAGTTTTCATTTTTCGTCTCAAACACATAGCTTATGGCCCCGCATTGGAATGAGCTCATTGAGCTCGTTCTAATGATGTGTCATAAGCTACGTTTTTAATGCAAAAACTGAAAAAAATAGTCATTTGAGAATTTTGTTTTCAGGTGTTGTCTTCCTTTCATGTTAGGTAATGGGTTAATAAATGCCTGGAGTGGAAGTTCACTAAAGTGGGCAGCATCACTTTATACTGTTTCACGGTCATGATATTGCCATTGGTGTTGAAAGTGACCTTTGTCACCAATAAATAAATAAATAAATTCCTCTATCATGTTGCATTTTCAAATTTTTTCCTTGTGTCACCAAAAAACCTCCCCATTAACCTGTCACAAAATGTCAGACTTCTCGGGTAATATTTAGGGTATGCTAATAAAGATTTAAACCATTATTTCACAGATCTGTGATATTATTACCACAGCTATTGATGGACAGCTGCACAGCACCTGAGGGCTGTGATCACTAAAGAATCATCTTTTCAGGAGTAATTGCTTCACAGCCAATTATTTATACTTGTTTAATAAAGGCAAATGGGTGGCTATAATATATCTCTGGCGATCCACTTATAATTATAGTATTATCTAAATATTAGATAAAATATCAGTGGTAATTAAATGACAAATGCCTGCAAATCATGAGTTGATTTATTAAAAGAAAATTGAAACTGAGTAGAAATCATTGGAGATTAGGTATCTGTCTGTCAATTAATCCATCCATCCCAAATCATAAAATTGTAATAACATTACCAAAAAGTCAGGCACGGAGGGGCTAGGGAGGCTTCAGACCCATCACATTTTTGACCAAAGTTGCTCAAAATATTAGAAAATAGTAAATAAAATGAGCTTAAATAGTTGAGTGCTAAATTATTTTTGGCCATCAAAATTTGTACACATATCTTTGCCTTGTTACAATTTATAGGAGAGTGCCAATAGGTACTCTCCTATAAATTGTAACAAGGCAAATCCTAACGGACTAAATAATATCACTTCAAAGATAATATTAAGCACAGCCACTGAATTTGAAGCCTTTAAGCTGTGGTATCTGCACTTCAGAATAAAGCCCAAATATGGGCTTCCAGCACTCTACCCTGTTAATTGAATATAACTTCCAACAGGGCTCCATTTAACTGGATTTACATAGCATTTTGCGATTAAATTTCCAAATTTCGTTATTCACTAAATATCAGCCTGAAGATAATTTTCCTCAAATGCTGATCAATTTCCCCAAATAGTAAATTGCTAATTCAATATTTTCAGATTAAATCATGCCTTGACTTCCAAATACTAATACACAGAACGACACACATGTATGAATGGGTTAATCGATGTGGCACAAGTGCCAGCGCGGAAGGATAAAATGAGAGGCTTTAGACCTCTCGTTTTATCCATCCGTGATGGCACAAGTGCCATATCGATTAACCCATTCACATGCGCGTGTCATTCTGTGTTTATTACACAACTTCACATCTATAAAAAACAGTTATTAGAAGGACACTCAGCAACTCATTTGACAGCTATCAACAAAGACAACACATTTTATCGCCAACCAAATGTACGAGGGGAACCTGTGTTACTATTTCATCCCCTGAGTTCCAATTTGTTCTACGTGCCTACTCGCACATAGAACACATTGTAACTCACAGGAGTATTTTCAGCTATCGCAAGTGATTCATATTGTAATTGCGTTGCATGATTTGTAGAAAATTCCAGTGGAATTCCGCTTCTATTTAAAAATAGTCTCTCAATGATATCCATTCCGCACATATGTGCGGAGTGGACTTTCATTTTCCACACAGTTTAGTGTTGCTGTAGATGGGGATTTCATAGAACAGGCATGTAATAAAACCAGAATATCAGTATTTGCAATTTCTCCTTTGCACCCCTTTCCTTTATCTTTCTCTCTCTTAACACTAATATTTTATTTCAGCTACTAAAATTAGTATTTGAAGCATACAGCTTTCCAGCCATATCTATTGTATGGGTAATTCATAACCAGAAACAGCTTACACTTAAAACTAAAAGTCCTGTCATGAAATGCGCACAAATAGCACGTCGATTTGCGCATTAATCTACACGTTATGGCCGTAGTAAGGCTATCAAATTCTGCACACATGGCCTGTGCACAAGCAATGTTTCAGCCAATGGACCTCCGGGTAATCCGGAGGTCCATTGGCAGAAACATTGCATGTGTTCGCTATGAGTAACCAGGAGAACCCACCATGCTAGGGGTGCCATTCGATATGGCAATTGTGCACAATTCCTACATGCAATTATGCCTAGATAAGCGCACAGTTCGTGACAGGACTTCTAGTTTTAACTGTACATAAGCTTCTAGCTTGCTGCTGAATCCGATATCATAACAAGAAGTATGTGAAATGTTAATCTATTTCTTATCTGTATAATAATGTGAAACTGAGTTATGAAATAAAATATTGTTTAAACTAATAAAACCATTTACCACACCCTCAATACCCCCAATTTTTCCACTGTGATACAGTAACCTCAGCCTCGATTTGAAAAGCAGTGAAAGCCCAAAAGTGTCGTTTAGGTACTCCTCACATATTGGTTTCTGTTTATCATGCAGGCCACCCAAATACCTATTTTCTCTTCCTCCTCTACAGTTTCAAATATAATTCTCCATGAGCCTCTCTCTGACAAATTGTTTCCTTGCATTGTCCCACCTTCTAGTGTACATGTAGTGATCTTTATTGAATAATTTTCCCTTAACTCAGAGAGTTTTACCAGATAAGGTAACAGAGTTTCCCCAAACTATCTTTTCCTTGATCCTCATTCACCCAAGCTCCCACCTGACCAACACAGCATTACCTGACCCTGTTATCCATTTGTCTGAGTCATTCTGCAGAGTATCCAAACTCTTTACAACTGGTTTGTTTAGAGATATCATGTTTATACCCTTTGTTTGGGGGAGGCAAAAAATTACGGATACAAGGTGGAAATTTTTACATTTTCAATTTTTGGGACCCACCACCCCCGGAATGCAAATTTTTGCCAGTCATGTCTTGGAACCCACCCCTCCCACACAGTTTTAATGCAAAGACAATTGGGGACCCACCCCAAATTTATAAAATCTGTTTAAAGAAGTATTCAAATTACCGAAATCAAAAAAATAAATAAATACTTTTCTCAAACATGAAAGATGCCGCAAACCAACTCGTCTGATATCCCAGCCCTGCTCTTGGGCATCCAAGGCATCCCTAGCCACAGATGGCCCCAAAACAATCTCTCTGCATATAAAGCCACAATGGAAATGCAGCATCAGACCCCCAGGTAACCACTGGAACCCGCCTCCACCAACTGAATTGCAGATAAACACCCATTCATGTTCCACGCAACACAACCCTTACCCCGATGTACATGTCTATGCTGTTCAGACACCAGTCGAATCCCACCACCAAGAAGCTCTGCCCAAAATGTATTGTTCCCACCTGGATATCTTCAACTGTCCACAAGAAATAGTTGTTTTTCATTTCATTACTTTTTGGTTAAATGTTTAAGTTGGTCTGAGAGAGACCTAATACTGAAGTTCTTTGACCATGCCAGGGTGGCTTGTCTGAGATGAATTGCCTCTTATTTATGACCAAACAGCTGGGAATCACTTTTTTGTTTTGCAAATTTTTGCCAGACCCAAAACAGGACCCACCCCCTAATGAAGTGTAAAACATGGGAAACATTTCTAACATGGAGCCCCCAACACATTATCAATGCTCTATTCTGTTCTAAGTTATGAATCTAAGCACTTGAATTCACTTTGGTTGTAATTAATTACTTGTCTGTAAAATGATATTTGTCCAAAACACCGGCAAAAACTGCACTTTGGGGCTCGGACCCACCCGGACCTTGTATCCTGGCATTTTTTCTGTTTTCCTAACTGAGAGGCTGATTTGATCTGAATTTGATATGAAGGCTTATTCGGTCATAAGGACTTAATTTATACCGAAACATTTGTCCTGTCGCCCCATGGGAACGGAGCTAAAAGTAGAAAAAATTTCAAACACCTATATCTCCAAAACTAAATGGCACTGAGAATTCTTATTTGGTGTGAACCTTCCTTATGACCAACAGAATGGAATGGTCCAAAAATATTGGTATCAGTTTTATCATGGGGTACTTTTTCAGGACAGTGGGTAATGGGAAAAACATTTAAGACTTTTCTCCCAAACCACTGCTCCAAAAGCTTTCAAATTTCACATATAACATCTTTGGAAGATTATTTCACAGGTTGATTGAAGTTAAATCCCTGGGTCCATATTTGTTTAAATTAGTACAGAATGAGGAAAATTTAAGTTTGTTCAAGCCAAGTCCCTGGGTTCATATTTGGGTTCACTGTGGTAGCTTGAATTATAACTCCGTTCAAAATGAGGAATTTTCTTTGAAAATCTTCTTCAGATTCAGCAGTTGGAATGTTTTGATATTTGGTATGCAGCATCCTTAAGGGGGCTGGGGGATGCAAGTTTGTTCAAGCCAAATCCCTGGGTTCATTTTTCCAAATTTTAACTTAGTTCAATATGAGGAATATTCTTCAAAAATCTTCTTCACATCCACCAGGCAGAATCTTTTGATATTTGGCATACAGCATCCTCACAGAGGTGAGATTTGAGTTTGTTCAAGTCAAGTCCCTGGGTTCATATTTGAGCCTGAATTATTACTTAGTTCAATATGAGGAATATTCTTTAAAAATCTTAAAAGAATATTTGGATGTTTGGTATAAGCTTTTCTATGGAGGAGCAGATGCAACTTGTTCAAATCAAATTCCTTGGTTGATGTTTAGGCTACCATGTCAGGTAAGTGGACTCAGGCACCCTAGGGCCTCTTGTTAAAGTTCTTCCCTCTTAAAAAATTCAGCAACGGTGTAGTTAAGAATTTGCATCCCCCTCTCCATTTCCCCATTATAACTCTGTTTATTTGTGTGGTTGATGTATAGTACATCAGAAGTGGTTGTAATCCACACGTGGGCAGTGCACGCATGCATTTATCAGGTAATCAAAAATCATCAACAAAATTTTAATTAATGAAGCACCAGGTTGTACCCAGTACTTCATTAATTAAATTTTTGATGGTTATTCCTATAATTTGTGTTTGCAATATAATATTATTGCATATGTAGAATTACTGCCCACCTAAGAAAAATGACCAGTCCACGGTGGTCATACGTACTGTAGGTACCTCTTTCCATGATGTAATGCTTGACTCCCAAAAACTCATAGTCTCCTTTCTCTTCTGTACTAAACAGTTTACAGTCATCTTTAGGAATACGGACCTCACCCATGCCATTCTCCACCTGTCCTATGGGAAGATTCAATTTTACAGCCTTAGGTGTTAATTTCCTTTTGTTTTCAGTCCATTTAAGCCTGCATTTGTTCCCATATCTCCCAACAATTTCCAATATTTTCACTAGTCCCCTTTCCCTTTTGGACATAAGCAGAATATCATCTGTAGGAATTACTCTCAATCTTTGATGTACCATGCAGAAAGAACAGGGACATGACTAGAAGATTTCGATTGGAGGGTGTAGGGTAGGGTAGTGTATTTCCACCCGGTCCCTCCGCCTTGTTGGAAATTCACTACCGGGAAAAATTTTGAAAATTAAGCCAGGGGGCAGAAAATTGATTCTAGTAACTGAAATGCCAATACATATATGATATTTGGTTTGCACCATTCTTAGATGACATCCACTTGATTTATATGAGAAAAAATTTCCCACGTCTCCTATGGGAACCCCAGGTGCTAAATATAGAAAAAATTAAAATTATATTTCCAGAACTACGCGAGAGAGGTATTTGTTGTATGGCCAGAGTTCTTTTGGAGTGATGAAGTCAGGTGGGTGCAAACAAAATAAAGCAGTTTGTTGCTCAAAAAGGCTTGATATGGGGACCTTCTTTTAACACTGTTGGTTATGAGGTAAAACACTGAGCAGGCTTTCTGGTGAACTGACTGCAGTGATTTGATATTTGGTTTGCAACCTTGTTAAAAGTGTAGATTCATGTTTGTTCAAAAGAAACTCTATGAAAGTTCCATGTTGACAAATTAGACCAGGTGTGCTTTTTAGCTCACTTGAGACTCAGGTTTTTAGCAACTCAATAGGAATTTTGTCTGCCCCTCCTATTTTGACATTCTGTAATTTACTTTCACACATCCTTTGCTAAAGGTAGGAGCAAACTTCTTAGTGTAGGAGAGACAGATGACTACCAGTATCTGGGGGTAAATATAAACATCACAGTGAGAGACATCAACCAAAACCACACAAATAAATTGATTCTGAAGGGGAGATGAATCCTTATGAAACTTATTGGGAGAAACAGTTTCAATAAAGTTTTTGTGGGGAAAACCATTTGGGAAATAGTGGGTTTATGGCACGGATGTGGTACCCCTAAACCAGATGGCTGTAAAGAGCATGGAAACCCTGCAGAACTATGCAGGCCAATGGATAACGGGGTTGAGTAATGCCACAGAACTAGAACCAATCGGGTGAGCTTGGGTGGATGAGGATCAAGGACAGGATAGACTTATTGAAACTTGGGTATCTTAATTATTTGGTGAATCTTCTCGACAGCCGATGGTGTAAAGTAATGTTCCAGAGAATCTTCAACTCAAATATCAAGACAGGATGGATGGCCCAAGTGAGGGAGCTAATAGAGAACTACTCATTGGAGATCTCGGACCAAGATGTTGGAGCAAACCAAGGTAAAAAAAATCGTCAGAGAAAGGGTCATGGAGGATGGTAACCTCAATTGGCGAGAGGGGGTCAAATCAAAGAGGTCTTTGGGTGGCTTGCATGATAAAGAGAAGAGTGGTTTTGAAGAGTACATTGAAGGCACCTTTGGGGGGGTTGCTGTTGTTCAAGCTGAGGTCTCGGTCCCTGGAGCTGAGGGGAAAAACAGTGAAAAGGAGTGCCAGATGTGCAATTTGGGCATGGTGGAAACCCTGGGACACTTTCTTCTAGAATGCCCAAAATACCAGTCAAAAAGAATAAGATTCACTGGAAGTATAATAGGGAAGTGGGATGGGAGAATGAGGGACATGTGGTTAGTTGGAGACTCAAAGGAGAGGATTGATATGCTAATCAGAGAGATTGGGAAGAATGGGACAAGGGATGTCATGAGCAGTGCGTCTCTGAGTGTTGGGAGAAGAGAAGAAGCATGGGAATAGGGAGGCAGTTGGGAGTACAGGGGTTACCAAGGCCTTCTGATCTGAGAACCACGACAAATCAGCGGCCGGCCGTAGTGTTATTAGTCCCCTACCGGCATCGCCGGAGGGGTTTTTAGGTTTGCACTCTGTCCATCCATCAGCAGTCAGTCTGTCAGTCACACTTGAGTTAGGTTTCCAGAGTTTTTTTGGAAACGCTTCAACGGAATGATTTCATTTTTGGTAAACTACTATAGAACGATGACTTACAGATCAAGTTTGAGTTTCATGCTGACTGCATTATTCTTTTGTGAGTTACGGCCCTTGGAAATATGGGAAAAAGCACCAAAATATCAGTTTTCCAGAATTTTTTTGGAAACGCTTCAATGGAATGATTTCATTTTTGGTAAACTACTATAGAACGATGACTTACAGATCAAGTTTGAGTTTCATGCTGATTGCATTATTCTTGTGCGAGTTACGACCCTTGGAAATATGGAAAAGCACCAAAATGTCATTTTTCCAGAGTTTCTTTGGAAACGCTTCAACGGAATGATTTCATTTTTGGTAAACTACTGTAGAACGATGACTTACAGATCAAGTTTGAGTTTCAAGCTGATTGCATTATTCTTGTGTGAGTTATGGCCCTTGGAAATATGGAAAAGCACCAAAATATCAGTTTTCAAGACTTTTTTTGGAAACGCTTCAACGGAATGATTTCATTTTTTATAACCTACTATAGAACAATGACTTACAGATCAAGTTTGAGTTTCATGCTGATTGCCTTATTCTTGTGTGAGTTATGGCCCTTGGAAATATGGAAAAGCGCCAAAATATCAGTTTTCCGGACTTTTTCTGGTAACGCTTCAACGGAATAATTTCATTTTTGGTAACCTACTATAGAATGATGACTTACAGATCAAGTTTCATTTACATTCTGTCCATCCGTCTGTCAGTCTGTCAGTCAGTCTGTGGGTCATACTTTAGTTTTCCAGACTTTTTTTTGGAAACGCTTCAACAGAATGATTTCATTTTTGATAACCTACTATAGAACGATGACTTACAGATCAAGTTTCATTTGCACTCTGTCCATCCGTCAGTCTGTCAGTCAGTCTGTCAGTCATACTTTAGTTTTCCGGACTTTTTTGGGAAATGCTTCAACCGAATGATTTCATTCTTGGTAACCTACTATAGAACGATGACTTACAGATCAGGTTTGAGTTTCATGCTGATTGCATTATTTTTGTGTGAGATATGGCCCTTGGAAATATGGAAAAGTGCCAAAATATCAGTTTTCTGGTCTTTTTTGGGAAATGCTTCAACAGAATTCATGCTGATCACATCTAGCTTATAACATTTGTATAATTATTAATGCTCATTAGTCCGGTAGGGGACACTGTATTGCTTAAGCGATACGTGTGCTCTTGTTATTATGGTCAGAGCTTTAATGAACCTTTTAAGCCATTACTTCACATGTATCTGAAATTGCCTCACCTGGTGATGGTTAGTCGTAAAACACCTGAGGGATATTATCACCATTGAGTTATTTGGTCAACTGACAGTACATCATAGCACAATGGTCAGCATTATTTATATATCAGATTTGGTGATGTACAGTTTGAGTCAAAATAAATTTTCTCATAGTCACACAGGTTTGCTCATAGTGTTTTAAGGTCTTTAGGTTAGTCTAAATTCACAATGCTTAACCCTTTACCTAACGAAACAACTGCATCCACCCATGTAATTTCCTAATTAAGAAGTTGAAAAAAAATATTTGTTTAAAAAAATTTCCGCAAAACTATATCATGTGACCCTTCATTGGAATGAGCTTGTTAAGCTCATTCCAATAAAGGGTCACATGATATGGTTTTGTTGAAGATTTTAGACAAAACTGAAAAACAATAATTAAAACAATAAATTTCCCCAGGGCTCAATTCTTGGACTCTTACTGTTTCTTATCTGGATAACTTCAGATGTAACCAGTAATATCTTGTTTAAACAATATTTATTCAATGAGTATGCTATATGTTTCAGGACTGAACACCAAAAAAGTAACATCATATATAGTGAACATCAAAAATATAACATATACAGTGGAGCCCACTCAATTGGATATCTCTTAATTGTATATCCCTGTTAATTGAATATATTTTTCAAACACAAAACCATTTACCATACCTTTAGTACAAATTTGATCTGTTAATTGCATATGGGTTGTAGAGTAAACTCTTGTTAATTGTATATAAATTTTTGTAATATGTCGAAAAAATTACTGTGACACACACCAAATTCCCCCTGTTTATCAACCTTTTTGGCCTCACTACATCCAGTACAGGCTTTTATTCTATTATATCTTGTTTGACAGAGCTCTATGAGCTCTGTCAAACAAGATATAATAGAATAAATGCTCAGTTTACCTCCAGAACACAGGAAAATGACGAAATCTCTGTCAATTGTATACTCCTGTTAATTGAATAATTTTCGCTGGCAAAATGGAGATTCAATTAAGAGGATTCTACTGTACTAACAAAAGACCATATTGATATGTAATGGGGTGGGGGGATCTGACAGAAAGCTAGAAGCTTATGTTAGTCAACTTGCTGGGTCATTCATATATTTATACAAAAAGGTGGTATAATGTAGTAGATGGACTCATATATATTGCCATCTGGAACCCATGACCTATGGTAGATCACCAACTTGATCACCAGCCATGTGCCGAGTCAGCGCACAGCATCCATACACACAGCGAGAGCTGCCTAGAGGCCCTAAGAATGTGGACGTGAGAGCAAACACCTGAGAGATCATTAACATTTGATCTGACATCATCTTATTCAACACAAGAAGGTAACCATGAGTGCAAGGACACAACACTCCAGCCAGGGACAAAACTGGTGAGAAAGTTTGTGGTAATTCTAGTCGAAGAAAGATAAGCATGGAGGGTCAAACTACCTGGTGGGGATACATGATATTGTTTAAAACTTGCATATGAAGGCACAAGAAGCTAGAAAGAGAGTACAAAAAAAAGAAACAATGGAAAACGGGAGAACAGCTTGAAAGCATATATTGCCTTCACATTCATAACACTCATAAGTAAGCAGCAGAAGCACCATTACTTAGAAGTGACGGAAGCAGCTTCGGTGGTGATCCATGCAAAGAAAATGGAAAGAAGAGTCAGATTATTGGGAAGAATGGAGGTAAATTCGCCATATAGTAGTAATCGTATGTGGTAATTGGATCCTCAACAGTCAATGGAAACGTCCACTTGATAAAATGAAGTCATGCACCACTTCAAAAACAAGACATTTTTCCTGATTATTCAAGAATTCAGATTCAAAAAGAAGTGTCGATATATTTGTAGTAAATGGGAGAATGTTACAGACATTTGAGTACATTGGACAATGTAGGAAAAAATGCTCTGGTGTCTCGCACATCCCACACTGACTGGAGGGAGTAGGTGACAGATTATTGTCGTATAAATGAGAATTAACTGGTAGTGTGCTGGAAGCCCATATTTGGGCTTTATTCTGAGGTGCAAGTACCACAATTTAAAGGCTTCATATTCTGTGGATGTGCTTCATATTATCTTTAAAATGATATTATTTTATCTGTTAGGATTTGCCATGTTACAATTTATGGGAGAGTGCCTTTTGGCACTCTCCCATAAATTGTAACAAGGCAAAGATGCACAAAGAAATTTTAAGAACCAAAAATAATTTAGCACTCTACCAGTTAAGGTTAGGTTTCTATAATGAATCCGCAACCTACAGTGATAGATTTGGGCTGCATGTGATTTTGCACCACTGTAAAACACAGGTGGTCTCTTGTTCCATTGGTCTGTGATGCTCGTGATAAAAGAAGACTGATACAATTGAGGCCGACAAAAAGGAACTCTGTGGCTACGACATGTCCGGAGGTGAGCGAAAGATTTCATGATGAAACGATTGGAGGAACTTTATTGGCAATGTATGAGGGGGACATGTGGTGATACATTTTGAAGTACTGTAACATCTTGTGTTTGCAATGTCTTTTTTGTAGAGAGTCCCAACATGTTTGGGAATAAAGCAAAGACTTAATAGAACTTTCATTAGCCCCAGTAATTATCCTTTGCGGCTGGGTTCTGGATTTTCTGTAGCTCGGCGAATTGAGCTGCTGAATAATTATAGCAATTAGTAACATCTATTTGTTGATTAGGGCTGTCGTGATTTTTCAATTTAGGAATTGATTAATCATCGCAAATAATCAATTAATCGTACCTAGATCACCCCCTCTCCCTATCTTTGAGGTCGTTAAAAATGAAGTTCAGCTCAGTTGACCAACCTCAAGTAAACAAGGAAGACGATTCTCTTTTAGATACATTCAAAGCTTTGATGCTGTGAACTTTTAAACCATCAATGTAATAATCAAGACCAGTTGTCAGATGCGAATGCACCTGAAAGACAAATGCTTCTTGAGGTTTAATGTCGACATTCTTGACCTTTTATCTTTAGAAGCAATAGTTTATTCATCAAATTTTTTTTCAATTATTAAACATCCAAAACAGGGTAAAAGTTACCGATTCATCAGCAACGAAAAATACTAATCAATTTCGGCTTGACCGATCGACAATCGATTAATTGTGACATCCCTATTGTTGATGTACAACTCTATCTGATTTTTGAAAACATTTTCCAATCATCTGTGGTTCTAAATAATGACATTGCCAAAATAGAAGAGTGCACATTGAAATGGCTAGTAGAATTTAACCCATCAAAATCTGAAACAATATAAGTTTCTCACAAAATGAATCAGGTTGGACATCCTGTTCAAGCAGTGTTTACCCCTTTACCTAACACAAAAGGCAGAAGGCAGGCAACATTTGCAAATAAAATTCTTGAATAACTAAATTTTTTCATTTTTTGCATCGAAAACTGCTTATGACCCCTCATTGGAATGAGCTCAACAAGCTTTTGAAAATTTATGGTGATTTTTGTGATAGCGCTGGCCAGTTTTGGCCATTATGTTGGGTTAATATGCCAATAAAGGAAGTTCCGGATCCTAAACACCTGGGAGTTGTTCTGAATAATAGTGGGACCTCTGACAAACACATTTTTCATATAACCTCTAAGGCATGGGTGCGAATGGACTTACATGTCGACGTAAATTTAGCTTAGATCACCTAAAATTAGAGAAGATCTTCCAGTATCTGGAATTTGTTTGACCACTTCTCGAGTATGCTGATATAGTATGGGATAACTGAAAACTGGCAGAGACTAATGAACTTGAGAAAATAGCCGCCACCTAAATTCTTACCGGAGCAACAACGTGTGTATCTAAAACTTCTCTTTACATTGAAACTGCCTGAGAAACACTGGATCCTGATGACAAAATCACAAATAACTGCAGTTTTTCAAAATGTACCATGGGTTAACAACTCCTTCTGACCTTTCTAATAGAGTTCCCTGGACGGTATTTGATATTCAAAGCAACAACCTACATTCTAATCTAAATTTACGGGTACTACAATGCTGAACAAATTCTCATCAATTGTCATTTTTAGCTTAACTTGACAAAGTCAAGATAAGCTATTGCCATCACGCGTGCGGACATCTGTTAGTCTGTTCACATTTTCCTTTAGCATGGGCTACACCCCGCAGTTCTTGTCTGATCATCACAAAATTTCATATGCAGGTTTGGGGTCATGTCTAGATGAGAACGTCCCCTTTTGGTTGCGATCGGTCAACCGGGTGGTATGGCTGCCCGAGCCCAAAACCCGAAAACCATTAGCACAGTCTACAGGTCGTATTTATGAAGGAATTTCATTGTAACTTGGTAGGATGCCTTTGTATAATGCCTAGATGAGAACGTCCCCTTTTGGGCATGATCTGTCAACTGTGATGGCTGTCCGAGCTCGAAACCCAAAAACTTTTAGCACAGTCTGCAGGTCATGTTTAATATGGAGGGATTTCATTGTAACTTGGTAGGATCACTCCTTAATAATAATAACTCTTTGGCCAGCCGCTGATTTGTCGCGGTCCTCATAAGAGAAGGCCATCATTCCCCCTGCACCCCACCCCCTCTTCCCCTCCTCTCCTCCCAGCATTCAGATATAAACTTTTTCAATTTCTTCAATAAGCATTCCTACCCTCTCCCTCGTGTCCCCCTTCAGCCATCTATCCTTTGTTTCTTCACCCCACTTCTGCATTATTCTTCCAGTAAATTTTATGATGTCCAGATGAGAATTTCCCCATTTGGACGTGATCTGCCAACCGTGACGACTGCCGAACCCAAAACCCGAAAACCTTTAGCACAGTCTACAGGTCATATTTATTGAGGAATTTCATTGTACCTTGGTGGGTTGACTTCATATAATGTCTAGATGAGAAAGTCCCCTTTTGGACGTGATTGGGCAACTGTGACTGCTACAGGGCCCCGAAGCCTGAAAACCTTTAGCACAGTCTACAGGTCATATTTATGAAGGGATTTCATTGTAACTTGGTAGGATGACTCCAAATAATGTCTAGATAAGAACGGCCCATTTTGATCGCGATCATTCAGCCATGATGGGTGCCCGAGCCCAAAAACCTTTAGTATAGGCAAAAGGTCATATTTAAACCTTGAGCACAGTCTACAGGTCATATTTATGAAGTGATTTCATTGTAACTTCGTAGGATCACTCCAGATGATGCCCAGATGAGATTGTCCCCTTTGGTTGCGATCTTTCAACCATGATGGCTGCCGAAGCCCGAAAACCTTTAGCACAGTCTGCAGGTCATATTTATGAAGGGATTTCATTGTAACCTGGTAGGTTTAACTTCATATAATGTCTAGATGAGAATGTCCCCTTTTGGAGACGATTGGGCAACTGTGACAGCTACAGGGGCCCAAAGCCCAAAAACCTTTAGAATAGTCTGCAGGTCATAATTAGGAAGGGATTTCATTGTATTTCGGTAGGATGACTCCAAATAATGTCTAGATGAGAACGTCCCCTTTTGGTCGCGATCATTCAGCCTTGATGGCTGCCCGAGCCCAAACCCCTTTAGCATAGTCTATAGGTCATATTTATGGAAGGATTTCATTGTAACTTGTTAGGTTGGCTGCATATAATGCCTAGATGATGACATCCCCTTTTGGTTGTGATTGGCCAACTGTGATGGCTACAGGTGCCTGAAGCCCAAAAATCTTGAGCACAGTCTGCAGGTCATATTTATGAAGTGATTTCATTGTAACTTCGTAGGATCACTCCAGATGATGCCCAGATGAGAATGTCCCCTTTTGGTTGTGATCATTCAACCATGATGGCTGCCCGAGCCCAAAGCCCAAAAACCTTTAGCACAGTCTACAGGTCATATTTTATGAAGGGATTTCATTGTAACTTGGTAGGTTAGGTAATGCCCAGATGAGAATATCCCCTTTTGGTTGCAATCATTCAACCATGATGGCTGCCCAAGCCCAAAGCCTGAAAACCTTTAGCACAGTCTTCAGGTCATATTTATAAATGAATTTCATTGTAACTTGGTAGGTTGACTTCATATAATGTCTAGATGAGAACAGCCCCTTTTGGACACCATTAGGCAACTGTGATGACTACAGGGGCCTGAAGCCCAAAAACCTTTAGCACAGTCTACAGGTGATATTTATGTTGGGATTTCATTGTACCTTGGTAGGATCACTCCAAATAATGTCTAGATGAGAACGTCCCCTTTTGGTCGCGATCATTCAGCCTTGATGGCTGCCCGAGCCCAAAAACCTTTAGCATAGTCTATAGGTCGTATTTATGGAAGGATTTCACTGTAACTTGTTAGGTTGGCTCCATATAATGCCTAGATGATGACATCCCCTTTTGGTCGTGATTGGCCAACTGTAATGGCTACAGGTGCCCGAAGCCCGAAAATCTTGAGCACAGTCTACAGGTCATATTTATGAAGTGATTTCATTGTAACTTCGTAGGATCACTCCAGATGATACCCAGATGAGAATGTATCCTTTTGGTTGCGATCATTCAACCATGATGGCTGCCCGAGCCCAAAGCCCAAAAACCTTTAGCACAGTCTACAGGTCATATTTATGAAGGGATTTCATTGTAACTTAGTAGGTTAGGTAATGCCCAGATGAGAATATCCCCTTTTGGTTGCGATCATTCAGCTATGATGGCTGCCCAAGCCCAAAGCCTGAAAACCTTTAGCACAGTCTTCAGGTCATATTTATGAAGGAATTTCATTGTAACTTGGTAGGTTGACTTCATATAATGTCTAGATGAGAACAGCCCCTTTTGGACACCATTAGGCAACTGTGACGACTACAGGGGCCTGAAGCCCGAAAACCTTTAGCACAGTCTACAGGTGATATTTATGAAGGGATTTCATTGTACCTTGGTAGGATCACTCCAAATAATGTCTAGATGAGAACGTCCCCTTTTGGTCGCGATCATTCAGCCTTGATGGCTGCCTGAGCCCAAAACCCCAAAACCTTTAGCATAGTCTATAGGTCATATTTATGGAAGGATTTCATTGTAACCTGTTAGTTTGACTCCATATAATGCCTAGATGGTGACATCCCCTTTTGGTCATGATTGGTCAACTGTAATGGCTTCAGGGGCCCGAAACCCGAAAACCTTGAGCACAGTCTACAGGTCATATTTATGAAGGGATTTCATTGTAACTTCGTAGAATCACTCCTGACCAGATGATGCCCAGATGAGAATGTCCCCTTTTGGTTGTGATCATTCAACCATGATGGCTGCCCGAGCCCAAAGCCCAAAAACTTTTAGCGCAGTCTACAGGTCATATTTATGAAGGGATTCCATTGTAAGTTGGTAGGTTGACTTCATATAATGTCTAGATGAGAACGTCCCCTTTGGACGCAATTGGGAAACTGATGGCTACAGGGGCCCGAAGCCCGAAAACCTTTAGCACAGTCTACAGGCCATATCTATGAAGGGATTTCAATGTAACTTCTTGATAGGATGACTCATTTTGGAATAATTTCACTGTAACTTGGTAACTTTCGTTGATATACATTAACTGTGAGGGCCACATACATTAACTGTGAGGTCATATTAACCCACCCCTCAGCTCTTTAGTACAGTGTACACCTCCTATTATTTTTATCAAAAACATAGCGTACAGGGAACAGAAATGAACATATTCCCAATTATCACAATTCTTGTCTTATTTCATAATCCTTTCATAAACATTGAACATTATCCTTTTCATCAAACACACACATAAGTTAAGCTACAGTGTCATTGACACTTTCATTCCTATCAACTGTCGGAATGTGGAGATTCCAGTAAATATCATAGAAAATATGTCTATTGAGCAGTTCAAGAGTTATCTTGATAACAACAATCAAATGCCCCCCCCCCCCCCCTCCAATCGTTTACAATAATACTAAATCTTGGAAAGACCAAATATACCACTGTAGACTACAACTCCAGAGCGGTAACTTAAACCTTGTTCATCAATAAACTTGCAACCTCCCTTCTTTGCTCCTGTGGGGAGCAAGAAATGTTTGATCACTGCTTAGTGTGTTTGTTGTCCAGTGTACAGCACAATAAGAAGCCAAACTCTGGGAACACTCCACTGCTATATATAGAGATTCAGATATTCAAGTGGGTGGATGGGAAGGAAGGAAGGAAGAAAGGAAGGAAGGAAGGAAGGAAGGAAGGAAGGAAGGAAGGAGGGAGGGAGGGAGGGAGGAAGGAAGGAAGGAAGGAAGGAAGGAAGGAAGGAAGGAAGGAAGGAAGGAAGGAAGGAAGGAAGGAAGGAAGGCCCTATCTCTTACATGCCAGTTTCCATTGCAATCTTCAAGAATCCTTTCCATGAGGAAGCTGGTCTCATGCTTTAGTCCCAATTCTAGATCTTCATTCTCAATGGAATAATTCTCAATTAGCTCCCTAACTTGTCTTGTCCATCCTGTTTGGATGTTGAGACCCATGCATAGTTTAATGCCACTTTACACCATTGGCTGTTTGATAATTCAAGGAGCATAATTTCACCATATCTGTTCTATCTTTAGTTTATACAATATTTTATTCAGTGAATATGCTTTTCATTACAGAATTGAACATCAAAAAAGTAATTGTACAAGGCACAGCAGCTCACAAAATAACATATATTTAACAATAAACAAATTACAAAGTAGTGGATGGATTTGACAGAAAGCTTCTACCTTTAGTTTAATCCTTTATTCAATATAACAGACAAAACCGGCCAGCACTGTTCACAAGAATTGCCAATTAATTTTCATTATTTTTTAATTTTTGGTCTTAAAAACATGAGTCATGACCCTTCTTTTGGAATGAGCTCACACTATCAGGATTTAACTGGTAGAGTGCTGGAAGCCCAGATTTGGGCTTTACACTGAAGGGCAGGTGCCGCAAGTTGGAAGCTTCATATTCTGTTGATATGTGTTACATTATGTTTGAAATGCAATTATTCAGTCTGTATGGATTTGCGTTGTTACAATTTATGGGAGAGTGCCAACAGGCACTCTCCCATAAATTGTAACAGAGCAAAGACATACGAACAAATTTTGATGACCAAAAATAATTTAGCACTCTACCAGTTAAAGAATAAGGTTACCAGAGCAAAAGCCAACATTTTCCTTGCCCATGTTTCATATTCAGTCAAACACCAATAATATTCTGTTGATGTAAATTTGGTTTACTACAAATTATTGGAGAGCTCCTGTGGACCCTCTCCAATAATTTGTAATAAAACAAGTCTTGGACAAATTTAGACCACCAGAAATAACCTAGCCCTCAACTAGTTATAATAACACTTTGGCCAGCCGCTGATTTGTCGCGGTTCTCGAACGAGAAGGCCTTGGTTACCCCTGAACTCCCAACTGCCTCCCTGTTCCCACGCTTCTCCTCTCCTCCCAACATTCGGAGACGAACTGCTTGATGACATCCCTTACCCCATTCTTCCCAATCTCCCCGATTAGCACATTAACCCTCTCCTTTGAGTCTCCCCCTAACCACATGTCCTTCATTCTCCCATCCCACTTCCCCATTATACTCCCAGTGAATCTCATTCTTTTAGACTGATACTTTGGGCATTCTAGAAGGAAGTGTTCCAGGGTCTCCACCATGCCCAAGTTACACATCTGGCACTCCCTTTCACCGTCTTTCCCAATTTTTCCCCTCAGCTCCAGGGATCGCGACCGCAGCTTGAACAGCAGTGACCCCCCAAAGGTGCCATCAAGGTACTCTTCAAAACCTGGCCTCTCTTTATCACGCAGGCCACCCAAAGACCTCTTTGATTTGACCCCCTCTCGCCAATTACGGTTACAATCCTCCAAGACCCTTTCTCTGACGATTTTTTTACCCTGGTTTGCCCCAACGTCCAGGTCCGAGATCTCCAATGAGTAGTTCTCTACTAGCTCCCTCACTTGGATCATCCACCCCGTTTTGATATTTGAGTTGAAAATTCTCAGGAACATTACTTTACACCATCGGCTGTCGGGGAGATTCACCAAATAATTAAGATAACCGAGTTTCAACAGGTCTATCCTGTCCTTGATCCTCATCCACCCAAGCTCACCCCTGATTGCTTCTAGCGCTGCGGCATTGCTCGACCCCGTTATCCATCGGCCTGCATCGTTCTGTAAGATTTCCAAGCTCTTTATGGCCGTCTGGTTTAGAGGTACCACTTCCGTACCGTATGTTATACTTGGCAGCCCCACCATTTCCCAAATGGTTTTCCCCACGAAAACCTTATTGAAACTGTTTCTCCCTATAAGTTTCATTTGGTTAAGGATTCGCTTCCCCTTCAGAATCAATTTGTTTGTGTGGTTTCGGTAGATGCCTCTTCCTGTAATGTTTATATTTACCCCCAAATACTCGTAATCACCTGTTAAAGTTGTAAGTAAATATTTAATTGTTTGAGAAAATAGAACATCTCCTCAATTTACCTGTATTTAATTTCATTATTTACCTGATAATAATATCTGTAAAAATTTCCAACAATAATTTACTTTCACAGTTGTGATAAGCCATCAGTGGTAACTAATTAACAGAGTGGTGTTGGTACTGTCTCTTTTTAATCTTGTTAAATACATAAGCTGAAACATTGAAAGGTGTTGATCCAAACAAAAGTTTACTAACCTTTAATGTCAAGATTAACACTTAGAATGTTTATATTGAAAGTGAGTGGCTTTCAGTTTAATTCTGATTACTCAGCAACCTTGTATGTCTTGTTCCTATGATCTTTGAGCTTGTGTTATGACAATAGAGTGCTGTGTTCTGAACTTAAAATAGCCCTTTACCTTGGGCAATAATATAAATGAGATCAGCTGGACTGTTTTATCATTTCCTGGTAAGCTTTCCATTCACAATTGATTTCTGTGTGACAAGTTCTTTATTTAAATTTCACCACATGAATTGATGTACAGTACCTGAATACGAAGATGTATGCTGATCAGTTTCAAAGATCCTGCAGTAATTTGTTTGTGGACTACTTGAATTATCTGTCCCTTCAGATTTATATCAAGTATAGCTTGGTCAGGAAGCTTTATGTTGTAGCTGTGTTTCTCCATCAGATATATTTGAAAATTTACAAGGTATGTTATGATTAAATGGCTGGCTAGAGATTTGTAAGATTGCAAAATTTGTAACCAAAAATGAGTTTTGCAAAATTTTTTCTGCCCATATCTTGCTTGGAAAAGCCATTTTAATTTTTGGGGGTGTTTTGCTGCATGGACATGCCAATTTTTTCCGGAACAGAAAAAGGGTTATGCCACACTTACTTTGTTTAACCCTTTACCTAACATGAAAAGCAGACGACACTTGCAAAAAAAATTCTTGAATAACTAAATTTTTTCATTTTTTGTCTCAAAAACATAGGTTATGACCCCTCGTTGGAACAAGCTCAACGAGCTCGTTCCAACGAGGGGTCATAACCTATGTTTTTGAGACAAAAAATGAAAATATTTTGAAAATTAAATGGCGATTTTGGAGAATAGCGCTGGCCGGTTTTGGCCGTTACGTTAGGTAAAGGGTTAACCCTCTACCCAGTGCAGATGATATCAAAATTTATTATTTTAAATATCATTTTTTTAAATTTTTAAAAAAAATCCAACAAAACCATATCATGTGACCCCCTCTTTGGAACGAGCTCGTTCCAATGAGGGGTCACATGATATGGTTTTGTGAATATTTTGGAAAAAATGATATTTAAACATTAATTTACTTTCACAGTTGATAAGCCCTCAGTGGTAACTAATTAACAGAGTGGTGTTGGTACTGTCTCTCTTTAATCTTGTTAAATACATAAGCTGAAACATTGAAAGGTGTTGATCCAAACAAAAGTTTGTCAACCTTTAATGTCAAGATTAGCACTTAAAATGTTTATATTAAAAGTGAATGGCTTTCAGTTTAATTCTGATTACTCAGCTACCATGTATGTCTTGTTCCTATGATCTTTGAGTTTGTGTTATGACAATAGAGTGCTGTGTTCTGAACTTAAAATAGCCCTTTACCTTGGGCAATAATATAAATGAGATCAGCTGGACAGTTTTATCATTTCCTGGTAAGCTTTCCATTGACAATTGATTTCTGTGTGACAAGTTCTTTATTTAAATTTCACCGCATGAATTGATGTACAGTACCTGAATATGAAGATGTGTGCTGATAAGCTTCAAAGATCCCCTAGTAATTTGTTTGTGGACTACTTGAATTATCTATCCCTTCAGATTTATATCAAGTATAGCTTGGTCAGGAAGCTTTATGTTGTAGCTGTGTTTCTCCATCAGATATATTTGAAAATTTACAAGGTATGTTATGATTAAATGGCTGGCTAGAAGTTTTGTAAAATTTGTGTAACCCAAAATGAGTTTTGCTATTTTTTTCAGCCCATATCTTGCTTGCAAAAGCCATTATAATTTTAATTTGTGGGTGTTTTGCTGCACAAACATGCCAATTTTTTTTATGACAGAAAAAGGGTTATGCCACACTTACTTTGTTTAATCCTTTACCCAACGCAGATGATATCAAAATTGATTATTTTAAATATAATTTTAAAAAAAATTTTCCCCCCAAATTCAAGAAAACCATATCATGTGACCCCTGATTGAAACAAGCTTGTTCCAAAGAGGGGTCACATGATATAGTTTTGTTGAAAACTTTTGAAAAATAATATTTTTTCGGCTGCTGAATTTGCATATTACGTGGGGGGATGTGGCCGATTCATTGGGTAAAGCAACCCAAACACAACTCAGATAATTGTTCCAGCAATTTATCCAGCATGAGACTTTTGAGGTGTTATGTAATTTCAGTCTACACAGCTGTATTTAAACAGAATATAATTTATAATAAGGCATCATGGACGATTTGGATGCCGTTACAAATATGGGTGAAACTAGAAAACTGTGTGTCTAAGATTAGGAGGGAGAGACATTGAGGGATGAATCATGTGTGTAGGGGACAGGTGTCCATGTAGTCCTCTTCATTAGAGACTCAAACAGTGTATTATACATGTAGGAAGAAAAACAATTTACTGTGTGGGGATTGTGCATCACTCCAAATATGTTCCACAAAAATGTATTAGCATAGAATTTCCATCCAATAGATCAAAGTATGTACAACATGTCCCAAGTTTTTGATAATGGACTACCAGACACATAGCTTCTTGCCCCTCAAGCTTGACAGAATTCAAAACGGCAAATGAAATTAAAGGGTTAAAAAAAAATTTCTTTTTTTAACCCTTTAACTAACATGGAAAGCAGACGACACTTGAAAAAAAAATTCTTGAATAACTAATTTTTTGTCTCAAAAACATAGGTTATGACCCCTCGTTGGAACGAGCTCAACGAACTCGATCCACCGAGGGGTCATAACCTATGTTTTTGAGACAAAAAATGAAAAATTAATTGGCGATTTTTGACAATAGCGGCATTATGGCGCTGGCCGGTTTTGGCCGTTATGTTGGGTAAAGGGTTAAATATAAACATGTTTTGATATTGTGAGAAATATAGTGAAAAGCATATTCTGAATATGAAGATTTTGTTTGAAGGGCTACGATTACTGGGATTTACATGTAAAAATGAATAAAGGGGATAAATGAAGCCAAATGTGTGGCTTCAGAATAGAATATTATTATTATTATATATATAGGATAACATTACATGAGAATATAATTGAAGTAGATGGAAGTAATAAAGAATATTACTACACTGTTGGCAGAACGATGGAAGGAAAAGCAACTCATCCAATGCAATTTTCATTACTGCATTCTTTAAACTTCACTAAATCTGTAAATGTTTTATCGTTCATTATCAAATTGCCTATAAACCTGCTGATCACAGTTTAGACAGATTATCACCCTCAGAAAAAATTGACAAGTTTACTTCATAGTCATTTGGTAACTGTCAGATCAGATGTCAAGAGAATTACAATAACTTTTTTTTAGCAGTACTATTAACCCTTTTGGCGCAGAATAATCTGAGAAACAGAATTCTTAGCACCTAATATTCATCAGGAATTTTACAAAAAGTAGAGGTTGTTAGACTAAAGCGTTATTATTTTAAAAGATGTTCTGATGATCTCATTGACAGTTTTTCAAATGATTTTCTGTATATATTTAAATGGCACCTTTATACTTTCAAGGGACGGTATCGTTGTTCATGGAAATGACATAAATGGTGCATGAAGCATAGGAATATGTATGTTTGTTCAACTCTTTACCTAACGAATTGGCCACATCCCCACATAATATGCAATTTCAGCAGTTGAAAAAATATTATACATATACATTTCAACAAAACCATATCAAGTGACCCCTCGTTGGAACGAGCTCGTTCCAATGAGGGGTCACATGATATGGTTTTGTTGGAGTTTTTTGAAAAATTTGAGAAAAGGATATTTAAAATAATAAATTTCTTATCGTCTGCGTTGGGTAAAGGGTTAAAAGCACTTGGAAATGGACACACACCATTGGCTAAAATTACTACTGCAGTACCTTTCCACAGTCTGCCATCTGTCGACTTTAGTCGCCTGCCACGCCAAAAGAGTTAAACTCTGGTGCCCTTGAAGTTATTTCTGTCAATGGCAAAATGGGAAAGAAACTATCCTGGTTTGTTGGGAGGTTCAGTAATAATTTAACCCAACAGCTCTGTGGAGATTTTTTGCTTTTCCTGCTCTGCTCGTCCACTACAAGTTTTTTCTTCACCTAAAAATTTATGCACACCCCATCAAAAGGGTTGAGGAAATGACCAAATAGTTTCTTTCGGTCATCATCCAGCTTGTTTCACCAGTAATCTTTTTTGTTTTTGGCTTCACTGTTGTTTAGTTAGTTAGTCCATTAGTTAGTAATTTACAGAGTATGGAGTACACATCTCCTTTTATTTACTAAGTACATAAGCTGAGACACTACAAGGTGTTGCACCAATTTTAATACCTTAAGCCTGATTGTCATTGCTCACGTAGCCTTATGGACTTTGAGCTTGTGTTGTGATAATGAGGTGGCTATTTATGTTCTTAATAACCTTTTGGTGTTATAAAATGGATAGGTTGAATAAGTAATCATTCATAGTGAGACAGATGATGGGGTCAGTACTGTTATTTCCTTAAAATTGATGAAGTAAAGTCAAGATGTGCATTTGTACATTTGGTAGATTTTGTTTTGATTCCTTTGTGGACATCTTTCGCCTTCTGTTACTGAAGAGCTTCAAATATAAACTTTTTAGGAAATTGTATGTAGTCACAGTTCTCCTGTACTGGGCGTGTTTACAAATTTACAAGGTATGTGCATATTACTTGTATTGCTGACACTGCTTTTCAGAAAGATCTCCTGTAAAAGCTACTGAAATCACTACAGTGGACCCCACTAACGAAACAGTCACATCTGCCAATGTAAAATACAAATTCAGCAGTTGAAAAAATTATTTTCCAAAATATTCAACAAATTCATACTGTGTGCCCCCCCACACTGGAACATGCTCTGTCAAACAATATATAATAGAATAAATACTAAATTTTGGTAGAATCCACCATTGGGAACCCCAAGAAGTGGAGCAGGGCTAGTTTACTCTATTGTTAAAATGGGACCCGGTAATAAGTGCCTGGGATGAAAGTGGGCTGCATCAGGCTTGAAAATAAACAATTTCTCATTTACAGAATGGGGTTCCTAGAATGTGAATTTGCTGATGCTATCCCATACAGTGGGCAAATTTATCTTCTGGGTACCTCCTTCCATTTAGCCATGATAGCTTGATTCATATTGAAGTTCACAAGGGTAGCATCACCAAATTCACCCTCTGGGGACCTCATTCTGCAGATGACAATCTGCTTATTTCCAGACTTGGGCTGCTTAGGTATAATCGATTTGCTAAATTTGACTTCATACCGATGTTATGATATAGCCATTGATGTGACCTTAACCCTTTACCTGGCATTTTTTGCATAAAAAACATAGCATATAACCCTTGTTGGGATGAGCTCAGCGAGCTTGTTCCAATGAGGATTCATAAACTAAGTTTTTGAGACAAACAATTACAAAATAATAAAAATTGAACAGTGATTTTTGTGAATAATGTTGGCTGTTTTTGGCCATTATGTTGGATAATGTGTTAAACACCAGCAAATACAGGAATAAAGAACAAATTAATAGAATACAGAAAAGAGACCAGTTTCCTGTTAACTGGTAGAGTGCTGAATTATTTTTGGTCATCACATATGTTTGCCTCTACTGTAAGAAGGCAAATCCTAACAGACTGAATAATTGCACTTCAAAGGTGATATGAACAACATACACAAAATATGAAGCCTTTAACCCTTTACCCAACGAATTGACCGCATCCGCCCGCGTAATATGCAAATTCAGCAGTTGAAAAAATATTATTTTTCAAACAATTTCAACAAAGCCATATCATGTGACCCCTTGTTGGAACGAGCTCGTCGAGCTCGTTCCAACAAGGGGTCACATGGTATGGTTTTGTTGAATTTTTTTTAAACATTTGCAAAAATGATATTTAAAATAATGAATTTTGATATCGTCTGCGTTGGGTAAAGGGTTAAGTGCTGGTACTGACACTTCAGAGTAAAGCCCAAATATGGGCTTCCAGCACTCTACCAGTTAATTGAATAACTGAATAATTTTCACTGTCAAAGTGGCTATTCACTTAACAGTTACACTGTGCATGGTCCAAGTACAGGAAGAGAGCCAGCTCTGTTATTGAGTCATAAGAATAAATCAATACTCAGTTACCCTCAGTGCGACCATATATCACTTGTACATAATCAATGAACATTGAAGCAATGGTGCTGATTCAGTATTAACATCGCAGTGAGAAAATATCCGATAATAATATTATAATTATAGACAAGAACACATCTCATGATGTCATAACGTTGTACATGGAGGTCACAGGCATTATGTTGGTGGATTCCTAAACAGTATTCAACGATGTGGATGTTGAATGTGAACCATGCATTATTTGATGGGCATATGCTTCATCAGGAGTGTGTTTCTGTCAATATTAATACTATGATCTTCAGATAAGTTACAAGTGACAGTCATGAAAAAACTTCAGGTGACATTTGGATGTTCATTGTATTCATATATACAAAATGTATCCACTGTATCCACAGAGTTACTATGATGAGGGATAGGTATGTTTGTATTTTCAATTACTGCAGTTGTAAAACTGGCTCTAATTTCAGGTTCTCTCTTAAAGTATTGCAAACCTATTTTTAACCACATACACCCACTTAACCCTTCACCAAATGTAACAGCCAAAACCGTGCAGCGCTATTCGAAAAAATCGCCAATTAATTTCCATTTTTTTGTCTCAAAATCATAGGTTATGAACCCTCTTTGGAACGAGCTCATCGAGATTGTTCCAATGAGGGGTCATAACCTATGTTTTTGAGATAAAAAATTAGTCATTCAACAATTTTGTTTGCAAGTGTCATCTGCTTTTCATGTTAGGTAAAGGGTTAATATACACATTTTTCAAAACATTTTAACAAAAACTTATCATGTGAACCCTCGGGGTGTGATGGCTCAGTAGGTAGAGGTGCAGGCTGCAAGCCTAGAGATTCTTGGTTCGAATCCCACCTGCGGTGACCGCCTTGTGTCGTTGGGCAAGCCACTTCACCCCCATTGCACACATGAGGGAATGGTGGCATTGTCGATGGTGCAACCAATGGTAACCCTGCGTGTGTGGAGTCAGTATGTCGGAGAGTCTGACAGTTTTTCGCCATTGCTCATTGATTTTCTTCGGGTACAGCAGCTTCCTCCACCCATAAAACTGTCCGGCACGAGGTGATCCTGGATCCTGGATGTCAAAAGTGTTGTTAAACTCCAATAAATATATAAATAAAGAAATTATGTTAACCCTCATCAAGCTCATTCCAATGAGGGGACACATGAAATGGTTTTGTTGAAATTTTTTGTTGGGTTGCAGTACTTGCTTGTTGGGTTAAAAGACATTTGCATATTTGATTGCATGAATATGGGCAAGATTGACCATATTCACATGTACAACTTGCATATAGATATACAGTACGTGGAGAGTGGATTGTAACTAAATCACCCGCAGACTGGAGTTATCACCCAACTATAACGTTCATATTTTGTATATATCGACTAAAAACACAAGCAATGTTTCAGCCAATGGACCTCCGGGTTTAACCCAGAGGTCCATTGGCTGAAACTTTGCTTGTGCTTGTTATGCTTTGCAACAAATTTGCAATTATTGCTTGGGTGGAATCTCCACTCTGTGGGTGATTTAGTGATAATCCACGTACTGTAGATATTAGTCTTTACATAATTTACAAATTGAGCAGCTGAAGAAAGTAACAACAAAACAATATTGTGTGGCATCCCCCCCCCCCCCCCTCCCAGCTCATTCCACTGAAGGTTTACATGGTATGGCTTCGTTGAAATATGGGAAAAAAATAATTAATTGTGTGCACTGGGCAGTAAAGAGAAACATTGTTCTCAAACACAGGATTACACCACAAGGAAATGGCATGGTCATCGGGACTGTTTTCTCATCATTCCCAATTGATATTATGATAATGTGAATTTCATTATTCTAAGGCCCCCAAAACACCACTCCAACTCCACATATACTGAATGAAAAGTGTTTTAAATTCTGAAAACTCCACACTTTGATTTAATTCAGAATCCACAGGGTATTTTAACAAGACAAAGATATGTGAACAAATTCTGATGTCCCAAAAATAATTTAGCACCCAATCAGTTTACAATTTTTTTCATCACATCGAGATATTTGTTGGAGAGTTTTTACTTCTTTTGTTGTTACCTGTATTCCCAACTCCAGCTATCTTGAAAACATCTCACTTTTTTGCATTACCTGCTCTTGGTTACTTGTTGATGACAACAGTGACTTTCTGGTCACTGTGACAATGTTGGTTCACAGTTGATGATGTTAAAATCATGTTTTGTTGCTCATCATGTGATGATTTCAGAGAACCAGAAGTAACTTGTTTATTGTCAAAGTGGTTTGGAAATATTTTGTAAAATATTTCAATCAATTGTAGTTCAACAAACAAAATCTTCATATTTGGAATGTGCCATTCACCATAATATTTCTCACAATATCAAAATATGTTTAGGCCTAAAAAAATTAAAAATCTGTTTCTCAGGCCCTTCCACCTGGTCCTTTTGGCTGCTGCATGCTCTCTTTTTATAACCAATGTAAACTTTAACAAAATAAAAATTAAATGGTTTATGTCTGATATTTTACCCAAGTTAAAAAAAATTGATAAATCTGTCTCTTGAGTGCAAGAAGGCTTCGCAATGCTTCAGCATTGCAAAGCCTTCTTGCTGTCAAGGGACGAAATACACCACCACCCATGCTATTCCATAGATTATGAGTCCTAAAACATAAACCAAGAACATGAACTTTTTAATAGCAAAGAAATAATTACACAAAATAAAAAATAAAATAAAAAATCCTCGCCCGCATGCAATTTTACAAATAATGGCCCGAGAAACAAGATCTACTTTGTGTGGCCTTACACATGTATTTATTTATTTCAACTGTTCAGTTTGCTGTGTTTTGAATTCTGTCAAGCTTGTTTCAATGAGGGGCCATAAGCTATGTGTTTGGTGGTCCATGATAAAAAACTTGTTTTTTTTTTTTTTTGTGCACACTTTGATCTATTGGATGGAAATTCTATGCCAACACATTTTTGTGGTACATATTTGGGGTGATGCACAATCTCCAGACAGTAATTTGTTTTTTTTTCTATAATACACTGCTTGGGTCTCTTATGAAGAGGACTACATGACATAACTACATGAATATGATACGATATGAACCTAAAAAACTAAGACATCGGCCAGTATAAGTTAGTTTTTTAGGTTCATATCACATCATATTTACTACCACAAAAGTCCATAACTGTTTTAGTATATATACCATCCTCGTATACCATCCCCAAAACAACTTTGTCAATTAAAAGTTAATTATATCAACCAGAAATACTCATTGAGCTCGTTCCAATGAGCGGTCACATGATATGGTTTTGTTGAAATTTTTTTTAAAATTTAAAAGGATATTTAAAATAATAAATTTTGATATCGTCTGTGTTGGGTAAAGGGTTAACAATAAAATAGTTATCTCTTAGAATAACATAAAAATTAACAATGTTACAGAGATTATGTCGATTGAAATAGAACTAGAGAGAGGATTTCCAAAAGCTATATTGAGAAAGTTGATATTCACTGGTATTTTTAAGTACCAGTCATGCGTAAAAGATGCAGCCACTAGAAATGTGGTTATTTATAAAGTATTTAATAAACATATATATACCACTGTTTCATATATCTAAACTTAAAATGTATTTACTTTACTTTCAGGTATGTGTGGATGACGAATGCCTTGATGAGATGGGTAATACCCATTCAGAGACATTATCAGCATACTATAATCCAGCATATGGTGTAGCATTTGGGCCCAATCACAATAACAATTCAAAACATAATAGCAGCAGTTGTGGTGTTCAGCACAGAAAAACAGCCAGCAAAAGCCACAAAAAGACTAAATCAGATTCACAGAAAATTGCAAATAATGTACATTGTCGAAAAAATTCTGATTTAAGCCTAAAGAAAAGCAACCGTGATTCAGCATTCTTGGATTGTGATACTATATATGATGACTCTCATATTGAGAATTCTCGACCATCTTCTTTGAAAGGTAACTTCAGTCCTACATCATTGTATGAAAAAAATTTGAAACATCATATAGACAGAGAATCATCAAATAAGTATATCGAAGATTTGAAACAATTGTACAATATATCACCTCAGCATTCAAACTGTGCTAATGTATCAGGAAATACCTCAACTGGTGTAGAACAAGAAGGTGCCAGTTCAGTACACAATTCAACATTAAATAGTGCTCTGTATGACTCACTATACTCGGGTATATCTGATTCCAATAGGAGCGGTTCATGCAGTATTGCCTATGATAGTAGTGGCGATTGGAGTTGGGATGAAGAAGAACGAGATACTATGTCTCCATTGCCACAGTTTCCATCTCCCGCAAGTGAAAGAACATTCAGACAGTCTTTATTACAGAGATTACGTGACTGGAAAACTAATTCATCAGACTCAAGTCGTTCTTCTTCAGTTACTCCAGACAGGGGCCAAACACCAGACACCAAGTCTAAAAAATCTTCAGACTTAGATGATGCCTCTGTTGACCTTTTGACCCCAGAGAGTGATATATTTGAAAGTAATATTGATGAACCTATTATTTCAAAGAATTATGGAAATCTTACAGATGAAATTAATGATTTACAACAAGAATTTGATGAAATAACAAGTAAAATAGCTGAGTTGAAACACAGAGCACTGCATGAAGAATCTGGTGATGAATCTTCCCAAACAACAAACAGTAGTCCAATGTGTAAGCGTATTTATTACTTAGTTCATAAGACAGGTAGACAATTAAACCACTCAACAAATCTGTCTCATACAGACTCAGAGGAAAGTTACACAGATGAGAATGAAATGACATGGGACAATGGTGATATAGAAAATGATGAAGATGCTCATTCTCACACGAGTCACGACGGTGATAAAACTGTGCTATCAGGACTGGACGATAGTGTCACAGATCTCTTCAGTCCTGGAACAATGGTTTCATCAAACACAAGTGGGTTTGAATCTGTTATGTCTCCTGACTCTGATATCGATGTTTGCCACGATTCGTATGGTGCTGTTAGTAAAAACTCTACTCCCAAATCAACTCCTGACTCGCATGTATCATGCCCAAGTTACATGTATCTTGGTAGTGCTGATGATAGTGCTGAATTATTGGACAGTTGTTTTACTCAAGAAGTTGAAGTGAAAAGTAAGTTAGAATATATTTTAGACGCAAGCTTTTGTGAAGGTGTTCACCCTTATAGCTTAACCACAGTGGATTTTTTGTTCTGGGATTAACTTATTGTTGAAATAGCTCTTTTACAGTTAAAACTAGAAGTCCTGTCATGAAATGCGCACAAATAGCACGTCGATCTGCACGTTAATCTATGCGTTATGACCAAAGTAAGGCAAATTCTGTACACATGGCCTGTGCACAGGCAATGTTTCTGCCAAGGGACCTCCGGGTTACCCGGAGGTCCATTTGCAGAAACATTGCCTGTGTTTGCTGTGAGTAACCAGGAGAACCTGCCGTGCTTTGGATGCCATTCGATATGGCAATTGCGTGCAATTCCTACGCGCAATTAAGCCTAGATAAGCGCACTGTTCGTGACAGGACTTCTAGTTTTAACTGTATCTGGTAGAGTGCTAAATTATTTTTCTGAGGTAAAGATATCATGACATCAACAAGGGATCCTTGGTTTAGCAATTTTTTATTCATAAATAATTGTTTTGGCACTGTCCAATAAATTGTAACAAAACATTTATATTAACATTATTCTAAACCCGGAGGTCCATTGTTTGCTTTTTTGTTCACATTACTGTTCAATCTCACCTGTTGTAAGAGGTATGCAAGTGAACTGCTACCCAGATACTTTTTTTGTATTTTGATAATTTTCATTTGTTTTCCATGATTGAAAAGTTGTGATTTGGCATGATTTTTTTTATAAAACCTCTAGCCACTGGTGGAAAGGTGTTGTTATCTGATCATCGTTCCATTTTGACCAGCGGAGAAAGAGAACAGGGTGTTTTTATACTTTGTCATCTGATGGATGAACTGTACCACAACTTGCTAATCAACCTAAAACTTAAACCTTTTTCCCAATGCACACACTTTCAAATTTATCACACTTTCTTGGAGAATCAAGGGAAATCCTTTACAAACATTCAAGTAATTGCTTGGCTCATTTTGGGTAAAACGTATATATATTTGAAATTTGTTGCGTAAAGTAATTACTGCACATAACACTGACCCTGGGGAAGGACTTTCCGAGGGTCACTGTTAGATACAGGCATGATTGGTTTTGAATACATGTAACAGAATTATTGTGTGTGTGCAAACACCAGAGGTGATTAAAATTGTTCAAGAGAAAAGTCCTTTAAAAAGTTCTCCCAGGAAAAGTCCTGTATGTTTTCTTTGAAAGCCCTTGTCGTAAAGTAGTTGGTAAGCCAGTAAATAGAGCACCTGCCTTCAACCAGTAGCAACCCTCTTGTTTCCTGTGAGAATCCCTGGAAGGAAGACAGGGCTTGTTTACTGTGGTAAACGATCTCCATTGTACTGGTAAAATAAGACCCGGTTATTAATGCCTGGGGTAGAAGTCCTCTAAAATAGATAACATAGGTATTAATGATTGGCTGGACTTTTTATAACCATTTTTAGTTCACGATGTAAGATCCCAATTGAAATTGAATCTCTACAAATACAAATATTGTGCAGAAATGTGACCTTAAACACTAACAAATAATGAACCCTGCTTGTACAGAGTTAGTATGTTGGGGAGCAACAGTTGCTCTCTGTATCTTGATAGTTCTTTCTGCATACTCTGGCTTCCTCAAACCCATAAAACTGTCTGCTCATGAGGTGACCTTGGCAGGCCTGAAAATAAGCAGTCTGACATTTGCAGTATGAGGTCCTCAGAGGGTGAATTTGATGATGCTATCCCATACAGTGGGCCAATGTATCCTCTGGGTACCTCTTTCTGTTTAGTTTTGAGACCCTGATTCAGGTTGAGGTTCACAGAGGGTAAATTTAGTGATGCTACCCTGCTAGGCAGGGTAGCATCACTAAATTCACCCTCTGGAGACCTCATTTTGCAGATGACAACTCATTTTGCAGATGACAGTCTGCTTATTTTCTGGCTTGGACCTTGGCTGTCGAACTGCAATGAATGAATAAATGAGTTGGTAAGCCCAACATCTGTTTCAATTTATCTATCCTGTCTTTCATCCTCATCTGCCCCAGCTTACCCGTGATCCTCATCCACTCAAGCTTACCCCAATATCAGGAGGGTGCAAAATAGTGCAGACAATTTTCATGCTTATTCCACAACTTCAGTATGTGCTGTGATTCAATGGTTATTTTTGTTGCTGTTATTTAATTAAATAAAATGGTGCTTTTTTTAATAGTGCTACTTGGTGTACAACCAAAGATTGTTTTTTAACCCTCTCTGGATGATGTTAAAAAAAACTAAATTTCAACCTTTTTTTTCCCAATAATGCAACTGGGAAGTCACTCTTGTGTCCCTAATAAACATATGTGTATGTTTATTAATTTTGTAGAATTCCGTAATATTTGTACATGATATTGTAATAATAGATGTAAATTAGTCGTAATTAGATGTAAAATTAATTAGATGTAAAATACTAATTGAAATTGAATCTTTTGCAAATAAAATTATTTATTTTTATGTAAAAAAACTTTTTTTTCTTCAAAATTTGACAAGAAAATTTGTCCAGCATCAATAAAAACAGTTTTAAGGGCATTTAGTGTAGGCTTTCCAAGGGAACCCCGTGGACCAGTGCTTTTTATGCCCCCATTATGGGAATCGAGTTGATGACTATCCATCCATCCATGCTGCCATAATCTGTACTTCTGTGCAAACATCGGTTGTCAGATGTCCTTTGATATGGTGTTTGACAAACATGGCACTTTGCAGGTTGTATCCACACTTGGGGGTAGGAGGGGGTTTTGCATTGTTTTTTTCTGTCCATATTTACCAGAGGTATAGCCCTTTTTACAGTTAGAAAACTTCATGTCTGAACATTTTGCATTATAACATAAGTATCATTTGTCGAATTTTGATGTCCTGTGGTATGTTGAGAGACCAGCATGTGGGAAGGGATATCCAGATTTTGTGACCAATTTGGGTTTACCTTGTGTCAGACAGTTTTACGTGTGGAGGAAGCCAGAGTACCTGGAGAGAACCACTGAGCAGTGGTGAACAACTGTCTGTGTCTGACTCCCCAGCGTACTAACTCTGCACAAGCAGAGTTAGCATTGGTTGTGCAGTATGCCTTAATACACAGCAACACCGTCATCATGTGGGCAATCGGGATTAAGTGTCTTGCCTTTCCTAGGACACAATGCAGTTGCCCCCTGGTGGGGATCAAATGTGGACTTTTCATTTTGAAGTTGGATGCCGTAATCGCTGAGTCACTGCATTCCTATGACCCAAATAAAAGTGATGTAATGCAAACTGAATGAAAAGAAACATGATGGCCCACACTCAATAAATGTGATGATCTGCATCTATAGTTTTCAATGTATTTAGTCTGGTTAATCCAACTGTGTAGAAAGATGGGTTATTTGAGAAAATCAACACACATTTGAATCCTTTACCTAGCGATCAGCCACACTTTCTTATGTCATTTACAAATTGAGCAGTTGAAAAAATTTTTTTTAGAAAATTTCAACAAAATCATATTTTGTGACCCTCATAGGAACATTGGAACAAAATCATAATCTCTGATCCTTCATTGGAATGAACTCATTCAATGAGGGGTGACGGGATATAGCTGTGTTGAAGGGGCCGGGGTGGCGTTGTGGTAACTGGTTCTCGTCAGATCACCGAAGTTAACCCTGGTTGTCCACATGGGGGCACGATGACTCCATGTACTAAGGTGTACTGCACGTCGATGGTGTGCATGTCTTCAACCAATCTAACCCTGCCTGTGCTGCAGTGTGGAGTTACGATATTGGGGAGCTGGCAACTGCTTGTCGTTTCTCAGTGGTTCTCTCCGGGTACTCCGCCTTCCTCCACCCGTAAAACTGTCACGGTCATGATTGGCCATTGTGCATAAGTATGTGACCTTAAACACCAATAAATAAATAATAAGTTGTGCTGAAATTTGTTGTCCACATATACTTTGAAAGGTCAGTGTAACAATAACACATCTGTTAACTTATTGTTTTTTCTGTCTGCTGCAGATTTATTGATTTCCAAGGATGTACTGTGTTGACTCATTTTGCATAACATTTCTCTGTACTAAATGCTGTTCATAGGCGTACAGATCAGGGGGTGGGGGCAACTGCACTCCCAAATACGGGCACAACAGTGGGAAAATTTTGGCAAAGCAAGAAGAATAAATTGGACAGCGAAAGCAAAAATATTAACAAAATGAGGGTCATTCGGATGTACACATAAAATTCATTTGCGTTCTGGAAAAGAATCAAATGCAAATTGGTATTGTTGATAGTTGAGAAAATATACAGAAAACTGATAGTTCTGGCTGCACTGCTATTGTTGGAAAAGATTGCAAGCCGAACGTAAAATTTCTCACCTTTATTTGATGGCATGACATGGATGTCGTTATCGTTAGTTGTGACTTGCAATACTATCATGAGTTCTAATCCGCAGCTTGGCTCAGAACTCAAGATAGTATCTCAAGACACAGCTGGTAGTAATGACAACCACGTCATGCCATCAAAGAAAATTTCACTTTCCTCTGAAAGAATTCTCGCCAAGTGGTTTATCATGCACATGCACAGGTCTCCAGATGATGCCTTTGGCATCTCATTGCCAATTTTTCAGGGCAATTCTGTATTGACCCCCCCCCCCCCCCCCCTCCCAAAATTCTGCCTCCTGTCGCCTATGATGCTGTATAATTGAAATGGCTGTTTAACTCGTTACCTAACAAAAAAATAGTTGCATCTGTCTTAATATGCAAATTCAGTAGATTCATGTGAGTCACAGTGACTCCTAATTGGAATGAGCCCATCTCTTAAAAAATAGCAAATCTCCCATATTCTGACTGTTGTGAGAAGAAAATAACTTTAAAAACTTTTCAAAATGTTTTCAATATAACATCTGGAAGACACAATTTATTAATTGTTGTCAAATTCACTGGAAATGTGGTATTGGAATTTTAAGCATAAGTAATTTGGCATTTTTTAAAACTACAGTGGAGCATACTTAATTGGATATCTCTTAACTGAATAACCCTGTTAATTGAAGATAATTTCCCAACACAAAACCATTTACCATACCTCCAGTACAAATTTGACCTGTTAATTGAATATAGGTTATAGAGTATTCAGTAAACTCCTGTTATTGAATAAAAAATCTTGTAACCTGCTGAGAAAAGGATTAAACCATGGACCTCTCTGATTGAAGTAACCACTGAGCCACCCCACTGCCAATTGCAATATCCCCAAATTCAGCAAATCTGAAGGCTTCATTTTTAGCTTAACTTGACAAAGTCAAGATAAGCTATTGCCATCACGTGTGCGGAAGTCTGTTAGTTTGTGAGTCTGTTCACATTTTCCTTTAGCACGGGCTACACCCCGCAGTTCTTGTCTGATCATCACAAAATTTCATATGCAGGTTTGGGGTCATGTCTAGATGAGAACGTCCCCTTTTGGTCACGATCGGTCAACCGGTATGGCTGCCCGAGCCCAAAACCCGAAAACCATTAGCACAGCTACAGGTCGTATTTATGAAGTGATTTCATTGTAACTTTGTAGGATGCCTCTGTATAATACCTAGATGAGAACGTCCCCTTTTGGGTATGATCTGTCAACTGTGATGGCTGCCCAAGCCCGAAACCCAAAAACTTTTAGCACAGTCTGCAGGTCATGTTTAATATGGAGGGATTTCATTGTAACTTGGTAGGATGGCTCCTTATGATGTCTAGATGAGAATTTCCCCATTTGGGCGTAATCTGCCAACCGTGACGACTGCCCGAGCCCAAAATCCAAAAACCTTTAGCACAGTCTACAGGTCATATTTATTGAGGAATTTCATTGTAACTTGGTGGGTTGACTTCATATAATGTCTAGATGAGAAAGTCCCCTTTTGGACCTGATTGGGCAACTGTGACGGCTACAGGGGCCCGAAGCCCGAAAACCTTGAGCACAGTCTACAGGTCATATTTTTGAAGGGATTTCAATGTAACTTGATAGGATGACTCGTTATGGAATAATGTCACTGTAACTTGGTAACTTTTGTTGATATACGTTAACTGTGAGGGCCACATACATTAACTGTCAGGTCATATTAACCCATCCCTCAGCTCTTTAGTACAGTGTACACCTCATATTATTTTTATCAAAAACATAGCATACAGGGAACAGAAATGACCATTTTCCCAATTATCACAATTCTTGTCTTATTTCATAATCCTTTCATAAACATTGAACATTATCCTTTTCATCAAACACAACACACAAGTTAAGCTACAGTGTCACTGACACTTTCATTCCTGACATAGCTCTTAACTCTTTCAACATGAGAAGGCTGCACATTGAATATATTAATTGCTCCACCCCCCAAATAATGGATATGGACTCTTCCAATTTCTGCAATATTAACTGGCATGGAAGATACCACCAGTGTTGAAAGGGTTAAAGGGGAATTATCTGTTGAAAAAAGCATTTTTTACAGACCAAATATCTCAAGTTATTGGTAATCAGGTGTTTGAAACTGGGTCACTACAATGAAAACAGCAGATCGGAATGAATTTTGTACACTTTAAAAGTGTGCAAACATCTTTTTTTGCTTTTAATAATGAATGTTATGATCTTTTTAATAATTTAATAATTTTGGAACAGGGTAATTGCCAAGACTCTAAATCTTTTGAAACCGATTGCATATCAACCCTCAAATCAATTCAAAACTGCCAAATGTTTCATTGATATTTTCCAGGATTTTCGGCCCAATGAGAACTTTTTCCTGGACGCCGTGAACATTGTTGAATTCCCTGGATTTTCCCAGGCATCCTGAGAGGGTTACCATGTCTGGCACTCATGGAACTCTGTCAAATATGATGTAATAGAATACTTGTTTATCTCCAGAATAAAAGAAAATGACAATTTTTTCTTTACTGAATGCTGCTGTTAACTGAATAATTTTGACAGATTGACCCGTTACTTGCTGATAGTGATTATTCCTGCCCTGGACAGCAAACCTCTTGCCATTAAAATAAGTAAAATTTGGGCATTTTTAACTAGTAGAGTGCTGGAAGCCTATAGTTGGGCTTTACTCTAAAGCTCAGGTACCACAACTCAGAGGCTTCATATTCAGTGGTTATTTTTTAAATGAAATTATTTAGTCTGTATGGATTTGCCCTATTATAATTCATCCCAAAAATTATTTCTAGGCAAAGACTTTTGAACAAATTTAAGTGACCAAAAATAATTTGGCTCTCGACCAGTTAATTAAATTGTTAATTTAACTGTAAATTCAATGAAGGCTTTAACCAATGAATTCTTGAGTTGAATTTCCAAAATATTTTCATCAAATATAGTAATGGCTGCTTTGCATGACTAGATTCGATGAAAATATTTTTAAAATTCCCAGTGAGAACCCTGAAAAGTAAGGCAGTGCTTGTTTACTGTGAAAAACGAGCTCTGTTTTACCGGTAAAATCTATGTCTGCACGATATTCAAAACTGATTACCGGTATCGGTATTCAAAAACATACCGCAATATACCGGTATATCGAAAATTGCTCAGATATATGAACATAGGTACCACAATCGAGACTTGAGGCATCACAGTCTGAACGAATCAGCATGCCTTGATGATGCGGTTCAAAAAACATTTACCCAATGCAGATGATATCAAAGTTTATTATTTTAAAAATCAGTTTATCAGATTTCCCCCAAAACTAATACAAAACAATATCATGTGACCCCCTCATTGGAACGAGTTCAGCTCGTTCCAATGAGAGGTCACATGATATAGCTTTGTTGAAATTTTTAAAAATTATTTTTTCAACTGGGGAATTTGTATATTACGTGGGCGCATGCAGACGATTCTTTGGGTAAAGGGACAATATTATTCATTCGGGACTTCAGTTAAAAAACATCTTGAAAATTAAATTGTGTGTAAATAAATAATGACGATAAACCGATATTTTTGTAATTACACCGGTATTCAATTGATATTGGTTTCAATACATGTACTGGTATATATCTGTTTATAGATATACCATGCAGCCCTAGTAAAATTGGACCTGGTCACCAATGCCTGTGGTGGAAGTCCTCCAAAATGGGCAGCATCGGTATAAATGATTGGCTAGACTTTACTTTGTATTCATGTTGTGGCCATGATAAGCTTTTGTGCAGAAATATGTGACCTTCAACACCAATAAATAAATAAATTTAAAAATACTCAATTAGGTCAAGAGTTAGGTGGCTATTCAGTTATCAGTTACCACTGACCAGCCTTGCAAGGGATAGCAGACAAAATCTTTTATTTCTTTATTATACATTGTAGTAATATGATAGGTTATTGAAAAGCTGTAATAATGTCTGTTTTGGGACAGGTATTGGTCATTGTCATTTCTTCAAATAATCTTATGTCCTTTTTATTGTATGGGTTATTTTTCATGCTTTTTATTTGTTTGCTGGCATGTGATTGGTTTGTGTGCCTTCATTAAACAGGTTGACATTATTCTATTTGATTAAATGCCTTCAGCAAACTCATAATGGAAATTCCTGTGGATCAAGTTATGGTTCTCTTCCACAATTTAAAAAGGTCACAGCAGGCTCTTTGGTTGGATTACACAATACCTTTTGGTTCACAAGTTCAGCATGGCCTTATGTATTGATCAACCAAATATAAAATAAACCTGAAACAGGGGCTTTTCAATAGGTCTTTATTCAGTGTATTCTTACTTTGCCAGTAGGCTGGAGTAAAAACTTTTCAAATCTCTGCTATAGTCTGTATTTGTATTATTGTCAGATGTTCACCATCGTTTGTCCTCCATTGGTCAGCAGTGTTATCACAAAGATCTGTCACTTGGGCTGGAATTTGAAACTGAACGTTGCAAAATGCACTGAAGCAAATGACCAATTCAATCTTGCACCGTCAGTCAAGAATGAATAGGTTAAATTGCCAATTTCGTTGAGGGGAAAGTCGAACGTTTTCCATTCAACCAGATATCGTCCTTTGTGAGCATTAAGGTGCCATCTGCAATGCCATGGCATTGCAGATCGTGCCTTGTTGCACACCCGAGACAGTTTAATTAATTGTATAAATTAAAAGATATATAAGTTAGTATTTCATGTATGTAAGTGCCTGTATTAGTATTAGTGACGGATATTCCCAGTCATTGCTCCTTTAGCAGTGTTTACTTCGAATCGGCGATAAATGGTAATGAGCTGACAATCACAAATGTGATAATTTACTAAGCAGTCATCAGCTTCCAAGCACAAATCAGAACAATTGTTATAAAGATATGTTTATATGAGGGCGAAAATTTAATTTTCTGCAGTGCAAACTCTTGCTCCATCTGTCAAAATTTACTGCGTTGGTTAAATTTACAATTGCATTATGGAAAAAAGTTTATTTTTAGCTCAACTAATGGCTGCCAGTCACCATTTTGTACCGAAATTAGGTCCAATCAGTTTTTTGTCACAAGTTTCTATACAGCTCGTATTTATGAACTGATCTCCACGAAACTTCTTGGGTACCTTTGTTTTCACCTTGGGACAGGAGTGAGTGTGTTTTGGGGTGCCTTTGTTTTCACTGTGCTATGAGAACAAATATTTTGGGGTTCAGTCAGACCCACTCTGGGACTCAGATTTCTTTTCTAGTTTAGCATCTGACCTTCACCCACCTTTACAATACTTTACCTATACATTTGTTACAGGCTACGGTCAGTATTTATGTACAGACCGTTACAATACTTTATATGTACCTTTGTTATCAGGTCATTACCTAGATGTTTGTCATTGCTGTGTCACATACTATACATGTACATGTCTTGACAAGTTGAGCTACAGTGTCATTGACACTTTCATTTAAAAATTGAACAGTATGTCATCCCTTCAGTACAACAAGGCACTATCTGCAATGCCTCAGCATTGCAGATGCTGCCTTGTTGCACTGAAGGACGATATTTATAAATATATATATTGATTAGTATTTCAGGTATATAAGCGTCAAAAATGTACATAAGAATGTAATCCCCAGTCTAAGATAAATACCTATCTACACAAATACCCCATTTAAATTGTCTCAGATGATAATAATCACACAAATTTTCAAATCTGTATTAATTAATCTGTATTTTTAATAAATCAACCTAAGTATCAAGAAATATAGTACAGACTATATTTCAGATTTCTGTTGTGTAAGTTATTACAGTGGAGCCCACTTAATTGTATATTTCTTAATTGAATAACCCTGTTAATTGAATATATTTTCCAAACACCAAACCATTTACCATACTTTCAGTACAAATTTGACTTCTTAATTGAATATGGGTTATAGAGTAAACTCCTGTTAACTGAATAAAAAAAATTCTGTAATGTGTCAAGAAATTATCCTGCCACTGACCAAATACCAATTTTAGAGACCTACAGTATGTGGAGAGTGGATTGTCACTAAATCACCTATGGAGTGGAGTTATCACCCAAACTATAACTTTCAAATTTTGTATATATCGACTAAAAACACAAGCAATGTTTCAGCCAATGGACCTCTGGGTTTAACCTGGAGGTCCATTGGCTGAAACTTTGCTTGTGCTTGTTATGCTTTGCAACAAGTTTGCAATTACTGCTTGGGTGGAATCTCTACTCTGCGGGTGATTTAGTGATAATACACTCTCCACGTACTGTGTATTTCACATAAGTGCACCTAATATTATATACAAGCATTTACTCTATTATATCTTGTTTGACAGAGCTCCTTGAGCTCTGTCAAACAAGATGCAATAGAATAAATACTCAATTTATCTCCAAAATACAGGAAAGTGACACAATCCCTGTTAATTGAATACTCCTGTTAATTGAATAATTCTCACTGACAGAGTGGCTATTCAATTAACAGGGTTCTACTGTAACAACTTTTTATGAGAACAATACCCACTGACAAAGTGAGAACACCCCATTTATTCCAAGTAGCATGATTTTGGTGTGTTGTGTAGTATAAAAAAGTTATAGCTAAACATTTATGATTTTGCTCCCATGTGGGAACCCTGGGAAGTGTATGTAGTAATGCCTGCTGGAACACGGTGGCTCAGTGGTAGACTGTTAGACTTCTATGCTTGAGGTCCCAAGTTCAATCCCCATCCAGGGCCAACCCACGTTGCGTCTTTGGGCAAGGCACTTTATCCCGGTTGCCTACATGGGAGCACGATGATGTCATGTACTGAGGCGTACTGCACGTTGATGGTGCACATGTCTTAAATTGCTGAAACCTTGCTTGAGCAGACCTTGAACAGAGATTGTTGAGGAGGTGATAGTTGCTCGTCGATGCTCGGTGGTTCTCTCTGGATACTCCGGCTTCCTCCACCCATAAAACTGTCATGGCCACGATTAGCTATTGTGCATAAGTATGTAATTAAAATAAATAAATAAATAAATTAGCCATTGTGCATAAGTATGTAATTAAAATAAATAAATAAATAAATAAATGAAATAAATAAATATAGTAATGCCTGCTTATAGTTGTGTACTTTACTGGCTTAATAAGACCCAATAAGGTGGCCAACACCTGTGAGGAAGGATCAATTTGGAAGCATAAACAATTGGCTAAATTTGACTTCATGCCACATATGCCAAAAGTAACCTTAAACACCAATAAATAAATAAATAAATAAATAAATAAAATTTAATAAATAAATAAATACATAAATAAATAAAATTTAATAAATAAATAAATAAATAAATAAATAAATAAATAAAGTTCAGAAAATTCAACCCCCTGGATGTTTTTATTGCCTTACGGTGTGTTCCAATTATACTACAAAATCGGGAGACTCAAAACTTTTTATTTTATATCTTTTAATCAGTGTATGTAACTAAAATCTGAAAAGCATAACTAAAGACAGTCCACATTCTGTGGTTTTGCAATTGTTTCTAGGTAAGTCTTGGCTAGAAATGACTGTCAAGGCACTAAGAATGTTATTTGCAAGTTTCCACAGAGATAGCATGTTGGGGCACCTGTTCTGTTGCTGTGAAGTGATCAGAATTTGGCCCTTGACTGTTAAACTAAATGAGTTAGGCCTCAGAAGTTCAAAAATATGTTTCTCAGTCCTTCCCACATGATCCTTTTGGCTGCCACATGGTCTCTTTTTATAACCAATGCAAACTTAAAAAAATAAAATTTAAATGGTTTATGTCTGATATTTTACTCAAGTTAATGAAATTGATAAATTTGTGCCTCGAGTGCAAAAGGCTTTGCAATGCTTTAGCAGAAGGGACTTTTTCTAGTCCAGTGGAGTCAGCTTAATTGGATATTTTGTAATTGAATAATCCAGTTAAATAAGGAATGATCATTTGTTTCTGTCTATTTCTGGAGTTATGAACCCCAAAAAACAGAGGCTAAACTGTGTAAATGGGTGTAGCCCATTTACGGTATGTTTGACCTTTGTTTTTTGGGATTCATAAGTCATAACTCAAGAAACAGACAGAAACAAATGGTTATTATTTATAAGTAAACTTCAGAGCCAATAAATTTAAACACTCTCTTCTTTGTGGAGTTAAAATAAAAACCAGGTCGCATCATGCTTTCCAGTGATAACTGAATGAAAAAGGCATAGTTTTCTAAAATTCTGTTTGAAATAATGATTTATTTCACTGAAACATGTTCATGTGTCATTAAAAATTTTATTGACCAATGAATTGCATAAGTTAAAAGGAACATCATAGTCCACACCCCCACAAAAATTTAATCTCCATTTCCACCTGACGGTGTGCTGTCATTCAAAAAATAACACTGAGTTCAGTTTAATTCTGATTTTAACCATTTCCTGAGAAATTGAAAACACAGTTTGTAAATGTGGAATTCGACATAAATCCAGATGACATGAAGTTGGTTGAACTTTGTCTCAGAGTTCATTCAGGCTGTTCAGACATTGGAAAGTTTTGGTTGCGTGAGTTTCGTTTGTGCCAATTGTGCATGCCATCGACATCAGTGATGTAGCATTTTGTTCATGTTGTGCGCGAGGCTGAATTGTTACAGAAGACAGTCAGTGTTTGACTGATGTTTTGTTTCTGTAAAGTGGAACATTCCCTATTGTAACTGCATACACAACCTTCATTTCTATGCCCTGTCATGTACATAATGTGTCTTGAGTTCAAATCCTGCATCATTCATTGCCTGGATACCAGTTGCACCTAAACAGTGTGCTGTGTACCGGGTATGTTTTGCTGCATTTTGCATTTCATGATAGGTCAGATATAAATTTTGAGAACTGATATTCTTTTACACTCTTGTCAGTAAATCACATGCATTCAGTTGACAGTGAAAGGAGAGCATTCTCAATGGTTGAAGAGAGATTTTGCATTTGGGTCAGTGTTTCAATTAACAATCGAAGTGATTTAACAGGACAAAAGTTGTCATTTCTCATGTACATCCTTTTATCAGACGGTGCTTCCTCATTGACCAGACCATCCTGGTGATTTCTTTTCTGGGTTTTGTGTGCAATGAAGACATATTCAGAGTTATTTTCATCTTTGCAAAACCGGAATGAATTCAGTGTAAGTTGCTTATGGAATTCAAGACCTTGACTGACAATATGGATTGCTAACTCGTACCACACCCTGTATCTTAGATAAATGGATTTACTATGGAGTGCAGGTAGGTGGCAATTTTACTTGAATCAGTTCTATCAATTATATCTTTGAGAGGTTGGGTGTGACAATCCATGTTTCAGGTGAAATTTTAGTTTTGCGTCCCACACATTGTTAGCGTCTCTGAACGTTTTATTCTTCACAATATCAATGTCCAACCCCAAATCATGTAAATGTCTTTATCGCAGATCTAATATTCTTGAGGGTGTTTTTGTGATATTCTGGATTTGAATCTTGTTTTTGGCTCACCAACGATAGTTGTGTGAGCCTATGGCATAGCCCTCATGTCGGCGTCTGTGTTGGCAGTCGGCATCTGTGTCAGCGTCTGTGTCGGCGTCCGGATTCATTCATTTTGAACTTTTGTGTGCAGGTTTTGATTTTTTTTTTTTATGTCAGCATGCTTTTCAGGGATAGTAATATTTTATTCAACCCTTTCCATGCTTAGTTATTTGAATTTTGGACTTTTGTGTACAGGTTTTTGCCTTTTCTGTGCAGGTTTTTGACTTTTGTGTACAGGTTTTGAAATTTTGTCTTCGAATGGAGTTTTACCTTACAGGCATATTGCCATGGTGGTTACCTTAACATTTCAGGGTATTTTTCTCAATTTTAACCCTTTGAAACAAATGTGATACTTTTTTGACTTTTATGTGCAGGTTTTGAGGTTTGTCTTTCTTTTCTTCCAAGTGGATATTTTTCAAGTAGAGTTTCACCTTACTGGCATATTACGATGGTGGTTACTGTGACATTAACCGGGTATTTTTCTCAATTTTAACCCCTTGAAACAAATGTGATACTTTTTTTTTTTACTTTTATGTTGAAAAAACTACTTATAGGCATCCAGCAATAATGCAGAAGTACTGTTGAGTCATCTGCAGCTGTGTACATGTATATATGCTAATTATTAATGTAAACTTAATCTGAGGACCGGTGGGTTAAAATAATTTTCTTTATATTGTCCTATAATTCATTTCAATAACTTTAATTGATGTTCTTTGATACATTATGATATAGTGTTCTAGTTTCTTGAATTTAGTTATGTGAAAATTCGGGCATCATTTTTGGAATGGTCCTGTGAAAATTGATTTCACAATGGATAAATTGATCTGATGTTCATTAAGTTTTAAAATTTTAGTTACAAATTATAGGTGAATTATTTGGTTACATATTTTATTTTTTTCTTCCACAGATCAATCATGTCATCCTCAGCCTAATATTGGACAAAAATGTGATATTATTTCCTATGCACAGAAAGAATGGAAAGGTGATTCCGATACAGCTCAAGTGATAAAACAGGTAATACAAATGATGAGTGGAAATTTGTTACTAACTCCCAAAAATTCAAAATTTATATAATTGGTCCCCTACAAAAGATTTGATGATGTTATTGTTTGAAAGGTAAACAGCTCAAGTGAGAATAAATTGTTGCATGACTTTAGAAAAACTGTTACTTCTCCAACAAATTTCAAAGAATTTCATTGGCCCTAAAATGTCATTTGCAAAATTGAGTTCCAACCACACACAGTTAATTGAAATCTTTATGTGGTGAACATTTAACCCTTTATCAACGAATCGCCCGCATCCGCCCGCGTAATATGCAGATTCAGCAGCTGAAAAAAAAATTATTTTTCGAAAAATTTCAACAAAACCATATCATGTGACCCCTCTTTGGAACGAGCTCGTCGAGCTCGTTCCAATGAGGGGTCACATGATATGTTTTTGTTGAAATTTTTTGAAAAAAAATAAAAAATGATATTTAAATTAATAAATTTTGATATTGCCTGCATTGGGTAAAGGGTTAAGAGTGATCTCTCCTTTGATAAATTGACCATATTGAAATGAACAAACGAAAATCTCTTCCACATACTTGTTTTCAGGTTAAAGAAAAAACAAATCATTTTAGTTTTTATACTCCCCTTTTAAAAAGTGGAATTATTATGTAAATGGGTTATCTGACCATCCATCCATCCACCCATTCATCCATCCATCCAGATTGATTTTTGTCCGGAGCATTTCTCTGCAATAGGTTGTTAAATCTTTTTCAAACTTGGTACATAAGTTAACCACCATTAGAACCTTTGCAAGTGTGAGTTGTAGTTTGATTGGATTTTTTTAACCAGAGTTATTGTACAGTCTGACTTAGAAATTGTCTGTGGACACATTTTTGTCTGGAGCATTTCTCAGTCATTTGTTATCCATTCTTTTTCAAACTTGGCACAAAAGTTAACCACCGTGAGAACCTTGCAAGTGTGATTTTAAGTTTGATTAGAGTTTCCGGACCAGCGTTATGGTACAGTCTTACTTAGAAATTGTACAGTCTGTGGAAACATTTTTGTCCAGAGCATTTCTCTGCCATTTGTTGTCCAATCTTTTTCAAACTTGGCACAGACGTTAACCACCATTAGAACCTGTGCAAGTGTGATTTAAGTTTGATTGGAGTTTGGATCTGCAGCACCAAACTTGTTTTGTGTCTCAGTCACAAAAATACTAAAAATACTGAAATACAGGTTAAGTTCGAATCAGGATTCGGTAAGTTATTGTTTGGATGAAAACAGTTATGTACAATTTGAGAAAGCCTACCGGGCGTATTATGCAAAGCTAGGCAGTGCTCTTATTATACTGAGCCATGAAATTTTCCACACCTTTTTCCTAAAACTTCATAATGCTACTACATGTAACATGACCCGTATAGTGTGTATCCCTAGGGTGAATTTGGACAGTTGCAGTCTGTGATTCCAAATGTGAACAGAGTATTTCGACCAGATCAGAATTGACTCAGTGACTACTTGGAATTCTCAGTCTGCTTTCCTCCCACAACATTGTAGAATCTTACTTGTTGAAAAAATGAAACACATGAATAATTTTTTTATTTTTGGTGATTCAGTCGTGATTTTGCAATATTTTATTTATGAAATGTCAGCCCACCATACCAGAAAATAAGTGGTCAGACAAGGACATTGTCATGTACAAAAAGGCCAATGTCTGACTGAGGTTTAAAATCATCAGTCAAAATGTTTGATGCCACAATTATCATTGAAGTTCAGTGATCAGAACATCATGCATGCTGGAAATCATGTTCATAACTAGCAAGCCTAAAATTAATGTATTGTAGTTTCCGATCCTGTGGGAAGTGTAAGAAAGTGACTGTACAGCTCATATTAACAGCATGTGAAGGAATATGATTTGATATAGCCATACATGTATTTAAATTATGTCTAAAGGGTAATTCAGTTCCAATTCAGAATTAAACCAATCATACCTTGTTTGACAGGGCTCATTGAGCCCTGCCAAACAAGGTATGGTTAGATGAATTCTGAACAATTTTAAGATGAAGGTACATGTACACCTAAAACACATTATTTCGTATACTCAAACTCCATTTTGTAATATGTCAGATATCATTCTTAAATGACAGACATGATTCATTTGGTGTCTGACATTTTGTCTGGAAGCGCAATGGCAATTATTTTCATACTTGCAGCCCACTGGTGTAAGTGGCACATGATGGAAACATGATTTGATAGTGAAATGGATAAGATTTCAGATCACAGAAATTTGCAGATGTAGATTCTGTTAACCTTTTACCCAATGAATCGGAAACATCCACCCACAGAATTTATAAATTGAGCAGCTGACAAGAAAATCTCAAAAAACCATATCATGAGACCCCACAATGGAACAAGCTCTTTGAGTGTGGTCCAGTCACATGATTAGGGCTGTACGGTATATAGATAAACTGATATATACCGGTATTCAAACCAATATCGATTGAATACCGGTGTAATTACAAAAATATCGGTTTATCGCCATTATTTATTTACCCTAAATTTAATTTTCAAGATATCTTGTGTTTTTTAACTGTACCTCCAAATGATAATATTATCCTTTTATCCAAGAAATCATCCTCAAATTCAACAGTTGAAAAAATAATTTTCAAAAGTTTCAACAAAACTATATCATGTGACCAGTCATTGGAACGAGCTCGTTGAGCTCGTTCCAATGAGGGGTCACATGATATAGTTTTGTTGAATTCTTTGGTTAAAATCTGATAAACTAATTTTGAAAATAATAAATTTTGATATCGTCTGCGTTGGGTAAAGGTTTTTCGAACTGCATCATCAAGGCATGCTAATTCGTTCCTACTGTGATGCCTCGCGTCTTGATTGTGATACTTGTGTTCGTATATCTGCACAGTTTTCGATATACCGGTATACCGCGGTATTTTTTGGAATACCGATACCGGTATTCAGTTTTGAATATCGTGCAGCCCTACACATGATGTGGTTTTCTGGAAAAATTTTTTCTATGATCACAGTACTTTGCAGATGTAAACTCTGTTAACCTTTTACCTAATGAATTGAAAACATCCACCCACAGAATTTATGAATTGAGCAGTTGAAAAGAAAAATTTGAAATATTTCAACAAAACCATACCATTTGTCCCGTACTCACAGTAATTTATGCATTGTGAACTTTCAATATTTGTGATCCTTATTTCATGTTGTCATTGTGATAACATTGAGCCCCTGTCCCCAATAAATGTTGCTTTTTCTAAGGAGCGACAGGAAGACAGCTAACTTTGCTATGTATCAAAATATGTTTAAATAGTTTTATTGCCATTATTTTATCATACAATCAACATGTATTTTGTCTGTTTTAACTCCGCAACTGTCAAGTATCCGACCCCCTGATACAGATGTTTGTATCAGGAGGTCGGATACAAGCACGTTCCTTTTGCGTGAGTTCCATTTTTTTCTTTTCGTTCATCCGTACGAATAAATAGTTTGTTATACAGTGGAGCCCACTTAATTGGATATCTCTTAATTGTATATCCCTGTTAATTGAATATAATTTTCAAACACAAAACCATTTACCATACCTTCAGTACAAATTTGATCTGTTACTTGCATATGGGTTGTAGAGTAAACTCCTGTTAATTGTATATAAATTTTTGCAATATGTCGAAAAAATTACTGTAACACACACCAAATTCCCCTTATTTATCAACCTTTTTGGCTTCACTACATCCAATACAGGCATTTATTCTATTATATCTTGTTTGACAGAGCTCTATGAGCGCTGTCAAACAAGATATAATAGAATAAATGCTCAGTTTACTTCCAGAACACAGGAAACTGACCAAAGCCCTATTAATTGTATACTCCTGTTAATTGAATAATTTTCACTGGCAAAATGGATATTCAATTAAGAGGATTCTACTGTATATTCATCTACATTGTTGACTTATCCCCAATATATTGTAAGATAAAATGATTATTACCACTTCTCGCTCCGGGCTTTAAGTGTAGATCATGACTCGACTCGGATACATATTTTGTACATCCACATAATAGTAATAATCTCTATGTATTTAAAATGTAATTTATATACTGTGAATAAAGATTTCAATTCAATTCAATTCAATTCATGTGACCCCTTATTGGAACGAGCTCTTTGAGCTCGTTCCAGTCAGGAGGTCACATGATATGGTTTTGTTGACATTTTTTTTTTTAATTTGAAGAAAAAATAATTAAAATAACAAATTTTGATATCTTGTCCGTTGAGTAAAGGGTTAAAGATGATTTAAAATTGTAATGTATTCTGTTTTTTTTCAACTTTTCAGGGTTACATGGAAATTCCAAAGATATGCGAGTGTAAATATATTCGTAGGATAAGGGGAGATAATTACTGTGCTATAAGAAGTACTTTGTATCAGTGTTTGTGCAATGGTATTTTATTCAGAAACCTTCCATCTCTCAACGTTACATTATCAGGTGTGCAGACTTTGTATTCAGACCTCAGCTCAGGGCTTCACTTATGGACTTTCGCAAACCGTCTTCCATATCATTCAGAAAGCAGGTTTTGTGTTATGGAGAACTGTCTTAAATTATTCTATCATGTGGTATGTTTAAATATTACTCATTACTCATTATACCAGATTATTGTACAATACAAATTCTATTTTTTATGGCGGAGGGGCAGTGGTGGTGATAAGTTCAACGTGATCAATAATTATAAATTTCTTGAAGACTGGAGAAAACTGACTCCTCAAAAGTATACGTCTGTATATAAAAATGACCGAATCACTCCATAATTCGGCGCAGTACTGACCAATAGCCATTTACAGCTAGTCAAGACAAAGGAACTCTAATTGGTAATAGTTCAGACTGTAAGGTAATCCTACGCGACAATGACCATGCATACAGTTGTGATCAGAAACAACAAAATTAATACAGCTAAAGGCAAATTGTCATGAAGCACAAATAGGGATGGCATGAAATGACATTCCTATATTTTTTATCAACATTCCATTTTAATGGAATTCTTGCTGTTGGACAAGGCTTTCTGCATTACTCAGCATTAGTTGTACATGCTGAGTAAATACAATTTGTTTTACAATTTAGCTTGGATAATTAGTCTGTTTTTTTGTTTGGACTGATCAGTAATTCTGGAACCAAATGTTTCTAGTTTCATCTCAAAATGGGCATAAATATGACATAAAATTTGAAGGGATTTATATTCTTAGTTTGAAAACTTTGTCAAATTTCATGTTCGTGCATTATAGAAAAGAGTAACATCACAGGAAGCCAATCACTGTTCAGCATGTGAATGTTTCTTTAGTAAACAGTTTATTTAATAAAGTCCATGTTATCGATTCATTCATAAAAGAACCTGCCACTCCAATGTCCTGGAGGAAGGTTATCATTGAGTTGCTGATTGGCTCAATAATTGAAACAATGCTGTGTCAGGGTGCCTCATCAATATCAGTCAGCAGCAATAATGCTTATGCATTAAGTTAAACCACTCACTTTACTGGTGTTAACCTGTAAGTCCCCATACAGCCACAAACTGCCACTTTTGCTTTGAAAAATTGACCCAAGTATATTCTTCTTTGAAAACTCTTTTGTTGGACTGCATCTATCTTGACAGTGTTTTTACATCATTGTTGGCTGCCTGTATAGGCAGCCAACAATAATGTAGAAACACTGTTAATTCATGTGCAGCTGTGCACTTGTATATACAACAATTATTATTGTAAACTTAACTTGGGGATTTACAAGTTAAAAATATGTCTCCTCCAACACCCAAGAATATCTGTAGGTCTATACTTCACTTTGAATATTTAAAAAAAAATCACACTTTTTAAATAATTAGCCAATAGCCGAGAGACAGCTAGCAGCAGGATTTTTATTAAAATGCATACACAGTGTTTCAGTACGATGTCATGGAGATTGCAGGCTTGTGAAAAAAAAACATGTTTTTTGTTCAGCACGTACCCCAGTAATGGTAATAATGCCAGTCAGGAACAACCAGAGATAAAACCACTCGGGCCAAAACTCTGGAAACCTGCGTCCAAAAGCCAATGCAGAAATTACCTTCAGGGAAGACGTTTGGACCTCGCCTAATATAAGTAAAATAGTGCTAAATTTTGTATTTTTCGATATGACGTAAATAAAATTTGACATGCAACCTGCTTGCACTAAGCTCAGACTAGAAATGAAAACTCAACATACCGTAAAAATACGGTGAAAGCATGCACCAATTTTATTGGTCATAATCTAAAGTCATCGACCAATAAAAAACCAACACCATACCAAAACGTGAAAAAATATTTCCCATTGTCGTATAGACTTACATTTTTGGCTTTACTCCGAAATGCCAAAAATTTATAATATCAAAGTCAGTTTGGTAAAAAATTGAAAATTGGTCAAAAAAGCAGGTTTTTCTCAAGTGTCACACCCTGGAGTACTAAAGGTCTATGCTTTTGTGGGTCAAATTTTTAATGACATGATATCTATCTGTCCGCACCATTTGCATTAGAGATGAAGAAAATTAGAATTCAGTCAAAACTCGAAATTATATGGATGTTTCTTTGTTCTTTTTCAGATACAAAATGTACAAAATCAGACTTCAGTGGAGGAAAGAATCAACTATTTAACTAATTTATTAAATACTGATGCTGAGACTGATATTAAGTTAATGGAGGCTGTGAAAATTTTAATGGCGTGTAGTATATTAAAACTGTACAGTGACATGTGTGATAGTCAGGACGTTCCTGTCTTTGTTTGGTTATTGTTTGCTAGAGATGGATCAGAAAACACTTCGTCTTTCATCAAAAATCATCTGAATTGTGTTGGTGATTCAGGTGGTCTGGAACAGGTACATATATACCCGTCAAATATGTCTATGTACATCGCAAATTGATCTAACTGTATGTGTGTTTAACCCTTTACCCAACGAATCGCCCGCATCCGCCCGCGTAATATGCAAATTCAGTAGTTGAAAGAATATTATTTTTAAAAAAATTTCAACAAAACCATATCATGTGACCCCTCGTTGGAACGAGCTCATCGAGCTCGTTCCAACGAGGGGTCACACGATATGGTTTTGTTGAAATTTTTTTAAAAATTTTAAAAAATGTTATTTAAAATAATAAATTTTGATATCGTCTGCGTTGGGTAAAGGGTTAACCTTCTGGATATTGATGGTGTATTCCATGCCAGTTCAGATCCATCAACTGATAGAGTCTATATTTATTACTTGGTGGAAGCAGGGCCATATCCAGGGATAATTTGGGGACATCTGTCCATATATGTTGCAGGCATATCCGAAATCCACGAAAGTCAGAATTACCATAATGCCTCCATGTGCTTTTTGCATACCTGTTCCATGCGCATTTTGTTTATCGGAGTGCAATTACCTCGTGCATATTTTTAGCTAGCTACAGTATCCTAGTTTGGGATTCAAGTGATTAGCTGCATGTTAGTTTTATTCATGTATAATTTATTCTGAATTTCGACCATTTTAGTGGACCGTAGGATGGAGATTACACACCAATATAATGTGTTTGGGTGCCTGGAGTTTGGACACTCAAACTGGTATATCGGTATGCAAAATGTCGTGCATATAGCCCTGGTGGAAGATCAATCAATATTTTCAATGTGCAGCCTTGGGGTTACACATTGAAAATCTTGATTGGTCTACCACACAAATTCACTGAGCATCTATCTACTTTATGAATTCATGTCATATCATGATCCTGGACCAGAAAATCGAACTTACAGGTTCAAAGGATTAACGCACACAAGATTAACCCTTTACCCAACGCAGACGATATCAAAATTTATTATTTTAAATATCATTTTTTCAATTTTTTCAAAATATTTCAACAAAACCATATCATGTGACCCCTCGTTGGAACGAGCTCATTCCAATGAGGGGTCACATGATATGGTTTGTTGAAATTTTTTGAAAAATAATATTTTTTGAACTGCTGAATTTGCATATTACGCGGGCGGTTGCGGGCGATTCGTTGGGTAAAGGGTTAAAATTGTTATTTTCATTATTTTTTTTTAACAACTACATCACAAGAGCCCTCATTGGAACAAGCTCAACTATTTAGACCTATTGAGTGGTCACATGATTGGGTTATGTTGAAATTTTTATTTTTTTTCAACTGCTCATATTGTAAATTAGACAGGAATGTGTAGCCAATTTGTTAGGTAAATGGTTAAAGCCATGGAGATTTTTTGTCCATTTTTTCTACACTCTGACAGTCTACATCCTGTGGCTTCTGAGTTGTTTCTAGGCTGGCCTTGTCATGCCTACAGTACAGTCATCATTGATAGGTCAGAATCCATGCATGGGCAATATTTCCATGCATGCATTAACCCTTTACCTAATGAATCGCCTGCATCTGCCCAAGTTATTTGCAAATTGAGCAGTTGAAAAAAATAAATTTTTAAAAATATGTCAACAAAACCATATCATGTGACCCCTCATTGGAACGAGCTCAGTAATATAATAATAATTATAATAATAAATTTTGATATCGTCTGCGTTGGTTAAAGGGTTAATAGTGAATCTCCAACATAAAACAATAGAATTGCCCTCAAATTTTCATTGAATGAAGCACCAGGTATGACCTGGTGCTTCTTTCATTGACTATTTGCTGAAAACAACTGATTATTGATTGAGAAAAGTGCCTGTGTGTAACACTACCCATGCATGGATTTTGACCTTTCCACAGCGGATGTACTGTATAACTGACAAAGTACTTTGAATGCAACATAAGGGTTACACTGTATGCATTAATTTGCTGTTTTCTCAACTATGGACAAAAAATGTTCACATGGGCCCCGGACTCCTTTCCCACAGAGTATTAACTGAAAGAGTACTAAATTATTTTTGACCATCAAAATTTGTTCAATTGTCTCCCTTGTTTCAATTCATGGGAGAGTGCCTGTGTTATAAATTATAACAAGGCAAATTCTAATGGACTAAATGGGAGCATGGTTTGACTTTCGAATCTGCCCAATTCGTTTAATCGTACTTATCGAGAGGAAACTGTAACAACGGTGTATTTCACCCACTAAGTCAGCAAATTACCATTGTAACACGTAGTAATAGCAAGGTATATGAAATTAGAAAGACACTAGGTTTTCTCTCACTCATTATATGCACCCAGAGTACTGACCGATCCCATGGACATAGACATGTCAAGTGAAGGGCTGTAAAAAGTCAATAGAGTTACTTTCCATTAACAGGCAAAGGAGTTGGGGCAGGGAGGATGTTTACAGGAACTATTCAATTGTGCTGATGTTGTATGAAACAGGCTATGCTGAATACCTCTCAGTTGGCTCTACCTTTGAAAGTGATGTTATAAACTCAATGTCATAATATTGACTTTACCTGTTAAACCTCAAAATTAAGAATTTTATCCCATAAATGGCCGTTTTTTTTAATAATAAAGGCAAAGGATAAATTTTTGCTTTATTAAGTAGGGTGATAAATATTCCCCATAGGTTTAACACTGAAAGAATTTATTCCCCTAGTAGCGACGGACTTGTTGACCTCTGGCCTCTACCACATTTGTCTAGCATAATTAATAGTTTGATTGTTGATTTTTTTAAATCTTTTTGAAAGTATTACACAGTGCCAGTAGAAAACACCACCCACTGCTCATATAATAAAGTATTTTTGCAAGTTTAGCTCAAGTTTGTAGGGGAATTATTTTTAGACAGAAATGTATTACTGCACCTTGTTTATTTTTGCCAATTTTGCTGGTCGATCGAATTGGACCAATGTGCTCTTCACTTCTCGCTGTGTTTTGTAGCGAATTACAGCACGATTTTGCCACAACTGCCCTGGAGAAGATTTATGGGATAAACAAAATAAACGTATAGTGTTTTCAAGTAAAAAAATTATTCAACTCATAGAATTAAGAATGAAACCGACTTGCCAGAGGCTCGTCGGTTTCATTCTTAATCCTACTCGTACGGTAAACCAGTTCCGCTTTACTAGTAAAATAGGACCCAGTCACCAATGCTTGGGGTGAAAGTCCTCTAAAATGGGCAACATGTTGATCAACGATTGGCTATCCTTGACTTCATCGCCATGTTGTGTCACGATTAGCCATTGTGCATAAATATGTGACGTTAACCACCAACAAACCAACAAATCCTACTCGTAGTATAAATTTTTTACTTGAAAACATTAGACGTTTATTCTATATTTACATATCTGTTTTGTCTTGTATTCTTCCCCTTTCCCTGATAGAGCAAAATGACGAAATTATTTGGTGGCTCCTATGTCCATTCGTTTCTTTGCTGATAGATATAGTTTGGATATACAATGCAAAGAATTTCCCATAGAGCTTCTTTACAGGTTATTTGCTGCAGAAATAGATTTGATTCAGATTTGATTGAGATTCGAATCTTTTGCAAGATTTGATTGGGTATTCGATTCATGCCAAAAATGAAGATTCGCAGGGCCCTAATTGAGTGCAATCTTTTAGTGTCAAACAGCCTTTCTTGCCTAGAATTTAATTTTATATACTTTATTTTTTTTTCAGGTTGAAATGTGTTTACTGGGATACACCCTGGGTGTTTGTATACAAGTGTTCCGTCTCATACAACACCGACAACAAGATTTTCTGACACTATATCCAGACGAATGTAGCAAAAGCTTGCCATCAATACTGCTAATGTCTGAGGATGATAGACATTATAATGTTTTATGCTGATGTAGTCTTTACTATGTTTTACACTCATGTAGTTTGTATTTATTCTGTTATGTGCAGTAATGAACCAAAGGCTTTCAAATCAAAGGTTGTGTTATTTATTATTCAGTTCTTTATTTATTTACAGTAGTCAGTGGTGGATCCATAACCTCGCTAAAGGAGTGTGTTTAAAATGCTCCAGATGCTAAATGTATCGTATTAACAAACCCCTCGTTACAAAGTATCATGATACACAGGGACCGACCTGGGCATGCGCCAGTGCGTATTTGGTTCTGAAACATCAGGACCTGACTCTTAAATCTCAGAAATAGGCTTCTCAGTTGGCGCATAACTTCTCAGATCATATTTTGATATTCTTTCGATGGATAATCGAGAGAGACACTCTTACATGTATTATATATATGATTATCATTTATCATTGTTGTAGAGTGCTTAAGTTAATACTTCAAGTCTTAATTACCAAGCATTAATCTTCACTGTGGTTTCTGATCAAGTCTTGGCTGCCTAATAGGCAGCCAAGACTTGATCAGAAACCACAGTGAAGATTAATGTTTGCTGTAGTGTACTAAATGAAAATGATGAGAGCTATTACATACTTGCAGTGTGTGTTACAAACAGCAGTGTGACTCCGTAAATTGAAATCTGGCACATGAATTGAAAAAATAGGCTCCGATGCTAGAGCATATTTTAAATAGTCCTGATCGGTCCCTGGATACATATATATCATCACCATTATGTTTATGTACAAAATGTTGCATCAGAGTTTTGCTTTTGTTTTGTAAGGCAATATCTCGACGAGTCGAGATATAGCCTTAGAAACAAAAGCAAGACTCTGATAAAACATTTTGTACATAAACATAATGGTGATGATAGATTTATCTTATTTATCTTACAATTCTCAATTAAAAAGCTTCATTAACTCTTTACCTAATGAATCAGCCTCCAGAGTAATTTATAGATTTAGCAGTTGAAAAAACATGATTTCTAAAAAAATTCAACAAAACCACAGCATTGTGACCACATTGTTGGAACGAGCTTCACACACAAATGTATATGCAATGTGGTTCCATAATTTAATAATTACATTGTTAATGTAGTTATACATTTTGGGTCCAAATACTCAATTCCCATTGGTCAGCTGGGTGAAAACGTCATGACCAAATGTAATTCATTTTCCAATGAGAGGTCTGTTGCACAGCAACACCATGCTTGAGTGACAACAGTCACAGTCAGAGGAATGAGAAAACTTAATTCTCTCAGACTGTATTGGTCCATCCGGAGCCATAATTCTGTAATGCTTGGGTGGATTTCCACAAAACGTCGCACAAAGTTAAAGACCAATGGAAGGTGTTGCACAGTAATACTGCTCAAGTGACAAAGGTCAAGGTCACAGCCTGTAATCGAAATCGTATTCATGAAAATTTAAAGTAATTGTAATTGGAATCATTACACTTTCAAAGTAATCACCCCAGGCCTGTCCACAGGAATGGGAAAACTTAATTCTCTGACAGAATCAGGTTTTTTCGTCCTGAACAAATTCAATAGAAAATTTTTCATTCCAGTATTATAGGCCATAGTTTGGGGGTATCCATGGCCGGGCGGTCACCGCTAGTCTTGTTTTTCATGGGCCCAAAGGTGGAGAGGTGTGGGGAGAGTGTGATTGCCTCCTCCCTACCCTCTCTGGATCTGCCACTGATTGTATTCTACGTCTCACCTCAAAACTTATGAACTACTAGTCAATATGGATTCTGTCATAGCTGAAAGAGAATTCTCATTTCATTTTTATTCATTGATTTCTTTGCATAGCAGCCTATGGCACAACGTTTTATAAAGTTCTTTCTGAAATCTTTTCGAGACATTATGTCATTATCTGGCATAACAAGGTATGAAACATCCAGTACACATGGGATTGTGATGAAGTAGAGCCCACTTATTTGGATATTTCTTAATTGAATAACTCTTTTATGTACATTTTGCTTCCAAACACCAAACCATTTACCATGTCTTCAGTACAAATTGGACCAGTTAGTTGCACATAGATAATAGTGTAAACCTTTTGATTGAATAAAAAAAAATCTTGTGATCTATTGAAGAACTGCTTGGACAATGATTGAATTATGTATGTTTATAGGCCTATCTGGCCTAAATATATCCAGTTTTAGCATGTAATCTATTATATCTTGTTTGACAGAGCTTTATAAGCTCTGTCAAACAAGATACGTATAGTAGAATTAATGCTCAATCTATCACATGAATACCGGAAAATGACCAAATTCCTGTTTATTGAATACACATGTTAATTGAATATTTGTCAGTTACAAAGTGGCTATTCAATTAACAAGGCTTCACTGTTCTTTTCTCCCTTCCCTTTAGTTTTCTTTATTGGGGTTTAGTAACACTTTCAGCCTTCAAGGTCATATTGTGTTAAGACAGCTTTACGGGAAGAGGAACCCAGATAGAACCCACAAGCAGTGATAACTCTGCACAACCAGAGTAAAAAGTGGTTGAGAGCAAGGGCATCATCAACATGCAGTACAAATCTTAATATACAGTGTCACTGTGCCCCCCCCCCCCCCCCCCCCATGAGCCATCTGGATTAAGTGTCTTGCCCAAGGACACTATGCAGTCACTGCTAGTCAGGGATCAAACCATTGACTTTTTTGGTTTGAAAGTCCAGTGCTCAAACCACTGAGCCACCGCATGCCCCTCTCTTCCCTTACAAGCTTGTCAAGTTGAGACATAATGACACAAGTAATATTTCAGTTCATACACTTCCTTTGTGTAGTTTACCTAATAGTCAGAAAACAGAAAAAGTTTGTTAGTTTCTGAAGTTACTCCTGGAATAGCAAAGGAAGGAACGGGTAGATATCCTTGTACTGGATGGTCAAACTAATCGTCCTGTGTGTACTGTAACAGAGATAAATTTCTACCGTTTTCTAACATGCCATGGTACACCAGTTGATACAATAAATGCAATGATACAGGAAGTTGATTTAGCTAAGAAAAATAAGAATAGAATCTCGAATAATATTTCTCTGATGTGAGATCTGAGAGAAACATATATAGAAAATTTGCTGCACAGTGCTGTGATCACAAAAGCTGTATTTTTTTTTAACCATAATTGCAGTCCTATCATAATGATGTTGTATTAGTGGGTCAAGATTTTGTAAATCAAATCAATACTGCATCAAGGAAAACAAACGAAAATAGCATCAGAGATTCGATTTTCTCGCATTGCTTTTTCAACAAATCAGATTCTATTATGTTGCGAGGAGGAAAGTGGACAGAAGTTCGATTGGATTGTGATCTACAGTACGTGTAGAGTGTATTATTACTAAATCACCTGCGGAGTGGAGATTCCACCCGAGCAATATTTGCAAATTTGTTGCAAAGCATAACCAGCACCAGTAAAGTTTCAACCAATGGACCTCCGGGTTAAACCCGGAGGTCCATTGGCTGAAACATTGCTTGTGTTTTTTGTCGATATGTACAAAATTTGAAAGTTATAACTTGGGTGATAACTCCACTCCACGGATGATTTAGTTACAATCCACTCTCCACGTACTGTAATCACGATCTGGTCAAAATTCTCTCTCTGCTTTTGTGATAACTACTATAATTGCATGTTGAGTGAGATGAAATCAAATTTATTTACAAGTTTTATAAATCGTTTATCAAAGTAAATTGATTCAGAGAGTATGATCATCATCACCAAATGTTATAGTCATTAAAGCTTAACATAAGGTAATGGCCATATCGGGCCAGCTCTATTCACAAAAAAACTTTTGTCATATTTTAGTCTTTTTAAAATTTTTGCTTATAACCTCTCATAGCTTATGACCTCTTATAGCTTATGACCTCTCATTGGAACGAGCTCAGCAGGCTCATTCTGGCGAGGGTTCATAAGCTATGCTTTGGAGACAAAAATGAAAAATTGTAATTATTTTAGATAAAAACATTAACGAGGGTTGTCTTAGTTAGATAAAAGATAAAATGCTTTTATAATTGGGCTTGGAAATTACCATTTGGTAACCTCTTCCTGAAAAGTATCATCCCTGAGACCATTCTAGAGTACTCTCTGAGAAATTATGTCAGAATTTGATACACCAATGGGTACATGTTTTTTGCTTAGCAGAATAACTGTCAATTGCATATAATTTCCACCACCAACCATTTACCATTCCTTCAGTACAGATTTGACTTGTGATTTGACATCAGACTACAGAGGGTTAAGCTTTGTAGAATGATCTAGCAGCAAAATGAAGGACTTGAAAGAGAAAGGAATAGGTAACAAAAGAAATAAAGTAGGATACTAGAAAGACAAAGAGATCAACATACTTTGGGAGGAAGGAATATCAGCAACAAGAAACCTTGATACACTTATAAATACAATGTGGTTCGATATGGAAACTCATTTCATTCTCTGTGGTTGACAAGAACACACTTCTATTGAGGAGATGTTGAATTGAAAACATCGCAGAATGAAGAATATCTGCAATTCATGGAAAGAGCATCGAAAACAAGGAATGTAACTGCCTCGGCTCATAAATTCCCACCTAAAATGTTTGCTGATCCAGATAAATTCAGGTGTCGGTGTAGAAGGAATTTTGCAACAGGCACCCTGCTGCATATCTTTCAGATTTTATATTCAAATAAAATGTTCTGCTAACCAGAAACAATATACATGGTTTAAAAATCACCCAATGGGTAAAGATAAAATTCGGATCACTTCAAAAACATTGGCATCAGCAGCTATCTTCACAGGATAAAATGAGAAACCATGGCGCAAGATGCACAACATAGGTAAAATTAACTCATGCAGATGTTGCACTTAATAACATTCAATCACGTGGTCACAGAAACATATCGCTGAATGAATATTCAGAACTGTCGTTAACTCAACAGAAAGAAATTTCACACATGTTAGTGGAAATCCAAACATCCTCAACAAGTATGCCTACTGCTAAAACCAGTTTAACAGAATCATCTACCAAAGAAAGTACATCCTTCATCAAAGACAATGGAGATGAGTCAAATGAGGGTGTTGCAGCCTCATGACATTTTTGAATCATTGCCTGTTAGTCTCCCAGAATCAAAGTAGCATTAATATTCATATACTTTTACAGGACTCCCCATCTGCCTCAGTTTGAGTAGAGCATCAATCAATCACTTCAACCTATTAAACACTGATGGTTTCTTCCAGGTCAGTTCAGTGGCATCAAATTGAACAGTCCATTTTCTTTATTTGGGATATACTGATTAATATTTCCATCGTGCTGCCTTAAGGCTGCAACCACCCACTTTATAACTACAGTTCGTACAAGGAATGATCGTTTGTTTCTGTCTTTTCTTGAGTTATGAACCCCCAAAAAACAAAGGCCAAACTGTGTAAATGGGCATAGCCCATTTACACTATGTTTGGCCTTTGTTTTTTGGGGTTCATAACTCAAGAAATAGACAGAAACAATCATTCCTTATAATTAAACTTGAGTGATAACTGAATAAAAAAGGCATGGTTTTCTAAAATAAAGTTTGAAATAACGATACATTTCACGGAAACACGTTCTTATGTCAGTAAACTTTTATTGACCAATGAATTGCGTAAGTTAAAAGGAATATCATGGGCCATGCCCTCACAAAGCTTCAATCTCCTTTTCCACTTGACGGGAGGGTGCTGTCATTCAAAACAACACTGAGTTAAATTTAATTCTGATTTTGATCATTTTCTGAGAAACTGAAAACACATTTTATAAATGTGGAGTTCGATATAAACCCATATGACATGAAGTTGGTTAAAGTTTGTCTTAGAAAGTTTTCATTCAGACTATTTGGAAATTGGAAAGTTTTGCTCGCGAGTTTCGTTTGTGGATTATTGTGACCGGCCATTGTTTACATTTGATTTGGGTAAAGCAATCAACGCAGATGATCACCTCTTGCATATAAACAAATTGAACATGGAATAAAAAGCATGATAAGGATTTCATTGTTTATTAAATTTTATTTTGAAAGTCTTTTTAATATGATGAGATAAATATTAATTACTTTTCATGTTGAAACAATATGAGCGTACAGGGGTTCTTTTTCATTCACACTGTGCAATGTAATTTTCAAGACAGATATTGGGGTGTGGCTTAGAGCGGGACTAAATGCATTTTTTCAGTTCATTGTGTTATAAAAAGAAAGAAATGAAATACTTTAGCGAATCATTTTGCCTGAAAATGCATGAACAGAAAAAAGGTTTAATTACATAACAATCCTGGACTGGAAAAGTTAGCTTTCAGGTTTAAAGGGTTAATGTATATTGTGCACCATCAAAGGGACATTAGAAGTGAATTATTGTTTTGACTAATCAACCTGAGAAACAACAAAAAAGATTAAAAAATAAAATTATCCATTCAGCATTTCAATTTGTTCAATATAATAGATTGTACAGCTAAATAAATAGAGAGTAATCGCTTGGCTGGACTGGTTTCGTGAAATAATTCATGAGAGGTGAGGGACATTGTACAAACACGAGTGCACGAATGCGCACAAGTGTTTTACAATATACTCCCTCACCTCGAATGAATTATTTCACGTAACCAGTCCAGTCAAGCGATTACTCTGTTTATTACTTTTCATTATTAACGATAATTATATTATTTAACCCTTTACCTAGCGTAACGGCCAAAACCGGCCAGCACTATTCTAAAAAAAACGCCAATTTTTTTTTGTCTCTAAAACATAGGTTATGACTCCTCATTGGAACAAACTCGTCGTGCAAGTGTCATTGGCTTTTCATGTTAGGTAAAGACTAAAAGGTTAAAAAAAACAAAACAATGAAGTCCCCATTACACCCACGGCAAAGCGTCTTCGTTTGTGTGCACGGATACCTGACACAAGTGTTGATTGCATAATTCACTTGTGAAGTTATTGTTTATAATCAAACCAGGAAATCCCAGTAAATCACACTTTGGAAAGTAATAAAATGCCATTCATCCCTTTGGTTGGTTTAATAATAAAGAGGTTATTAGCTTCATATCGGCTGAGATATAAGCCCTTGGTAAGTTACCTCAGGCTGATACATTGGCAGATATGAAACCAATTAAGTAACAGCCTCTGAGCATTGGAAGTATTGAGGCCAAATAGGACTGTAATGTTTGGGAAAATTCTAGAGTACGGTAAAAAAAAATTTAAAAATCAATAGTTTTTATTAAAATGACTGCAATTTATTCCATAACCCATGCACATGTATTAAAACCCATTACCTAACACATGATATCAAAATTTATTATTATTATTTTAAATAGCAATTTTTTCAAATTTTTCAAAAAATTTCAACAAAACCATATCATGTGACCTCTCATTGGAATGAGCTCATTCCAAAGAGAGGTCACATGATATGGTTTTGTTGAAATTTTTTTAAAAATTATATTTTTTCAGTTGCTGAATTTTGCATGTTATGTGGGTGGATGTGGCCGATTCGTTGGGTAAAGGGTTGAACAGGGCAAATTTGTACTAAAGGAATGGTAAATAGTTTGCTGTTTGATATTTTGGGGCTGACCAATGGCCTACCATTCAAACAAGCTTGTTGAGTTCATTACATTGAGGTCCATAATCCATGTTGTTTAGGTGAAATAGAAATTTTTTTTTAGTTCTCTGAGAAATAGAATAGAAATGGAACAAAGAAATCTGGTGAGCATTGTGCTCATGTATGGAATGTAAAATCGGCATATTTAACCCTTTACCCAACGTAACGGCCAAAACCGGCCAGCGCTATTCTCAAAAATCGCCAATTAATTTTCAAAATATTTTCATTTTTTGTCTCAAAAACATAGGTTATGACCCCTCGTTGGAACGAGCTCGTCGAGCTCGTTCCAACGAGGGGTCATAACCTATGTTTTTGAGACAAAAAATGAAAAAATTTAGTTATTCAAGAATTTTTTTTTGCAAGTGTCGTCTGCTTTTCATGTTAGGTAAAGGGTTAACTAAAAGATCCAACTCTGTCAGGACACATTTTTTTTTTATTTATAAGCACAAACTATTTCTGTTCTGTCCCTTTTACCTATAATGAATCATCCATTGAGATAAATTCGTGGAGAACTTTCTTTATTGTTTTCATAAATATTATGTTGAGGGATGATGTTTCAAGAAACAAATATGATGGTTCTAATGGAAAACAAGAAAATTATGACTCACTTCAACTTGTCTTAAAAACTGTTATCATTTTTGGAGGCAATTAATTTTTGTGATCTTCTGAGTTTAAAATTCCAGATTGATAGTGATGAATGCACAAAAGAAATCTACTCTTGTGGGAGTCTTAGGCCAAACCAAAAGTTAAATTTTTTTCACAGGCAATTGATTTTTCAAATCAATGAGAGAGAGAGGGGTTTATTTTGAATTTTAAATTTTTTGCTCTTTCTTCTGCAACTTTTTTCAAAAATAAATACAGCCCACATACATAATATTTGAGATGTATTCTGCTGTCCAGAGCAAACTGAATGTTTACAAAGCAAATACAATTAAGGCCTAAAACAGTTAAAAGTCTGTTTCTCAGGCTCTCTCGCATGGTCGTTTTGGCTGCCACATACTCTCTTTTTATAACCAATGCAAACTTTGAAAAATAGAAATTAAATGGTTTGTCTTAAATTTTACCCAAGTTAATAAACATTAACATGGTGGAGTGTTGAATTATTTTTACCTGCGTCGCCAGCGGCAGAGCAGGTCTAGTAACCGCTCGACTCCATCCGTCAGTCCGTCACGTCCGTCAGTCCGTCCGAAACACTTTTTCCGTCAAGCTTTTCTTGGCTTCTATGAAAGGGATTGATTTTATATTTGGTCTGCTCCTTCATAATGATGAGTTGTATCCTGTAAGCAATTTTCAGATCTGCCGTGCAGCCACTTCCTGTTTGCCGATACTTTGAAATTTTACTGTACCCACTGAACATTGAAATTTTTCGTCAAACTTTTCTCAGCTTCTTTGCAAGGGATTGATTTTATATTTCATCTGGAGCCTGATAATGATCAGTTGTATCGTGTATGCAATTTTCAGATCTGCCGTGCAGCCACTTTCTGTTTGCCGATTCAGTTGCATGCAGCGATGCAGGTCCAGACCCGGTATTGGTCTTGGCTTGTTGGTCATCAAAATTTGTTCACATATCTTTGCCTTGTTACAATTTATGGGAGAGTGCCAATAGGCACTCTCCCATAAACTGTAACAAGGTAAATCCTAACAGACTAAACAATTTCACTTCGGAGATGATATGTAGAACATCCACTGAATATGAAGCCTTTAAGCTGTAGTACCTACACTTTAGAATAAAGTCTAAATATGGGCTTCCAGCACTCTACCAGTTAAGAAATTAATAAGCTTCACAGCTATCTTATTTAGTTGTTCCTGTCCTTCACTGGGACTGGTTTTGACTCACCGTCAAATCTCACAATAATGAGTTTGTGGAGTAAATCAATTTACACAAACTTATAAACATGGTACCAAACAAAAGATGTCTGTAGAATAACCACCCACTAGAAATTCCTATCTTGCTTTTTAGCAACACAGACAGAATCAATTACTGACAATAATTTTAAATCTTCAAGAAGTCTTTCAAAGATATAGTTACAGGAGCTATTCCACTCCAAAAAATGAATAACAAAATAGTTTTCTTGTTATTCTACAACTTACTGACAAAATACAACAGCTTGGCAAGATCCCATTTGTAGAATTTCGATTTCGTATCTCTGTAGAGATGTTGGCTAGATTTGTCTAACCGCTGATCTTTTGTGCTTTTGTCATTCCATACAGCCTCTGTTTGGTACTGATTTTTCTAAGTTGCAGTGAGTCATACTGAAATGTTCTTGTGTTTGATTTGTGTTATGATTTGTGTCATAAGATAATCACAGATGCTGATGGTGAGAATACATTTCAGCAAATTACCTAACTTTCTTTCATTGAGCTCTTGATATGCTGATAACCTGAACCCTAACTTACCAGGTTGTCACCCATCCCACCGTGGGAACCCTGGGAAGTGAAACAGTGCTTGTTGACTCTGTTTTACTAGTAAAATAGGACCCAGGCACCAATGTTTGAGGTGGAAGTCCTCTAAAATGGGCAACATGGATATAAATGATTGGCTGGACTTGATTCTTTTTCCATGTTGCGGTCATGATTAACCATTGTTCAGAAATACATGTATGTGACCTAAAACCCCCAAAAATAAAACTACAGGCTGGGATGTTTCCTTACAGCACCACCACCTGCGTATAAACAATCGACTAAACTTGACTTGATCTCCATGTTGCGGTCATGATTAGCCATTGTTCAGAAGTTTGTGGTCTTAAACACCAATAAATAAATAAATACTTTTAGCAAGGCAGATGTAAGTGCTGAAAACATAAAGCATGTAACTCTCCCGTGGAAACCCTGTGGTCATGATTAGCCATTGTGGAGAAATATATATCCATGTTGCGGTCACGATTAGCCATTGTGCAAAAATATATGACCTCAAACACCAATAAATACATAAATAATAAACTGTGGTAAACAATTTCATTTTCACTGGTTTGAGTTGACAGCAATGCCTGGAGGATGAGTCTTTCTTTAATCCATTACCCTACGCAGACAGTATAAAAATTTATTATTTTAATGTTTGTTTTTTCGAATTTAATAAAAAAATTCAACAAAACCATATCATGTTACCCCCCTCATTGGAACGATCTCAACGAGCTCGTTCCACTGAGGTTTCACATCAAATGGTATTGTGGAAATTTTCTGAAAATTGTTCTTTTCCAACTGCTCAATTTTTAAATTACGTGGACATTTGCAGCCGATTCATTAGGGAAATTGTTAAAAGTAGACAACACAAGTCTAACCCTTTACCCAACGAATCGCCCACATTCGCCCGCGTAATATGCAAATTCAGCAGTTGAAAAAATATTATTTTTCAAAAAATTTCACCAAAACCACATCATGTGACATCTCATTGGAACGAGCTCGTTCCAACGAGGGGCACATGATATGGTTTTGAAATTTTTTGAAAAATTAAAAAAAATGATATTTAAAATAATAAATTTTGGTATCGTCTGCATTGTGTAAAGGGTTAAATGATTGTCTGAATTGACTTTATACTTGTGTCATTTGTGAAGATATAGCCAAAGAGGTAGGAAGTAAACGATAAATAAAACAAGTTGTATGCCTACATGTCAAATTTTAGTGTTTTATTTGTGTTGCTGATGTAGTCAATTTATTTGTTTGTGTTGCTGATGTAGCCAAGTATTTAACTCCGTAATTCAAGTTTTTCTTCTATTTAATACGGGTATAAGTGTTGATGTCTTTTGATACTTGACAAGGTTTTATAGAATTCAAATTTTCTGTTGTAATTATAGACTAGGAATGCTGTGCTAAACAAGATCTATTTTACTGGTATAATTTTTACCCAGCAGCCAATGACTGGTGTCCACACAGGAACTCAGGAAAGTGAAGTAGTACTTCTTTACTGTGGTAAATATGTTCTGTCCTGGGTACCACTAGAAGTGATGCAGTGCTTGTTAAATATTATGGTAAACAAGCTTTGTTTTACTGGTAAAATAGGACCCAGTAACCAATACCTGCAGTGGAAGTCTTCTAAAATGGCAACCTGGTTAAGAATGGTCGGCTAGACTTTACCTTTTGTCCTTGTTGTGCTCATGATTAGCCATTGTGCAAAAATGTGACCTTTACCCAACACAGAGAATATCAAATTTATTATTTTAATTACTATTTTTTTTTTAATTGCAACAAAATCATATCATGTGACCCCCTCTTTGGAACGAGCTCAATGAGCTTGTTCCAATGAGGAATCATATGATATGGTTTTGTTGAAATAATTTGAAAAAATATTTTTCTTCAATTGCTTAATTTGCAAATTATGCAGATGGTTGCGAGCGATTCATTGGGTAAAGGGTTAAAGACCAATAAATAAATATATTTAAATATTTTTCACCAGCAAAGTGGTTATTATCAACAAATGGCCATTTAGTTTTGACTAAATATGAAACTTATTATTAAGAGGTCTGACTAACCATGTGGTGGTTTCCAGCATGTATTAGTAAACTCCTGATGCTAGCTGATAGTATCATGATAGTCAATGCTGGATCTGACATCAAAAACAAACTCTTCATTTCAGTTCTATTCTTCATTTTTTCATTCATCTTCTAATTCAGCTTGTAAAAAAAAAAATTCTTGTTCCTTGCGCAATTTTTCCTCAGTTTTATGATGGGGAAAGGAGGCTTTTTTTTTTTTTTTGTTCACAAAACAGTTCTGAAAATAGTTGGAATCAGAAATTTAACTACTTACATTAGTATGTGGCAAAAGTGTTTTCAGCAGTGAAAATTTCCCCTGATAGTTGAAAATTTAACCAACTATATCTTGTTTGACAGAGCTCTGTGAGCTCTGTCAAACAAGGTATAGTTGGTGAAATATTTGTCCTACAAGTACAAAATAGTGTCATAGAAGAATTTCCAGGTGAAAAAATTGTGATGAGGCAGATTTTCTACGATGAGGGAGGTGCCTGAGAAACAAGAATTTTGTTTAATAGCCTTACCTAGAGATTTTCACCTCTTTTTTTTCCATTTAGTCTACTTCCTTCTCTTGTAGAACATCATAGTACTTCTGTTAGCTACTTCAGGTTTTTATATAAAAATAAAAAAAAATGATGTTTACTTTGTTCTAGTAGTATCTATTTTCGGATTTAACTACTCGAGTGTAGGTAAGGGAAAATGGAATAAAATGTGGTAGTGATGGGGGAAGGAGGTGGTGGTGAGAGAGGGGTAATGGAAATAAATAAATAACTAGGACCCTCTGGTCATTACCCCCTCCTCCCACTTCCCTTGGAGGGAAGTTGGAGGAGGGGATAATGACTCAATGGTCCTTGTTATGACGAGTGAAGGCAGGCCTTGAAAATGCTTCAGTTTTGGTTATTGTAGGGCCTTGAAAACATATCAAGAAACAGTCTTGAAAAGCCTTTAATTTTATCAGTCCTTGCCTGCTGCAACCCAGATGCAGAATAAGTAATTTTATTTTCAAATGAAACAAAATGCTGCGTTTTGATTGGCTGAGAGGTACGGTGTAACTTGCAATCCACAGTGGGTTTTTTTTACACCATGGTTAACCTCAGTGTAAAAATAATATACAATAGCAGGCTATATGGCTTTAAAAAAGTACCAATTTTTAATTATTAATTCATACCTTCTGCTCAGTTATGTTAGAACAAAAATAAAAATACAGGAAATTTAATATTTATGTGCAATAAAATATTACAGATATGGATGTCATTGGAACTGGATCATTGAGCCAGTTCCAATGATATCCATATTTGTCTAGTTTTATTTATTAAGAAACTTACCAAGTACAAATTTTCTGTCAGTTTTTGCCCACGATGTAGGTTAAAGTATTAAGTACATCAAAATTCTTGGAAATCTGTTATCCTTGTGTTTTCCAGGGTGTATGGGAATTTACACCGGCTTGGGAACTCATACACCCTTCGGCTTTGCCTCAGGGTGTATGAGTTCCCAAACCGGTGTAAATTCCCATACACCCTTGAAAACACAAGGATAACTAATAATATCATTTTTGTGCTCTGTAAAATATATTGCCTTGAAATTTTCTGAACATGAACATTTTGGTTCCTGAATATTCGGCAAGTTTGATATCAAAATAAAGGGAGATGATAATTGCACCTCATAGTTCACACAATGTTCTCATATTCAAAAAATAGAATCACAGCTCTTGCACAACCTATTTTTATTGTAGACAAACACAGATCCTGATTTTATCTATTCAAATCTGTGCCTTTTGTTCAATAACTTTCGTTTGTTTTCGTAGCACAAGGGCTTGAAATGAAGAGTTTGTTAAGTTCACAAAAGACTTGCATTTGCAGACAATTTATCTGAAAATGTCATGTGTTGGTATATGGTTTAGGGAAAGGCTTATTGGAAAGAGTGTCAGGTTTGTGGTGAGAGGTTGCCAGTTTAAATTTGATTGGAGGTGCATGCATTTGCATCCAGGTCCATGGTAGAATTCATTGAAGTCTAAATGAAATGGGCACTTGCCTTTTCATTTTCTTTTTCTTTTCTTTATAGCAGTTTTCAGTATTTTAAATTCGACTGGTTTGGCGCTTGAAAGACATATACTGAACATTGCTGGTAGTGCAGAACAGACAGAGTGGAACCAGAGAGTCATGCCTCCCGTCCCTTCATTTATTGTAACTCAAACTTTTTTTTCACAAGCACCAAGACCAGGTGACAAGGTAAAATCCTGGATAATACATGGTCATCCATGTTTCTGATGTCTTTTCTCGATGAGTCAAGCTATTGCCTTAGACTGGTGCTTGGTGGCACAGTGGTTACAGCATTGAACTTCAAACTGAGAGGTCCACCATTTCATTCCTGCCAGGGGTAACTGCATTGTGTCCTTGGGCAAGGCACTTAATCCTGATTTGCCCATGTGAGGGAATGGTGACGCTGTGCATTAAGGTGTACAGCATGTTGATGGTGCACCTGTCTTCAACCAATGCTAACCCTGCTTGTGTGGAGTTAGTACATTGGGGAGTCTTGACAGTTGCTCGCCATTGCCTGGTGATTCTCTCTGAGGACTCTGGCATCATCCACCCATAAAACTGTCCGCCACAAGGCAAAAGTGTCATTAAACTCCAATAAATAAATAAATTGTCTTAGAAATAAGGGTGAGACACTAATACAACATATTGCACATAAACAACGATGATGATCGATTTATCTTACAATTCCCAACTGCACAGCCAATAACTTGATTAACCCCCTGCACACCTTTGTCAAAATCTCAAAAGATTCAACCAGTTTTCCAATAATGCAACTAGGAATGTTGAGAATTCAATCTTGTTTGACAAAGCTCTAAAAAATGTAGCGGTCCTGAAAATTACATGCATCAACTACCCTTGCAAATGCAGGTACCCTGCTTTAGAAATATATAGATCATGGTCAAGTCTCGAAATAAGCAGACTGTCATCTGCAGAATGAGGTCCCCAGAGGGCGAATTGGGTAATCTACCCTGCACAACAGGGTAGCATTTCGAAATTTACCCTCTGAAGCCTAATCTGAATCATCTCATGCATAAACAGAAAGAGGTACCCAGAGAATAAATTGGGGGAATTCTAGCCGACTGTGTGGGTTAGCATCAGCAAAGCACCCTCTGGAGACCTCATTCTTCAAAAGACTGATTGCTTGTTTCCAGGCTTGAACATGGTAAATAAAATGGTAAAAAAAAAGTTGGAATCTGACTTTTAAAGGTCGACGTGTATGTAATGCATGGCAGTAAATTACTTCCTGTTTACTCCTGAATAGATGAAATAAAAACATGTATTATATTGTTGCTGCTGTAACATGTAAAATGTGAGGTGGTGTGTGTTGCAGATGCAGTAATAGGTCACATCTTTATTCTCTCGTAAAATGATACCAATTGTTTCTGTTCTTGTCAGTACTCACCAAGAAGTTGAGTAGTTATTGTTTACCATGTTAGAAAAGTTCATTACTGGTATAATACGACCTAGTTACAAATACCTGGAGTGAGAGTTGTCAAATGTGGGTAGCCCAATTACAAGGCCCCCTCAGGGCCTTGATTTTGACTAAGGGTCATTGAAGGCCTTGAATATTGCAGGAGAATGTGTCAGGAGGCCTTGAAAAGCCTTGAATATTCACAAATTAAAGATGCTGACAAAGTATGTATAGTTTATATACCAGACTTTGTGAAAGCATAGTCCTCACTAGAACCTTTCGGTTATTACCCCTCCACCCAGTGGGAGTGGGAAGTGGGAGGAAGGCTTATGACCAGTTAGGACTAGTGAAGGCAGAGGCTCACAAATCCATGAATTTGTCTAATGTAGGGCCTTGAAAAATGCTGAAATGTATCCGGAAATAGCCTTGAATTACCTTGAATTTTATCAGTCCTTACCAGCAGGAACCCAGCATTATGAACAACTGGACAAAACTTCATGTTGTACTGATGTTGTATGGTTGGGGGGGGGGGGGGGGGGGGGGGGAGGGGAGGGTGGAGTGACGTGACGTGACATGGTGCCACTGTGTACTAAGGCATACTGCACGTTGATAGTACACATGCCTCCAACATCTGCTAACTCTGCTTCTTGGAGAGTCTGACAGTTGTTCGATGGTTCTTTCCTGGTACTCCGGGCTTCATCCACCCATAAAACTGTACGACATGATGTCACCCTGGCTGTTAAAAGTATTGTTAAATACCCAATAAACAGAAAATTGTGTTTGTAGTATTGCCGTAGATTCTGAAAGTATTCTCAACTCTTAATCTGCTGAGTATTTCCCAGATATTTTTTATCAAATCTAGTCATGGCTGCTATAAAGCAGCCATGACTCGATTTGATGAAAAATTAATATGCATGTAACACAAGAAATCATTGGTGAAAAATTCCATTCAATTTACAGTAGGGCAAATACGATTAAATATGCCCAACTTATACTTATTTCCGTGACAAGAGAACCCCTGTTCTGGGCAGGAATATCCGGTAGCTGCATTAACGAATTAAATTCTTAAAAACAAAACAAAACATGCCATTTTTTTGTAACTGAATTTATTTTTACGACCTCAAAGACAAGGAGACATGGTATTATCTGCAATTACACATCGACATTCACTACTTGAGGTTTTGGATATCCATTATCGTGAATTCTAATATATCGCAAACAATACTGTGGGAGGACATAGGGTGTGTTCACCCCCCAAATTGCCAGTACCTGTGGTTGAGATGTAGCATTCTGCCCCCCCCCCCCCCCCCCCCAAAAAAAAACAAAACAAAACAATATCCTGAAACCACCATTGATAAAATCATTTGTTATTATTTTAATGCCTTGTTTTATTGCATCACAAAAATAATCAGAGATTTCATGTTTCTGTGTCAAATATTCAAATAGAGAAAATATATTCAAATATTCTGTGTCAAATATTCAAATAAAGTTATGATAGATCCTAACTTTATTTCAATGCTTACATTGAAACCAATGTATAAAAACCTTCCTTAACACTTTACCAAAACAATCATTACAACACTTTCACAAAAATTTTATTAAATAACTAAATTCTTCAATTTTTACCTTCAAAAACAATTTGTGATCCCTCATTGGTACAAGCTTGACAAGCCGGTTCTAGTGAGGTGTCATAAGCTATGTTTTGGATGCCAAAATTTTAAAAATAATGAAAATTGAACGTTGATTTTTGTGAATAGCTGCATATAGTCATTACATTCATTGAAGGGTTAATCTCTCCATGATTCTGTTTTAACCTTTGACCCAACATAACGGTCAAAATCTGGCCAGCACTATTCACAAAAATAACCATTCAATTTTTATTATTTTTTCATTTTTTGTCTCAAAAACATAGCTTATAACCCCACATTGGAACAAGCTCAATGAGCCTGTTCAGTGAGGGGTCATAGCCTATGTTTTTGACGCAAAACATGGAAAACATTAGTTATTCAAGAATATTCTTTGCAAGTGTCATCAAACTTTCATCTTAGGTAAAGGGTTAAAAAACACTTTATATATACATATAATTGTGTTTGATTGTGTTTATTTTGAAGCTTACTTTGTGATAAAAATTATGTTTGGGGTTTTGTCCGAGAATACATACATTTACCATTTATTGTTGCTTTGTTTTTTTTTATGAGAATAAGACTTGATGTAGTTACATATGTCTGGGAATTCTATAGAATATCATAAGATAATAGAACTAAGTTTGGGGGGTGAGCTGGTGTCAACAGCGGCCAAGTCTTGTGCAATAAAAGCAATTTAACCCTTTGACACTTTTGTACGTCTTATTACATATAGAATCAAACAGCGCGTTGATACTTTTGTACGTCTCATGACGAACGAAATCAAACAGCACGTTGATACTTTGTGATCATTTGTTTTGTTATTACTGTCAATTTTTTAAAGTTTTAACCTCAGTTCCTATTTTCTCCCGAATAGTGCTCAGTGACAACTGTTGAGCCATATGTTATCGCAGCTAAAAATACTAATTTTATCCTGTTGTCAAGACTTCTTAACTGGCTGAGTGCTAGAAGCCACTATCAGGGCTTTCAAAAAATTAGGATACCACAGCAAAAGCCAACACTTCCCTTGCTTATATTTCATATTCAATCAAACACAAATAATATTTTGTTTATATAAATTTGTTTTATTGCAAATTATTGGAGAGTACCTATGGGCACTCTCCAATAATTTGTAATAAAACAAGTTTTGAATAACAAATTCAGACCACGTAAAATAATCTAGCCCTCAACCAGATAATCACTAATGTGAAAAATATCTTGTTATTTGTACTTTCCGACGTTTTACGTTGCATTTTGAAAAATGTTGACGAAAATGAATTCCCCGTTTGAACGTCAGGATAATGAAAGTCTCAAAGGGTTAAATGATTTTATAAGCTTGAATGTATTGCTCTTATCAATGTTGCCTTTATCCAGGAAATGATGCCCCCCCCCCTTCCCTCCCTCTTCCACCCCTGTTAGAATTGCCTGATTACTAATGTCAGCAACTCCTTTTTTTACAGGAATTGAACAGAAAGTGTGGTGACTGAGTGAAGAGAACATTGGACTTTTAAACCAAAAGGTCAATGATTCGACCTTGACCAGTGTTCTTGGGCAAATCACTTAATTTTGATTACCTGTGTGAGAGCACAATGAGACTGTGTACCAAGGTGTTCTGCACATCAGTGTGCACTTGCCTTCTACTGCCGTTAACCCTTTACTCAACGTAATGGCCAAAACTGACCAGTGCTATTCACAAAAATCACCAATTAATTTTCATTATTTTTTTTCATTTTTTGTCTCAAAAACATAGGTTATGACCCCTCTTTGGAACGAGCACGTTTAGCTCATTCCAAAGTGGTGTCATAACTTTTGTTTTTGAGACAAAAAATGAAAAAAATTAGTTAAGCCTAAAAAAATAAAAAATCTGTTTCTCAGGCCCTCCCGCATGGTCCTATTGGCTGCCGCATGCTCTCTTTTTATAATCAATTTAAACTTTAAAAAAATTAAAATTAAATGGTTTATGTCTGATATTTTATCCAAGTTAAAAAAATTGATGAATTTGTCCCTTGAGTGCAAGAAGGCTTTGCAATGCTTTAGCATTGCAAAGCCTTCTTGCACTCAAGGGATGAAATACACCACCATCCATGCTATTCTGTAGATTATGAGGTCTAAAACTTGAACCAAGAACATGAACTTTTGATGGCTAAGAAGTAATTACTGAAATAAAAAATAAAATAAAAAAACGCTCGCCTGCATGCAATTTCACAAATAATGGCCTGAGAAACAGAAGATCTACTTTGTGTGGCCTTATTCAAGAATTTTGTTTGCAACTGTCATCTGCTTTTTATGTTAGGGAAAGGGTTAACTCTGCTTATGCAGAATTGATAAGTTGGAAAATCTAAAAAGTCTGACAGTTGCTCAATGGTTCTTTCCAGGTACTCTGGCTTCCTCTATCAGTAAAATTGTCCACCATGATGTGATCCTGGCTGTTCAAAGTGTTGTTAATGTAATAAACTCCAATAAAAAAACAAACAAACAAACTTGAATATAAGACCCAGTAACCAATGCTTGGAGTTTGAGTCTTCTAAAATGGGTTAGAGTTGGGCCATATTGGAATTTTGAGTTCGGTATCAGTTTTTTTCTTGGGGGTGTACTGCAGTATCAGTTGAGTATTCAGTATCTGACATGACAGATTTGCAGATAGAAGCAAAGAAAGGGGAATTCACACTAGAAAAATACAGAGTAAATTGTTCTCGTATCATTCTACCACAGTTGACATGTACAGGTTGTAATCAAGGGGAATTCAAGACAGTTTCCCAGCCCCTTAACCCTTTACCCAACAAATCGTCCGCATCCGCCTGCATAATATGCAAATTCAGCAAATGAAAAAATATTATTTTTCGAAAAATTTCAACAAAACCATATCATGTGACCCCTCTCTGGAACGAGCTCATTGAACTCGTTCCAAAGAGGGGTCACATGATATGGTTTTGTTGAAATTTTTTGAAAAAATTTAAAAAATATTAAAAATAATAAATTTTGATATCGTCTGCGTTGGGTAAAGGGTTAAAGGTTTACAAAACTGAAATGAAAATCAGTCACTTCTTTCATGAAAATGAACCCTTCAAATGCTATCAAGCCTCAATAAGGCCTTATAAGTAGTGACTGAAGGAAAAATATGAAACTTCAGAATTTCTGTATTCAGTGATGGGTTTGGTTTGGTTTTGCGGTATCCCCATGACTTCGGTTTGGTTTTTCGGTATATTGCCCAGGTTTGGTTTTTCAGTATCCCCATGACTTCGGTTTGGTTTTTCGGTATATTGCCCAGTTCTAAAGTGGGCAACATAGCAACAGACATTATATTCTTTTGTGGTTATGATTCAACCGCAGAAGCTCAAAGTGACCTTCATCACCAATTAATAAATAAGTAAATAAATAACTGCCTCCATCATGTTGCTGTTTCTGCAATTATTCCCTTATGTTACCCTTAACTCCTTGCATGCTGCTGGTGGATATTTCTGACCAGGACAGAATTTCTATTGACATTGAAATATGTACATGTATGATGTGGACACATTTAATCCAATTTCCACCCTGTAAACTGAATGTAGTTTTTCACTAATGATTTTTCAAGTTAAATTTAGGAGAATTTTTCATCAAATATAGTCATGGCTGCTCTGAAGCAGCCATGACTAGATTTGATGAAAAATATTTTTAAAATACTCAGCGGGTTAAGGGTTAAATTTCAGTGTCTTGAGTAATATTTGTGGTTATTTATTGGATATTATTTTCAGTCCCTGGCAGATATGACTTCAAACTTGGCCAATATGACTTCAAACTTGGCTGATATGAATCAAGCTAGAGTTGTCCCCTTTGATGCATTACTAGGTGCAACAAGGGAGCATGGTGGCTCAGTGGTTCTGGCTTGGACTTCAGCCCGAAAGATCCATGGTTCGATGTCCACCAGGGTTTACTCCTTGGACAAGACACGTCACCCTGATTGCCCATGTGGGGGAACTGTGACACAGTACTAAGGCATACAGCACATCAATGATGCACTTGTCTTCAAACAATGCTAACACTGTTGATGTGGAATTGGGGAGTCTGGCAGTTGCTCACCGTTGCTGTGGGTACTCCACCTTGCTGCACCCATAAAACTGTCCGACCCTTCCTGTTGAAAGTTGAAAGTGTCATTAAACCCCAGAAAGTAAATAAATAAATAGCTAGTTGCAACAAGTTTGTTCACTTCAAAATCTTTCACTGTTTTTGCCATTGCAGTCAGTAACATTGGTCTGACTAGGAATAATGGAGTGACTTCAAGCTGTGTTTTTGTATGGTGAGGAATTAACAATGGAAATAAGTATGGATTGGGTGGATGAAAAGAAGAGAATTGTACAAAAAATTTCAATGCAGCCCAAGATTCAGAGTTACAAGTGTTACAAGTTACAAGTGGAGATTCGTTGAATTGGGAGACCAGATAGTTCAGCTATCTGAAAGTCACAGCTTTTCCACTGGGGAAGAAGAGACGTTCGGGGAGCGTGGTGGCTCAGTAGGTAGAGGTGCAGGCTGCAAGCCGAGAGGTCCTCGGTTCGAATCCCACCTGCGGCAACCACGTTGTGTCCTTGGGCAAGACACTTCATCTCCATTGCCCACGTGGGAGCGCGATGACGCCGTGTACTAAGGCGTACTGCACGTCGATGGTACGCATGTCTTCAACCAATCTAACCCTGCCTGTGCTGCAGTGCGGAGTTACGATGTTGGGGAGCTGGCAGCTGCTCGTCGTTGCTCGGTGGTTCTCTCCGGGTACTCCACCCGTAAAACTGTCACGGTCATGGTTAGCCATTGTGCATAAATATGTGACCTTAAACATCAATAAATAATAAATAAATAGAAGAGACGTTCGGATAGCTGAACTGTGAGAAGAGGAAACTTCTGACTTTGTGAAAAGAATGAGAAGCAATAACACTGTTAGAAAATTGTTAAAGATCTGAATACATTTGTAATTATCTTTTTTTTTCATTTTAACAGGTTTAGTGCTAGAAGCCACTATCATGGCTTTCAAAAACATGAGGGTAACAGAGCAATAGCCAACAATAGCTTGCTCATGTTTCATATTCAGTCACAGGCAAATAATATTTTGTTTATAAAAATGTGTTTGATCACAAATTATTAAAGAGTGCCCATGGGCACTCTTCATTAATTTGTAATAAAACAAATTTTGATGAACAAATGGTTCTCATCAGATCACCGAAGTTAAGCAATGTCGAGCGCGGTTAGTAGTTGGTGGGTGACCATTTCAGCGACTGATTCATGCTCCCGCGTTGTATCCTTGGGCAAGGCACTTAACCCCGATTGCCTACATGGGGGCACGATGACGCTATGTACTAAGGCATACTGCACGTCGATGGTGTGCATGTCTTAACCAATTTAACCCTGCCTGTGCCGCGGTGCAGAGTTACAATGTTGGAGAGCTGACAGCTGCTCATCGTTGCTCGGTGCTTCTCTCTGGGTTCTCCGGCTTCCTGCACCTGTAAAACTGTCACGGTCACGATTAACCATTGTGCAGAAGTATGTGACCTTAAAACACCAATAAATAAATAAATATATGATGAACAAATTCAGACCATCAAACATAATGTAGCCCTAAACCTGTTAACTGGTAGAGGGCTAAATTATTTTGGGGCGGCAAAAACTGTTAACATGGATTTGCATTGTTACAATTCATGAGAGAGTGCCGATAGGCACTCTCTCATGAATTGTAACAAAACAAGTCTTTAAAGTTTAAATAATTTCACCTCAAAAATATATGAAGCACATCTACAGAATTTGAAGCCTTTATGTTGAGGTACCCAGACGTCTTTGTAAAGCCCAAATATGGGCTTCTAGCACTCTACCAGTTAATAAATAAAACGGTTATTACTTGATTAGTTTGATATTTCAGCTGATATAAAACTTACCGAGTAATAACCTCTAAATATTCTAATAAAAGAAACATTAAACCATTATTTGACAGATCTGTGATATTACAACACCTGTTGACGGACAGCTGCACAACACCTCAGGGTTGTTATCACCAAAGAATCATCTTTTCAGGTGTAATTGCTTCACAGCAATGAACAAATCTGATTGCTACAAATCTCTTGTGAAAGGGAAGAGTGCTTTTTCACACTTCTTTTACCCTGCTGTTGACAAAGAAGGATCAGACACACAGAACCTGCATGAGATCTATTCTGGTGAACAATGGATAAACAATGGAAAGCTGTCAATTTAACATCCATCTTGAGGCAGTCTTATTTAACTTACAGTACAGTTGAACTGTTAATTGAATGGCCACTTTATCAGTGAAACCCCCTTGGGAAACCCTTAACTGGTTGAGTGCTGGAAGCCCAGATTTGGGCTTTATTCTGAAGTACAGGTACCACAACCTAAGGGGGCGCGGTGGCTCAGTTGGCAGAGGTGCAGGCTGCAAGCCGAGAGGTCCTCTGTTCGAATCCCACCTGCGGCAACCGCGTTGTGTCCTTGGGCAAGACACTTCACTCCGATTGCCTACATGGGGGCACGATGACGCTGTGTACTGAGGCGTACTGCACGTCGATGGTGCGCATGTCTTCAACCAATCTAACCCTGCCTGTGCTGCGGTGCAGAGTTCAGAGTTACGATGTTGGAGAGCTGACAGCTGCTCGTCGTTGCTCGGTGGTTCTCTCCGGGTACTCCGGCTTCCTCCACCCGTAAAACTGTCATGGTCACGATTAGCCATTGTGCATAAATATGTGACCTTAAACACCAATAAATAAATAAATAAATAAATACCACAACCTAAAGGCTCTATATTCTGTAGATGTGCATCATATTATCTTTGAAGCAAAATTATTATGTCTGTTAGGGTTTGCCTTGTCACAATTCATGAGAGAGTGGCCTATTGGCACTCTCTCATAAATTGTGACAAGGCAAAGAAATTTTGTGGTCCAAATGTAATTTAGCACACTACCAGTTAAGTGCCTCAGTGCCTGTTTACTGTGATAAATTTGAGATTTCCTCTGCATATTAAATAAGATTTGTAACTAGTGCCTTGAGTGGAAGTCCGCAAAAATAGTCTGAACCTGATTTCTACTTGTGCCATGATCATAATATAGCCACAGTTGCTGAAAGTGACCTTAAACACCAATAAATGAATAAATGCAAGTCTTTTTCTGTGAACAATGGATAAATAGTGAAAACGTTTACTGAATATCGATCTAAAATGAAACATATTTTGCTTATAGTAAAGTGGATCCTGTCTTGAGAGACCACCCTTTTTGCCAGGCAAAAGTGGTTTCTCAAAACAGGTGGCCTCCCATGACAGGTCCATTACAGAGTAAAACAACTAAACGGTACAAGGTCACAGCAGTCTCTCAAGACAGTGATCTCTCAAAACAAGTTTTACTTTACAGGTGAACCTGGTAGATTGAATTAAGCCACTTTGCCAGTGAAAAATTTTCAGTAAACCTTATATAATGTGCCTGATCTAAAATGGAGATGGCACTTGCAACAAAATTTCTTAAATAACTTAAAATTTTCTTGTTTTGCTCAAAAACAATTTACTTTTTACTTCACATTGAAACAAACTCCAGCAGTCTGACAAATTTCTGACTATCAAACTATATTAGATAGTCGGAGCCTATCGAACTGTCTTACAGCTGTCTTCTTAAATTATATTAGACAGTCAGAGAGTCCATCACCGTACATTTTCATTTTCCATCAAAAGTCATTATCCTCGACTGTCTTACGACTGTCTTCTTAAACTATATTAGAGAGTTCGAGCTCATCACCATACATTTTCATTTTCCATCGAAAGTTAATATCCCCGATATGTCTTATGACTATGCGTCCCTCCTAATACCAGTAGCTAAGAGTAGAATTCAAATCTAAACATATTTTGAAAAAAAGATCTGGAACTTATAAAAAATGACTTCCGGTCAATTGACAGTCTTTATGTAATAGATATCAAATGCAGAGAAAGTATGTAAATTAAGGTCTGAGTTGAAGGAACTCTGTAAGTGTTCAGAATTGTTGCAGTTCAAGCAATCTAAATTAGGATACAGGTGGGTCTTTGGTAATGAGTGTGATGTGGGGAATTCATGAGTTCAAACTTGGAAAATCCTATTAGCTCATTCCAGTAAGGGGTCACAATCAGGTATGGGACAAAAATTTAAAATATAAAATTTGATTGGCAATATTTGTGAACAGCTTACAATAGCCATTAGGCCTAAAAAAGTTGAAAATTTGTTTCTCAGACCCTCCTGCATGGTCCTTTTGGCTGACGCATGCCCTCTATTTATAACAAATGCGGACTTAAAAAATAAAAATTACAGGGTTTATGTCTGATATTTTACCCAAGTTACTAAAATTGATAGATTTGTCCCTTGAGTGCAACAAGGCTTTGCAATGCTTTAGCTTTGCAAAGCCTTCTTGCATTAATGCAGTCAAGGGATGAAATACACCACCACCTATGCTATTCTGTAGATTATGAGGCCAAAAACATGAAACAAACCAAGAAATTTAACTTTTGCTGGCAAAGACATAATTACAAAAATAAAAAATAATATAAACACCCACCTACATGCATTTAAAAAAAAAAACAGCCTGAGAAACAGAAGGTCTACCTTATGGTGCCTTATGTTAGGTAAAGGTTAGCTATATGTGCATTGCTGGATGATGGGCTTTTAATTTTGCTGCTGTTTGTTATCTGTTTAATTTTTAGTGTTGTGTTAAATTTGAACAATGTTTTGAAACTTGCCATTTTTCATTTTCCTCCATTTAAACATAAGCAGGGAGCATAGTGACTCAGTGGGTATGGCATTGGACTTCAAACCAAAAGGTTCATTGTTTAATCCCTATCAGGGATAACTGTGTTGTGTCCTTGGGCAAGGCCCTTAAATCCTGATTGCTCATGTGTGGGCACTTTGGTGTTGTGTACTAAGACGTACAGCAGTCATTGGTACACTTGCAGTCAAAACTGCTAACCCATTTTGTACAGAGTTAGCATGCTGGATAGTCTGGCAGTTGCTTGCCACTGCTTGGTGGTTCTGTCCAGGTACTCCATTGGTAAAACCACGTGACACGAAGTGACCCAGGCTATCAAAAGTGTTGTTAAACTCCAATAATAAACAAAAAATTAACCCAAGCAAATGAAGCAATGCTTGTTGACTGATAGACAGGCAAACCTGAAAATAAGCAATCTGTCATTTGCAGAATGAGGTCCCCAGAGGGTGAATTTGTTGATCCTAACCCATGTGGTGGACTAAAATCCCCCAATTTATCCTTTGGGTACCTCTTTCTGGTTAGGCTTGAGACCTTGATTCAGACTGAGGTTCCCAGAGGGTAAATTTGGTGATGCTACCCTGCTGTAGCATCACCAAATTCACCCTCTGAGGACCTCACTCTGCAGATGACAGTTTGCTTATTTTCAGGCTTGTAGACAGGCTGTACTGCTGTGGTTTGATAGAACCAGGCAACCACAACCCAGGTTGTAAATTCTCTATAGTGAGCAGTAAAATGATAAATGATTGGCCAGTACATGAGCTATGGTCATGAGTGAGCCATAGATGCTTACAGAGACCTTACACAGCAATGAACAGCAATAGTTATTTTATAAGTCTGGGATACAGTGGAAACCTATTAATTGAATGGCCACTTTGCCAATGAAAATTTTTCATTTAACAGGAGTATTCAATTAACAGGGATTGTGTCACTTTCCTGTATTCTAGAGATAAATTTAGCATTTATTCTATTATATCTTGTTTGACAGAGCTCCATGAGCTCTGTCAAACAAGATGTAATAGATTAAATGCCTGTATTGGATGTACTGATGCCAAATAGGTCTATAAACAAGGGGAAACTGGGGAGATTCAGGGTAATTTCTTGATAGGTTACAAGATTTTTTATTCCATTAACAGCAGTTTACTCTATAACCTATATTAACAGGTCAAATTTGTACTGGAGGAATGGTAAATGGTTTTGTGTTGGGAAATTATATTCAATTAACAGGGTTATTCAGTTAAGATATATTCAGTTAAGTGGGCTCCATTGTATATCCCAATTTGAGGAACGTCAAAACAAAAGTCAGGAATTCTTCTGCCCTCTTTGGGAAAGTTTTCCGGGGCCCATGCAATTGGCAAAATTTGCATCATGAAGGCTCCATTGGGAATTTGGGAGAAGAAACACACATCATAAGAAATGTTACCTTCATCTGTAACTGAGAACATTAATTCAGAAGCTACTACAGGTATAGTACATGTAATAAGTTTTATAATGAAACAATTGAATGAAATAATCAGTCTCTGTAATCTCTAATTAAGTACATTGTTCTTATACTATTAAATAAGGCCTACAAAATTTAAAAATCTGTTTCTCAGGCTCACCCGCATGGTCCTTTTGGCTGCCGCATGCTCTCTTTTTATAACCAATGTAAACTTTTAAAAAAATAACAATTAAATGGTTTACATCCAAGCCAGAAAATAAGCAGACTGTCATCTGCAAAATGAGGTCCCCAGAGGGTGAATTTAGTGATGCTACCCTGCTATGCAGGGTGGCATCACTAAATTTACCCTCTGCGAACTTCAATCTGAATCAGGGTCTCAAAACTAAACAGAAAAAGGTACCCAGAAGATAAATTGGCCCACTGTATTGGAAAGCATCATCAAATTCACCCTTTGGGGACCTCATTCTGAAAATGTCAGACTGCTTATTTTCAGGCCTGTTTACGTCTGATATTTTAACCAAGTTAAGAAAATTGAAACATTTGTCTCTTGAGTTCAAGAAGGCTTTGCAATTCTTTAGCATTGCAAAGCCTTCTTGCTCTCAAGGGATGAAATACACCACCACCCATGCTATTCCATAGATTATGAGGCCTGAAACATAAACCAAGAACATGAACTTTTGATGGCAAAGAAATAAATTACATAAATAAAAAATAAAATAAAAAAAAAATGCTCGCCTGCATGCAATTTTACAAATAATGGCCTGAGAAACAAGATCTACTTTGTGTGGCCTAATGAAGATATTTTTGGATTTTGCTACAACTTTTGGCTTTGTCGTTGTATCTAAGCAAGACTTGCCCAGACACAACTGACAAGGTTCTTGGGATGTAACTTGCAAATGTATCTAAAACCTGCCTATTGTGGCACCTGTTTTGAAAGTGATTAAAGACAAAATAAGGACTTCAAGAGTTAAAGAAGAATTAAATTTTTATTTGAATGAGGACTGAGATTGGGAAATTTTTGGTATGAATTGAGAAAAATCATGCCAAAATGTCATTGGGAAAGGGTCCCATATATGACCTCTGTAGACACCCAAACGTCATGCCAAAATGTCATTGGGAAAGGGTCCCATATATGACCTCTGTAGACACCCAAACGTCATGCCAAAATGTCATTGGGAAAGGGTCCCATATATGACCTCTGTAGACACCTAAAAGAATCCTTGAAAGACAGAGACAGAAAATTTTGATGCTATCGCAACTTGTCATGATCTGGTCAAAATTATCTTTTCTTCTGCTCATAATGTTAAAAAAAATCTTGCCCGTCAAAATAAAAAAAACATTATGTCTCCAATTTATTTATTTATTTTATTTATTTATTGGAGTCTAATGACACTTTCAACAGCCAGAATCACCTCATGTTGGACAGTTTTATGGGTAGAGGAAGCTGGAGTACCTGGAGAGAACCACTGAGTAACTATCAGGCTTCCCAGCATACTAACTCCACGCAAGCAGGGTTAGCATTGGTTGAAGACAAGTGGACCATCGGTGCGTAGTAAGCCTTAATACACAGCTCCAGCGCACCCACACCTCTCCAATACTATTTTTGTTTTCCCTGATTCAGTCTTGATGTGGTCTACCTCATATGACAATCTTGGAAAGTGGACCAAGAGCCTTACCTAGCAACTTATCACACAATTCTATTTTATGATGCTTCTTTTTCTGTGTGCTAGGGAAAAAAGCAGATTTGGGAAAGGTAGGATGGCTTGAATTGCTCTGGCACAGTCATTTCATTTAATCACATATCAGCTTATTATTTCAATCACCAATGCAGCTTGTCCAAACTTGGACTGTTAGGCTGTAAAATATATATTTTTTGGTGTGGTACATCCTTAACTGGTAGAGTGCTGAGGTATTTTTGTTGTCAGAATTTGTTCTTGTGTCTTTGCCTTGTTACAATTCATTAGAGAGTGCCTATAGGCACTCTCTAATAAACTGTAACAAGGCAAATCCAAATAGACAAAATTATTTAACTTCAAACGTAATACAAAGCACATCCACCCAAAATCATGCAATGAAGTTCAAGCACTTCAGAATAAAGCTAAAAGATGAGCTTCCAGCTCTCTACCAGTTAGGGATTATTTATTTAATTATTTATTTATTTGTGTTTAAAGTTGGGGAGCTGGCAGCTGCTCATTGTTGCTCAGTGGTTCTCTCCGGGTACTCCGGCTTCCTCCACCCGTAAAACTGTCACCGACACAATATGACCCTGGCTGCTAATGTGTCGTTAAACCCTAATAAATAATAATAATTTGTGTTTAAGGCCCCAAATGTCTTCACAATGGCTAATCATGACTGCAACACGGAGATAAAGTTAAGTTTAGTCAACCGTTTATACCCATGTTGCCCATTTCAGAGGACTTCCACCCCAAGCATTGGTGACTGGGTCCTATTTTACCAGTAAAACAGAGCTTGTTTACCATATCAAAAAACACTGTTTCACTTTCCGGGGTTCCCAAAGGTTAAGGATGTACCACAGAAAAATGACTTTGTGGCCTTACTGTGCAAGTTTGGACTAATCAGTATAGAGTGATATGTACAATTTGTGATTATAAGGCAATGTAGAATTTTACCTATTCAGTATAACATCCGAACATAAATGAAACAGACTGGAAATTTCATCATTCAGTACTGAAAAAGTCCTGGAATGTCCCGAAGAAAAAAATGTGTATGAACCTTCTTAACCCCTTTACATACCGAATTACAAATTGAGCAGTTGAAAATATATTATTTTTCAAAATATTTCAACTAAACCATATCATATGACCCCTCATTGGAACAAGCTCTTCAAGCTTGTTCCAATGAGGGGTCACATGCTATGGTTTTGTTGAAATTTTTTGAAACATTTGAGAAAACAATAATTAAAATAAAAAATTTTGATATCCTGTGTGTTGGGTAAAGTGTTACAAATTCTGTATTATGAAGTAAGTGGACCTGGTAACTAACCCTTGTGCAAGTCCTTAAAAGTAGACAACTCGAGAAAACAATTTGGCAAGCATGACTTTTACTTTCGTTTCTATTGTGATATAGCGATAGATGCTGATTTACCTCTAAGAGTCTTTCCTACAATTTGTTGCATACAGTACATGGAGAGTGTATTATCACTAAATCGCTCACAGAGTGGAGATTCCACCCAAGCAATAATTGCAAATTTGTTGCAAAGCATAACCAGCACAAGAAATGTTTCAACCAATGGACCTCCGGGTTATACCCGGAGGTCCATTGGCTGAAACATTGCTTGTATTTTTTGTCGATATGTACAAAATTTGGAAGTTATAGCTTGGGTGATAACTCCACTCCGTGGGTGATTTAGTTACAATCCACTCTCCACATACTGTACCTGAAACTACATTTCATCTATAGAAACTAAATGCTAATATCACAACTGTGGAGCGCGGTGGCTCAGTAGGTAGAGGTGCAGGCTGCAAGCCGAGAGGTCCTCGGTTCGAATCCCACCTGCGGCAACCGCGTTGTGTCCTTGGGCAAGACACTTCATCTCCATTGCCCGCATGGGGGCACGATGACGCCGTGTACTAAGGCGTACTGCACGTCGATGGTACGAATGTCTTCAACCAATCTAACCCTGCCTGTGCTGCAGTGCGGAATTACGATGTTGGGGAGCAGGCAGCTGCTCGTCGTTGCTTGGTGGTTCTATCCGGGTACTCCGGCTTCCTCCACCCGTAAAACTGTCACGGTCATGATTAGCCATTGTGCATAAATATGTGACCTTAAACATCAATGAATAAATATATTCCATCTGGTGCTTTGCTGATGAGATAGCCAGATTTCTTATCTGGGAATGAAATATTTCATTTTTTTCTATCAAAGGAGTAAACAGAAGAATTATGATTGATCAAAATGCATGAGGTGATGAAACAAATTGTTCATGCACAAATTTACCAAGACCTGCATTACAGTTCATGGAATTTGTACGCGACCATTTTCTTTCATCACCCCATTGATTCTAGGCAAAAATAACTCAGTTCTTAAATGTATGTCCCTCTTGTATATTTTAACTTTTTACAGATTACAAATCCCTGTGGGAACCCTGGGAAGTAATGCAGTGCTTGTTTACTAAAGTAAACAAGCTCTGTTTCACTGGTAAAATAAGACCTGGTCATCAGTGCCTGGGGTTGAAGTTCTCTAAAATGGGAAACATGGGTATGAACAATTGGCTGGACTTGACTTCATATCCATGTTGTGGTCATGATTAGCTATTGTGCAGAAATATAGGACCTTAAACACCAATAAATAAATACAAATTAAAAGTACTGAAATTTCCACCTCCTGAGAACCCTTGGAAGTGAAGCAGGGCTTGTTTACCATGGTAAACAAGCTCTGTTTCACTGGTAAAATAGGACCTGGTAATCAAAGCATGGGGTAGAAGTACTCTAAAATGGGCAGCCTGTTTATAAACGATTGGCTGGACTTGATATCTGTGTTACTGTCACAATTAGCTGTTGTTCATTGACATCAAACACCAATAAATAAATAAATTTTACAATATTGTTAGGAATTATACCAATTCATTCTCTTGTGAGCTCTGTGAAGCAAGACTGAATTGTTTAAATTCCTAGTTTAAAAGGGTTAAACTTAACCCTTTACCTAACGCAGACGATATCAAAATTTATTATTTTAGATATAATTTTTAAAAAATTTTCCAAAAATTTCAACAAAACCATATCATGTGCCGCCTCATTGGAATGAGCTCAATGAGCTCGTTCCAATGAGGGGTCACATGATATGATTTTGTTGAAATATTTTGAAAATTTTTTAATTTTTTCAACTGCTCAATTTGCATATTACGCGAGCGGATGCGGGCAATTCGTTAGGTAAAGGGTTAAGTTTATACTTGTATTGTGGCTATGATAGAGGCATAGATGGTAAAGTGGCCGAAACCCCAATGAACTGAACCAATGCAAGTTACTCTCTATGTAAATATACTTGCAAGGGTCTCTTGGTTCTGCTGTGGAGTTAGCTTCTAAATTTTTCTAGTAACACAACCGTTTGAATCGCATGCACTGTAGGGTTGAAAGCATATTCAAAGTAACGTTTTTGCCGATTTTTTAGTGAATCAATTTATTTGAGTCTGAAAGCAGTAAGTAATATATACATAGTTGAAATTGACTAGTCAGTAATGGCTTTGCAAATACATTGCAATTTATAATAAACAAATATGAAAACTAATCTCTTGTTGTTATACTTTGTACTGTGGGACTCACTGGGAAATAGAAAAGTGATTTTCTTGTCAAATATGACAAGGGTGTCAATGTCTGAGATTTCTCAAATGGTAAAATAAATAAAAACCACCCATGAGATAAGTCTCATCAGAGATAAGCTGAAACAAGTTAATTCATAAACAGGGGATGCGGTGGCATTGCGGTAACCGGTTCTCGTCAGATCACCGAAGTTAAGCAACATTGTGCCCGGTTAGTCCTCGGATGGGTGACCGTCTGAGTGATCGATTCAGACTCCCGCGTTGTGTCCTTGGGCAAGGCTCTTAACCCCCGATTGTCCACATGGAGGCACGAAGATGCCATGTACTAAGTCACACTGCACATCGATGGTGCGCATGTCTTCAACCAATCTAACCCTGCCTGTGCTGCAGTGTGGAGTTACGATGTTGGGGAGCTGGCAGCGGTTACTGGTCGATTCGTCGTGATTGCACATTCATCGTAGAATCTGGACGATTCATCGTGCACGGAAATTGCCGACGAATCGTCCAATGGACGATGCATCGATAATTTCTATTGTTCTTTGGACGATTCGTCGAAGATTACGATTTTGAGTCTTTAATGCCAATTTGTGGTGCCTCGGGGTTGCCGACCAAATTGAGCTGGTTGTGACAACAAATAACAAGATTTAATATTTATTTTATATTTTGAAATAAATCGGAACAATAGTACATGAACACAATGTAAATTAATAAGCGAAATACCTCGCCCTCCCTGCCCCCCACCAACAGCACAATATAAAATAACTTGCGAAAAATGTAAACCCCATTCTTTCCCTCTCCCTCCCCTCAACTGCAATATTGAAGACAAATAAAAATACAGAGCAGAACAGAATGAACAAACAAATTGATTGACAGTCACACCTCAAGTGGCTATTATTATGACAGACACTAATACAATTGATTAAATTATATAAATGAAAGTACCTAAACTTCAAGGAAATCAACCGGCCAAAAATTTTAAAATAATTCAGTGTTACAGATCCATGCCTTGGACGTTTCGTCGAAAACGACAAATTTTCAATCACGACGAATCGGACAGTTGCAGCTGCTTGTGGTTGCTCAGTGGTTCTCTCTGGGTACTCCGGCTTACTTCACCCATAAAACTGTCACCTACACGATATGACCTTGGCTGTTAATGTGTCATTAAAGCCTAATAAAAAAAAAATTCATGAACAATAAAAGTTGGAGCAAAATTTAACAAACATAGGACAATAACTCTCTAAGTTTTTGAGAAATCACTGTGGTTTTCAAACTAGTGCAAAACAATGTTAATATAAAGTAAGCTATCAAATTTTATTGAAACCTGAGCTCTACTGTTCAAGTTATTGCATGAATAATGAAATTTAAGGCAAAATTCAACAAATCAAAGCCAATAACTCCTTTAACCCTTTACCCAACGAATCACCCGCATCCGCCCATGTAATATGCAGATTCAGCAGCTGAAAAAATATTATTTTTTGAAAAATTTCAACAAAATCATATCATGTGCCCCCCTCTTTGGAACGAGCTCATTCCAATGAGGGGTCACATGGTATGGTTTTATTGAAATTTTTCTAAAAAAATTAAAAAACGAAATTTAAATTATTAAATTTTGATATCGTCTGCGTTAGGTAAAGGACTAATTTTTTATAAATCATGGTGGTTATTGAACTTGTCCAAGACATTGTTAATGTAAATCCGAACACCAAAATTAATTAAAATCTGATAACTATTGTTATCACATTTAGTACAGTTGCCATGGACTGGTCGTAATCCACACGTGGCTGGTAATGTCCATGAATGCGTTTACCAGGTAATAAAAATCATCAGCAAAATTTTAATGAATGAAGCACTGTGTTGTACTCGGTGCTTCATTAATTAAATTTTTGATGATTATTCCTATAATTTGTGTTTGGAATCTAATATTATTGCGTCCATGGAAATATTACCCGTCCGTGGAAAGTACCCAGTCCAGGGCGGCTGCACTATGGACTTCAGATAAGTACAAATGGACAGAGCTCATCACTCTGTCCCTATAGCCTGCCACAGGATAACCTTGAGGGATGTAAGCTCATCAGCCCCCCCCCCCCCCCCCCACCCATTTGTTTCGACATCTGTTATTATACGTAATCCATCTGTCCGTCCGTCCGTCCGTCCATCTATTACCATTTTTGGTTTCTGACTGTTAACTCCAGTTTGGATTAACCAAAGTTGATATGCATACTACCCAGCTCGTAGTACATCCCACATTCAAATATTTGGTTCATCCAATTATTTTTACATGGTCCTTTTTGGACTTTGAATTTGACTGTTAACATTTTTGGTTTCGAACTGATAACTCCAGTTTGGATTATTTGATCTCAGCCAAGGTTGGTATGTGTATTACCCAGCTAGTAATACAGGCCAAGTTCGTATATGGGTTCTGTCCAATATTTTACGTGAGTTATGGCCCCTTTCCACCTATCTATTACCATTTTTGGTTTCCGACCAATAACTCCAGTTTGGATTTGATCTCAACCAAAGTTGATACAATTCAGACTGGTTGACGGGTTATTTAGCAAATTCTTGCGGTGCTCTTGTCAATTTCTGGATATTATTAGTCCCCTACAGTTTCACCGTGAAAGGGATTTATGAATTGCACTCCGTCTGTCTGTCTGTCTATCCATCCGTCCATCCCTCCCTCCCTTTTACCTGTTACCACCTGTATCTCCGAGATGGTTGAATGTTGGCGTTTCAAATTTTCAACATCAATGAAACATCATGGAAAGATGATATCACATCAATTTTTTCGAAAAAAAAATTAAAGATGGCCGATTGGTGGCCATTTTTGTTGGAAATTGGGTGTAATTAGTTTTCTGCCTTGAACTTCAAAACGGCCTTTCCGATTTCAATCATTTTTGGTAGGAAGGTGTAGCTGCATAAGATACATGACATATCATACTTTCTCATGCATTAATTATGCAAATTAGATGAACTTGAGCCTTTTTTCAGACATTTTTGTGTGTATACTATTCCAAAAAATGTGGGGATATCCAAACTGATGTTAATATTTTTGGAAAATGGTATTGGATATGCGTGATTGGACACATCAATATGTTACCAAGTTTAGTGTGAATAATGAATGTCACCAGCCCACGAAAACTTTGTGCACGTTTCTCGCATGAGTGCCACATTAATGTCTGCAGGGTACGTTTTGAAATTTTCATTTGTACTGGATGGGCTTTTTCGGAGGTCTCATCCTTCTTTTCTTAGTATAAACTTGTTCATCAATAGTTTCTGGTCGAAACGTAGCTTTTAAGGTATGCGAAGACTGACATGTGACAAACGTTTACATGCCATTGGCATCTCCGAGATGGTTGAATGTTGGCGTTTCAAATTTTCAACATCAATGAAACATTATGGAAAGATGATATCACATCAATTTTTTCGAAAAAAAAATTAAAGATGGCCGATTGGTGGCCATTTTTGTTGGAAATTGGGTGTAATTAGTTTTCTGCCTTGAACTTCAAAACGACCTTTCCGATTTCAATCATTTTTGGTAGGAAGGTGTAGCTGCATAAGATACATGACATATCATACTTTCTCATGCATTAATTATGCAAATTAGATGAACTTGAGCCTTTTTTCAGACATTTTTGTGTGTATACTATTCCAAAAAATGTGGGGATATCCAAACTGATGTTAATATTTTTGGAAAATGGTATTGGATATGCGTGATTGGACACATCAATATGTTACCAAGTTTAGTGTGAATAATGAATGTCACCAGCCCACGAAAACTTTGTGCACGTTTCTCGCATGAGTGCCACATTAATGTCTGCAGGGTACGTTTTGAAATTTTCATTTGTACTGGATGGGCTTTTTCGGAGGTCTCATCCTTCTTTTCTTAGTATAAACTTGTTCATCAATAGTTTCTGGTCGAAACGTAGCTTTTAAGGTATGCGAAGACTGACATGTGACAAACGTTTACATGCCATTGGCATGTTGGAAGCTGATTCAAATTCTCAACGTTACTCAATCGGTGATTAGCTGGTTGTGGTCACGCTACCATCAGACAGGCAATGTTGATGACAGATGTCAGTCAGGTCGTCCAAAGGTGACAACTGCTAACCAGGATCGTTTCATCTGAACCACAGCATTATGTAACCGCCATCAAAGTGCCTCAAAAATTGGACAGCAGCTGCACCGAGCAACAGATGTACGAGTCAGTGGTCAGACTATCCGAAATCGCCAACGCAGTTGAAATTTGTATGCTCGACGACCTCGAATAATTCCACGTTTTACTGAACGTCACATTGCAGCAAAGCGTAATTGGTGTAGAGAACAACAGCACAGGGACAATTGTTGGTGGAGCAACGTCATGTTTTCTGATGAATCAAGGTTCACTCGCGACTTCCGCAAAAGGAGAGACAGAGTGTGGCAGTGGTGGAATGAACAATACCATGACGTAACCATTAGGCAGCTCGATTGTTTTGGTGGTGGATCGGTTATAGTGTGGGGAGGGATAACCATGACAAGCAGAACAGCATAACATGTCATCCAAGGCAGTACTACCGTGACAACATGTCAGCAGCTCATATGGTGCCATTTGTGCGATGTCACGGCCATCGATTCATTTTCCAAGATGACAATGCAAGAGCGCACAGGGCCTGTGTCACTACAGAGTTCCTCCAGCAGCAGAACATCACTACACTGCCTTGGCCAGCACCAAGTCCAGACCTTTTACCAATCGATCAAGTGTGGAATATGTGTGGCAATGCCAACAGCCCCCTACCAATGACCTGGAACTCACCTCAGCGCTGCAGGAAGAATGGAATAACATCAATCAAGCTGATATTGGACGTTTGGTGAGTGTGCCACATCGGATCTGCGCTTGTCTCACAAACTGAGGATTTACAAGGTATTGAGGCCTTGGACTGAATGTGGTAAATTCTCTGATTGACCGTCCATGTCTTCTACAGCTCAGGGCATGGAAAGTGCACTTGTCAGATAGCCAACTATCGTTGAAATCATTCACCAAATGTCGCAGTGCAATGCCTCAACTGTCTTTTTGATGAAAATATAGATGTATTTCTTCATATATCTCACTTTTATCAAATATCCCTTACTTTGTTTGAATAGTATTATGTTGGTATGTCCTGTTACCACCTGTATCTCAGAGATGCTTTGATGCTTTTGTTATGTCCCTGACCTCCGATGTAGGTTTTGGGGGTATCTAGTGAAGCCCTCCGAGCATCTGTCTGTCCATCTGTCTGTCCACCTGTCCATATAAACGTTTTGCATTGTAACTTCAAAGCCATCAGTCAGATTTGGTTTTCCTTTAGTGTGCTGATAGAACTGTGTTGGGGAACGGATATGTACAAGGAACGGGTTCAATCCAATCCAATAATTTTTCCCAGAGTTATGACCCATCTTTTGAGTTAGAAAATTCTGTCCATACAAATGTTTTGCTTTGTAACTTCAAAGCCATCAGTCAGATTTGGATCTCCTTTGGCATGGTGGAAGGGAAGTGCACAAGGAATGGGTTCCATCCAATAATTTTACTAGAGTTATGGCCCTTTTGCCTTTCTCTCAACTGGCGGGCATTTTGGTTGGAAATTGCATGTAATTTTCTGCCTAAAACTTCAAAACAACCTTCCCCATTTCAATAAGTTTTGGTATGGACATCTAGCAGCATAAGATAAAGATACAGGTTTTTCTCATTGGCATAAATTATGTAAATTAGACAAACTTGAGTTTTGTTTAGCTATTTTTGTATATATTATGTTGGTGTGTCCTGTTACAACCTGTATCTCAGATGCTTTGACGCTTTTGTTTCAAATTTTCAGCAATGATCAGACATTATGTAATATTAATACACGTAAATTGTTTTGGAAAAAATATTCAAGATGACCGACTGGTGGCCATTTTTGTTGGAAATTGCGTGTAATTAGCTTTATGCCTAGACTTCTAAATGACATTCCCAATTTCAATAATTTTTGTTATGGGGGTGTAGCAGCATAAGATAAACAATTTGGTGGTGCCCCCAACTGTGGGGGACAATTGTCTGGATCACCGGCAATCGGTGTTGCACTTCTTTAAACCTGTATCTCACCCATAAGGTTATCATATGAATTTCAATTTGGGCAAAACTGGAGCAGTCAGATCCATAAAATTCCTAATTGTTACGACTTTGAGTTGTTCAGGTAGTTTCATTTTTCATCTAAATTCAGCTATTTGTAATTGCTTGTGACTTTTAAGTTTAATTCAATTAACTGACCTACAGCTGCACATTTCTGTGATTTTAACAGTATTTACTCTTTGGTCTACTAAATAAAAAATGTCTTTTTTGACTGAAATAAAAGAGATATTGTTGATAAACTTATGATATTGAGGCCAGTGAATGGGACAAGGTGTGTGCAAGTCTTCTTGGATTCCACATCACCTTAGACCTGCTGGGCTCAAGCCCAGATAGACCCGAGGGGATGCAGAGTCTTACAGGGAGTATGTATATGCCCCCCACCCACCATAATTGAGTTTTCCAATTTTTTACTCTTTCTCCTTACATCCCTGAAAAATGTTTGTATACAGGGAACTGTTTCAAAATCAAGTATCCTCAAATGGAGTTCATACAGGTCCTAGAATCCTGGGAAAGTCATAGAATGTTAGGCTCTACAAAGTAGATCTTCTGTTTCTCAGGCCATTGTTTTGTAAAATTGCATGTGGGTGAGCAGTTTTTTATTTTATTTTTGTATTTATTTCTTTGCCATCAAAAGTTCATATTCTCAGTTGTTTTATATTTTAGGCCTCATAATCTACAGAATTACATGGGTGGTGGTGTATTTCATCCCTTGAGTGCAAGAAGGTTTCACAGTGCTAAAGCATTGCAAAGCCTTCTTGCACTCAAGGGACAAATTTATCAATTTTATTAACTTAGATAAAATATCAGACATAAACCATTTCATTTTTTTAGCTCACATGACTGAAAGTCAGAGGGAGCTTAACCCTTTACCCAACGCAGACGATATCAAAATTTATTATTTTAAATATCATTTTTTTTAAATTTTCAAAACATTTCAACAAAACCATATCATGTGACCCCCTCATTGGAATGAGCTCATTCCAAAGAGGGGTCATATGATATGGTTTTGTTGAATTTTTTTTAAAAATAGTATGAATTTGCATATTACGCGTGCGGATGTTGTCGATTTGTTGGGTAAAGGGTTAAGTGATCACTTTCTATCTGTCATCTGATATCCGTCATCCGCCGTGAACTTAAAATTATCGACTTCTCATAAACCAAATTGAACATGCATGTTCCTTATCATGTCAGTTCATATTTGTTCAAATAAAGTTGCCACGCCCACAGGGGGCACCACAAGGGACATTATTCTGATAGCACCAATAAATTGTTTTCCAAAATTAAAAAAACCTTCTCCAGAACCATCGATTAGAATCTTCTGATATTTGGTATATAACATCTCTACGGGGGTCATATTCAAGTTTGTTAAAATTGGGTCCCTGGGTTCATATTTGGGCTCTCTATTGGAGCCCAAAGTTCAACTTAGTGCAATATGAGGAAATTTGTTTAAAAACCTTCTTCTTCAGATCCACCAGTAAGAATCCTTTCATATTTGTTTTCAACATCTGTAGGAGGGTCAGATTCAAGTTTGTTCAAATAGAGTCCCTGGGTTTATATTTGTGCTCTATGAAGCCCGAATTTTAACTAAGTGCAATATGAGGGAATTTCTTTAAAAACCTTCTTCAGATCCACCTGTCTGAATTCTTTCATATTTGGTATACAACATCTTGAGGTGGGTCAATGGCAGGTTTGTTCAAATTGGTTACCTGGGTAAATATTTGGACTCCCTATGGGACCCCAAATATCAATTTAGTGCAATATGAGGAATTTTTTTTTAAAATCTTCTTTTTTAGACCCTGCAGACAGAATGCTTTCATATTTGGATCAGATTGAAGTTTGTTCGTATCTGGTCTCTGTGTTGATATTTGGGCTCTCTATTGGAGCCTGAATTTTAACTAAGTGTAATATGAAGGAATTTCTTCAAAAATCTTTTTCTCCAGAACCATGAATTAGAATCTTCTGATATTTGGTATATAACATCTCTAGATGGGTCAGATTCAAGTTTGTTCAAATCGAGTCCCTGGGTTTATATTTGGGCTCCTTATGGTAGCCCGAAATTTTAACTTAATGCAATATGAGGGAATTTTTTGTTCAGATCCACCAGTCAGAATCATTTCGTATTTGGTATACAACATCTCTAGGTGGGTCAGATTCAAGTTTGTTCAAATCGGGAAGGTGGGTTAATATTTTAATATTTTGACTCTCTATTGGAACCCAAAGTTTAACTTAGTGCAATGTGAGCACATTTCTTTAAAAACTTCTTCAGATCCTCCAGTCAGAATTCTTTCATATTTGGAAAATGACATCTCAAGGGGGACCAGATTCAAGATTGTTCAATTCAGAGGGAGGGGTGCAGGCTTAATAATAATAATAATTTATTTTCTGGAGCGTAAAACCACAAATAGTGCTCTAAAACGCTTGACAGAAATAAATACACTTTTCTGAAATAAAGAGTAACATCTGTTTTGATTGCCTCTTACAGAGGTTCAGGAGAATGCTCCAGGACAGATCGCGACCAAATGGGGAAGTTCTCATCTAGACATCATACGGAGTCATCCTACCAAGCTACAATGAAATCCCTCCATATTAAATATGACCTGCAGACTGTCTAAAAGTTTTTGGGTTTTGGGCTCGGGCAGCCATCACGGTTGACAGATCATGACCAAAAGGGGACATTCTCATCTAGACATTATACAGAGGCATCCTACCAAATTACAATGAAATCCCTTCATAAATGCGACCTGTAGACTGTGCTAATGGTTTCGGGTTTTGGGCTTGGGCAGCCATACCGGTTGACCATACCAAGTTCTCATCTAGACATGACCCCAAACCTGCATATGAAATTTTGTGATGATCAGACAAGAACTACGGGGTGTAGCCTGCACTACAGGAAAATGTGAACAGACTAACAGACTTCTGTACTCGTGATGGCAATAGCTTATCTTGACTTTGTCAAGTTAAGCTAAAAATTTGCTAAATAGTTTTAAGAGTTTTGCATCATAAAACAGAAGAAAGATATAATAAAAATGAGATGTCTTATCCTTCCAGAAACAGCCAAATAAATCAAGAAATAAAATGTGTGTGTTATGGCCAACAAGGGAAAAACAAATAGAAAACATGTCCTCTTAACCCTTTACCCAACGCAGACGATATCAAAATTTATTATTTTAAATATCATTTTTTTAATTTTTTCAAACAATTTCAACAAAACCATATCATGTGACCCCTCGTTGGAACGAGCTCGACGAGCTCGTTCCAACGAGGGGTCACATGATATGGTTTTGTTGAAATTTTTTGAAAAATAATATTTTTTTCAACTGCTGAATTTGCATATTACGCGGGCGGATGCGGGCGATTCGTTGGGTAAAGGGTTAACCCTTTGAACTCATAAGACTGATTTTTCAGTCCAAGGCATACTTTCATCCCATTTTTGTCTTATTATAAGACGTCCACACATGGGGCATTGGTGATAAAATAACAAGAGCAACATGAAGCGTGGCATATGCCCCCTCCTGCAATACCATGGATGGCATTATGCCATCAAAAGCATGACATGTGCCTGCAGCAATCTGTACTAATATAAACAAGAGCACATGTATCACTGAAGCAATACAATGTCCCCTACCAGACTGATGAGTATTAATAATTATACAAATGTTATAACCTAGATGTGATCAGCATGAATTCCGTTGAAGCATTTCCAAAAAAAGTCCGGAAAACTGATATTTTGGCGCTTTTCCATATTTCCAAGGGCCATAACTCACACAAGAATAATGCAATCAGCATGAAACTCAAACTTGATCTGTAAGTCATCATTCTATAGTAGATTACCAAGAATGAAATCATTCGGTTGAAGCATTTCTAAAAAAAAGTCTGGAAAACTAAAGTATGACTGACAGACTGACTGGCAGATTGACGGATGGACAGAGTGTAATGAAACTTGATCTATAAGTCATCGTTCTATAGTAGGTTACCAAAAATGAAATCATTCCGTTGAAGCGTTTCCAAAAAAAGTCCGGAAAACTGATATTTTGGCACTTTTCCATATTTCCAAGGGCCATTACTCACACAAGAATAAGGCAATCAGCATGAAACTCAAACTTGATCTGTAAGTCATCGTTCTATAGTAGGTTACCAAAAATGAAATCATTCCGTTGAAGTGTTTCCAAAAAAAGTCCGGAAAACTGATAATTTGGCGCTTTTCCATATTTCCAAGAGCCATAACTCACACAAGAATAATGCAATCAGCATGAAACTCAAACGTGATCTGTAAGTCATCGTTCTATAGTAGTTTACCAAAAATGAAATCATTCCGTTGAAGCGTTTCCAAAAAAAACTCCGGAAAACCGATATTTTGGTGCTTTTCCATATTTCCAAGGGCCGTAACTCACACAAGAATAATGCAATCAGCATGAAACTCAAACGTGATCTGTAAGTCATCGTTTTATAGTAGTTTACCAAAAATGAAATCATTCTGTTGAAGCGTTTCCAAAAAAAACTCCGGAAAACTAAAGTATGACTGACAGACGGACAGACTGACAGATGGACAGAGTGCAAACTTATAGTCCCCTCCGGCGATGCCGGTAGGGGACTAACAAGCAAGGCAAAAATTATTTCAATCCAACGTATGATGACAGTGCTAGAGAAGCAAATATGTTGGACAGACACATTTTTTAATCATCCCCTAAGTTAACCAAGGGCAAATAACACTGTAAATGCTCATGCGAAGATATTAATTCTACTGTAGGATTTGTTCCCCCATGCTGAGGAACAAGCATGGTAAAAATTATTTGAATTCATCATATGATGACAGAGCTGGAGCAGCAAATATGTTGGACGGACACATTTTTCAATAATAAACCCCTAAGTTAAACAAGGGAAAATAACTCTGTAAATGTTTACGCAAAGATGTAAATTCTGCTGTGGGATCTGTTCCCCCATGTTGACGGACAAACATGGCAAAAATTATTTGAATCTGACAAATAATGACTGTGCTTGTGCGGCAAATATGTTGGATGGACACATTTGCATTACGCAAGAACATACGCAGCTCTCCACTAGATACCCCCTCCGACCAAGTCGGGGGCTCAATAACTACAGTCTACAGCTGGAGGGCTGCAGACTGCAGTTATTATTTTATCCTCCCTGTATATTGATATTGGACTGACCCATCCCATTGTAAGTGTACAAAGGAGATACAATTCCTGACGGCTGCAGACTGTATATTGATACTGGACTGACCCATCCCGCTGTAACTGTACAAAAGGGCGATACAATATCCAGGAAACGCGGGTTCAAAGGGTCAAGTTTTTACCTTCATACTATTTTTATTTATCAGTTAAAAAACGATATACTGTATTTACACTGTTAAAAAACAAAAAGAAAGAAGTAAATTTTTAATATTGACAACTGAATTAGCTCCCTTGATATGCCCAACCTATCCTGAGTCCAAATTGCTTACCCTGATGTGCACAGAATATTAAATGAAGTGAAAAACGATATACTGTATTTACACTGTTAAAAAACAAAAAGAAAGAAGTAAATTTTTAATATTGACAACTGAATTAGCTCCCTTGATATGCCCAACCTATCCTGAGTCCAAATTGCTTACCCTGATGTGCACAGAATATTAAATGAAGTGAAACTGTGAACTGGTTGAGTGATGGAAGCCCATATTTGGTCTTTATTCTGAAGTGCAGCTGCCGCAACTTAAAGCCCTTATATTCTATTGATGGCCTTCATATTATTGTTGAGATGAAGTTATTAAGTCTGTGTGGATTGGGGTTGTTACAATTTATGGGAGAGTGCCTCTCGGCACTCTTCCATAAATTGTAACAAGTCAAACACAAGTGAGCAAATTTTAATTCAGCACTCTACCAGTTAATTTAATAGCTACTTTGCTGGTGAAAAATATTCAATTAGAAAGAGTATTCAATTAACAGGAAGTTTCTTGTTCATTTTCTTGTTTTCCATGGATAAACAAGGTGAAATGCCAGCGGTATCCCCCACCAAGGGTTTCCAAGTTGAAAAAAGTGGGAAAAGGCCAACAACTCCAGAAAAAAAATGGACAAAACCCGTTACTTGTGAATATCCTTTCCCCCCATGGTGGTCTGCCAGCATACCAAAGAATCATTTAAATCAAACATCCACAGACTGAGATATGAAGGTCCAAAATTGTTACTGATGAATGGACGGATGAGCAGACGAACGGACTCCATTTCTATATCCTCCGCAAAATTTGTTTTCGAGGGAGATAACTAAGTATTCCCCCATGGTGGCCTTCCAGCATATCAAAGATCATTTACATCAAACATCCACTGACTGACATATGAAGGTCCAAAGTTGTTACTGACGGACGAACAGACAGATGGATGGACTCCATTTCTATATCCCCCGTAAATTTTGTTTTGTGGCGTGGGATAACTGAGTATTCATCCTATAATATCTTCTTTGACAGAGCTCACTGCCTTCTGTCGAACCGGATGTACTAAGTAGATAAAATGCTTATGTTCCAAGAAAGACTTCACCCTCCGATTGGATGCGAGTGTACTTACTTTTTTTATGTTTATGGCTCCAGGGGCTCATGTTATCATCTGACGTCACAATGTGAAATACTTGAAAATATGATAACAATGGGAGGAGATTCAAAGAGGAAACTGCCTATAAAATCGTATTTTCCGAGGCCAGTGATCATTCTATGAATGCATACCCACAACCCACGAAAAAAAGGTTGAGGTTAATCCATCTCAGTTCAAATCGGTTTCAAACCTGTTCAGTGCCATTGCATTGTGCCATAAGGACAAGACACTTCATTTTGATTGCCTATGTGGAAGCATGCTGGTGAGATGCACAAAGGCACAAGGAATGGTAATGGTGCACTTTGCCTACAATGTATGCTAACCCTGTTCATGCCCCGTTAGAATGTTGTAGAGTCTCATAGTTACTAGTAATTGCTTGGTGGTTCTCTCTTGGTACTCTGGCTTCTGACACAACATGACCATGGCTGCTGAAAGTGTCATTAACCCTTTACTCTCAATGCACATATTAAAAATTTATTATTTTAAATATTGTTTTATCAAATTTATAAAAAAAAAATGTCAACAAAACCATATCATGTGACCTCTCATTAGAACAAGCTTGTTCCAATGAGGGGTCACATGAAATAGTTTTGTTGAAATTTCTTTAAAAATATTTTTCCAGCTGCTTAATTTGTAAATTATGCAGGTGGATGTGGCCGATTCGTTGGGTAAAGGGATAACTCTTAACCCATGGGAGCATGGTGGCTCAGGTAGAGATGCAGGCTGCAAGCCAAGAGGTTCTCGGTTCAGATCCTGCCTGCGGCAACCACGCTGGGTCCTTGGCAAGACACTTTATCCCAACTGGCTATGTGGGGCATGGTGACGTTATGTTCTAAGGTGTACTGCACGTCGATGGTGCACTGGTCTTCAGCCAATGCTAACCCTGCTTGTGTGGAGTTGGTACACTGGGGAGTCTGACAGTTACTCACCATTGCTCAGTGGTTCTCTCTGGGTACTCTGGCTTCCTCTACCCATAAAACTGTCCAACACGAGGTGACCCTGGCTGCAAAAAGTGCCATTAAACCCCCTATAAATAAATAAATAAATGAATAACTCTTAACCCGCTGAGTATCTTCAAGATATTTTTCATAAAATCTAGTCATGGATGCTGCGGATAAATTTAACACAAGAAATCATTGGTGCAAAAATCCATTCAATTTACAGAAGGAATGTGAATTTGATTAACCCTTTACCCAACGCAGATGGTATCAAAATTTATTATTTTAAATATCATTTTTTTTAATTTTTCCAAAAATTTCAACAAAACCATATCATATGACCCCTCATTGGAACGAGCCCAACGAGCTCGTTCCAACGAGAGGTCACATGATATGGTTTTGTTGAAATTTTTTGAAAAATAATATTTTTTCGAATGATGAATTTGCATATTACACAGACAGATGCGGAGGATTCATTAGGTAAAGGGTTAAATGGACCCAAATTATACATATTTCAGCAGCAAGAGAAATTCTGTTCTGGGTAAGAATATCCGTGAGCAGCATGCAAGGAGTTAAAAACCCAATCAACAATCAAACAAACTGAACTCGTTTGTAAATTTCACTATAAACTCGGCAATCCTCCAGTACTGCAGCTGTCTCACACCACAAAGATTTTGTAAACAGTAAAACATGCCCATGTGGTTTCCATTTCAACATTTTTGAGTACACCCAAGGACACGTATGGGATTCAGAAAGCTGTGGGAAATCCACACTAATGAAAACTGAAGTTTTAAACATGCAAATATTTTAATGTATTTGAAGCTCTGTTTACAGTATATATATATAAATATATGAGAAACAACGAACACTTTGGTGAAAAATATTTTCAACAACACACTGTTGTGCGACACCTTTTTATTACAGATAAATATTTAACATCAGACAATAATGATATTATATGACATGTAATAAATTACTTCTATAAAATTAGAATATTTTCATGACACCTACAATTAAACAAGAGGTGCGTATCGGAGATGGAGGCGTCGGAGTTGTGGTGGCAATCAGACAGTGTTGCATATCCATAACCCAGATATCAATCAAATGCTGGTTGTCAAATCAGAGAACGTTTGTTCAAGTTATTGTGCTAACAGACTCAAAATTCCTCAAAATTGACTAATATAGGCCCATAACTCTGTAATGGAAAATCAAGCCGGGCCAGTTTTCGAGCTCGCATATATGATATATTATTGCAAAAGACCTGCATGGCAAATATCACTTAAATCAGAGAACATTTGTTCAAGTTATTGTGCTAGCAGTGTGAGGTCACCTGGACGCCTTATCACTGGAATTTCGCTTGGTATCAGTCATCTTGGACATCTCACAAAAGGTATAGCCGAGATAGAAATTCTTCATAAATAATGTAGAAAATAAAGACGGAGTGTAATTTCTGCTATATTAACATACAAGAAGAATGTTACTAAAGTAACACATGTCTCCCCCACCCTCCCCCCATCTTTGTGACCTTCACCTTGCAGATGCGGCGGAAACTATTATACGCGACACACCTTCTGACTGTCCTTAACTTTTGTAAAAAGTTTAACAATTGTACTATGATTCGTTTCTGAGTTATGGCTGAGACACAAATATTGACCAATTTTTAGTGTGACCTTGAAATGTGGCCTTGACCTTGAAGGTACGAACCCGGCTATGGTGTGTGACACATCCTCCCATAGTCCTTTATAATTGTGTGAAGTCTGATGACTGTGGCCATAACCGTTTTCGAGTTATTGGCTCGGACACACACACACACACGTGGATGGACGGATGGACACGCACACTTCAATCACTATATGCCAACCGGCCTAAGTCGGGGGCATAAAAACGCATCTGTACGCATGCCACCATCCATTCTAAATCCACATTCACTAGTCACTACCACTGCTGAAAGCAAATTTAAACTTCCCAAGCAATATCGACGATGAGCTCACGGTTCCTAGTGGTAGCCCTGATGAAGGCGTGCCTTAACTAGTAGAGTGCTGAATTATTTTTGGCCATCAAATCTTGTACACATGTCGTTGCCTTGTTACAATTTATGGGAGAGTGCCAGCTGGCACTCTCCCATAAATTTTAACAAGGCAAACCCTTACAGACTAAATAATATCACTTCAAAGATAATACAAAGCACATCCACTGAATATGAGCCTTCAAGTTGTGGTACCTGCACTTCAGAATTAAGCCCAAATATGGGCTTCCAGCACTCTACCAGTTAATGTAGTTGTAATATTTTATCAGTCGGGACTTCAAGAAACCTGTATTCGTTTCGAAGTTTGATTTGATTTCGAATAATAGACTCAATTCGATTTGAGATTTGGAACGAAAATATGCTTCGCAGGGCCAATGAACCCTGTGCATTTTTACAGCCTTAGTCAGTGTATATTTTCATGTAGAGTATGATATGGCAGCCTGTCATCTGATTCTGTGAAATGTTTTTGGGTAATCCGGGTTTGATAGGTAAACAGATAACTCTGTGCAATGCACAAGGTTAGTTAGTCATCCTTTTCTTTCTAGTTATAAATAAGATTATCTCTATGATGCAAATAATCCTATGCAAGCCGGAAAATAAACAATTATTTATTTATTTATTGGTGTTTTAAGGTCATATATTTATGCACAATGGCTAATCATGACAGTGACAGTTTTACGGGTGGAGGAAACCGGAGTACCCAGAGAGAACCGCTGAGCAAGGACGAGCAGCTGCCAGCTCCCCAACATCGTAACTCCGCACTACAGAACAGGCAGGGGTAGATTGGTTGAAGACATGCGCACCATCAACGTGCAGTACACCTCAGTACACTGCATCATCGTGCACCCATGTGGACAATTGGGATCAAGTGCGTTGCCCAAGGAAACAATGCGGGAGTCGGAATTGATCACTCTGATGGTCACCCATCCAAGGACTAACCGGGCTTGATGTTGCCTAACTTTGGTGATCTGACGAGAACCGGTTACCACAGTTTTCCACAGTAAATAAGCACTGCTTCACTTCCTGGTGATCCCACGGGCCACAGATTTCAAGAAATATTTTTCAAATAAACATCAACTTCTGTCATAGACAACAAATGTTTATCATTCCTCGTCCCCTGAGTCTGAATCTACAATTATTGTCTGCCACTTCATGGGACGTTCGTTACCATTTTTAATATATGGACTTTATTAGTGAAAGATCATATAATAAAGCAGATAAAGGCCTAAAAAAGTTAAAAATTTGTTTCTCAGGCCCTCCTGCATGGTCCTTTTGGCTGCCACATGCTCTCTTTTTATAACCAACACAAAATTTAAAATTTGTCCCTTGAGAGCAACAAGGCTTTGCAATGTTTTAGCCTGCATAGTTTACAAAATGAGCTGTTCGAAACCAATTATTTTAAAAACAAATGTCAGCAAAACCATATCATGTGACACCTCATTGGAATGCTCTTGATGAGCGTGTTCCAATGAGGGGCCACATCATATGGTTTTGTTGACATTTTTGGAAAAATTTGAAAAAATACTTGAAATAATAAATTTTGATATTGTATGTGTTCAACTATTAACCCTTTACCCAACGAATCGGCCGCATCTGCCCGCGTAATAAGCAAATCCAGCAGTTGAAAAAATATTATTTTTCAAAAAATTTCATCAAAACCAAATCATGTGACACCTCGTTGGAATGAGCTCATTCCAACGAGGGGTCACATGATATGGTTTTGTTAAAATTTTTGGAAAAATTTGAAAAAATTATATTTAAAATAATAAATTTTGATATCGTCTGCGTTGGGTGAAGGGTTAAAGGGTTTGGCGACGGAATATGCTTAGTCATGTCAGTAAATCGTGTCTGGGGCCAACATCCTGGGCTACAATTCAGCAAAACTTATTTATCTTGATTTTTGCCGCAAAAAATCAAGATGTCAAACTAAATTTTTCCAGTCAAGAATATATTTACACGATTCTTCTTTGTACAGTATTATAGCTATCTTACACACTAATAATTTACATGAAACAAATTTCAAGTGGTGGAAGATATATATAAAGAATATCAATGCTCCTGCCCACCTTTTATTCTTTAACCCCCTGCACACTGACGTCGAAAAATCTAAAGTTATGGGTGCAAATTTTTCCCATAATGCAACTAGAAATTTAACCAATTCAATCTTGTTTGACAGAGCTCGTTGAGCTCTGTCAAACAAGATTGAATTGTTTAAATTCTCTGTTTTATTATGGGGAAAAATGGCTACTTGAAATGTAGATATTTTGATATCAGAGTGAAGAGAGTTAAAAACAAAACAAAACACAAAAATGTAAGGCATACTTGTTGCTTGTGATTTCACTTTTAACTCTCGGCACACTGATGTCAAATTATCAAAATTTCAAGCAGATTTTGACAATAATGTATCCGGGAATTTAATTAATTCATTTTTGTTTGACTGAGCTTACCAAGTTCTGTCAAACAGGACTGAAATGGTTAAACCTTTTACCTAATTAATCAACCACATCTGCCAGCATATTATACACAGATTTTTCAATAATTTCTTCAAAACCGTATCATGTGACCCCCCATTGGAATGAGCTCCTTGAGCCTGTTCCAATGAGGGGGTCACATGAAATGTTTTTTTCAGAAATTTAAAAAAAAAAAAAAATTAATTGGTGGAGTGCTGCCTTATTTTTGGTCAGCAAAATTTATTCACGTCTTTGCCTTGTCACAGTTTATGACAAGAGTACCTACAGGCAAATTCATAGACAAAATTGGGAGTGCAGTGGCTCAGTAGTAGATTGGTGGCCTTCTATGCTAGATGTCCAGAGTTTGATCCATGTCTGGGTCGACGCATGTTGTGTCCTCGGGCAAGGCACTTTATCCCGGTTGCCTACATGGGAGCATAATTACGACATGTACTAAGGCGTACTGTATGTCGCTGGTGCACATATCTTCAACTGCAGTAACCCTGCTTGAGCCGAGCTTGAACAGAGTTAGAATGTTGTGGAGCTGACAGTTGCTCGTTGATTCTCTCTGGGTACTCCGGCTTCCTCCACCCATAAAAATGTCATGGTCACGATTAGCCATTGTGCAAATGTATGTGACCTTAAACACCAATAAATAAATAAATACAAACAAAATTATTCCACTTCAAAGATAATATGAAGCACAGGCACAAAAATATGAAACCTTTAAGTTGTGATGCCTGCACTTCAAAGAAAGCCCAAATATGGTCTACCAGCACTCCAGTTAAAATAATAAATTTTGATATCATCTATATTGGGTAAAAGATTAAAGTCCCAGTTTTATTGTGGGGAATACAGTAGAACCTGTCTTGAGAGACCTCCCTTTGGGCCACACAAAAGTGGTCTTTCAAGACAGGTGGTCTCTCATAACAGGTTTCAGGTTTTCTTAAGTCAGTGAATAACCAACCACAAAATTCAGAAATGGAGAAGAATGGATTTTTGTAATTACTTTGTAGCTGTTCTTTTTATGAAGTTTTCGTAACAAATTGAAATGGACTGTTATAAAAATAAATTAGTGTTGAAAATCTTCAATGAAGATTTTCAACACTAATTTATTTTTATAACAGTCCATTTCAATTTGTTACAAAGAGATTTTCAACACAAATTTATTTTTATTCCTGTCACATTTCAGGTATGTATGAAATTGTTTATTCAGCAATAATCCTAATCTTTTCACAGAGGTCTTATAAAAACATCTCAATCTTTAATGAGTTAGCAATTGAAAACCAATCAAGAGCTTTTAATACTTTTAATTATGTTAGTATAACCACAATGGATTTTCCAATTACACAACAGGTAAAAAGTTTTTGTCATGGTTTCTGTCTTCAAAGGGGCGGTCTCTCAAGACAGGTCCATTATGGCATAAAAATACAAGTTGGTACCAGGTCACAGTGGTCTCTCAAGACAGGTGGTCTCCCATAGCAGGTCCATTATAGAGTAAAACCAATCGGTGCCTGGTAGATGTGGTCTCTCAAGACAGGTGGTCTCTCAAGACAGTGGTCTCTCAAGACAGGTTTTACTGTAACGTGCTTCTTGAAATGTCTCTATTTTGACATTAGTGTGAAGATGGTTAAATGCAATATCAAACAATTTTACGGAACTACACTGTAATCAACAAATGAATAAAAATGTTTCATAATATTCTAAATTTATCAAGAAGTGATAGATCGAAAATTTTTCTCAAATCAAGAAATGAGTTGATTTTTCTCAGTGAAGGACCATAACTTCCATACCCAAACTTGATCTGTGTTTTCTAAATTTTTAAGTTCTGTGAGAACATACCTCACTCATGTAGGGAAAAAAACAGTTGCAACATATAACAAAATCCAGAAATTTAACTTAAAGAGGTCGAAAGAAGAATCTTCTGAATCAAACCCAACCTCAATTTTCTCATCAAAATAAAAAAATTCACATTTATCATAAACTTTGTGTCTTAATGAAAACAAAAAAAAATTCAAAAAAAATTCATAGATTATGAACCGTGAATGACAAAAAGGGTTTTAACATCACAAAAATGTCTAGAAAGTACATAAAACAACAGATGGAAAAACTTTGTTGTAGTTTTCATAAATCAAGAATATTCATATGTAGAAATTCAAATGCAAGAATTACCAATATTAAACTTTGTCTTTATTTGACAAACAAGCTGTTAAATGTCCTAAGAAGTTCTGATGAGGTACTCAGTTGCTGATAAACACCAAACACAATTGTCAAATGGACTGGTGAAAATCTTCACCACTTTTTCTGTAATGGATTTGCTCATGTTACCTGTGTATGAATACATGGCACAAAATTCTGTAAATGGTGGAAACCACGTAGGTTATATCAGTTTGATATGGCTAACCATCTTTCAGTGGCCCTTCTGGCCATCCATGTTCCTGTTGTTTAACTGGTTGCGTACTAGAAGCCACTATCATGGCACTACTGAAAAGTGCTGAAAGCCACTTTAGTGGCTTTACACTATTTGCATTGGCTTGTTGTTTTCTTATCAGTGGAAAATAAATGTTTACATAAAATTCTTTTGTTACAATTTATTGGAGAGTGCCAACAGGCACTCTCCAATAAATTGTGACAAAACAATGAACAAAATCTTGCTAAGCTTCCCTTGTTGGTTGTATGGCATCTTTGAATAAAATACTCACGTTTCAAATCGTCTTTGAAAAATAATTCAGCACTCAACCAGTCAGTTAAAAAGCATCCAAAACCGTCTAGTAGCAATACATGATTTCATAACAAAAGGCTCTGGTTAACGATTTACTTAATGAAGATCATGTCAGCTGAACATGGCTAAAAGAGGAGGGAAATGATTACACAAAAATTGTTCACTGAAGGTAAATATACATAGCTCATATTAAATTTCTACTCTTCTATACTTACAAATCTGAAAAAGCTTTGTTCTTCTGGTTGAGAAGAGAGAACCTTGCATCCATAAGTTGCATAAAGGTTATGTGCAGCTTGAAGCTCCTAGGGTGCTTCATCAAACAAAAATTCAACTTCAATACACCCAAGAAGTTGAAGGAGTTTGATTTAGAGGGAAACAGGAAGATGCTGAAGCCAACCGATATGTTCATGGGTCAACGTATTCGGCAGATCATAGGGAATTCATTACCAAAGGATATTTTTGTTTGTGGTTTCCTGTCAGAAGCAACCAGGGCTTATACAGGATTTGCCATAACACTCAAGCAGAAGTTGCCATTGAGGAATGGCCAACATCTGTGTATTGTTGTTCTTGACGCAACATCTCTATGTTACTGCACTTGACCTACACTGTAGGTCACACAAGTTGTAAATCAAGAGCCTGCAGAGCTTACCTGACTTGGTCAAGAATGTGCTGACTGATGCCGAAACAAATGAGTACCAGAAACAAGTGAAATTATTTCAGACCGACATGGCAATATCAAAAAAAGAAAGAATTGATTGTTGGTGGGCCAAAATCGTGAACAGAAAATATCCTGCACTGTTGAAGATGGTTAACCCTTCAGCCAATGCAGGTGTTATTAAAAAATTTTTTTATTTTAAACCTTTTTAAGAAAACATTTCCAAAAATTTCAACAAAACCATATAAAGTGACCCTCTCAATGCTCATCAGAACAAGCACTTTCAGCTCATTCCAGTGGGGTGTCAAATATGATTTTATTGAAATTTTTTGAAAATTTCATTCAACTGCTCAATTTATAGAGTATGCAGGTGGATACATCAAATTCGTTAGGTAAAGGGTTAATAAATGTAATGGGAGCTCAGTAGGTAGAGGTGCAGACTGCAAGCCGAGAGGTCCTCGGTTCGAATCCCACCTGCGGCAACCACGTTGTGTCCTTGGGCAAGACACTTCATCTCCATTGCCCGCTTGGGGCACGATGACGCCGTGTACTGAGGCGTACTGCATGCTGATGGTACGCATGTCTTCAACCAATCTAACCCTGCCTGTGCTGCAGTGCGGAGTTACGATGTTGGGGAGCTGGCAGCTGCACGTCGTTGCTCGGTGGTTCTCTCCAGGTACTCCGGCTTCCTCCACCCGTAAAACTGTCACGGTCATGATTAGCCATTGTGCATAAATATGTGACCTTAAAACATCAATAAATAAATAAATAATAAATATAATCTTATTTGATGAGCTCAATGAGCAAATTAGTTTGGTGGATTCTGCTATAATTTAATAATTATTCAGTAAATTAGGTCTGGCCCTCACTGAAGGCTCAGACCAGATCTAATTTACTGAACTCAGTGGATCAATGATTAGAGCAATGGACTCGAGATCAAAAGGTTGATGGTTTTGATACTGACCAGTGCCATTTGCGTTGTGTAATTTGGACAAGGCACTTCATTCTGATTGCCTACATGGAAGCATGGTGGCAATTTGCACTAAGATGTGGGGAACCCAATGTTACACTTTACTTACAATCTCTGCTAGGCCCTGCTCACGTCGGGTTAGAAAGTTGGAGAATCTGGCAGTTAATGATATGGTTTTGTTGAAATATTTTGAAAAGTAATTGGTTTTCAACTGTTTAACTGGAGGACAGGGTTCGTACTGGACCTGGATAATAATTTTCCATAACCTTTCCATAGCTGGGCCACTCAATTTCCCAGACCCAAATGTTCATAATTTTTTTTTTCTCAATCAGGTCCATGTGCTTTTTCCCTCTCGCATGACTAACAACAGCCTTCTCCGCCATGTTTCCCACGTCAAACTTTTTGAAGCAGAGACACGGAATGTCTATCTTTTGTAACACGCTGCAGCCAATCACCCCAGTCACTTGTGTGCAGCCATGCATCATTGAATGCACACTTCCCAGACATTGTTAAATGGGTATCAAGGTGAAAAAATGAGCAGGCAACTTTATTTTTGTCAATAACATTGGCAGACAAACAGGTGTGTTCGATGTGTGCATTCTGAATTACACTAGTCATGTTAAAGCATCCTCACCAAATACACACCAGCACAGTCCACACCGCATAGTTGAAAATACAAAAAATAATTTTTAAAACATATTTTTTCACATTGATCACGAGAAAGATTTTCCGAGGTATTTTTCATGTTATATTAAAGACTGGTTTCAAACAGAACAGTAAGAATTTCCATGGCTCTTCCATATAACCAACTTGAAACCCCTCTATTTTTCCATAACTTTCCAGGTCCTGGAAAATGCAATTTTATTTTTCCATGACTTTCAAAGACATTCCATAGCCAGTACAAACCCTGGGTGGAGTCCTGAATTATTTTTGGCAGTCCAAATTTGCTCTCTTCTCTTTGCCTTGTTGAAATTTATGGGAGAGTACCTATAGGCACTCTCCCATAAATTGTGACAAGGCAAATCCACACAGACTTAATAATTTCACTTGAAAGATAATAAGAAGCACATCCACAGAATATGAAGTCTTTAAGTTATGGCACCTGAACAGGGCTTTAGATTACCCAATTTCACACTGTTTACAGGTGTCCTGGAATTAGATGTGTGAAGACATCAAGAAAATGAAAGTGTCAATGTGTAGTTCAACTTGTGTTAGACATGTACATGTATTGTATGTGACACAGCAATGACACACATCTGGGCAATGACCTGATAACAAAGGTATATGTAAAGTGTTGTAAAGGTCTGTACATAAATACTGACCATAGCCTGTAACAAATCTACAGGTAAAGTATGACTAAACTAAGTTCTAAGAACGTTGGCAGAGGCAACATTTTTTGACGGAAATTGAAGAAAATCGATAGCTCCCATCTAGAGGTCTCCCCAATCAAACACACCGGGTTTCAAAGCAAACCAATCATAAATGTGCCCTGTAGGGTGTGCCAAAGGAAAATATTGAGGTCTTCTGACTAAACTAAGTTCTAAAAACATTGGCCACAGCAACATTTTTTGACGGAAATGGAAAAAAAGTGATAGCTCCCATCTAGAGGTCACCCCAAACAAGCATACCAGGTTTCAAAGCAATCCAATCATAAATGTGCCCTGTAGGGTGTGCCAAAGGGAAATATTGTGGTCTGACTAAACTAAGTTCTAAGAACATAGGCTGTGGTAACATTTTTTGACAGAAATTGAAGAAAATCGATAGCTCCCATCTGGAGGTCACCCTAAACAAGCATACCAGGTTTCAAAGCAATCTAATCATAAATGTGCCTTGTAGGGTGTGCCAAAGGGAAATATTGTGGTTTGACTAAACTAAGTTCTAAGAACGTTGACCGCGGCAACATTTTTTGACAGAAATTGAAGAAAATCGCTAGCTCCCATCTAGAGGTCATCCTAAACAAGCATACCAGGTTTCAAAGCAATCCAATCATAAATGTGTCCTGTAGGGTGTGCCAAAGGGAAATATTGTGGTCTTTTGACTAAACTAAGTTCTAAGAACGTTGGCCACGGCAACATTTTTTGCCGGAAATTGAAGATAATCGATAGCTCCCATCCAGAGGTCTCCCCAAACAAGCATACCAGGTTTCAAAGCAATCCTATCATAAATGTGCCCTGTAGGGTGTGCCAAAGGGATATATTGAGGTCTGACTGAACTAAGTTCAAAGAACGTTGGCTGTGGCAACATTTTTTGACGGAAATTGAAGAAAATCGCTAGCTCCCATCTAGAGGTCATCCTAAACAAGCATACCAGGTTTCAAAGCAATCCAATCATAAATGTGCCCTGTAGGGTGTGCCAAAGGGAAATATTGTGGTCTGACTAAACTAAGTTCTATGAACGTTGGTCGCGGCAACATTTTTTGACGGAAATTGAAGAAAATCAATAGCTCCTACCTAGAGGTCACCCTAAATAAGCATACCAGGTTTCAAAGCAATGTAATCATAAATGTGCCGTGTAGGGTGAGCCAAAGGGAAATATTGAGGTCTGACTGAACTAAGTTCTGAGAACGTTGGCCGTGGCAACATTTTTTGACAGAAATTGAAGAAAATTGATAGCTCCCATCTAGAGGTCACCCCAAACAGGCATACCAAGCTTCAAAGTGATCCTATCATAAATGCGACCTGTGAGGTGTGCCAAAGGAAATTGTGGACGTACGTACTAACGTACATACGTACGCCGACGGACGAGAAATGATGGCAATAGCTCAGCTTGACTTTGTCAAGTTGAGCTAAATATATAAATTTTCTGTGCCTCTACTACATTGGAGACAAACTTCCATCATAATATGACCATAGAAACACAAAGAAAGGCATGGCAATAAAACATAACAGGATAAGGCTGTTATTTCTGGTTTTAATATGCCCAAATTAGGGCAAAACAGTGCTCCCAAAATAAATAAATTTAAAGGCCTGCTGCCCTTCAGAATAAAGCCCAAATATGGGCTTCCAGAACTGTACCAGCAGTTAATTGTAAAATACATAGGTGGACGTGGCCGATTCATTAGGTACAGGGATAAATTTACCAGTATTACAAGAAGTTGACAAGTTATGTAGTATGTGACAGTTGAAATGTGTAAAAACTACCATGGAACTAAAGATATATTTGTGTTTAACTGGTATGGACCACCTGCAGCAACCTCGTTGTGTCCTTGGGCAAGACACTTCACCCCCATTGCCCACGTGGGGGCTCGGTGGTGTTGTGTACTAATGCGTACTGCACATCGATGGTGCACTTGTCTTCAACCAATGCTAATCCTGCTTGTGTGTAGTTAGTATGTTGGGAGCTGACAGTTGCTTGCCATTGCTCGGTGGTTCTCTCCAGGTACTCCGGCTTCCTCCACCCGTAAAACTGTCATGATTAGCCATTGTGCAGAAATATGTGACCTTAACCCTTTGGTACTCTTGTACGTCGACGTACGAAATCAAACAGCGCGTTGATACTTTTATACGTTTTATGACGTAAGAAAGCAAACAGCGCGTTGATACTTTTGTAGTCTTATGACGTACGAAATCAATCAGCGCCTTGCTACTTTGTTGTGGTCATTTGTTTTGTTATTATTTTTCGATTTTTTAAAGTTTTAACTTCAGTTCCTATTTTCTCCCGAATAGTGCTCAGTAACAACCGTTGCACCAAATGTTATCACTGCTTAAAATACTAATATAATCCTCTTGTGAAGACTTCTTAACTGATTGAGTGCTAGAAGCCACTATCAGGACTTTCAAAAAATGAGGATACCTGAGCAAAAGTCAATACTTTCCTTGTTTATATTTCATATTCAGTCAAACACAAATAATATTTTGTTTATATAAATTTGTTTTATTACAAATTATTGGAGAGTGCCAGTAGGCACTCTCCAATAATTTGTAATAAAACAAGTTTTGAATAACAAATTGAGACCACCAAAAATAATCTAGCCCTCAACCAGATAATCACTAATGTGAAAAATATCTTGTCATTTGTACTTTCCGACGTTTGGCGTCGCATTTTGAAAAACGTTGAAGAAACTGAATTTCCAGTGATGTTTGAATGTCAGGATAACTAAAGTCTCAAACAGTTAAACTCCAATAAATAAATAAATAATTTTTTTTTTTTTATTATACCTCATTCTGAACCCTTGGCACTTGACAATAATCTGCAACAAACTGCTTTCATAAGCAAACCAGACAATAAAACAAAGTTATCACAAGTCTTTTTATGTTGAACTCAATAAAAGAGTCAAATTTTGAAAGAGATTTCAAAAATTAACAAGAGGGGTGTGTCCATCCCCATTAGCTCACCAACACATGGCATACAATAAATCTAGGCTTATTACAAATCTGCAAAAAATGTCCGGTCATGTACATGCATAGTGAAACAGGTCAGAAATTGTTTAAGTCCACACTGACAAAAAATCTAACGTTGCATTAAAAAAGACTGAAAATCTCTGAAAAATGTCTGACCAAGGGGTAATGTCATCTTATATTGATGCATTTAATATATATATATAAGAAATATGAAAGCCACAGCATACCAGTGGTAGCCCCCACTCACATATAGCAAAACAGGTCAGAAAATTTCTAAGTCCACACTGACAAAAAGTCTAATGTTGCATTAAAAAGTCTGAAATCTCCAAAAAATGTCCAGCCAAGGGTTAATGCCATCTTATATTGGTGCATTTAACACATATATGAAATATGAAAGCCACAGCATACTGGTGGTAGCCTCCACTCATATATAGCAAAACAGGTCAGAAATTTTCGAAGTCCACACTGACAAAAGAGTCTAACATTGCAAAAACAGTAAAAATCAATAAAATATCACTGGTTAAGGGTCTGTGGGTAATTGTAAGCCATAGAAACACAGTATAGGTGCATAGCAACAGGGCCGATAGTCAAAGTGGACTGGTACAATAACCTTAACACAAGTGTTGACGCTGACACACCTCAGGTCATGACATAAGCTCACACATCTTTGTTGATGAGCTAAAAATTAACGAAAATAAAGCTTGGGAATACTACTAATCTACAACAACCAACTGTCAGAATGTCCCTAAAAGCAAATTAACCCAACTTATAATGGTATACACATATTCCCTAATGAACTGGTTGAGCAAAGATGAGATGATTAAACAAAAAACACTTCAAGGTCTGCAGAGCAAGCTTGAATGTGGGGGGGGCTGAAACGTAAGCAGAGTACTGGAATCCTATCAAAGAAAATCAGGTAAAAATAAATTTGTGACATGAGAAGTGATCTGGGTGATTTTAGGGCATTAGCATACTACCAGCACCAAATCTACCAATGCCCTTGAATCGCTTGATCGCAAAATATGCCAATACAATTTCCCACATAGTGAAATCCGACATGCTGCTGGAATGCGCACTACTTCAGCACTGACAAGCAATTAAGTACATAAACACATCAGCTAAGATTATAATGCAAACGTCAAAATTAATTTGTTTACTGTTTTCAAACAGTTCAAACTTTGTTGGCCAAAAAGGTGAGGGGACTGAAGACCCCCATTGACTCCTGCACTTTGTGATACTTCTAAAGAGACACCTCAACCCTACAGATGGGACATGTATTATTCTCTTCAAGCCATCTGTCTATACACGCTTTGTGGAACTGATGAAAACATGTCAATATTCTTAGTGAACTGCCTTCCTCGTATTCAGTCATGCATATCAAACAGTCAGATTTGTTTTCATTAGACTTGTCTCCATTCTTGAATATTTTCACTGGTAGTCTATTCACATCTGATTTTGATAAGCCTTTAGGACGAGCATCACCAAGTCTCTCAGCTAAATCCCACAGTGCCTGTAATGATATAAAATGACCATGATACCACTGTAATACATCATAAGTTATCTCTGCCAACATGTTTGGAATATGGAAATTTAATACCTGGATGTCTCATTTAAACACCTCGCCTGTGGCTCGGTGTTTAAATGAGACATCCAGGTATTAAATTTCCATATACCATACATGTTGGCGGAGGGTAACGTTTTTGTCCACGTTTGAAACACAATACAAACAAGAGGCCCCAGGGGGGCTGAGGGTGCTCACCTGACTTGGTAGCCTAAATATTAACCCAGGGAATTGATTTCAACAAGTTGCATCTGCCCCTCCTAAGAAAAGCTCATACCAAATATCCAAAGATTCTGACCAGTGGATCTAAAAAAAAAAGAAGATTTTTAAAGAATATTTCACAAAGAGAACTAAATAATAATTCAGGCTCCCATAGGGAGCCCAAATATGAACCCAGGGACTTGGCTTCAACAAACTTGAATCTCACCTCCAGTGGGATGCTGTATACGAAATATCAAAAGATTCTGACTGGTGGATGTGAAGAAGATTTTTGAAGACTATTCCTCATATTGAACTAAGTTATAATTTGGGCTCCCACAGGAAGCCCAAATATCAACCCAAGGACTTGGCTTGAACAAACTTGAATCTCACCCCCTAAGGATGCTGCATACCAAATATGTTATAATAAGTTATAATTCGGGCTCCCACAGGGAGACCAAATATCAACCCAAGGACATGGCTTGAACAAACTTGGATCTCACCCTCCTAAGGATGCTGCATACCAAATATAATAAGTATAATCTGAGCTCTCACAGGGAGCCCAAGTATGAACCCAGGGGCGTCAACAAACTTGAATCTCAACCATCTAAGGATGCTGTATACCAAATATCAAAACATTCCGACTGCTGGATCTGAAGAAGATGATTTTTAAAGAAAAATTCCTCATATTGAACTAAGTTATAATTCGGGTTCTCACAGGGAGCCCAAATATGAACCCAGGGACTTGGATTCAACAAACTTGAATCTCCCCCCCCCCCCCCCCCCCCCCCCCCCCCCCCAAGGATGCTGAATACCAAGTATCAAAACATTCCGACTGCTGGATCTGAAGAAGCTTTTTAAAGAAAATTCCTCATTTTGAACCAAGTTACAATTTGAGCTCCCACAGTGAGCCCAAATATGAACCTAGGGACATGGCTTGAACAAACTTGAATCTCACCCCACTAAGGATGCTGCATACCAAATATCAAAACATTCCGACCGCTGGATCTGAAGAAGATTTTTAAAGAAAATTCCTCATTTTGAACTAAGTTATAATTTGGGCTCCCACAGTGAGCCCAAATAGAATATTCCTCATACTGCACTAATTTAAACATTTGGGCTCCCATAGAGATCAAGTCTCTGCTACTGCTGGTTCATGAGAAGATTTTTTAAGATTTAAGCACACTTTTTGGGCGTGGCCCTACCGAGGGGTGAGGCAACTTGATTTGAACAAAATCAAAATAGGATGTCATAACAAACTATTTTCTCAAATATCAATTAAATTGGTTCAGCGGTTTGGGAGAAGACACAAACACGATGATGTACGACGGACGGTGAATGATCACTATAGCTCTCCTGACTGCATGTTAGGCGAGCTAACAAAGTGGAAATTAATTTCTGGATGCATTTCTCATGCTCTGAAATCACTTGGGACCAAATTCGTGAATAATTGTTTTGTTTTTATGAACTCAGAAGACAATAGAGGTACATCCCTTGGGTCGTTAAGGAAACGAGTAAACAGTATTTTGTTGACATATCGTCCCCTGAGTTCCAATGTGTTCTATGTGCCTACTGGCACACAGAACACATTGGTACTCAGGGGACAATATTTGCTCTTACTTTATTTTTCTCAAATTGTTTCATTTTAATTATTCGACTATTTAATTTATAACGGCAAAATATGATTGAATTGTCGCAAATCTGATAATTTTTGTGACTATTGTCAGGTTTTTTGGTTCGATTTTTATATTAAGGCTAGCAGAAGCAAAACGCTTTCATTTAAACCATATACCCTGAATGTTGCACGCTCTCATAAACCTCGGATGTTAGGTGCACCCTTTGCCATGGCTATTTGTTCAAGGGATTCTGACCAATCAAAAGACAGAATTTATCGGGATTTTGGGACAAAGATTTTTGAAATATTAGATGTATAGAGGATCTTGTATTTAATAAATTTGGTCTGAAGTAAGCCACTGGTTTTTGAATCTGTATGTTGCCTCTATTTTTCATGTTGCAACTATTTTTTCCATTGACCTAACGTAATGGAAAAATAACAGCCAGCATTACGCACATAAGAAGTTATGGCCTAAAAAGGTAAAAAATCTGTTTCTCAGACCTTCCCGCATGGTCCTTTTGGTTGCCGCATGCTCTCTTTTTAGAACCAATTTAAACTTTAAAAAATAAAAATGAAATGGCTTATATCTGATATTTTACTCAAGTTTATAAAATTGATAAATTTGTCCATTGAAAAATGTATTTTTGTTTGGACATGTTGGTCCACAAGAAAACTAGTAAACTCACATTCCCCACCACAAAATTATGTAACGATTGCAAAGTATGTGACATCATTTCACAGTAGGACGTGAGCAATAAATCCAAAACAGAACAATTTTCAGTTAACCCTTTACCCAACGCAGACAATATCAAAATTTATTATTTTAATTATCATTTTTTTAATTTTGAAAAAAAAAAAAATTCAACAAAACCATATCATGTGACCCCTCTTTGGAACGAGCTCAACGATCTCGTTCCAAAGAGGGGTCACATGATATGGTTTTGTTGAAATTTTTTGAAAAATAGTATTTTTTCAGCTGTTGAATTTGCATATTACGGGGGCGGATGTGGCTGATTCACTGGGTAAAGGGTTAATAGGAACTACAAGTGCTGTAACATTGTATATGTATTGGCTTGTAACAAATGTGAAACAGCTGTGTATGTCGGGGAAACTGAGAGGCAGCTGAGAGAGCGTATCATGGAACACTTACGGGACATAAGGTTACACCCAGACAAACCATGTTTCCAGCATTTCAATAAGAGGGGGCACTCAATCCAGGACTTGAAGGTGGCCGTGGTGGAACAGCTAAGAGGTGGGAAACATCTTTGTTTGATCAAGGAGGGCGGGTGGATCAGAAAACTGGACACCAGAAATAACAAGAGGCTGTAATAACAGACTCAACTGCCCCAAATGAATAATATCCAGCATTAACCTGTCCACGTCACTGTTTCGCCATCTTAATTTTAAACATTAACAATGTTTTGTTTATACTTGTGTATATGTTCTCTGTGTTTCACCACTGATGAAGGCAGGGGTCAGCCTGGCAGCTGATTTTAGGGAGAAGTGACTTCTCCCTCCAGAGACGTTAGGGAGAAGTCAAGGGCCAGGAGGGAGAAGTCAGTGGACATGAGGGAGAAGTCAGAAAAAAACAAAACGTATATGACATCGTGACAAAATAAATGTACATAGAGGACACAACTGTGGAGAAAAAAATAAATAAAAGTTCTACAAACATACATACACACACAAAACTAAGTCATGTAGGTTAAAATCCTCCCCCCTCCCCTACAAAAAATTGTGTTGTTCATGGTTTCTGAATACCCTAACTCTTTCTCTAACAGTGATGACTTGGCCTGGGATGACCATGCAGTTGATTTTGTATTTGCCTCAATGCAGTGGATTTGAAATTTAGCATTACCCATGGTGAGAGTGTTCTTCTCTGTAATAGAAGGTATATTATTTTTAAAAAAAATATTCAAAGTATTTAAAATAAATTTCAAGTTCACATACGAAGCTGGGTCATTCATGGTTTCTGAATGTCCTAATTGAATTGAAAAGCGTAGTTAAAAAGTTTTCGACATCCTTCGTAAATTAAGCGTCATTAACAATTTAAGTTAATTTATTTCCAAGGTAAATGACAAAATATTTCAGTTGTCTCCCTTACCTGCTGTGCTGGGTGATAATATTCTGTTCAGAAAAATGATAATTTCTGCCAACCATCTTACATTGACACGTGCGACTGGTGCTATAAGACCTGCCATTCTTAACCATCCTAATATGTGTGATTTCTGACGTAGCCTTATTATATTTAACCCCCTTCCATCACAAGTTTAAAAAGAAAAACTTTCCATGCGAATTGCGGGTTGAATTTCAATGCAACCAATTTTTCAGTGGAACAGAGCGTAACCATAAGCAATTTCAACGTTTTTATGGATGAACTGTCCTCTGCACATTTTGGGGGGTTTTGAAACAGTGGTTAACTTTAATAAATTCTAATTAACTCGATGCGTGTCTTGTGTGATGCGTGGTTTTTGCCGACACTTTTGTTTTTAAGTAGCATTTTGTGCTGGTTGCTATCAGTTGGGGCGTATTGTTCGAACAACTACGACATTACAACTCTTTTCAGAAATATAAAATTGGGCTAGTTTAGGCTATTTTCAGAGCTGTATGACGGATTTTAACAGCAGCCGTGTTTTCTTTTTTGTGAATGCGGAAGCGTTTTTTTTTTTTTTGAAATAAAACATAAGAAAATACAGTAAACTGCCATGTCTCCCAAGGAAGTTTTGGAGGGCGACTTGAATTTCGCCCCAATGTAAGTCAAGGCGACTTGAGGAATGACAAGGCGACTTCTTCGACCTAATCACCCACTCGGCTGACCTCTGGATGAAGGCTAATAAAGCCAAAGGCTATGGTACTAAAGAGCACTGTTTTTTCGTAATGTAACTATATATCCGGCCCCTCCATTCTGGGCCTAACAGAGTTTTTTAAATAGAAAAAAAAAACGTTTGATAGTTAGATTGTCTGGAATTTTTAGCTGAAAGAGATATCATTCCAAGAAGAATTCAGGTATTATCCCAGTCATTCCACAATTGTAAACTTGTTTGATCATGCCACAAATGGGGCACTGTAATGTGACACAAGGAGATTCATTCAGACTGAACAGCATGATGATTAGTTGTTTCCAAGTCGACTAACAGCTGGTGAATAGTTGACTAACAGCTGGCGAATAGTCGACTCAAAAATCACACTTAATTTCAAAATTAACCTTTTATCTAACGAATCGGCTGCATCCGCCCACATAATTTACAACTGAGTAGTTGAAAATTTTTCAAAACATTTCAACAAAACAATAACATGTGACCCCCTCATTGGAACGAGCTTGATAAATATTTTGAAAAAATACCGTATTTACTCTATATATAGGGACACTCTATAATTTGGGACACACATTTTTTCCAGAAAAATATTTTTTTTATGCTCCAATGTTTGGGACACTCAGGAGACTTGTTTCCAGTTGGCCCAGTCACCTGAAAACGGTGCAGAATGTTCAATATTAAAGCTAAGTTTGTGTTTAATTTTCCTTTTTAAACAATAAAAAATTGATAATACATAATGATTTGTGTTGTTTTTATTTAAATCTTTTCCTAAGTTTTAATATTTACAGTCCGGACTGACATGAGGAAGACTATTTAATATTACATTGTGACAGTCTTCAACCCTTTGCTGAACGCTAGTGGCAGATGACACTCATAAAAAGAATTCTTGTGTAACTAAAAATTTTCATTCTTTGCTTCCAAAACATAGCTTATGACCCCTCATTAGAACGAGCGTGCAATGCGCTCGTTCCAATGAGGGGCATAAGCTATGTTTTGGAAGCAAAAAATGAAAATCCCCCAAAAAATTGGATGGCGATTTTCATATATAGTGATGGAAATCGAATCACACAAAACTTGATTTAGCATCAAAACAAGACCAGGTTGTGTTCTTTCCCCATTTTCTAAGATGTGGGACATCTGTGAAAATATTTATTTTTAGCTGTCCCAATACATAGAGTAAATACGGTAATTTCAAAATTAACTTTTATCTAACAAATCGGCTGCATCCGCCCACATAATTTACAACTGAGTAGTTGAAAATTTTTCAAAACAATAACATGTGACCCCTCAATGGAACGAGCTCGATAAACATTTTGAAAAAATAATTAAAATAACAAATTTTGATATTATGTGCGTTTGGTAAAGGGTTGTATGTATACACAGAAATAGGTAAACTCAACAATATCATGTTTTAAGCGTCAATTATTGGTTAAATGAGTTTTACTGCCTCATTTTTTTCTTTTGTTCCATGCATATTTTCCCACCAGATTTTTTTTCTTCGACTTAATTTAATAAATAGGTTAGAAAAGACTGCAAAGTGAACAAAATGAAGTCATTAACTTGGGAGAAAGATGGGTGTTTGAAAACCCCAAACATCATGTGTCCAGGCATGTGAGCAGGACTGGACCAAAATGCCTGAAAATATTTGGAGCAAGAACCAAGGAAAAATTTGGAGAGTACGAGATGGGTCATTAGACACAGTATGTCATTTTAAGAATATTTCCTGCAACTGTTCCTATAATTGAATTCTCCAAATTTGACCGATGATCAATAACAGGCACTTCTGGTCGAGTCGCTGCGGGGTCCGAAAACGAGGCGGACGAAACCGTATCCACAATTGAACATGCTGTTACAGTAGTCTTTTCTCCATACAATATTTCTCGATGAAATTCTCGTTCCGAAGTCTTGTTAAAAATAGAAAAATTAAATTATTTACAAGAACAATTTTAAAGTATTGTCTGCCACTCACCTTAGCCAGAGATAAAAATGATCCTTAAGGCAACCCTTTTATAAATCTTGACAGAACATGTAGAGCTGGGCGTTTTGTGGGTTTTTTGTTTCAGTTCCAGTTTTTGTAGGAAACTCAGCAAAAACGAGTGAATGGTTTTACAGTGTTTGTTCATAAACTGATTAACTGGTTGAGTACTAGAAGCCACTATCATGGGTCTATTAAAAAGTGCTAGAAACCATTTGAGTGGCTTTACACTGGATACATTAGCTTGTTGTTTGCTCAGCAGTAAAAAAAAAAATATTTTTATCATATGACTCGTCTGTTTTGTTCACTTTAAAACATTTGATATTTTTGTTTTCATATTAATCAATGATAAATAAAGCCTTCCGTCAATTTCATTGGTCAATTTCAAAACTAGACAATTTGATTGGCTGAACAAACTAGAACTATCACTGAAGGTGATTAATACCCCCGCTTTGGGTTTTTAGAGGAATGCACTTCTGATCATGTAGGCGAAGGCCATAAGGAAATGTATACATAAAGATCATTTTTTGTTGTTGAAATTTGTATTTGCATGTGGCCTTCCACAGAACAGCACTGAATACTTAAAGAGCCCACACATATATGGTTTACATTTGGAAAAACACATTTACAATGTGCAACATGTATTCAAAATCGGTTCATTAATGTAGGAGGAGTTGCACACACAAGAATCCCATTTGAAAACCCATAATAAATCCAAGTTAAAGGGAGATAACCTGGTTAAAATTGTCGCAGATCAAAAATTTGGGAATATGCGTATGTTCACTTAGTTGTGATAATGTTTGAAAGGTTTCGTCAAAATTGATTGATAAATGTAGGAAGAGTTGCACGCACAAGAATTTCATGTAGAAACCCATAATAAATCTAAATTAAAGGGAGATAACCTAGTTAAAATTGCCACAGCTCGAAAATTTTGGAATATGCGCATGTTCACTTAGTAGTGATGATGTCTGTAAACTTTCGTCCAAATTGATTGATAAATGTAGGAGGAGTTGCGCACACAAGAATTTCATGCAGAAACCCATATTAAATCAAAGTTCAAGAGAGATAACCTGGTTAAAATTGTCGCAGATCAAAAAGTTTGGAATATGCACATGTTCACTTAGTAGAGATGATGTTTGAAAGGTTTCATCAAAATCGGTTCATTAATGTAGGAGGAGTTGCGCACACAAGAATTTGTTCGAACGGAAAGACATAATAAATCTAAGTCAAAGGGAGATAACCTGGTTAAAATTGTCGCAGATCAAAAATCTTGGAATATGCGCATGTTCACTTAGTAGTGATGATGTCTGAAAAGTTTTGTCCAAATTGATTGATAAATGTAGGAGGAGTTGCGCACACAAGAATTTCATGTAGAAACCCATATTAAATCAAAGTTCAAGAGAGATAACCTGGTTAAAATTGTCGCAGATTAAAAAGTTTGGAATATGCACATGTTCACTTAGTAGAGATGATGTTTGAAAGGTTTCATCAAAATCGGTTCATTAATGTAGGAGGAGTTGCGCACACAAGAATTTGTTCGGATGGAAAGACACAATAAATCTAAGTCAAAGGGAGAAAACCTGGTTAAAATTGTCGCAGATCAAAAATCTTGGAATATGCGCATGTTCACTTAGTAGTGATGATGTCTGAAAAGTTTTGTCCAAATTGATTGATAAATGTAGGAGGAGTTGCGCACACAAGAATTTCATGTCCGGAAAGACGTATGGACGGACGGACGGACGGACGGACGTATGGACGTACGGACGTACAGGGCGATTCCTATATAGCCCCCACTTCTTCGAAGCGGGGGTATAAATACAACTGGGTCACATTTTCATAATTTGAGTTGGAAGCCTTCATTGGACAATTTCAAAACTGGACAATTTGATTGACTAAATAAAATACAACTGGGTCACATTTGTATAATTTCAGTATGGAGAATTTACGTTATCTGTCCTATTTAGGGTGGGTTATATCGTATCTTTTACCTGCAAGAAAAACGGCATTCATTTTTTTAATATTTTTACTTTTTGCTTCCAAAACATAGGTTATGACCCCTCATTGGAACGAGCTCAACAAGCTCGTTCCAATGAGGGGGCATAACCTATGTTTTGGAAGCAAAAAATGATAAATTTTTTAGTTATATGAGGATGTTTTTTCCAAGTGCCATCTGCAACTCAAGTTAGGTGATGGGTTAAAAAGTCATACTAAGTGGCTAATTTGTGCGTGTGTGTGTCATATGATAAACAGAATATGAAATGAGTGTTTTTCTCATATAATATATTTATGAAACTCGTCCGAATTTTCCATTTGGGCAAGCCCAAACGGAAAATTCTTAGACTCGTTTCATAAATATTATATGAGAAAAACACTCATTCCATATCCTCTATATATGAAATTGTGCCTGTTGACACTCTCCAATAAATTATAACAAAACAATTATTTTTGAACAAAGTCTTGAAGCTAAGGCTACTCTTCATGGTATCTTGGTATCTTTGAAAAAAATACCCATGTTTCAAATCACCTTTGAAAAATAATTTAGCACTCAACCAGTTAAACTATCTTATTAGGAGGAAACTGGACCAGTGGAACCTCTGAACTCTTGACAGTTAGTCCATCTGTCAAAGGGACAAATATGCTGTGTTCTCGTTTTCAAATTTTCTCCCTTATTGTCTCGTCTAGCCCTTTACCCAACGAATCGCCCACATCCGTCCGCGTAATATGCAAATTAAGCAGCTGAAAAAATATTATATTTCGAAAAATTTCAACAAAACCATATCATGTGACCCCTCTTTGGAACGGGCTCGTCGAGCTCGTTCCAAAGAGGGGTTACATGATATGGTTTTGTTGAAATTTTTTGAAAAAATTAAAAAAAATTATATTTAAGGCCCAAAAAAAAAAATCAATTGATTCTCAGGCAATTTTTTTTTCAAATCAATGAGGGAGGGAGGATTTTATTTTTATTTTTTATTTTTATTTCTTCCAGATGGTGAGAAAGGATTGAGAGGCAAAAGTCACTTTCTGGTGTCTGTTTTTACCTGAAAAGCATGGAAAGTGCATATTGTAAAATGATATACAAATAAAACTCATTTTATTGAAAACTGAACCTGTTTTTCTTTATTTTCTGATATCACCACTTTTTGTATTTAGAAACAGAACTCTGACTTCACTTTTAAACTTTTACAAAGCAGAACTATTTTATGAATACTAGATATTATTGACCACCCTCGTATTATTTTGGTATCATTGTGAGTTATTTTGATTTTTAGTATGACCCATGGTGAGAGTGTTCTTCTCTGTAACAGAAGGTATATTCTTTTTAAAAAAATATTTAAAGTGTTTAAAATAAATTTCAAGTTCATATAAGAAGCTGGGTCATTCATGGTTTCTGAATACCCTAACTGAGTTGAAAAGCGTAGTTAAAACAGTTTTCGATATCCTTCGTAAATTAAGCGTTATTAACAATTTGAGTTAATTAATTTCTTTGGTAAATGACAAAACATTTCAGTTGTCTCCCTTTCCGGCTGCGCTGGGTAATAATACACTGTTCAAAAAACTGACAATTTCTGCCAACCATCTTTCATTGACATGTGCGATTGGTGCTTTGAAGGTCTGCCATTCTTATCCATCCAAATACCTGTGATTTCTATTGTAGCCTTATTACATTTAACCCCCTTCCAACAAACTTCACAAGTTTTCAAAGAAAAACATTCAATGCAAATTGCGGGGCGAATTTCAATGCAGCCAATTTTTCAGTGGAACAGAGCGTAACCGTAAGCAATTTCGATATGGACGAACTGTCTCCAATACATTTTTTTTGTTTTGAAACGGTGGTTAACTTTTAATAAATTCTAATTAACTCGATGCGTGTCTTGTGTGATTCGTTGTTTTGTCTGGTACTTTGTTTTTAAATAGCCATTTTGTGCTGGTTGCTATCAGTTGGGGCGAATTGTTCGAACGACTACGCCATTGCAATTCTTTTCAGAAATATAAAATTGGGCTAGTTTAGGCTATTTTCATAGCCGTGTGACGGACTTTAACAGCAACCGTGTTTACTGTTTTTTGCAGAAGTGTGTGTTTTTAAAAAATAAAACATAAGAAAATACAGTAAACTGCCATGTCTCCCAAGGAAGTTTAGGAGGGCGACTTGAATTTCGCCCCCAATGTAAGCCAAGGCCAGAGGCTCTCACACTTAACACGCCTGTGTATATTTACCTGTTTATTCGTTGGTTTTGGGACTTAAAACCAATAGTCCCTTTTCAATTTCCCTGTTTCCTATTTTCTTGCAATGACGGTCCAAATAAAAAGGCCCAACGCGGGCCATTTTTTTCAAGGCGGCGGTGCCTGAGAATCAATTCCTTTTTTTTTTTTGGCCTAAAATAATAAATTTTGAAATCGTCTGCATTGGGTAAAGGGCTAGAAGAGAGAAAATGTGAAGGTGAGAACACAACATAAAATATATAAACTTCATTCATTTGTTAACCCAATTTATGTTTTTTACTGACATAATAGGTTTAGCAACTGATCCACTATGAATGATTAAAGGGAAGTCAGGCTGAACCCATGGAGATGCTTACAGACAGGATGCGTGGTAAGGGTGTTATACAAATTACTGCAGATTTTATCCAAGTTAACCCTTTACCAAACGTAATGGCCAAAACCGACCAGCGCTATTCACAAAAATCACAATCCAATTTTCATTATTTTTTCGCTTTTTGACGTAAAAACTGAAGAAAAATTAGTTATTCAAGAATTGTATTTTTTGCAAGTGTTGTCTGCCTTTTGTGTTAGGTAAAGGGTGAATTTATTTATTTATTTATTGATGTTTAAGGTCACATATTTATGCACAATGGCTAATCATGACCGTGACAGCTTTACGGGTGGAGGAAGCCGGAGTACCCAGAGAGAACCACCGAGCAACGACGAGCAGCTGCCAGCTCCCCAACATCGTAACTCCGCACTGCAGCACAGGCAGGGTTAGACTGGTTGAAGACATGCGTACCATCGACGTGTAGTACGCCTTAGTACACGGCATCATCGTGCCCCCATGCGAGCAGTGGAGATGAAGTGTCTTGCCCAAGGACACAACGCGGTTGCCGCAGGTGGGATTCGAACCGAGGACCAGGTAAAGGGGGAAGGAGCCTGAAGTGTTATTTACTACATATTCTTAACACATAGAAAAAGTAAAACGAAACCAAGGTTTTTCATGAAACTGAACTGAACCTGAACTAGAGGTGTGACTGTCCATACCCCTCTTCCCCTGCCCCACCGCCATGATTATTCTAAGACAGAAAGGGACACAACCCTGGTAAAAAAAAGTTTAATCGAAACTATAATCGCAGGTGCACAGGTTCCCATAGTAGTGAACACCCATATCAAGTTTCAAAGGAATTGACACATAAACATCCGAGAAAATCTCTAGACAAAATTTAAGCATTCTAAGACGAAAAGGGGCATGTTTGGCAAAAAAAGTCCGATCAAAACTATAGTTTCAGGTTCACAGGTTCCCATGGTAGTCAACATCCATACCAAGTTTTGAAGGAATTGACCCATAAACATTTGAGAAAATCTCAGGACAAAATTCAGGCATTTTACAATGAAAAGGGGCATAACTGTGGGGAAAAAAGGCCGTTCAAAATGTCTGAGAAAATCTCCGGAGAAAATTATGTCTACGGACGGATGGACAAGGTGATTCCAGTATATACCCCCCCCCCCAATCTTTGCGGGGGGTATAAAAATCGAAATCTCCCGGCTCTTGAATGAAATACATACCTCATAATCCTGGCCTTCCGAAGGTGAATTTCCAAATGCTACGTTCATTCTGGATGGACTTCGGTACCTGCCTCTTCGTCTACCTCTTCTCTGAAAGAAACAATTAAAAATTATTTTTTCAGAGCATGGTCTAGTCTGGAGAAACAAGAGCACTGCCAGACGTGGCTAAATGCACCTGTTAGCCATTTTGAATTGTAGTAACTTTGGTTGAGATGAAATAATCAAAAGCAGAGTTATCGGTTGGAAACCAAAAATGTTAATACACGGTCGAATTCCAAGTCGAAACAGGGCTGGCCCAAATGGTTTCTCTGGAGAAACTCGCAAGATACATTCCATGTGACTTGGCAATCGTTTCTAATTAAGTCTTGGCTGCCTATACAGCCAGGTCTTAGCGGCCAATATAGGCAGCAAAGACCAGCTTAGAAACTACTTCAATGCCACAAGATGGAAACCGTTTTTAGTTATGCTTTTCATATTTCAGTAACACAATCAATCAAAAAATAGGCCGATTAAATCATCAGATGTGTACCCATACGCACAACTAGTAGTAAGCTGTATGACGGAGGGCCACCCCGGATGCCGATATTATGTACACCATACATGGTATGGGTATATATAGAAATGGATTGGAGGAGTGCCTAATTTGATGGATAAATGGTTAATATCTCCAGATCAAATTATTAGATTCACATAAAAACATCAAATTATCAGATTTACACCAAAAACTATACAGCTTGGCACATCAGTAACCTGAACACAAATATAAAGTAACTTGACAATCCAAGCAATATTTTTCAAGTTATCGAATACCAAAGGGATGGGAGGAATTTTCAATTTGAAGGATAAAGGGTTAATATCTCAGGATCAAAATAACAGATTTACACCAAAAACTATACAGCTTGGAACATCAGTAACCTGAAGATATATATAAAGTAACATGACAATTGGATTGATATTTTTTTAGTTATCTCATGCCAAAAGGATTGGAAGAATTCTCAATTTGAAGGATAAAGAGTTAATATCTCAGGATCAAATTATCAGATTTACACCAAAAACTATACAGCTCGGCACATCAGTAACCTGAACACAAATGTAAAGTAACTTGACAATCCAAGCAATATTTTTCAAGTTATCGAATGTCAAAGAAATGGATATGGACGCCGGACGGACGTTCTTACAAATGGCTACTTATGTGGCTATTTTATGGACATGTTTGGTGGCTAACCTAAAACACATGCCCAACGTAATAAAACAAGTTTTTTTTGTGGGAAATTTGTTTGGGGGTCAGCTAACCCTAACCCTACCCTTTACTGACCCTAACCCTACCCACCCCTAACCCTAAACTAACCCTAGCCACATACCTCTAACACCCCTTCACTGACCCCCACCCACCCCTAAATTCCACCCTGGAATGCCCTAACCCTACTCTACATTTATCCAAACCACCCCCACCCCCCACAATAAGAGATTCTGTTACGTGGCTAGCCACGTAACAGACTTCAACCACATAAGTATCCTGTTTTACTAACTCGTAGCCACATAAGTAGTCATTTGTGTGTGCGGATGGACGGATGGACAGACAAAGGATGGAAGAACGACGGAGGGCCACACCAGATGCCGCCATTATGTGTACCATACATAGTATGGGTACACGTAAAAATGTAAAAAGTTTTGAGTCTCTGAATTTGTGGTAATATTGGAAGACACCGAAAGGCAATAAAACGTCCAATAAGGGGGTTCAATTTCAGGAATGAATGACTGAGAATCAAAACATTTTTTTTTTTGTCTTATCTCCTTGCATGCTACTAGCGGATATTTCATGCCCGGGACACAAAATATCTTGCTACTGAAATGAGTATGATCTGGGCACATTTAATCAAATTTCTGTCTTGTAAATTGAATGACTTTCTGACCAATGATTTCTTTGGTTAAATTTAGACGAATTTTTCATCAAACCTAGTCATGGCTGCTTCACAGCAGCCATGACTAGATTTGATGGAAAATATTTTGAAAATACTCAACGGGTTAAGAGTTAAGGGAAGAATTTGCTGCTTGAAATTTTGGTATTTTGATATCAGTTTACAGAGTTAAGGTCACATTCACAATCTAATTCATGATTCTAATTCTATCTTCACAATCTAATTCATGATTCTAATTCTATCAACTGGTTCAGTGCAAGAAGTGAAATTAAACAGAGTAGGTGCTATAATAAAGCAACACTTAAAGGTATCACTGAACTAAATTTTGAATTAGAGTTACATGCCTTGAAATGCTGTTCTTGGAAATGATGCAATCTCTAAAAATAAGCAGCCTTGGGAAAATATATTGTTTCAATAAACATTTGAAACATTCTATTGACACCTTGCATTATATTATTAAATATTCTTGATAAAAAAAAGAGGGTGATTTTATGACTTTTGGACCTAAAAAGTTAAAAAATTTGTAGTAATTTATATATTTTTTATACTTACCAATGACCCAGACTAAGCTGGTGCTAACTCTAAAATATTAAGGGCCAAACGCAAATTTTACCCCCTAATCCCCAAAATTTGCATCTAAAACCGAAAATTACATGTCCTATATGGTCCTCCATACTTTTACTCCACTGCGCATGCGCAGTGTCAAGGAGGTCTCGAAATTGCCGCCAAAAGTCATTCTTACAACCAGTGCCTGGTAGGTGTTATGTACTCAGCGGGGAGGTAGGAGTTCCCAACTCATGGGAGGGCCATCCCCGTCTGGGTCATTGGTAAGTATAAATTACTATAAATTTTTTAACATTTTTATACTGTACCAATGACCCAGACTTAGCTGAATAGTAAAAAGGTTGGAGGGCCTAGGACATAAGGAAAATCCAATAGACTCAATTACCTATAACAGACCTATCCCCTTAAGGAGAAAAGGAGAGATAGTCTTACATGTATCTTTCTTATTTGTAACAAAAAAGAAAGACACAATACTATTCTGTAATTGAGCACAATAACATCAATGATCTCTATAAACATCTAGTATAACCCTTTATACTAATATTTTTTAAGGAAAGCCAATAAATACGGGAGTCTAGAGAAATGAGACTCTATATACTCATTTAAAAGTGTTCGAGGATTGTATATTAACGCTCAATTAATCACGTGATATATACGAATGCTTCACACCAATCAACACTTAAAAAATATTACGCAGATGAGTAAACATAGGATTAACCCTAAATCATCTCGGAACCAATACGGAATTACTAAGTCCAAGGGAGGAATTCCCTTGCTTTACATTATAAAGCAGGTGACCTAATGGAACCCCCCCCCCCTTTCCATTGCCTTGGATCAAATACTCCAAAGCAAAGAGGGCAGCAGGACAGAGTCACTGCCGGAACCGAAAGCCTATATGCACATAGTTGCCACTGTTTAGTAGACGACATTCTGAGTAAAAAACAGCGGACCTAAACAAGGTAGATCTGCAGAAAAGGACTCAATATTCCCAGATACAAAATCGTGAAAATGGAGGGCTAACACCAATATACAGCCCTTATTAAATCTGTAATAACAATATTAATAGCTTAAGCCCATGAAGTAGAACTCTTACTTCATGAGCTTAAAACTAAAACACAGACTGCTGAATGAAGATATAATCATAAGCAGAACTGACTGTAGATTGAATCCATCTGACCACAGAATGGACCGAAATGTGGAGGAAGCTTCCACGGCATGTCCCACAACAGACGCCCGAGTAAATTAGTCCACAGTCTTTGTGGAGCTCGAGAAGCTACCAACAGAATTTACATTGAAATAATTACACTAGAGCAATATCTGCTGAATCAACAGCACTGGAAGATACGCATACCTTATTATTCCGCCTAACAAGATCGATAGAGCATTTACTGCAAACGCTCGAAGATCCAAACATAATGACACATACGTCTGCAACTGATTGTTGAGATGCGTCGCGAATAAGTCGATAATTGGCCGCTCGCCTTGGTAGCAATCTGATTGAAAACTCGTTTGTTGAAAGCCGATTCTGGCGGCAACAAACGGCCCCTCCGCAAAGGGAGTCCGCTAATACGTTCAGACGACCCGGAATATGACGGACCGATAGGAGAACTTGATGTTCTAGTAGCAACCGAAAGATTCATTCCGTTAACATGAATAACAGGATGGAATGAGTGCCTCCATAATTCCGAAAATACGCTAATACCGTCGAGTTGTCGGACAGAATTAGCATATGAACATTCTGAATTACGTTATCCAATAATGTAGCGCAAGCCAAAATGACATCATACTTGATGTTTGAGTGCTTGATAAGGAACTACAGAATCAAAAGACCCTGGCACTTCAATCTGTTGGGCTCAATGAAACGACCCAACCTGTTTTACTGGCATCCGTCAAGACTGTAAAACTCGGATCCGGCAATTGCAGTGGAACTACCTGAGTTAAGCCCAGAAAACTTGCCCAAGTCTGAATCTCTTATTCACTTGATTTGACAAGAAGATGTCCATATCGAGCGAAAGAATCTTCACCCTCCAATTCTGAATTAAAGAAATTTGGAGAGGACCAATGCGTAACCACCCCATCGGAATAAAATCACGGGAGTTCCGCCTAAATGTATCAGTCTCATAAGATCTCTCGCTGAGACTTTGTCTGAGCGAACACAATAGTGAGCATAACAATTGAATAATTTTGTTCTGGGTAACGGCAGACGAACGAAAAAGTTGTGCGTTACGAAGCTCATCCCCCAATGGATGAATGACTTGGATGATACCAGATCCGACTTCTCCTCATTTACTTAAGAAACCGAGACGTCGGAGCAATAGAGGCAGATTATGCACATAGTTCTGAAGCGTTAACTCATTGCCGTACCTGTATGAATGTCCTCCAGGTAGGCCGACGTTATCGCAGATGAATAAGCTCGGAAATGAGTCATTACCGAGTCCGTTAATCGAGTGAAGGCCCAGGGGGCGAGATTCAGACCGAAGCATATTGCTCGGAACTGATATACGACTCCTATGATAAGGAAGCGAAGATTCTTTCTGACGCCTGATGTACCATGTCGTGAAAGTACGCATTTTGAGATCTATGCAGGTAGCATAAACGTACACCCGAATACTCGCTCTGACCATTCGGGTGGACTCCATATATAAACTTGGAGCCACGACCAGCTTGTTTATCCAGTTCTGAATAATGAGTGAACGGAATGAGCCGTCTGGTTTTTGGAACCAGAAAAGGATGGTTGTATAAACCTGGAAATTCCTGGATTTCTACGATCTCCATCGCGATCATTCCAGAAGAGACTAGACTTCTGATGGAAGCGAGCCTCTATCCTACTGACTTGGCGGAAGCTGAGTCCATCTTGGACTCCGAGTTAACAGAGGATTTCGTTTGAGGAACAATTTAGTCCTTCCAAAATCACCCCTTGAATCCAAGGGACGTCCGTAATCTATTCCCAAATAATTGAGAAACTCGATTACCTCCTGGTCCTGCGAGGCTTGCGGAAGGAGAAGCCATGTCCTCCACGGTCCGCACCTCGCCCCGTCGACCTAGGGACGTCTGACTGGAATTACGGCCCCTATATGAGTCGCTACCCTGACAGTCTCTAGAATAAGACCTAGAGGACGCATAGGAACCTCTATCTGAACTTCCCTTTGACGTATTCGTCCCAGAAGTGCATGTCCTAATCTTCTCTGCTGAATCCGACTATGTGGAAGCGAATTTTAATAGCAGAGAGTCTAAAGCTTTCTTAGTTAACTGATCATAGACTGCGGAAAGCTTGTCGTCGATGAAAACTCTCCGGAGACCTGAGTGACTCTGAGAGAGTTTTTTACCTTACTATCTACACGCGTGAATGTAGCCAGGGCCGCATCACGTCTAACCAACTCCATATTGCCACTAAAGGACGGAGTTTTACGTGAGGCCCTTGAAAGAACTCTTAAGGAGATTGTGCATCCTAGAATTCTTTTTCCTTTGAGACATAATGATAACATTCTGGTAAGGTGATCTGCGTACAATAATGCGTCTAAGCTGACCCTGGTAGACGACATTGTTATTTTCAACATCGTGGTTGGAATAGACATAGACGACAGTAAAAAACAATACTAGGTCCTGACCTGGTCGTCTAGATGTAGAGAACTCTCAGAATGCTCTGTCCTGTCGTTTCAAAATATTCGTTGAATTGATGAAAGGCAGATGTAGAGCATATTGCCGATAAGAAATCTGACCTGCCCATTTAGGTAGCAAGTTAAATAAATATAGCGCCGTTCAACAGATCAAATGTCCGTGACACATATCTGGACTATGTCGGAAACTGAGGGATGATGTCCCTAAACCGATTAAGAATTCTGTGTCCAGTGGTGCTATCAGTCTCTTATACGGCAACGCAGCATTTTGGTCTGGAGGAACGTCAGATGATAATGCCGGATGTACTCTATGGCAATTATGTTGTTCCTGTCAGACCACTTGAAATTCTTGGGCATCTGTGCCTGAACCTGCAGTGGAACGTACCAACCCAGGTTTCTCGGATAATTCCTGATCCAACAGAGTTACTGTCGGCTGCTGGGATGCTGTGATAATTTGTGCTATCTGTGATAGCATGTCCATAACAGAGGCCTGTGGAGCTGCGGTCTTATAGGATTTAGCCGCTGGAAGCTCCTTGGACGTTCACTCCTGCATACATCTAATATGCGAACGTCCGGAGTATGAAGGCCTCGTATCCTTGGCTACCCAATGGCATGACCCGGTCGCCGTAGAATCCCTGGTCGGCGATGTTGGTTGAATATCACAGGTCACGTAGCCAAGGTGTGGTCGCGTGTGCTGCCGTGAGGATGAGGAAGCCGAAAGAGCAGTCTCTCCGGACTGTCTATATAACGGGCGTCCTGAGCGGTGGACGTATGCTCCGATTGAGGAACATTTTGTACCACAACATCTGGGCCCAGATGTTGTAATACGAGAGGAACCTCTCTCGCTCGCAGCCTGGATGGACCTGGACGAGCTAGGAACTGGACTAATAGGCTTCCTCTGTACCATCCTCGTATCCGTCGTCACTGGGTGTGCACATTGTATTTTATAGTGCTCGCATCACCCAAATCTCCTTCCTGGACCGCAACGGACGAACCCGGGTGCTGAGCCATTCGGTGAATGGTCGCGACACCGGGCGAGCTAGTGGACGCCAACGCTGTTGATTCTACTTGGGACCTCTTAGGCAATTGACGTATCTGCATGAGCACTTTACCGCTAGCTCTTCATTTGACAACGGAAGCACACTTACGAGGACATCACGGTAACAATACCTGGTTCATGTTACCCTATGAGACCTGTGGAGCCGCGGTCCTACGTGAAATATCCGCTGGAAGCTCCCGGGACGTTCATTCCTGCATTTATATAAGATGCGAATGTCCCAACTGGAAAGGTCACATATCCTTGGCTAGCAGATGGAGTGACCTGGTCGACGTGTATTCCTTGGTCGGCGAAGCAGGAGCACCAGGGACGTTTAATCCTGCATTTATATAATATGCAAACGTCCCCTGGAAATCTGTGGTCACATAGCCAAGGTGCGGTCATGTGTGTTGACGAGGATGAGGAAGCCAATATAACAGCTGCGTCGGACTGTCATGCGACGGAGCGTCCCGAGCAGGAGGAGTGGACGTAAGCTCCGACTAAGCGAACAACATACAACAACATCGTGGCGCAGATGTTGATGCAAGAGAGAGGGGGCCTCTCTCGCTCGCGGTCTGGGGGACCTGGACGAGCTAGCTACCAGACTGACAGGCTTCCTCGTACTATCCTCGGATCCGTCGTTGCTCGGTGTGCACATCTGAAGTTTTATAGCGATCGCATCACCCAATCTGCTTCCCTGGACCGCAACGGACTAACCAGAGTGCTGTGCCATTCTTTCCTGGTGAATGGACGCGACACCGGGCAGACTAGCGGGCGACAATGCATTTCGATCGAACCAGTGAACTCCCAGCAATTGTAATACCTTGAGCACTTCCCGCTGGCCCTAATATTGCAACGACGGAGGCACACTTATTGAAGACATCACGGAAACATCACTCTGAATTCTGAAAAAGAAACTGATAATATATAGTGACCCTACAGAGAGAGGACCATAACGGAAACCTCACCGCTAATAAAAAACCGTGACACACATCTCCAACGTTGTCATATCAATCAACATACACAAAGCAAGAATTAATGTGACTACATTGACTATAAGAAACACAATGAACTTGTGAATTAGAGGAAGATATCCTCGCATTACGAATGAAGAATATTTTTTCCAACCAGAAAAAATATACACCGTCATATTACTCGCACTGACCCTTGAAATAAATATACATAATATATTATAATTCATTATAACATTTCAAAAGAAAATAATTTTCAAAAGAAAAAAAATGTGGGAAAAAATTTTCAGAAGAGCCCAAGTTCCCAAAGGATCCCAAAAAAGCCTAAGTGTGGACAAAAATTTTAATCATTTTGAAAAATTAATGTAACACTTACGGACAATATTAATGTATCTTGCTATGAACTAAATTAAGCAGAAGACAAGTAATCACTGTCAGAAGTAACAGTTGTCAACAAAAGCAAAAGTGTCAACAAACCAGAAACATGACTCCAGGCACTGAAACAAACATAGCCCGAAATCAGTTACCAATTTAAACACTATCTGATGCAAAGCAGAGGCTTCCAGAGAAGAAAATGTAGAACATCAGATGGTAGATGCAGACCAAAATGCCTAAACACCCTTAGGGTGAGGCCGTAAACATGGGGAAAAAACAGAAATAATTCTGTTACCAAGTCAAAACTCCCAAGAAATTTTAGTAATAAACATTACAAAAAATAAGCCAAAAGCATGGGAGAATAGCTAGGGGGGAATAAAGGAAAGGGAGAGAGGAAACACTGATTAAACAATGGAACATTCATAGCAAGAATGACCACAACAAGGTCATGCCTCGAAAATAGGTAACATGAATAATTTCGTAAAATAATTATAAGTTACAGCCCTGAACATTTGTTTCCACTGTTTTTTCCTCTCCACCTTCTATTTCCACCATATATCCACCATTTCTCTCATAATTATGCGTCTGGCATCTTTAAAACTGAGATTTACAAGCACAAATAACAGTGAAGTGTAACTGTATTGAGGGCCAAACAGAGAAAGACTTTTGGCGGCAATTTCGAGACCTCCTTGACACTGCGCATGCGCAGTGGAGTAAAAGTATGGAGGACCACATAGGACATGTAATTTTCAGTTTTAGATGCAAATTTGGGGGATTGAGAGGTAAAATTTGCATTCGGCCCTAAATATTTTAGAGTTAGCACCAGCTAAGTCTGGGTCATTGGTACAGTATAAAAATATACAATTTACTTTTGGTGTGTTTTTGTCAGGAATTCCCTGAAAAATAGGTGCACATGACCAGCACTTCACTTCCTATCAGTTTTTCTCTCTTATTAAAAATTTTGTTGCATGACCCCCTGTTTTTGGGTCAGAAAAAGTTGCCTTTGCCTAAAGGGCTATACTTGACAAAGATATTTGAATGCCAAGATTAAAGTGAAGTGATCATATTTTTTTTCGTCTGAACGTTATAATGGTTGCCTATGGGAAAATATTTAGCTAATTTAAAGCAGGTGCTTGTTATTCAGCTAAATGTGACGGACATTTTGATGATATAGAGGATCTCTAAAGAGTTGCGATTTCCTATGAAATTTCTGACCCAAGTTCAGTAAAATCGACATGTGCCGAGGTTTACTGAGGCTGAGCTCGATATTAGTGAATGAGGTTCAGAAATTTCATGTCAAATCAGGATGAATTTGAGATTCCTTTTATCACATAATCTGTAATTTAACTTTTCATCTAATGTTACGACTATACTAACCAGCGCTATTCACAACAATATGCAAACAACAAATTTTATTATTTCTACTTTTCCCTTGAAAACAAAGCTTATGGCACCTCATTGAAATGAGCTCGTCGGGCCAAAATTGGAACTGTTCAGGTATTTAGGAAATCTATTTTTTTTGCCATTGTCGTCTATTCATATTAGGTAAACAGTTAATGAAATACAAGAGGCCCCAAAGAGCCGTAATCGCTCACCGGCCAAAGTGGTTCAAAGAAGTATTTGGGGTCACATTCAGTTAGACATGGTTCACCAACACTACAAAAGAATGAAATCATGAGTGACAAATTTTATGGAACTAGGGACATGGCTTGAACAAACTTGAATCTTACCCTCCTAAGGATGCTGCATACCAAATATCAAAAACATTCGTCTGCTGGATCTGAAGAAGAAGATTTTTAATGAAAATTCCTCATTTTGAACTATGTTATCATTCGGGCTTCCACAGTGAGCCCAAATATGAACCCAGGGACTTGGCTTGAACAAACTTGAATCTCACCCCCTAAGAATGCTGCATGCCAAATATCAAAACATTTCGACTTCTAAATCTGAAGAAGATTTTTAAAGAAAAATTCCTCATATTGTCTAAGTTTTAATTCAGGCTCCCACAGGGAGCCCAAATATGGACTCAGGGACTTGGCTTTAACAAATTGGAATCTCACCCCCTTAGGATGCTACACACCACATATCAAAACATTCCGACTGCTGGATCTGAAGAAGATTTTTTAAGAAAATTCCTCATTTCAAACTAAGTTACGATTCAAGCTCCCACAGTGAGCCCAAATATGGACCTAGGGACATGGCTTGAACAAACTTGAATCTCACTCCCCTAAGGATGCTGCATACCAAATATTAAAACATTCTGACTGCAAGATCTGAAGAAGAAGATTTTTAAAGAAAATTCCTCATTTTGAACTAAGTTATCATTCGGGCTCCCACAGTGAGCCCAAATAAGGACCTAGGGACATGGCTTGAACAAACTTGAATCTCACCCCTCAAAGGATGCTGCATACCAAATATCAAACAATCTGACTGCTAGATCTGAAGAAAAAGATTTTTAAAGAAAATTCCTCATTTTGAACTAAGTTATCATTCAGGCTCCCATAGTGAGCCCAAATATAGACCTAGGAACATGGCTTGGACAAATCTGAATCTCACCCCCTAACGATGCTGCATACCAAATATCAAAACATTAAAACTGCTGAATCTGAAGAAGAAGATTTTTAAAGAAATTTGCCTGAAATGCACTAAGTTCGAATTTGAGCTTTTGTAGTGAGCCCAAATATGAATCCAGGGGGCCGATTTGAACAAACTTGAATCAGATCCACCCCACAATGTTGCATACCAAATATCAAAAGATTCTGCCTGCTGGATCTGTAGAAGAAGATTTTTTAAGAAATTTGCCTGAAATGCACTAAGTTCGAATTTGAGCTTTTATAGTGAGCCCAAATATGAATCCAGGGGACCGATTAGAACAAACTTGAATCAGATCCACCCCACAATGTTGCATACCAAATATCAAAAGATTCTGCTTGCTGAATCTGTAGAAGAAGATTTTTTAAGAATTTTGCCTGAAATGCACTAAGTTCAAATTCAGGCTTCTATACTGAGCCCAAATGTGAATTCAGGGGGCCGATTTGAACAAACTTGAATCAGATCCACCCCACAATATTGCATACCAAATTTCAAAAGATTCTGCCTGCTACATCTTGAGAAGAAGATTTTTTAAGAAATTTGGCTGAAATGCACTAAGTTCGAATTTGAGCTTTTATAGTGAGCCCAAACATGAATCCAGGGGGCCGATTTGAACAAACTTGAATCAGATCCACCCCACAATGTTGCATACCAAATATCAAAAGATTCTGCCTGCTGGATCTGGAGAAGAAGATTTTTTAAGAAATTTGCCTGAAATGCACTAAGTTCAAATTTGGGCTTCTATACTGAGCCCAAATATAAATCCAGGGGGCCGATTTGTACAAACTTGAATCAGATCCACCCCACAATGTTGCATACCAAATATCAAAAGATTCTGCCTGCTGGATCTGGAGAAGAAGATTTTTTAAGACATTTGCCTGAAATGCACTAAGGTCAAATTCGGGCTTCTATAGTGAGCCTGAATATGAACCCAGGGGGGCCGATTTGAACAAACTTGAATCTGCCTGCCCCCCCCCCCCCCCCCCCCCCCCCCCCCCCCCCCTCCCTAGAGATGATGTATACCAAATAGGAAAGAATTCTGCCTGGTGGATCTGAAGAAGAAGATTTTTTTGAATTTTGGAAAGAAATTCATGGGTGCTATCAGAGTTATGCCCCAATGTGGTGCCCCCCTGTGGGTGCGGCAAGTTTATTTGTACAAGTTTGAATTGACATATGATGGAGAACATGCACACCAAATTTGGTTCAATTTGATCCAGTTATTTGGGAGGAGTAGTCGTTAATGTAAAGTTCACGACGGACGATGGACGGCAAGTGATAAGTTAAGCTCCCTTCGGTGAGCTTATAAGAGAAGATAAATTCAGTTCTTCAAGCTGCACATAGAAAAATATTAATTGTTCTACCACACATGTTCACTTAGTAGCCAACCCACTTAATGAAATTATGACGTATCATGGTGCTGGACAGAAAAAGCGGCCTCTCGTGTTGAAAGAGTTAAAATTAGTAAGCAGACATTCTTTTGAGTAAAGAAGCTCCTTTCAAGTAATAGCCATCTCAATGTGAGGTGACCTAAATCAGGGACCGACCTGGGCATGCACCAGTGCGTATTTGGTTCTTAAACATCAGGGCCTGGCTCTTAAATCTCAGAAATAGGCTTCTCAGTTGGCACGTAACTTCTCAGATCATATTTTGATATTCTTTCGATGGATAATTGAGAGAGACACTCTTACATGTATTATATATATGATTATCATTTATCATTGTTGTAGAGTGCTTAAGTTAATACTTCAAGTCTTAATTACCAAGCATTAATCTTCATTGTGGTTTCTGATCAAGTCTTGGCTGCCTATTTAGGCAGCCAAGACTTGATCAGAGACCACAGAGAAGATTAATGTTTGCTATAGTGTACTAAATGAAAATGATGAGAGCTATTACATACTGGCAGTGTGTGTTACAAACAGGAGTGTGACTCCGTAAATTGAAATCTGGCGCATGAATTGAAAAAATAGGCTTCGAGGCTCGAGCGTATTTTAAATAGTCCTGATCGGTCCCTGCTAAATATTATTGAAATGAATGTCCTCTGATCATCTTAAATTAGAGATGGGCTATTTACCGAAAAATCGAACCGATACCATGAGGATACCGAATGAAAGTGTCAATGACACTGTAGCTTAACTTGTCTGTGTGTTGTGTTTGATGAAAAGGATAATGTTCAATGTTTATGAAAGGATTATGAAATAAGACAAGAATTGTGATAATTGAGAATATGGTAATTTCTGTTCCCTGTTTGCTATGTTTTCAATAAAAATAATATGAGATGTAGACTGTACTAAAAAATTGAGGGGTGGGTTAATGTGGCCCTCACATTTAATGTATGTGGCCCTCACAGTTAATGAAGGTCAACGAAAGTTACCAAGTTACAGTGAAATTATTCCAAAATGAGTCATCCTATCAAGTTATGAAATCCCTTCATAAATACAGCCTGTAGACTGTGCTAAAGGTTTTCGGGCTTCGGGCCTGTGTAGCCATCACGGTTGACCGATCGCGACCAAAAGGGGGCGTTCTCATCTAGATATTATGCAGAGGCATCCTACCAAGTTACAATGAAATCCCTCCATAAATACAACCTCTGGACTGTGCTAAAGGTTTTGGGGTTTTGGGGTCGGGCAGCCATCACGGTTGACCGATCGCGACCAAATGAGGACATTCTCATCTAGACATGACCTCAAACCTGCATACAAAATTTCATGATGATAGGATAAGAACTATGGGGGACTCACAGACTAACAGACTTCCGAATGCGTGATGGCAATAGCTTATCTCGACTTTGTCAAGTTAAGCTAAAAACCAAACCGAACCAATCGTTGAACACTGAAACCATCTGAATTTTCAAATTTTCCTACATTCACTATTTATAAGTCCCTGTTGAGGCTTGATAACATTTGAAAGGTTCATTTTCATGAAAGAACCCTCAGTGGACTGGGCAACTGTCCTACATTCCCACTAGACTACAACCTGTACACGTCCAATTGCTTAGCAGTCATTTGTAGTCATCTTCTGTTAAGGCAGCAAAGACCTGACTGGAAATCACTGCCCAGGTGTTGTCTATTGTTAGCAGGACCTCCTAAAGATGGCATGGTTAGGAACATGCTCTGGGATCGCAAAAACCTGAAATAGGTCTTTAAATATTAAGGTGTGTTCAGAGCAAGTCACAAAATTAATGTAGATAGGATTTGCAGATGTAAAAGAATGCCTCTTGAGCTTATTGGTAGTGTCGTTTGTACGCGTCTTCAGAACAAGCCACAAAAGTACTGTAGATATGATTTGTGGTTGTTAACCCTTTACCCAACATAACAGCCAAAACCGGCAAGTGCTAATCACAAAAATCGCCAATTAATTTTCATTATATTTTCATTTTTTGTCTCAAAAACATAGGTTATGACCCCCTCTTTGGAACGAGCTTGTTGAGCTCATTCCAAAGAGGGATCAAAAACCTATGTTTTTGAGACAGAAAATGAAAAAAATTAGTTATTCAAGAATTTTTTTTGCAAGTGGCGTCTGCTTTTCATGTTAGGTAAAGGGTTAAAGAATGCCACTGTTGAGCTCATTGGTGGTGTCAGTTGTAGGGTTGTGGTAGAATGATACTAGAACAACTTATTCTGTTTCTCCTGGTGTGAATTCCTCTTTGGTTCTATCAGCAAATCTAAGTCAAGTCAGATACCAAATACCAAACCAATACCGAAGTATACCCCCCTAAAAATACTGAAACTGATACTGAACTCAAAATTCCAATACTGCCCATTTCTATCTGAAATCTCAATTTTCTAAGGTGTTCAAGGAAGGTTCCAAAATTGAAGGACTCTGGCAAAGGATTTCTAAATTCTAGCCCATTACAGGAATTCACCGAGCAGTGGAAAGGAATCCTACTTCAAAATCAGGGTTCCTTAAACAGGGACCTTTTTTTCTCTTTTTAATAAATTCATACACTCTGTATGAGTTTCATGAGATGAATATATCAGAGAAAATACAACAGTAACTCACCTGAGATGGCTCATCATCAAATCTTGACATCAACTGGTCTTCCAACCTCGCTATAGAAAAATTTAAAAATTATTGTTATAGTGAGTCATCTTAAACTGTAGTCATTAACAGGACAAGTAAATTGTTTATTCTTAACCCTTTGGTCCCTGATGGTATATTCCATGCCAGTTCAGGAGCCATCAGTCGGTAGAGTCTATATTCATTACTTAGGAAGAAAGCATCAATATTTTATATCTATGCAGCTTCTCATTTAGTGCATTAGGAGTGAAGATGGTGATATTAAACCCTTTGATTGCTGATGGTATATTCCATGTCAGCGGTTCAGAGCCATCAACTGGTAAGAGTCTATATTCATTATTTGGGGGGAGATAATAATATTTTCAACGTGCAGCCTTGGGGCTGCACATTGAATATCTTGATTGGTCTACTCAGGCCTGAAAATAAGCAGTCTGACATTTGCAGAATGAGGTTCCCAGAGGGTGAATTTGATGATGCTAACCCATACAGTTTGCTAATTTATCCTCTGGGCACCTCTTTCTGTTTAGTTTTGAGCCCCTGATTCAGATTGAGGATCACAGAGGGTAAATTTAGTGATGCTACCCTGCTGTGCAGGGTAGCATGATTACATTCACCCTCCGGGGACCTCATTTTGCAGATGACAGTCTGCTTATTTTCTGGCTTGGGTCTGCCATACAAATTCAGTGAACAACAATCAACGTTATTAATTAAGATCATATCACAGCCCTGGACCGGAAAACCAGCAATTGGGTCAGGGTTAAAAAGGAATTTAACAAAATATTTAAATGATCACAATCTTATTATTTAATTCCCAATGCAGTGAATCCATTTAATTGGATATTTCCAAACTGAATAAGACTGTTAACTGCTTATAACATTTTAGCATCAAACCATATACCCTACCTTCAATACAAATTTGATGTGTTAAGTGCATTTCGATTATGGAGTTAATCCTGTTAAATGAATAAGAATTTTGGTTTATACACCCATTCAGCTATAGTTCATCCAATATAAACATTACTTCCAGTGTTTATAAAAACTCTTTTTTTTCACAAAACACAGCAGAACCGTACTGATAAACTAATTCATAAAAGTCGAGGCAACTAGCAATGATTTTCGATTAAACAAGAGCTGGCCTGTCGTCCGGTGCATACCCCCACATGGTGTGCCACCTAGTGTGGACATACCTATGACCAAATATTATAGAAAATAATAATTTATTTAAGTTATGAAAGTAATGAATATTCTCGGAACAGACTCACACACGGACAGACAGGTGGACGGACGCATGTAATCCAGTATACCCCCCCCTATTCTTCGAAAACAATTACAGATTTGGCTATGTTAATAAAGCAAAAGGCCAAAACGCACCTGAACAGTCTTCGTAACCAAAAAAAAAAATTTTTGACTGTTCCCCCAAAAAATGACGATTCAAACATTTAGTCAGTCAATATTCACACTTTTCTTGATATTTCCACATTTACCAATCTTTTTAGATGACTAAGGTATGGGAATATGGGTGTGATGGAAATCGGATGCAGAAGGTGCAACATCCAGGGTATAAGGGCATGCGAAACATTGGGGGTATATGGTTTGAATGAAAGCTTTTCGCATTCGCTCGTCTTGATATAATGATCAAAACCAAAAAACCCGAAAGTTAAAAAATTTATAGTAATTTATATATTTTTTATACTTACCAATGACCCAGACTTAGCTGGTGCTAACTCCAACAAAACCAGGGCCAAACACAAATTTTGCCCCCCCAATCCCCAAAATTTGCATCCAAAACAAAAAGAAATCATGTCCTAAAGGACCTCCATAGAACGCCTCTACTGCGCATGCGCAGTGACGCAGTCGTCCCGAAATTGGCGCCAATTATCATTCTTACTGGCAGTGCCTGGTCAGCGCTATGTACTCAGCGGGGAGGCAAGAGTTCCCAACTCCAGGGAGGGCCATCCCCGTCTGGGTCATTGGTAAGTATAAAAAATATATAAATTACTATAAATTTTTTAACATTTTTATACTGTACCAATGACCCAGACTTAGCTGAATAGTAAACAGGCTGGAGGGCCTAGGACATAGAGGAAAATCCAATAAGCTCAACTATATAGTAAAGAGGTAACCCCTTAAGGAGAAAAGGAGTATTAGGCTTTACATGTATCTTTCTTATTTAATATTAAATTAGAAAGATACACTACCCTTAATAATTGAGCACAATAACATTCATGTTCTCTATTAACATCCAGTATAACCCTTATACTAATTATTTTTAAAGCAAGCCAATAAATAAAGTAGTCCAGAGAATTGAGACTCTTTATAATCATTTAAAAGTGTCCGAGTATTGTATATTAAAGCCCGTTTGACACTTGACATATACAAATGCTTCACACCGAGCTACACTTTAAAAATAAGACATGAATGAATTTAAACATTAATATTACACTTTAAAACCATCCCGGAAGCGACTCAGAAATACTGACTTGGAGGAGGCATTCCCTTGCTTTTCACTATAAAGCAGGTGACCTAAGGGAACACCCGCCCCCCCCCCCCCCCCCCCCCCCCCCCCTTCCCCTTGCCCTGGGTCAAATAGCCCAGAGCGAAGAGGGCAGCCGGACGGAGTCACTGCCGGAACAGAAAGCCTGCATAACTATAGTTGCAACTGTTTAGTGGACGACATTCTGAGCAACAGATAACGGACCTAAACAATGCAGGTCTCCAGAAATGGACTCAATATTTCTGAGATAAAAATTCGTAAATGTGGATGGCTGAGACCAATAAGCAGCCTTCATTAAATCTGTAATAGCAACACTATTAGCATAAGCCCAGGAAGTAGAAAGAGCTCTTACTTCATGAGCAGAAATCTTAAGCACAGATTGCTGAGACGAAGATAAATCTTCATAAGCAGTACGGATAGTTAACTGAATCCATCTAGCAATAGAATGGACTGAAATGTCCTTTCTATTAGGCATCAAAGACAGAAAGAAACGTTTTCGTCCCTTTCTGATAAACTGAGATCTCTGTTTATAGATACGTAGTGCTCTAACAGGACAGAGTAAAGGCCTACGCCCGTCTGAAGACGGAAGAGCCTTAATCACAATAGGTTCCGGATATTTATTAGGAGCCTGATTCTTAGCTAAAAAACCCACATTAGTAGTGAAGGTGATAGTGTTCCCAACACTACGATAATGAGAATCATCCACCGATAGTGCATGAAGCTCACTGACTCTTCTGGCAGAAGAGAAAGCTAAGAGAAAAGCTGTCTTATAAGATAAGAATTGAAATCTACTGTCCCAAGAGGTTCAAATGGCTTTTCCTTCAATTTAAGGAGAACCCAAGCTAAATTCCACTTAGGAATTAATCTAAGAGTTCTGGGTCTATTTATCGAAAAGTTTCTAACCAACTTCGATAAAGAGACATTAGATCCAATTTGTAAACTATCATGATGTGCATAGGTATCAGATAACATAGATCTATAACCCTTTATAGTAACAGGCTGCAGTTTGATTTCGTCAAACAAGTATACTAGAAAGTTTGCAATGTCTGGTATAGAGGGATCAAATATATCTACAGAATGATCCCTACACCAACAACGAAAAACCTTCCACTTAGCCGCATAGTTTAGCGAAGAGGAGGTCCTCCTACAGTTAGAAATCGCGTCCACTGCTCGTCCTGTAAAGTGCTTGCCATGCAAGAAGGACCGCACAACGGAAAAACGTGAAGGTTGAGACCTTGCGGGTTGTGATGGAGTTGGCGCGATTTCCCCTGCGAAAGAAGATCCTCTCGTGGAGGAAGCTTCCGCGGTAGGTCCCACAACAGACACCTGAGTAGATTTATCCACGGTCTCTGTGGCGACAGAGATGCTACCAACAGAATCTTGCATTGAGATTGTTTTATCTTTAGCAATACTTGTTGAATTAACGGCGCTGGAGGATACGCATATCCTATCATTCCGTCCCAAGGGATCGACAGAGCGTCTACTGCAAATGCTCTTGGATCCGGACACGGAGACACATACGTCTGCAACTGATTGTTGAGATGTGTCGCAAATAAGTCTATCATTGGCCGTTCCCATTGGTAGCAAATCTGATTGAATACTTGTTTGTTGAGAGTCCACTCCGACGGCAACAAGCGACCCTTTCGTGAAAGGGAGTCTGCACGCACATTCAGACGACCCGGTATGTGACGGACCGAAAGAAGAACGTGATGTTCTAACGCAAACAGAAGGATTCTTTCCGTTAGATTGAACAACGGAACTGAATGAGTGCCTCCCTGATTCCGTATATACGCCACTACTGTCGTATTGTCGGATAGGATTTGGACATGAGCATCGTGAATAATGTCCATCCAGTGACGTAACGCAAGCCAAATTGACATCATTTCCTTGATGTTTATGTGCTTGCACAGGAATTGCGGATCCCAAAGACCCTGGCATCTCGAATCCGTTGGGATTAATGATGCACCCCAACCTGTTTGACTGGCATCCGTCATAACGGTAAAACTCGGATCCGGCAACTGCAGCGGAACTCCTTGAGTTAACCACTGAATGTTTGCCCAAGTCTGAATCTCTTGTTTCACTTGATCTGACAAGAGAACGTCTACATCGAGCGAATGAATTTTCACACTCCAATTCTGAGTCAGGAAAATTTGAAGAGGACGTGTGCGTAGCCGCCCCATCGGAATGAGATCCGCGGCGGCTCCGCACAGACCTATCAGTCTCATAAATTCTCTCGCCGTGACTTTGTCTGCGTGCAGACAATAGCGAGCGTAACAACTGACTAATTTCGCTCTGGTTAACGGCAGACGAACGAGATTGTTGTGCGTCTCGAAGCTCATTCCCAGATGAGTGAATGACTTGGACGGCACCAGATCCGACTTCTCCTCGTTTACTATAAAACCGAGACGTCGGAGCAATAGAAGAAGATTCTGAACATCGTTCTGAAGCGTTAACTCGTTGCCGTATCTCTGAAGAATGTCGTCCAGGTAGGCCGACGTTACCGCAGACGAATGAGCTCGGAAGTAGATCATTACCGAGTTCATTACCCGAGTGAAAGCCCAGGGTGCTAGATTCAATCCGAAGCACATGGCCCGGAACTGATACACCACTCCTAGGACTGCGAAGCGTAGATACTTTCGGAATGTCGGATGCACCATGACGTGAAAGTACGCATCTTTGAGATCTATGCTCGTTGCATAATCGTTCACCCGAATACTCGCTCTGACCGATCGAATCGTCTCCATATAAAACTTCGGAGCGACGATCAGCTTGTTTATCCAGCTCAAATCTATGACTGGACGGAACGAGCCGTCTGGTTTCGGAACCAGAAACAGATGGCTGTAGAATCCCAGAGATTCCTGGTTTTCTACGACCTCTACCGCGTTCTTCATTAAAAGAGACTGCACCTCTGATAACAGAGCGTCTCTTTTCTGTGGATTTGACGGAAGATGAGTCCACTTTGGACTTCGAGTTAATGGAGGCTTTCGTTTGAAGGATATCTTTAGACCTTCCGAAGTCACTCCTCTCACCCAAGGGTCGTCCGTAATCGACGCCCACTCTTGTGAAAAACTCGACAACCTTCCGCCAACCGGAACGCGATAGAGGTTTAAGCCATCACCTCCTGGACCTGCGAGGCCTGCGGTAGGAGAAACCACGTCTTCCACGACCCGCACCTCGCCTCGTCGACCTCGGGGGCGTCCGACCGATTGTCCCGGCCTGAAGGACGTCCCAAACGAGAGTCGCTATCCTGACGGTCTCTCGAATAAGACCAAGAGGACGCACCGGAACCTCTATAGGAACCTCTCTTGGGCGCATTAGACCCAGAAGTGCCTGTCTTATTCGTGTCTGCTGTATCCGACTTTTTAGGAGCCGATCTGAACAACAGAGAATCATTAGCTTTCTTTTTAATTTTATCATAAATAGCGGAAAGCTTGCCGTCAAAGAGAAGTTCTCCTGAGACCGAAGCGACTCTAAGAGAGTTCTTCACCTTAGAATCCACTAGTGTGGATGTAGCTAGGGCTGCGTCACGTCTAACCAACTCCAGATTTGCCACTGAAAGGGCGGAGTTACACGTGGAATAAGCTACTGCCCTTGAAAGAAGTCTTAAAGAGGATTGTATATCCTGAAACTCTTCCCCTTGAAGGCGCAGTGATAACGCCTTAGTAAGGTGATCTGCGTAAGATAAGGCATCTAAATTGGCTTTGTTAGACGCAATAGCTGTTTCCAACACCGCGGTTGGAATAGAAGCTGACGACGGTAATGATAGCTCTAAGTCTTCCGCCTCGTCGTCCATACGCTGAGGAACTCTCGGTATACCCTGTCCTGCCGTATCGAATTTATTCCTTGCATTAATGAAAGGCAGGTTAAGAGTATTAGCGGACAAGAAACCTGCTTTCCCCGTCCTGGAAGCAAGTTTAAATATAGCGTCGTTCAATAATTCAAATGTTCTTGCAACATTATTGGACTGCGACGGAAACTCGGGAGCGATGTCCCTGAACCGCTCAAAAAATTCAGAGTCCAATGACGCTATAATTCTCTTGTCCGGAAGCGCAGCAGTCTGGCCCGACGGAACAACTTGAGGGAGAAAGTGCCAGATGAAGTCCACGGCAGCTTTATGTTGTTCCGAAAGGGATAGCTCCAATTCATCCGTATCCCTTTCACCATCCGGTCGGACCTCCCGATGTTCCCGGTCGTCCGCCCCCGATGCTTCGGCGGAGCGTACCGACCCAGCGCCGTCGGATAATTCTCGATCCGACACCGTTTCTGTCGGCTGCTGGGATGCTGCGATAAGCTGTGCTATCTGCACAAGAATGTCCGACGTCGAGACCTGCGGAGGCACAGTCTTTCGCTGCTTCGCCGAGGGCAGCTCCGCATCAGATGGCTCCCGCATACTTTTCCTATGCGAACGTCCGGAGTCCATCGGTCTCGAATCCCTGGCTGCCGGATGGTGTGACCTGGTCTCCGAAGAATCCTTCATCGGCGAAGCTGGTAAAATATCGGCGGTCACGCAGCCAAGGTGCGGTCGTGTGCGCTGACGAGAAGAGGAAGCCTTAACAGTCTCTGCGGACTGCTTATACAACGGAGCGTCCCGAGCGACGGACGTATGCTCCGCTAAAGACACATTTTGTACCACAACATCTGGTCCCAGATGTTGTTGTACGAGAGAGGGACCTCTCTCGCTCGCGGCCCGGCTGGACCTGGACGAGCTAGGAACCGGACTAAAAGGCTTCCTCCGTTCTCGCTTACTATCCGCCGTCACTGGGTGTGCATCTATTATGTTTATAGAGCTCGCATCACCCAAAATTTCCTCTTGGACCGCATCGGACGAACCCGGTTGCCGAACCATTCGGTGAATGGACGCTACACCGGGCAAGCTAGCGGACGACATTTGTCTAATCTCCATGAGCACTTTTGCCGCTAGCTCTGAATTCATTTGTGACGACGGACGCACACTTGAAGAAGATAACATGGAAACATCACCCTGTTCTGGTTCCTCTGAAATAGAAACTGAGAGTAGAGTGACCTTGTGGAGAAAGAGCCGGCATCGCTCTTTCTCCAGAAACAACATATCGTGACACACGTTTCCAATGTTTCTCATCCCAATGTTCACATATAGGACAGGGATTAATGCGAGAACACTGACTACAATTAATACAATGATCATGAAAGTCAGAGGAAGATTTCTTCCTATTACAATTTGAACAATGTCCCTTCATTGTGAAAGAACAACAATAAGTCCTAGTTACTCGCAAAAACCCCTGACACAAAGATACATAATAACATGATCCATTAATAAATGAAAAAACAATTGCAAAACAAAATAATTTTGAAAAAATATTTTTTCAGAGAAGCCCAAGTTGCTGAAAAGTAACGTTGAGCCCCGATGGATCCGATGGCAAAGTGTGGTCAAAAATTTTAAATTTATATAAAATAATTAATGAGACACTTTCGGATAATATAAATGTATCTTATAATGAGATAAACTACCACAAAGGCAAACAGCCCCCCTCAAAAAGGCTGTTGCCAATGAAAACAAACAGTGTAAACACACTAGAAAACATGACTCCAGGCACTGAAAAAACTGGCCCGGAATCAGTCATCAATTACACTCTATCTGATGCAAAACAGAGACTCCCAGGGGAGAATCTGTAGAACATCAGATGGAAGATGCAGAACACAAACGTTATACACCCATGGGTGAAAACGTAACTATGGGGAAAATAACAGAAAACATTCTGTAACCAAGCAACTCTCCCAGGAAATTTTAGAAATGAAACTTCTCAAAAATATGCCAAAAGCATGGGAGAATTGCCAGGGGGGACTTTAGAAGGCTAGGGGAGAGGAAACACTGAATAAGCAGTGCAACAATTAGCAAGAATGACAACAAGAGGCCCATGCCTCGAAAATAGGCAACTTAACATAATTTCATCAAAAAATTTTAAGAACAGCCCTGATTATTTTTTGCCACTTCTTTTTCCTCTCCTCCTTCTATCCTCCTTAGAATCACATTTTCTCCAAAAATTACGTGTCTGGCATCCTTTAAACTGAGATTTACAAGCACAAAGATCAGTGAGATGTTGACTGATGAAGGGCCAAACAGAGAATGATAATTGGCGCCAATTTCGGGACGACTGCGTCACTGCGCATGCGCAGTAGAGGCGTTCTATGGAGGTCCTTTAGGACATGATTTCTTTTTGTTTTGGATGCAAATTTTGGGGATTGGGGGGCAAAATTTGTGTTTGGCCCTGGTTTTGTTGGAGTTAGCACCAGCTAAGTCTGGGTCATTGGTACGGTATAAAAATATAGTCAAATATCATCAGATTTCTGACAGTGCAATCATATTTTGCTATTATAAATTAAATAGTCAAATAAATAATAAATCAAACAACTTGAGAAAAGTAAAATAAGAGCAAATCTGTAAACAAATATTTAGCTTCTGATATGTTTACGTTTCCAATAACAAACCAAGGGATGTAACTCTATCTGTTGTCTTCTGCATTAGTAAAAACAAAACAATTACTCACGAATTTGGTCCAACTGATTGCAGAGCATGAGAAACGCATCCACAAATTTTTTTCCACTATGTACCAACTGTGTTTCAAACAGGACAAAAACGTTATCTCTGCCGACATGTATGGTATATGTTGAGTTAACACCTGGATGTCTCATTTAAACACCTCCTCTGCGGCTCGGTGTTTAAAAACAGACATCAAATTATTATTTATTTATTTATTTATTGGAGTTTAAGGTCACATACTTATGCACAATGGCTAATCGTGACCGTGACAGTTTTACGGGTGGAGGAAGCCGGAGTACCCGGAGAGAACCACCAAGCAACGACGAGCAGCTGTCAGCTCTCCAACATCGTAACTCTGAACTCTGCACCGCAGCACAGGCAGGGTTAGATTGGTTGAAGACATGCGCACCATCGACGTGCAGTACGCCTCAGTACACAGCATCATCGTGCCCCCATGTAGGCAATCGGGGTGAAGTGTCTTGCCCAAGGACACAACGCGGTTGCCGCAGGTGGGATTCGAACCGAGGACCTCTCGGCTTGCAGCCTGCACCTCTACCAACTGAGCCACGACATCAAGTTATAAAATCTCCATATACCATACATGTTGGCACAGATAACTTATAGTAAATAAATAAATAAATAACACTTTACCTTACGAATTGGAAGCATCTGCCCTGCGTAATTTACAAACTGAGTAGATGAAAAAAAATTTTAAAAACTATTTCAAGAATACCATATCATGTGAGCTCCTCACTAGAACAAGCCAGTTGAGCTCATTCCAATGAAGGGGTCATATGATATGGTGTTGTTGAGATTTTTTTTAACAATTTGAAAAAACAAAATAAATGTTGTTATTTTGACCATTAGGTAAAGGATTAAACAATTCTCTCTTGTTTGACACCTAAAGCTCTGTCAAACATGATTGGATTGTTTAAATTCCTTGTTGCATTATGGGAAAAATTTACAGCTTGAATGTTTGATATCTCGACATCAGAGTGTAATAGGGTAATCAGATTCTGCCACACAAAAAACTGCGGTAATTTTACTGATTTGAAATATCAAATCAATTTTTTTAAAAACTCACCAAGAGCATCCCTGTAACTGAAAACCTGTAAAAAATAAGAGGTACATAGTGATAAAAGAATTCAGACAAAAAATATTACCAGAGCAAAATGACCTGAAAACAAGAAACTGAACCTCAACTTAAATAACCCTTGACCCAACGGAGCGGCCAAAACCAGCCAGCGCTATTCACCAAAATCGCCAATTAATTTTCATTTTTTGTCTCAAAAACATAGGTTATGACCCCTCTTTGGAATGAGCTCATCGAGCTCGTTCCAATGAGGGGTCATAACCTATGTTTTTGAGACAAAAAATTAGTTGTTCAAGAATTCTTTTTGCATGTGTTGTCTGTTTTTCGTGTTAGGTAAAGGGTTAATACAGGTGTTTTATCTATTTTATCTTGTTCAACAGAGCTTCAGGAGCTTGTGTCAAAACAAGATATAATAATATAAATGCTCAGTTTATCTCTTGAATAAATGAAAGTGATTAAATCCCTGTTAATTGAATATGCTTGTTAACTGAATAATTTTCACTGTTAAAGCTATTAAATTTATTTATCAATCTATTTCACACTTTCAGCATCTTTGGTTACCTGTGACGGCAACATAGGAATGAAGTCAAGTTTAGCCAACCGTTTATACCTATGCAAACTACTTTAGAGGACTTCCCCTCCAGACATTGGTTCCAGGTCCTAATTTACCAGTAAAGCATAACTTGTCCCCCAAATATTCCACAGGGCTATCAACTAGGGATCTGCAAATCACACAAGCTATTTCCATAAACAATCTTCATTCCAAATTTCATTGAGAGCCACTAACCACAGAGATACAAGGCGAACAGACAAAATTATTGTCTTTGTTTTACAGCAAGGTAATTGTGAGATCCAAAAAGCCAAACCTGAGATATGAGGCAAACAGACAAAAAATAGCCTATTTTTGTGTGTTCAAAGGGCCATAACTCAAGGAAAAAATACCCCAACAGCAAAACGGATGATGCTACTTAAAGACCTCATGATAGTGAACATCTGTATGAAATTTTATCGAAATCCAAGCTGTAATTTGAAGTTATAAAGCTAACAGAATCTGAATGCGGAGGGACAGACGTATGGATGGACACACAGATGCAGACGCACAGACTCATGGACAGGCACAATCCAGTATACCCCTCTTTTTGAAAGAGGGGGGTATAATAACAGAGACCTTGACCATTGGCCAATAAACCTGAAAATCGATAAAGTTTTCCTCTTTCATTGGGGGCATCAACCCTGTAAGTTTGGTAGACATGCATTGAATAAATTCAAGTTATTGCCCTCAAACCAATTGTTTACACCAGGCCACCACAAACCTACTTGCCTTCAGTGGCAGTATGTCTGAGATATGGCACAATGGCTTAGTAATGTTAATCATTTTGCATACCACATCGTCTGATGTGACGGAAAACTTGAAATTCCGTGACTTTTTCAAAATCTCACCTGCATTTTGTATTTTTTCAAGAGTTTTGAAGGCCTGGAAAAATAATATTTAAATTCTATGACTTTTCCAAGATTTCGTGACTTGTATGAACCCAGAAACTAGGCCTGGGAATAATCATTTAGATTAGGTCCGATGAAGTATATCTTGTTTCTCGGGCCATTTTTTATAAAATTGCATGTGGGTGGGCACTTTTTTATTTTTTATTTTTTTAATTATTTCTTTGCCATCAAAAGCTTATGTACTCGGTTTGTTTTATGTTTTAGGCCTCAAAATCTAAAGATTAGAATGGGTGGTGGTGTATTTCGTCTCTTGAGTGCAACAAGGCTTTGCAATGCTTTAAAATACATGGTCAAACTACATATTCCCTCATGATGCTCTATCACAACAGCAAATAATATTCAAATCGGAGTAGCAGTGGCTGAGATACAAGGAAAAATGTTGGGATGGACGAATGGATGAACAAACAGATGGATGAATGGACAGATGGACGAACGGACAGACGAAGGTCTCCACTAGATACCCCTTCGACTTTTCAAGTCGGGGGCATAATGAAGAGATCATTGGTGGAAAAATCCATTCAATTTACAGGGGAAAAACTTGATTAAATGAGCCCAAATTATATTTATCTCAAAGGCAGGAAAAATTTTGTCCGGGGCAGGAATATCCATCCAGCAGCAGCACACAAGCAGTTTCAACCCTTCTCCTAAAACAGTGGCTAAAACAGGTCAGCGCTGTTCAGAAAAAAAATCTCCATATTCTATTATGTCTTCCATTGATGCCTCAAAAACATAGCTGATAGCCCCCTCACCTGAACAAGCTCATTCCACAGATGCGCTTGTTACAAGTGGCATGGCGGGTGTCAAACCCATCTGGATAGAGTTAAGTTCAGCGTCAACCATCTAGCAAAACTATATACTAAACCATTTAATCCACTTGGTCACCAACTGATCCTCCAACGGAAATGCTAGTTAACCAAGGATATACAAGGCCAGTACAGAACACATGGAATACTCAATTTTTTAATTATTCATTCAGAAGATTGTATCCATTTGCAATATAACCAGTGTCCTTTCTTGATTCTAAGGCACTCGGATTTGAACAGGGTTTCCGCTAGGCAGGCAGGGAGTCCGTCAAACGGACACATTCCTCCCGCCAGTTGGTACTGTTATCAGAGTTATCGTTTTGCTTTGCATACGCACATGTATCGATGGATATTTAGTTCATTGTAATCTCTGTCTGTCACCGTTTGCCATTGTTTTTAACAGATCGTCAGTTCTCCACATTAAAATCAATATTATATACATTGTTGGTGTTGTACACCATCATAACAGATATATTTCGATTTTTTATTGTTTCATTTGGAATGCTGTGAATTTTATTTCAATAAATAATTTTAATTATTGTTTGATGTCCGAAAAGTTAGATGCAATACAGCCGCTGAGGCACTCAGATGCATCAAAATGGAGAGTTCTGCACCATGGAAATCAAAATTTTCTGACCATGGTTCGGTCTCCCCATAACAGACTCCTTCCCCTAAACCCTGACAGAAACCCTGCTGAAGGACATGTTGTCGCTGATTTCCATGAAGTGTAGTATGTAGGATTAAGTGATGCAGTCTTCTGAACAATTAAAACATTGAGTATTCAGTGCATTCTGTACTGGGCTTGGATATCCTAGGTTAACTAGCATTTCCTTTTCGAGTCTGTTGGTGGTCGAGTGGAGTGTGTGGTTAAGTATAGTTTCACTAGGCGGTTGGTGCCAAAGGAAACTCTTTTCACGTTGGTTCGAACTCCCGATATGCCATTTAAATTTTTTTTAGTTGTTCAGGAAAAGTTTTTTGGCAAATGTTGTCTTCTATTCATATTAGATTAACAGATAATGAAATTTGTCCCTATATCCCGATAAATTCTGTCTTTCGATTGGTCAGAATGCTTTGGACAAATAGCCATGGCAAAGGGTGCGCCCAACATCCAAGGTGTATGAGAGCGTGCAACATCCAGGGTATAAGCGCAAGTGAAACATCGGGGACATATGGTTTCAATGAAAACTTTTGGCTTTCGCTCGCCTCATAATAAAACTCGAACCCAAAAACTCCGAAAATAGTCACAAATATCATCAGATTTCCGACAATACAATCATAAAAAAAATAAGAGCAAATAATTTGTCCCCTGAGTACCAATGTTTTCTATGTGCCAGTAGGCACATAGAACACATTGGAACTCGGGGAACGATATGTCAACAAAATACTGTTTACTCGTTTCCTTAATGACACAAGGGATGCAACTGTGATTATAAAAACAAAATTATTATCACAAATTTGGTCCAAATAATTGTGGAGCTGAGAAATGTGACCGCAAATTTATTTCCACTAGGTTGTATTGTGTTTCAAACAGGACAAAATTGTTATCTCCGCCAACATGTATGGTATATGGAGATTTAATACCTTGATGTCTCATTTAAACACCTCGCCTGCAGCTCGGTGTTTAAAAACCGACATCCAGGTATTAAATCTCCATATACCATACATGCTGGCGGAGATAACTTATAATAAGAGATGATTCAGTTCTACTGCTAAAACCAACTCACTACCAATGTTCAAGCCTGACAAAGAAAAATAGGTAATAATCAAATGATAATGTAAGTGTCAATGACACTCTGCAGCTCATCTTGTCCAAGAAAGAACTGAAATAAATAAAAAGCTCCAGTTAAGTCACTAAATCAAGTTTCTACAAAAAAAAACCATCACACCAAAGCTACATATGAAACCTGAAAAAGACTGGGTGAGAGAATGGAAGTGTTGACAATTTAAATGCCAAATCCAAGATGGCTAATGGTGACCATGTTTTTCAACAAAATTCAGAAACATTTGATAGCTCACATGTAGACATCACACCAAAGCCACATATGAAATTTGAAAAAAATAGGGTGAAAGATGTGGTCTGTAGGGTGTGCTAATAGAATTGTTCACAATTTATATGTCAAATCCAAGATTGCTACTGGCAGCCATGTTTTTCAACGAAATTCAGACAAATTTGATAGGGCCCATCTGGACATCACACCAAAGCTACATATAAAATTTGAAATAGACTGGCTGAGATATGCGGCCTGTAGGGTGTGCCAATGGCATTGTTGACAATATATGTGACCAATCTAAGATGGCTGTTGGTGGCCATGTTTTTCAACAGAATTTAGAATGAAAGTGTCAATGACACTGTAGCTCAACTTGTTTAAGACATGTACATGTATAGTATGTGACACAGCAATGACAAACATCTAGGTAATGACCTGATAACAAAGGTACATGTAAAGTATTGTAACGGTCTGTACATAAATGCTGACCGTAGCCTGTAACAAATATATAGGTAAGTATTGTAAAGATGGGGTGACAGTTAGATGCTAAACTAGAAAAGAAATCTTTGAGTCCCAGAGTGGGTCTGACTGAACCCAAAAATATTTCTCATAGCACAGTGATAAAAAAGCCACCCAAAAACACTTGTTCCTGTCAAAAGGTGATAACAAAGGTACCCCAAGAAGTTTCGTGAAGATCGGTTCATAAATACAGCCTCTAGCCCAGGCCGTATTGACATGAGCGCTTACTGTGTATAAGTAGCACTGAACAAATCAAAGTTCATCTAATTTGCATAATTTCTGCACGAGAAAAAAACCTGTATTATATGTGATGTATTCCATGTTACTAAACATTCCTACAAAAATTTATTCAAATCAGATCTTTCATACAGAAGTTCTGTACAAAAAAACTGATTGCACTAACTAAAGTACAAAATGACTGCTGGTGGCCATCTTGAATTTCGGACTGCGCCCAAAACCACTCGTTCTCGTCCCACGGTGATAACAAAGGTGCTCAAGAAGTTTCGTAAAGATTGGCTCATAAATACGGCCTCTAGCCCGAGCCGTATTGGCATTTGCAGTTACAGTGGTGAAAGTAACACTAAATAGATCAAAGTTAGTCTAATTGGCATAATTTATGCACAAGAAAAAAAACCCATATCATATGTGATGATGTATCCCATGGCACTAAACATTCACACAAAAAATTATTCAAATCAGCGCTTTCATATGGAAGTTCTGCGCAAAAATCTGATTGACCTCATTTTGTACAAAATGGCTGCCAGCGGCCATCTTGAATTTCAGACCAGACCCCAAAACACTCGTTCTCGTCCCACGGTGATAACAAGTGTACCCAAGAAGTTTCGTAAAGATCGGTTCATAAATACGGCCTTTAGTCCAAGCCGTATTGAATTGTTGACGGACAGACGGACGACTGACCATGGCATAATGGTCAAAGCTGAGCTAAAAATTCAATAGCTCTCATCTGGGCATTGTCCTAAAGGCACATATGAAATTTGGAACTAATCGGCTGAGAGATGCGGCCTGTAGGGCGTGCCAATGGAATTACCATTATTGACAATTTATGGGTCAAATCCAAGATGGCTGCTGGCAGCCATGTCTTTCAATGAAATTCGGAAAAATTTGATAGCTCTCATCTAGACATCACACCAAAGCTACATATGAAATTTGAAACTGATCAAGCAAGAGATGCAGCCTGTAGGGCAGTGGCGTAGATAAAGGGGGGGGGGGGGGTTGTCCCCCCCCCCCTCCCCCCCACCAGAAGTTTTGTCGGAAAAATTTTTGGGACCATTTTTAGGTGAATTTATGCCTAATAACATTAAAATGCTGGCTTTGGGGATAAAAACATGCCATTTTGGGTAAAAAAGACCAATTTTCAGTACATTTGCAGTAAACAACAGATTCTTTCTGTTTGTTTGGGTTTTTGTTGTTGTTACACTGTCGGAAAATTTTCAGTCTGTCGGAAAATTTTTGGCTTGCCCCTCCGCCAGCGAAAAGCTATCTACGCCACTGCTGTAGGGTGTGCCAATGGAATTGTTGACAATTTATATGCCAAATCTAAGATGGAGGCTGGCAGCCATGTTTTTCAACGAAATTCAAAAAAATTGATAGACCATCTAAACATTGCCCCAAAGCCACATATGAAATTTGGAACTGATTGGGTGAGAGCTGCGGTCTGTAGGGTGTGCTAAAGGAATTGTGGATGGATGGACAGACGGACGATGGATCACAACCCATCCCAATAGCTCATATTGACATTGTCAAGTTGAGCAAAAAATGATTTAATACTTACATCAATAAATGCCACATCAATATCAGTATCTGGGTTCATCTCTGATATGAAATCTGAAATAAATTGATAAATTTCTTTACACAAAAAATTAATTTCCAGTTCTTATAATATTGCTTAGCTTGCGTTGAGAAGACATTTTAGAGGTATGGTAAATGACTTACTTTATTAAATCTGAACATGAAGCAACATTTGTCACACATTAATAAACTACCCCTTGTAGGATGAGTGAGAATAAACCCACAAAATCATTTACCATACCTTCAGTACAAATTTGAATTAACTGCATATAAGATATAGAATAAACACTTGTTAATTGAATCAAAAATCTTGTACTCAGTTGGAGAATTACTCATGACATCCAATGAATTCCCCACATTTATAGACTTTTTGGCCTCAATACATTTAATACATACAGGTCATCATGATAATGTGCATGTCCTGTGATTTGTATCAGATTCGAGCTGGTGTCCAGAATGGGATCTCAAAGAGCCGGCTTTGCCTGCTAGTTGTGATCCCATTTTTGGACACCACCAAGAATCTGATGCAAATCATAGGACATGCACATTATCATGATAATTCATTTATCTAACAATTCTGTCACATAAACAGATTAAATCTTAACCCTTTTACCCAATGTTACGGCCAAAACCGCCCAACGTTATTCTAAAAAATCGCCAGTTAATTTTCATTATTTTTTCATTTTTTGTCTCAAAAACATAGGTTATGACCCATCGTTGGAACGAGCTCATCGAGCTCATTCCAACAAGTGGTCATAACCTATGTTTTTGAGACAAAAAATGAAAAAAATTAGTTATTCAAGAATTTTTTTTGCAAATGTCGTCTGCTTTTCATGTTAGGTAAAGGGTTAAATTATTTTTAAACATTTTTGGGACATAATGTTCGGTTGATCACTGAAAAGCACATAGAATGTATCCATGCGCCTGTTATGATAGCCCGTAGCGCAACCGGAAACGAGTCGTCTATATGATACGGAATCAGAATGAGTCATCTGTATGATACGGAATCGGAACACATTATGTGATACGTACCATTTCTCGTGGTTTTCAGGCCAAAATCTATATGATTGTTAGCTAAAGACATTTTATCTATTACATTTTGAATGACAGAGCTCAACGAGCGCAGTACTCTGATTCTAAAATCTGTGTTTTCACATGAAATTTAACTGGCAGATAGGGCCCTGCAAATCACGTTTTTGATTTGACCCAAATCTCGAACTGAATCGTGTCTATTATTCAAATTCAAATCGAATACAGACATCTGGAAGTCCCGACTGATAAAATATTCCAATTACATCATCATGGCATGACTTCATTGAAGGCATGCTGCCGTGACGATGCAGTTGGAATATTACCCAGTAAGGATTTTTGTTCAGAAACAGCTGCGAGAATTCTGTACTTGGCACTGCACAGGGCTAGCAATCATGAGCTCATCGTCGATAATGCTTGGGCACTTTAAATTTGCTTTCAGCAGTGGTAGTAGTGACCAGTGAAACTGGAATTAGCATGGTTGGTGGCATGGGTACAGATGCTTTTTATGTTAATATAGCAAAAATTACACTCAGTCATTTATTTATTTATTGATGTTTAAGGTCACATATTTATGCACAATGGCTAATCATGACCCTGACAGTTTTACGGGTGGAGAAAGCCGGAGTACCCGGAGAGAACCACCGAGCAACGACGAGCAGCTGCCAGCTCCCCAACATCGTAACTCCGCACTGCAGCACAGGCAGGGTTAGATTGGTTGAAGACATGCATACCATCGACGTGCAGTATGCCTTAGTACACGGCATCATCGTGCCCCCACGCGGGCAATGAAGATGAAGTGTCTTGCCCAAGGACACTACGCGGTTGCCGCAGGTGGGGTTCGAACCGAGGACCTCTCGGCTTGCAGCCTGCACCTCACACTCAGTCATTATTTTCAACATCATTTATGTACAATTTCTGTCTCACCTATATGTTTTCTGAGAATACCAAGATAACTGATACAGTAGAGACCACTTAACCGGATATCTCTTAATTGTATATCCCTGTTAATTGAATATAATTTTCAAACACAAAACCATTTACCATACATTCAGTACAAATTTGATCTGTTAATTGCATATGGGTTGTAGAGTAAACTCCTGTTAATTGTATATGTTTGTAACAAGTCGAAAAAATTACTGTGACACGCACCAAATTCCCCTTATTTATCAACCTTTTTGGCCTCACTACAGTTAAAACTAGAAGTCCTGTCATGAAGTGCACACAAATAGCACATCGATCTGTGCGTTAATCTACGCGTTATGACCATAGTAAGGCTATCAAATTCTGTACATATGGCCTGTGCACAAGCAACCCAGAGGTCCATTGGCAGAAACATTGCCTGTGTTTAGTATGAGTAATCAGGAGAACCTGTCATGCTTTGGATGCCATTCGATATGCCAATTGCGCGCAATTCCTACACGCAATTAAGCCTAGATAAGCGCACAGTTCGGGACAGGACTTCTAGTTTCAACTGTACATCCAATACAGGCATTTATTCTATCATATCTTGTTTGACAGAGCTCTATGAGCTCTGTCAAACAAGATATAATAGAATAAATGCTCAGTTTACCTCCAGAACACAGGAAACTGACCAAATCCCTGTTAATTGTATACTCATGTTAATTGAATAATTTTCACTGGCAAAATGGATATTCAATTAAGAGGATTCTACTGTACTAGAGAAAAGATTCGAAGGAAAATGAATCATGTAGCCGATTTTTAATCAAACTGAATACCAACTTAAGATTGGAAATTGAACTGAATCTCGAAGCTTCGCAGGGCCCTACTCCCAGGCTTATAGTGTACTATCGTACTGACCAGGGATAAGCCCATCAACCAACCAACATTTCAGATTTCAGAGTTCCCCTCCTTGTAAATAAGCCCAGACCCTGACTTTGTACTGACAGATGATGATGAGGACAGATATGCTGGTACATGTAAGTTGTACTAACCAAAAAGAAGCCCTTACCCAGCGTACTATACAGGGTTCTTACAGTCAAGGACCAAAAAAATTCAAGGACTTTTCAGGGACCTTTCAAGGACATATCAGCATTTTCCAAGAAAGTTTTTTTTAAAATGTACAATTGGAATATAACCATTTTTAAAAGCCTTACCTACTTTAACCCTTTACCTTACATGAAATGAAAAGCAGACGACACTTGCAAAAAAAATTCTTGAATAACTAATTTTTTGTCTCAAAAACATAGGTTATGACGATGAGCTCATTCCAATGAGGGGTCATAACCTATGTTTTTGAGACAAAAATAAAAAAAATATTTGAAATTAATTGGCCATTTTTTAGAATAGCAGTGAACGGTTTTAGCCGTTACACTGGGTAAAGGGTTAAAAATGTCTTCTACCTCATCCTTCTAAATTCCAGGAAAATGGCGTTTCTAAAATGCTCTGCAACAAAATTATGGTACTTACAGAATGACACCCAGTTAAATAATGCCTGAACTATAATTCCTCATTTATCGATTATCCATTATTTATGTTCGTTTTTTTTTCATTTTTCAACTAAAACAAGTGCAAACTAGACTTTATGATTCTGGAGAATCATGGCTTTTCCCGATGAGATTCCTTGATTTTTCATGCCCCCACAGTGTCTGATGAAGTGTTTTTAACTGTCTCACTGAAGTTCCTTCATTGAATTTATGAGAAAGGTGATTATAGTAGTCTCAAATGACTCAGTTTGATAAAAAAATTGTTTAGGTAAAAACCATCATTAACGGTGGAGTGGGTTAATATTAATATCGTCGTCACACAAGTTAATGACCGACAAAAGGAGTTATGTTTGTTTGACACATACGCACTGAGTGCTCTGCCTATTTGAAAATGGTCCATTTTATCTTAAATGTATCCAAAATATTGATGTCTGGCAGTTTGTAGAGTGTTAACATGTGCTAAGAGGAATATTTATTCATGCAACTTGCAATTCCAAACCAAAAAGTGCGAATGGCCATTTTTACTTAAAATCTGCAAGATGTTTTCAGAGAAATCCATGCGCATACGCTCTTTTCGAATTTGACGTGACGAAATGCGAAATTCATATCACTCTTCATGGAAAGTGATGCCGCAACTATCCATGAACAACGAGTGAAAATTTCATGGAAATCTGCCGAGAATTGGCTGGGATATAGCGTTTTGAAGAGAGGAGGTAACTGTTTGAATTTGGTCCTTCCTTTTCAAGCCAGTTCGAAAAAAGACGTCGTGAATGGGCGCAGACTCCTTTAGTGCCCTCCCACCCCCTCTCTGGAGTAAGTCCACTTAAATGTCACAATTGTGTGTGACTGGTGGAGAGTTGGCTGTAAATGGAAGTTGCTTCTTTAAGACCGCCACCCAGGGATCCCAACACAACCTTTAAAGCAAAGAGAATCGTCAGAAGTTTAAAGTGAAAAGAAATTGGCGGTGATTGGGTTTCTGGTATTGGACATTAAAATAGCCCTTCTGACATACACGAACCGTGTCCAGACCGCTGGAGGTAGCGACTTGAAAATTTCAGAACTTGTTCTACGAACCCTGGCCGACATTTTGGGATCTGTTTGGAGCGTCCGGACCGCCTGGAAAACACCACGCATCGCTTGGAATGTGAGAGTACTATTCGTCCCGACTCGATCAGTTTAGAATGGACATGGGCAGTGTTGTAGACGACTGTAGAGCTGCGATTGAGCATAACGTCCCAGGTTTCGGTGCCCCATTGGGAGGAGGGGGGGGTGGGGGGGAGGGGGGGGGATATCCTGACACTATCTTTAAACCTTAGATAATCCGCAGAAGTTGAAGTGAAAAGAAATCGGCGGTGAGCAGGTTTTTTGGCAGGAAACGATTAACGAAAATTTGCCAATTAGACATTAAAATTGCACTTCACACAAACACGAACCATGTCCAGACCGCTGAAGGCAGCGACATCTGATTTTCAGAACTTGTTCTACGCACCCTGGCCGACATTTTGGCATCTGTTGCAAGTGTCGAGATCGCGTGGAGAACACCATGCATCGCGTGGAAAGTGAGAGTACTATTCGTCCCGACTGTATCAGTTTGGAATGGAATTGGTCACTATTGTAGAGTACTGTAGAGCAGCGATTAAGCATAAAGCTGGAGTTTTTTGTGCCAAATTGCCTAACCGGCTCCAAGGTATGATCTTTCGTCTGTACATCGCCCAGATCGTCTGTAGTTTATACCGTTACCATACGTTGAAGTAGCCTTTTGTCATTTTCGCCACTTTCGACCCAGATTTGAGGGTACCTTCCTTCAACCACAATTTACAGCGAAATCTAGCCATGCTCACAACCACGCCCTCTCCCTGTCGGCCCGGATGCTTCTAAAGATAGAAAGGTCAATGGGGAGGGGCAGGTGTACTTGGTGAAAAAACAGCAGGGGGTGGGGGAGGGGCACGTGTCCGAGGTAAAAGAAACAGCAGGGGGCAGGTGTCCTAGGTAAAATAAACAGCAGGAGGGGGGGGGGGGGGGGAGGAGGACAGATGTCCCTGCTAATTAATTTTAATAGCAGGCAGTTGTTCATGGGTCAGGTGTCCTATCCCATTGCACAGGTTCCAAATTTTCTATGGTACATGGCCTTGACGGAAACAACATTTCAACAACAACAGGAAACCTATTTGTAGTAAAGCTGCAAATATAAACATGATTTTAGGACCATTCCATGGACAGTTTGAAGCCTACTGCGATATCAGCGTTTCTTACTCTCTGCAGTATTTCACCCGAGTCGAGTTCTGACGTCATGCAACTTTGACGGACACGCTTTCAATTTTGTTATTGACAACAACATATTTATAATTTCGTGATTACTGATCGGAATTTTGAAAACGACACACGCAATCGCGAAAGAGTTTTCTGAAAAACACGATTCTGCAAAAGGTTTTAGTGAAATTTGATTATTTTTTTATTTTCAATTTCGATGGCTCTTGTCGAAAAGGTGCTAATCACTGATCGTCCCAAACGAGATCAAAGACTGACGCCGTATATTAATAACAGACAGAGAATCTTCTGAGAATATACACGCACAATCCTAAAATGCAATAAATCAAGTCTTTTTTCAGGTTTTACAAGAGAAATATGTCCAATTGTATCACTGAATCATGTTTAGGTATATGTGGGCGAGACATTTTCTATACGGACAAAATACAGATTAAATAAAATATTTGCCATTATTTTCTGCAGACGTATTTTTGTCTTTGCTTCTTGGGGAAATCCATGCTGCTAAATACAACGAAGGAGTGTTATCTAATGAGGTCAGAACCGTCAGGTGGTCGGGTCCGACACCGCACCTCGAAGTAGATTTAGTGGGGGTGTCGATTTTACAAGTAATGTAGGCAGCGTACACGGCATGGGCTGTCTTTAATCCTATAAACAGGGTTATGGCTTGGTTTTTTGAATACCCTTATTTATTTATTTATTTATTTATTTATTGGTGTTTAAGGTCACATACTTATGCACAATGGCTAATCATGACCGTGACAGTTTTATAGATGGAGGAAGCCGGAGTACCCGGAGAGAACCACCAAGCATCGACGAGCAAATGTCAGCTCCTCAACATTCTAACTCTGTTCAAGCTCCGCTCAAGCAGAGTTACAGAGGTTGAAGACATATGTACCATCGACGTGCAGTATGCCTTAGTACACGGCGTCATCGTGCCCACATGTCGGCAACCCGGCTACTTAATGCCAATTATCCAAATGGGAGCATGATGCCGCAGTGTACTAAGACGTACTGCATGTCGATGGTACGCATGTCTTCAACCAATCTAACCCTGCCTGTGCTGCAGTGCGGAGTTACGATGTTGGGGAGCTGGCAGCTGCTCGTCGTTGACTGATGGTTCTCTCTGGGTACTCCGGCTTCCTCCTTCCGTAGAACTGTCACGGTCATGATTGGCCGTTGTGCAAATATTATCATGCACTGTAGTGTGGAATATGAAGTGAGACGTACCTTTCAATGTGTGTTTGGTTGGAGAAAGAGAGAGGTGGGAAGGGGGGGGGGGGTGGTAAGATCGGTAATTTTGTTTGGATAAATCGACCGATGGCGTGGGACACCGTGGAATTGACAGCCCATTTTCTCAAAATGTCTATGCTTGGCAGCCTCTGGAGGGTTAGCAAATGCTTACCGAAATATTTTGTCCATGCAACTTGTAATGTCACTCCAAGACCTGCGAATGGTCAACTTTTTTTAAAATTTTATTTTGAGAAATCTACAGAAAACTGGAATTTTAAGCTTTTAGGGGTATATCTCCTTAACTAGCCAAAAATGGGTTAAGACCTTGATTTTTTAATACACTTACTACTTACAATAATGTTTCCCTGGCAGCTTTGCGTCCAGTAAAAGAAGTTATTTTTCTCTGTTGCCTTCTCATTTGATGTTGTTGGTGTCCAAAAATAGACTATTTTTTTCAGAATTTTGACTTTTAGCAGTTCATAAAGGGTTAACCAATGCTTACCAGAATAATTTATCCATTCAAGTGGTAATGTGACACCAAGACTTATCAATGGCCATTTTTTGTTGAAAACCCTACCAGATGTTTCTAAAGAAATCCAGGGAAAACATAAATTTTTAAGCTTTTGATGGGTATCACTATTAACAACAACAAAAGGGGTTAACGCTTGGTTTTTTGAATACCCTTATTACTTACAAAAATGGTCCTCGGTGAATTCCACTTCCAACAAAGGAGATTAAGTTTATTTCTCATGTACACGTCGGCAGCTGTGGGTGTCCGAAAACAGCCCATTTCAACAAAATTACGATGTTTGGTAGCCTGCAGAGGGTTAATAAATGCTCACCGGAATATTTTGTCCATGCAACTTGTAATGTCACACTAAGACCTGCGAGTAGTCAATTTTTCTTGAAAACCTACAGGATGTTTTTGGCTAAATCCCCAGAAAATGGGAATTTTAAGATTTTAAGGGGTCTCTCTCTTTAGCTTGCCCAAAATGGGTTAAGACTTCGTTTTTTGAATACCCTTGCTACTTACAAAAATGTTTCCATATAGATTGTGCGCTCGATAAAAGAAAGCACTTTTCTTTGTGGCTTACCCGTTGGGTGCTGTTGGCGTCCAAAAACAGCCCATTTTATCACAATTTTTACTTTTAGCAGCCCATGGAGGGTTAACAAATGCTCACCGCAGTATTTTGTCCATGCAACTTCTATTGTCACATCAAGGCCTGGGAATGACAATTTTTTCTTGAAAATCTACAAGACTCGTTTAGAGAAAATCATGGAAAACTCGAATTTTTTAGCTTTATGGGGGTATTGCTGTTTAACCAGCCCAAAACGGGTTAACGCTTGGTTTTTTGAACACCCTTATTACTTACAAAAATGATCTCCAGTGAATTCCACGTCCAATAAAGGAAGTTATTTTTATCTCTCATGTATCGTTTGGGTGCTCTGGGGGCCCGAATCCGGCCCATTTCATCAAAATTTCGATGTATGGCAGTGATAGTGGGGGGACATAGTAGCCACTAGGTTCGCCCTCAAGCTTCAGGTGTGGTCATCTAACAGCGGTGCGAGATGGGGAGGGCCATGGTAGCCCATCCTTATACGCCCAGCCCCGTGGGGGGGGGGGGGGGGGGGCATTGTCACTTGGTAGTGTGAGCTGGATTCGTGGAGAGCACAATCATTTTGTGTCATGAGAGCACACATAAGGTGTCATGTTCATCATACCGTTGTTATACACGGCTGGCATCCCCATTTGGGGGAGGGGGTGTAGTTAGGCACCCGGTTGCGTAAAGTCACATATATCCCGTGTTTATGAGAGCGGGATAAGGCTATCGATACGTAGTCACCGTGTATGGACTATAGGTGGGCCCTGGGGTATGGGCTCAGGATTGGAACTAAAGCCTCCTGCGTTGCGCAGGGGTGCGGTTCCCACACAGTGGAAAGCACACGGAGGAATGGGTATTGGTGGTCTCATTTGGCTATGTGCCAGGTAGAGCGGTTCGGGTGAGAACTCAACTCCCGTATAGGTTATGGTTTGGTCTATGCTCCTTCGAGGGAGCTTGTTTATTGGTATGAAGGCAGTGAGTGTGTAAAGGTATAACTCTTTCTAATATTGTGGGTGGCCCTGAAAAGGGCCGTTGATGAGCGTAGAGCATGGTCTACAGCCAAGATTCGCCCTTGTTGGTGGACGTAGATGCATCCGGTTGGTCCGGAGTCTGATGTTCAGCCGCAGCTTTAGGTGCTGCTTGCAGCAGTTGTTTCGCTACGAGCAGTGAGATTTTCGCAGCCATGTCCGCAATTCTCTTGTCATCACTACTATCAGTGTGAAGGTCTATAGAATCCTTGGCAGCCCACTTGTTGAGGTGGTTAATGATGGTGTCTTTGACTGCCTGTATGTACTTCTCCACTTGGTCAGCCAACTGCGTGTCGAGCTCCTGTTGGTCAGGGATGCCAGCAGTGGATGGAGGGCGGATGCCGTAGGTCCAGGTAGGTGATTGGACATGTTTTATCCAGTCGAGGGCGTGCCTCGTTCTCTGTTCCCTCAGGGCTTCCTCCCTAGGCTTGGTATGGTCCAATGGTGGCATGGTGATCCTAGTCTGCCTGGGTGGAGGCTGGTATGGACGTGCCGAAGTCCTGTGTTGGTAATTAGATCGACGAGATGTTCTGAGTGGTCGCATGTTGGAAGCAGAAGTTGCTATGAAACCCGTTCGGTATAACCGGGTATAAATCAGTCCTTGGCGGACGTGATAGAGATAGCGCCACTGTGGGTATTGGTGTCTAGGTCAGAAGACGCGGACGTGATAGTAAGCGTCGTCATAGGATAGCATTCCTAGTGGACCGTCGTTGAGAACATCATATTGTCATGTATAGCCCGAAGGAAATAGCTTCCGGGTTCAAAAGGCACGGACGTCGTTGTGAACGTCAAGGTGAAATTGAACACTGGAGGTGAGAAGTATGCGACTGGTAATCCAGGTTGAAGCGAGAGAGCAGTGGTTACGAGCATGACCCACATTTGGTGTGGGAGGGGCGTTGGAAGCCCAGGGTAGATGCTCATCAGGCGCGCTGTATTCTCATAAGAGTATGCGAAGTGCAGTGGGTGGCATGATCCTACGATCAAATAGGTCATGGGCTGTAGTAATTACACTCATCGAGCCCCAGCCCCACGTGTGTGTGTGTGTGGGGGGGGGGGGGGGGGGTTTGTTTGGAAGGCAAGTAAACTGTAGGTTGGAACCAGTTAATGGTGGTTCGGTGTACTGCCAGTGGGAGACCGGATGGTCGGTGGGTGGGTCTCTCCGACATTGTGCCTTATAGGTGGTAATTGGGCACACACTAGGGTGTCATTAAGGTTTGTGCTGCGTTTGAAAGCCAGAATTGGAGGTTCCGGGAATATTCTACGCAGATTGGTACTGTTAGATATGAGTTCCCAATATTTTAGGAGTGCCTTCTTGATGTTAGAAATGTAAGGGTTGAAGGTCGTAGTGAAGACCAGAGGTGGCTCCATATAAGCTTTATTTGTGCGACCCCGGTTCGTGTTTGTAAGCATCGTGGGTCGATTCGTGAAGCTGACAGTGGTGAGTACAGGTTCAATTTCCTGCATGGTGTAACCCCGTTGTAGGAGTTGGTTTACAAACTGTTCTTTATGGTGTGTATAGCGTGTTTCGGATGAGTTGTTGCGTATAAAGCGCGTTAGTTCGCCCTTGATGAAACCCCTGAAGGTGGCAGGGGGGTGAGCGGATTGGCGGTGAAGGTATTGGAAAGTCTCCGTGGGTTTGATGTGGAGACGCACATCCAAGACGCCGGTGGCTTGGAACCGATCACCTTTTTAAATTTCGGTATCAAGGAACGTGACCTCGGTGGTCGAGGCTTCATATACAAAGCGAAACGTTGGGTGTGACTGGTTAGCTCTTTCCATGAAGCTATGCAATTCCGCTTCGGATCCCGTCCAGATGATAAAGGTATCATCACGATATCGGAGCCATTTGTGGATTTTGCCCTGGCCTATTGAGAGTAGGGTGGTCTCCCAGGTATGGGCTGTGATATCGGCTATTTCAGGACTGGCCTTACTGCCCATGGCAGCCCCCAGTGTTTGGATATAAGACTGTCCATCGAACTGGAAGCAGTTACGCTCAAGTATAAGCTTGAGGAGCGTCTGTAGTGAGGTGGTCGAGGGTCTGGTGATGAGATATGGTAAATTATGGTTCTCAATCAGAGCCCGCTCGACAGATGCCATAGCTTCCTCGTGCGATATGTTGGTGTACATATTGGCAATATCGGCAGAAACGAGGATTGAATGCGGAGGGATAGGTGCCTCCTCAATGAGTTGGATGAAATGGGCAGTGTCCCGTATATACGTGTGTTGTTTCTTCACAATAGGAACCAGGAAGAAATCAAGCAGACCGGATATAGAGGTAGTGGGGCTGGAGCAACCCGCGATAATCGGTCTACCCGTTGTAGGCGGGTCCTTGTGTATTTTTGGTAAAAGGTAGAGGACAGGCTGTTTGGTAGTGTCCAGTTTAGGTTGAAGCGATGTATGCATTTTATGGTCAATCTCGTGGTTGCTATACATACGTTGCAGTTGATTACGGACATCGAGTGTGGTACGTGCCGTTATATCATGGGGAATCGGTTTATAATGGAGAGCCGAGGTAAGTTGACGAAGGCCCTCAGCAACATAGGTGGTGCGGTTGAGTAGAACAGTTGATTTGCCCTTATCCGACTGTTTGATGACAATGTCGCGGTTCGTCGGAGGCTATTAAGCGCAATTCGCTCCGCTTTGGTCATATTATTGCGGCAGATGCGAAGGCGCGAAGGGTTAAGACACCGTAAAAGTTCCAGTCTCGTCTTAGATAGGTATGTTTCCTGTGGAGGGTTACCATATGCATCGCCTGATATGTCATGTGTATCAAAGGTCGTGTCACAGACAGGTCTAGCAATGATGAATGTTTAAAAAAAATCTACAAGACGTGTTTCGAGAAAGTGCCGATAAACCCCAATTTTGACAGTTTTTTGCCAATTGTGACGAAATAAGGGTTAAATCGAAAATTCCGCTTTGGTACATTTTTAGATTTTGTGCCCCTCTATGGATGTGCAAAATTTTGTGAAAATCGGTCCGAAAATGGCTTCGGAATCGTGCGGACAAAATGTGTGGAAACCCCCAACGCCCCCCCCCCCCCCCCCCCCCCCCCCCCCCCCAAAAAAAAAATAATAATAATCCGTAGAAAAACAATAGTCTTTTCCAGAGGGAAAAGCCTAAAGAGATGTTTCAATTGTCCACTATTACACAGGTAAAAATGATATAGGGCAAAATTCAAGGACTTTCAAGGAGTCTGGTGGGTTTTCAAGTGCTTTTCAAGTATATTTTCTGAATTTTCAAAATTAAAGGAGTAAGATTGAAATTAAAGGACTGTTCAAGGATGTGCACACATGATATCAAAATTTGTTATTTTAATTATTTTTATTTCAAATGTTTCAAAAAATGTCTACAAGACCATATCATGTGACACTTCATTGGAATGACCTGGATGAGCCGTTCCAATGAGGGGTCATATAAGGCTTTGTTGAAATTACACTGAGTTTTTATTTTCAACATTATATTTATGTACAATTTCTCAGCTATACGTTTTGTGAGACGACTAAGATGGCTGATACTAAGCGAAATTCCAGTGAAAAGATTCAAAGGAAAATGAATTGAACAGCCAATCCTGAATCAAAGAGAATACCATTTAAGATGGATGAACGGACAGCGCTATGACTGTCATGATTAATCGATTGTCAATCGATCACAACGAAATTGATTAGTAGTTTTTGTTGTCGATGAATCGCTAAATTTTACCGCGTTTTAGACGTTTACTAATTAAGAGAAATATTGGATAAAAAAACTATTGTTGCTAAAGGTAAAAGGTCAAGAACGTCGACGTTAAACCTCAAGAAGACGTTAGAAGCATTTGTCTTTCAGGTACACCAAAGCTTTGATGTTCTGAACTTTTGAACCGTCAGTGTAATAATCAAGACCGGTCGGCAGTTGCGAACTTGCGAAGTTCGCAACTGACGACCGGTCTTGATTATTACACTGACGGTTCAAACGTTCAGAACATCAAAGCTTTGAATGTACCTGAAAGAGGATCGTGTTCGTTGTTTACTTGAGGTTGGTCAGCTAACTTGAGCCTCATTTTTAATGACTTCAAAGAGAGGGAGAGGGGTCATCTAGGTACGATTAATCGATTCCTAAATTAAATGAAAGTGTCAATGACACTGTAGCTCAACTTGACAAACTTGAACTTGGTAAGTTATAAATGAAATGGCAAAATTGAAGATCATTGGGACCAATGTCAGTTTTTTTGCCAGTGGCAACATTTTTGGACAGAAACCGAAGAAAATCGATAACTCCCATCTAGAAGCCTCCACAAACAAGCATGCCAGGTTTCAAAGCAATCCGATCATAAATGTGCCCTGTAGGGTGTACAAAAGGGAAATATTGTGGTCTGACTAGACGAAATTCTAAGAACGTTGGCCGTGGCAACATTTTTTGACGGAAATGGAAGAAAATCGATAGCTCCCATCTAGAGGTCACCGTAAATAAGCATACCAGGTTTCAAAGCAATCTAATCATAAATGAGCCCTGTAGGGTGAGCCAAAGGAAAATATTGTGGTCTGACTACACTAAGTTCTAAGAATGTTGGCTGCGGCAACATTTTTTGATGGAAATTGAAGAAAATCGATAGCTCCCATCTAGAGGTCACCCCAAACAAGCATGAAAGGTTTCAAAGCAATCCGATCATAAATGTGCCCTGTAGGGTGTGCCAAAGGGAAATATCGAGTCTTCAGACTAAACCAAGTTCTAAGAACGTTGGCCGCCACAACATTTTTTGCCGGAAATTGAAGAAAATCGATAGCTCCCATCTAGAGGTCACCCTAAATAAGCATACCAGGTTTCAAAGCAATCAAATCATAAATGTGCCCTGTAGGGTGTGCCAAAGGGAAATATTGTGGTTTGACTAAACTAAGTTCCAAGAACGTTGGTCGCGGCAACATTTTTTGACGGAAATTGAAGAAAATCGATAGCTCCCATCTAGAGGTGAAACCCCAAACAAGCATGAAAGGTTTCAAAGCAATCCGATCATAAATGTGCCCTGTAGGGTGTGCCAAAGGGAAATATCGAGTCTTCAGACTAAACCAAGTTCTAAGAACGTTGGCCGCGGCAACATTTTTTGCCGGAAATTGAAGAAAATCGATAGCTCCCATCTAGAGGTCACCCTAAATAAGCATACCAGGTTTCAAAGCAATCAAATCATAAATGTGCCCTGTAGGGTGTGCCAAAGGGAAATATTGTGGTTTGACTAAACTAAGTTCCAAGAACGTTGGTCGCGGCAACATTTTTTGACGGAAATTGAAGAAAATCGATAGCTCCCATCTAGAGGTCACCCCAAACAAGCATGCCAGGTTTCAAAGCAATCCGATCATAAATGTACCCTGTAGGGTGTGCCAAAGGGAAATATTGAGTCTTCTGACTAAACTAAGTTCTAAGAACGTTGGCCGCGGCAACATTTTTTGACAGAAATTGAAGAAAATCGATAGCTCCCATCTAGAGGTCTCCCCAAACAAGCATACCAGGTTTCAAAGCAATCTGATCGTAAATGTACCCTGTAGGGTGTGCCGAAGGGAAATATTGAGGTCTGACTAAACTAAGTTCTACGAACGTTGGCCGTGGCAACATTTTTTGCCAGAAATTGAAGAAAATCGATAGCTCCCATCTAGAGGTAACCCTAAATAAGCGTATCAAGTTTCAAAGCAATCAAATCATAAATGTGCCCTGTAGGGTGTGCCAAAGGGAAATATTGTGGTTTGACTAAACTAAGTTCTAAGAACGTTGGCCGCGGCAACATTTTTTGACGGAAATTGAAGAAAATCGATAGCTCCCATCTAGAGGTCACCCCAAACAAGCATAAGAAGTTTCAAAGTAATCTGATCATAAATGCGACCTGTGAGGTGTGCCAAAGGAAATTGTGGACGTACGGTCAAGTTGAGCTAAAAATCGTCACATCCCTAGACAACGCCAATGCTATATCTCCCGAAATATCTGCCCACAAGCAATTTTACAAAAAAATGGCCTTAGAAACAGAAGATCTCGGTGAGCTCATTCAATGAGGTCAAATGAAATGTTTTAAAATTTATTGAATTTTTTCTCTTCAACTGCTCAATTTGTAAATTATGGTAGATATGGTTGGTTCATTGTTTAAAGGGTTAATATTTACTAAGGTCTAATAGTGGAGGCAAACATAAAATCAGCCGCCATATTTCGTTTAGTACAAACAATAAGCAAATGAACACCATCAGTCACCCAGTCTGAGGAGGTCTGAGCCAAACTTTGGCAGACTGGAACTCAAATTGATCAAACTTACTGCCTCTGCTATTGTGCCGTCCATGACGTGATCGACTTCTGGTGGTTGGTCTCCGTGGAGGTGATGAATGTGCCCATGGATTCCTAGCAGGGAGTCTGGTTCCTTCAAGACCTTCTAGATTAGCAAATTGTGGAGGAGATTCTGATCTAGGCCTGAACCTGGAGGGTCTATCACGAAAGGCATCAGGTAAGTTAGGTGGAAGACTAGTGAGATTATCAGAGCATTGTGCACGAATCTGGGGAGAATCGACATTCTGTATAGATAAAGCAAACTCTCTGTCCATTTCTTCCTGTGAAAAAAAAACAAAACAAAACAATCTCTAAGATAAAACCTAACTGTTGACGGGGTTTGACCTGGTATGTTTTGAGTTGATATTCAAGGTGCACCTGTTATAAAAATAAAAACAAGTTCATTGGGGGGATGTTTGATTCTGAAATTTTTATTTTATTAGTTTTTTTCTATCGAGGGTAAATTTGGTTAGCAAAGCACAAGATTTGAATAACAACTTTTCAATATTTAGTTACTTATTTATTTGCACTTAACCCTTTACCCAACGCAGACAATTTCAAAATTGATTATTTAAATATCATTTTTTTAAATTTTTTCAAAAAATTTCAACAAAACCATTATCATATAACCCCTCTTTGGAACGAGCTCGTTCCAAAGAGGGGTCATATGATAATGGTTTTGTTGAAATTTTTCGAAAAATAATTTTTTTTCAGCTGCTGAATTTGCATATTACGTGGGCGGATGAAGGCGATTCGTTGGGTAAAAGATTATGGTCACTTTCAGCATTTATGGCTATGTTGTGACCAAACTAGAGGTGTGACTGTTCCAGATGGGATTGTTCATACCCCCTGCCACCATGATTATTCTAAGACAAAAAGGGGCACAACTCTGGTGACAAGCCTGATCAAAACTATAATTACAGGTGCATAGGTTCCCATGGTAGTGAACATCCTCCATACCAAGTTTCAAAGGAATCGAGCCATAAACATCTGAGAATATCTCCGGACAAAATTCAGACATACTAAGATGAAAAGGGCGTAAAAAAAAGTCTGATCGAAACTATAATATTAGGTGCACAGGTTTCTATGGTAGTAAACATCCATATCAAGTTTCAGAGGAATCAACCCATAAACATCTGAGAAAATTCTAGGCCTACTTTTTCAAGTTGAAAAGTGACATAATTCTGGCAAAAATAATTCCGACCAAAACTATAATCGCAGGTGCAGTTTCCCATGGTGGTGAACATTCATACCAAAATTGGGGCAGACTGGTCGATAAACGTCTGGAAAAATCTCCTGACAAAATTATGTCTATGATAGGATGGATGGACAGACAGATGGACAAGATGATTCCACTATCCCCCCCCCCCCCCCCCCCCCAATCATTGCAGGGGAGGGGAGTTAAACACAAGTGTCAAGTCAGGTTTAGCCAAATAATTTATTCCTGCTTACAACAGGTCCTATTTTACATGTAAACTAGAACTCGCTTACAACAAAAAACAAGCACTTCTCAACTTCCCAGGTATACCACATGGGAAAGTAACTTCAAACATGGGTCCAAGGGCCTTGAAGCGCTCACCTGACAAAGGTCTGCTGATTCTTCATGAAGTGATGTAAGGATTTTTTTTAAAAATTAATTTGTCTCTTATTATAGTTTTTTTCCACTGACCTGGGCAGTGGTTTGAGATAACAAGCATTGCCAAACAAATTTTATTATTTTTTCATACATCTCAGATTTCCCACAAGGAAATTACACAATTCATATCACGAGAAACTTAGGCTTAATAAAATTAAAAATCTGTTTCTCAGGCCCTCCCGCATGGTCCTTTTGGCTGCCTCATGCTCTCTTTTTCTAACCAATGCAAACATGAAAAAATAAAAATTAAATGGTTTATGTCTGATATTTTAAACAAGTTAATAAAATTGATAAATTTGTCCCTTGAGTGCAACAAGGCTTTGCAATGCTTTAGCATTGCAAAGCATTGTTGCACCCAAGGGACGAAAAATACACCACCACCCTTGCTATTCTGTAGATTATGAGGCCTAAAACATAAAATAAACCAAGAATATGAACTTCTGATGGCAAAGAAATAATTACAAAAATAAAATATAAAATAAAATACTGCCCGCCCTCATGCAATTTTACAAAACTTGGCCTGAGAAACAGAACATCTACTTAGTGTGGCCTTACCAGAATTATTTATTTCTTTATTGGTGTTTAAGGCCACATACTTATGCACAATGGCTAATCATGACCATACTTACCAGAATACAGAGTAATAAAGTTGAAAGGTTTAGTATGACTGAGGGCCTGATCAGTCAGAACTTGATTTGAACAAACTTTTATTACATGCCCATGCAGTCTCTCTTATGCAATACGGCTGTGCAATACGGAATTCCGTATTGCACACCAACCTGTTCCAACCGGGACTTTTTTTATGCAATGCGACTGCATAAAGTGCATGGTGTCTACCACCGTTGATAGAAAAGAAAATTAGGTCAGTAGGTGCTTGGGTCATGTAATAAATACAAAACCAGATGTATGTTTCAATGAGTCGTTTTGTATTCAATTCGTAAGATGTGCGTAGAAAGAAAACGTCTCGACCTTCGGTCTCGACGTTTTCTTCCTACGCACATCTGACTCATTGAATACAAAACGACTCATTGAAACATACATGTAGTTTTGTATATAAATCTGATCTCACTAAGGATTTCATATACCAAATATCAATAGATTCTAATTGGTGAATTTTGAAAGAATTATACTCCTGTTGCATTAAGTTAAAATTCAGGCTTCCTTGGGGATCCCAAATATGAACTTGATTTGAGCACACTTGAATCAGACACCACCTCCCCCTCCCCACATGAGGATGCTGTGTTCTGAATATCAGAAGATTCAGACAGGTGGATCTGAATGAGATTTTCAAAAAATATTCTTCATATTGCACCAGGTTAAAATTTGTGCTACCATAGGTAGCCCAAATATTAACTAAGGGACTTGATCTCAACAAATTTAAATTTAACCCCCTTAAGGATGCTCTATAATAAATATCAAAAGATTTTCACTGGTAAATCCGAACAAGAAGATTTTTGAAGAATTTTCCTCATACTTCCCAAAGTTAAATTTAAACAAACTTTAATCTGCCCACACACCCCCACATCTTAAAAAAGTTGCATACTAAATATCAAAAGATTCAAAAGATTTTCAAAGAATATTCCTTGTATTTCGGGCTGCCATGGTCAACCCAAATATTAATCCAGAGAACTGAGTTGAACAAATATGAATCTAACGCACTACCAGAGTGTTAGGGGTTAAGGGTTAAAATATTAATAAATCAACAAACTAATGGCCATAAGCTGAAAATCAGATGGAAATAGTTTTCAAAATCCAAACAAGTTACTATGGCAATAAACTCTCTTACTGAAACTTGTTGAGATCCATTGGTGTTGAAGCCCATCACTCACAGGCCCTATAAAGTTCATCACCACTCAACTAATAAACATTTCTGTACAGCATGTGCATGCTGTAATAAAGGACTCATCAATTTTTATTAGGATTTTGACAACTTATTTGAAAAAAATACTTAATTTCCAAAAAAATTAATTTGCAACTAACATATACAGTCCCTGGAATAACAACGGTATTTTGAAATGCTCGCACAAATGCCATCACAAAGTAACTTAATTGCCTTCCAAACTGCAGGCAAAAAAGTTGTTTACTTGTTACAAATATCAGTTTATTCTGTCAAAAAATATTCAACCCCGCATAAAATTTATTTTCAGATTGTAAAGGACATATCAAATGAGAATTTTGCTGCATTACCAAATAATAGTTTGAAAATCAGTACGTAAAGAAAGAAAAATATTCAAATCCGTCAATATTTTATTTATTATTCTTCCTAAAACCCCCAATGACTGTGATGAACGGGTTCATCAAATGACGGAAATATTACTGGTTTCACAACTTTGATGTCCTGTCAGGGACCAGCCGTGAGGGCGACTAGGGCGATTATGTTGCCCTTCTAAGCCCAGAGTCGCCTAGAAAAATAGTTGGGGCGATTACAAGTCGCCCTCTAAAAATTGGCCAAAATGAGGAACGGCTGAACTGAGTGATCGGAGGTTTACATAAAAACGATTATTTTCAAGAATTGAATGTGCTTAAGTGTGGTAAATGGGCATTTTCGTTTGTCAAATAAACAACCATTTATTTGAAATCACACAACAATCAGTTTCCATTGTTGCTTTTGGCGGATTTTTTATTTCTATTTTGTTCCGTTTCAGTCGGAGCTTCAAGTGTCGAAACGAAAATAGGTGACTTAAGCGACTCAACAAAATAACCCAGTTTGAAAGTAGGTTACCTCGCTTAGGATGCCGAAAATGTATACACAACGGCCGTATTTTCTAAGACTGAATTTTCATTTCATTTTGCTGATGACCGTTAACTGTTGGGCCGTCTATTTCCAGAAAAACACGAGTGGAATTGAAACACATGAAAAAAAAGGTTTAGTGATGACAAGAAAAGCTTTGTACAGGACATAAGTGTGCATGTGAAGGATCTTGAAAAAGGGGTCCTCCTAAACACCGGAATGACATGAAATGACACGGAAAGACACTGGAATGCTATAAAAATGATGCGAAATGACATTTATTTTACAAAATACTCGACCCCAGAATGTATTTTGTTTATTAACTAACAAAGTACCCTCCAAGCAACCTTCTTACATCTGGTCCTGTTCACACTTTCAGACTGAGGAAATTATTAGCTTAGTTGGACTTTGGTGAAAGGCAACCACAGGAGGGTGCTGTTGGATTGGAACGAAGAAGAGGGGAGGGGTCATGAAGGAGAGGGTACCAGTGGGGGATTTTCAGTCAATAATTACTTTGTGATTTTTTAACCTGGCATAGATGCATCATAGACAACTGGACCTGGATTAATCGGACGTTAATGGAGGACAAGCTGAAAATATGAATGGGTGGCAGGGGGTGGTACATAAATATTCTTATTTTCCCGACTTGCCTATGAAGTCTCCCTACTTGACTTTGCAGTCTCCCTATTTTTTCTGGAGGGAGACATGAAGTCTCCCAAAATTCCCCCCCAGGCTGGTCCCTGTGTCACGTGGATCATAAATGGAACCAATCAAATGCTGAAGTAGATAAAAGTGCAGGGAATTCTGTGCTAAATTAACTGATAGAGTGCTGGAAGCCCATATTTGGACTTTACTCTGAAGTGCAGGGACCGATACGTAAATGCTTCATCTTCTGTGGATATGTTTCATCAGGCCTGAAAATAAGCAGTCTGACATTTGCAGAATGAAGTCCCCAGAGGGTGAATTTGATGATGCTATCCCATACAGTGGGCTAATTTATCCTCTGGGTACCTGTTTGTGTTTAGTTTTGAGACCCTGATTCAGATTGAGGTTCACAGAGGGTAAATTTAGTGATGCTACCCTGCTGTGCAGGGTAGCATCACTAAATTCACCCTCTAGAGACCTCATTTTGCAGATGACAGTCTGCTTATTTTCTGGCTTGCGTTTATTATCTTTTAGGTGATATTATTTAGTCCGTATGTATTTGCCTTGGAGCAATTTATGGGAGAGTGCATTTAGGCACTCTCCCATAAATTGTGAAAAGGCAAGGACATGTGAACAAGATAAGATGACCAAAAAAAAAAAAATCACTCTGCCAGTTAATATCACTTAGCAATCCAGTAATTCTGTTGGCAGAGAACCCAGACTGAGTATACGTACATTCATATCCCCAATTTGTCATGTGTAAATCAACATAAATAAATAATGGAAAAACCATCAATTTGCTCAAAAAATATAAAACCATCAAACTTTTGGCTCATAAAAATCAAATGGTTTGACTCCCTGCATTGAAAAACATTCTACTGAAATTCACTTAAGTGTTTATCGGCATGAGAAAAACACCCTGGGCCAATTCGTGTAGAGTTGTGGAATGTACAAATTTACAAGACCCTGTAAAAACATGCAAATATGAAACACACATTTTAATTTAATTAAATAAGTGAGAATTCAAATGGTCTACTGCCTTGTTAACCATCAGCCAGTCAATACTAGCATGTTCAAATGAAGTGGACTGTGCTCAGTGGTAAGGTGCATGGACATTTCCCCATCAAGGGTGGACATTTCCCCATCGGAGGTGGACATTTCCCCATCGAAGGTGGACATTTCCCCATCGGATATTAACACCTTTCCCCATCAAGGGCGGGCATTTACCCATCAGACTTTACCCATTGGAGGTGGACATTTCCCCATTGGACATTACCCCATGTCCAATGTAGCTGACAGTTTCCACATGTGAATGAGTGACAAGTAACTCTTAAAACGTTTTCATTTTTTATTGTTTTATAACTTGAAAAAAACAAACTCTTGGTCTATGGTATAGGCATTAGCACATTTTAGCACGATCTGAATTTCACAACAATGAAAACACAACATCAATAATAAAAAAACAAGAATTTTTATCTGGTTACAAATGTATGTATTTTTGTATATAAATATGTTTGCTTATAAATCTCTTACACATGCTTCTTGTTGAGTTGTTTGATAAACACTGATGCATTCATTGACATTTACTTCAATGAAGACACGACTGTTTATCAATCAACTTAACAATATATTTGAAGGAAAGTAGCTTGACAGAAAGAACAAATATTAAAATTGCAATGAAAACATCCATATTGTTCAATCCACGTGTGTGATAAAAAGTGATGTATTCATTGAATTTCACATCAGTGAAGACATGACCGTTTATCAATCATCTCAACAAAAAAGTTAACTCTAAATTGCTACAAAAACAGAACACAAATGTCTTATAAACACTTTTTCTAGAGTTGTTTGATAAACACTGATGCATTCATTGACATTTCCTTCAATGAAGACACCACTGTTTATCAATCAACTCGACAACATCTTTGAACAAAAGTAGCTTCTCAGAGAGAACAAATAAAAATATATAAATACTGTTAAATCCTGATTAGGTTTAATCCTGTCAATTATAGTGATAAAAGCACATTAATCGAACAATTCAAACAACATTACCCATGTCAGCTTAATAAAAAGAGAATGATACACAACAAATCAATAGGAAAATTTCAAACAGATGGACCCACAAAAAATCAAGAAATGGATGATCCGCATGGGGAATTGTCCGTTTTTCTATTAAGCAGAATGGGGTAATGTCCGATGGGGAAATGTTTGGCCTAAATGGGATGGGGTAATATCCGGATAGGGAAATGTCCGATGGGGAAATGTCCAGCGACCGGTGAGCAAATTGAACTAGCAAGCAATATGCTTGGCCCCCGGTTAAGTAAAATTAAATTGGACAACCGTTTTTACGCTCATGCACTGAAGGCTCCATCAGAAATCACTTGCGACCTTGTGATTCTGAATATTCGGGGCAATCATGTACATCTAAAATCAACAGCTTAGTTCCTTTAGAGTCTGACATATTAAATCAATACACTGCGAATACAGTGCAAAAGTGTTAATTTATGCACCAGTCATTGTCGGAGGGGACTCCATTTCCATGGCAATGCAAGTGTAATATACTCTGATTTCTTGAGTGCAAAGTATTTGCATACATTATCTCAAGAGTTTCAAGTAAAATGATTTCTTGCCTTGAGTCTGTTGAAAAATTATATATGTGTCGTCAGTTTTGTCACCTATTTTCACAGTATTCGGGAAAATGCAATGCTCGAACATGATACCAATTAGTATAGCTGTTCTGAGAAAGGGGTATCGCGACTCTAAAGTTTCAAAATAAAGGTAACTTCATGTTGTTTCTCTCATTATTCCGAGAAGTGAAGACCAAATTCGAGATTTTCACCACTGAATTTGGAAACCAGGATGACAGGTTTTCTGTAATTGTTATGGTTTTGGTTTACAGCATAGCTCTAGCCCTAGGTGAAAAACATGTTTCTATTGACCCGAGAAAGGGGTGGTCTAATTCAGAAAGGGTTGTGTAAAATTATTTAGCATAACCATTCAGGGGTTATGCAAAATTCCCAATCTGCTCACTCTGTGTGCTTACTACCAATCTTCAATTATTGGTACCGGTACAGTAGAACCTGTCTTGAGAGACCATACTTTTTTACAAGCAAAAATGGTCTCTCAAAACAGGTGGTCTCTCAGTACAGGTACATTACAGAGTAAAACAAACAAATGGTACAGAGTCACAGCGGTCTTTCAAGATAGGTTTTACTGTACTCACCCAAACTACAGAATTTCAAACAGGAATGAAGGAATGAGTTTGCCGTCATAAAATGAACTAGCCAAGGCAATTTTGTAGAAACAAAATTTTCTCAATTCCTGGTACTGTATATACACAAAGGTAGTGATCCTAAATAAAGCGTTATTTTTCTAGTTTAGATCCTGATTTAGTACTGAAATGGTTAAGCGGATAACCAGTTTGAAACCGGTTACCTACCTAACCGAGTTAAAAAAACGTCAACCGGTTATCTGAAATATTGATACTGGTCGTCATTCCACGGTTAAAACGTACTAAATCTACCGCTTCTCCTTTGGGATAGATTACACTTCAAGACAGCGCTGTATATATTGAGAAATATTCGACTTTGGCTTCAAGACTCGTTAATGATCGGCAATTTCCGTGAGTACTGAGTAACCGCAGAAACTATTCTGTACTATGTTTTCAAACGAACGTTGTCGAGTACTCGACAACGTTCGTTTGTGTACACACTACGGAATAGTTTCTGAGAATACTGCTTTCCAATTCCTATAGTTTTGATCTCAGATACGGTGAAATAATGGCTACGGATAACCGGATGTTAACCGGTTATAACTCTCGGTTGTGAAAATGAGCCAACCGTTTCAGCTCTATCCTGATTAGGTTGAGATCCACTTGTACATTCAAGATTTCACACATAAAATATTGTGAAATCAAGACCAAATCATGAAAAACAAACAGCACTGTGGGAAGAAAAGTAGAAAGATTCATTTGAATCCTTTAACCCTTTACCCAATGCAGACAATTTCAAAATTTATTATTTTAAATATCATTTTTTAAATTTTTTCAAAAAAAATTTCTACAAAACCATATCATGTGACCCCTCTTTGGAACGAGCTCATCGAGCTCGTTCCAAAGAGGGGTCACATGATATGGTTTTATGGAAAGTTTTCGAAAAATAATATTTTTTCAGTTGCGATTCGTTGGGTAAAGGGTTAACCAACGAATCTGACTCATCCACCCACATAAATTACCAACTGAGCAGTCCAAAAAATCATGTTACAAATGATTTCAACAAAACTATATCATGTGACCCCTAATTGGAATGAGCTCATTCCAATGTGGAATCACATGGCATGGTTGTGATGAAACATTTTGAAAAATTGGAAAAAAATATATTTAAGACCCCACAAAGTAGATCTTCTGTTTCTCGGGCCATTTTTTTAAAAAATTGCATGTGGGCGGGCGGTTTATTTTATTGCTTATTTTTGTAATTATTTCTTTGCCATCAAAGTTAATGTTCTTCGATTGTTTTATGTTGTAGGCCTCATAATGTACAGAATAGCATGGGCGGTTGTGTATTTTATCCCTTGAATGAAAGAAGGCTGAAGCATTGCAAAGCCTTGTTGCACTCAAAGGACAAATTTATCAATTTTATTAACTTGGGTAAAATATCAGACAAAAACCATGTAATTTTTATTTTTTTAAGTTTGCATTGGTTATAAAAGGAGAGCATGTACAGTACGTGGAGAGTGTATTATCACTAAATCACCCACAGAGTGGAGATTCCACCGAAGCAATAATTGCGAATTTGTCGCAAAGCCTAACCAGCACAAGCAAAGTTTCAGCCAATGGACCTCCGGGTTAAACCATTGCTTGTGTTTTTTGTCGATTTGTACAAAATTTGAAAGTTATAGCTCGGGTGATAACTCCACTCCACGGGTGATTTAGTTACAATCCACTCTCCACGTACTGTAGCAGCCAAAAGGACCCTGTGGGATGGCCTGAGATACAAATTTTTAACTTTTTTAGGCCTAAAATAACAAATTTTTATATCATGCTTGTTGGGTAAAGAGTTAACGGCTTCAATACCTATTTGTGATGCGATCACAATTTTCTGTCTGCTTTTGTGGTCACTATGCTGAAAGGTCAGTAATGATACTAGAATTTGATTAGAAAATTACCTGAAGTTTTCTCGCCATCTCCTCGTCTCCTTCAAGCTGTTTCACAATAGAAACTGTCTCATTCTCCTCTAAGCTCTTTGCAAAATCCAATGCTGTTATGAAACTACTATCACCAGCTCTGTTAACTAATAAAAAAAATTTTTTTTATAAAGAATACACCTGATAATTATAATTACTGACATCATAAATGGGCAGATAGAGGGGCTCAGGGTGCACATTTTGGACTCACCCAAAGTGATTTTGGACCTGAACTGAAGGATTTTGGGGCCAGACTGTTGACAAAGTGATTTTGGCCCTATCAAGTATTCTGGACCCTCTTCAATCCAGGAGACTTATTTATTTATTGGTGTTTATGGTCACATACTTATGCACAATGGCTAAAAGTGACTGTGACAGTTTTACAGGTGGAGGAAGCGAGAGTACGCAGAGAGAACCACCGATCAACTGTCAGCTCCTCAACATTCTAACTCTGTTCAAGCTCCGCTCAAGCAGGGTTACAGTGGTTGAAGACATGTGCACCATCGACGAGCAGTATGCCTTGGTACATGGCATCATCGTGTCCCCATGTAGGCAACCAGGACAAAGTGCCTTGCCCAAGGACACACTGCGGGTCGTCCCAGATGGGGATCGAACTCGGGACCTCTAGCAGAGAAGTCCAATCACTGAGCCACCGTGCTCCCGGTCAACCCAGGAGATAAAACTGTCCATATTTTCTCATGAAAGGTTATAACACCCACACCACCGCACTCCACCCACCCCCAAAATTTAGGGTGAATGAAACATGCAGACTAAATTAAATTATGAGAAGCAAGTAAACTGTATTTTGGGATAAAATTTTCTAATTATCCCCTGCCAGGGCGAACCAGGGTTGGCAGTCAAAGTAGTCAAATTCAATAAATCTCAATGTTTCCATATTAAGCTGTGTCACATACATGTTTCCATACGAACCCAGCTATGGTGTGTGACACATCCTCCCATGGTCCTTTATAATTGTGTGAAGTTTGATGACTGTGACCCTAATAGTTTTCGAGTTATTGGCTCGGACACACACATGGACGGACGGAAGCACGGACGGATGGACACTTCAATCACTATATGCCACCCAACTTAAGTCGGAGGGCATAAAAAGTTGGAAGAGTGAAAATGGATCTTAAGTCTGGAAATGAAAGTGTCAATGACACTGAAGCTCAAATTGTGTAAGACATGTATATGTATAGTATGTGACACAGCAATGACACACATCTAGGTAATGACCAATAACAAAGGTACATGTAAAGTATTGTAATGGTCTGTACAAATATATTAAATTTTTTTTAGTAAATTTTGTTTCTTAACATACCTACCACAATTGTTTACAATTGGCTGTAACAAAAGTGCAAGCCCTACTTCGGAACTAACTCAAGCTAATAAATTTTTGCAAAAGCATGAAAAAAAGATCGAAAAGGGGTCGAGCGAGACCGGCACTCGAAATTACAGGTACTCTCTTTGCACACCTCTTGCATTTACCAAGTGCATGCGCAACAACTGTGACGTCAATTCCGAATTTCTGCCAACAAGAAGTTTGTGATTTATCGGGGAGGCAACGATATCAAAGATATCCCAAAGGAGTGTGGGCCTCCGGTAAACAAATGTGGTAGGTATGTTAAGAAACAAAATCTACTAAAAAATTTTAATTTCTTCTCAACCTCTTCACAATTGTTTACAATTGGCTGAATAAACAATAGGAGGTGAATCACATAACAAATACCAACAAGCGCAGCAGAAAGAAATGCAAGGAGGGCAGAGAATGACAGCAAAACCTTTAAAAGAAAGAATCAAGCACCTGAAAAGAACAAGGCTGAGCGATGCACAAACCTGAAAATCCATATTTAACGAGGGTGCACAACAGCCTGAGCAACCAGAGGTCCTAAAGAAGAAAAGGTCCTCAGATTGCTGCTGTAGGTGGAGGAGATAAAAGGAGGAGAAAGAAGCATTCCTCCAGTAAACAGCATTCATAACATCTGTTGACAAAGTGATTTTGGCCCTATCAAGTATTCTGGACCCTCTTCAATCCAGGAGACTTATTTATTTATTGGTGTTTATGGTCACATACTTATGCACAATGGCTAAAAGTGACTGTGACAGTTTTACAGGTGGAGGAAGCGAGAGTACGCAGAGAGAACCACCGATCAACTGTCAGCTCCTCAACATTCTAACTCTGTTCAAGCTCCGCTCAAGCAGGGTTACAGTGGTTGAAGACATGTGCACCATCGACGAGCAGTATGCCTTGGTACATGGCATCATCGTGTCCCCATGTAGGCAACCAGGACAAAGTGCCTTGCCCAAGGACACACTGCGGGTCGTCCCAGATGGGGATCGAACTCGGGACCTCTAGCAGAGAAGTCCAATCACTGAGCCACCGTGCTCCCGGTCAACCCAGGAGATAAAACTGTCCATATTTTCTCATGAAAGGTTATAACACCCACACCACCGCACTCCACCCACCCCCAAAATTTAGGGTGAATGAAACATGCAGACTAAATTAAATTATGAGAAGCAAGTAAACTGTATTTTGGGATAAAATTTTCTAATTATCCCCTGCCAGGGCGAACCAGGGTTGGCAGTCAAAGTAGTCAAATTCAATAAATCTCAATGTTTCCATATTAAGCCAGTCTAAAGGGCTGTTTAACCCTTTACCCAATGTAACAGCCAAAACCGGCCAGCACTATTCTATAAAATCGCCAATTAATTTTCATTATATATTTATTTTTTGTCTCAAAAACATAGGTTATGACTCCTCTTTGAAACAAGCTCAACTGAGCTTGTTCCAATGAGGGGTCAGAACCTATGTTTTTTAGACAAAAAATGAAAACTAGAGTAAAGTCGAGGGTGGCATATACCCCCGCCTGCAATACCAAGGATAGCATTTTTTTTTTTTTATTATTAAGATTTAATGGCACATTAACAGCCAGGGTCATATCATGTCGGTGACAGTTTTACAGGTGGAGGAAGCCGGAGAACCTGAAGAGAACCACCGAGCAATGACGAGCAGCTGCCAGCTCCCCAACATCGTAACCCTGAACTCTGCACCGCGGCACAGGCAGGGTTAGATTGGTTGAAGACATGCGCACCCTCGACGTGCAGTATACCTTAGTACACAGCATCATCGTGCCCCCATGTAGGCAATCGGGGTTAAGTGCCTTGCCCAAGGACACAACTAGGGAGCGCAAATCAGTCGCTGAAATGGTCACCCATCCAACTACTAGCAGCGCTCGACATTGCTTAACTTCGGTGATCTGACGAGAACCGGTTACCGTGACGCCACCGCGCCCCCCAAGGATAGCATTACAAAACTGAAACATTTATGACTGGGTGAAGCTGAAGAATGACAAATGACCGACGTGTGACAGATTCTAGACCATTGGGGCATATATCATGAGAATTATTAAGTGTCACCATAGGGTGAAACAAAAAGGTACCCCAGCCTCTTTACAAAATGTGAGAATGATATGATAATTCTTTGGAAAAAATATTTTTCTACAAACTTTATATATGTTGTGCATCTGCAAGACATTTGTAACCATATCCTAAAGTTTCAACTCTCTACATTAGAAATTGTGGTAGGAGCTGATTACGCCATGAAGGTACCCTTAATTGAACAAGTTATTCATGATTGAATTTTGGGACGGACAAAATCAAAGTCCATAAAATGTAATAACTCCTACAATAATACACTGCATAACATATGCCTTGTACTGTGGGTAGACATCAATAGGATAGACTTGCACAACGAATATGAAGTCACTCCATTGAATACTCTACAAGTTATTCATGAATTAATTTCAAGGCGGACAAATTCTAAGTCCATAAAGGGCAATGACTCCGGAAATAAAGTCTCGCACAACACCTGTATTTCACTATGGGTATACAACAACAGGATACATTTCCATACCAAATATCAAGTCGCTCAACCAAGTACTTTACAAGTTATTCATGATTGAATTTTGGGATGGACGGACAAAATCAACGTCCATGAAATGCAATAATTCCTACAATAATACACTACATAACATATGCCTTGTACTGTGGATAGACATCAATAGGATAGACTTGCACACCAAATATGAAGTCATTCCACTGAGTACTCTACAAGTTATTCATGAATTAATTTCAAGGCGGACAAATTCTAAGTTCATAAAGGGCAATGACTTGCACACCTGCATTTCACTATGGGTATACAGCAATAGGATACACTTGCATACTAAATATCAAGCCACTCAATCAAATATTTTACAAGTTATTCATGACTGAATTTTGGGACGGACAGACAGATGGACTGATGGACGGCCGGATGAGGCAATTCCTATATAAAAATTAGTTTTCAAGAATTTTGTTTGCAATTGTCGTCTGCTTTTCATGTAAGGTAAAGGGTTAATGTGTGATTCAAGTCTTACATTTGTTTCTGTGTACTTGTGAAGTTAAAATTTTAATTGTGTGTTTTCCAGTCAAATTACCCACATCATCACACCTCTCTGTTTTAGTTACCTCCATCAGTGAACCAATTACTTGACATATATTGTGGTATACTTTTTCCACTCTTTAGGCCAAATAAAAAAAAAACAATTTGGTTTTCCAAATTAATGAGGGAGGAAGGCATTTATTTTTTTATATTTTACTTTTTGTGGTTGATAAATGGTTGAGTGTTAAAAAATTTTTGTTCATAAAAATTTGTTTGCAAATTCTTGCCTTGTTAAAATGTGTGGGAGAGTGTCTTGGCATTCTTCCATTAATAGTAACAAGGCTAAATAATTTCAATTCACAGATTTATTATCCACCAGATCACATCCACAGAAAATGAAGCCTTTAAGTTATGGTATCTGCACTTCAGAATAAAGCCCAAATTTGAGCTAAAAACACTCAACCAGTTAATAAAGAAATATGAAATATATCGTGTTCACTTACATTTATTTAACCATCTTTTTCAAAAAATAAATACCATCTACATAATATTCGAGTTATTTTCTGAAGAACAGAGCAAACCGAATGTTTACAAAACAAACAAAATAATATATAGACACTGTATTTTAATAAGAGGCCTGCATCGCAAAGTGCTGCTAATGCCCCTGACCGCGAGAAAAAACAAGAGATTCACTCGGAAGTGAGTATGCCCCCCCTACATGGCAGTGACCTTGATCTGTGACCTTGACCTCCATCAAACAAATAAATTTGTAAAAAGTTTAATATTTGTACTTTGGTTTGTTTCTGAGTTGTGGCTGAGACACGAATATTGATGATTTTCAGTGTGACCTTGAAATGTGATCTTGACCTTACAGACCTGGCTGTGGTGTGTGACACATCCACCCATTGTCCTTTATAATTGAGCGAAGTTAGATGATTGTAGCCCTAATAGTTTTGGAGTTATGCTTGAGACACGATTTGTGACCCTGAACATATGAAGGTGAATTGAGAACTTCACCTTGCAGATGCGGCGGAAACAATTATACGCGACACACCTTCTGACTGTCCTTAACATTTGTAAAAAGTTTAACAATTGTACTATGATTCGTTTCTGAGTTATGGCTGAGACACGAATATTGACTGATTTTTAGTATGACCTTGAAATGTGACCTTGACCTTGAAGGTACGAACCCAGCTATGGTGTGTGACACATCCTCCCATGGTCCTTTATAATTGTGTGAAGTTTGATGACTGTGACCCTAATAGTTTTCGAGTTATTGGCTCGGACACACACATGGACGGACGGAAGCACGGACGGATGGACACTTCAATCACTATATGCCACCCAACTTAAGTCGGAGGGCATAAAAAGTTGGAAGAGTGAAAATGGATCTTAAGTCTGGAAATGAAAGTGTCAATGACACTGAAGCTCAAATTGTGTAAGACATGTATATGTATAGTATGTGACACAGCAATGACACACATCTAGGTAATGACCAATAACAAAGGTACATGTAAAGTATTGTAATGGTCTGTACAAATATATTAAATTTTTTTTAGTAAATTTTGTTTCTTAACATACCTACCACAATTGTTTACAATTGGCTGTAACAAAAGTGCAAGCCCTACTTCGGAACTAACTCAAGCTAATAAATTTTTGCAAAAGCATGAAAAAAAGATCGAAAAGGGGTCGAGCGAGACCGGCACTCGAAATTACAGGTACTCTCTTTGCACACCTCTTGCATTTACCAAGTGCATGCGCAACAACTGTGACGTCAATTCCGAATTTCTGCCAACAAGAAGTTTGTGATTTATCGGGGAGGCAACGATATCAAAGATATCCCAAAGGAGTGTGGGCCTCCGGTAAACAAATGTGGTAGGTATGTTAAGAAACAAAATCTACTAAAAAATTTTAATTTCTTCTCAACCTCTTCACAATTGTTTACAATTGGCTGAATAAACAATAGGAGGTGAATCACATAACAAATACCAACAAGCGCAGCAGAAAGAAATGCAAGGAGGGCAGAGAATGACAGCAAAACCTTTAAAAGAAAGAATCAAGCACCTGAAAAGAACAAGGCTGAGCGATGCACAAACCTGAAAATCCATATTTAACGAGGGTGCACAACAGCCTGAGCAACCAGAGGTCCTAAAGAAGAAAAGGTCCTCAGATTGCTGCTGTAGGTGGAGGAGATAAAAGGAGGAGAAAGAAGCATTCCTCCAGTAAACAGCATTCATAACATCCCTGAGCGAAACAGAATTGGAGAATGCCCAGGATGTAGAAATGACCTGAACCTCATGAGCATTAAAGTGGTTCGAAACACGATCTGAAGCAGACAAACTGAAATAAGCCTGCTTGACTGCAAGACAGATCCATATCTGGAAATAGAATGGGAAGAGATAGATTGCCTCCCAGGAATGAGGGACAGAAAGAATCTCTTCCGAGCCCTCCGAATGAACTGAGTGCGATTAATATAAGACTTGATCGCAAGAACAGGACAAAAAAGAGGCCTCCAGCCATCGACAGCAGGGAGAGCCTGAATGCAGATGGGAGGAGGTACCGAATCAGGAAGTTGATTCTTGGCCAGAAAACAGCAATCAGTAGTGAAGGTTACACTAGTACTGTAAGCCTCATTTCTGAAGAAAGCTGAATCAACTGAAAGCGCATGAAGCTCACTGACACGTCTGGCAGAATCGAACGCTAGAAGGAAAGCAGTCTTATATGTGAGAAAACGCATATCGGTCTCAGATAAAGGCTTGAATGGTGCTCCCTCCAAACAATGTAACACCCATGCCATTTGGGTGTAAGACGCAAAACTCGAGGCCTCTTCAGTGAAAAGTGCCGAATCAGTTTGGAGAGAAAGAGATTACGACCGATGCACCGCTTTCCCACATAAGAGAAAGAATCTTACAGCATAGACTGATAGCCCTTAATAGTAATAGGCAATCTGCAATTTGAGCTATTGACAGATTACGGTAATCCACATGGTGAGCTGTACACCAGCGGCAGAAAACCTTCCACTTAGCAGAATAAGTCATGCCAGTGGAATGTCGCCATGATGCAGAAATGCACTCCACTGTTCATCTCGAAAAACCTCTACATCAGAGACAGGACCTGATAAAAGACAGGCGTGAAGGGACAGGCTGGCCAGGTTGTTGTGATACTTCCTGGGCTGACCCTGGGAAAGAAGATCGTGCCGTGGAGGTAGACGAATGGGTCGATCAGCCAACAGAGACCACAGCAGATTGATCCACACCCTCTGTGGAGACAGGGATGCGATCAGAATGACCCTGCTACTGCAAGCGCAAATCTTCCCCAACACTTGAGGAAGAATCATTGCAGGAGGGAAAGCACAGCCGATCCAACCCGTCCAGTCCAGAGTATCTACAGCAAAGGCTAGTGGATCGGGTATAGTCCGATATCCCCCCCCCCCCCCCCCCCCACCACAGGGGAAGATAAACTAGTTCTCAAGGCCTGACTAACAAATTTTCAAATTGCCCTTCATGCTCTTTAATATAACAAAGGGGTACTAAAGCAAATTCTTTAATAAGTTCTGTGATTAAATTGAAAGATGAAAAAAATTCAGGTTAGGGGAGATATACAGGGGGGGGGGGGGGGGGGGGGGATAAACTGTTATACCAGACAAGGGGAGACAAAGGTTTCTACCTGATGATTCCAGCGAGTGGCGAAAAGGTCGACAAGAGGAAGTCCCCACCACTCGCAAAGTGCCTGAAACACCGACCGATGCAGCATCCGTCCGGTTGAAAGGACACTGTCGCGTCGAGACAGGGAGTCTGCTAGGACGTTGAGACGTCTGGGAATGTGCCGAATGGACACCTGAGCATTTACATACTGCGCCAACAACAGAAGATCCCGAGATCGCCGATACATGGGAATCGAATGTGTGCCACCTTGATTCCGTGTGTAGGCCACCACTGTCGAGTTGTCCGAAAGAAGCAGGACTGTGTGGTCCGACAGGTGAGAGATCCATTGCTGAAAACTCAACAGATGAGCAAGGAGCTCCTTCTGGTTGATATGAAGGGCCCTCCGCTCGCTGTCCCATTCGGCGTGAGTAGACAGACCGAGAGGATCTAATGTCGCACCCCAGCCCCGATCACTGGAATCCACAGTAAGGATGCGATTGGCCGAAGGAAGATCCAACGGGACACCCTGAGTCAACCAGGGAACATCGGCCCAAGGGTGGAGGTGACAAAGCAGGGACCGAGGAATAGGAAGTTCCAGATCCAGAGGATCCACATTTGGATGCCAATGATCCAACAGGAAGTGTTGGAGAGGTCGGAAAAACAAGCGACCCAGCGGAATGAGATCTGTCACCAAATTGCAAAAGCCCAGCATCCGAAGGAAAGTCCTGGCCGAGACCGAGGAGGATCGGAGCAAGTTCCGAGTCAATGCAGAAAGGATCATCGCCCGAGCAGTGGGAACCAACACCACATTGTGAAGAGTGTCGAAATCCATTCCCAAATGACGAAATTGCTGAGAAGGAAGGAGATCCGACTTTTCGCAATTGACTCTGAAACCCAGCAATGCCAGTAGGCCAAGTAACCACAGGACATCTGACTTCAGAACTGCAGCATTGTGGTGCCGTTGGAGGATGTCGTCCAGGTAGGCTGACGAAGTCACAGCTGACTGAGTACGGTGGAAAGCAAGCACATGTGACATCAGTCGGGTGAAGGCCCAAGGAGCCAGGTACAAACCGAACAGGAGAGCTTTGAATTGAAAGACATGATCCCGAAACGAGAACCGAAGGTATTGACGTGACGCCAGATGAATGGGTACATGGAAATAGGCATCCTTCAGGTCGATACTGGCTGAAAAATGGCCCTGATGAATTGTTAGTCGAACCCACCTGAAAGTCTCCATGCTGAAACGAGGTGCGATGATGGACTCGTTCAGGATACTCAGATCGATGACAGGACAAAACTGGCCGTTTTTCTTCGGCACCAAGAAAAGTCTTGAGTAAAACCCCAGTGAAAGGGTGTTCCTGACCACCTCGATCTCCTGCACCAGAAGGTCCCGACGCTGAGGATCGGAAGGGACCTGAATCGGGAGGGGCACCCGAGATAAACAAGGGTGTCGACGAAAGGACAGTCACAGACCGGATTGGATGATGTCGAGGACCCAAGGGTCCGACGTTATCTCTGTCCAAGCCGACGGAAGGACAGTCGCAGACCGGATTGGATGACGTCGAGAACCCAAGCCTTCCCCCAACTGGAGGCGAATCAAGTTGAGGACCTTCATTTGCGGCCTCGATGAGGCCCCCCCCCCCTCCCCCCCCCCCCCCCCCCCCCCCCCCCCCCCCCCCCCCGAGAGGTGAAACCACCCCCTCGGGAAGCAACAGAGTCAAGACTTTCCTCCCTGAAGCTGCCAGCAAGCTTGGCCATGTCAGCGTTTCTTCTGTGCAGAAGGAGCGGATGGAGCCGAAGGCGTGGCTGACGCAGCTGGGTGATTAGCGGGCCTGGAACGACCACCACAGGCAACAGCAGCAGGTTGGTCCAGCTGCCGTAACAAAAGCTGGTCCTTCAATTGATGAAGAACCTCACCACGGACAGCTCCCACAGAACCATAGAACAGCTGAGGTCCAACGAAAGAAGCAGACCTCAGAACAGCACGCTGTTCAGAAGGTAGGGATGGAGAAGTGTCCAACACTGCATTGAGGCATGCAAGCTCCAAATTAGCCGTGTTACAGGCGTGAGCATGTGTCAGGTTCATAAGAGCCTGCGACAAAACATGCAAAGGCGCCTGAGCATCACCAAACTCCCCTGGCGGAAAATAGGCAGCCAGGGCAGGGACGACGTGGTCCGCGAAAGATAACATGCCCAGCATCTCTCGGGACAGGCCCACCATAGATTCAACAACCGACATCGGGAGAACTGTCGACTTAGTCAACCCGAGGGAAGAATCTTTGTCCACAATAGTCATCCCTTGGAAGACTGGTGGACAGACGGATTCGTAGACACGAAACTGCGATGGAGGCAGAAAAGCTTCAGATCGTGAAAAGAAAGAACCCTTCAGGGCCTTGGAACGCATTTTGGCATCCAGGCCCTGGAAGGACTCAACAACCTGAGCCGATTGCAGAGGGCACTAAACCCCAGAGCTAGAAGGCTCAACAGGGTTACGGCGCTGCATAGAGGACCGCAGCCGGACGGTCACCGATGGCTGGTCTGGAGGCTGAATGTCTGGCAATAAGCCAAAGACAAAATCTAAAGCCTGCCCCAAGACTGACGAGGGGGGGGGGGGGGCCCGTCGCCTTCAAGAAAATCGTCATCCTCTGTGGCAGAAGAGACGTAGCCAATCAAGGGCTGGCCAGCAGAAACCTCCTGTGAATACTGAACAGCATCCAAAGGGCCAGGCGAGGAATCTCTGTGACTGACCAATGGAGGTTGTGCCTCAGAAGGCACAGGGAAGCCAACTTGAGACTTGCTAGAAAGCAATCAGGTGAGTGCACGAACGGCCTGCCTCAGCTCACTCTGAGAATCCGTCGTAGCAGCCGCACCCGACGGAGTGTCTTCCTAATGGACCCTTCTAGAAGAAGAACCCAAATCCTCAGAAGGGACCGACGATGAACGTCGTTCAGCAGACAGAGTAGGGAGACAGTGAGAAGACACTGGAGGATAGTCCCATGAGTGATGCTGAGGGGCATTCACTGACCTCTGCAAAACAGAAGGCCCTGCCTGCAAATCCTCTAGAGACTGACGGCGTACGTCGATCGGTAGCTGGACCTGGGACATGATGAGAAGACACCGGAGGATTGTCTCAAGAATGACAGGAACCTGCCACTGGCCTCTGCACGAGAACTGCCCATCCACTGAGACCGACGGCAAGCATCGATCGACAGCCAGACTTGAAACACTGTGAGAAATCACTGGAGAAAAGTCCCAAGAGTGACAGTTAACAGGAGCCGTCACTGGCCTCTGCCGAACAGCAGGCCCGGGATGCCAATGTCCCAGTCCCATCCTGCTTGGTGGCTCACCAGCAGGGGAAGGTGGAACAACAAAAGATTCGCTCCAGGGATGAGGAATCACTGCCAAAGCGACTGAACGTCCCAACTGACCAGAAGCAGACCTAGCCAGATGAGACGGGGCAGCCAGCAAACCCGAACAACTTCGCTGAGAAGCCAGGGAAGGCTGAGAGCTCAGAGACACACCACCAGATACGGCCTCGGACCCCTGAGACTGTATACCATCCCCAGAAGAGATGCCAGAATCACTATCATGCAAGATAGGATCAGCAGGAACAATTTCCCCAGCAACTGCCCACGATGCAGGTGGCAAATCGGAGAGAGTGACCGAGCTGACCTTGGAAAAACTCTCAACGAAAACAGCCGCCTAAAGGGTGACATCCGGAGCCAAAGGAAGAGAGACGGCAGTCCCCACTTCAGGCATCCCAGCACCAGCACCGCCAACAGTTGCAGAGGAACTTGCTACCGAAATAGGCTGTTCGACATCCTGCGTGACAGAATCACCATGTGCACTCTCAGAAATATCCGAAAAGGCACGGCTACCTTTGCCCCGAGAACGAGGGGTTCTAGCTCTGGTGAGAACCACCTTGTTCACGTAAGCCCAGAACTTGGAGGACCAAACCCCACAAACACCACAGGGATGGGCCTGAGAGCAATTGTTGCAAGTGACACAAGTACTGTGAACATCATCTACATGTTTCACCTGCAAACAAGAAAGACAAGGAATAGTTTTAGGCATTGTCCAAAAAAGGTGGCAGAAGAATTTCTATTGGAAAAAAAATCCAAGAATACCCAAAGAATCAAGATTCCCACCGATGGAAAACCGAACAAAGCGGGTCGCGTTTTCGCGCGTGCAAAAAACAAGACACATTAAGAGAATACAAGTGAAAATGAGCATAAATATAAATATACAGTATGTGGAGAGTGTATTATCACTAAATCACCCGCAGAGTGGAGATTCCACCCAAGCAATAATTGAAAATTTGTTGCAAAGCATAACACGCACAAGCAAAGTTTCAACCAATGGACCTCGGGTTAAACCTGGAGGTCCATTAGCTGAAACATTGCTTTTGTTTTGGGTCAATATGTACAAAATTTGAAAGTTATAGTTTGGGTGATAACTCCACTCTGCAGGTGATTTAGTTACTAGCTATCCACTCTCCACGTACTGTAATGTAATCAATTTTGAGCATGAGTAAAGGATACAGTCCACTTGCACAAAGAACAATAATAGCAGTCGAAATAATCAATTTGTTCACGAAGGAAAACAATTTGAGCAGCACGAGTCACAAAATTTTCGACCATGCACTACGGCGAAAATAAATGGAATTGACGTCACGGTTGTTGCGCATGCGCTCGGTAAATGCAAGAGGTGTGCAGAGAGAGTACCTGTAATGTTGAGCGCCGGACTCGCTCAACCCCTTTTTGATCTTTTTTTCGTGCTTTTGCACTCTTCCACTTGTCCAACTCATTTGGAAAAGTTTATTAGCTTGAGTTAGTTCTGAAGTAGGGCTTGCACCAACGTTACAGCCAATTGTAAACAATTGTGAGCAGGTTGAGCAGAAACTGATTATAGCCTGTAACAAATGTACAGGTAAAGTATTGTAAAGGTGGGTGACAGTTATATGCTAAACTAGAAAAGAAATCTTCATGGGGGTTAATGTTACAATGGGGATCCTTGTATGGTGCACCATAAGCCAAATGTTAGCAACTGTTTTGGCCTGTTTGATTAAAAACCTTCTAAGGTTGATTCATACTAATTAATAAATATTTGTCCAGTCCTTCTTAAAATATAGGTATTTGAATATTTTATCTTTAGCTCATAGGGTTCCCATGGGTGAGGAAGTTTTATTTTTCATTTATTATTGGAAATAGAAAATCGGGTTGTGCTAATGTTTACCCTCCCCAAACAACACCAAATATTAACACAGCTGGCTTCAACACCTTTGAATATACACATCACACAATTTTTTTTTTCAAATCAGAACTTTCATACAGAATTTCTGTACAAAAAACTGATTGCACCTAATTTCTGGTGGCCATCAAGAAATTTCATGAAGATCGGTTCATAAATACAGCCTCTAGCCCTAGCCGTATTGACATGTGCACTTACTGTGTGTAGGTAGCACTGAATAAATCAAAGTTCATCTAACTTGCATAATTTCTGCACAAGAAAAAAACCTGCATTATATGTGATGTATTCCATGTTACTAAATATTCAGACAAAAATTTTTTCAAATCAGAACCTTCATATAGAAGTTCTGTACAAAAAACTGATTATACCTAATTTCGATACAAAATGGCCGCCGGCAGCCATCTTGAATTTCTGACCGCACCCAAAAACACTCGTTCTCGTCCCAAGGTAATAACAAAGGTACCCAATAAGTTTTGTAAAGATTGGTTCATAAATACAGCTCCTAGCCCGAGGCATATTGACAAGAGTACTTACTGTGTATAAGTAGCACTGAATAAATCAAAGTTCATCTAATTTGCATAAGTTTTGCACGAGAAAAAAAACCTGTATTATATGTGATGTATTCCATATAACTAAACACTCATACAAAAATTTATTCAAATCAGAACTTTCATACAGAAGTTCTGTACAAAAAATTGATTGCACTAATTTCGGTACAAAATAGCTGTCAGTGGCCATCTTGAATTTTGGACCGCACCCCAACACTTGTTCTCGTCCCATGGTGATAACAAAGGTACCCATGAAGTTTCGTAAAGATCGGTTCATAAACACGGCCTCTGGCCTGAGCTGTTTTGAATTGTTGACAGACTGAGACGTCCAGACGGACGACGGGGCATGACAAACCTGAAAAATGACACCAAAGTTTAGCTAAAAATGTGTGGAAGAAACTCAAGCTACACAGGTATCGTTCCCCATGATGCTCTATCACAACACCAAATATCATTCAAACCGGGGTAGCAGTGGCCGAGATACAAGGGAAAATGTTGGTATGGGTAGAGGAACGGATGGACGAACAGGTCTCCACTAGATATCCCTTCGACTTTTCAAGCCTGGGACATAATTAAGCTTTGTTGATAACAAGTGCAAATGAATAAACGTCAATCAAAAAAGGTAAATGAAAGAGTCAATGACTCTGTAGCTCAACTTGGATATGACAGGAATTAGTACTTGCTGTGACCAAGACAACTGAATAATGAATATGACAGGAATTAGTATTTGTTTTGGCCCAGTCAACAATAATAAAAGAATTACAAGGTGACTGTAATGGACTACAGATTAAGACCAATCATTGTAGATTATTATTTCTGTGTGGAAATTTTCAGTCCCAAACAAAATATTTTCAGACTAAAATTTTTTCTTCTTCTTCTTAAAATTGACCAAAATGCATCAAAACACAAAAAACTAATTTCCGGATTTTGGTCCAAAATTTTCTAAGTCCCACCCGGACCCCAAATTTTCAGTGTAAAAAAAATTTATTTTTTTTTGTCTTAAAATTGACCAAAACGCATAAAAAACCAAAAAACTAATTTCCGGATTTTGGTCCAAAATTTTCTAAGTCCCACCCAGACCCCTAATTTGCATAATTTATTCACGAGAAAAACTCTGTATTATATGTAATGTATCCCATGGTACTAAACATTCATACAAAAATTTATTCAAATCAGATCTTTCATTTGGAAGTTCTGCGCAAAAATCTGATTGCACTTAATTTTGAACAAAATGGCTGCTAGCGGCCATCTTGAATTTCAGACTGGACCCAAAAACACTCCTTCTTGTCCCACAGTGATAACAAAGGTACCCAAGAAGTTTCATGAAGATCGGTTCATAAATGCGGCCTCTAGCCCGAGCCGTATTGGGATTTGCACTCACAGTGCTGAAAGTAACACTAAATAAATCAAAGTTAGCCTAATTTGCATAATTTACGCACAAGAAAAAAACCCATATTATATGTAATGTATCCCATGGTACTAAACATTCATACAAAAAATTTTTCAAATCAGAGCTTTCAAATGGAAGTTCTGTGCAAAAATCTGATTGCCCCTAATTTGGTACAAAATGGCTGCCAGCGGCCATCTTGAATTTCCGACCAGACCCCAAAACAATCGTTCTCGTCTTACAGTGATAACAAAGGTACCCATGATGTTTCGTAAAGATCGGTTCATAAATACGGCCTCTAGCCCGAGCCGTATAGGGATTTGCACTTACAGTGCTGAAAGTAACACTAAATAAATCAAAGTTAGTCTAATTTGCATAATATAAGCACGAGAAAAAAACCCATATGATATGTAATGTATCTCATGGTACTAAACATTCATACGAAAAATTATTCAAATCAGAGCTTTCATATGGAAGTTCTGTACAAAAAAAAAATGTCTGCATCGTCGGTACAAAATGGCTGCTGGCAGTCATCTTGAATTTCGGACTGCACCCAAAAACACTCGTTCTCATCCCACGGTCATAACAAAGGTACCCAAGAAGTTTCGTAAAGATTGGTTCATAAATACGGCCTCTAGCCCGAGCCATAGCAGCTTCGCACTTACAGCTCTGAAAGTAACACTAAATAAATCAAAGTCAGTCTAATTTGCATAATTTACGCACGAGAAAAAAACCCGTATTATATGTGATGTATCCCATGGTACTAAACATTTATACAAAACTTTATTCAAATCAGAACTTTCATACAGAAGTTCTGTACAAAAAACTGATTTTTGCATCATCGGTACAAAATGGCCAGTGGCAGCCATCTTGAATTTCGGACCACACCTAAAAACACTCGTTCCCGTCCCAGGGTCATAACAAAGGTACACAAGAAGTTTCGTAAAGATCGGTTCATAAATACGACCTCTAGCCCGAGCCATAGCCAATTGTTGACGTACGGACAGACGGACGGACGGACGGACGACGGGCCATGACAATAGCTCAAATTTGACTTCGTCAAAGTTGAGCTAAAAATCCAGGTCTAATGATTCATTCATTCTAACTTTGGAAGGCACTGCAAGTCAATAAAATTATCAAATGGTGGGGTTCAATTTTAATGAGCATGATGCCCAAGAACTGAAACCATTTTTAAGCCTCAACTGGTTGAGGGCTAGATTATTTTTGGTGGTCTGAATTTGTTTTTCGATATATTTGTTAATAACAAATTATAGAAGAGTGCCCACGGGCACTCTCCAATAATTTGTAATAAAACAAACTTCTATAAATAAAATAATATTTGCGTTTGACCAAATATGAAACATGAGTACGGATAATTTTGGTTTTTACTCTGCTATTTTTTTTAAAGTTGTAACAGTCGCTTCTAGCACTCAACCAATTAAAACAACTGTGAGAGGTGAAATGGTCTAGACAGGAAGTTGTGGAGTCTAGTTCAATGGCCATAAGCAAACAGCACAATTCACAAAAAACACCCTTCAAATTTCATTATTTTGGTATTTTTTCCTCTAAAACAGAGATTATGACCTCTGAGTTAAAATGTGAGGGTCATAAAAATATGATTTTTAGGCAAAAAAAAAAAAGAATTTTCTTTTTCTTATTCAAGAAATTTTTCTTTTGCAAGTGTTGTCTTCTCGTTGTGTTTGGTGAAGGGTTAATATTTTCCACTCACTTTAATTTCTGAGAAAAACTGAAAAATAAATAGTAAACCTTTGGGATGCCAGGTTTTTGTCAACATGCAATCTGTTCTCACTTGCAAGAGGCAAAAAACAAAACAAACTGTCTTATAATAGATAGAACAATAGCAAATTGTTATAGCAGTTAAATGTCGCAAATCTTTGATGCAGAATTTAACAAACCTTTTCTTGTAGACTCTTTTTGTAACTCTGAGAAGATAAAACAGCTTGTCTTGTATTTTAGCAAGATATATTGCCCCCCATCATTGTTCTGAAATTCCATTGTTAAAGTTTTCAGATAACCTATTTCTGGTCAATTGCTCGGACACCAAGTGTTGCAGATAATGAGAAAGAAAGCAACCAACTGCTGTATGAGCTGGAAGCTCTTTGAAACAAATCTGGGAGTTACAATAAATAGAGCTGGGAGGTTTTTTGATTTAGTTCCGTTTCTTGCTGCAAACCGACAGAATGGTTTTACTGTGTTTGGAGCATAAATTTGTCAAACTATCTTGGTGGGAGGGAACTGGACTAGTAGACTGGACTCTTACAGTTAAAACTAGAAGTCCTGTCACGAATAGTGCGCTTATCTAGGCTTAATTGCGTGTTGGAATTGCGCGCAATTGCCATATCGAATGGCATCCAAAGCACGGCAGGTTCTCCTGGTTACTCATAGCAAACACATGCAATGTTTCTGCCAATGGACCTCCGGGTAACCCGGAGGTCCATTGGCTGAAACACTGCCTGTGCACAGGCCATATGTACAGAATTTGATAGCTTTCCTTGGGCCATAACGCGTACATTAACGCGCATATCAACGTGCTATTTGTGCGCATTTCATGACAGGACTTTTTGTTTTAACTGTATCAGTCTATCAGGCAAACAGGTGAATACGTTGTGTTCTTATTATCACATTCTCTCCCTTGTTGACTTGTCAATTGGACGAGACAGTAAGGGAGGAAATGTTACACTGAGAACACAGCAAAGAATAAACTTTATCAGTAAGGAAGAAAATGTGACACTGAGAACACAGCATTGAAATAGACAGAACGCGATGTGTGTTTGAATCGGTGGGTGTTTTACATTAACGAGTTGGAATGGCATAGTCATATTTTGCGAGAGCCGTAGAGCTCGACCGTAATATGATTACGCCATTCCAACGAGAAGGATTTACAGTACGTGGAGAGTGGGTTGTAACTAAATCACCCGCAGAGTGGAGATATCACCCAAGCTATAACTTTCAAATTTTGTACATATCGACAAAACCCCGGAGGTCCATTGGCTGAAACTTTGCTTGTGCTGGTTATGCTTTGCAACAAATCTGCAATTATTGCTTGGGTGGAATCTCCACTCTGCGGGTGATTTAGTGATAATACACTCTCCACGTACTGTAATTAGCATATATGGCTAGTTAACACTACAGAGGAATGATGTTATTTTATTATTTATAACTCTGTTGTCCATGCCAGATCATTTTTTTCTGGTACTGGGATGCTACCACAGAAATAATGCTCCGATTTCCAGTTATGCAAAACTTGGGAGTCAAAATATCAACCTAGGAACTTAACTTGAACAAACCTGAGTCTGAGCCCTTCCCTTCCACCACCAGGATGCTGTATACCAAATGTGAAAGCATTCTGACTAGGGGATCTGAAGGAGAAGATTTTTTAAGAAATTTCCTCATATTGCACGAAGTTGAAATTCGGGCTACCATAGGGTGTGCCAGATATTCACCCAGGGACCTGATTTGAAAAAACTTGATTCTCACCCATCTCACTCAGATGTTGTATACCAAATACAAAAGCATTCTGACTGGTGGATCTGGAGAAAATGATTTTTAAAGAAATTCTCTCATATTGCACAAAGTTAAAATTCAGTCTCCAATAAAAAGACCACTCAGGGACTCAATTTGAACAAAAATGAAACTGCCACCCCTCCCCTTGACTGGTGATGTTGTAATCCAAATATCAAAACATTCTATGAGATGGCATTAAGTTAAAATTCAGGCTTCCTTGGGAATCCCAAATATGAACTTGATTTGAGCACACTTGAAGACACGACCTCCCCTCCCCACATGAGGATGCTGTGTTCTGAATATCAGAAGATTCTGACTGGTGGATCTGAAAAAGGAAATTTTCAAAGAATATTCCTCATATTGCACCAGGTTAAAATTTGTGCTACCATAGGTAGCCCAAATATTAACCTAGGGACCCGACTTGAACAAATTTGAATTTCACTCCCCAAGAGATGTTGTGTACCAAATATGAAAGCATTCTAACTGGTGGATCTGAAGAAGATTTTTAACGAAATTCCCTCATACTGCACTAAGTTAAAATCCGGGCTACCATAGGGAGTCAAATATTAACCCAGGCACTCGATTTGAACGTACTTGAGTCTCATACCTCCCCTCCCCCCCCACCCCAAAGATGTTGTATACCAAATATGAAAGCATTCTGACTGGTGGATCTGAAGATTTTTGAAGATCATTCTCCATATTGCCCTACGTTAAAAATTCGGGCTCCTGTATTGAGCCCAAATATGAACCAAGGGGCTTCATTTTAACACGTGTATCGGACCCATCATGGATGCTGTATATGAAATGTCAAAATATTCTTTTCAGTGGTTGTGGAGAAAATTTCTTTTTTACTGTTTGCAAATATGCGGACTCAGCATTTTTTCTAGCCTCTCCCATTACAAAGGCAAATATTAATCCACGATCTTTGTTTGAACAAACTCGATTCTAGACCTCAAAAGGAAGCACCATACCAAATATCAAGTCACTGTAACCACTGGTTCATGAGAAGAAGATTTTTTAAGAATTTTGGTGGATTTTCCCCCACCCCCTCCTTATGAGGCTGAGCAAGTTGATTTGAAAAAAAAAAAATCTGATGTCTGAACAAGCAATGACCTCAAATATAACTAAGATTATATTATATTAGTAGGGCTGAACGGTATATCGATAAACCGATATATACCGGTATTCAAACCAATATCGATTGAATACCGGTGTAATTACAAAAATATTGGTTTATCGTCATTATTTATTTACCCACATGTCTTTAGTTTTTTAACTGTAGCCCCGATTGAATAATATTATCCCTTTATGCAAGGAATCGCCTGCTTGTGCCATCGTGATATACAAATTCAGCAGTTGAAAAAATAATTTTAAAAATTTCAACAAAACTATATCATGTGACCCCTCATTGGAACGAGCTCAACGAGCTCGTTCCAATGAGGGGTCACATGATATAGTTTTGTTGAAATCTTTGGGGAAAATCTCATAAACTAATTTTGAAGATAATAAATTTTGATATAGTCTGCGTTGGGTAAAGGTTTTTCGAACTGTATCATCAAGGCATGCTAAATCGTTCCGACTGTGATGCCTGGCGTGTCGATTGTGGTACTTGTGTTCACATATCTGAACAGTTTTCGATAACCCGGTATACCGCAATATTTTTTTGAATACCGATACCGGTATTCAGTTTTGAATATCGTGCAGCCCTATATATTAGAAGGGGCAGGTGCAAACACCATGTTCACTGACAACGGATGGTGAGTGATCACTACAGCTCATCCTGAGCCGAGAGATAATCAGTCAGGTGAGCTAAAAATAGCATTTCCGATTCAGACAGGGGAGATTCTACAGCAGACAGGAAAGCACAGTGAATTAATTTTGACCAAATCACAACCCTATCACAATCCGGTTACCCAGAGGTCCATTGGCTGAAACACTGCTTGTGCACAGGCCATATGTACAGAATTTGATAGATTTACTCTGGCCATAACGTGTATATTAACGCGCAGATCAACGTGCTATTTGTGCGCATTTCATGACAGGACTTCTAGTTTTAACTGTATGATAGAGATGGGCGGTTTCGGAATTTTGAGTTCAGTATCGGTTTAAGTGTTTTTTATGGGGGTATACCGCAGTATCGATTCGGTATTCGGTATCTGACTTGACTGAGATTTGCTGATAGAACCAAAGGAGAATTTAATGGAGGAAAATGTAGAATTTGTTGTTCTTGTATCATTCTACCACAGTTCCACAAATGCCACTGTGAATGCGCTCAATATTAGCATTCATTTGCTAACATAAAGCATATCTACAGTAATTTTGAGACTTACAGTTAAAACGAGAAGTCCTGTCAGGAACTGTGCACTTATCTAGGCTTAATTGCGCATATGAATTGTGCGCAATTGCCATATCGAATGGCATCCAAAGCACGGCAGGTTCTCCTGCTTACTCATAGTAAACACAGGCAATTTTTCTGCCAATGGACCTCTGGGTTACCCGGAGGTCCATTGGCTGAAACATTGCTTGTGCACAGGCCATATGTACAGAATTTGATAGCCTTACTATAGTCACAACGCGTAGATTAACCCGCAGTTCGACGTGCTATTTGTGCGCATTTCATCACAGGACTTCTAGTTTTAACTGTATTCCAAACACACCTTTACCTTTAAAGGACAAGTTCAGGCTTTTCCAATCTCAGAGCATATGCTCCTGGAACATCGGTTCAACTGATTGTAGTCAAGCATTTTGTGATGATTCATTAACCGCATTTTATTATCTTCTGCAAATGTTCAATTGTTTATGTAAAATGATCTCAATGATTCCATTCAATTAAGTTGAGAAACAACCATAATGTGTATTCTTAATCTCTTTAGACGCCCCCTTAAACGACATGTAAAGCTTACAAATGAGTGTACCCAGTTGCGGCAATCGCCTGTTCATACCGGAAAAATGAAGGTTGCACTCCTCTGACTCAGGCTGCAGTAAAACTATCAGTCGCACGCACTTGGGCGGTAAATGTGGCTTGGAGAGTGTGCACAACTGGTAATTTTACTGCGACCCCAGTCAACGAAGTTTAACACTTTGAAAAATATTCGGTTTAATGCAATTCTTTCGAACCTCGACTTGTCTAGCAGTGCATGGTATTACAATCGGAGACTTGACTAGAAATCACTGCTAAGGTTGCATTGTAGTCTAGTCGGATTTCATTCCAATTGCCCAGGCCCTTAAGGATTAACCGAATTGGAGGGAAAATCAGTCACTTCTTTCATGCAAATGAACGCTTCACCTGCTGTCAAGCCTTAACAAGGCCTTATAAAAAGTGAATGTCCGACAATTTGAAAATATTGATGGTGTTGGTATTCAATGATTGATTTGATTCGGTTTTTCGATATCCCCATGATATCGGTATCAGTTTGGTTTTTTGGTATATTGCCCATCTCTAGCCTATGAGAGTCCTTTATTTCAGCAAATCTTACCGTGGGATGATCTGCTTGCCAGTCTGTTTTTTCGCAACCCAGACGCCCTGGCTTTTCTGCGATTTAAATCTTGAGACTTATTCTTACTGGTTAGCCTACACATAAAGTCAATCTCTCTTTCTAATTCCTCATCATCATCATCAATAACAACAAGGTGCTTATCATGTGACCGATCTGTGAATGATGCATAATTCTTGGCCGTTATGTCCTCACTCTTTAAGGCCTTATTTTTTCTTGAGTTAATATCCTTAGACTTTTCTTTGGCATTTATTTTAATGGAATGCGATGTGACACCAGAACAAGCTGCAGTAGCTGGATTCGAGGTAGAATTGGTCAATACAGTGAATGATGATAGTGAATGATTATCACAGATATTTGTATCACAAGAACTAGTAGTTGTTACATCATTCGGTTTAGAATGTAACACAGAAATATCAGGGATATTTAAATGGCTAACAATATGAGCTGGGTCATCGTATAATGTTATATTACTTTTGACGTTATCACGGTCTTTATTTTCTTTCCACTCAGATCGGTACCGCTTTGACCTATTTTTTTCAATAACATCCAACTCTTGACTGTAGGAGGAAAGAATATTTTTATTTGGTGATTTCCATGAAAGAGCAGAATCATCCAATGACTGTTTATTGGGTGAAATTGTGTCAATGTTTGGGATATGATCTTTGCTATCAGTGAAATGATCATCCAACAAATCATCTAAATAAGAGAGTGAGGTTGACATTCTATCACGTACGTCATCTGATCTATTATTCCTAACATTCAACTCAGAAGCAAATTTTGGGCTCTTAAATAGATTATCACACACATCACCAGAGCTACTGTCATCATCCTTAAAAGTAGATTTTCTTGGACTTTTAAATTTATCTTCATCACATACGGAATTTTTATGAATGCTCTCAATATTCCCTCTTCTACAACAGTCACTTTTAGACAGAACACCAGGATCACATTTGTGGTTTTGTGGAGAACCATTCAGAGAATCTGATTCTTTCACAAATGCGACTGGAAAATGTTCTGATATAGAAGGATAATCATTATATACAGATGAAGTGTGTGCACATTTGTGAGAATCCTTGCCATTACAAACCTTATCTGGGTTTCCTTTATCCGACTTCAGTTCCAGTGTAGTGTGAGAAATGAATGTATTTGAAGTGCTGCATGGAATAAATTTACTCCCATTTCCGTCACAGTTTTCACCTTTTGAATGACTTACCTCAGAATCATTAAATTTGAAAAAATTTAGTGGCCCACCATCAGGTGTGTCATAAGAATCATTTAGTGGCCCACCATCAGGTGTGTCATAAGAATCGTCAACATTAATAAAAGAAACAGAATCACTATTTGATGTATCTGTCTGTGTAACATTTTTCTCTTTATAACTTGCACAAATTATTGGAGATGAACCACGGTTAAATATTTTTTGTCCTTTAAAATTTGTATTATCATCAACAGAAAGATCTTGATCTTTTGAGTGACAATCTGCAGATGATGACTGCTTCGTGGAAATACTACATGACAACTTTTCAAATTTCTTTGAGAATGATGCTGAATTTTCTTTCTCAGGTGATGAATCAAAAATGGATACTAACTTAAAATCTTCCTCACTGCAGGAATCTGAGTCTGATGGCCACCTTGTGTCATAGTCTTTATCACTATCCACAAAATGTAGAGAGTAGTTTGAGTCAAGGAAAGAATACTTTGATTTTTTCTTTTTTTGGCGAATAGATTTGAGTTTTTCTAAAGCCTCTGACCGTGATTTGTCTCGAAAAGAACTTCGCTTAGGTTGTTCATCTGTATAACTGTGTTCTGGACTAGGTTTGTACTTCTTTCTGTCTTGGGTCTCAACAACATCCATTCCCTTTACAAGTGTCCGCTTCCAAACTCCTTTTTTAAACAGTGGGCTGCAATACAAACAATAGAGCTGTAGGTTAACCGAAACCGAACCGAGGTTTTTTTTTTTTTTTTAAAACCAAAACCGAAACCGTCGACATCCCGTAATCTAAGGTTTTTCGTTTTTATTAAAATACTCTCTTGCTGCAGAAATTCACAGAATGTAGCCATCCCAGAGTAGTGAGGGTACCCAGACACTGCCATGGGCAGTGTCTGGGTACTCTCACTACTCTGGGATGGCTACATTCTGTGAATTTCCGACATTTCAGCTTAGTTGTGTTCGCAGCTTTTCTCAAGTTTCGCGTAGGTGTCAGACCTCGAAAAATGACCAAGCACAATAAAAGTTCTGTATATTTAGGTAATTATTATATCGGCCTTCCTGATTCTTCATGTATTATAGCTTATTTCGGGAATTCATTGAGTTTCATTCAATTTCACTGCTATTCAGTTATGATTCCAGATATATAGAATGAGTTTAATTGAATTTTATTTGGCCTCATGAACAAACCGAAAACCGAACCGAACCAAGGTTTTACTCAACCTGAAAAACCGAAACCGAAACCAAACAAGAAACTTAACAAGAGGCCCCACGGGGCCTGAGGGCGCTCACCTGATACTGGCCGAGTCATATCACCAAAATAGCAAGGGATTCTGCCTTGTGGTTATTATCAGTTTTTCAACATAAAAGTGTTTTCTCTACTTAGTAACCCAGAGTGTTCATATGTTAGATCCCCATATTGGGTACTCAATAATTTATCTATTTATTTATTGGAATTTAAGGTCACTTTCTAAGGCTACATCATTACAGAGGCATAATTATAATATCAGGTTTGGTCAATCGTTTATGCCTATCACTGCCCACTTTACAGGGCTTTCAATGCAGGAATTGGTTACTACTGGGCCCAATTTTATCAATAAAGCAGAACTTGAACAAACTTCAATTTGCCACTTCTAAGAAAATCAAAAATCAAATATCAAAAGATTCTGACAGGAGTAACAGAAAAAAAAGATTTTTTAAGAATATTTCTCATACTGAACTAAGTTATACATGGGCTCCCATAGGGAGCCCAAAAATAAAAGCTTCTGAAGCAGTGTTTTGGGAGAAGAAGATTCTTCAACGTTATTCCCATTAGCTACACTGTTAAAAAATGATGACTCGGCACTTTTAGTCCTAGAAAAGAACCTTATGATAAAATTTTTACCATTTTTTTCTTCCGGTCCTAAGGAAGCTTCACACCATATAAAAATTCTCAGTGCCATGTAGTTCTGGAGATATGGGCATTTAAAAAGAAAAAATTTTTTTAGCTCCTGCAGTTCCCGTGGGGGACAGGAAAACAATTTTCGGCATAAATTAGGTACTTATGACCCAATAAGCCCTCATATCAAATTTGGTTCAAATCGACTTTTTGGTTTGGAAAATAAAAATTTTGGTATAATTTGGGCTCCCACAGTGAGCCCAAATATGAACCCAGGTACTTGGCTTTACCAAACTTCACTCTCAGCCCCTAAGAATGCTGTACATCAAATATCAAAACATTTTGACTGGTGGATCTGAAAAAAAAATTTTTTTTAAAGAATATTCCTCATATTGAACTAAGTTATAATTTGGGCTCCCACAGGGAGACCAAATATGAGCCGAAGGACTTGACTTGAACAAACTTGAATCTCACCTCCCTAAGCATACTGTATACCAAATATCAAAAGATTCTGACCGGTGGATGCGAAGAAGAAGATTTTAAAAGAATATACCTCGTATTGCACTAAGTTACAATTTGGGTTCCCAAAGGGAGTCCAAATATGAACTCAGGGACTTGGCTTGAACAAACATCAATCTCACCCCCCTAAGGATGATGCATAGCAAATATCAAAAGATTCTGATTTGTGGATCCGAAGAAGAAGATTTTTAAAATATATCCCTCATATTGCACTAATTTGAACATTTGGGTTCCCATAGGGAACCCAAATATGGACCGAGGAATTTGATTTCTACAAATATGTGAATCAATGTTCCAAAGATGTTATATGTAAAATATGAAAGCTTTTAGAGCAGTGGTTTGGAAGAAAACAATTCTTTATTTTTTTCCCATTGCCTACTGTGTTAAAAAATACTGACTCAGCACTTTTTCAGAGTCCCGAAAAAGTACCCTATGATAAAACCGATAGCAATTTTTTTTTACCAATCCTTTCTGTTGGTCCCAAGAAAGCTTCACACCAAATAAAAATTCTCACTGCCGTGCAGTTTTTGAGATACAGGCGTTTTAATTTTTTTCTATTTTTAGCTCCTGTGGTTCCCACGGGGCTACAGGAAAAAAAATTTCTGCATAAATTAGGTACTTATGACCCAATAAGCCCTCACATAAAATTTGGTTCAAATTGGCCTCTCGGTTTAAAAAATAGAAATTTGGGGTGGGGCCAAAATTTTTGCTCCTCCCATAACATCGCCAAGTATAGACCTACAAACTTCTCTTGAACAAACTTGAGTCTACACCTCAAAAGGAAGCTGCATACCAAATATCAAGTCTCTGCTATTGCTGGTTCTTGAGAAGAAGATTTTTTAAGAATTGGAGCATTTTTGCCCCACCCCTCTGCTCAATATGAGCCGAAACCTAATTTGCCCAAAAATCAAAATGCCGCTATATAACCCCTACTCACATGAAATTTCATTAACATGCGGCCAGTGGTTTGGAAGAAAAAGACCCAAACACCACCTTCACGCCGGACGACGGACGACAGACGACGGACGACGGACGAAAAGTGATCAGAAAAGCTCACCCTGACTTTCAGTCAGGTGAGCTAAAAACCTACAGCTCTAACAAACAAGGGATAAAAAGATTGTGAAATCACAACTAGCTGTGACAGATGGTAAAAATGAAACAATAGGTTCTAAAGAGCCTGTAATCGCTCACCTGGCAGAACTACATATAACAAGAGGCCCCACGGGGCCTGAAGCGCTCATCCTGAACAGAACACAATATAAACAGAGTCCAAGAATGAGTCTCCTATAGCAACAGGGCTCAAAATACCTTTTTTTTCTATGCTTAGCAAAATGCTACACATTTCCGAAAAATTAATAGCATTTTGTTTAAATTGCATAGCAGTTCTTGTATACCGGAGTTGTGCCATACTGTTTTGTATTAAACTCTTCTGAGCAGATAGAATAATATCCATTCATGTCTGTGCTTTTTCAAATGAGCTGCAACACATGAAGCACTAGCTCTGTTTTTCAACTGAACTGCCTTTAACAACTGCATGGACTTAGATATTTCCAAATGCATAACATCTCTTAATTTGATGGGCTTAAAGTTATTTTGACTGGGTATTTTATACAAAATGCAGAAACAATGCAGGATGAATTTAAACCAATAAAATTCATGTTACAAATGAAGTTGGTAATGCGAGATGGAGAGTTAATCTTATATCAGGAGTAAAGCATCAGTGAACTAGCTTGCAAAGTTTGTTGCAAATTTTCATTTTTACATTTTGCAATACAAGATATTCAACTGCAGCCTATTAGGCTGCAGTTGAATATATTGTATCATAAAATGCTGTACATAACTGAAAATTGTGTAGCTTTTAGTGTGTTTTGCATAGCAAATAGCGATGCGAAACCACTTATTTTGAGCCCTGAGCAATCTATCTCCATAGGATACACTGTCAATCCTTAAGCCCCACAGGAGTGACAAAAATAATCCAGGCATCATGCCTTTTCTTCAGTTGATCATAATGTAGAGGTCCCCTATAAGGCCCCTTGATACAACCTATGTGGATTAATTTTAGTTACACACCTCTAGAGGGTACAGAATACAAAATATCTAATTCTTCAGCTACATGGCCAATTCTAACTCACATTGGGAGCCCGAATATTAACCCAGGCTCTCGATTTGAACAAAGTTGAATCTGACTTCCCTAGAGATGGTGTGTACAAATATGAAAGCATTCTCACTGTTGGATCTGAAGAAGAGACATTTTAAAGAAATTTCTTCATATTACACTAAGTTAAAATTTGGGCTACCATAGTGAGCCCAAATATTAACTTACGGATGCGATTTGAATAAACATGAATCTGAAATATGAAAGCATTCTGACTAGTGGATCTGAAAAAGATTTTTGAAGAAATTTCCTCATATTGTACTAAGTTAAATTTCAGGTTCCCAAATATTAACCCAGGCACTCGAATTGAACAAATTTGAATCTGACCCCTCTAGAGATGTTGTATACCAAATATGAAAGCATTCTCACTGTTGGATCTGAAGAAGAGAAATTTTAAAGAAATTTCTTCATATTGCACCAAGTTAAAATTTGGGCTACCATAGTGAGCCCAAATATTAACTTACGAATGCGATTTGAACAAACATGAATCTGACCCCCCCAGAGATGTATACCAAATATGAAAGCATTCTGACTAGTGAATCTGAAGAAGATTTTTGAAGAAATTTTCTCATATTGTACTAAGTTAAATTTCAGGTTCCCATATGGAGACCAAATATTAACCCAGGCACTCGAACTGAACAAACTTGAATCTGACCCCTCTAGAGATGTTGTATACCAAATATGAAAGCATTCCGACTAGTGGGTCATAAGAAGATTTTTACAAGAAATTTCCTCATATTGAGCCCAAATATATACCTAGGGATCCGATGTGAACAAACTTGAATCTGACCCCCCCACCCCTAGAGATGTTGTATGCCAAATATGAAAGCATTCTGACTGGTGGATCTGAAGAAGATTTTTAAAGAAATTTCCTCATATTTCAGTAAGTTAAAATTTGGGAAGCCCAAGGGAGCCCAATTATTAACCCAGGGACTGGATTTGAACAAACATGAATCTGATGCCCCTACATATGTTGTATACCAAACATGAAAGGATGCTGACTGGTGGATCTGAAGAAGGAGATTTTTAAAGAAATTTCCTCAAATTGCACCAAGTTAAACTTTGGGCTCCAACAGATAGCCCAAATCTGAACCCAGGGAGTTGATTTGAACAAACTTGAATCTGCCCCCCCTCCCCCCCCCCCCCCCCCCCCCCCCACCCCCACAGATGTTGTATAACCAATATGAAAAAATTCTGACTGGTGGATCTGAAGAAGATTTTTTTGAATTTTTTAAAAAATGTATGGGTGCTATCAGAGTTATGCCCCTTCTGGTGCCCCCTGTGGGCGCGGCAAGTTTATTTGTACAAACTTGAATTGACAAATGATAAGGAACATGCACACAAAATTTGATTGATTCAATCTGGTCGGGTAGTGTGAGGAGAAGTCGATAATGTAAAGTTCACGTCGGACGACGATGACAGACGACAGCGACGGACGGCAAGTGATACAGTTAAAACTAGAATCCTGTCATGAAATGCGCACAAATAGCACGTTGATCTGCGCGTTAATGTACGCGTTATGGCCATGGTAAAGCTATCAAATTCTGTTCATATGGCCTGTGCACAAGCAATGTTTCAGCCAATGGACCTCCGGGAAACCCGGAGGTCCATTGGCAGAAACATTGCATGTGTTTGCTATGAGTAACCAGGAGAACCTGCCGTGCTTTGGATGCCATTCGATATGGCAATTGCGCGCAATTCCAACGCGCAATTAAGCCTAGATAAGCGCACTATTTGTGACAGGACTTCTAGTTTTAACTGTAAGTTAAGCTCCCTTCGGTGAGCTAACAATATCAAATGATTCTAACTAATGGATATGAAGAAGATGACTTCAGGTACCTAATCTGAACAAACTTAACCCTTTACCTAACATGAAAAGCAGACGACACTTGCAAAAAAATTTCTTGAATAACATTTTTTTCTCCATTTTTTGTCTGAAAAACATAGGTTATGACCCCTCATTGGAACAAGTTTGTGGAGCTTGGGGGGTTGTATAGAGTTGGGCACACTGTTTTCCTACATGAATTGAGTTACACTAATGGTGCAGTTTGACAGGGACAAAAGTTCACGTACTCGACATGTTATTACTTCAAAATACAGTGGAACCTTGTTAATTGAATAACCACTTTCCCAATGAAAATTCTTCAATTAACAGGAGTATTCAATTAACAGGGAATGTGTCACTTTCCTGTGTTTTAGAGATAAACTTAGCATTTATTCTATTATATAGATTATATAGATTAAATGCCTCTATTGGATGACTGAGGCCAAATGGGTCTATAAACAAAGAAAAATTGGGGAGAGTCAGGATAATTTCTTGACAAGTTACAGGATTTTTTATTCAATTAACTAGTGTTGTGCGGTTTTATTTTTCTTGTTTCGGTTCGGTTTCGGTTCGGTTTTTAAAAAAAAACTCGGTTTATAGGTCGGTTTTCGGTTTTTTATAGTAAGACATCTGCAGTTTCCAACAGAAACTATGTAGTGTCAATATAATGCCCATGCTGTCATATTTACAATGATGATTTAATTGGCATTGACTAGCATTTGTGCTAAGTGTATAAATGGCAGGCATTATCAAAACAAAAAAATATAAAAGAAAATAAAATGTAACAGTGTTCGTAGAATATCACCAATCACCAATTCTAGGCACATCCCCCAACACCACCCCCCCCCCCCCACACCTCTGGTCTTTTCTTTAAGTTCAGGCATAGAGAGTCTATGATGAATTGATATTAACACATGGAGGTGAAAAGAGCCAATTCACAATTTCCCAGGGCTCTGTTCAGTGCTCACTCCTGGGTGGGGCCCTGGGCAGCCTAACAAAATGACCCTACCAGGCATTGCAAATAATAACAAGCGTTGCCAAGTGGGTCACCTAGACACCCATCCTAACATATTTGACAATGAACTGATGTATGGACTCTTTTCAATACCCCCCCCCCCCAAAAAAAACCCCCCAAAACACACACAGTGGTGACTAGTGCCACCACCCGCCCTAGTAAAATAATCAGCAATCATTTCATGTCAGCCTGGAATGGTAAAGTCATATTGTTTGTAGCTGGATGGGCTTCAAAACGAACCACTTTACCAAATACCTATTGTCTCCCCCCCCCCCCCCCCCCCCCCACCCACCTCGCAATGATTTTAACTCAACGGAATTGATTTCACAAATTCACTGGTGTACTGTTATATATTGTAACTTTTTTGCGTTTGCCTCTTTCCATTCCAATTTCTACCGCTGATTTGTTCCTTTGATTGGCCCCCTTAAAGTTGTGTGGGAATGCAACCGTGGCACGTTGACAGCGATATTACGGAACACAGCTTTTTCCCGTGGATATGGACGATTCGGTCTTGGGACGTTTCGGCCTCAGGACGTTTCGGTTCAAGACGTTTTGGCCTTCATATATTGAACTAAATAGAATAAGAACTCGCGGTTTCGTGTTTTTAGTGGGCCGAAGCCTTCAGGACAAATCGTCTCGGGTCAGAACGTCCCAAGCCTGAATGACAGTAAAACCTCTTCCCAGATAAGCAGGGAGGCAACAGACTACATCCGAAACACGTGGTGGGGCAGCCCGTGTCAAATGTTATTTTTGAATACGACAATGAAATGCCAAGACCTTTTTCTGGTATGATATTATTCCCTGTCCAACAGATTGTAGATAAGTAATTTTAATTAAACTGATTGACTATGTCATACAAACCTGTTCAAAAACGAAGTCAATTACGCAAGGTATTTCCAGTAATCAGTGAAATGTAGGCGTGTTGGCTGTCTGTTTTGTCATTCTCACAGAAAGCACAACCCATTTTTACGTCAACGATGTGTGATTGACAACTTGTCATACATCATTCTCGAGTGATCTGGACATGCTGCAGTAGCCCCTTTACACCCAGAATGTGGCGGGCATTGATGCCACTGCTATTTCCTGACAAAGCTTGACATTTCAGACATTGTTAGTGCAAACTGAATAAAGAAAACATCTCTTCCCGACATTTTAGGAAAAAAATGAAACCGTACTCATTTATCAGTTACACGGTTTCGGTTTAGGTTTTCAAGCAAAACCGAAACCGACTATTAAAACCGGTTAACCGTACAACACTACAATTAACAGGAGATTACTCTATAACCTATATTCAATTAACAGGTCAAATTTGTACCAGAGGTATGGCAAATGGTTTTGTGTTGGGGAATTATATTCAATTAACAGGGATATACAATCAAGAGATATCCAATTAAATGGGCTCCACTGCAGTGCACAATACAGTCACAGGGCTTCCAGTTTCAACTGTACAGTACATGGAGAGTGGATTGTAACTAAATCACCTGCGGAGTGGAGTTATCACCCAAACTATAACTTTCAAATTGTGTATATATTGATTAAAAACTCAAGCAATGTTTCAGCCAATGGACCTCCGGGTTAAACCCGGAGGTCCATTGGCTGAAACTTTGCTTGTGCTTGTTATGCTTTGCAAAAAAAAATGCAATTATAGCTTGGGTGGAATCTCCACTCTATGGGTGATTTAATGATAATACACTCTCCACGTACTGTATATTAGTTTTGTTTCCAGAATATTCTACTTTTTTGATTGGCTATTGAATGCAATACTAACTTAAGCGAAGACTGGCAATATTTACAGCTGTTAGAATGTGTAATATCCACAACTTGAAGGGTAATTCGATTCGATTCAATTCTATTCAAGATTCTCAGTCTGATTTGTACCGGGATTCAAGCTGACCTGAAATTTGAGACTAACAGGTCGAAAACCCAACATCAACTTGAAGAGTAATTCGATTTGATTTAACCCTTTAACAACGCAGACGATATCAAAATTTACTATTTTAAATATAATTTTTAAAAATTTTTCAAACAATTTCAACAAAAACATATCGTGTGACCCCTCATTGGAACGAGCTCAATGAGCTCATTCCAATGAGGGGTCACATGATATGGTTTTGTTGAAATATTTTGAAAAAAATTATTTTTTCAACTGCTCAATCTGAATATTATGCGGGCGGATGCGGGCGATTCGTTAGGTAAAGGGTTAATTCTATTCAAGATTCTCAGTCTGATTTGTATCAGGATTCAAACTGACCTGAAATTTGAGACTAACAGGTCGAAAACCGAACATCAACAAATCAATGGCATTTTAGATGTCATTCTATTTTAGTCTATGCAAATGAGTCTTGACTTCTGCCAATGTGTTGAATAATAATTTTGGAGGTTCATCAAAAATAAAAACACAAACAGGTTATGCAAAGGAAAAATGGTTCCACAAATAAAATTTTCAGGCTGACAATTTTAAAATTTCGGAAGGCCTGAATCCACAGGTATAAATATATCTTTATTCTGCAGTATACTAGTACATTAACATCATAACATTACAATCTACAAGATTATAACCTAGTACACAGCATGGAAATAGCATAGCCTAAAAGGCTGTCTTCCTGCCATTCCCATAAAATTTTTTATATCAACTCGGTTTGGCATCAGTGTAACAAAAGTTCTTTTCAAAGACAGGAATATTTAATAGTTTGTTTATGAATCATGCGGCTAGATGGGATCAATAGGTCATATGCTGGGAGGAGGATGAGATACCAAAGAGTTTTGATGGCTGATACAATCGGGACAGGCTGGGTTGTCACACTTGAAGTTTGGGCTGGAATATGTACTTAAAATTTTATGTGTTAATGATTTTTTGAACTTGGGTCTACTATATTGCTGAGTTAGATGGTCTATACTATTCCAAATTCTTGAGAAGGAGTAATAGAATAGAAACACACAAACCAAGAACTCAAGTTTCTGCAGAATTGCCGTTCCACTCCTTCCCAGGTATAAACTAGAGGTACTGTGAGCAAACTCACAAAGTGATACCCCCCCCCCGCGCCTGAAATGTATAAGTTAGATTATCTCCCCTTGGAAATGTCAGAACGGAATTATATTGCTTCATGCACATCTTCATATGGAGTTCTTCCATTGTGTAAAGTTTCATGAAAATTCTTCAAATGGTTTAGGAGGAGTTGCGCTTACAAGGATGGACAGATGGTATAAGTTAGATTATCTCCCCTTGGAAATGTCAGAACGGAATTATATTGCTTTATGCACATCTTCATATGGAGTTCTTCCATTGTGTAATGTTTCATGAAAATTCTTCAAACGGTTTAGGAGGAGTTGCGCTTACAAGGATGGACAGATGGTATAAGTTAGATTGTCTCCCCTTGGAAATGTCAGAATGGAATTATATTGCTTCATGAACATCTTCATATGGAGTTCTTCCATTGTGTAAAGTTTCATGAAAATTCTTCCAACAGTTTAGGAGGAGTTGCGCTTACAAGGATGGACAGACGGACAGACGGATGGACAGGGTAATTCCAATACACCCCCAAACTTTGTTTGCAGGGGTATAATAACAAGAGGTCCCAAGGGGTCTGAGGACGCTCACCTGACATGGTAGCCTAAATATCAACCCAGAGAATTGATTTCAACAAGTTGCATCTGCTCCTCCTAAGAAAAGCTTATACCAAATATCCAAAGATTCTGAACAGTGGATCTGAAAAAAGAAGATTTTTAAAGAATATTCCTCATATTGAACTAAGTTATAATTTGGGCTCCCACAGGGAGCCCATATATGAACCTAGGGACTTGGCTTTAACAAACTTGAATCTCACCTCCCTAAGGATGCTACACACCAAATATCAAAATATTCCGACTGCTGGATCTGAAGAAGATTTTTAAAGAAAATTCCTCATTTTGAACTAAGTTACAATTCAAGCTCCCACAGTGAGTCCAAATATGGACCTAGGGACATGGCTTGAACAAACTTCAATCTCACCCTCCTAAGGATGCTGCATATCAAATATCAAAACATTCCAACTGCTGGATCTGAAGAAGATTTTTAAAGAAAATTCCTCATTTTGAACTAAGTTATAATTCGGGCTACCACGGTGAGCCCAAATATGAACCCAGGGACTTGGCTTGAACAAACTTGAATCTCACCCCCCTAAGCATGGTGCATATCCAATATCAAAAGATTCTGCCTGCTGATCTTGAGAAGATTTTCAAAGAAATTTGCCTGAAATGCACTAAGTTCGAATTTGGGCTTCTATAGTGAGCCGAATATGAATCCAGGGGGCCGATTTGAACAATCTTGAATCAGATCCACCCCTCAATGTTGCATACCAAATATCAAAAAAATTCTGCCTGCTGGATCTGGAGAAGAAGATTTTTTACGAAATTTGCCTGAAATGCACTAAGTTCGAATTCGAGTTTCTATACCGAGCCCAAATATAAACCCAGGGGGCCGATTTGAACAAACTTCAATCAGATCCACCCCACAATGTTGCATACCAAATATCAAAAGATTCTGCCTGCTGGATCTGGAGAAGAAGATTTTTTAAGAAATTTGCCTGAAATGCACTAAGTTCGAATTCGAGCTTCTATACTGAGCCCAAATATAAACCCAGGGGGCCGATTTGAACAAACTTGAATCAGATCCACCCCACAATGTTGCATACCAAATATCAAAAGATTCTGCCTGCTGGATCAGGAGATCAAGATTTTTAAAGAAATTTGCCTGAAATGCACTAAGTTCGAATTCAGGCTTCTATAGTCAGCCCAAATATGAATCCAGGGAGTCGATTTGAACAAACTTGAATCAGATCCACCCCACAATGTTTCACACCAAATATCAAAAGATTCTGCCTGCTGGATCTGGAAAAGAAGATTTTTTAAGAAATTTGCCTGAAATGCACTAAGTTCGAATTCAGGCTTTTATAGTCAGCCCAAATATGAATCCAGGGAGCCGATTTGAACAAACTTGAATCAGATCCACCCCACAATGTTTCACACCAAATATCAAAAGATTCTGCCTGCTGGATCTGGAGAAGAAGATTTTTTAAGAAATTTGCCTGAAATGCACTTAGTTTGAATTCGAGCTTCTATACTGAGCCCAAATATAAACCCAAGGGGCCGATTTGAACAAACTTGAATCAGATCCACCCCACAATGTTGCATACCAAATATCAAAAGATTCTGCCTGCTGGATCTGGAGAAGAAGGTTTTTAAAGAAATTTGCCTGAAATGCACTAAGTTCGAATTCAAGATTCAATATTGAGCCCAAGTATAAACCCAGGGGGCCGATTTGAACAAACTTGAATCAGATCTCCCCCACAATGTTGCATACCAAATATCAAAAGATTCTGCCTGCTGGATCTGGGGAAGAAGATTTTTTAAGAATTTTGCCTGAAATGCATTAAGTTCGAATTCGGGCTTCTATAGTGAGCCCAAATATGAAACCAGGGGGCCGATTTGAACAAACTTGAATCAGATCCACCCCACAATGTTGCATACCAAATATCAAAAGATTCTGCTTGCTGGATCTGGAGAAGAAGATTTTTGAAGAAATTTGCCTGAAATGCACCAAGTTCGAAATCGGGCTCCTATACTGAGCCCAAATATGAACCCAGGGGGCCAATTTGAACAAACTTGAATCAGATCCACCCTACAATGTTGCATACCAAATATCAAAAGATTCTGCCTGCTGGATCTGGAGAAGAAGATTTTTTAATCTTTTTCCCATTGCCTAATGTTAAAAGGTGCTGACTCAGCACTTTTTCTAAGTCCTGAAAAAAGTACCTTGTGATTTTTTTTAACCATTTTATTCTACTGGATAAAAGTAAGCTTTATACAAAATAAGAATTCTCTGTGCCGTGTACTTTTGGAGATATGGCAGTTTTAAGGTTTTTCCTATTTTTAGCTCCCGAGGTTCCCATGGGGCAATGAGAAATTTTTTTTTTTTGCATCAATCAACTACTTATGACCCATTATCATCTCATATCAAATTTGGTTCAAATCAACCTGACGGTTCTGAAAATAGAAATTTTAGGAGTGGCCAAAATTTTTGCCCCTCCCATAATGAAGGCAAATAATGTCCGACAAACTTCTCTTTAACAAACTTGATTCTAAACTTCAAAAGGACTCTGTATACCACATATCAAGTCTCTGCTACTGGTGGTTCATCAGAAGAAGATTTTCAAAAAATTTGGCCATTTTTTCCCCACACCTCTGCTCAATATGAGCCGAAACCTATTTTGGATAAAAATCAAAATGCCCCTATATAAACACTACTTACATGAAATTTAATTAAAATGTGGCCAGTGGTTTAGGAGAAAGAGGCTCAAACACCACCTTCACGGCGGACGACGGACGAAGAGTGATAAGAAAAGCTCACCCTGACTTTCAGTCAGGTGAGCTAATAAACGTGTCCCAACAAAATTACAATCCTATCAAGGAGAAAGTTACTTTTGCAATCACAGTACCATGTTATACCAGAGTTCCTGCAGGCAAGCTGATAACAATCAAAGCTATTCAAGCAGGCCTGAAAATAAGCAATCTGACATTTGCAGAATGCGATCCCCAGAGGGTGAATTTGATGATGCTATTCCATGCAGTGGGCCAATTTATCCTCTGGGTACCTCTTTCTGTTTAGTTTTGATACCCTGCTCCAGATTGAGGTTCACAAAGGGTAAATTAGTGATGCTACCCTGCTATGCAGGGAAGCATCACTAAATTCACCCTCTGCGGACCTCATTTTGCCGATGACAGTCTGCTTATTTTCTGGCTTGTATTCAAGGCCATTTCTCAATATATTTAAGCATTTTTCAAGGCCCTACAATTGCCAATTCAAGGATTTTGAAGGCCCTGCCTTCACAAGTCCTAACTAGGGCCTTCTGTCATTACCCCCTCCTCCCACTTCCCTAAAGGGAGTAATGATAGGAGAGTCCTTGTTGGGACTAGGGCTGAAATGGTTGGCTCATTTTCACAACTAACTAACCGAGAGCTGTAACTGGATAATATCCGGTTAACCGTAGCCATTATTTCAAAGAATCTGGGATCAAAACTATAGGAATTGGAAAGCAGTATTCTCAGAAACTATTCTGTAGTGTGTATACAAACGAACGTTGTCGAGTAGTCAATAACATTCGTTTGTATACATACTACGGAATAGTTTCTGTGGTTACTCAGAACTCACGGAAACTGCCAATCATTAACGAAGTCTTGAATGCCAAGGTCGATTATCTCTCAATAAATACACAGGTGCTTCGAGGTGTAATCTATCCCAAAGCAGAAGCGCCAGATTTACTACATTTTAACTGTGGAAAGACGATCACTATCGATATTTCGGATAACCGGTTGACGCTTTTTTTCAATTGGTCAGGTAGGTAAGCAGTTTCAAACCGGTTATCCGGTTAATCATTTCAGTAATAGTTGGGACTATACCTGCACTAACTCTGGCATATAAAACTATCTAGTTATGATTATGCAGTTCACCAGCATTTAAAATTTATGAATATTCAAGGCTTTTCAAGGCCTCCTGATACATTTTCCATGATTTCAAGGCCTCAAATGACCTTAAGTCAAATTCAAGTCAATTCCTTGAAACCAAGGCCCCACGGAAATCCTATATATAGATGGAGAATTCCACTAATGTTGGTCCGATATGATACCTTGGTGTGTCTGGGATACATGTTACAGAATTATCGTTCAGGTCTTCTAGTATAGGTTCTTGTGCAGTCAAGTCGTTACTATTCGATGATTTCAACAGAGAAGGTTCTATGGAATATTTCTTCTTCAATCGATCGATTAATTTTCTGTTCAGATCCATAACTGCAATAATAAATAAACATGACATATTGGTAAATTTTGTCAATGCATAATCTTTACACGAGCTTCGAGTTTTTCAATTATAACACAATTTCAGTATTATTGTGAAGCCCACTTAATTGGATATCACTTAACAGAATAACCCTGTTAATTGAATTATACTTCCCCAACACAAAACCATTTACCATACTTTCAGTACAAATTTGACCTGTTAATTGAATAGAGTGAACTCCGGTTAATTGAATAAAAAATCTTGTAACCTAGAGAGAAATTACCCTGACTCTCCCCAGTTTTCCTTTCTTTATAGACCTATTTTGCCTCAGTACATCCAATACTGGCATTTAATCTATTACTTCTTGTTTGACAGAGCTCATAGAGCTGTCAAACAACATATAATAGAATAAACGCCAAGTTTATCTCTAGAATACAGGAAAGTGACACAATCCCTGTTAATTGAATACTCTTGTTAACCCTTTACCCAACGTAGACGATAACAAAAGTTATTATTTTAAATATCATTTTTTTAAATTTTTCAAAAATTTTCAACAAAACCATGTCATGTGATGCCCTCATTGGAATGAGCTCGATGAGCTCATTTCAATGAGGGGTCATGTGATATGGTTTTGTTGAAATGTGTTTTAAAAAATATTGGGTTTTTTTCAACTGCACACTTTGTAAATTACACGGGTAGACAGGCTTTTAAATTAATTTATTTTGGGCACACCCTTTTGCCCTAATTTGGGCACATTAAAACCAGAATTAAGAGACTTATCCTGTTATGTTTTATTGCCATGCCTTTCTTTGTGTTTCTGTGTCCATGTTATGATGGAAGTTACAGTACAGCTGCCGTGGACTGGTAACTTTCCACGGGTAGGCAATATTTCTGCGGACGCAATGTTAGATTCCAAACACTAATTTTAGGAACAATCAACAAAAATTTAATTGATGAAGCATGGGTTCAACCCGGTGCTTCATTGATTAAAATTTTGCTGATGATGATTTTTATTACCTGGTAAACTCCTGTGTGGACATAACTGCCCACACGTGGAATAACTGGATTACGACCAGTGCATGGCAACTGTACTGTATTTTCAAATGTTGAAGAAGCAGAAAGAATGTATATATTTTTCTTGGTGTCTTCACACCTTCTCTAATTTGGACACACCTGTAAAGAATGTGAAATTGGGGTAATCTAAAGGCCTAGTGGATGCGGCCAATTTGTTAGGTAAAGTATTAAATGGGAAAAATCAGTCAAAAAAATGTATATTTCTTGTCGTGACGTTTTCATGATAGGATTATATTAGGCCTAAAAAAATAAATAATCTGTTTCTCAGGCCCTCCCCCATGGTCCTTTTGGCTGCTGCATGCTCTCTTTTTATAACCAATTTAAACTTTAAAAAAATAAAAATAAAATGGTTTATGTCTGATATTTTACCCAAGTTAAAAATATTGATGAATTTGGCCCTTGAGTGCAAGAAGGCTTTGCAATGCTTTAGTATTGCAAAGCCTACTTGCACTCAAGGGATGAAATACACCACCATCCATGCTATTCTGTAGATTATGAGGCCTAAAACTTGAACCAAGAACATGAACTTTCGATGGCAAAGAAGAAATTATTGAAATAAAAAATAAAATAAAAAACCGCTCGCCCGCATGCAATTTCACAAATAATGGCCTGAGAAACAGAAGATCTACTTTGTGTGGCCTTAGTCATGTATTTATTTTCACAACACTAGGAAACGTACACAATAATGCATTTCCTGAATTCACTGAAAGCAAATGTGGCAATTTTTGTGTTAAGAAATAACTCATTTTTACCCAAAACTTATTTTTCCAGTTTTCCGTGACATAAATGGTTTTGGTTTCATTTAAAAAAAAAAAACAAGAGCAACGCTAACGCGTGTGATGGTGCCCCGGAGATAGCAAAGTTAGACTTGCATGTAAATAAATAACTTCTGAATGTTTGAAGAGAATTGGTTCATCCAAACAACTTTGAATGAACGGAATTAAAAAACACTATGATTCTTGTGTCATCCATATTTATATGAATATATCAATATGTAGTAGGTTAAAATGACATGCAAACCTGCCCTGCAAACACTGGGCAGTCCATAAATAGTGGACTAGAAAAGATTGGGATAGTGGACTAAAAACAAATTGGGCAGCATTTCCCCTATAAGACACTGGCCAGTAAGAATAAAAATGAAATTGGCATCCATATTTATATGGTTGTATCGATATGTAGTAGGTTAAAATGACATGCAATCTCCCCACCGAGCACTGGCCAGCACAGAAATTCTGGACTAAAAACATTAGGCAGCACTTCCCCCATTGGTGCTGGCCAGTAAGAATAAAGCTGAAACTGGGATCCATATTTATATGGTTATATTGATATGTAGTTTAAAATGACATGTAACCTCCCCTGCAAGCACTGGGTAGTACAGAAATAGTGGACTAAACAAAAATCGGGCAGCACTTCCCCCTATAGGCACTGGACAGTAAGAATAAAGCTGAAATTGGGAAATTGAGTAAGTAAAGAGGTAGCGGCCTACCCCAAGCACGGCAGAAATCTCCAGGGAGGGGGTATATATGGGACGGCTGGCACTAATACGCCGGTTAAATATTGGGTTGGGGGCTACTGTGGGAATGCAAAGAGGGGCTCCTTGTGGGATAGGGAGTAGCCTAAGGGGAGGGGGTTGAGAACATCTTTTAACGTGATACTAATTTGGGATGATCACTCAAAGTAGTTATAACAGACTTAGGGGGTTATAAATCAAACTGCTACCCTCGGAGAGGGGGGAGGGGGAAACAAGAAGGTGTCTGAGGTAGAGCTGTAGGTTAACCGAAACCGAACCGAGGTTTTAGTTTTTTTTAAAAACCGAAACCGTCGACATCCCGTAATCTAAGGTTTTTCGTTTTTTATTAAATACTCTCTTGCTGCAGAAATTCACAGAATGTAGCCATCCCAGAGTAGTGAGAGTACCCAGACACTGCCAATGGCAGTGTCTGGGTACTCTCACTGCTCTGGGAAGGCTACATTCTGTGAATTTCCGACATTTGAGTTTAGTTGTGTTTGCAGCTTTCCTCAAGTTGCGTGTAGGTGTCAGACCTCAAAAATGGCCAAGCACAATAAAAGTTCTGTATATTTAGGTAATTATTATATTGGCCTTCCTGATTCTTCATGTATTATAGCTTATTTCGGGCATTCATTGAGTTTCACTCAATTTCACTGCCATTCAGTTATGACTCTGGACATAAGAATGAGTTTTATTGACTTTTATTTGGCCTCATGAACAAACCGAAAACCGAACCGAACCGAGGTTTTACTCCACCCGAAAAACCAAAACCGAACAAGAAATTTAAAAACCTACAGCTCTAGTCTGAGGGAGAACGGGAAATGGTATTTTTATTGTTATGGGGCAACCTGTATTATTTGTGGTGGAGGTTAATTATGCAATTCAAGGGAAGAATGCAGTTTTTGGTAATGAATTTATTCTGCTCTTTGTCAGCATGTATAACTTTTAGGCGCATACGGTTGCATAACAGTTTGATGTCATTTTGAAAATGAGTTAGGGTGGGTTTCTTGGGGGTGGGAATAAATTTTAACCCTTTTCCTTAGGCTTTTTTTTCATGGTTACTCAGGGTGTGATTGGATAAATTGGTGATATATTTGTTAGCCGAGTCAGCCAATTGGTGTAATTCACCCTCAGCAATCAGCAGTGCCAAGGAAAATGCCGAGGAAATGAAAAATATCCACAGCAAAAATACTGCTGAGGATGGCTTCTTCAGAAACCCTTGTGACGGTAGAAATTGCACCACTTCCAGGTTACACAAGCAATCAAACCATGTGGGTTGCACTACGCTGTATTGCTAATCTTACAATTTACAGTACAAATTGCAGCATAACCACTAGAAACTATGTGTTCTGCTTCTTCTATGTTAATAACACTAGAATCTGACATCAGTTTCTGGAAAGCTCTTACAGAGCTTTCCAGAAACTGATGTCAGATTCTGGTTTATCAACATAGAAGCAGTGAGATACTTAGTTTGTGGTAATGCGGCATCTTATTTTCACTCATACTATACATATTAAGCAAGTCGCCTGCTTACTTCTAAGATTTTTTCTCAGCATTCACATGGTTCATGATATTGGCATTATCTGAGCGAAAGATTTGGCACATTGATTAGGACTATATACACATGTATCTCAAACTACTTTCATATGTTAAAGTAACTTGAAAGTTTTCTCTTCACCGCATACTACATATACATGACAATTGAGACTATGCCCTGCACCCCCTTGATGATTTTTACACAATCGAACAGGCTTCACAGCAATTGCCGTAGAAGCACGAGTTTTCCACAGCAATCATTCTGCCGAGGAAACAAGGATGAATTACCAGCACTGTTACATGTACATGCACATGTATCCCAGTAGAGGTTAGGAATGATGTAAATGATCTCTATATACAAGTATAGAATTGTGCCGAGTTGGGGACGTTGTTTTTCTACATGAATTGAGTTACGCTAATGATATAGTTTGACAGTGCACTGTTACTTCAATATAGTGCACAATACAGTCACAGGACTTCTAGTTTATTACTCCTCCGGTTTACTGATGGATATTGCTGCCCAGGAAGGAAATATCTTGCCACTATAAGGCCACACAAAGTAGATCTTCTGTTTCTCAGGCCATTATTTGTGAAATTGCATGCGGGAGAGCGTTTTTTTATTTTATTTCTTATTTCAGTAATTATTTTTTTGCCATCAAAAGTTCATGTTCTTGGTTCAAGTTTTAGGCCTCATAATCTACAGAATAGCATGGGTGGTGGTGTATTTCATCCCTTGAGTTCAAGAAGACTTTGCAATGCTAAAGCATTGCAAAGCCTTTTTGCACTCAAGGGACAAATTCATCAATTTTTTTAACTTGGGTAAAATATCAGACATAAACCATTTAATTTTTATTTTTTTTAAGTTTAAATTGGTTTTTAAAAAGAGAGCATGCAGCAGCCGAAAGGACCATGCGGGAGGGCCTGAGAAACATATATTTTATTTTTTTAGGCCTAATAAGTATAATCTGGACACCTTTAACTAAATTACCCCACCTTAAAGTAAATTTACTCATTGACTAACAAGAAGGGCAACGCAAAGCGTGTGTCAATGCCCCCAACCCGCCAAAAAATGTTTAAGTCGAAAAAGTGAAAAAGGGCTATAACTCTGGGATAAATGAGTGGAAGAACCTCACACTGTGCAGGTTATGTTCCCCCATAATGCTCAATCACAACACCACATATCATTCAAATCGGTGTACCAGTGGTTGAGATACAAGGGAAAATGTTTGTCAGACAGACAGACAGACAGACGGATGAATGGATGGACAGACGAACAATCGGGGCATAATAATTTCTTGAGTTAAATTTTGATATATTTTTCATCAAATCAAGTCAGTGCTGCTTCAGAGCAGCCAGGACTAAATTTGATGAAAAATATTATTAAAAATACTCAGCAGGGGATGAATTTATTTATTTTATTGGGATTTAATGACACTTTTGACAACCTGGGTCACCTCATGTCGGACAATTTTACAGGTGGAGGGAGCTGGAGTACCCGGCGAGCAACTGCCAGACTCCCCAATGTACTAACTCCACACATGCATTAGTTGAAAACAAGTGCCTCATTGACGTCCAGTAAGCCATAGTACATAGCGCCACCATGTCCCCACGTGGGCAATTAGGATTAAGTGTCTTGCCCAAGGGCATAACATGGTCACCCCTGGCAGGGATTGAACCATGGACCTTTCGGTTTGAAGTCCAATTCCGTAACCACCGAGCCATTGTGCTCCCAAGCTAAGAATTAAGGGCCCAGTTCCAAGTTTAGTCATTTTCTTGTTTTACATGTACCTGTAGAACAATTTCCAACATGCAGGCTTTTGGTGGTGTGCTGATGGAAGGTAGAGTTTCTAGGCAGTGGTTTCCAGGGAAGTTTTGGGTACCGATAAAAGCAGCTGACTTCACTCGACACCACATGTAAGTCAAGGTGTTGTTACGTTATTATGAAGGAGTCAAGAATAGGAATTATCCAGGCCTTTAAGGACACTGTCAGAATCTATGACAAATATCAAATGAACATTTAGTTCAGAAGCATTCTGGGAAAAGTCACTCGAAAGTGCGAGAGGACTCCAAAGCTTTGCACTTTCGAGTGACTTTTCCTATACTTATCAATTAGATTCTACAAGATGGACATGACTTCAGATGTACTGGCCAGAAGCTCCTTGACCTTCAGTGACCTTACCTTGGGTTCCAGCACAAGCAGCACCACCATTCTAATGGCGGAAACAACGGACCGCCCAAACAAGCGCCACAAACTCAATGAAGAACGGTATGTTGGAGAAACCAAAAGAAATTTTTATGTCCATTTACGCAAACATTTAGCCGATATCCAACACATAAGGGACATGCCACTTTAACCAACACGACCACACCATTGAGGATCTCGGTTTCTGCATTATACAGGTACTTAACTCTGACCCGGAAGCGCCTAATACTGTGAAACAAAGTCGTAAACGCGAAATAGAATGGATATACACACTGAAAACGCTCATACCACTCTATATATAAATACAGGTACTTAACTCCGACCCGGAAGCGCCTAATACTGTGAAACAAAGGCGTAAACGTAAAATTGAATGGATACACGTACACTGAAAATGCTCATACCACTCGGCTTGAACAGAAAGGACTTCTGGACACTTTTTAATTCAGAGCATTCTGATTGTTTTCTTTGAGAATAATTTGCAAGAATCGTTTATGATTCCCACATCAATTTTAACCCTTTACCTAACATGAAAAGCAGACGACACTTGCAGACAAAATTATTGAATTACTATTTTTCTTAATTTTTTGCCTCAAAAACATAGCTTATTGCCCTTCATTGGAACAAACTCATTCCAATGAGGGGTCATAAGCTATGTTTTGCAGCAAAAGCTGAAAAAATAATGAAAATTCAAGAGTGCTGCATGCCAACTGTGCGCCTAGGAAAAACTGAGGAGGGCAATGTGTTGCACCCCTTGATTTTCTGGAATGCCAGACCTGTTTGGGATTGCCTTTAAAATCTATTATCATTTGTCAATATTGCATTGATTCACAATAATTCATGACCCATACTGTGTTGCATTTCAATATATTCTGAGTGTAGAAGACAGTCACATAAGAATTGAATGCAACATTTTGAATAATGAGAAGATGTGTGTGCCAATTTTTCCACTAGGTAGCTGAATGAAGTACAATTTTTCAGTCACAATAGTAATACCTTGAACGTGAATATAACCAAAATAGCACACAAGTATATTCATTGAAAATTCCAGGTGCAATTGCACTCCCACGCAATCTGAGGAGGGCAATTATTTTGCACTCCTTAATTTGCTAGACTGCCAGGCCTGAAAATTGAATGGCAATTATTGTGAATAGCGCTGGTCGTTTTTGGCTGTTACGTTGGGTAAAGGGTTAAGCACTGACGGGGCTGAAACTAAGATACCTGATGTGAAGGGGCAGTACGGTTGTCACACTATTAATGTGAATGCCAAAACACTAGATTTGGAGGGGAGTGTCTTCCATTAGTGGAGTATGCTGGCTTATGATTATTGGGGTTTAAGTTCAATTTCAGCATGTATGGCTATATCCTGACTGAGCAGTAGAAAAATCATTATTTTTTTCAAATAATTACAACAAAACCATATCATGTGACCTACCAGGGGAACAAGCTCTTCGAGTTTTTCCAACGAGAAGAGAGGGGAGGGGGAAGGAGGGGAGGGGGAAGGGGAAGGGGGGATTGGGGGGTTGGGTCATATGATATGGTCAAATTGTTGAAATTGTCCGAAAACAATAAGAATGTTACTAAGGTAAACTATTATATGCGACACACCTTCTAACATTTGTAAAAAGTTTAACAATTGTACTATGATTCGTTAATGAGTTATAGCTGAGACACGAATATTGACTGATTTTTAGTGTGACCTTGAAATGTGACCTTGAAGGTACGAACCCGGCTATGGTGTGTCACACATCCTCGCATGGCCCTTTATAATTGTGTGAAGTATGATTTTTTTTTTTTTTTTTTTTTTTTATTGGTGTTTAAGGTCACATACTTCTGCACAGTGGCTAATTATGACCACGACAGTTTTACAGGTGGAGGAAGCCGGAGTACCAGGAGAGAACCACTGAGCAACGACAGTGGTATGTCAGCTCCCCAACATACTAACTCCACACAATCAGGGTTTGCATTGGTTGAAGACAGGTGCACCATCGACGTGCAGTACGCCTTAGTACACAGCGTCACCGTGCCCCCACGTGGGCAATGGGGGTGAACTGTCTTGCCCAAGGACACAACGCGGTTGCCACAGCTGGGATTCGAACCGAGGACCTCTCGGCTGGCAGCCTGCACCTCTACCTACTGAGCCACCGTGACCCTAACAGTTTTCGAGTTATTGGCTCAGACACACAGACACACACATACACGGACAGACACACACTTCAATCACTATATGCCACCCGACCTAAGTCGGGGGGGGGGGGGGGGGTTAAAAAAAATTGCAAAACAACAATTAAGATAAAATTTGATGCGTGTTGGGTAAAAGGTTAATTATGAAATACATTTAGGAAAGTTTTTCATGTCTTTGAGTAACAATACCATCTAAAATCCATTGTACAGTACGTGGAGAGTGGATTGTAACAATAACTTTCAAATTTTGTACATGTCAACAAAAAACATAAGCAAAGTTTCAGCCAATGGACCTCCGGGTTTAACCCAGAGGTCCACTGGCTGAAACTTTGCTTGTGCTGGTTTGGCTTTGCAACAAATCTGCAATTATTGCTTGGGTGGAATCTCCACTCTGCAGGTGATTTAGTAATAATACACTCTCCACATACTGTAGGATAATCACAAGAATATTTTGGTCATACATTTGTGCTGTTGATAATTCCAGGGAGAGTTTCACCGAGAAATGTCATGGCTTGCAATTGTTCAGAAGAAATTGGGATGACAATTTCCTGGTGACATTCCCACTGTTTATTTTAGCCATTCAAAATACATGAAAATATTCAATATGAAAAGTGCATACAATGGATAGTGGTGGGGGTGGCTTCCACCACAAACTTGCAGCCTGGTTGCATAGGTACATGGACATGTTTGATCAAATTCATGGAAAACTTACCCATTTTGTACACAATCAAATTCAGAACTGAAACCATTCAGTTTGAAAATGTACTGTTTTCTCAATGCAGACAGCATGATCCACCGATTAAATCAATCCAACACAAAAAACATGAAATATAGAAATATTAATTCCAAAGAACACAATAAGAGCCAAATCTCAAATCATTGGGAAAGTCAGATATGTATCAAAATGATTTTCAAAACAAACCCAGCGGACACGCGAAAGAACATTTTCCCTGTTTTGTTTCAAAGAAACTTATACACAGTGAGTTCCTGTCCTTACACGTAACATTACTAACAATGTTTAGATGTCTTAGTCATTAAACATGTATTGGAGGACTACTCAACAGGCACCTTTAGTAAAATATGGAAACCAAAAAAACCTGTATTAACAGAAAATAGGAATGTGATAAATTAGAAATCTATATTAAGAGCAGACTGACAACATTATTGGATAGTTTTCACTTGCAGTTGTACAGCCAATGCCAAAAACATGTGACATTCTCAAGGGAAGTTCAGTACAACAGTACCTAGAAATGATAAAGGTACACATATTACACAATTTTTTCTCTTCAGTTTAACACTTGAACAGAGAAAATTTTTGAAAGCTGAACTTTATGATTATTCACCACAAACCAGTGACTGCAGGGAAGAAAATGTAGACAACTGAATGATCACTGTTCTCATTTTGATCTTGCGCAAAATTCAGAAGTGATTTTAACCCCTTACCTACATGTACATGTATGATGACAACCCAAACTGACTAGCACTATACACAAAAATGACCATACAATTTTTGCTATTTTTTCATTTCTGCTTTAAAAACATAGATTATGACTCCTCGTTGGAGCGAGTTCATTGAGCTCATTCCAATGAGGTGTCATAAGATATGTTTTAAGCAAACCAGAGGATGCCGTTCAACGGCAAATAATACGCCCGTACTTCCAGAAATTATAAAACATTATGCGGGCAGCTGGCATATAAAAAAAAGTCTGGAAAATGGAAAAAAGTCTGGAAAATGGTAAAAAGTCTAAGTTCAAGGGCAGTTAACTCCACCAAAAATGAAGAAAGTGGAATGAAATTCGAATTTGATCTGTAAGTATCCATAGCAAAGATATATACCAAATTTTTTTCTCAATATGTCAATCCATAACGAAACAAGAGGCCCCAGGGGGCCTTAGGGCACTCATCTGACATGGTAGTCAAAATATCAAACCAGGGACTTGACTTGAATAAGCTGCATACGTCTCTCCTGAGAAAAGCACATACCAACTAGATGAAGCAGTTGTGCCCACACAATACACACGATTTTTTTCAGTTCCTGCACTTTTACGTCCCAAAATTGAGATAAACGCATGAAAAACAGATTTTTTTTTTATTTTTGTTCGGAAATTTTCGAAGTCCCAAACCAAATATTTTCAGCCTAAAATTTCTTTTTCTTTTTAAAATTGACCAAAACGCATAAAGAAACAAACAAGAGGGCCCACGGGGCCTGAAGCGCTCATCTTGAACAAAACACAATTTAAACAGAGTCCAAGAATGAGTCTACATTAAGCAAGCCATCTCCACAAGCTACACTGTCAATCCTTGAGTCCCTCAGGAGTGACAAAAAAAACAAGAGGCCCCAGGCCCCAAGATTTTTAAAGAATATTCCTCATATTGAACTAAGTTATAATTTGGGATTCCATGGTGAGTCCAAATATGGACCTACATGTAGGGACATGGCTTGAATAAACTTGAATCTCACCCCCTAAGGATGCTGCATACCAATTATCAAAACATTCCGACAACTGGATCTGAAGAAGATTTTTAAAGAAAATTCCTCATTTTGAACTAAGTTATCATTCAGGCACCCACAGTGAGCCCAAATATGGACCTAGGGACATGGATTGAACAAACTTGAATCTCAACCCCCTAAGGATGCTGCATACCAAATATCAAAACATTCCGACAGCTGGATCTGAAGAAGATTTTTGAAGAAAATTCCTCATTTTGAACTAAGTTATAATTAGGGCTACCACAGTGAGCCCAAATATGAACCCAGGGACTTGGCTTAAACAAATTTGAATCTCACCCCCCTAAGCATAGTGCATACCCAATATCAAAAGATTCTGCCTGCTGGATCTTGAGAAGAAGATTTTCAAAGAAATTTGCCTGAAATGCACTAAGTTCAAATTTGGGCTCCTAAATTTTTGCTCCTCCCATAACGAAGGCAAATAATGCCCGACAAACTTCTCTTGAACAAATTTGATTCTAAACCTCAAAATAATATTTTGGGCATTTTGGCCCCACCCCCGTCCTCAATATGAGCCGCAACTTAATTTGAAGAAAAATCAAAATGCTCCTATATAACCAACTCTCACATGAAATTTCATTAAAAGGTGGACAGTGGTTTGGGAGAAAAAGACCCACCTTCATGACGTACGACAGACGACAGACTAAGGACGAAAAGTGATCAGAATAGCTCACCCTGACTTTCAATCAGGTGAGCTAATAATCTGGGCATCATGCCTTTTCTTCAATTGATCATAAAGTAAAATGTAGAGCTCCCCTATGAAGCCCCTTGATACAACCTATATGGATTAATCTTAGTTACACACCTCTAGAGGGTACTGAATACAAATTTTTTAATTCTTCAGCAAAATGGCCAATTCCGGCTCCCGTAGAGAGCCCAAATATTAACCCAGGCTCTTGATTTGAACACAGTTGAATCTGACTTCCCTAGAGATGTTGTGTACCAAATATGAAAGCATTCTGACTGCTGGATCTGAAGAAGAGAAATTGTAAAGAAATTTCTTCGAACTGTACTAAGTTCAAATTTGGGCTATCATAGCGAGCCCAAATATTAACCTATGGATCCGATTTGAACAACTTGACCCTTAGAGATGTTGTATACCAAATGTGGTCAATTCTGAAATATGTGTGGAGACAGTTAACCCTTTACCCAATGCAGACGATATCAAAATTTATTTTCAATATAATTTTTTTAAATTTTTCAAAAAATTTCAACAAAATCATGTGACCACTCATTGCAACGAACTCAATGAGCTCGTTCCAATGAGGGGTCACATGATATGGTTTTGTTGAAATATTTTGAAAAATTTAATTTTTTCAACTGCTCAATTTACATATTACGCGGGCGGATGCGGGCGATTCGTTAGGTAAAGGGTTAAGTAAAAGATAAATTGCTGAATATCAATGATAATCAACATAAACAGGTCTTTTATGTTATTTCTAGCAATGCCATTGTGACTGGTCATGACGTAATGTGTCCGTGTTGAATTTTGGCCCATCTTAATTTAAAGTAGTTGAAACAAGGGTGTCATACCTGGCCATTAACTCTTAACCCGCTGAGTATTTTTAACTATTTTCAAGATATTTTTCATCAAATCTAGTCATGGCTGCTATAAAGCAGCCATGACTAGATTTGATGAAAAATTAATCTAAATATAACACAAGAAATCATTTTTTAAAAAATCCATTCAATTTACCGTGGGAAAATATGATTAAATGTGTCCAAATTATACTTACTTCAATGACAAGAAAAACCCTGTGCTGGGCAGGAATATCCGCCAGCAGCATGCAAAGAGTTAAAATATCAATGGAAGTGTCAATGACACTGTAGCTTAACTAGACTGCATGTAGTGTTTGATGAAAAGGATAATGTTTGATGTTTATGAAAGGATTATGAAATAAGACAAAAATTGTGATAATTGAGAATATATTCATTTCTGTTCCCTGGATGCTATGTTTTCAATAAGAATAATTTGAGTGTAGACTGTACTAAAGAATTAGGACCAGGGTCGATGTGGACTTAACAGTTAATGTATGTCAACCAAAGTTACCAAGTTACAGTAAAATCATCCCAAAACGAGTCATCCTACCAAGTTAAAAAGAAATCCCTTCATAAATATAACTCATAGACTTTGCTAAAGGAATCTAGATCACGTGACTTAGGCAGTCACGGTTGACCGATCATGACCAAAATAAGAGAGTCTCATCTAGATATCATATCAAGCTATCCTACCAAGTTAGAAATCCCTTCATAAAAACAACCTGTAATCAGTCAAGTGACCAGGTGGCGGTAACAGTTGACCGATCATGACCAAAATACGACAGTCTCATGATAACTCTCAACTAGACATCGTATGAAGTTATCCTCCCAAGTTACACTGAAATTGCTTCATAAATATGAACTGTAGACTGAGCTAAAAAAAAAATCTCGGCCATGTGCCAGTGTGGCTGTCACGGTTGACCGATCATAGCTAAAATAGGACGTTCTCATCTAGACATTATACAGAGTCATCCTAGCATGTTACAATGAAATCCCTTCATAAATACGACCTGTAGACTGCGCTGAAGGTTTTTGCGTTTCGAGCTCTCGCAGTCATCATGGTTGACCGATTGCGACCAAAAGGGGATGTTCCAATCTGGACATTAAACGGAGTCATCCTACCAAGTTTCAATGAAATCCCTTCATAAATATGATCTGTAGACTGTGCTAAAGGTTTTTGGGCTCTCGCAGCCATCACAATTGACCGATCGCGACCAAACGGAGACTTTCTCATCTAGACATTATACAGAGTCATCCTACCAAGTTACAATGAAATCCCTTCATAAATAAGACCTGGAAACTGTGCTAAAGGTTTTCAGGTTTCAGGCTCTCGTCGCCCTCACGGTTGACTAATTGCGACCAAAAGGGCACATTCTCATCTATACATGACCTCGAACCTGAAAACAAAATTTTGTGATGATCAAACAAGAACTACGGGGTGTAGCCTGTGCCACAGTAAATGTAAACAGACTAACAGACTTGCTGACTTCCGCATACGTGATGGCAATAGCTTACATGTATCTTGACTTTGTCAAGTTAAGCTAAAATAGATTTGTTTCTATATATCAGCTTTAGATTAAACAACTATCATTTATCAATTCTCTCTTCCAACAGAGTTGTTTTTTAACACAGAGAGATGAAGAGTGGAAAGCTTCAACCATGTTTGTTTGGGTTTCAGAAAATTTGCCATTGGTTCTACAGTTAAAACTAGAAGTCCTGTCACGAATAGTGCGCTTATCTAGGCTTAATTGCGCGTTGGAATTGCGCGCAATTGCCATATCGAATGGCATCCAAAGCATGGCAGGTTCTCTTGGTTACTCATAGCAAACACATGCAATGTTTCTGCCAATGGACCTCCGGGTTACCCGGAGGTCCATTGGCTGAAACATTGCGTGTTCACAGGCCATATGTACAGAATTTGATAGCTTTACTTGGGCCATAACGCGTACATTAACACGCATATCAACGTGCTTTTTGTGTGCATTTCATGACAGGACTTTTAGTTTTAACTGCAGCATGTCAGGTGTGTCACTTGAGCGAGGCAGTAGTAAATATTCTGAAACACAAAACAAACAACTGAAGCTTCCCAATTATCTGTCAATTTGAAAGAAAAAACATTTCTATTTGAATGAAAAATTAATAAATGAAAGTTCTTTTATTTCAAAGTTGTTATACAGAAATGAATCTCTCTCTCTCTCGATATTTTAATGCCCAGGCATGACACACTGCACCGGTAACGGGGGTAAGCCGAAGCAGGTGTTTCAAACTGGCGTCATAGTTTCTCCACTGAATACACTTGCTACAGTTAAAACTAGAAGTCCTGTCACGAATAGTGCGCTTATCTAGGCTTAATTGCGCGTTGGAATTGCACGCAATTGCCATATCAAAATGGCATCCAAAGCACGGCAGGTTATCCTGGTTACTCATAGCAAACACATGCAATGTTTCTGCCAATGGACCTCCGGGTTACCCGGAGGTCCATTGGCTGAAACATTGCTTGTGCACATGCCATATGTTCAGAATTCGATAGTTTTACTTGGGCCATAATGACGCGTACATTAACGCGCATATCAACGGGCTATTTGTGCGCATTTCATGACAGGATTTCTAGTTTTAACTGTACGTTGATGCAACACAATCACTTTAATGTTTTGACAGTGTACATTGCCTGAACTGCATGCAACAGGAATGTTCCCCACTAATTTAACACCCAACAATCAGTGTCTGACTGTCAGAATACCCTGTAACTTACTGTTGTTAACGGCGGTGTTTATAACCGGTTAATTAATGGTAATGGGGTTTAGGACTGGTCACACTCATGACCAGTGGTTAACAGGTTAACCAGTTAACTGTTTCTGCCCTACAAAAATCTGTGTTCACAAAATAGATCAAAGGGAAACAAATTCTTAAGAGTGTGGCCATTTTTTCATACTTTTTGCTGCACCACAATCTGTGAGTCTGGTGCCTCACCAGAGATTAATATCCAAGTCTTAGCTATCTCTAAAGGCAGCCAAGCCTTGACTAGAAACCAGCGCCAAGATTATTGTCTGTATATTGATCTACCTGTCCTGAGACAAAACAATTTGTCAGTTGTATACATTCCTTAAAGGTTAACTACAGCACGGCCGCCATGAATTGGTCACTTTCCACAGGTGGGCAATATTTCCAGGGACGTAATTTTAATATTAGATTCCAAACACTAATTACAGGAATAATCCGGTGCTTGATTAATTAAAATTTTTACCTGGTAAACATATACGTGGATATCACTGCCCATGGGTGGATTATGACCAGTCCATGGTGACTGTACTGTAACTGTTCCCAAGAATTGTATTCAAGATTTGACTAAGGCACAAGGGTTGTGCATTATTGCAAAATAACAACTGAACTAAGTGTACAGAGGCATTTTCCCTCCTGAGACTTATTCTAGGAGGGCGATAGTTGTCCTCATCTGATTTTCAAAAGGAGATGTCTACCTATCAGATGTTTATTCTCAGTACCAAATAACCCTGTGTGAAATGTTACCTGTATTGAAGAGATGTTCAAATTCAGTTTCCTTCCATTTCCAAAACATTCCATATGCACCTTTATAACGGTGCAGTAATGTAACTGCAACAGTGTTTTATTTCTTGATCGATCATGATAGGATTGTGATCAAGCCATGACAGTCCACTTATAGACAAGAATTTAATCTATAATTAACCCTTTACCCAACATGAAAAGCAGACAACACTTGCAAACAAAATTATTAAATAACTAATTTTTTTTCATATTTTGCATCAAAAACATAGCTTATAACCCCTCAAAGGAACAACCTCAGTGAACTCATTCCAATGAGGGGTTATAAACTATGATTTTGAGGCAAAATATGAAAAAATAATGAAAATTGAGTGGCAATTGTTGTGAATAGCGCTAACCATTTTTGGATGCTACGTTGGGTAAAGGGTTAATCAATTTGGGGTTTTTTTTCAAATTTTTTGAAAAACATCATGTGACCAGCTCATTCCAATGAGGGATCACATGATATGGTTTTGTTGATATTTTTTGAAAACTTGATTGATAAATTGCAGAAGCAACCAATTTTGTAAGGTAAAGGGTTAATATAAAATCTTGGCAGAATGGGAGCATATTCAAAGCATTTGAGGATTCTTTTTCTTTGCTGAGGAGTTGGGACAGCACATCAAGTTTATATTTTAGTATGCGTACATGTTCATGTAGAAACATGCTCAGACTTCAGCCACATGTTTCAGGAAATATATGGGCACATACATTGTACATGTATCAGTTTGTGAAGTTTGTTGGCTAACTCTGTCTCCTTTGGGAGATGAGAGGACTAGAGATGGGCAGTACTGGAATTTTTAGTTCGATATCGGTTTCGGTATTTTAGGGGAGTATACTGCAGTATCGATCCGTTCTGTATTCAGTATCTGACTTGACTGATATTTGCTGATAGTTTGTGTCAGGGAAATACAGAATAAGTTGTTCTTGTATCATTCTACCACAGCACCATAAATGCCACTGCCAATGAGCTCAACAGTGGCATTTTTTTGCCAACACAAAACATATCTACAGTAAATTTGTGACTTTTCCCAAACACATCTTAACCTTTAAACGCCTATTTTAGGCTTTTGCGATCTCCGAGCATGTGCTCTTAGCAAGCTATCATTAGCAGATCCTGCTGACAAGAGACAAATCACCTGGGCAGTAATTTCTTGTTAAGGCAGCCAAGACTTGACTAGAAATCATTGCTAAGCAACTGGACATTTATCTGTAGTGTGCAAATTTAACAAGAGCTGGACTTTCGTCCGGTGCATACCCCCACGTGGTGTACCGCCTAGTGTGGGCATACCTATGATCAACAAATATTATTTATGAAAATTCTCGTACAGACAGATGGACGGATGCACAGATGGACGGATGCAATCCAGTATACCCCCCCCCCCCCCCTTCCATTTTCTTCGAAAGTTTTCAACAATTCCTAAGTCAAAAGGTATGGAAGTTTTATGCAATGAGGCAGAAGCCTTTGTCATAGGTAAACTGCATGCCATATTTCACTGAAATCCGATAACCCCAATCCAGTAACCACCCCCCCCCCCCCTCCATTTTCTCCAAAAGTTTTCAACAATTTCCAACAATTTCTAAAGTCAAAAGGTATGGTAAATTGTTTGGTGTTTGGAAGATTTATGCAATGAGGCAGAAGCCTTTGTCATAGGCAAACTGCATGCCATATTTCACTGAAATCCAATAACCCATACCTGAGATACAGGCTGAACAGACAAATAATGTCTATTTCCTACAATATCTAAGTCAAAAAAGGGGGATAACTCTAAAAAGGAGAATGTGAGAAATATCGTTGAATCCTTTTTTTAAAGCCTATACCATAAGCAGTGTTCATGGCAAATTTCATTGCAATAGAACATTTGATACCCCAGATACAGGCTGAACAGACAAAATTTGGCTCGGACGGACACAATTTCTTTGTGAACAAGTAATAAAAAAAAAATAACTAGTGTGGGCATACCTATGACCAACAAATATTATAAAAAATAATAATTTACTTAAGTTATGAATATTCTTGGATGGACTCACACACGGACGGACGCATGTAATCCAGAATACCCCCATTTTCTTCAAAAGTGGGGGTATAATTACAAGAAACAAGAGAACTGCCCAGCGTTGCATAATACACCCGGTAGTCTTTTTCAAATTGTACATAACTTCTGTTTTCATCCAACGAATAACATCGAACCAAACCATGATTCGAATTAAACCTGTATTTATACTTAAAAAATCCACACTTGCACAGGTTCTCATGGTGGTTAACTTACAGCACATGGAGAGTGGATTGTAACTACATCACACACGGAGTGGAGTTATCACCCAATCTATAACTTTCAAATTTTGTACAAAAACACAAGCAATGTTTCAGCCAATGGACCTCCGGGTTAAACCCGGAGGTCCATTGGCTGAAACTTTGCTGGTGCTGGTTATGCTTTGCAACAAATTTGCAATTATTATATTAATTATTATATTCTTTGGGTGGAATCTCCACTCTATGGGTGATTTAGTGATAATACACTCTCCACGTACTGTATGTGCCAGGTTTGAAAATTATGAAAAAGATTGGACAACATATGACTCAGAAACGCTCAGGACAAAAATCAATCCAAATGGACAACGGATGACGGACGGATGGACAACCCACTTACATCATACAACCCCTTTTTTCAAACAGGTGCATAAAAATGAATCAGATTGTCTGTGACCGTGTGTGAATAGCCTGCTGAAACATGTAGGTATGTGAACATGTACATACAGAAAGGAAAATACTTTCCAATCAGCAATGGTATAAATGCTTTAAAATTCCCAATTTCTGACACAAAACACTACTATCCCCAAATTATACAGTGTGATCAGGTCACATAACCCTTGTTCTTTTATTCTCATAGTTAATCCTAATAAAGTGATACCCATTTTAACCTGTATTCTCTCTGGCAAAAAGCTTCCTGGTGTATTCATGTTTGAATGACCAACTGAATAATTTTACCAAGACCAAGAAAAAGGCCCCTTTCCCAATCCACTTGGATCAAACCCTGTGTACACAAGAACAGTTTGGGAATTTCATATGGTTGGAGAAATATTTCTCCACCAACCCCTTCCCCATACCTGAAAATAGTCTGGAAGTGAGTACTGTGCACATGTATTTGTTGCTTTTTTTTTCCAAACAAACAAGTTAGTTGGATGGAAACTATACTCTGCGAGTGTTTTTTTCTGGTAATCCACCATCCATATTCTGTAAACAATAAATTTCTGGAACTGGCCCAGAGACAAAATGATCTCACATTTGAGTTCTAAGTACACATACAGTGGAATTGTCTTACCCTTAGTCATCTTCTGGAAGAAGAATAACTTGGAGACCTTTCAAGGAGGGCTGTCATGTTTTAACACTTGAAATGCTGAGGTTGAGTCACTCGCCTGGGATACAATACAGGTGCTCTGAAACTGATGATCTATGAGCATGGGAAGTCTAACAAGAGCTGGACTGTCGTCCGGTACATACCCCCACGTGGTGTACCGCCTAGTGTGGGCATACCTATGACCAAATATTATAGAAAAAAATGTGTATTTTCCAACAGGATTGCATTTTCAGAACCTGAGATACAGGCTGAACAGACAAATAATATTTATTTCCTACAATTTCTAAGTCAAAAAAGGGGGATAACTCTAAAAAGGAGATTGTGAAAAATATCGTTGAATCCTTTTTTTTAAAGCCTATACCATAAGCAGTGTTCACGGCAAATTTCATTGCAAAAGCACATTCGATACCCGAGATACAGGCTGAACAGACAAAATTTGGCTCGGGCAGACACAATTTCTAAGTGAACAAGTAATAAAAAAAAAAATAATGATAAACTGACAACACTGAAAATCATTCTAGTCTGGGGAAATGTTACAATTTAATTACATAGCAAGTTCCATAATAATTTACTTAAGTTATGAATATTCTCTGACGGACGGACGGACGCACAGACGGACAGATGCATGTAATCCAGAATACCCCCCATTTTCTTCGAAAGTGGGAGTATAAAAATTTGGGCTGTTGTTTCTTAGTCAGGGTCATCTGTGCAGCCAAGCAGATGGCACTTGATTGGCAACATAGGTTTAGCTGCAAGTCATAACCATTTACCTAACAGGAAAAGCAGATGACACTTGCAAACAAAATTCCTGAATAACTAATTTTTTGTCTCAAAAACATAGGTTATGACCCCTCATTGGAACGAGCTCGATGAGCTCGTTCCAAAGAGGGGTCAAAACTTATGTTTTTGAGACAAAATGTGAAAAAATAATGAAAATTAATTTGAGATTTTTGTGAATAGTGCTGGCCGGTTTTGGCTGTTACGCTGGGTAAAGAGTTAACTGGTTGAGTGCCAAATTATTTTTATGGGTGTTTTGAAACATGGGTATTTTTTCTACCAGCAAGAGTAGCCTTAGTTTAGCAAGATATTTTTAATAAATGTTTGGTTACAATTCATTGGAGTGCCAATAGCACTCTCCAATAAATTGCAACCAAACAATTTTATATAAGACATTTTTGTTCTACTGCAGAGCGTAGATCAAGCTAACGCATAGTGTAAAGCCACTAAAGTCGCTTCCAGCACTTTTCAATAGAGCCAGAGATAGTGATAGGGGCTTCTAGCATTTACATGTAAGCAGTTCAGCAGTATGTGATGTTGAATAAACTGATTAACCCTAAAAGGCCAAGAGATTTTTAAAATTATTGCTACACTATGACACATCCTATGGCTTTGCAGTTGTTTCTGGGCAAGTACTGGCTACCTATATAGCCAGCCAAGACTTGCCTAGACTGCAAAGGTGCTTAGAATGTAACTTTCAAACTGCCCCGAGACACAGAGATGGAGAGTTCCTAAAGGCAAGGTCTGATAAATTTCAAAGCTATTCAATGTTGTTTCTTAATATATTCCAGCATTTTTCAAGACCCTAGAATAGCCAAATTCAAGGATTTTCAAAGTCCTACAGTTAAAACTAGAAGTCCTGTCCTGAAATGCGCACAAATAGCACGTTGATCTGCGCGTTAATGTACGCGTTATGGCCATTGTAAAGCTATCGAATTCTGTCCTCATGGCCTATGCGCAAGCAATGTTTCAGCCAATGGACCTCCGGGTAACCCGGAGGTCCATTGGCTGAAACACTGCATGTGTTTGCTGCGAGTAACCAGGACAACCTGCCGTGCTTTGGATGCCATTCGATATGGCAATTGCGCGCAATTCCAACGTGCAATTAAGTCTAGATAAGCGCACTATTCGTGACAGGACTTCTAGTTTTAACTGTAACTTTACTAGTCCTAATTAGGACCTCCTCTCATTTTCCACTCCTCCCACTTCCCTATAAGGGAGGAGGGGTAATCACCACATGGTCCAAGTTAGAGTTATGCCTTCATGAACTCTGGCATATAAAATTGTCTAGTTATAATTACATCTTCTAGGGCTGTCACGATTAATCGATTTATAGACTGTCGATCGGTCACGCCGGAATCGATTACTATTTTTCGTTGTCGAAGAATCTATAAATTTTATCACATTTTAGACATTGAATAATTAAAAAAAATCTGATGAAAAACTATTGTTTTTAACCCTTTACCTAACCTGAAAAACAGACGACACTTGCAAAAATAATTCTTGAATGACAAATTTTTTTCATTTTTTGTCTCAAAAACATAGGTTATGACCCCTCGTTGGAATGAGCTCAGCAAGCTCATTCCAACGAGGGGTCATAACCTATGTTTTTGAGACAAAAAATGAAAAAAATAATGAAAATTAATTGTCGATTTTTTAGAATAGCGCTGACCGGTTTTAGTCGTTACATTAGGTAAAGGGTTAAAGGTAAAAGTTCAAGAACACAAGACGTTAAACTCCAAGAAGCCGTTAGCAGCATTTGTCTTTTTGGTACATTCAAAGCTTTGATGCTCTAACTTTTGAACCATCAGTGTAATAATCAAGACTGGTCGGCAGTTGCGAACTTGTGAAGTTCGCAACTGACGACCAATCTTGATTATATTACACTGACGGTTCAAAAGTTCAGAACATCAAAGCTTTGAATGTACCTAACAGAGGATCATCTTCGTTGATTACTTGAGGTAGGGCAACTGACTTGAACTTCATTTTTAACGACTTCAAAGAGAGGGGTTCCATCTAGGTACGATTAATCGATTCCTAAATTAAAAAATTCTGACAGCCCTAACATCTTCGTCATCATTTGTATTCTGCGAACATTCAAGTGCTTTTCAAGGTCAGCCGATACATTTTTCATGATTTCAAGGCCTTGAATGATCCTTAGTCAAATTCAAGGCCATTCCTTGAATCCAAGACCTGTGGGATCCCAGAGACAGCATGCTGTGACACCTCTTCTGTTGCAGTAAAAAGTTATCAAAGTCAGAATTGGGCCCTTAATAAAGCCAATGCACACTGGAGCAATCGTGCAAAGCTATATTCCTCACCAGACAGAGTGCTTGGATGTTGTTTCCTGCACACCTGAGCAATTCAGCTCAGTACACAATGACCTCTCTCTGATTCCAATCTGTAGTTCCATGATTTACTATCACAAGCTGATTGGAAAGACATTCTTTTAAAATTATTTTAACAAAATGACTGACAACTTTTGCACATATACCCAAACTAGACATACAATTTATAACCAGGTATGTGTTAGTTTGGAAATTGAGCCGAACTATTTGAAAGTTTGATGTAAAATGCATTTTACGTGTGACATCCTTACACATGCAGTGACTTAGCAGATCACCGCCTCCTTCCTCTCCCTATTTTTGAAATCGGCAGATCTAATGTTGTAGACATTAATGTCTCAGACAAATGTCTATAATGTTTTCCTTACATGTACATGCGTATTCCTCTACTACTGTGGAAGCCACAATACTGTACAAGTCACATTATAATATTGAAACGTATTTTGATTGGTTTGATTCACAGAACTGTGCCACAAACGATACAAATAGCATAGTCATCGTAAGTTATCTGGCTCGCATCCTCCCTCCTCTCCACCTACACTTCAGCAATCAGGCTCTATATACAGTACGTGGAGAGTGTAATATCATGAAATCACCCGCAGAGTGGAGATTCCATCCAAGCAATAAATGTAAATTTATTGCAAAGCATAACAAGGAAAAGCAAAGTTTCAGCCAATGGACCTCCGGGTTAAACCCGGAGGTCCATTGGCTGAAACATTGCTTGTGTTTTTAGTCGATATATACAAAATACGAAAGTTATAGTTTGGGTGATAACTCCACTCCACAGGTGATGTAGTTACAATCCACTCTCCACGTACTGTATAAAACACATTTGATGTGTGAGGCATTTGACTGACAAGCCATTTGCCTCGGTAAAAGAAACCCCATTCACTTGAGTCATACTGCTTACAAGCAATATAGCTACACTGGATTGCCCAAGTGTGCCAGACTATCAAATTCACTACTATTTCCCAGGATTGTATCACTTAACCCTCAACACTCATATGTAACAATGATGAATTTCAGGTAGCAAGTCTTCCCTATAATGCAACAAGGAATTTAACCAATTCTGTCTTGTTTGACAGTGAGCAACAAGTCCTGTCAAACAAATTGAACTGATTCAATTTGTAGTTGTATTGAGGGAAAAATATGAAGCCTGAAATTTCAATATTTTCCCTTGCATGCTGCTGGTGGATATTTCGGCCCAAGACAGGAAATCTCTTGCTATTAAAATAAGTAAAATTTTAAAATATTTAATTAAATTTTCACTGTAAATTGTATAGACTTTTTAACCAATAATTTCTTGTGCCAATTACAGTAGAATCCTCTTAATTGAATATCCATTTTGCCAGTGAAAATTATTCAATTAACAGGAGTATACAATTAACAGGGATTTGGTCAGTTTCTTGTGTTCTGGAGGTAAACTGAGCATTTATTCTATTATATCTTGTTTGACAAGAGCTCATAGAGCTCTGTCAAACAAGATATAATAGAATAAATGTCTGTATTGGAGGTATGAGGCCAAAAAGGTGGACAAATAAGGGGAATTTGGTGCGTGTCACAGCAATTTTTTCGACATATTACAAAAGTTAAAATACAATTAACGGGAGTTTACTCTACAACCCAAATGCAATTAACAGATCAAATTTGTACTGAAGGTATGGTAAATGGTTTTGTGTTTGAAAATTATATTCAATTAACAGGGATATACAATTAAGAGATATCCAATTAAGTGGGCTCCACTGTATTATGAATTTTTTATCAAATCATGGCATGGCTGCTGCATAGGAGCCATGACTAGATTTGTTAAAAAAAAAATCATGAAAATTACTCGGCGGGTTAAGAGTTAAGAACAACAAATGCATCAGTTATGACTAGACTGGAATTTCTCAAGAGGGGAAAAAACCAACATTTCTTGCCGCCAACTGTTGCTTTGAGAATTTAGAATTATCTGGTAGTTACTCATCCACTCTACTGACATGGTAAAAACTTATTACAACAATGACTCATCAGAAGAAAAACCATTCCCACATTGGTACAGAGGAGGTATTCCATACATGTGATAACCTTATAAATCTTCATAGTGCAAAATGAATGGGGATAACCAAGTTTCCTGCAAAAGTTATCAACATTTTTCATGAGAAAAAAAATGAAGAATTCCTGAACTTTATTATGCAATTATTATCTTTACTGTGGGAAAGTAACCACACGCAACAAAACAGTGAAATTCACTAACCTAACATCACTGAAAGATCTGCAGACAGTCCAATACAAAAGCAACCAATTCAATTTTGTTTTACAGAGCTCATTGAGCTCTCTCAAGCAAGCAAGAATTTATTTATTGAGGTTTAATCCTTTACCTAACAACAAAAGCAGACAACACTTGTAAAAAAATTCTTGAACAACTAATTTCTTTCATTTTTGTCTCAAAAACATAGGTTATGATCCCAGGGCTTATATTTCGACGAGAATCTGCGAATCGATTCACGCAAAGATTCGCGCAACAAAACCTGAAACAATCTATGTAGATTCTCGTTGCACGTCTGCAAGGATTCGCGTGAAAAGAATTGAATCAATTTAACCCTTTACCTAACATGACAGCAGCAAATTAACCAAGACAAGGCTAACATGATACGAAATACCCAGAACTTTGTCAATAAAATTGTACAAATATGGTTGTCATTGGAACCGGCTCAATGAGCCGGTTCCAATGACATCCATATTTGTAAGGTTTTATTTGTAAATATTGTTTATTTTTCAAAACATTATCAAATTAAGTTTATGTTTTAAAATTAAAATGCTGTGTTAGATAAAGAGTTAACTTGTGTTATCAGTATACAACAGGGGTTCAACCATTGTGGCCTCATGGGATCCTGGGACACTCATAGCAGGTATGGATTCTCGCAACCATTTTCGCGAGAATCCTAATGGATTCTCCCAAATTTAGATGAAATATAAGCCCTGGATCCCTCACTGGAACGAGCTCGTTCCAATGAGGGGTTTAAACCTATGTTTTTGAGACAAAAAATGAATAATGAAAATTAACCGACGATTTTTTAGAATAGCACTGGCCGGTTTTGACCGTTATGTTGGGTAAAGGGTTAATGAAACTTTTGACAGCCAGGGTCACCTTGTGTTGGACAGTTTTACAGGGTGGAAGAAGCAGGAGTACTCAGAAAGAACCACTGAGCAACGACAAGCAACTGTCAGTGTCAGACTCCCCAACGTACTAACTCCACACAAGCAGGGTTAGCATTGGTTGAAGACAAGTGCACCATTGATGTGCTTTTCGCCTTCGTAGACAATGCCACTGTGCCTCCACATGGGCAATTCGATTAAGTGCCTAGCCCAAGCACACTGATCTGACTTTCACTTCTCGTTCCAGTTCTGGCCGGAACTCTTTCAGAATCCAGCCAGAATTGGTCTTTTAAGATTCTGCCAAACTAGACTTCTTGCTGGTGTTGTGGTCATGATATAGCTTTAGATGTTGAAAAGACTTTTTAAATATCACATACACGAGTGCATAAATAAATGCCATCTACATGCATTACTGAGAATATTTTCCTGACTTAAATCAACACAAAAGAAAATGTAAATATTCATTTTTGCCCAGACGTATGTTTTGAACCATTATTTGACTAAGCTTGATATGCTGATTCTGAGTAATCATAATCTGTGGTTTGGAAGAGTTAAAAGTTAAAAAATTACAGAAAGTTTGAATGGTTACAGTTCAGTTAAAATATCCGGTTCCGGCCAGATAATTATCCGACCAGATAGTGTAAAATCATTATCCGGTTCAGTCCAGAACTCAAATTAAGTTCTGGTGCATCCCTAGGTGCATTATGGAGAAAATTAGTTACTTGAAACTTCCTTTTATTTACAACAGTTTACTGGAGGTTAACCCTTTACCTAATGCACAGGATATCAAAATTTATTATTTTAATTATTTAAAAAAAAATATTTTCAAAAAATTTCAACAAAACCATATCATGTGACCCCTCATTGGAACGAGCATTGATAAGCTCATTCAAATGAGGGGGTCACATTATATAGTTTTGTTCAAACTTTTAGATAAATATATTTTTTTCAATTAAATTTGAAAATTATGCGTGCGGATGCAGCCGATTTGGTAGGTAAAGAGTTAATAGAGTAACTGAATATAACATTTTAATACCAAACCATTTACTAAACTTTTCATGCTAATCTGACCAATTACATGTATTTGAAGGTTATTTTGTGTTTGTTTATTGGGGTACAACACTTTCAACAGGCAGTGTTATAGTGTAGCCACTGTGGACTGGTCACTTTCCATGGGTGGACAATATTTCCACAGACACAATATTAGATTCCAAACACTAATTACAGGAATAATCATCAAGAATTTTAATTAATGTGAAGCACCGGGTACACCAGCCCTGGTCATTCACTCTCAGCAATCAGCAATGCCTAGGAAAATGCTGAGGAAACGAAAAATATCCACAGCAAAAATACTACCAAATATGGCTTTTTCAGAAAGCCTTGTGGTGGCAGAAATTGCACACCTTCCAGGCTACACAAGATGTCAAACCATGTGGGTTGCACTATGCTGTATTGCTAATCTTACAATTTACAGTACAAGTTGCAGCATGACCACTAGAAACTATGTGTTCTGCTTCTTCTATGCTGATAACAGCAGAACCTGACATCATTTTCTTGAAAGCTCTTACAGAGCTTTCCAGAAACTGATGTCAGATTCTGGTGTTATCAACATAGAAGAAGCAGTGAGATACTAATAGTTTGTGGTTATGCTGCATCTTATTTTCACTCTATACATATTGAGCAAGTCGTCTGCTTACTTCCAAGAATTTTTCTCAGCATTCACATGGTTCATGATATCTGCATGATCTAACCGAGTGAAAGACTCTACACACCGACTGTGATTATATACACATGTATCTCGAACCACTTTCACATGTTAAAGTTACATGTACTTGAAAGTTTTCACTTCACTGCATACTACAAATACATGTACATGGCAACTGAGACTATGCCCTGCACCCTGATGATTTTTACACAATCAAACAGGCTTCACAGCAATTGCTGTAGAAGCACCAGTTTCCACAGCAATTTTTTACCAAGGAAACAAGGAAGAATTACCTGGACTGGGTACACTGTACTGTATATTGTGTCGCAGTTTTAGGGTCAAAAGGAAGCAGAGTACGCGGAGAGAACCACCAAAAAAGGTGAAAAACTGATGGACTCTCAAACTTACATGTACATGTACTAACCCAACACAAACAGGATAAATATTGTTTGAGGGCCAGTTTACCATCATCGTACAGGTTATAGAGTAAATCGCTGTTAACACTTTGGGTACTTAATGGCCCAAAATGGCACTATCAAGAAAAAATTTCCTTATGTTTTCCATTTTTGTCTCAGAAAAACATAGCATATGACCCCTAAATGAAATGAAATAGCTTATGATCCCTCATTGGATCGTTCTAATGAGGGGGTCCGAAGCAATGTTTTGAGGTACATGTAAAAAAGGAGAATTTTAAGTTATTCAAGAACTTTTTTTTTGCAAGTGTTGTCTTCTCTTTGTGTTTTTTTGTTTGTTTATTAAGGATTAATAACAATTTCAACAGAACAGGGTTATGTCGTGTTAGAGGATTTTCTGTAGGGCTGCACGGTATTACGGTAAACTGGTTGGTACCGGTATTGAAATCGTCACCGGTTGAAAACCGTCCATCAAAAATGAATACCGGTATACCGTGAGTAACGGTATACAATTTTGGGGTCCGGTATTATGATTTGAAATTCGAGTTTTCTTGAAATAAAAATATCAATAATGCACGAAAATATGGCAAACACATACTGAATGCAAGGGATATCATGAATAAACAAGAGGCCCCACAGGGCCTGAAGCGTTCATCTTGAACAGAACACAATTTAAACAGAGTCCAAGAATGAGTCTACATTAAGCAAGCCATCTCCATAGGCTACACTGTCAATCCTTGAGTCCCTCAGGAGTGACAAAAATAATCTGGGTATCATGCCTTTTCTTCAGTTGATCATAAAGTAAAATGTAGAGCTCCCCTATGAAGCCCCTTGATACAACTTATGTGGATTAATCTTAGTTACACACCTCTAGAGGGTACTAAATACAAAATTTTTAATTCTTCAGCAAAATGGCCAATTCCGACTCCCATAGAGAGCCCAAATATTAACCCAGGCTCTTGATTTGAATGCAGTTGAATCTGACTTCCCTAGAGATGTTGTGTACCGAATATGAAAGCATTCTGACTGTTGGATCTGAAGAAGAGAAATTGTAAAGAAATTTCTTCGAATTGCACTAAGTTCAAATTTGGGCTACCACAGCAAGCCCAAATATTAACCTATGGATCCGATTTGAACAAACTTGAATCTGACCCCTCTAGAGATGTTGTATACCAAATGTGAAACCATTCTGACGAATGGATCTGAAGAAGAAGATTTTTGAAGAAATTCCCTCATATTGTACTAAGTTAAATTTCATGTTCCCAAATGGAGCCAAATATTAACCTAGGCACTCGAATTGAACAACCTGGAATCTGACCTCCCTAGAGATGTTGTATACCAAGTATGAAAGCATTCTGACTGGTGGATCTGAAGAAGAAGATTTTTAAAGAAATTTCCTCATATTGCACTAAGTAAAAATTTGGGCTACCATAGTGAGCCTAAATATATACCTAGGGATCTGATTTGAACAAACTTGAATCTGACCCCCTTAGAGATGTTGCATACCAAATATCAAAGCATTCTGGCTGGTGGATCTGAAGAAGATTTTTTTTAAATTACCCTCCATATTGAACAAAGATAAAATTTGGACTTCCATAGGAAGCCCAAATATTAACCTAGGGACTTGGTTTGAACAATCTTGAATCTGACCCTCATAACAATGATGTATACCAAACATTAAAAGATTCTGACTGGTGGTTCTGAAGAAGAAGATTTTTAAAGAATATCCCCCATATTACCCTCCTCGTATGTTAAAACTTCGGGCTCCTGTAGAGAGCCCAAATATGAACCAATGAGCTTTATTTCAACAAATTTTTATTTGACCCGCCTATGAATGCCGTATACCAAATATCAAAAGATTCTGATGATTGGTTCTGGAGAAAATATTTTTTTAAATTTTTGCAAATATGCTGACTCAGCATTTTTTCGATGCCCATTACAGAACACCCTAACACAACCGATGGCAATTTTTTTTACCATTCAATTCTACTGGTCCTAAGGATACTTCATACCATATAACAGCTCTCTGTTCCGTGTGGTTTGGGAAATATGGGCGTTTGAAAATATTTCTATTTTTAGCTCCCAGGGTTCCCCTGGGGATGCGGGAATTTTTGTTTTTGCATGGGTCAAGTACTTGTGACCCAATAGTACCACAAACCAAATTTGGTTCATAACGGACCATCGGTTCAGAAAATAGAAATTTTGGGCGGGGCCAAAAATCTTACCCCTCCTATTACAAAGCCAAATATTACTTCACGAACTTCGTTTGAACAAACTTGATTCTACACCTCATATGGAAGCTCCATAGCAAAAATCAAGTCATTGTACACACATATTTTGGAGCATTTTCCCCCACTCCCTCCCTATGGGGCTGGGCATTTTGAGTTGAACAAAAATGAAATGCCCCTTTGGGACCATCACTCACACAAACTTTCACTTGAATTGGCCCAGTGGCTTTGGAGGAGAAGACCAAAGCATGGTGTTGACGGACGACAGACGATGGACGAAGAGCAATTAGATTAGCTCAGCTTGACTTTGTCAAGATGAGCTAAAAAGATATTTTTGGAGCAAAAGATAGAAGTATCACTTACTGCTCGACAATAATCCATGTCTACAAAGTTATTAAACCTATTGTTTAATACGAAAATAAGCCATAACATTATCATGGGTTTACTGGCTGGCTTTCATCTGAGTCTGGGATACAAGTAAATTAGTCTTTGTCAATTTAATTCCTGTAAAAACATGGTCAACCTATCTTGACTGATAAGCGTTTAATTACTGAGCCAGTCAATTGTCACGTGTTAATTGCATATGTGTGGCTTCATGAAAAACAGTGGCAAACAAAACTTTTTTATCAAAACAACGGGTGTCTAGTTGATGGAATTCCGAGGGCCTGGTTACACAAAGAACCTGTAGTAGCTCCTCCCCTTCTCCTATCTTCCAGCAGTAAACTTCCTCAGATGACAATGTCAAATGTCATCTGTCGCATGTCAGGCCAGTCGGTCTGTTGATATTAAGCAAGCTTCCAAGACATGATCAGCTTTTAGTTTCATGATAGTCTGCGGGTGTCAATCACCAGCCGACAATGTTTTCTCCCAGTGATGGCGTCACAAGTCTGTCATATTTGACAAAAATTGTTGCACATTTCGCAATTGTGAATATGTGTGATTTGAAACATTTTTGTGTCAGACTGCTGACAAACAACGAATTAATGAACTTCAAAATTCTTTTACATCCAAAGTAAACTCAAAACTTAGAATGTACCGAATTACATCAGTTGTTTTTCACCTGGGACCTTGTACATAACATTTATCAAGCACTTTCAGAAAAGTAAGGAGGTACATGTATTTCAGTTTTTGTTTTCAATCTGAACTGTTTCACGGTATACTGGTATATCGCGGTATTGTTTTCAATAAAAATCTGAATACCGTGCCGCCCTAGTTTTCTGGATGGAGGAAGCAAGAGCAACTGGAGAGAACCACTGAGCAGCACTGTCATGTAATTGTCAGACTGTCCGACTTACTAACCAATAATCGCAGTTTGAAGGCAAATAAATGATTGACATGCAGTACGCCTAGGTACACAACACAAGTGTAATCACCGCCGCACTCTTCCCCCCCCCCCCCCCACCAGATTCTATTCATGTTGAGTAAAGTGATAACAGAACAAAAAATACTGTGATCCAAAATTATTCTTATCCTGAATTCTCAGGTATTACAGAGATCTTGGATCTCAGTACTTCCAATTTAACCCTTTACACAAAGCACAGGATATCAAAATTTATTCTTTTAATTATTGTTTTTTTCCACATTTTTCAAAAAAATTTCAACAAAACCATATTAGGTGATTATCTCATTGGAACGATCTCAACAAGCTCGTTCCAATGAGATGGTCACATGATATGGTTTTGTTGAAATTTTTTGAAATTTTTTTTTTTTTTTCAGCTACTCAATTTGTCAATTAAATGGACAGATTCAACCCACTTGTTAGGTAAAGGGTTAACAGAGCTCAATGAGCTCAGAGCTCTCCATTTACCCTTTATCTACATAATAGCCAAATATATCCAGCACAATTCACAGAAATCATAATATAACGAAGGAGCTCTGTTGAACAAGATAATAAATCCACAATTTATCGCCTGGGATTCTTCTGTCCTTTTTGGGAAAGGGTCAGGGGCCAATGCAATTGGGAAAATCTGGGTCATGAAGACTCCAATTGGGAATTTATTTGGGAGAAGAAATATGACCTTCATATTGAACTGAGACTATTAATACAGAATCTACTACATATATAGGTTTTATAACAAACAGTTGCATGAACTAATGATCAGTCTGTGTAATCTCCATTAACTGGTACAGTACTGGAAGCTAGTGCTCAAACGACTAGTGAATTCCAAAGTCGACTAGTCAATACCCAAAAGTCAAGTCGACTTCGACTACTCATTGGTGATAACTTGTCTCCTTATAACAGTCTTGGTGTTCCAGTAGAGTGCTGAAGGTCGAAATTTGGCTTCAATTGGGCATTCATATACAGCAACTTACTGGAACATTATTCTGTTAATGTGCTTCTAATTATGCTAAGAGTGAAATTATTTAGTCTTATTTAATTTGCCTTGTTGCGATTTATGGGAGAGTGCCTAACGGCACTCTCCCATAAATTGCAACAAGGCAAATTAATAACATATCCTGATAGGCCAAAATAATTCAGCACTCTACTAGTACCAGTTAAAACAAACTACTGTCACTACCATTAGATGGCAATAGATGTACATGTATACAGTGATTGCCCAATATTGCTGTTCAAACTGTCTGACAGTGGCACAGAAGGGATACTATTTACCAAAAAGCTTGAACTCCTCCGACTAGTCGACTGCACAATTGAGAGTCAACTACTGGTTTGCCCAAAGTCGACATCGACTAGTCGACTAATCATTTGAGTACTACTGGAAGCCCATATTTGGGCTTTCTTATCAAGCACAGGACCAGGTACTGGCACTCTCCTATAAACTGTAACAAGGCAAAGACATGTGAACAAATTTTGATGGCCCAAAAAAATTTAGCACTCCACCAGTTAAATAAATTGATCTTATACTATTAAATAATGAAGATTATCATTTATTTACCTATTAATTTTTACGGGTGGAGGAAGCCAGCATATCCAGAGAGAACCACCGAGCATCGACAAGCAACTGTCAGCTCCTCAGCATTCTAACTCTGTTCAAGCTCTGTTCAAGCTGGGTTAAAATTACAGCGGCTGAAGACATGTGCACCATCGATGTGCAGTACGCCTTGTTACACGGGGTCATCGTGCCCCCATGTAGGCAACTGGGATAAAGTGCCTTGCTCAAGGACACAGTGCGGGTCGCCCAAGGCAGGGATCGAACTCGGGACCTCTAGCATAGAAGTCCAACAGTCTACCACTGAGCCACCGCGTTCAAATAATGAAGATATTTATGCATTTTGCTACCCTACAACAGGCGACATTCTGTGGCTTTGCAGTTGTGTCTGACAAGGTTCTTGGGATGTAACTTGCAAATGTACTTACATGTAAAAACTGCCAGTTGAGGTACAGTACAGTCGCCGTGGAGTGTCCCGGTTTCACGTATGCATGGATAAATTTCGTGAACCTTTCCACTGATACTAACACATGGAAAACTGCGTGAACGATAATTCAATAAATCACACATGCGTGAAGTTGCGTGAAGGTGATTAATTTTCTTTCGAATGTTCGAAAATTTGAGCTGCGTGCAGTTATAGAGTACACGAACATTCACGGTAATTGCGTGAAAGGCTCATTGCCAAAAGACGGCGAAGTTCGAGCACTGTTTTTACAATGTATCAAATATTAAACGTGTTGAGAATGAGGTTATGACTTGACAAGATGACGGCGTGAAGCCGTTTCTGGGATTATTGTAGCAACTATAATACAGTAGGCCTATCTATATTTCGAACGAAAAAGGAAAATAAAAATGCTTAACCATCAATGACCATGCTGTAAAAATAGTTCGGATTAATTTATGCTGTAGTCTGATTGTCTAGTGGCTTGTTTGCATTGTACGTCCTGATGCAATTCTCTTTTCCCTAGATTGATAAAAATATTTTAACATGAACTTGAAGATCACTTTTTTTCAGCCGTGGAAACGCCATTATAAAGGTGACAGTTAACTGCCAAACCCACATCGCTGAAATTGTTCGTGCAATTGTAAATTCAGAAATCAATATTGTCCAAACTAATTATTTTCCGAAATGAGTGATAAATATATTGAGTGTGGAGGAGGGACCCTATTTTTAATATTGAATAAATGACTGAAATAGTAAAACAACTCTATTTCAGTCGTTTTTTTTTTTTTTTAATATTAAAAATTGTGAACAGTCTCAATATATTTACACGCATCACTAATTTCTGGGAAGTTATGAACCACGCCGCCCTCACCCGTTTCTTATCCAAATTAAACCTTCGCAGTGACCAGACCCCCCCCCCCCCCCCCCCCCCCCCCCCCCCCACACACGCACCTGCCTTCCTCGTTAGAATTCCCCACAGCTGTTCTCTCTGTACCTGTTTTGTTGCAATGAAAAGTGATTCAAGTCAAAATTAGGCCTTCAAGAGTTAAAGAAGTCCTGATTATATTTAAATTTTTATTTGAGGACTGAGATTGGGAAATTTTGGGTTTGAATTGGGGAACAATCATGCCAAAATGCCATGAGGAATGAGTCCCATAATCAGCCACTGTAGACACCCAAAAGAATCTCTGACCACAATGTGGGAAAAGACTAAACCCATACTAGTAGGCCCTTTTTCCTAGGCCAGGTTAATAAGGTCTAATCCCCCAATTACATAAATGTAATTGGCTGCTCACTGAATTTGTGGTGAATGGGCCAATCAAAATTTTCATCATTCAGCTTTAAGACACCATATTTTCCAACATGGCTGCTCAGTGAATTTGTGGGGATCTACCAATTAATATTTTGGACTCCTTCCACCCCACCCTCTCTTGGGATGCTGTAAACCAAATTAGCAATGAAACGATTATTAAAACTTGCTATGAACCGATTACTGATTATTTCTCTGCCAATTATGTCAATTTCGATGCTGATTCCGATGATTGAAATAGGACCCAGAAGAAAATCTGTTACTGTCTGTTATACTGCAGAATTTCATTGATAAATCACCAACTAGAACTATCACTGAAGGTGATTAATACCCCCGCTTTGGGTTTTTAGAGGAATGCACTTCTGATCATGTAGACGAAGGCCATAAGGAAATGTATACATAAAGATCATTTTTTGTTGTTGAAATTTGTATTTGCATGTGGCCTTCCACAGAACAGCACTGAATACTTAAAGAGCCCACACATATATGGTTTACATTTGGAAAAACACATTTACAATGTGCAACATGTATTCAAAATCGGTTCATTAATGTAGGAGGAGTTGCACACACAAGAATCCCATTTGAAAACCCATAATAAATCCAAGTTAAAGGGAGATAACCTGGTTAAAATTGTCGCAGATCAAAAATTTGGGAATATGCGTATGTTCACTTAGTTGTGATAATGTTTGAAAGGTTTTGTCAAAATTGATTGATAAATGTAGGAGGAGTTGCACGCACAAGAATTTCATGTAGAAACCCATAATAAATCTAAGTTAAAGGGAGATAACCTAGTTAAAATTGCCACAGCTCAAAAATTTTGGAATATGCGCATGTTTACTTAGTAGTGATGATGTCTGTAAACTTTTGTCCAAATTGATTGATAAATGTAGGAGGAGTTGCGCACACAAGAATTTCATGCAGAAACCCATATTAAATCAAAGTTCAAGAGAGATAACCTGGTTAAAATTGTTGCAGATCAAAAAGTTTGGAATATGCACATGTTCACTTAGTAGAGATGATGTTTGAAAGGTTTCATCAAAATCGGTTCATTAATGTAGGAGGAGTTGCGCACACAAGAATTTGTTCGAACGGAAAGACATAATAAATCTAAGTCAAAGGGAGATAACCTGGTTAAAATTGTCGCAGATCAAAAATCTTGGAATATGCGCATGTTCACTTAGTAGTGATGATGTCTGAAAAGTTTTGTCCAAATTGATTGATAAATGTAGGAGGAGTTGCATGCACAAGAATTTCATGTAGAAACCCATAATAAATCTAAGTTAAAGGGAGATAACTTAGTTAAAATTGCCACAGCTCGAAAATTTTGGAATATGCGCATGTTCACTTAGTAGTGATGATGTCTGTAAACTTTCGTCCAAATTGATTGATAAATGTAGGAGGAGTTGCGCACACAAGAATTTCATGCAGAAACCCATATTAAATCAAAGTTCAAGAGAGATAACCTGGTTAAAATTGTCGCAGATCAAAAAGTTTGGAATATGCACATGTTCACTTAGTAGAGATGATGTTTGAAAGGTTTCATCAAAATTGGTTCATTAATGTAGGAGGAGTTGCGCACACAAGAATTTGTTCGAACGGAAAGACATAATAAATCTAAGTCAAAGGGAGATAACCTGGTTAAAATTGTCGCAGATCAAAAATCTTGGAATATGCGCATGTTCACTTAGTAGTGATGATGTCTGAAAAGTTTTGTCCAAATTGATTGATAAATGTAGGAGGAGTTGCGCACACAAGAATTTCATGTAGAAACCCATATTAAATCAAAGTTCAAGAGAGATAACCTGGTTAAAATTGTCGCAGATTAAAAAGTTTGGAATATGCACATGTTCACTTAGTAGAGATGATGTTTGAAAGGTTTCATCAAAATCGGTTCATTAATGTAGGAGGAGTTGCACACACAAGAATTTGTTCGGATGGAAAGACACAATAAATCTAAGTCAAAGGGAGAAAACCTGGTTAAAATTGTCGCAGATCAAAAATCTTGGAATATGCGCATGTTCACTTAGTAGTGATGATGTCTGAAAAGTTTTGTCCAAATTGATTGATAAATGTAGGAGGAGTTGCGCACACAAGAATTTCATGTCCGGAAAGACGTACGGACAGACGTACGGACGGACGGACGGACGTACGGACGTACAGGGCGATTCCTATATAGCCCCCACTTCTTCGAAGCGGGGCCCCACTCGAAGCGGGGGTATAATTATGAAAGCTTACATGTAATACCACATAAGTTCTCAGAGTATGCATGTATAGTGCTGGGCAATATTAGCTAAAATAATATTTGCATTTTTGGAAGTTGGGGTGGGGGTGGATCGTTATAAATGATACAATCACATGATAATGTTCTCTTGTGATGATTGTGTGTTATTCTGGTAAATATTGTTTATTTAGTTTTGTGTAAGAATACAATACACTTGGCTGTATTAACAAGGAAGATACTGAGCACACATACTTTGTGTCTTAATTGAATAACTTTGAGGTCAATGTGTGTTGTGAAGTTGTATGGCATATTGTTTACAGATATACGTGTGAACGGTGCGATCTCAGAATATATCAACATTGGAGAGAGACATCAAGGGAGGTAACCTAATTAAAAATGAACTTGACAAACTGAAAACGTGTTTGTGACAGTCATTCGACTTACATGATGCGTAACAATCATCTGCCATCGAAAAAAGAGTGCTTTTTAGTTTTTCTCCAAATTTAATTTCTTACTGTATTGTGATGCTTGCTTCATGAAGTACTACAGACTATCGACTGACCACATTTTATTTATACATGTACCCAATGCGACGTTGTACAGCACCATGATTGAAGACCAGTGACTTCGATCAGCTGGGAATAGTGGCAATCTCGTACCAACTGCAGATGGTAAATTCCGTAATATCTCGGCTCTACAAAACCCTAACTGGAGGTACTGTGAGCAAGCTCACAAAGTGATACCCCCCACGCCTGAAATGTATAAGTTAGATTATCTCCCCTTGGAAATGTCAGAACGGAATTATATTGCTTCATGCACATCTGCATATGGAGTTCTTTCATTGTGTAAAGTTTCATGAAAATTCTTCAAACGGTTTAGGAGGAGTTGCGCTTACAAGGATGGACAGACGGATGGCCATTCTTACAAATGGGTAGTTATGTGGCTATTTTTATGGGACTACAATAAAATGTATGTCCATTATATTAAAACAAGTGATTGGGGGAAAATTTTTGGGGTGGTAGCAAACCCTGACCCTATCCTACCCTTTACTGACCCTAACCCTACACCCCCCCCCCCCAATTCTAAACCCCACCCTAGACTAATAAAAATTCAATATATTCCTAGTCTATTTTAACTAAAATGCATGTCCATTGTATTAAAACAACTTTTGGGGTGAAAAATTTTTGGGGTGGTGGCAAACCCTAACCCTACCCTTTACTGACCCTAACCCCACCCCACCCCAACTCTAAACCACACCCTAGAATAATGACATTTAACTATGTGACTAGCCACATAAATTGCGGTAGTCACCTAACCCCCATTTCTACGAACAAATAGCCACCTAAACCCCATATATCTGCCCGGATGGACAGACGGACGGACAGGGTGATTCCTATATACCCCCCCCCCCCCCCCCCCCCCAAACTTTATTTGCAGGGGGTATAAATATTCTGATATGCACTACACACGCTTTTAATGGGGAAACATTATTGAAATGGCCAGATATTAAAGAGATTTTAATAGTCGGTGTTAAATATAGAATACTGGTAACCAGAAAGTGCAGGTTGTCAAAATAAGGCCGATGCCCAATAACTGGCCGGTTCTGTTTGCCGATTCAAATTATCGGTTCATCACTAAACCAAATAACAAAGGATTATGACCGGTGAATCTAAACAAGGTTTTTCAAGAATTTTCCTCATACCGCCTCACTAACTTAAATTCTCAAGAGGAGCCCAAATATGAACTAGAAAGGTGTCATTTGTGTGCAAACCACACTAAGGTGTATCCCTGCAATTTCAGTACACCATCATGATGGTCACAAATCAATTCACATTCTCTAATGACAAAAGTGTCACAACTGGCACGACATGTGGCCGCATCAAAAGTTCAAAACGTTTATGCATATCTAGAGACCCCACTGGAAGACAGTTTCAATGTTTTGAATTAAAACCCCCAGGAGCCTGCCTTTTGCCAGAGAGCGATTATATAATGACAATGGTGCAATTGGGAGGGGGGGGGGGGGGGGGGGTCTGGGGGTCATATAAAAAAATCTGAAACCTTTATGCGCATCTAGACACCCTATCAGAACATATGAACAATGAACACACTTCCAACGTTTCAAATTAAAACTCCTTGGAGTTTTTTTGCCAGAAACCGAATGTCTAACGACAAAAGTGACACTACAGACATCACCTGGGGCCAAATCAAAAATCTAAGACCCTACCCGAACATATGAACACACTTTCAGCATTTCGAATTAAACCCCTAGGAGCTTTTCACTGGAAACCGATGCTCTAAAGACAAAAGTGGTGCTACGGGCAAAACAAGGGGCCAAATCAAAAATCTGAAACACAAAATCAAAAGAATTTAACTGGTGGATCTGAAAAAGATTTCTTTTTAAAATGTTCCTCATATTGCACTAAGTCAGGATTGTCATCGTCAGGCAGGTGATCAGCCTCAAAATTCTGCAAGTGATGAACCCCTCCTCATGACATATTCTTTCCACACCATCTAGGGGCACGGTGACATCACGTCAAGCCCAGTTAATAGTTGGATGGGTGTCAATGGGGTGACCATTTCAGCGACTGATTCGCGTTCCGCATTGTGTCCTTGCGCAAGGCACTTAACCCCGATTGCATTTTTCATGACATGCGTAATTTACTCAAAGTTTCGCTTTTGTTTTACAGCCCCTGTAATTAGTCCTCGGCAATGGCAATTGCCAACGAGTTGCCGAAGGATTTTAGATGTTTCCTCGGCAGTATTTTTGCCGAGGACAATTTGAGTGACGTCACTAATGATGATTAAAAACAGAGTACAACAATAGAAGAGTAGTAGGCCAAGCAAATTTCTTGTCGTTCTTGAACATGTTGGTGGCCTTTATGTGGATATCCTGGAGTGCATGTGGCACATTATACACCTTCGTGATGTCTCTTTAAAATGTGAGTTTATTACCCGGAAAAAACATACAACATCACCAAGATGCACCCCGTCATATGTCCGAGCACACATACAGACACACTGTGCTTCCCCAGTAGTTATTTACATGAAATAGTGATTTTGTAAAAAAAATTCCAAGGAAAACTCGATTTTTGCCGAGGATACTCATTTATCGTCGGCAAAGTTTTTGCCGAGGGAATTTTTGATAATTACATGGGCTGGTTTTAGATGTGCCGTTTCTTAGTGCGTGCACCGATTTTTGCAATTTCAGCGAGGGGACGTTTCAGCCTCTGGGATAGAGTTTTTTTTCTCATCGTCATTCACCAGTAATTCATAATTTTGTTTTTGCCTGTACAAATACCATTCAGAACTTTCTGGAAACTATGACTTGCATAATAGAACAAAAATCAGTGTCATTGACTATTCGAAAATAGTTTTAACTGTATCCGATTAACCGGTTAACTGTGGTTATACCATATGATTAACCGGTTATGAAAATATCATAACCATTTCAGCCTTATTGTTAACACCCCCATACATGCAATCATTGTTGAAATGGATCATCCATGTCACCATGGACTGGTTTTGTGACTTTTTCCGGTAAATACTGTAATCTGTATGAATGATTTTTCACCTGAATTTCTCCTCATTGGTCCTAATTCTTCTGCAATTATCGTCTCTCGGACTGCGAAAACCTACATAAATATTTCATTGAAAAACCTCAAAATATCCATCAGATGCAATGAAATGGAGGTTTTGGGACCCCAGAATTTAAAATGTCCCTACCACAGTCCAACCATAGTTCGACAACTCTTGGTTACCCCATTTTCCCCAAATTACTGGCCCCAACATTTTTACCCTCGCGGAAATCCTGATATAAGTGGAATATTTATAACAAAAGAAACCTTTATTAAATATTATTCACTTGTACATGTATGCATACTTTTTGTTTCAATTGTTATGATCAGAGCTTCAAAGGCTTATGATTTGACACTGAACGTCTTGAAACAGAAAAATATTTGACTGTGCTACAGTACAAGTCAAAATAAGTTGTAGCATAACCGCAGTAAACTAAGTACAGTTAAAACTAGAAGTCCTGTCACGAATAGTGCGCTTATCTAGGCTTCATAGCGCGTTGGAATTGCGCGCAATTGCCATATCGAATGGCATCCAAAGCACAGCAGGTTCTCCTGGTTACTCATAGCAAACACATGCAATGTTTCTGCCAATGGACCTCCGGGTTACCCGGAGGTCCATTGGCTGAAACATTGCCTGTGCACAGGCCATATGTACAGAATATGATAGCTTTAATTGGGCCATAACGTGCACATTAACGCGCATATCAACGTGCTATTTGTGCGCATTTCATGACAGGACTTCTAGTTTTAACTGTATGCTGCTGCTCCTGCACTGATAAGATCAGAATCTGACATCATTTTCTGGAAAGCTCTCAGTGAGAGCTTTCCAGAAAATGATGTCAGCTTCTGATCTTATCGGTGTAGGAAGAGAAAAATACACAGTTTATAATGGTTATCCTACAACTTATTTTGACTTTTACTGTATTTTCCAGGATTTTTGTCCAAAACAGATTCCCTTCAGACTTCGCCTAAAATGACCCCAGGAGGGCCATTTATGGTTTGCAGGGGCCATTTTGTTTCAGTCTGCTGGGTAGACAACTAATATAATTTAAAGGTACATGGTTTGTGTAATTATGATGTACGTCATCACATAATGTATAGATGCAGGCTTGAATATTTGGATGCAAGATACCAGGTTACCCATGACACTCACTAACAGAGAGTGTTATCAGTTATTTTGCATCCAAATAGCCAAGCCCATATCCATACATTACATGCTGACTGTACAAGCCAGTGCACTGTGCTCTCCGCAAGGTGCAGATAACTTGGAGCAAATCAATCAGATTTGGGGGACGAATCGCCCCGACTTTGATTTTGGGACGAAACATTCCAGGCGAACCGTCAGAGGTTGAACTGGCTTGGGGATGATACATCCCGTAATCGTACGTGCCACGAGAGTTGTCACAGTCTGATGTACAATGTAATAACTAATTACAACTCGGGAATTAGAAGACCTCTCACTCATATTTGGAAAGTTACTTATTGTCTCTGGGTGACTGCGTCGACGACACACTACAAACTTCAGAAACTAGGTTTTGTTACCTTCCTTCAATCTGCAAAAATTGCCGTTTGAGACGGCCAATTTTGAGTTGCCTTCGACTGATTTAAAGGGCCACAGAAATCGGGGTTAGGGAGACATTTACCGTCCGCAGAATTTTGAACTCAAGACGGGAGACTGCAGCCCAGGGCAATCACCTACCTCAAAATGACAAGCCCGAGCAGGTGACTTTGGATACTCTGTCTTTTTTCAAAAAATCTTAACCATACCAGTATGAATTTGTTCATATTTAATCTGCTAAATGTTTCAAACTTAATTTATTAAAAAAAGTTCAATTAATTTAATTTTCACACCTTTGTAAATTGCCATCATGAAATTACATTATTAATTCACGCTACCTATTTTCGAGATATTGGAAGCACTCTCTTGCTTCCATTATACTCGACAAATCTCTATGAACCGAACACAGCAATCAAGTTCGGTTTAGAATGATTTCACTACATGCGTCTTTCTTGCATTTTTAAAGCTCTTTCTAGTTTGGCTTAGCTGAAACATATTTTAACAGGGATGATCCGATCCCACTGAAAGAAGAGAATCGAATTAAGCACTATTTAAGCACTTTTCAAGGACTGTGAGCTTGTGACCATGATTTTCAAGGCCTATTATCATTTTCATAAGAACACCATGAACAACACAAAGAATTTCAGCCTCAGGAACCTAATTTCTGGAAACCCCAACTACATGTAGCTAGATATTTTTTGTCCTTTTGAGTGCAATGAGGTGCCACCTGCAATGCTAAAGTACCCAAGGTACAATACACTGGCCTGGGATTCTTAAATATGCAGGAGGGCTAAAAATTGCTCCCCTTGCATGGTCTAGGCGAGCGATTAGCTCTCCTCAAGCTTACAAAAGCTAAACGTGGCAAAATGAAGTTTTACCATTGATGGGGGGCGCGGTGGCTCAGTAGGTAGAAGTGCAGGCTGCAAGCCGAGAGGTCCTCGGTTCGAATCCCACCTGCGGCAACCGCGTTGTGTTGTTGGGCAAGACACTTCACCCCCATTGCCCATGTGGGGGCACGATGACGCCGTGTACTAAGGCGTACTGCACATCGATGGTACGCATGTCTTCAACCAATCTAACCCTGCCTGTGCTGCAGTGCGGAGTTACGATGTTGGGGAGCTGGCAGCTGCTCGTCGTTGCTCGGTGGTTCTCTCCGGGTACTCCGGCTTTCTCCACCCGTAAAACTGTCACGGTCATGATTAGCCATTGTGCATAAATATGTGACCTTAAACATCAATAAATAAATAAATTTACCATTGATGAATTCTGCCTTGAGGGCTTTGTACATTCAGGCTTTCGCTAGGAAAAGAATGTTGAGGCCAGTAATGGGGAGTTCAAGGATCCGACGGGGCGACCATGGTCGTCCCGTCGGCCCATTGGGTTCACAATTACGGGCCTCAAGATTTCATCTGTCTGAAATACACACCTGAGACGCCCAAGTGAAGGAACTATGCCTTATGCATGTTAAAATAGCTGTCCTCAGAGTGTACACAAAATTTATCCAAATTGTGCGCATATGCCATCTAACCCATCATCAGATCCTGTCGTTCTGCAGTCAAGGTTATTGCAACTTGGTAAAAAGAATTTTGAGTCTGGTTGATTTTTTTTTTGCTGTTCCTTGTTCCCTATAATTCTTTACCTTTCATGCTAGCCTTAAGAGTGTTTTTAATGATAGCCTTACAAGTACCTTTTGGGTAGGGGGAAAGTCAGCGAGGGGAATAGGGCCGTTGGTGGGATCCCATGTCTGCATAGCGGAAACCCTGGTACATTTATCTGGATCTGCGAACAAGGTTGTCTTTGTAAGAGGTCTACACTGAACCTCCCACACCTCCCGGGCAGGAGGTGTGGGAGGGGTAGTGTGGCTGTCTTACAGAGACCACTAAGATAGCAGATATCTGAAAAGATGAGGGTTTTTGGAATATGCAGTTACAGTAATCATTATTTTCTAAAGCCAGGAGAGCTAATTTTTACCCTCCTCAATTTTTTTAAGGCATGCAGTAGGCGAGCGAATAAATCGCTCTCCTGAAAATGCCAAGCCTGAATTCAGATTTCAGAGATCAAAAAAGATAGGTTCCGAATGGATTTTGTGATATCACATGTACATGGATATGCAGTAGTACTCAAACGATTAGTCGACTAGTCGATGTCGACTCTGGGCAAACCAGTAGTCGACTCTCAATTGTGCAGTCGACTAGTCGGGGGAGTTCAAGCTTTTAGGTTAATAGTATCCCTTCTGTGCTGCTGTCAGACAGTTTGAACAGCAATATTGAGCAATCAATGTATACATCTATTGCCATCTAATAGTAGTGACAGCAGTTTGTTTTAACTGGTACCAGTAGAGTGCCAAATTATTTTGGGCTATCAGGATATGTTATTAATTTGCCTCGTTGAAATTTATGGGAGAGTGCCTATAGGCACTCTCCCATAAATCGCAACAAGGCAAATTAAATAAGACTATATAATTTCACGCTTAGCATAATTAGAAGCACATTAACAGAATAATGTTCCAGTAAGTTGCTGTATATGAATGCCCAAGTGAAGCCAAATTTGGACCTTCAGCACTCTACCAGAACACCAACACTGTTATAAGGAGATAAGTTATCACCAATGACTAGTCTAAGACGAGTTGACTTTTGGGTATTGACTTGTCGACTTTGGAATTCACAAGTCGTTTGAGCACTAGTTAAAGGCAAACTGAATTTAAGTATTTTTCAAGGAAGGTGGTGAAAAATCCAGCACTTTTCAAGGATAGAAACAAATTCAAGCACTTTTCAAGGAAGGGGTCAAAATTCAAGGACTTTTTATTTGAGTGGGAACCCTGTTTAAAAATTAGCAACTCTGACAATAATTTCTGTGGTGGCATTGGTACCAGGTGTATGGGGGTGGAAGGCGGTGACAGGTTACATCATGAAGGTCAAGCCCCCCTCCCCCCCATCCTCTCAGGAGCCTAAATTATTGTGGGTGGGTCTGGGAATACTCTTGCTCCCAGTGGGGAGCATAAACTACCTGGTCAGGTTCCAAATCCTAGAGTCACCACTAGATTAATTATTTATTTGTGTTGATGGTCACTTTCAGCATCTAATATTGAATGAGCTAAATTCCAAGTTGCACGATGGGAAATATTTGTCGCTTGAAATTTGTGTATTGTAATCTTGACATCAGTGTGCAGTGGGTTACCCTAAAGTGCCCATACAGCTGCAAACTGCCTCTTTTATACGGCTCTGAAAAAGTTGTACCAAGTGTATTCTTCCTGGAGAACTCTGGTTGTATGATGCTTTTATATTGAGTGTTTTTACATTATTTGTTAAGTCATCTGTAGCTGTGTACATGAACATACGTAGTTATTAACATATTAACATAAAACTGATAGGGTTGAAACGGTTGGCTCATTTTCACAACCGACTAACCGAGAGGTATAACCAGTTAATATTCGGTTATCCATAGCCATTTTTATTTCACCGAATCTGGGATAAAAATTATAGGAATTGGAAAGCAGTATTCTCAGAAACTATTCTGTAGTGTGTGTACAAACGAACGTTGTCGAGTTCTTGACAACGTTTGTTTGTATACATACCACGGAATAGTTTCTGCAGTTACTCAGTACTCACTCAATTGCCGATCATCAACAAAGTCGTGAAGCCAAAGTTGATTATTTCTCAATATATACGGCGCTGCTTCAAGGGTAATTTATCCCAAAGGAGAAGCGGCAGATTTATTACATTTTAACCATGGAATGACGATCACTATCGATATTTCGAATAACCGGTTGACTTTTTTTCAAATCGGTTAGGTAGGTAATCGGCTTCAAACCGGTTAATCATTTCAGTAGTAAAAATTAATCTGGGGACTTCAGGGTCAGATAAGCCATGACCAGTCTGTTTTATCATACATTGTTTGCAAAAGCACTTTGTTTGCGACACATAAAAATAAATGACTTTATCCAAACACTAACACTGTTTACAGTTTAGTGTTTGGAATTGGAGAGAGAGAGGTAATCCTTTACAACAGCAGGTTTTGGGTTTTTCCCGAAATTAGGAATTTTTTTCTTCTTTGGGTTTTTTTTCCATTTAAGAACACTTTTCCAACAAATCTGCATTCTTTTTGGTACAAATGTTTACATTTTAACAAGAATTGCGACCTTTTATTGGGCTATTCAAAAATACGTAGAAATCACCATTTCCCATTGCTGATGTTCTATCTCTCGGACCAGGATTAAATGGGCGTGCTCGCGTGAAAGTGTATCAGGCCCGGGATGGAGTATGGGAGAACGCCATGAAATATCATGTAAGTTTCACATTTTGTCGTCTGCTAAATTTGCTTCCTCTTTCGTGTGAGTTGCGAATTCAAAGCTGCGGAAAAAAATTCTCTACTCTTTTTGTGTTGAAACAATTTATTTTCAAATGGATATACACTATACAGTACGTGGAGAGTGTATTTTCACTAAATCAGTAAAATTACCTGCAGAGTGGAGATTCCACCCAAGCTATAATTGCATTTGTTTGCAAAGCATAACAAGCACAAGCAAAGTTTCTGCCAATGGACATCTGGGTTGAACCCGGAGGTCCATTGGCTGAAACATTGCTTGTGTTTTTAATCATTATATACACAATTTGAAAGTTATAGTTTGGGTTATGACTCCACTCTGCAGGTGATTTAGTTACAATCCACTCTCCACGTACTGTATTTACATTTTTTGCACTCCTAAACTCTTTGGAATCCACAAGAGACTGGCTAACAGACAAAAAAACTCCTACCAATATGTCTTAACTGCGAGAGCTTATCAATCCAGTGCAGTGTGCAAAAAGACGGTACTAGTACGGCTGTTGATGGACAAATTTTTAGATGTCTCACATGTAGAAAGAAATACTCAATTAGATGTGGCACTTTCTTTTTTAATTCTAAACTTTCTCTTAAAATGATCTGTGTTGCTCTCTACATGTTCTGCATCAAAGTGCGCGTTTCACAGGCCCAACATATGATCGGAATATCAGAAAAAACAGCTATTGACTGGTTTACCTTTTTTCGAGATATCTGCACGTCATTCATGATGAAGCAAAATATTCTTTTAGGAGGGGTGGGGGATCCAGTTGAGATTGATGAAACAGAAATCGGCGGTAAACGTAAATACGGTCGGGGGAGGCAATATGCTGGTATGGATGTTTGGGTGTTTACAGTGTACGAGGGATGGAGGAAATTATTCATTGCCAGGATTGTGGAGGACCGGACAAGAAGCACCCTCCTTCCCATTATTAAACTGTCTATCGCGCCTGGTACAATCATCATATCGGACATGTGGAAGCCCTACAACACACTAGAAAAGGAAGGCTATCATCATGAAGCGGTAAACCACTCCGAGACATTCGTGATTGAAGATTGAACACACACAAATTGTATCGAACATCTTCATGGAGAAATCAAGGCAGAACTTTAGATTTGGCGAGAAACAAGTTTCTTCAACCTGCCTTCACTTCTCGATGAATTTATGATGAGAAAATCCCTTAAACATTCATGTGATGACTTCTTTAATACAATTCTAAACCAAATCGCCATAGACTATCCCGTCCAATAACTTTTTTTCAATGAATTTCATTCTTCGAAGTGAAAGGATTCATTTTTTAAGGTACAGTTAAAACTAGAAGTCCTGTCACGAAATGTGCGCTTATCTAGGCTTAATTGTGCGTAGGAATTGCGCGTAATTGCAATATCAAATGGCATCCAAAGCACGGCAGGTTCTCCTGGTTACTCATAGCAAACACAGGCAATGTTTCTGCCAATGGACCTCCGGGTTACCCGGAGGTCCATTGCAGTGTTTTAGCCAGAATTTGAAAACAGGGAGTGCATACTGAGAGTTTGGGAGTGTTGATCCATGTACTGCCGAAGGCAGCACCCGAGGCACGTAGTGCCGAGTGGGGAGGGTGTGGGAGGGGGGAAAAATGGGTTTAAAAGAGTGCATATAAGTGGGTTTTAAAGAGTTTCAGATGGCAAATAAAGTCCATTGTTTTTGCTTACATGCATTGCATTTTCTGAACATTCAGCTGAAGTTTGCAACAAAATATTATGAAGTCAAATTTAAATTGAATTTGTTGTGCTGAAAATAATTATAATGAAAAAACAATTGACATGAAAACTAAAACAACAATTTTTCAAATGGTATGATGAAATACATTTTAGTTTGTCAAAATGAATTAGAATTCTAAAACAATAAACAGGCAGGAAGTTTAAAAATCACTGAACAAGTAAAATAACAATGGTGCAACTTTGAATCAAAATATTCTTACCATACTCCAAATATGCCAACTGGAAGGTGATAAAAGCCCAGGGTAATAGAAAGATTTCTTGAATCATAACCATGTGTATGTATACGTTTTCTTGTTTGATTACACTAATCTGACACTGACAGGAACTTTGGAAATACACTGAACAGTTAAAATAACACAGACTCCAATTTAAATGAAATATATTTTATTTTCTTGAAGAGATCACAACAAAATTCCGCGGCCGGGAAGGGGTTTGGATAGAAAAAACAAACAGCCAATCAAACAGCTTGATTTCATAAAGAAGGTCTGCTCGATTCGTTTGAGGGTGATTTTTGTGCGCATTGCGCAATGCTGACCATTGATATCACATCAAATTGAAACTGTCTTTGAAAAGAAAATAAGTTCTTGTTTTCGCCCATTTTAAATTAAGTTTCCCATCTTCCAAGCGTTGGTTCAATTGAGGATCTTCATTCTTTTTCGCCCATTATGCGAGATGCCTCAATTCGCCCCGTCAACCGATCAACAATTTCTCTGTGTTTCATTACCTTCGCTCGTTACTATACTGGATCGTTCAAACGTATGTGAAGTGAGTATTAAGCGGTTGTAATGTACAAATCCAGACTCACCTCTGCGTTTCGGTTGTGGATTGTAGTACGGCCAAGTTTACGTGAAACCAATCGATTGCACGCAACATAGTTCAATGTTGTTGTTGATTTTCAATACACGTTGAAAATTGAATACGATTATTCAGTCTAATTTTTGTGATGATAATAATAAATATATGTTTTATAAACACGTCTTCTTTTTCATGTAAAAAGCAGCATAATTCAAGGGCATTTACAGGGGATTTTTTGGCCGTGTTTTACTAAAACTGGGCGTGCAAAACACGGGTGCACGGCTCGCTGGCTAAAACACTGGTCCACTGGCTGAAACATTGCTTGTGCACAGGCCGCATGTACACAATTTGCTAGCCTTACTATGGTCATAATGCATAGATTAACATGCAGATCAACGTGCTATATGTGCGCATTTCAGGACAGGACTTTCAGTTGTAACTGTACGTGAATAATTTTATATGCATCTAGTATCATTAGGGTCAGTAGTAGCTTGGGCTAGGGTTAGGTACTAGTATCATTAGGGTCAGTAGAAGGTGGGGGCAGGGTTAGGGTACCCTTACCCTGGCCCCATCAGCTACTGACCCTAATCTGATGTTGCCGCACCTTTGTTGTGCGAATAATGTCTCCCTAGCTTTAAAAAAGACACACAGATGGCGCTACCGTTGACTCATTCAATTTGAGCTGACGACAAAATCTATTCGGAAACGCTGCACTCAGTGAGTTAAAATGCATTTTTTTTTTCAATTTCATGCCATGGAATCAAATATTTTTGTATTTATTTGTTGGAAAAGTGTTCTTAAACGGAACAAAAACCCAAAGAAGCGAGAAAAAATTTCCTAATTTCGCAAAAAAAAAACCAAAACCTGCTATTGTAAAGGATAACCAAGAGAGAAAAAAGTTTATTTAAAAAATAAAACACACAAAGATTTTGATGTCGTAAGCAAACTAAATTCAAATATATTTAATTATTTTCCGTAAAAAATAGGAAATCCTTTTTTTACTCTTTCATGTTTCTCTTAAAAATAATAATATTAAAAGTGGAATGAGCCGAAACGACTGCCTGGGTCAAAAAGTTGGGCCGAAACTTCAGGGGCAAATTATGCATGGTCAACGTTTCGACGGTTTGCACCCGAAATTAAAACCTCGCCCAGACGATTTGACTTGATGACGATTGACCAGGCATTTGTGTAATCAATCCGTGCGGAATGAAAACGGATTAAGGATTGATCAGCAAACAGGTGGGCATGGATCGATTTGATTTACCTGCTCAAGAAGAGCATTTCATTTTCAAATTCGAGCGTTCACCACAGGCACAGTCCACTGTCCAGACCTTTGCGTTTTCTCTGGACCTACGGGGAAGAACAGAATGGTATGGATGACTCTCTTGTTCTACTGATATATTCAAACATTACTTATGTCAAGAACGTCTTCCGTGTAACGATGATGCAGCGTGGTTCGTTTGCTGGAAGCGATCAAATATCACCAACATACATATACAATGAACACCAATGATGATCACTTGCGCCATATCCATTATTGAACTTTCACCCCAAGTTATCAACCAATCAAAATCAGTTTCGAATTTTTACTGAACGATAATGTCAAGGTCGTGACCCATTTTTCTTTCCGGGAACCTTACTTTCACACTCACTTCATGGCAATGTATTCAAAAATATGAATACTTACGAGTAGGTCTTGTCTTTCAATCTAGTGGTATATCCACTCAGGGTAGACATATAAATACTTGGGTCATGTCTTTCAAGCTAGTGGTATATTCACTCAGGGTAGACAAGACTTGTATAATAGGCCCCCTAGGGCGTCCTTTAAAATAATGAAAATAATGTGTAGTGCAAGACCATCTATAGAAACAATGATGCATCTATTTGACCACACCATCAAACCAATTTTGTTATATGGAGCAGAACTTTGGGGCAATTATTACCCTACCCGTAAATCAGCACAGAAAGCATCCACTCATATTAACCCATTTAGCATGATCTATGCTGATAACATTGCTGATCGCTTACATATATATTCGCTAAGAACTGCAGATATTTGCTTGGAGTAAATACGAAGAGCTCACACATAGCAGTGTTGTCAGAGGTTGGGCGATTTCCATTATACACCCAAGTATTACGATCTCAAATTTCATATTTACACAAGCTATATCATGATGCTCATCCGTTATTATTTGATGCCTTTCGCTCAGTCAGGAAGATAAAAAATGGTTCTATTTCTTGGTATACCACAGTAATGTCAATTTTTAAAATTTTGAAAATCAAGGAAGAAGCTATCATCAATCTTACACTTGAGCAAATCCCAGAAATTGTTGATAGAGAATTAAATAAAATATATATGAATGAGTGGCACTCAATTCGAAAATCATATCTCTCAAATGCTGAAGGCAAATTCCTACTTTACATATAAAAGAGCTTTTCAAAAAGAGTCATATTTGGAACTGAATGATTTTGATTCCAGAATTAAGCCATATGCCAACTCAGAATTAGTGCTCATAATCTTAGATTGAGATGGATAGGCACATGCCGAAGTATAGAAAAACACACAGAACCAGGCGAATATGTAAGCTATGTGCTACTGGTAAGGTAAAAATGAATTTCATTTTCTAATAGAATGTCCTGTGTATAGCAAACCAAGGAAACAGCTGTTTGCCCAGATAAATCAAAGGTTTATAAATTTTTCGGCTCTGGGTAACCAGCACAAATTTATTTGGTTCATGTCCGCTGAAGACTTACCTGTACTTAAACTCCTGGGAAATTTCATACAAAAAAATTCCAGGTATAGAAAAAATACCCTGTGGTAAAAAGAAAGTTCAGTTAAATTTAGATTCCATAAACCTATATAAACGATTGGCACTTTTGGGCTTCATAAATTCTGTTTGAGGTCATGTTATACCCCAAAAACTGTGCAAATCTTACTGAAATAGCACACTCAAGTGAAAAATGTCAAAATCCATTTATATATGCCCTCTTTTCCCTGTAATTTGTTTCTCCCTTTCCCCCATTGTTCAAAGTCATTTTTATGTTTACCTTTTTACTTCATTGTTATCATTTACTGCGTTGTTGCTGTGTATATAGTTGTATACCCCATATGGGCCATTGTGGTAAAAATAAAATTATCTTATCTTATCTTATCTTATACTACTCAAAGTTTGCTAAGCATCAAGTATATTCAACTACCTGTTTTGCGTTTTAGTTGAAATATTGTAATGAAAAGTGTATATATTTTATACCATAATCTTTAATGATTTAAGTACAGAAATTAAGATTTTGTTTGTGTTTGACATTATTTTTTAGCTTTTTAATACGATAACCATGGAAAATAGATATTATTGGTAAAAGAGGAATTTTTTTTCAAATTTACCAAAAAGTTGACGGAGCTAACTGGTATGGGTTCAATATCGAGTATGAGACCCATTACTGTTAATTACAGCTTGACAACGCCTTCTCATGCTCCCAGTCAGGTTCCTGGTTGTCCTTTGTGGAATGTTGTTCTATTCTTGGACCAGCATGTCACCAAGCTCCTGGACACTTCTTGGCTGGACTGGACGGGCTGAAATTGCAGGCTGCAACTCATTCCAGACATGTTCGATTGGACTGAGGTCAGGGGGGATCTTGCTGGCCAGTCCATACCCTGAATACCCTTCCTCTGTCGGTACTCCCCGACACCACGGGCAATACGAGGACGGGCATTATCGTCCATCAGAATGAATCTATCACCCACTGGACCTGCGTACCATCTGATGTGGACATCCAGGATCGCATCAATATACCGTTGTGCAGTCAATGTACCACGTTCAAAGACACAGAGCTCTGTATGTCCATCCCAGCTGATGCCGCCCCAGACCATGATTGACTCTCCACCATAGCGGTCATACTCAGCAATGTTGGCTGCATAGAATCTCGCTCCTGGTCTTCTTCATACCATAGAACGCCTATCTGTGTGGTCTAGGCAGTACCTTGACTCATCTGTAAAAAGGACAGGTCGCCAATCTTCTCTGGTACATCCAATGTGGTTCGTGGCCCATTCATATCGTGCCTGGCAGTGGTTCTGGTACAGTGGAATGCGAATACGCGGTCTTCTCGATCGGAGACCGCCTTCGTGCAACCTTGACCGGATACCCCGCGTCGAAACATTTACCCCGGATGCATTCTGAAGGTCACTGCGAAGCTGGGTTGCTGTGGCAAAGCGGTTCCTACGGGCCTGAATGATCAAAAACCGGTCTTCAGCTGCAGATGTTGCCCTGTCTCTACCACTAGCATGCCGTCTTACTGGTGTGCCATACTGCTGAAATCTTGCCCAGGCTCTGGTGATCACCGTATGGTGCACACCAAGGGCTTCACCAACCTGACGATGTGTAGCCCCTTGCTCCACCATCCCTACGGCCCGCCACATTTCTATTTCAGACAAATGTCTTATTACATTTGCATTTGCCATATTCAATCATTAAATCACAAGGGTTTGTGTTGAAATAAACATTGAATACTCTACACATGTCATGTGTATGTAGACAGTACACGAAAACATTATGAAAATCAAGGGGTACATGCTTTCCATGACTGTCACGAAAAGTCTGCCTGTCAAGAGAGCAAATGTAAACACTGGGGACCATCTCAATACATTCCTCAATCAGATCCACCAAAAATATCGCAAATATGTCACAAGCAAATTTCCCAATGATGTGTCAAATATTTGGTGCTTAGCAAACTTTGAGTAGTATATTTGGGACCAGGTGCCCGCTATTCGGTTTTATGGTTGCTGCTGTTCGGTCTTGAGGACTTTGGATTGGGTCCAATGTGTTTTTCAGGTGCTATCATTTCAAACACAAATTAATTTTCGGCTGCTGGATAAAAGATCCCCTAACCAAAACAGCCCCCCCCCCCCCAAAAAAAGTTCCCAGTTTTTTTTAGTGAAAAAGGCCCCCGAGTTTCCCACCGGACGTGGTCAGTACGGGAAGTCTGAACGGTTTTTAGCCTAGCCCTAGGTGGCATATAACTTACAAGGAAAAACAATTTGCTATGAAACTTCCGAGTCTGAAATTCCATAAGTAAAGTTCCAAATAAATAAACACAAATTAGGCCTATGCATCAAAGTGAAGGTTGTGGTGTGCAGAATAGGTCATCGAAAAATAGGCCTATATGTGAGCAGCTCACATAGTTGATACCAGACAATGGGGCATCCGCGGTTCCTGAAAGTGTGCTACCGTATTCGTAACATAACTGAGAATAAAATATATCACGAGAAGAACCTGTGACCAAATACGTTCGACTGTGCAATGTGGGTGGAAATATTGCTACATAATAGTCCCACTCAGCTTAGGCAGCAACTTTATCAGACGGTCACGGTGACTAATCCGAAGTTGGTAGCCTATATGATGTCCTTTGGATCATGCATCTTGGCTGTTCAAAGATTTTCGTATTGGCTTTCCTTGTGGGAACCCCGGAAAGTGATGAAGCTCAGTGTTTGTTTAGTATGTTTATTGTAATAAACACGCTCTGTTTTACTGGTAACGTATGACCCAGTTACTAATGCTTGGGATGAAAGTCCTCTAAAAGTTAACTATGGCCACCCACTGGGTTTTTGTTGCGGTCGCATACACGTGTGAGAAGGCCTCGATTGCCCCGGGTTCCCAAGTCTTCTTCCTTCCGCTCACCCATTCTCTCATCCAAGCACACAGAAACTAAATGTTTAATGCTATCCCGTACTTCTGTCTTCCCAATGTCTCTTATCAGCATAACACTAACCTTCTCGATCCTTTGTATCACCTAGGAGAAAGATGTCTATAACGGGTCCCCAAGGTAAAATGTGCCTCTACGGCTTCAAGTGGAACGCGACGTTACAAGGGAAGAAACTCTATATGTTTTTGAAGACTGGCGAGCACGTGACACTTTCAAGAACCCAGAAAGTTTATGTGTCATCTGCTTCAAAAGGCATGTTTAAATACAGATTTACGGCGATTATCTTATTTTGTCCCCACTCCTCTGGAATGAAGAGCAATCGTAGTGTTTGCATATATCATTCGTTTTCTGATAAGTTTTATCACTTCGTGGTGTCTTTGAAGTTTGAGACCATTTGTTTTGTAATGTTATTGTCGAATGGAATCAAAATGAAACCAAAAATGGCAAAATGTCGCCCCGCAGGGAAAGAACTACCATTTATCTAAAAAGGGCCCACGGGTACCAGTTTTAGACAACTTTCTATATTTATGTTTTTTTCGCGAAATTCTAAGTCCACCGTTTCTCTTTTTGATTCTCTTTTAACATGATATAAGTTAAAAATAGATTGAGATTGGTACCCCGAATTTACATGACATCATGACATGTCTAAAAGGGTGTGCAGAGAAATAGGCCCATTGCGAGAAGTCGGCCCACGAGAGAAGTCGGCCCCCACAAACTACAGGACTACTTCGAATGGTCTTGGGACCTACTCTCGGCCATTTGTTGAAATAAAATGCTGAGAAAAATCTCCTTCCCTATAATAAGAGTAGCATTTGCTCAGCATTTTATTTCGTAAAATGGCCGAGAGCAGGTGCCGGTGGTCTTGTATGACATTGGTCGAGTTCACTTTCTGCATGGGGTGGGGGGGGGGGGGGGGGAGAGAGATTAGGATGCTTCGATGGAAGAGGACAAAACATAAGATGGCTTCTTTCGACTGAGTGGCAAAAAAACGCCGTTTTGGGTTGGTGGGTTTTGTAAGATCCTTTCAAAGGGCAAATATGACAACATAACAGGGTTTTTTTCAATATTTTATTAAGATTATAAAAAAATAAGCAGTATTAACAGAGGAAAACCGACATAAACGTTGCAGGTAATGGGGTTATCAATGACAATTACTTCATGAAATTTCGATACACTAAATGTAGTCTTGTTTTTTAACCATTGAAAATACCAGTATGTAACATTAATTCATAGAAAGAGCTTTCTAGGAACTGATGTTAGGTTGTGGTATTATCAGTGATAAAAACAAGACAGCGTTATCACATATTATTTACTGAAATTTCGACACACAGATTTTTTTATGTATTCATGAACTGGTCCACTAGAACGACATGCAACTGCTAGGCCTGGATTCTGTACTTTTCTCCAAAGTGCCTGACTCCAATGGAAGCTACAGCCGTGTATAATTGCATCTGGGAAGACTTCATATGCTGCGCGCCATATCCCCGCTCAAAGTCAGTTGTGATCTTGTTGATCTGATTGTCAGGAATGAGTTCGTCGATGCGCTCGAAAAGGGCCATGTAGTCTTTGTTGCGGCGACGTGATATTAATGCAAAGGCAAGGGGTGCTTGTTCAGCGTGTTCGTCGTTTTCATCTCCAACAAATGCATGCCAGCTAAAAAGCTGATAAAATGGTGGTCGAACTGCCTTGAAGGTAGCATCACGATAGATTGATGTAGCATTATTCAAAAGTTGTAACAGGCCATGGGGTAGCCTATTTTTGACACTGCAAATCGTGTGTAATATTATTGATGAAATAGAGGAAAAAAATATAATTTCATAGAACATATATATTATTTGAATAGCATATATTTATTCTTTTAATAAAAATACGATATCCAATAACTATAACAGTAGGCCGAGTTAAAAACCGGGAGTTATACGCAGAGGGAGCGCGGTGGCTCAGTAGGTAGAGGTGCAGGCTGCAAGCCGAGAGGTCCTCGGTTCGAATCTCACCTGCGGCAACCGCGTTGTGTCCTTTGGGCAAGACACTTCATCTCCATTGCCCGCGTGGGGGCACGATAACGCCGTGTACTAAGGCGTACTGCACGTCGATGGTACGCATGTCTTCAACCAATCTAACCCTGCCTGTCTTGCAGTGCGGAGTTTCGATGTTGGGGAGCTGGCAGCTGCTCGTCGTTGCTCGGTGGTTCTCTCCGGGTACTCCGGCTTCCTCCACCCGTAAAACTGTCACGGTCATGATTAGCCATTGTGCATAATTTGTGACCTTAAACATCAATAAATAAATATACGCAGAGTTACTTATTTGCTTGGGTGATTTTGCAAATATGTAACTGTAAAACTTCACGGGTACACCATCCTCTGAGAACAGAACAGTCTGCACTATGCGAATCATTTGGCTAGGGATGGCTCAGGCTACGATTTTCAAGTGAAGTGGCTGTAGGAACAATCACGACAGGCAAAAAATGGGAAATTGAAACGTGGTTGTGAACTTTCCAGAAATAAGTTTTATCGGTTTTTCCTGGAGCGCGGTTGCTCGTGGTAGATTGTTGGACTTCTATGCTAGAGGTCGCGAGTTCGATCCCCGTCCGGGACAACCCGCGTTGTAACTTTGAGCAAGGCACTCTATCCCAGTTGCCTACATGGGGGCACGATGACGCCGTGTACTAAGGCGTACTGCACGTCGATGGTGCACATGTCTTCAACCGCTGTAACCCTGCTTGAGCGGAGCTTGAACTGTAGAATGTTGAGGAGCTGACAGTTGCTCGTCGATGCTCGGTGGTTCTCTCCGGGTGCTCCGGCTTTCTCCACTCGTAAAACTGTCAGGGTAACGATTAGCCATTGTGCATAAGTATGTGACCTTAAACACTAATAAATAAATAAATAATACAGTTCGTCAGTACTGGAAAGAATAAAATTGACGGGTGCAGTTTTAAGCTCCCGCGAAATCAGAGACGAGAGTAAATTACACCGCGGTAAAATGTCAGTAGACGAATTTTCGAAGGAATACTGTCACCAAACACCAGAAACCTTAACCCTTTGAATGCGAGCGAGCGCTTTTCCAGCCAGGAACATGATACGTCATAACGCCATTAAATAGGATGGCTGTTCAGTAAATGTGTGGGTAGACCAATCAGTATTTTTAACGTGCAGCCCCAAGGATGCACGTTGAAAATATTGATTGATCTCCCCCAAATAATGAATATGGACTCTTCTAATTGCTGGCATTGAACTCGCATGGCAGATACCACTGGTGTTCAATGGGTTAAATGTATAAGGAATTGCTGAATTATGACAGTAACTTGCCACTAGTCACAGAGTGCTGCTTTCTCAAAACAACACACATTTATATGCCCTCACGGTATATTTGTGCTCCTCAATATTTTTCAACGAGTGCATTTTTTAGCTCCCGCAAAATAGAAAACACTGGTGCTGACGGAGCATTTGCACTCGCACCCGTCTCATTTCCAGGACAGGTTCGTGGTAATCTTACATTCTACCACAACTTCAACTGTCTATCCTATGATTCGCCTTTATTTTATCCACCATTACTATAGTGTTCTATCAGCCTTGGGCCATTAAGTACTATTGACTTGTAGCACTACTTACTGCCGGCTTCCTGACTATCTCAGATTGCCCGAACAACTAGAACCCCATCGAGCAAATGAGCCATCGAGTAACTGATCGAACGAGTGTCTGCACATACGACTCTTCGACTCATCTCAGAAAAAAGGAATTCTATAACCACAGATGTTTCCCAAAAATGGATTCAATAGGGATTTCACAAAAGGGATTCCCTAACTGGGATTCCTCAAGTCTTAACATCGGCTTCTACCACGTCTTCAACTGTCTGTCCTATGATCAGCCTCTATTGTATTCACCATTACTACTGCACTAGTGTACTACCAGCCTTCCAGCCTCCTACCATTACTGCTGACTTGGAGCACTAGTGTACAGGCTTGCTAACTATTTCAGATCCATACTCTACTGCGATACTTGAAGCCAAGCATACACCACACAACCAAATGGCATAGCATTCCGAACGGAATAGTACAAACCAATGGGTGGTTTTGTAGCACTAAGGGGTAACAGTCGACCTATGGGGTACAAACCATACATCCCATACATCTATCAACTTTGCAGCCTTTGTATCATTACTATTGAACTGTGGCACTGTGACTCCCAGTACCTATCATTACACGACAACCGCTACGGGTCCTAGTTCATATCACTATCATACGTGGCTTGCACTACTACTACTAACAGTCGTATACATTCTGCTTGCTCTAACGACTCGAATCTTATCCAGTAAATAAGCTATCGAGTTGTGACTTGAACAGGCATTGCTCGAACGACTCGAATCTAATCTAGCAAACAAGCCATCGAGTAATTACTCGAATGAGTGACTCCACATACGACTCTTATCCTCATCCCGGAAAAAAAAGATTCCATACCAACAGACGGTTTTCAAAAAGGGGATTCTCCCAGTGGGATTCCGTAAGAAGGATATCTATTGGAGGATATTTATTAGAGGATAATTACGGCTCCTAGCACCTGATCGGCTTTATGTTTCTAGACCATCCACACCTTCATAGGTCTACGATCACTATTGCTGACTTATCCAAAATCATCTTCACCTGTCCTATGATCAAGTTCCACTGTAGTCACCCAATACTATAGTCTTCCCCCCTACCCCTACCCCCACCCCACCCCATACAGCCTTGTACGATTACTACTGACTTGTAGCATTACTACAGGTTTGCAAATTATTTCCAATTTCTGGAACGACTCGATTCTTATCGAGCCAATAAGCTATCGAGTAATTACTCGAACGAGTGACTCCTTTTACGACTCTTATGCTCATCCCGGAAAAGGGGATTCCATAATCACTGACGTTTCCCCAAAAGGGATTCTCCTAGTGGGATTTCAAAAGAAGAATATCTATTGGAGGATATCTATTCGAGGATAGTTATGGCTTCTACGCTCCTAGCACCTGATCGGCTTCTGGTTTCTAGACCACCCACAATTTCATAGGCCTGAGGACACTACTGCTGACTTATCGACTCCATACTTATCATCAGCTGCCCTATGGTCAAGTTCTATTGTAGTAACTGAATACTATAGTATTCTACCACCCTTACAGACTTGTATTACTATACCAATAAAAGTCACGTGTCACCCTAACAACACGAGCCGCACTAAGACCACGTAACACTGTGGAGATGACGTCAAAAGATTGGCCGCTCACACGAGCTGCAATGACTCCCAAACATGACGTAACTGGATCACGTGACATGCCGTCACTTCCGGTTTCATTGCGGGGGCCCATCCAATAAGGGACGACCGGGTACATGATCATACTACTCTTGACAGATTTTTTCGGAACGTGTCGGGTCGTTATTGGGCAGGCAAGTCAATGCAGCACGACTCGTCATATGGCCTACATGAGTGAAAAGGGGAGGCAAAAACAAAGGCATGTTTTCAGTTCTTGGAGTCTGTGATATGCATTTAGAACGGAGTGTTTGATTGTCCCATGTTTTGATTTGTGGTTGCATATTGGCCATTGTAAATGGGACCGTCGGTGGGTCCTACACAGTATTTGGGGAGGAATTATCCTCGCACTCACTTGAGTAACACTCTGTACGCTGTGTGCATCACTGGACTATTGTGTTAGTGTGTTTGCTTTCAGTAAAGAGTACAACTCATTTTACTTGACACAAGCAACTTGCTTAGGGAATCGAATAAATGTTGATATACTCTTGTGTTCCAAATAAAAGTACAGGCAGGAATAAAAGTACAGGGCAGGGTGGAACATTTAACAAAATTAAATAAAAGTACAGGCCCAAATAACAGTACAGGGTGTAAATCCATTGGGGGTGGGGGAGTAATACTAGTTAATTTTATCTGAAAGCCATCTTATTTTCCAGTATCACAGTTAGTTTTATTGAAGAAAACTAATAGGTCGTCCCCTGAGTTCCAATGTGTTCTATGTGCCTAGTGGCACATAGAACACATTGGAACTCAGGGACGAGGTGTTCATGCATCATGCTTACAACAATGAATATACTGTGCTGAACAAAAGAATATCACACAATCTAGTAAAGATTTACTGATTTAAAGATCTTCCACCTGCCGGAAGGGTAATTTTAATAAACATACAAGCCCAAATAAGGTGTATACAGTGTGGAAACATTCCCCAAAATTAATAAACATACATTTTTGTTTATTAGGAACACAAGAGTAGTTGTAATGGGCAATTGTGCTGTCTAACAGGTAGCTTCAGCCCATATCTTGGTGAATTGTATAAGATGTTCAGAATGTAGTGATGTCTCGATGCTCGAAGTTCCGTTCGTGATACAAAATAATAACTATTCGTTGCTTGGGTGCTTTATGGAAATACTTGGCTGTTTTATTGAAGCACTTGGCTGCTTAATCGAAGCGCTTGGTTGCTTTATTGAATCGCTTGGCTGCTTTATGGAATCGTTTGGCTGCTTGGTCGAAGCACTTAGCTGTCCCAAATGCTGATATAGTTGCAATGGGCTCTTCTGTTTTATAACAGATAGATTCGGCCCATATCATGGTGCATTTTATACGTCCTGAGCAAAAGGAGCTGTTCATGCTGTAGTATGGCCGTGATGCTTGACGCTCGTGATACTTATTTGGCGCTTGGCTGTTTTATCGAGGTGCTTGGCTGCATACTCGCAGCGTTATGCTGCTTTATAGTAGATCTTGGCTTATTCATTGTTTTCATAGTTCACCAATCATAGTTGGTAAGTGTCAGTTTGACGTGTACTAGAGCTGAAACGGTCAAAGGGTTTTCTTGATCGATTAATCATATGGATTAACTTTGGTTAACCAATTAATCACTTGTTTTAGTAGGTAGCTGAATTATTGCCGTACCGTTGATGATTTATAGCATTAACCCTTTACCCAAAGTAACGAACAAAACCGACAAGCGCTATAAACAAAATCGCCTTCAAATTTTATTGTTTTAAATTTTTGTCTAAAAAATATAGCTTATGACACCTCATTGGAGTGAGCTCGTTCCAATGAGGGGTCATAAGCTATGTTTTTTAGACAAAAATTGAAATTGTTTAGTAATTCAAGAATTTATTTCGTCTGCTGTCCGCAACGGGCAATTTATTTATTTATTTATTGGTGTTTAAGGTCACATATTTCTGCACAATGGCTAGCCATGACCGTGACAGTTTTACGAGTGGAGGAGGCCGGAGTACCCGGAGAGAACCACCGAGCAATGGCGAGCAACTGTCAGCTCCCCAACATACCAATGTCTTGCCCAAGGACACAACGCGGTTGTCGCAGGTGGGATTCGAACTGAGGACCTCTCGACTTGCAGCCTGTACCTCTACCAACTGAGTCACCGCCCCCCCCCCCCCCCCGCAACGGGCAAAGAGTTACGAATGACCATTTCCAGCTACTGATACAGCACAAAGATCTTGCAAGTGAACAAGTATGTCTGCACATAACTTGCATGCTTTAATCTGCCTCATAATAATTGATGCAAGTCAGTATGACAATATTTGCCTGTTTTAGAGCAAGTTTGTTCCTTTGTTAACCCATATAATACAGTAGTTTAAGGCAACGGCTAATCGATCAATTACTTTTTTTGATCGACCAAGACGTTGATCATTGGTTAATCGATTAATCGGTTAACCGTTTCAGCCCTAACGTGTACAGATCATACTCTCTTATCGTTGCCATGTATTTGTGATAAGATAGGCTTGTATATACACTGTTATGTTTTGGTAACCAATCGCTCTAGTTTGGATTTTCTAATACAGTTTGTTCCATGTAAGTGACTTGGAACAGCATTGAGATGCATTTCTCGCGGTTAGTCGGATGGTTTTGACCTTGCTCTCCTTGAACATAGGAACTGGACGAGTCGAAGAGGAGTTTTTTTTATCCATTACTGGGTGAGATAGACTTTTATATTTCTTTCAGAGAGTTGGTATGCAGAAACTCATTGGCGAGGAAGAAATCTCGCAGTATTTGCCCGGCACATCGTCTGGTATGACTATAGTTTCGACAGTACGATCTGATCAAATAAACAAAACAACGAGGTTTCTCGTTCAGGTCTGTATGTTTTGTATGAACCACGCGAAGTTATGTTCTGGTCAGAGACAACAGCGCGGTTGCACTTGCCATATTAAGTCAACTCGGCGTAGAGGATCCTCTGTTATGGTGAGTAGTATGTCATGTTCCCCTACAGGGGCCATTGGCCGGATCTCATTGCCGGATCTCATGTGACGTCATAGTCACGTGACGTAGTGGCGCCATGTTGTGTTGTCATGGTAACCCGCGTGAGCGGCCATGTTGTGACGTCATCTCCATAGTGATACGTGGTGTGAGTGCGCATGCGCAGCGCGTGTTGTTAGGGTGATACGTGTTTCCGTCGTCCATTTTGTATACAGGAGGCCGCCATCTTGGTTTCTATGGTAGCACGTGATTGCTACGTTACCCATTTTTTCTGTAATAGGACGGGGTATGTTCGGAGGGTGTGTTCCTTTGTAGAAGAGTAAATCTAATTACCACAAACAACCCGACAATCCATCCAAATCACCAAAATCCACCCGAAATCACCGAAATTGACTTTATTTCCCCATTTTATCGGTTTAGTACGTAGTGCTATAGTACCGAGAGGGTATCGGGGGTGCATTCGACTGAAGTGGAGTAATTTTCTGGTTCGGATTTTCCCAGAATCCTCATTTAATTACCCAAATAAACCCGTCAAGTTGTATTATTTCGAATTCTTTAAGAATCCTTTTTTTGGATCCCATGACGTGTTATTTCCCTATTAAGAGTAGCACGTAATACCGAGGGGGTGTGTTCGTTTGAAGTGGAGTAATGTTCCCATTTTTTTGGATCCCATGACGTGTTATTTCCCTATTAAGAATAGCACGTAGTGCTATAGGACAAATTTACCCAGAATCCTCTGCTTCTACTTGGAACTATATTTTTATAAATTCCTACGCTCTATTTTTAGTAACATCCTTAACTGACCCCTTAACTAATTGTTAGGGTCTATATTTAGCAATTTCTTTAAATGACCCTCCTAACTACATGATTTTAAATAATAAAATTAATGAGGATCAAGATGTTTTTACACTAACCAATCAGAGCGAAGTTAATCCACCAATCAGATTTCTGGATTCCCATTGTGTTTCTTTCCCATTACTTTCTATACTAATTTTCTAAATTTCCCAACTTTAACCTATAATCCTATAGGAAACAAACACAAATGCCCATCGAGAATGAAAATATCGATGAAAAAACGTTGTGACGTCGTGACGTTTTCAAAAACGTCCGCCACGTAGAAATAAATTCCGGAGAAGAATAACTTCGCGTCATTCTGTTTCGATCCTTCGAACTGAACACATCGCTAGAGAGTTTTCTATAGCAATTTTGCCTTTGCAAAAAATTTATGAAGATGTCTGAACTGCTACTGCCGTTACCAGAACTGATGTCTACGCCTGTGAAGAGTGAGGGAAGACCTTTACTGCAAGAACGAATCGAGATCGCCATCGGAGAAATACCCATGGAGAAAAGAAGACCCACGATTGTACCAACTGCAACAAGACCTTTACGAGGAAAGAAGATATTGTAAACCATCTGAAGAAATGTTTGGAGACATATACATGTATGGAATGCGGCCAGGAGTTCAACCAACTACTCCATTTTAATCAACACAAGAGCGTTGCCCACCGACCAGTTCCTGTACCATCTAAAAGGAAGACTGATGAACCGAAGAGAGGACCACCTAAACAACCACGGACCACGACGACCACCCATTATGATGTTGACCCAATTGAGTTTGAAAAGAATATGATGTCTGAAGAAGAGCCAGATGAGATGTTGACCGTGTACGAAGATAACTGGAGTTCTATTAGAACTCGCCACATGATGAACAGAAGAGTCCAAGACCAATATAACTACCAGATCAGCGATGTGAACCTGAAGATGATGACTGATGAATTGATGACTACCATATTTCTGCCACAACAGCTAAGATTTAAAATTAATCTGAGTTTTGGTTTTATCCTGCGACACAATGAAACGAATGAACTGAAGTATTACCATCCATCACAAAACAACGCCCGGGTACTTGATGTTCCACAACTTGTATGCTGCCGAGAAGACTTTGAAGAATTCCTTGATGATGTCATGGAAGAAGATATCCTGGAATGGGCCAAATTAAAACGACCCAACACCAAATGGCTTGTGGAGAGAGTTACCAACGTCACATTTTATGTGAATAAGCTGAAAGACCACCCAATTGGAATGGTAGAAGATCTTCCTGACTACATTCTCCAGAACAAAGCAGTAAATGCTTTGGTGAAAGATAAACATCACCAGTTTACCTACGAAGACAACCTGTGCATGTTCCGCTGTTTAGCTTTATGGAGTGGTTCCACAACAGACAATTTGAATAATACAACAGATGCCATGTACAACAAGTATACAAAGAAGCCAAAGAATGAATTCCGTGGAGTAACTTTAGCCGAATTACCTGACTTGGAGAAATGTTTTGAAGTAAATATCCAAGTATATGAACTTGTCAAGAATGATGATGACCAAATTGTTGCCAAATTAGTACAGAGATCTCACAGAAAGTATGAAGATACCATGTATGTGAACGTTTACAAGAACCATTTTAGCTACATCATCGATATAGACCAATACTGCAAACCCTTTGAATGCCGCAAATGCGGCAAATTATGGCACACTGTGAAGAAATTAAATCGTCACGAGAAAACCTGTACAGATGAAGTAAATTACCAGTATGTTGGCGGTGTATACCATCCATCCCTGTCCATATTTGATCTGTTAGAAGATGAAGGTATAGAAGTATCTGAAGAGAAGAAGTTTTATCCATACCGTGCAACGTTTGATTTTGAAAGTTACTTTGTCAAATCCAGTCTACCTGCTGACAGTGATAAACTGATATGGGAAGCAGAACACCGACCATTGAGTGTTAGCATATGTAGTAATGTTCCAGAATACCAAGAACCGAAATGTTTTATTACAAATGGAAATTCTCAAGAACTTGTTGAAGAAATGATGACATACCTCACAGCTATTTCATCTCATTGCCACCAACTGATGCAGACCTATCATGCTTGGACCTTGTTTAAACTCAGACAGAAAATTGATGAAACGCTGGAAGCGGAAGCCAGAGCTACTGGAGAAGATACATCCAAGATGCACCCTTTACAAAAATTGGAGAAGAAATTTCAAGACTACCTGCAAGAGATGCCCATCATCGGATTCAACTCTGGAAAATATGATATGAATGTAGTCAAGCGTGAACTGATGACATACCTAAAGAGACAGAATCCACTCAAGTTTGCAGTGAAGAAATCGAATAACTACATGTGCGTCTCGACAGAATCTTTCAAGTTTGTTGATATTTGCAACTACCTCGCTCCAGGATTCAGCTATGACAAGTTTTTGAAAGCATTTGGCTGCTCCGTGACGAAGGGATTTTTACCATATGAATGGATCGACAGCTTGAACAAATTGGATCAAGACCACCTACCAGACCATGAAGCCTTCTACAGTTCTCTCAAGAAAGAAAATATATCCAATGAAGAATACCAGTACTGCCAGCATGTATGGAACGACCTGGAGATGACAACTTTCCGTGATTTTCTGATCTGGTATAATAACCGAGATGTAAAACCATTCCTTGAAGCAGTTGACAAGCAGTTTACTTTCTACCAAGAACGCCACATCGACATGTTTAAAGATGGTATCAGTGTTCCGGGCCTCACGTTGAAATACCTGTTCCAGACCATGAATGATGACACTTACTTCACATTATTTAACCAGAAAAACAAAGACCTGCATCACTTGGTGAAAGATAATATCGTTGGTGGACCTTCAATTATCTTCAACCGTTACCACGAGAAAGATGTTACCAGAATCAGAGAAACAAAATATGGCAAAGAAGCAAAACCATGTGGAAGTATTATAGGCTTTGATGTGAATGCATTATATCTTTGGTGCCTAATGCAAGAGATGCCAACGGGTTGGAGTATTAGACGTCGTGAAGAAAACCAGTTTAAACCAGAACATCCAATGAAGTATGGTAAAATGGCTGAACAATGGTTAGAGTTTTTATCCACGAGAGATGACATCCACATCAGACATCAGTTTAACGGAGCTGAAAAAATGATTGGTCGAAGACAGTTGCCTGTTGATGGTTGGTGCAAAGAGACACAGACTGTATACCAATTCCATGGCTGCTTCTGGCACGGACATACCTGCATGAAAGATAAGAATGGCCTTCCTATCATCCATAATGAAGTCAGAGATAAACCGATGAAAGAACTGCTACAAGACACCCGTACCAATGGAAAGTACATCACCGATTTGGGCTATAAACTTATTGAAATCTGGGAGTGTGAGTGGAGAGAGATGTAGAAGACCGATGCCACACTCAAAGCCTTCCTGAAAGAGAACTTTTCAGACAAAATAGATGGTGCGATGACAGAGGAAGAAATACTGAACAAAGTGAAGTCCGGTGAACTGTTTGGTTTAGTAGAATGTGATATACATGTACCAGATCACCTGAAAGAGTACTTTGAAGAGATGACACCTATCTTCAAGAATACAGTTATTTCCATAGATGATATTGGTGAACACATGAAGTCCTTTGCCGAGAAGAATGGAATCATGAAGAAACCCCGTAGAAGTTTGATCGGAAGCTATGGAGCGGAAAAAATGTTGTTTGCAACCCCTTTACTGCAGTGGTACCTCCAGCATGGTATTGAAGTTGATCACGTCTATCAAGTTATCCAATATAAACCAAGAAGATGTTTTGAAAAATTTGGAGATGAAGTATCTGAAGCAAGAAGACAAGGAGATGTTGACCCCGACAAGTCGATCGTTGCCGACACCATGAAGCTGTTGGGAAATTCTGGATATGGCAAAACCGTCACCAACAAAGAGAAGCATCGACGTGTGTGCTATTGCGACGACGAAGAAGTTACCAAAGCTGTAAATGACATGTCCTTCAGAGCCTTGAATCCATTAGATGAAACATTATATGAAGTCGAACTCAACAAGAAGACCATCAAGTTGGATCTGCCACTTCACATCGGATTCTTTGTTTACCAGTATGCGAAACTCCGGATGCTTCAGTTCTATTATGATGTCATCGATACTTTTATCAACCGCCAAGATTTCGAATATGCTGAAATGGACACAGATTCTGCATATCTATGTACTTCGTCACCATCCATAGATGAATTAGTGAAACCAGAGAAGAGAGTAGAATTTTACAAAGAGAATCAAAAGTGGTTTCCATCAGAGTGTTGTGATTTCCACAGAGATGATTATGTGAAAACCAAATTAGAAGGCAAAGAATGGCTGTCACCCTCATGCTGCCAAGAAAGAAAGCGTTTTGATAGGAGAACTCCAGGCTTGTTTAAGGTAGAATGGCAAGGAACTGGTATTGTTGGACTGTGTAGTAAAACATATTATTGTTTCGGTGCCACCAATAAATTCAGTTGTAAGGGAATCAGCAAACGCCACAATGATTTGGCGAAAGACAGACATTTGCAAGTTTTGAAGACTCAACAAAGTGGATCTGGCATCAACCGAGGATTTGTGATGAATGACAACACTATGTATACCTACCAGCAGAGCAGAGATGGACTATCATATTTCTACCCAAAACGAAGAGTTTTAGAAGATGGAGTTAGCACCATACCATCAGAGATTTAACGAAGAAACAATTGAGTGAGTGTCATATTTTTCTACAACCTGAACCAAGTCTAGCTTTTGCCTACAAAAAAGTTCTATTTAGTTGACCAAAAAATTCCTAAAAAAACCGAAATGGTTTTCAGGTGGTCTACTCAATCATATTAGGCTCATCAAATTTTTAAAGTCCTTTATGGCATTCTCTAAAGTCCTTTATGGCAGTCCTCATAAAGTCCTATATGGCATTCTCTAAAGTCCTTTATGGCAGTCCTCATGAAGTCCTAATGGCAGGTTTTTTCTCTCTAAGTAAAAAGTCCTATATGGCAGTCTTCAAAAAAAAAAAAATTCTAAATGGCAAGTCTTACAAGGCAATACATTTTTTCTAGTGTAAAGATTTTTCAATTTTTTTCATTTATTCTAATACAGAGAGTTTTTTCATCATCATCATCATCATCATCATCATGTTCCTGATATACTTTAGGCTAACCCTATTGGAAGTGGAGGATACTTCTTTACTTTTTAGTTTCATTCAAAACTTAGTTTCATTCGAAACTTTTTAGTTCCATTTATTTTTAAAAAAATGTTGATTCATGGTATCTTTTAGGTTACACCTATTGGAACCAGATGATACTTCTTTATTCAAAATTTAGTTTCATTCAAAACTTTTTAGTTCCATTTATTTTAAAAACATGTTGATTCATGGTATCTTTTAGGTTACACCTACTGGAACCAGATGATACTTCTTTATTCAAAATTTAGTTTCATTCAAAACTTTTTAGTTCCATTTATTTTAAAAACATGTTGATTCATGGTATCTTTTAGGTTACACCTATTGGAACCAGATGATACTTCTTTACGTTTTAGTTTCATTTCATTTTTTTTAAAGTTGCTTCCTGGTGTCTTTTAGGCTACCCCTATTGTATAACCAAAGGAATAAATCATCATCATCATCATTACTAAGAAATTCTCTGTTGTGAATATTTAAAAGAAATGAGAAATTTTTATGATAGAAAAACTAAATTGCTAAGTTGGACATGTTGTTTTCGTTTTTCTTTTTTGATGAACAAAAAAAAAATTCCCTCAAAGAGGATACGAACTGTAGGGGGTGGGAATGCACTCGAGCTATTTGACTTATCTCCATTGGACAGGTCAAGCTACAAACCTCTGTCCAATGGAGATAAGTCAAATAGCTCGAGTGCATTCCCACCCCCTACAGTTCGTATTCTCTTTGAGGGAATTTTTTTTTGTTCATCAAAAAAGAAAAACGAAAACAACATGTCCAACTTAGCAATTTAGTTTTTCTATCATAAAAATTTCTCATTTCTTTTAAATATTCACAACAGAGAATTTCTTAGTAATGATGATGATGATGATGATTTATTCCTTTGGTTATACAATAGGGGTAGCCTAAAAGACACCAGGAAGCAACTTTAAAAAAAATGAAATGAAACTAAAAAGTAAAGAAGTATCATCTGGTTCCAATAGGTGTAACCTAAAAGATACCATGAATCAACATGTTTTAAAAATAAATGGAACTAAAAAGTTTTGAATGAAACTAAAAAGTTTTGAATGAAACTGAAAAGTAAAGAAGTATCATCTGGTTCCAATAGGTGTAACCTAAAAGATACCATGAATCAACATGTTTTTAAAATAAATGGAACTAAAAAGTTTTGAATGAAACTAAATTTTGAATAAAGAAGTATCATCTGGTTCCAATAGGTGTAACCTAAAAGATACCATGAATCAACATTTTTTTAAAAATAAATGGAACTAAAAAGTTTCGAATGAAACTAAGTTTTGAATGAAACTAAAAAGTAAAGAAGTATCCTCCACTTCCAATAGGGTTAGCCTAAAGTATATCAGGAACATGATGATGATGATGATGATGATGATGATGAAAAAACTCTCTGTATTAGAATAAATGAAAAAAATTGAAAAATCTTTACACTAGAAAAAATGTATTGCCTTGTAAGACTTGCCATTTAGAATTTTTTTTTTTGAAGACTGCCATATAGGACTTTTTACTTAGAGAGAAAAAACCTGCCATTAGGACTTCATGAGGACTGCCATAAAGGACTTTAGAGAATGCCATATAGGACTTTATAAGGACTGCCATAAAGGACTTTATGAGGACTGCCATAAAGGACTTTTTACATTGAGAAAAAAACTTGCCATTAAGGACTTTAGAGAATGCCATATAGGACTTTATGAGGACTGCCATAAAGGACTTTAGAGAAAAACTGCCATAAAGGACTTTAGAGAATGCCATATAGGACTTTATGAGGACTGCCATAAAGGACTTTAGAGAATGCCATATAGGACTTTTTACTTTGAGAAAAACTTGCCATAAAGGACTTTATGAGGACTGCCATTAAGGACTTTAGAGAAAAACTGCCATAAAGGACTTTAGAGAATGCCATATAGGACTTTATGAGGACTGCCATAAAGGACTTTAGAGAATGCCATAAAGGACTTTAAAAATTTGATGAGCCTAATATGATTGAGTAGACCACCTAAAAACCATTTCGGTTTTTTTAGGAATTTTTTGGTCAACTAAATAGAACTTTTTTGTAGGCAAAAGTTAGACTTGGTTCAGGTTGTAGAAAAATATGACACTCACTCAATTGTTTCTTCTTTAAATCTCTAGTGGTATGGTGCTAACTCCATCTTCTAAAACTCTTCGTTTTGGGTAGAAATATGATAGTCCATCTCTGCTCTGCTGGTAGGTATACATAGTGTTGTCATTCATCACAAATCCTCGGTTGATGCCAGATCCACTTTGTTGAGTCTTCAAAACTTGCAAATATCTGTCTTTCATCAAATCATTGTGGCGTTTGCTGATTCCCTTACAACTGAATTTATTGGTGGCACCGAAACAATAATATGTTTTACTACACAGTCCAACAATACCAGTTCCTTGCCATTCTACCTTAAACAAGCCTGGAGTTCTCCTGTCAAAACGCTTTCTTTCTTGGCAGCATGAGGGTGACAGCCATTCTTTGCCTTCTAATTTGGTTTTCACATAATCATCTCTGTGGAAATCACAACACTCTGATGGAAACCACTTGTGATTCTCTTTGTAAAATTCTACTCTCTTCTCTGGTTTCACTAATTCATCTATGGATGGTGACGAAGTACATAGATATGCAGAATCTGTGTCCATTTCAGCATATTCGAAATCTTGGCGGTTGATAAAAGTATCGATGACATCATAATAGAACTGAAGCATCCGGAGTTTCGCATACTGGTAAACAAAGAATCCAATGTGAAGTGGCAGATCCAACTTGATGGTCTTCTTGTTGAGTTCGACTTCATATAATGTTTCATCTAATGGATTCAAGGCTCTGAGGGACATGTCATTTACAGCTTTGGTAACTTCTTCGTCGTCGCAATAGCACACACGTCGATGCTTCTCTTTGTTGGTGACGGTTTTGCCTTATCCAGAATTTCCCAACAGCTTCATGCTGTCGGCAACGATCGACTTGTCGGGGTCAACATCTCCTTGTCTTCTTGCTTCAGATACTTCATCTCCAAATTTTTCAAAACATCTTCTTGGTTTATATTGGATAACTTGATAGACGTGATCAACTTCAATACCATGCTGGAGGTACCACTGCAGTAAAGGGGTTGCAAACAACATTTTTTCCGCTCCATAGCTTCCGATCAAACTTCTACGGGGTTTCTTCATGATTCCATTCTTCTCGGCAAAGGACTTCATGTGTTCACCAATATCATCTATGGAAATATCTGTATTCTTGAAGATAGGTATCATCTCTTCAAAGTACTCTTTCGGGTGATCTGGTACATGTATATCACATTCGACTAAACCAAACAGTTCACCGGACTTCACTTTGTTCAGTATTTCTTCCTCTGTCATCGCACCATCTATTTTGTCTGAAAAGTTCTCTTTCAGGAAGGCTTTGAGTGTGGCATCGGTCTTCTTCGTCTCTCTCCACTCACACTCCCAGATTTCAATAAGTTTATAGCCCAAATCGGTGATGTACTTTCCATTGGTACGGGTGTCTTGTAGCAGTTCTTTCATCGGTTTATCTCTGACTTCATTATGGATGATAGGAAGGCCATTCTTATCTTTCATGCAGGTATGTCCGTGCCAGAAGCAGCCATGGAATTGGTATACAGTCTGTGTCTCTTTGCACCAACCATCAACAGGCAACTGTCTTCGACCAATCATTTTTTCAGCTCCGTTAAACTGATGTCTGATGTGGATGTCATCTCTCGTGGATAAAAACTCTAACCATTGTTCAGCCATTTTACCATACTTCATTGGATGTTCTGGTTTAAACTGGTTTTCTTCACGACGTCTAATACTCCAACCCGTTGGCATCTCTTGCATTAGGCACCAAAGATATAATGCATTCGCATCAAAGCCTATAATACTTCCACATGGTTTTGCTTCTTTGCCATATTTTGTTTCTCTGATTCTGGTAACATCTTTCTCGTGGTATCGGTTGAAGATAATTGAAGGTCCACCAACGATATTATCTTTCACCAAGTGATGCAGGTCTTTGTTTTTCTGGTTAAATAATGTGAAGTAAGTGTCATCATTCATGGTCTGGAACAGGTATTTCAACGTGAGGCCCGGAACACTGATACCATCTTTAAACATGTCGATGTGGCGTTCTTGGTAGAAAGTAAACTGCTTGTCAACTGCTTCAAGGAATGGTTTTACATCTCGGTTATTATACCAGATCAGAAAATCACGGAACGTTGTCATCTCCAGGTCGTTCCATACATGCTGGCAGTACTGGTATTCTTCATTGGATATATTTTCTTTCTTGAGAGAACTGTAGAAGGCTTCATGGTCTGGTAGGTGGTCTTGATCCAATTTGTTCAAGCTGTCAATCCATTCATATGGTAAAAATCCCTTCGTCACGGAGCAGCCAAATGCTTTCAAAAACTTGTCATAGCTGAATCCTGGAGCGAGATGGTTGCAAGTATCAACAAACTTGAAAGATTCTGTTGAGACGCACATGTAGTTATTCGATTTCTTCACTGCAAACTTGAGTGGATTCTGTCTCTTCAGGTATGTCATCAGTTCACGCTTGACTACATTCATATCATATTTTCCAGAGTTGAATCCGATGACGGGCATCTCTTGCAGGAAGTCTTGAAATTTCTTCTCCAATTTTTGTAAAGGGTGCATCTTGGATGTATCTTCTCTAGTAGCTCTGGCTTCCGCTTCCAGCGTTTCATCAATTTTCTGTCTGAGTTTAAACAAGGTCCAAGCATGATAGGTCTGCATCAGTTGGTGGCAATGAGATGAAATAGCTGTGAGGTATGTCATCATTTCTTCAACAAGTTCTTGAGAATTTCCATTTGTAATAAAACATTTCGGTTCTTGGTATTCTGGAACATTACTACATATGCTAACACTCAATGGTCGGTGTTCTGCTTCCCATATCAGTTTATCACTGTCAGCAGGTAGACTGGATTTGACAAAGTAACTTTCAAAATCAAACGTTGCACGGTATGGATAAAACTTCTTCTCTTCAGATACTTCTATACCTTCACCTTCTAACAGATCAAATATGGACTGGTATGGATGGTATACACCGCCAACATACTGGTAATTTACTTCATCTGTACAGGTTTTCTCGTGACGATTTAATTTCTTTACAGTGTGCCATAATTTGCCGCATTTGCGGCATTCAAAGGATTTGCAGTATTGGTCTATATCGATGATGTAGCTAAAATGGTTCTTGTAAACGTTCACATACATGGTATCTTCATACTTTCTGTGAGATCTCTGTACTAATTTGGCAACAATTTGGTCATCATCATTCTTGACAAGTTCATATACTTGGATATTTACTTCAAAACATTTCTCCAAGTCAGGTAATTCGGCTAAAGTTACTCCACGGAATTCATTCTTTGGCTTCTTTGTATACTTGTTGTACATGGCATCTGTTGTATTATTCAAATTGTCTGTTGTGGAACCACTCCATAAAGCTAAACAGCGGAACATGCACAGGTTGTCTTCGTAGGTAAACTGGTGATGTTTATCTTTCACCAAAGCATTTACTGCTTTGTTCTGGAGAATGTAGTCAGGAAGATCTTCTACCATTCCAATTGGGTGGTCTTTCAGCTTATTCACATAAAATGTGACGTTGGTAACTCTCTCCACAAGCCATTTGGTGTTGGGTCGTTTTAATTTGGCCCATTCCAGGATATCTTCTTCCATGACATCATCAAGGAATTCTTCAAAGTCTTCTTGGCAGCATACAAGTTGTGGAACATCAAGTACCCGGGCGTTGTTTTGTGATGGATGGTAATACTTCAGTTCATTCGTTTCATTGTGTCGCAGGATAAAACCAAAACTCAGATTAATTTTAAATCTTAGCTGTTGTGGCAGAAATATGGTAGTCATCAATTCATCAGTCATCATCTTCAGGTTCACATCGTTGATCCGGTAGTTATATTGGTCTTGGACTCTTCTGTTCATCATGTGGCGAGTTCTAATAGAACTCCAGTTATCTTCGTACACGATCAACATCTCATCTGGCTCTTCTTCAGACATCATATTCTTTTCAAACTCAATTGGGTCAACATCATAATGGGTGGTCGTCGTGGTCCGTGGTTGTTTAGGTGGTCCTCTCTTCGGTTCATCAGTCTTCCTTTTAGATGGTACAGGAACTGGTCGGCGGGCAACGCTCTTGTGTCGATTAAAATGGAGTAGTTGGTTGAACTCCTGGCCGCATTCCATACATGTATATGTCTCCAAACATTTCTTCAGATGGTTTACCAAATCTTCTTTCCTCGTAAAGGTCTTGTTGCAGTTTGTACAATCGTGGGTCTTCTTCTCTCCATGGGTATTTCTCCGATGGCGATCTCGATTCGTTCTTGCAGTAAAGGTCTTCCCACACTCTTCACAGGCGTAGACATCAGTTCTGGTAACGGCAGTAGCAGCTTCAGACATCTTCATAAATTTTTTGCAAAGGCAAAATTGCTATAGAAAACTCTCTAGCGATGTGTTCAGTTCGAAGGATAGAAACAGAATGACGCGACGTTATTCTTCTCCGGAATTTATTTCTACGTGGCGGACGTTTTTTAAAACGTCACGACGTCACAACGTTTTTTCATCGATATTTTCATTCTCGATGGGCATTTGTGTTTGTTTCCTATAGGATTATAGGTTAAAGTTGGGAAATTTAGAAAATTAGTATAGAAAGTAATGGGAAAGAAACACAATGGGAATCCAGAAATCTGATTGGTGGATTAACTTCGCTCTGATTGGTTAGTGTAAAAACATCTTGATCCTCATTAATTTTATTATTTAAAATCATGTAGTTAGGGGGGTCATTTAAAGAAATTGCTAAATATAGACCCTAACAATTAGTTAGGGGGTCAGTTAAGGATGTTTCTAAAAATAGAGCGTAGGAATTTATAAAAATATAGTTCCAAGTAGAAGGAGAGGATTCTGGGTAAATTTGTCCTATAGCACTACGTGCTATTCTTAATAGGGAAATAACACGTCATGGGATCCAAAAAAATGGGAACATTACTCCACTTCAAACGAATACACCCCCCTCGGTATTACGTGCTACTCTTAATAGGGAAATAACACGTCATGGGATCCAAAAAAAGGATTCTTAAAGAATTCGAAATAATACAACTTGACGGGTTTATTTGGGTAATTAAATGAGGATTCTGGGAAAATCCGAACCAGAAAATTACTCCACTTCAGTCGAATGCACCCCCGATACCCTCTCGGTACTATAGCACTACGTACTAAACCGATAAAATGGGGAAATGAAGTCAATTTCGGTGATTTCGGGTGGATTTTGGTGATTTGGATGGATTGTCGGGTTGTTTGTGGTAATTAGATTTACTCTTCTACAAAGGAACACACCCTCCGAACATACCCTGTCCTATTACAGAAAAATTGGGTAACATAGCAATCACGTGCTACCATAGAAACGAAGATGGCGGCCTCCTGTATACAAAATGGACGACGGAAACACGTATCACCCTAACAACACGCGCTGCGCATGCGCACTCTCACCACGTATCACTATGGAGATGACGTCACAACATGGTCGCTCACGCGGGTTACCATGACAACACAACATGGCGCCACTACGTCACGTGACTATGACGTCACATGAGATCCGGCAATGAGATCCGGCCAATGGCCCCGGAAGGGGAACATGACATACTACTATGGTGTCTGTTGTGACAGGTAACATGTTATAGCTGTGACTTGGGTCTGACCTTCAATACAGAGGATATTTGATCCTCTGGTGCGTGATTTAGCTCAATTCAGTATTTTACGTTTCAGAGTATAGCCGTGTATTGGTGACGACAGCTTGTTGTTAGGCTGAAGGGCAAAGACGCCTGCTCTGTGGTTTAAGTCCGTATGTGATCACTCCCAGGGACGTGGCTAGAGGGTTTCAGCTGAGAGGTGCCACCGGTGTAAATTCCAACTGTGAGTGGTTTCGATAGGTAGTTGCACTGCAGCGCTGGGTGATATCTTTTAACCCTTTACCCAACGAATCGCCCGCATCCGCCCACGTAATACACAAATACAGCTGCTGAAAAAATATTATTTTTCGAAAAATGTCAACAATAACATATCATGTGACCCCTCTTTGGAACAAGCTCAACGAGCTCGTTCCAAAGAGGGGTCGCATGGTATGGTTTTGTTGAAATTTTTTAAAGAAATTAAAAAAAAATGATATTTAAAATAATGAATTTTGAAATCGTCTGCGTTGGGTAAAGGGTTATGAACCCTTCTGAAAATTTTCAGTAGTCTGAAACGGGAAAAGCATCATTTATAATGTATCTGGGTCAGAAAATTTACCGGATTGATGTCAGAGTCGAAATTTTGAGGCCATGTCAATTTTAGAGTAGGAAATTTGAAACTCAAGTTTCCAGTTGGAAATAAAAGATCAAAATTTCTCATCATTAGTTGGAATTTTAATATTTTTCATGAACAATGTTAATTTATTGAATTTCCAACTATTTGATTTTTGACCTCGGAATTTTCAACTATTGAAAAAAAATCTCCTATAGCTGGGGGTTGAGACCCCCCCCCCCCCCCTCCCCACACACACACGCACACCCTGCCGCCACATCCCTGATCCCTCCTGCTAATCAATTTGAATATCAGTGTGTTGTGTACACTGTTAGTATCACCATGTTGGAAGATCGTTGTGCACGTAAGTTCTTTTGTTACGCTACATGTTGTGCCGATGTGGTATGGTTTCACAAGCAAGACACAGATTTTGGTTGTTGTACCCATAGAAATCGGGAAGTCTTTTTTCCGATTTATATGGTTGTACCTGCATGGCACCGAAGAGCTGTTTTCTAGAGTCTGTCTCGCACAGTGGTTGTGGAGGAGACGTCTCGCGCCCTAGCGCAGAGGATTTGTAATCGTTGGAAACACACTTAGTGATTAAATTACGCCTCGGAACTTGGATTTGCTGAACCCATCAGATACCGGAGAACTGTTTGTTTTCTCTAGTAAATACATCTCGCACAGTAGTTTTGGGATGTAAGTCTCGCGCAGAAAACAGAGGAAATGCACCTCGCGCCATGAGGTGGAGGAGTTGGGCTCAAAGGAAATATCCCCATATTCACATTAACATGGGAAATAAAATATCTTTTTCCGAAATAATCATTGATATGGAGAAACAGTTGACTTGAGGAGAACTGGAACAAGATATACGCCCTTAAATAAACATTTAACCCTCGTACCTGTATCAATCAATTTTAACGTCGGCCATTGGTCAAATTTTGTTCACCTGACGATTTCCACTAAAATCATTGGTCGTGGTGATGAGACATGATGGCCCGGAAAAAATACGAAAAAATGGACATACAACATATTTGCATGGCATTTTACGTGAATCCCGTTGTTGGAGAGCGGAATATATCTGCACCATTCCGTAAAAAATCACGAGATGAATCGAACGACACCAATATCTCATTTTCCCGTCAAAATGGACATACTGCCTTTGAGCACTCATGCGACGATTGTGTGATGAACATGATGATGGAAGAATGTTTAAATCTGACGAAAACGTAACCCTATCTTCAGAGATCTTTGGCAATTTTTTTTTTTTTTTTTTTGAGGGGGGAATAAACACTTACCCCTCCCCGGTTTCTACTTCACTGATTACTTGAAGGGATTTACCTGGGGGGGGGAGGGTTAATATCAAGATTAATTCGCGTTGAACGAACGATTTATGTAACACAGTACCAGTAGTAACACTAGAATAAGTAGTAGTAGGATGAGGCAGGGGCGAGGGGGGGGGGGGGAGGGGGTGTCACCCCCAATCCTGGCCAAAATTTCCTGTAGTTGGAAATTCTGGGGGCAAGTCATGAATAGTTGGAAATTCCATCTATCTGGATTTTAGAGCTTCTTTGGTGATGCTGTTGTCTTTACTTCCCAAAATTTCAACTCGGTTTCAAATCGGCAAAAATTCCAACTGTTATTATTTACAACTACAGTGTACGCAATATCAAGCTTCATAACTATGTGATGTCAATCGGTACGAGATTTCTATAGTACGTTTACTTATCGTAATAAACAAAAATCCTCGAAATGTACTTCAAGAAAATCGCATCATGTAAAATCGTTATCCTGAGTTAATTCCATCATTCACAGTTTCAAAATGCATGATGAAACATAAAAAATTTATCATTCTTGCACAAGATCTGATTTAATGTTAGGGGTGTGTGAATTGCTCACAGTTCTCAGCTTGAGCATTTGTTTAGCACATATTCAATTCCCAGAATAATACCAAATAATAATAACCTGATAATTCTATCATAAATGTGTTGGCATTTCAGTTACTAGAATCAATTTTATGCCCCCTTTCATGGCTTCATTTTCACATTTTTTCTTGGTAGTGATTTCCCAACTAGGGGGAGGGACTGGGAGGGGGAAACCACCGTACACCCCTCCCCACCCCACCAATCGGAAACCTCTAGCCACGTCCCCGGGATGAGGAGGCGACAAACAATTTATTTATTGTAAGTTTTAACCACACTACTAGTTGTAATTTGCTCATTTTCTGGGTTTTAACGACTGACTCGACCACTCGAGTCGTGTTGTGTCATTGGTGATGAAGAAGTACCTAAATGGGAACCGCAAAGTTGTGACAAGTAACTGTAAGACTTTTCAGCTTACTGACCAATCACCATTGGAGTTAGTTCTCAATTTGCATTGGTTGTATCATCATGTTCATGTGTACCGACATTATGTCACTGGTCTTGATACATCACGCCACTGGCGCCATTGAGGCCATGTCAGGTTAACGGTCTTTCACACAATGCGACACACCCTCCTACAAAACAGACACACACAAATACATAGAGAGTAATCGCTTGACTGGACTGGTTACGTGAAATAATTCATGAGAGGTGAGGGACGTTGTACAAACACGAGTGCGCGAATGCGCACGAGTGTTTTACAATATAGTCCCTCGCCTGGAATGAATTATTTCACGTAACCAGACCTGTCAAGTGATTACTCTGTTTATTACTTTTCATTATTAACGATAATTATATGATTGAACCCTTTACCTAACGTAACGGCCAGCGCTATTCTCAAAAATCGCCAATTAATGTTCATTATTTTTCCATTTTTTGTCTCTAAAACATAGGTTATGACCCCTCATTGGAACATGCTCGTCGAGCTCGTTCCAGTGAGGGGGTCATAACGTATGTTTTTGAGACAAAAAAATGAAAATAATAGCTATTCAAGAATTTTTTTGCAAGTGTCGTCTGCTTTTCATATTAGGTAAAGGGTTAAAAAAAAACAAAAAAACAATGAAGTACCCATTACACCCACGGCAAAGCGTATTCGTTTGCGCGCACGGATACATGACACAATTGTTGATTGCATAATTCACTTGTGAAGTTATCGTTTATAATCAAACCCGGAAATCCCAGTAAATGATCACACTTTGGAAAGTAATAAACGAACATAATTATGCGTGCATTGAATTGCTGCAGATTCCAAAAAAAAAGAATTTCAAAGTCGCAAATTATTGACTTTGAAAAAAAATAATTCATTTTCCACTGGTGAGTTAAACGACTAATGCCATGCGTTGCTTGTGAATAACAAGCTTTTCATTAAAGGAATTGTATGAACAGTTATGAGATTCCACTAATTGCAATTAAGGTCGGCGACTACTGGTGTATTACGTAACTTAAAACGATTTACCCGATTGTTTATTAAGATTAATTGCAGTAATAACTGTTACGATTATATAGTACAAGTAACGGTAGTGGAAGTAGTGGACACTGAGGGTATGGGTCCAAGCATTTAACACATTCATCAGCATACCCAGGAGCGACACCACAGACCCCAAATTAACGATAAGAATTCCGTAGGACCAAGGGACGTCCTGTGGGGAGTCCTATAGTAAATTTGGCAACGGAGACTACAAACTTTTCTATAGGTTTTCCCATAGAACTTCCCTTGGGTCGATAAGTTACTCAGGACTGGGACTATAGGTCCAAGATCTGTGAAAATGTTCAGTGATACATACAGCGTACAGAACGTTACTGCATCTATTTCACAAGTGAAGGCGATGATCACGCCTCTCATGTGTAGGACCCACCGACGGTCTAATTCACGGTGGTCAATATGCAACCACAAACTAAAATATGGGACAATCCAACTCTCCACAACCTCCCGCACCTGCCCGTAAGCATGCCTTTTTTCTGCCTCCCCTTTTCACAAGTGAAGGTGAGGATCACTCCTCCCCAAACACTGTGTACTGTGTAGGATCCACCGACGGTCACTGGCACGGTGGTCAATATGCAGGCACAAATCAAAATATGGGGCAATCGAGCTCTCTGGTCTAACTACATGTCACAGATCCCACAACTGCCTTTAAGAATGCCTTTGTTTCTGCTCCCCCCTTTCCAATCAAATAACCTCATTTCATAATTATATTTTTTATATATATATATATATATATATATATATATATATATATATATATGCTCGGAAGTTTACTTCCTTCTAAGCGGCTTTCATTTTTGACTAATACTTATTCCGTTACGTTAAGTACCGTACCAATGTGTATCGCGTCATAGGAACGTAAAATTTGGCGTCACGCTGATCCTAATTGTTGAATGGGAAGTATAAAATCAAGAACCCATCTATAAAATCGCCGATGCATATCTTCCTTGGGTGGCAACAAGTAAAGATATGTTCCGCATTACACGTTGTTCACTGTTTTTAATTGTAAATTATGGACAAACAAGACCGTATCATATCTTCCTTAGGTGGTAACGAGTGGAGATATATTCCGCGTTATTGCGCGCATTTTTTGTTCTCAGCCTAAGAATTAGAAACATTCAATCATTTATCTCAACCTCGCCCTGGTAACAGAGGCAGAAGCGAGTTCGCAGGCAGTATTCACACATTCAACCATTCCTTGACCGGAATTGTTCAAACGCGTTGTTCTCCATATTCAAGTGTATTGCTTGTAAACCACCGTATCATATCTCCCTTGGGTGGTAAAGATATGTTCCCCGTTTCATGTTGTTCCCCGTATCCGAGTCTATTACGCGCAAAATAACTGTATCATATCTTCCTTGGGTGGCAACAAGTAAAGATATGTTCCGCGCTTCACTTTGCTTTTTGTATTCAAGTGTAAATTATGAAAAAATACCGTATATCTTCCTTGGGTGGCAACAAGTAAAGATATGTTCCGCGTTATTACGTAAAAAACAAATATGAATTAGACACTATTTCTAAAACCTCGCCCTGGTAACAGAGGCAGAGGCAAGATTAACTTAACTTACTTGCCTCTGCCTCTGTTACCAGGGCGAGGTTTTAGAAATAGTGTCTAATTCATATTTGTTTTTTACGTAATAACGCGGAACATATCTTTACTTGTTGCCACCCAAGGAAGATATACGGTATTTTTTCATAATTTACACTTGAATACAAAAAGCAAAGTGAAGCGCGGAACATATCTTTACTTGTTGCCACCCAAGGAAGATATGATACAGTTATTTTGCGCGTAATAGACTCGGATACGGGGAACAACATGAAACGGGGAACATATCTTTACCACCCAAGGGAGATATGATACGGTGGTTTACAAGCAATACACTTGAATATGGAGAACAACGCGTTTGAACAATTCCGGTCAAGGAATGGTTGAATGTGTGAATACTGCCTGCGAACTCGCTTCTGCCTCTGTTACCAGGGCGAGGTTGAGATAAATGATTGAATGTTTCTAATTCTTAGGCTGAGAACAAAAAATGCGCGCAATAACGCGGAATATATCTCCACTCGTTACCACCTAAGGAAGATATGATACGGTCTTGTTTGTCCATAATTTACAATTAAAAACAGTGAACAACGTGTAATGCGGAACATATCTTTACTTGTTGCCACCCAAGGAAGATATGCATCGGCGATTTTATAGATGGATTCTTGATTTTATACTTCCCATTCAACAATTAGGATCAGCGTGACGCTAAATTTTACGTTCCTATGACGCGATACACATTGGTACGGTACTTAACGTAACGGAATAAGTATTAGTCAAAAATGAAAGCCGCTTAGAAGGAAGTAAACTTCCGAGCATGACGGCAATTTGACGAAGTTATATAAAATATTTGATGAAGTGTATATATATATATATGAAAGTGCTCGTTCCGATTAAATAAATTAACTTGAGGGTGAACATTTATAGACTTTTTAAAAACCGAAAAACCTTCCTTTATTATTATTATTATTTTAAAGACAGACCTACTTTCATTAACCCTTTACCTAACGAATCGCCCACATCCGCCTGCGTAATATGCACAATCCAGCAGTTTAGAAAAAATATTATTTTTCAAAAAATTTCAACAAAACCATATCATGTGACCCCTCGTTGGAACGAGCTCGTTCCAACGAGGGGTCACATGATATGGTTTTGTTGAAACTTTTTGAAAAAATTTAAAAAATGATACTTAAAATAATAAATTTTGAAATCGTCTGCGTTGGGTAAAGGGTTAAACGAAATTAGTTCTTTAAAATAGTAATAATAATAATAAAGGTACGGTTCGTTATAATAGTAGATGTGGAGATCTTGCCAATTCAGATGGATCTCATGGTGGATCTCATGTGACGTCATAGTCACGTGACCCAATTACTTTATGTTTGGTTGTCGTGGTAGTCGGCGTGAACGGCCATGTTGTGGCGTCATCTCCATAGTGATACGTGGTCTTAGTGTGCACGCGCAGGGCGTGGTGTTATGGTGATACGTGTTTCCGTCGTCCATTTTGTATTCTATAGGCCGCCATCTTAGTTTTAATGGTAGAACGTGGTTGCTATGTGACCCAGAACCTTCTTAAAGGAAAGGGGGTATGTTCGGAGGGTGTGTTCGATTGAATAGGAGTAAATTTAATTACCACAATGAACTCGGCAATCCCCCAAAACGACTTTATTTGTTATAGATTCCCCTATAATAATTTCTAGTAGTAACACGTCGCGCTATAGTACCGAGAGGTCTCCTGGTGGTAAGATCGATTAAACTAGAGTAGTTTGCTGGATGGTTTACTCCGTGGAATTACCCAAACAAACTCAATAATTGTTTTACTATTTCGGATTGAAATTGAATTGAATTGAATTGAAATCTTTATTTGCAGTATAATTATTGTATAAAAATAACACTAAACTAATATGTGTACTGCGGGAAACAGCATAGCCTTGTTGGCTGTCTTCCTGCTATTCCCCATAAAAGAAAATAGAAAAAAATAGAAAAAAGTCAAGACAGCAGAGTTTCAAGCCATTCGGTGATTCAGTGAACCATTCAGTAATGAAATATTCAGATGAGAATAATGAGAAGTGATTCGATACCAGAATGGAAGGGATATGACAAATCTTAACATTTCTGGCGAGACTCCGTGAACTGCATGTCCTGTCTATCAGGGCCCAAGGAGCTCTGTCAGGCAAACCATGAACTTGAGTGAGGTTCCAAAGCGAAATATTCAGATCATGATGATGAGATGTGATAAGATTCCAGAAGGGAGGGGATTTGACAAATCTTAATATTTTTGGCGGGACGCAATCAAGTGCTCGTCTTATCTATCAGGGCTCAAGGGGCTCTGTCAGACAATACATGCACACGAGTCAGGTCCCAAAGCGAGCGCACTTCGGAATCCACGGTTTCTGTCTGTTGTTCGGATTTCCCACTAAATCCTCGATTTCTAACTGTTTTCCCTATAACTGACTCTATTCTAACTATCCTAGCAATCTATCTAGTCCTAGTTATCTTTGGACCAGTCAGTGTCCTGACCTCTGCCCTGGTCCAAGTCTCAGAATCATCAGTGCTTCCTTTCCCGTAATCTGTACATATCCATACATAGTTATCTCTCCTGTTTATAACGAAGTCATATCTAATTCTTAAACCAGAATGATAATCGAGCAATTACTGAAAAGTCACTGCTCGAACGACCCGAATCTTATCGAGCAAATAAGCTACAGCGCAACTGCTCCATGAGCAAAGGCTTCCGCGACTCCAATCTCATCGAGCAAACGAGCCATATAGTAATTGCTCGAAAGAGTGATTCCACCTACGACTCTTCGACTCATCTCGGAAAAAAAGGATTCCATAGCCACATTCGTTTCACAGAATCCCATTTCACGGAGTGGGATAAGAATCCCACTTACGGAATCCCTTTTTCAAAACGACCGTAGTAATGGAATCCTTTTTTCTCGAGATGAGCATTAGAGTCGAATGTGAAGTCACTCTTCCGAGCAATTACTCTATAGTTTATTTGCTCAATGGGATTCGAGTCTTTTGAGCAATGCCTGTTCAAGTCACAGCGCCAGCGTATTTGCCAGACAACATTCGAGTTGTTAGAGCAAGCAAACTGTATACGATTGTTAGTAGAAGTGGAAGCCAATTATGATACTGATATGAACGGTAATCCGCAACGGTAGTAGTGTAATGGTGGATACTGAGAATCATAGTGCCACGAGTCAATAGTAATGATACAGGACCGCAAGGCTCGTAAAACACCACACTAAATGTGAATACAACAGAGACCAATCAGAGGACAGATAGTTCAAGACAAGGTGGAAGCCAATGGTAAGACTACCTGTATAGGAGCTTGGAATCCAACTTATGGAATCCCTGTTGCAAAATCCCCATAGAATCCCTTTTTGAAACGACTGTAGCTATGGAATCCATTTTTTCCGAGATGAGTCGAAGATCCGTATGTGGAGTCGCTCTTTCGAGTAATTACTCTATGGCTCATTTGCTCGAGATTCCAGTTGCAAGAGTATTTGGTCATGGACCAATTGCTATATAGCTTATTTGCTCGATAAGATTGGAGTCGTTCGGCAAATGGCTTTTCAGTAACAGCTCGATTATCTTTCGGGTTTGAGAATTGGATAGGACTCCGTTTTAAGCAGGGGAGATAACTCTGTATGGATATGTACAGATTACGGGAAACGGAACACTGGTGTTTCCGAGATTTGGACTAGGGCAGATGTCGGAGCAGGTTCAGAGGTAACTAGGAATAGATAGGCTGCTAGGATAGTCAGATTAGGATCAGTTATAGATAGAACAGTTAGAAACCGAGGCTTTAGCAACAGATAGAAACCGTGGATTTCGAAGGAATCCGAACTAGTAAAACAACTGTCGTGTTTAGTGGGGGTAATTTTACGAAGTAAACCAACCAGCAAACTATTCTAGTTCAATCGAACTTAACTCCAGGAGACTTCTCTGTACTATAGCACTACGTGCTACGCTATTAAAAATGATTCTGGAGAAATCCGTAGCAAATAAAGTAGTTTTGGTGGTTTGGAGGGATTGTCAGGTTGTTTGTTGTAATTAGATTTACTCCTATTCAATCAAATACACACTCCGAACATACCCCTCCCTTTCAGAAGGTTTTGGGTCACATAGCGGTCACATGCTACCATAGAAATCAAGATGGCGGCCTCAAGTATACAAATTGGACAACGGAAACACGTATCAACCTAACAACACGCGCTGCGCATGCGCACTCTGACCACGTATCACCATGTGGATGACACCATAACATGGCCTCTCACGCGGGCTATCATGGCAATCAAACATGACGTAACTGGGTCACGTGACTATGACGTTACATGAGGTCCATCTGAATTTGCACGATCTCCAGATCTACTACTAACGTTTCAGATTTGTTTCCTTTATTCTTGTTTTCAGTAAGCTTATTGAGTTAGATTTCAGGTTCAAACCGATGTTCAGCCACACGGGAACACTGTCAGAAAATTTTAACTCTCGTCCCATCATGTCGGGAAAATATGATATCGTATCTTCTGGTCTAGATGTGAGATATCTCAAAACTTAAAAAAGAATATGTTTGGTAGAGGCCGACATGTCCAAGGCACTGTTTTAATATACGGACTAGATTCGAGAAATATACCATTTTTGAAGAGATAGGAAAAGCGGTTACCCCTTTTAGGTCATTAATGTTGTAACGTGACAACATTTTATGGTTTGTGATCATACATTTTCTGAAAGCAGATGCATTGGCGAAATTAGAAATCACAATTTTGTAAACTTTTACGTAAATACTTTTTTGAAATGTTCACCTCTAAAGTAGAGTCATTTTGAAAACAACACTCATTTATGCAAATTTGGCATATTTTTCAGTCTATTTTATTGGGTTTATAATGTATTGTTTCCAGCTACATCCCCCTAAATGCGGCCTATAAAAAGTAAGTGTTTAGACAATATTTTTATGTTTCAGTATGTGACAATGTTAGCATACCCTATCTTTAAAATGATAAAATAAATGAAATGAGGGCGCCCGTATTCAACTCCCAAGTGAAGTACGTTCGTTCAAAGTTACCGAATGTTAATACTCTTCATGTTAACCCTTTACCCAACGAATCACCCGCATCCGCCCGCGTAATATGCAAATTCAGCAGTTGAAAAAATATTATTTTTCAAAAAATTTCAACAAAACCATATCATGTGACCCCTCGTTGGAACGAGCTCGTCGAGCTCGTTCCAACGAGGGGTCACATGATATGGTTTTGTTGAAATTTTTTGAAAAATTGGAAAAAATGATATTTAAAATAATAAATTTTGATATCGTCTGCGCTGGGTAAAGGGTTAACCACTAGACTTTTGCATCTCCGAAACGTATATTCTCTGTAAGTTATGTATGTGTTGAGTAGGGGGTGCAAAATGGCTCCTTCTTGAAAGGGATTTTGATATACGTATTACGTATTTTTGCTGATTTTTGCCTTACCGATCATCACCGCCAGGACCACCTTCACCACCGTGATCACTACTGTCCACATCCGGACTCAGCTGTCTTCTCTACTCAAATGCGAAACACAAGGCCACAAGCAGACTATACATGCTCACGACGGCCCCTAAAAGTAGGCAAGCGGCAGACTATACTTGCCTGAAGATCTCCATATGCTACACCAGACACCCCGAAACGCCGCCAACACTGCCCAACAGGGTCGAAAGGGGTGGAACCACCCCACAGCGTCATCGCGCGCCTTGGGTGCGCCGAAACTATTCTTCTGCGAATCGCTCTCGTTCTGATCCTTTGCCTTTATATAGATAAGAAGTTTGCATAAAACTTCTGTAAGGTTCCAAAACTTTGTTTACTGATTGCACAAGATCTTACCCTATTGGATGGAACAGAAGTTTGTAGTAAACTTCTCAAATTCGTTCTATAGCTTAGGATGGATTATTATTAGGGTTTTGGGCCTGCAATTGGTTTTGGTGGCTCTGTAGGTGAATTTTGAGAAAGTGGGAAATCAGTAGCTTGGGGGCCTTTAGTGAACTAAATTTGATAAATTTTAATTGGCATTTCGATTACATTTAGAACAACGACTTTTACATTAATTTAAATTCACAAATGATGGTGCTTTGAATGAGCTTAAAGTATTGCACTGTAACTTAAAAAGTAGTAGAATTTGTTCCAATTTTGTTGCCAGAAAATGCATAACCCTTTACCTAACATGAAAAGCAGACGACACTTGCAAACAAAATTCTTGAATAACTAATTTTTTTTAATTTTTGTCTCAAAAACATAGGTTATGACCCCTCATTGGAACGAGCTCGGCGAGTTCCAAAGATAAAAATGGAACAAAAGAAACAAAATAATATAAAAAATAATTAACTTAAAAATCTTAATCCAAAAGCCATTATATCTCCGTGCTTTGCACCTTAGACTGCCTTAGGCTGATGCGAATCACCGTTTAAGGGTAGGAAGGTCATAGATAGGAGACGCGTGTTGACTTACACAAAATTCAGTGAACTTTTTTTTTGGGGGGGGGGGGGGTGGGAGCGTGGGCGAAGTGTCAGATGTAAAAATTGGAGGGGGTCTGTATGGCGTTGGGTCAATACTATAGGCGGACGCATGCAAAAACAAAACAAAACAAAACAAAAAACTGCATTCCTTTCTGCAAATCCCCCCCCCCTCCCCCACATGCATTTTTTTCAAATTTTAGATGTAAGAGATACACGGCCTAAGTTTCTACTTACCATATCCTTTTAGTAATATTTACGTATTTTACACTTGAGATTTCAAAATTTGTAGCATAGTGACAAGTAAGACTACAATACAGATTTTGAAATCCAAAGTATGAAATATAATACGCAGATTCCATACTTCTAATTGAACTCTAAGTTTTTACAATACAAATTCTGAAATCACAAGTATGAAATATGAAAATATTGGGGGACGGTTCGGGCAAAATATTCAGGGGGCGGTTTGTGGCACAGCGTGTGACATCTATAGGGGACGGTTTTGCCAGTAGGAGACGGTTTGGATCAAATATCGGGGGACAGTTTGTGCCAAAAAGTCGGGGGTGGTTCGGTCATGGGATTTCTAGTTCTCAGAAGAAAAGGACAATAAATTTTCGACACAAGTTAGTTAATAATACTAAATAAATGCATTTTATTTTATCTGCATTTTAACAAAACGTTAACAATACCAAAGATTGTTACATCTTCTTTTAGGTGAACAATTCCGGTTGAGCGTTGAGTCTTGACTCGCCGTTACATTGCGGTTCCCAAACCAGATTTCTGCCACACAAAGACACAAAAACAGTTTCTTTCTTTACTCCATGCAGATACGAAGGTTTAAGAGTAACTGGAATAGTTTTCTCACTATTTCGGACAGAGCATTAAAACTCGCCCAAAGTACATGTCAATCAAAGTTGAACCACGCCTGTTCCGGAAGTATCCTGGAAACCTGTCAACAAACTTTTCGTCAACCACCTGGCTCCCGAAGATGTCTGAGAGTACAGAATGAAAAATTAAAACTGTTTGACTGCGGGTAAGAGTTTGTAGTACAGAATATTGAAATTCTTAGTTTCAAATTTGTATCTGATGTATTTAAAACATGGTGGTGTTGTTATAACAGTGACTTTTAATGACAATGTTGTCAGTTTGTTTAGCGAAGTTCGAATGTGCGAGAGAACTGCAAAAGTGTGTGAAAAGCCCCAGCCCAGGGATGCTAATCAAAACTTCCACTAATAAAAATGTCCCCTGCATGTTTGGCTCAAAACATTCTGTAGATCAGAGTGTCCACGACAGTTACAGTCTACTCGGCAGTATCGAGTCACTTTTTTTAAATTTTCTGCCATCTCCATCGTTAAACCAAACATCGATGTGTTTGTCTTGACCACAGTTACTGGAAGTTGTGGATACAGATTACAACCACTTTTTCACTGATAACAATGAAAGCACCACGTCAGTCCTGACCCAGTGTTACACATCAGTTGCCTATATAATAATAGACAAGTAATGAAAGCTTTTTTGCCCTGACCGATACCCCCATCCCAGTTCTTTGTGAATTTGTTCATTGAACAAAGATTCATCAACACAGTTTTCTTGTACAGCTATCCACAAGGAATTTAACTTCATGTTTATCATACATTAATAATCAAAGCATCATACTACGGCTTCTTTATTTGATAAAAAAAACTCTCCATTCGACTTTTTTGTTTGCGACTCGACGCCATTAGAACAACAATGATGGCGTGACATTTCGTTGCTAGGCTGTACAAAAGTTAACCCGGAAAGTGAAACTACGCACTGCGTTGTTCTTGTGCTGCAGACGACAGAACAAAAGAATAATGGATGTGGGTTATAATGTAAGAGTCTTCCCTGAAAAACAATTGTTGCACCCCTGTCCTCGAGTTCTGTTTATTGTCAAGGCACAACCAACTTGTCTGAACTTTAATAAAAAAAAACTGGTGGTTAATTTAAGACAGCGCTACCTTGTCAGAAGTTGAAAATGCAGGAAGCTTTGAAAGGACTATGTATTGGCGGGCGGAAAGGGTATTAGATCTAGGCTATGGGCCTATATGACAGACAGGGAGGGGTCAGAGTGATCTCATGGCCTGTATAAAAAGGAAATTCTATTGCATCTCTTTTTTACAATGCCAGCTAGGAATCGTGACATTGACAACATTTAAGTTTAATGCTGAAAAACCTTAATCACAATAGTGTTTTAGGCCCACTAGTCTACATGCTGTTTGAAACGTGGAGCAGGGGGGGGGGGGGGTGAATGAGTTGGGAGCGGCGAGGCTTGTTGTAGGCACATATTATTCAGACGAAGCACTTGGCTGATTAAGATATCTTGGGGTCTCGACAAACAATCGTTCCCGGAGACCTTTTTTTGCGGTTGGGAGTCGGTGGGGAAGCAAGGGCAGTGATGCTTTTGGGGGAATGCCGTTCCCCTTGACCCCTTCTGCTTGCTGCTGCAAACGTTCTTCCTCCTCAATTGCCAAACTTGAACTGGCTACATCAAAAATGACCTGTTACTTGCATGCTGAGTGAAACGTAAAATTAGAAGCTGGTGAATGGGAGGAGGGGGGAGGTGGGCTTGTAGGCGCAGACTTTCAGATGCGGCGCTTGGTGGATGAAGATGAACAGCCCTCTGCCTTATTAACGGCCTTCGACTCGGCCGGTAATAAACCCTCAGGCTTTTATTCATTCCTCTCGGGCCGGTAATAAACCGCAAGGCCCTCCAAACTCATGGTATTGCTACATTATTGGAGATATCTTCAGAATCTGTAGTTTATGTTAACTTGGCTGCTCGCAGTTACTGGCTTTCTTGCCTCTAGATTCATGGATAAGCCTATTGTGACTTTTTCCCAATTAAAACAAAAATTATACACATCTGGCCAAACCATGGTCGGCCCGGAGATTTCCAGACCCCTGCCTGCGGGAACCCCGGGAAGTAAAGCAGTGCCTATTCACTGCGGTAAACATGCTCTGTTTTACTGTTAAAATAGGACCCAGTCACCAATTCTTGGGAGGTGTAAACCCTCTCTAAAATGGGCAACATGGCCTATTAACGCTCACCCCTGGTGTTGAGTTGATATTCATGTTGTGGGCATGATTAGCCATTGTTAAAAAATATGTGACCTTAAACACCAATAAATAAATAAATTGTCTAGACCCCCCCCCCCCCCCCCCTCCCCTGTGTGGGGGTCATATGCCTACATCGGGGAATGTTGGGTGCTACCCCTAGATTGCGGCACATTTCCAAAGTCAAATAACCTGAGAGAACGAAATAAGCAACACCAGTGAGGTGTATAAATGGGAGTTGGCATAGACTTTATTCATTTATTTAATTTTTTCCTTTGAACTAACCGTGGGAGCGCGGTGGCTCAGTAGGTAGAGGTGCAGGCTGCAAGCCGAGAGGTCCTCGGTTCGAATCCCACCTGCGGCAACCGCGTTGTGTCCTTGGACAAGACACTTCATCTCCATTGCCCGCGTGGGGGCACGATGACGCCGTGTACTAAGGCGTACTGCACGTCGATGGTATGCATGTCTTCAACCAATCTAACCCTGCCTGTGCTGCAGTGCGGAGTTACGATGTTGGGGAGCTGGCAGCTGCTCGTCGTTGCTCGGTGGTTCTCTCCGGGTACTCCGGCTTCCTCCACCCGTAAAACTGTCACGGTCATGATTAGCCATTGTGCATAAATATGTGACCTTAAACATCAATAAATAAATAAATAAATATTGAACTAACCGTAACATTAGCTGCACATTTTCCGCACACGCAGATACTGCTGCCAACATGTCCAACTTCTAAGTACTTCATTTACTTATCATAAATAGCATAAAACATACGACTGGAGTCTAAAAATTAACCGACTATCACTGTAAAGCAGATGACAAGAACTTGATCCGTTTCAGTATTCCGCAATCATTTTTAGACGGTATTTTTAGACATTAGAAATGTTACGTCATCATTGTTGTTCTAATGGCGTCAAGTCGCGGGCAAAAAAGTCGAACGGAGAGTTTTTTTTATCAAATAAAGAAGCCGTAGTATGATGATTTGATTATTAATGTATGATAAACATGAAGTTAAATTCCTTGTGGATAGCTGTGCAAGAAAACTGTGTTGATGAATCTTTGTTCAATGAACAAATTCACAAATGAACTGGGAAGGGGGTATCGGTCAGGGCAAAAAAGCTTTCATTACTTGTCTATTATTATATAGACTACTGTATGTGTAACACAGGGCGGGGTCAGGACTGACATGGTGCTTTCTTTGTTATCAGTGAAAAAAGTGGCTGTATCCACAACTTCCAGTAACTGTGGTCTTGACAATGACAATATAGTATCATGTAGAACCAAATTACACCCAAACAGTCCTCTGGCCGGGTCTCCCTATATACCGACTCTGACCTCAAATAAATTCATTATATGTTTTTCCTAATGGAATTGTCGGTTTTGAGTGGGCCTAGTGGGTATATAATTATTTTAAAATAAAACTGTCACAGTAAATGTCCATGAATTTCATGTTACGGTAGTTATTGGTGAAACGGCGCAAGTTCAGTTTTCGAGCATCACCTAATTTTATGGTACGCCTATCTGGTTGTCCTAGAATTCCAAATACCCTCCCTCCACCATTCCGAAAAAAATCATGGTTAGTCAGTCAGTCATTTCCCCCTGCCTAGTAGAGAAAGTTTTTTATGGCTGTATGTCTGCGGAGAACAAAATGGTACTGTGCGCCCCTTGCGACCCCCCCCCCCCCCCCCCCCTGTTAGCGATATTTCACTGTTTCGGTTTTTGTCAGCTAGGCTTGTGGGATGAATATCTGCAGCTCTGCTCCAGACTACCACAGAGAGATCTTTAGCCTGCACAGGGTGTGTCTCTCCCTGCACAGAAGCCAGCCATTTTATGTCCCCATCTGATAGTACGGTGTGCAGTGACAGCATCAACCCCACCCACTTCATGTTGGATTTTGTAAGAAAATTACACGTTAAAGCAAATTGTTTGATATATTATCTTTCAAAAATAACTTGATATGGAATCATGTAACAATAAACTACATCTTGTATTAATAGTTTACTGAAACAACATCAACTCATGACTTTAACACCAATCCAGAATTTCCATTGGGTATCAATTTATTTGTTGTTGGTTCAATAGAGAAAAAAGCCTGTGATATGAAAACAGAACATTTTTCTCGAAACTGTTGTGTCGCTTACTATTTCGTCACTACCAACTAAAATGAGGTTAAAGGCCTATATAAGTAATGAAATTTTGTTTATTTTGAAAATTCTCACCCCTGATATTCCTCCAATTCAAATTAAATATACACAAAATGTACATCAAAATGAAGACTGGGATGTATAGAATATGAAACACATGTGTAATCAAATAAGAGTTGACTGTAGGCACCACTGGTTCCTGGAAGTCTGCTGCCATATTCGAACCAGAACTGATAATTTAGTAATATTTCACGAAAACAACTTGTGGCCAAATATGCTTTACATATCCAAGAACAAAGCTAGGGGAACAAAGTTCTTCAAAAACGACGACAGAGCTGCATGGGGGTAAATTCCAAAGCCTTTGCTTTTGTTTACGTATGAATATACTTTTGATTTCCGGTTGACGTTATTGGACGGAAAAAGCATGTAAAAACAACGCTGTCTAAAATCAAATAATGAAGAAGATCGCCTTCATACAGTATACTGTTATTAGATAGAGATTGCACAGTTGCCATATTCAGTGCAAGGTAACCTGATACCTGTTGAAATTTCTTAGAATTACGATTTTGTTTTTCGATGGAAATTTGTGGTATCGAGTGATTTGCACATGTCTGTCGAGCATGGAAACCATCGTCAATAAAAAATGCAGACAGTATTGTCCTTTTCCAAAATGCAGTCCTATCGCTGCACTCGAAAGCGTTTTGAATGTCTAGCTTTGTTATTGAATATCTGAAGCACATTCGACCACGAGTTGTTCTTGCGAAATATTAGTTTATGATCAGTTCTGGTACGAATACGATAGACGACACTTGCAAAACAAAATTCTTGAATAACTAATTTTTTTTATTTTTTGTCTCAAAAACATAGGTTATGACCCATCATTGGAACGAGCCTGACGAGCTCATTCCAAAGAGGTGTCATAACCTATGTTTTGAGATAAAAAATGAAAAAAATAATGCAAATTAATTGACAATTTTTGAAAATAGCGCTGGCTGGTTTTGGCCGCTATGTTGGGTAAAGGGTTAATTGAATACTCCTGTTAACTGAATAATTCTCACTGGCAAAGGAGCTATTCAATTAACAAGGTTCCACTGTATGAGGTTATCATCAAAATTTTTTAGCTTTCAGAACTGAGCCAGGGAGGATCCACGAGCTACTAAAGAACTAGTCCTCTTCTCAGTTTAACTTAGAAATGTCCTCATTAGTCGTTTAAAAAAATTCAGTTGGAGGAACTCCAATGGAGGTTTGAAGAAGAGATGGGCAGTATACTGAAAAACCGAACTGATACCATTATCATGGACATACCAAAAAACCGAACCAAACCAATCATTGAATACCGAAAAACCATCAGTATTTTTTAAATTTGCCCACATTTTCTATTTATAAGGCATTGTTGAGTCCCGATAGCAGTTGAAGTCAAGCCAGAAAATAAGCAGACTGTCATCTGCAAAATGAGGTCCTCCAGAGGGTGAATTTGGTGATGCTACCCTGCACAGCAGGGCAGCATCACTAAATTTACCCTCTGTGGACCTCAGTCTGAATCAAGGTCTCAAACCTAAACAGAAAGAGGTACCCAGAGGATAAATTGGCCTGCTGTATGGGATAGCATCTGCAAATTCACCCTCTGGGGACCTCATGTTGCAAATGACAGATTGCTTATTTTCAGGCTTGGTTGAAGTGTTCATTTTCACGAAAGTAATTGCCGATTTTCTTTTCTGTTTTATGAACTCTTAAGAGCCTGGGGAAATGTCCTGAATTCCCACCAGACTACAACCTGTACATGTCCAATTGCTTTGCAGTGATTTCTGGTCAAGTCTTGACTAGAAATCACTGCTAAGGTGTTTTGACAATAGTTTTAACCAGGCCTGGCGTTCTGAAAAATGCAGGAGGGCAAAAAATCCTGGTGAAAGTGCTTCAAGTGACAGGATAGTAGTAATGGTAGTATATTATAGTGTCAATATTCCTTGAATAATTACCCCTCAAACTGTGATGTCAGTTGTTGAACTTGAAACTGACAGAAAAAAAAAATATTGCTGTGACCCATTTTGCTTCAAATGATTGCAACTGTGTTTGGGTATGGTTGCAGCTATTACCTTTTACCACTACACCACTTTTAAAATGAAATTACGTGATGTTATGTGACTTCGAAGTTAAATTACATTTTTGCTTTACAACAAAAATTTAATGTGAGCATAATACATGTAATCTCAATCATCCCAGACCAAAATATTTAGGAGGGCAATTTTTTGCTCTCCTTAATTCTTTCAGGAGGGCAGTAAGGAGAGCTAAAAAATCGCTCTCCTGAAATTGCCAAGCCTGTTTAACTATGTAAAGGGCACATGCTCTGAGATCGCAGAAGCCCAATATTGGCCTTCAAAGGTTATGGTGTGTTTGGAGCAAGTCACAAAATTACTGTAGATATGATTTGTGTTGCCAAAAGAATGTCAATCTTCATCTCATTGGTTGTGGCATTTGTGGCGACGTGGTAGAATGATACAACTTATTCTGTATTTTCCTAATCTTTGGTACTATCAGCAAATCTCAATCAAGTCAGATACCAAATACTGATCCGTTGCTGCGGTATACAGGGTTCCCGCACCTCCTTGAATTCCTTGAAAGTCCTTGAATCTCAAAACACTCTCCCAAGGACCTGGAAACTCCTTGAATATTGAAAGTCATCCTGGAAACTCCTGGAAATTGAGTCGGCTATGCATGGACAGTGTGCTATTTCAGAATACTGTACATCTGATGTCCATTCTTTTACCCTTTTACCTAGTAGCAGACGACACTTGTGAAAAAATTACTGTGAATTTGAACATTTTCATTTTTTTCCAAAACATAGGTTGTTACCTCTCATTGGAACTAGCGTGATACGCTCGTTCCAATGAGAGTCATAACCTATGTTTCAGAAGCAAAAAATGAAAATATAAAAAGATTGAACAGTGATTTTCATGGAAAGCGCTGGCTGTTTTTTCCCGTTAGCTCAGGTAAAGGGTCGAGTTATATTTTCTGTCTCTAGGATGCAAGTGGAAAATGTTTCCTGGGAAATCCTTGAATTTTGTGTGTTTTTCTCCTTGAAAAAGCACTAAAAACCTCCTTGAAACTCCTGGAATTTGCTTAGAGGTTTGGTGCAGGAACCGTGGGTATACTCACCTAAAAATACCGAAGCCGACACCAAACTCAAAATTTAAATACCGGCCATCTCTAGTTTGAACGTCCCTGCCTACAAACACTCAACTGCAGTTATTCCGGATATTCATGGCAATTAATGCGTCAAGGTAGCAAGTCTCAACCTTACAGGGAAAGCTGTTAAATGGTTCACATTCGTAATGATCAACTTTTCTGTAACATTGAGGCTCAGAGAATCGTGATTTTTTGCTTGAATTGAATCAGACAAAATGTTTGAAACCAAATCAAATCTCCAATCGAATCCTCTTCTGTGTTGTCACAATACTATGGCTGTCATACTAGTGTTGTCTATTCACCATGAGAACCCACTATCAATCTACACAGTAGACTCTTTCATACCAACAAACGGCAGGTAGAAGTAGGTGTACCTATCACATGTTTCTGGAAGATTGAGCAATTTATTCATTTGGAAACCAGTGGTATTCTGTGCAAAAATTTTGTCTTAGACAAGTCCACGAACCTTATGTTTAGGCCACACAAAGTAGATCTTCTGTTTTTCAAGCCATTATTTGTAAAATTGCATGCGGGCGAGCGATTTTTTATTTTATTTTTTATTTCTATAATTATTTCTTTGCCATCAAAAGTTCATGTTCTTGGTTTATGTTTTAGGCCTCTTAATCTACGGAATGAGTGGCTGCGTATTCATCCCTTGAGTGCAAGAAGGTTTTGCAATGCTTTGGCATTGCAAAGCCTTCTTGCACTCAAGGAACAAATTTATCAATTTTTATCTTGGGTAAAATAGACCTAAACTATCTAATTTTTATATTTTTTTTAAGTTTACTTTGCTTATAAAAAGAGAGCATGCGGCAGCCAAAAGGACCATGTGGGAGAGCCTGAGAAACAGATTTTTAATTTTTTTCAGCTTTATTGCACTTTCTTTAATTTAACCCCCTGAACACATATGTCAAAATTTCAAGTTGCTCATCTTACCATAATGCAACTAGAAATTTAATCAATTCAGTCTTTTTTGACAGAGCTCAGCGAGCTCTGTCAAACAAGATTGAATTGGTTAAATTCTTACTTGCTTTATGGGAAAGAAACTGCCTCATGAAATTTGTTATTCAGTGTTCAGAAGAGGGCTAATAATAGAACTTTATTTTATTTTCATTTGCTTTTCTTCACCCAAAACAAATTGTATTCCCACACCCACACACCGAAAATGGTATTCCACTCGCAGCATTGTATTCCACTCTCACTGACGACAGACTTTTTTTTTTGCACATGTTTTAAAAGTAATTGCAGAATCAATTATAAAGGTTTGTTTTGGTTAAACAAATAAGGAGAAAATGGAATAAATACAAAAGTTCACTGTGCGGATTCAAGTACCATTTAATCCTCTCGTAGACCAAACAGATTATTCATTCGGCTAACACCTTGTGAAATAATCCTCTACGTGCCCCACTCGAGGACAAAAATCGTACTCGAATCTGAGCAGTGAACTATTGTCTATGTAAATGACCTAGTTCTAACCCATTGGCATTTAAATTACTTGAAATGCCCTCTGTACTATCACTTTGAATGGATCGGAATGAGTTTTGCACTTGACATTTTTTGTTCTTGATGTTCTTGTGATGACAACTCTTCCCATAGTTATCTCAGTAACAGGGCTGAATTCAAACATTTTTTTTTTTTAAAAAAGCCACATACTTTGAGCAAACTAGACTATTCCGATCTTTGATATCTCTTCAAATGACATTTCTGGATGTTTTCCGACTAACATTGTTGTATTAAATTAGAGTGGATACAATTACTTTCATTCCTCAGAAAACTACAGAATGATTTGTCATCTTCAGAAAGTTGAACTTTATAAAAATGCAAAAAATCGAAAACTGTATGGTAATAAATTTTCTTTTAATCCTTTGAGCACGAGAGGCCGCATTTTTGGACCTGGAACATAATGGGTCACAATTTCATTTAATATGATGTCTGGTAAGGGGATATGTGGGGAAGCCAATAAACATTTTCAGCGTGCAGAGCTGCACATTGAAAATATTACCGGTAATTGGTCTACCCCCATTTAACCCTTTACCCAATGCAGACGATATCAAAATTTATTATTTTAAATAACATTTTTTCAAAAAATTTCAACAAAACCATATCATGTGACCCCTTGTTCACATGATATGGTTTTGTTTAAATTTTTGGAAAAATAATATTTTTTCAACTGCTGAATTTTCATATTACGCGGGCGGGTGCGTCCGATTCGTTGGGTAAAGGGTTAATGAATATGGACCCTTCCAATTGTTACCACTGAACCGACTTGGAAAATACCACCGGTGTTCAAAGGATTAATAATCAGGATGGTTTCAAATCGAATCGAGTCAGTGAGGTTCAGAACCAAATTGAATCTCGAAAGTTCGTCGAGCCCTATGTGATAGTCATGTTCAGTATTGTTTTGTGCAAGTAAACATCCTTTTGACCTTTATGGGAACCCCAGGAAGTGAAGCAGCAATTGTTTACTTTGGTAAACAAGCTCTGTTTTACTGGTAAAATAGGACCCATTCACCAGTACTTGGGGTGAAAGTCCTTTAAAATGGACAACATGTAAAAACATCTGACTAAAGTTGACTTTATCTCTGTGTTGCGGTAATAACCAGCCATTGTACAGAAATATGTGAGCTAAAACCACCAATAAATACATCCTTTAGTGGTTATGGTGCAAACCTACAATTGTTCAAACACCCATCACTGTAACATGGCCAATGTAACCTGCGTGCATGTGACAAAGGCTTGGGATAGGATTTTGTGTGATGAATTAACCCACTAATATTTTGGGGGACAAAAGTAGGCCCAAAGCTAGGAGGTCAAATTTTCTGACATGGTGGGGCAGATTTAAAATATTCTGACAGTGTTCCTGGGTCATTGGTCTTTGGTACTATCTTGGCACTTAACTCAATATACTTCTCTAACCCTTTTCCCAACGCAGATGTTATCACAATTTATTATTTGAAAAATCATTTTTTTTAATTTTTCAAAAAATTTCATCAAAACCATATCATGTGACCCCTCATTGGAATGGGCTCGACAGAGGGGTCACATGATATGGTTTTGTTGAAAGTTTTTGAAAAATAATACTTTTTCAGATGCTAAATTTGCATATTACGCGGGCAGATGTGGCCAATTCATTGGGTAAAGGGTTAAAGTAATATAAGAAACAGACCAGAAACATTTGTTTATTATTATTCTTTTAAAGAAATATTTTCATTTAACCCTTTACCCAATGCAGACGATATCAAAATTTATTATTTTGAAAATCATTTTTAAAAATAAAAAAAAAAAATTTCAACAAAACCATATCATGTGACCCCTCATTGGAATGAGCTTGTCAAGCTCATTCCAATGAGGGATCACATGATATGGTTTTGTTGAAATTTTTTGAAAAATAGTATTTTTTCAGCTGCTGAACTTGTATATTACGTGGGCGGATGTGGCCGATTCGTTGGGTGAAGGGTTAAATTAATTACTCGACATATTACAATGCACAGTGGAACCCTGTTAATTGAATAGTCACTTTGCCAAGGAAAATTATTCAGTTAACAGGAGTATTCAATTAACAAGGATTGTATCACTTTCCTGTATTCTGGAGATTAACTTAGTATTTAATCTATCATATCTTGTTTGACAGAGCTCCATAGATTAAATGCCTTTATTGGATGTACTGTTGCCGAATGGGTCTATAAACAAAGGAAAACTGGAGAGAGTTCGGGTAATTTCTCGACACGTTTCAAGATGTTTTATTCAATTAACAGGAGTTTACTCTATAACCTATATTCAATTAATAGGTCAAATTTGCACTGGAACTATGGTAAATGGTTTTGTGTTGGGAAATTATATTCATTTAAAAACAGGGTTACTCAGTTAAGAGATATCAAATTAAGTGGGCTCCACTGTACAATATTTTTATTCAGTTGACAGGAGTTTGCTCTAAAATCTGTATGTAATTAATTCCTCAACATATTAAAATATTTCTTATGGTGAATATTTCTTATTGTATGGTAAATGTTTGTAAATTATATTCAATTAACAGGATTATTTAATTAAATGATATCCAATTAAGCTGGCTCCATGTCACAAGGTTTCTGAGGATTCTTTTGTTATTAACCTCACCACTGATTTCTTGAGTATGTTTCATCTTCACTAACTTAATATTTGGGTTTCTTGTTTCAGAAAGCTGCTATTTGGAACAGATTGCTCAAGTGTCAGTTGTCACTCCTGTTTATTCAGGATCAGGAGAGATTTGGTGTTCCTGGTGAGTATTTGTATTTTTTATTTTTAATCTGTTTTGACTGTTGTTAGGAGTTTTAAAGTTTTTTGTCAAGTCAGCTTTCTGTGAAGCAGTCCCTTTTATGATATGATTACCATTTACCATTATGAAACACATCAGGCCTGGCATTCTGAAAAATGCAGGAGGGCAAAAAATCTCTCTCCTCAATCAGCTTAGGAGAGCAATTAGATTTACACAGCATTTTAAGTATCCAGTTGAACAAACTCATTGAAACTGAAACCAACAGACTACATCAGTGATTTTATTAACTGTACTAAGGTAAAGCGAAATCTCTTAGACATCTAGATGTCTCACTCAACAACCGAACACACACTTGACAAGACCTGTGTGTGTACCCAGACCTGTTGTCCAAGAAAGTCATATGTCTACCACTACCACCTTCAACCCCCCAAGGGGGGTTGAAGGTGGTAGTGGTAAGCGTATGACTTTCTTGGACAACAGGTCTGCTTGAATCTACAGTCACATCCTGGTGCAAGTGCTTCAGGTGACAGGATAGTAGTAATGGTAGTATATTATAGTGTCAATATTCCTTGAATAATTATCCCTCAAACTGTGATGTCAGTCGTTGAACTTGAAACTGACAGAAAAAAAAAAAATTTCTGTGACCCATTCTGCTTCAAATGATTGTAACTGTGTTTGGGTATGGTTGCAGCCATTACCTTTTACCACTAAACCACTTTCAAAATGAAATTACGTGATGTTATGTGACTTCGAAGTTAAATTACATTTTTGCTTTACAACAAAAATTTAATGTGAGCATAATACATGTAATCTCAATCATCCCAGACCAAAATATTTAGGAGGGCAATTTTTCGCTCTCCTTAATTCTTTCAGGAGGGCATTAAGGAGAGCTAAAAAATCGCTCTCCTGAAATTGCCAAGCCTGACACATGTTATTAGTTCTTTACTTAACCCATAACCCAACGCAGACAATATCAAAATTTATGATTTTAAATATTCTTTTTTCATAATTTTCAAAATATTTCAACAAAATCATATCTTGTGCCACCTCATTGGAATGTGCTCAACTATATAGTTTTGTTGTAATTTTCTGAAAATTAATATTTTTTTCAACTGCGGAATTTGCATATTATGCAGATGGGTGTGGCCAATTCGTTAGGTAAAGGGTTTATATGCCTAGACGACTATGCTTGCAAAAAATTCTCAGTTGACTATAAAAATTGATTTTTAAGGAGATGAATTACATAAGCTATAAGCTTACAGTCGAATTCCTCCTTTCCACGGCAATCTGTGAATCAGTTTTATTTGTTATATTGTATACTGCTGTATTTTAATTTATTAATTTTGATTTTTCTTTGTTTTATTTTAGCTAGTGTATACATATAACATAATTTTTCAAATAAATATTGTTTAAACTAAAAATTGATTTTATTTTTACATCTCAAAACATAGTTTATGACCCATCCTTTGAATCTTTCCAGTGAGAGGTCAGAAGCTTTATTTCCAAATGCAACAAAATACTGCATTTTGATTGACTGAGAGGTATGGTGTAACTTGCAATCCACAGTAGCTTTTTTTACACCGTGGTTAACCACGGTGTAAAAACAAGAATACACAATAGCAGGTTATGTGGCTAAAAAAGTACCATTTTTATGCCTTAAGTCGGGTGGCATATAGTGATTGAAGTGGGCGTGTGTCCTTCCGTGTGTGTGTGTCCGTGTGTGTGTATGTCAAAGCCAATAACTCAAAAACAGTTAGGGCCACAGTCATCAAACTTCACACAATTATAAAGGACCATGGGAGGATGTGTCACACACCATAGCCGGGTTCGTACCTTCAGGGTCAAGGTCACATGTCAAGGTCACATTAAAAATCGGTCAATATTCGTGTTTCTGCCATAACTCAGAAACGAATCATAGTACAATTGTTAAACTTTTTACAAATGTTAAGGACAGTCAGAAGGTGTGTTGCGTATAATAGTTTCCGCCGCATCTGCAAGGTGAAGGTCCCAATTGACCTTCATATGTTCAGGGTCACAAATCGTGTCTCAAGCATAACTCCAAAACTATTAGGGCTACAATCATCTAACTTCGCTCAATTATAAAGGACATCAGGTGGATGTGTCGCACACCACAGCCAGGTCTGTAAGGTCAAGGTCACATTTCAAGGTCACACTGAAAATCAATATTCGTGTCTCAGCCATAACTCAGAAACGAACCAAAGTACAAATATTAAATTTTTTACAATTTTTTTGTTTGATGGAGGTCAATGTCACAGATCAAGGTCACTGCCATGTGAGGGGGGGGGGGGGAAGGGCATAGTCACTTCCGAGTGAATCTCTTGTTAATTATTAATTCATACCTTCTGCTCGGTTATGTTAAAATACAGTAAAACCTGTCTTGAGAGAACACATCTGCCAGGCACCGACTGGTTTTACTCTATAATGGACCTGCTATGGGAGACCACCTGTCTTGAGAGACCACCTGTCTTGAGAGACCACTATGACTTGGTACCAACTTGTATTTTTATGCCATAATGGACCTGTCTTGAGAGACCGCCCCTTTGAAAACTGAAACCATGACAAAAACTTTTTTCCTGTTCTGGAATTGGAAAATCCATTGTGGTTATACTAACATAATTAAAAGTATTAAAAGCTCTTAATTGGGTTTCAATTGCTAACTCATTACAGATTGAGATGTTTTTATAAGATCCCTGTGAAAAGATTAGGATTATTGCTGAATAAACAATTTCGGTGCGCGGACGAAATCCCATCGGACAAAATCCCATCCGGACAATATCCCAGATTTTTTACCCAGACGAAATCCCAGCGGACAAAATCCCAGACATGGGCGGACAAAACACCAGGCAATATTGTTTCACAAAAAAGCGGACAAAATCTCAGGTAGTATTTTTTTTCTGGCAAAAGCGGACAAAATGCCAGGAAATATTTTTGATTTACAAAAACAGTGTTTTGGTTGTTGTTTTACTCAAACTTCTCACTTTGTTTTAAACCGCCTGTCCGCCTATTTTTTCATCAATGAAACTTCAATCATGCCAGTTCTCAAACTTCTCACTTTGTTTTAAACCACCTGTTCATCACTGAAACTTCCATCATTCCGCCTACTCGCTTTGTGTTAACCCGCTTGTTTTTTTAGCGAAGATATATAACACACATCCGTTGGACAGAATCATCATATCAGATTTGAAGTCCAGTATGGAAGTGATAAAAAGCCAGAAAGGTGGCCTTAAACTTTGTTATGATGTTTTTCTCTACACAAAAAAATATAAAAGTAAGAACAGCACCCGATGGGAATGTAGCAAACGTGTTGCCTTTCAATGTAATGGTGCACTCACAACGGACCTAGAAATGTTAACAGCATTTAATTCCAAAGAACACAGCCATGAAGCTGATACAGCCGACATTGAGACATGTAAACTCAGACTTACGCTGAAGTCTAATGCTAGAAAGCAAAAATCCAAAACCACTCGCTTACTTACAGAAGCACTTCTTCAAACAACAAATGATGTACGTGAGAAAATCGGAAATCCTGAAAGCATTCGTCGAGACATTAGACGTCAGAAACAAGGATCGCGGCCATCAGAACCCAAAACTCTACATGAACTCAATATAAGTGGAGAATGGGCAACTACAGCTGGAATTGAACCTGAACAATTTGTTTGTTACGACAATGGGTCTGATGTGAACAGAATTGTAATATTCGCATCAGATGCTGGACTTCGTTTGCTTGCTAGAAGTGATCAATGGCATATGGATGGAACATTTTCGATGGCTCCAAAAATATTCAAGCAAGTTTATGTGATTCGTGTGCCGTTGGCTGATTCTGCTGGTTCGTGTGTTTATGCGTTATTGCCTGGTAAAACACAGGCCATATACGAGCAAATGTTGCAAGCAATACAAAGTCAGTGTGTAGATTGGGGTTTCGATTTAGATCCGCAGGTTATTGTAACTGATTTTGAATCTGCAGTTCGTCAAGCAGTTCATAGCTCGTTCGGGGATCACGTGACAACCCAAGGGTGCTTCTATCACCTCACACAAAGTATGTGGAGGAAAGTTCAGGAATTGGGTCTAACAAACTTGTATAAATCCAATGTTGACGTTAGGCAGTTTTGTGCTAAAGTTGATGGACTGGCTCTGTTGCCACTTCCTGATGTGGTACCAGCTATGGAACATTTAAAAAACAACTATCCGAGTCCAAAACCATTGGCCAGCGATGCCAGAGAAGCTGTGAAGAAGTTGTGAATTGGTAACAAAACACCAACCTTTGAAAATAGCACTGGAAAAACAATAAACCTTGGCCACTTACGGTAGAACTGTTCTCAATTTTTAATCTTATCAAAACATACTGCCTTCATTATTAGAAGTGTCACAGTATTGCATATTTTTTATCATAAATTACTACAAACACACCTGGCTTAACCTATAGTTATTGTTGTTCTTTATACTTATTATCGCTGGTATTGTTATAATAAATCACTAGTTACTTTGAAGAACATAGTTACAGTGCTTATATTAATTCTGCTGTTAATGTTAATATTATTGATATTAAGAAATAAAAGTACTTGAATCCAATGGGATAAAAAATTGTGTCTTTTTATTTTTTATACCCAACTGGGATTCTGTCTGCCCATGTATGGGATTTTGTCCGCTGGGATTTTGTCCGCTGGGATTTTGTCCGGATGGGATTATGTCCGATGGGATTATGTCCGGCGTTCACAATTTCATACATACCTGAAATGTGACAGATAGGAATAAAAATAAATTTGTGTTGAAAATCTTTTTGTAACAAATTGAAATGGACTGTTATAAAAATTATAAAAATAAATTAGTGTTGAAAATCTTCATTGAAGATTTTCAACACTAATTTATTTTTATAATTTTTATAACAGTCCATTTCAATTTGTTACAAAAACTTCATAAAAAAGTACAACTACAAAGTAATTACAAAAATCCATTCTTCTCCATTTCTGAATTTTGTAGTTGGTTATTCACTGACTTGAGAAAACCTGAAACCTGTTATGAGAGACCACCTGTCTTGAGAGACACTTTTGTGTGGCCCAAAGGGCAGTCTCTCAAAACAGGTTCTACTGTAAAAATTCAGGAAATTTAATATTTATGTGTAATAAAATATTTCAGATATGGATGTCATTGGAACTGGCTCATTGCGCCACTTCCAATGACATCCATATTTATCTGGTTTTATTTATTAAGAAACTTACAAAGTACAAATTTTCTGTAATTTTTCCCACAATTTAGGTTAAAGTATTAAGTACACCAAAATTCTTGGAAATAAATCTGTTATCCTTTTGTTTTCCAGGGTATATGGGAATTTACTCTAGTCTGGGAACTCATACAACCTTCGGCTTTGCCTCAGGGAGTATGAGTTCCCAAACCGGTGTAAATTCCCATACACCCTGGAAAACACAAGGATAACTAATAATATTATGGGAATAAAACTGAAAAATAATATAATCTCAGCTGCGATTTTTATGAATACTTCTGGCTGGATATGTCTTTTTCCTGCTTGTATTGTCATTGGGAAACATGTTTTGTCAATAACTTGTACCTTACATGACTAGGTGACAGTGTTTGTGAACAAAATTTATGAATATCCAGGAATAACTAAAAAGTTTTCATTTTTTGCAATGTTTTTTGTCAAGCTAATTACAGTAAGGTGTCATAAGCTGTGCTTTGGAGTAGGATCATGCCGAACATTGAAATTAGACTCAAAATTGTCCTGATGACTCGATTCAATTGGAGTTGAACAGATTTGCAAATATTTTGAACTTCATGATGTTTTAAAAATCCAACCAAGTGTCTCCCTTTGAAATCTTCTCTCATTAATTTTTGTATGGTTTTGTATTGGAAAATTGTATTCAATTAACAAAGTTATTTAGTTATGGGATATCCAGTTAAGTGGGCTCCACTCTATAATTTAGTTATTTAATTATTGGTGTTTAAGGTCACATATTTCTGCGGAATGGCTAATCATGACCACGACAGTTTTATGGGTGAAGGAAGCTGGAGTACTGAAAGAGAACCACTGAGCAACAGCGAGCAACTGTCTGCTCCCCATCATACTAACTCCACACAGGAAGGGTTAGCATTGGTTGAAGACAGGTGCACCATTGATGTGCAGTATTTAGTACACAACGCCACCATGTGGGCAATGAGGGTGAAGTGTCACAAGGACACAGCGCGGCTGCCGCAGGTGGGATTCTAACCGAGGTCCTCTCGGCTTTCAACCTGCTCCTCTACCTACTAAGCCCCCCCCCCCCTTTCCACTGTATAATACAATCTGAACTGCAAGTTTTGTCAATAGCTCTGGTTGGATATGGCTACGACATCAGACAAAGGATTAACCCTTTACTGCTGAATTTCTATACCTGCATAGTATAGAAATTCAGCAGTTGAAAAACTAATTTTTCACAAAATTTCAGCAAACCCATATCTCGTTCCAATGAGGGGGTCACATGATATAGTTTTGTTCAATTTTTGTTTAAATTTAAAAAAAGTGGTATGTAAAATGATAAATTTTGTTGTTCCCCCCCACCTCCCCCCCATATGTATATTTGTACCAATATCCCGATAAATTCTGTCGTTTAATCGGTCAGAATGCCTTGGACAAATAGCCATGGCAAAGGGTGCACCCAACATCCAAGGTGTATGAGAGCGTGCAACATGCAGGGAATATGGGCACGCAAAACATCAGGGTATATGGTTTAATAAATGAAAGCGTTTCGCTTCCACTCGCATCGATATAAAAATCAAACCTGAAACAATTCGACCATATTTTGCTATTATAAATTAAATAGTTGCATAATTAAATGAAACAACCTGAGAAAAATAAAATGAGAGCAAATATCATCCCCTCAGTTCCAATGTTCTCAGTTCCTACTGGCACATAGAATAGAATACATTGGAACTCAGGGATGATAGATATGTAAACAAAATACTGTTTACTCGTTTCCTTAACTACCCAAGGGATGTAACTCTATCTGTTGTCTTCTGCATTTGTAAAAACGAAACAGTGTTCATGCTGATTGCGTAGCATGAGAAACGCGTCCACAAATTTGTTTCCACTATGTTTCTATTGTGTTTCAAATGGGTCAAAAACGTTGTCTCTGTCAACATGTATGGTATATGGAGATTTAATACCTGGATGTCACATTTAAACACCTTGCCTGTGGCTCTGTGTTTAAAAATCAACATCCAGGTATTAAATCTCCATATACCATACATGTTGGTGGAGATAACTTATAATATCATGTGTATTGGGTAAAGGGTTATCTGGTTCAGAGCTTGAATCTTATATTTGGGCTCTGCTGAAAATACTTGCACCATGTAAAAATATTTCATATTCTGCTGATGTGTTTCACATCCTGTTAGAAATAAGACCATAACATTAGACCCCACTGGAATGAGTCTGGGTCACATGAAATGGTTTTTGTTAGAATTTTTTGAAAAATAGAAGAATTATAATTAGAATAACAAATTTTGTATTGTGTGTGTTGTGGGAAGGGTTAAAGAGATGGCCAGAAGTTATTTAATCCAACAGCACTGTTCTGGCTTTTGGATTAAATTATTAATCCCTACAAATATAAACTGGATTTAGTCCAGCACTTCATCCTTTGTATGTTCATCTGTATAAAAATCTTTTGTCATAGACAGGGATTGATCTGTAGACCTTTTGGTTTGAAGTTCATTGCTGTAACCACTGAGCCACTGTGCTCCCGATATGATTGGTTAAATTCGTAGTTAAACAAGAGAAAAACAGAGTGATTGGAGAAAATTCTGTTGCACTAGCAGAGAGCTAGGGGTTAAATAAAGCTAACCAAGCTGGATTTTATAATGGTTCAGTCAATTCTGTGTAATAAAATTTATTTCGTTGTCAAGTAGCCGTGTTTCCCATTGCTACATTCGAACCCTACTTATATAAACAAATTTGAATCTCATTTACATAACTTGAAAGCCCATGGCGAATACTCAGAGCAAAGATATCACAATGACCATGAATTATGAAAATCATTACATGGCAACTTATTCAGTGGGAGGTATATTTTTGTGATAAACACTTTATCTGTCATGACAAAGCTTGCATTATTTTTTACCTAAATAATTTTTTTTTCAGTAATGTGATAACAAAAGTACAATTTTTTGTGCCGCCCACCCCCATCACTAAGGGCCGGTGACATACAGTGATGAGGTGTGTGAGTATGGGTGTCTGAGTCAGTAACTTAACTGGTAGAGTGCTAAATTATTTTTGGCCATCCTCATTAGTCCACGTCTCTTTGCCTTGTTACAATTTATGGGAGAGTGCCACTTGGCACTCTTCCATATATTGTAACAAGGCAAATCCTCTCAGACTAAATTATTTTAATTCAAAAATTATATGAAGCACATCCACTGAATATGAAGCCATTAAGTTGCGGCACCTACACTTCAGAATAAAGCCCAAATATGGGCTTCCAGCACTCTACCAGTTAAACAATTGGGCCAATAGTCATAAAACTTTAAACAATTATAAAGGACAATGGAGGGTTGTGTCACACAAGATAGCTAGGTATGTAATTTCAAGGTCAAGGTCAAATTTCAAGCTCACACTTAAATCTGTTGATATTTCGTGTCTCAACCATAACTCAGAAATGAATTAAACTACAATCACCAAACTTCGTACAAGTGTTAAGGACAGTCAGAAGGAGGGTAACATATAATGGTTGTTGGGGGATCCTCAAGGCCAAGGTCATACTTGAGTGCCAATGTTAAAGGTCAGAAGTCATCTATCAGTAAAAAACTCAGAAACTATTGGGACTACAATCATCAAACTTAACCCTTTACCCAACGAATCGGCCGCATCCGCCCGCGTAATATGCAAATTCAGCAGTTGAAAAAATATTATTTTTCAAAAAATTTCAACAAAATCATATCATGTGACCCCTCGTTGGAACGAGCTCGTCGAGCTCGTTCCAACGAGGGGTCACATGATATGGTTTTGCTGAAATGTTTTGAAAAATTAAAAAAAATGATATTTAAAATAATAAATTTTGATATCATCTCCGTTGTGTAAAGGGTTAATACAATTATACAGAACAATAGGAGGATATATTGCATATCCTAGCTAGTTCTGTAACTTCAAGTCATGGACAAATCTCATGGTCACACTTAAAATCTGTTGATATTTCAGTTTTGGTCATAACTCAGAAATGAATCAGGCTACAATTATCAAACTTCACACAATCATAGGGTCACATCAATTTGGTTGTTTATAGGGTGGGCATGTGTTGCTCCAGTGACATTTATTGTTTCTTGATCTCATCACAATTGGGGCATGACACACCTGAGCACTGGTGCTTCAAGATTTCATAAATAAAGTATTCCAAAATCAAGTCTGCAGGTCTGGCATTTTCAGGAAAGCGATTTTTTCGCTCACCTACTGCTCACCTTAAAAAAATTAAGGAGGGCCAAAACTAGCCCTCCTGACATGAGAAAATGATGATTACCCTAACAGCCTATTCCTAAAACCCACATCTTTTCAGATCTCTGCTGTATTAGTGGTCTCTGTTAGACGACCACACTGCCCTTCCCATGCCTCTGGGCCTTGCTAAGGCCTGGGGGTGTGGGAGGGGCAGTGTAGCCTGTCTCATGGAGACTGCCTTGTTAGCACCAAATAAAATGTACGAAACCCACGAGGCTGATTTGATTAGTGGTAAAACTTCATTTTGCCACTTCTAGCTACTATAACCTAAGTTTGAGGAGAGCTAATCGCTCCCCCATGCCATATAAGGGGAGCAATGTTTGTTAGCCCTCCTTAATTTTTAAGAATGCCAGCCCTGAGTCTGATTTATGAAAAACAAATGCAAATATCATCTTAGATTGAATGTTCCTTCATTTTTTCATGGTGTACAGTGTTGTTGGGTGAAAACAGGAAAGATAATTTGGACTAGACTGTGCCTGGGTCGTGTTATGGTCAAAATTATTAACACTGGAATTAGCTCCAATAAGGAGTCATAACCTTGTTTTGGGCATAAAAACTGAAAAAAACCTGCAAAATATGATTGCTAAAGTCACTGCAGATTTTGTAATTTTGTCAAATTAGAGATTAACTAAACTATAGTTTTCACCCTCAGTTTTTATGTTATAAAATCCTGTTTATGGCAAGCCTGTCATTTTCAAAATGGGAGGAGAGCAATGGTGGCCCGCCTTAAATGATCTTAGGGGGCAATTTTTGGCCCACCTTAATTTGACACAGGTGGGAGCCACTATAGTGTCTGTTCGGGAGATTGGTAATTTTACCACATCTTTACATCTTATTGTTTGGGTTGTAAATTTACTATCTAATGTATGTTTGTAAAATGCAATAATTTCTTACAGAACACGTCAGGATTTCTATGTGAATTATGTATATAGTCAGACAATTATAGTCAGTAATGGACAAGCATGCAAAATGGCTACCATTTAGTCTCTGTAAGACACCTACACCTGGCCTCTGGCTCTAGTTATCAGTGAGCTTATCTGAAGTGCACAATCACATATTAAGATGAGCTATAACGATCACCACTGCTGAGCAAAGTTCTCTTTCGTGGCTCTCCTTGTTTGTGGCAAGTAGGGCCTTTACTGTAGAGCTGTAGGTTAACTGAAACCGAACCGAGGTTTTTAGGGTTTTTTTTTAAAACCGAAACCGAAACCGTCGACATCCCGTAATCTAAGGTTTTTCGTTTTTTATTAAATACTCTCTTGCTGCAGAAATTCACAGAATGTAGCCATCCCAGAGTAGTGAGAATACCCAGACACTGCCAATGGCAGTGTCTGGGTACTCTCACTACTCTGGGAAGGCTACATTCTGTGCATTTCCAACTGTTCAGTTTAGTTGTGTTTGCAGCTTTCCTCAAGTTGCGTGTAGGTGTCAGACCTCGAAAAATGGCCAAGCACAATAAACGTTCTGTATATTTATGTAATTATTATATTGGCCTTCCTGATTCTTCATGTATTATAGCTTATTTTGGGCATTCATTGAGTTTCTCTCAATTCACTGCCATTCAGTTATGACTCTGGACATAATAATGAGTTTTATTGAATTTTATTTGGCCTCATGAACAAACCGAAAACCGAACCGAGGTTTTATTCCACCTGAAAAACCAAAACCGAAACCGAACAAGAAATTTAAAAACCTACAGCTCTACTTTAGTTCCCTCGCAAATTTTAGTTTAGATAGGCCATTGAGGGCAAGAGTGGTCACCGTTCATAAAATTACAGGCTTGTTATGGTTATTCTGGCAAATATGGTAGAAGTATGTGACTCTCCAAGTTATGAATGATTCGATCATATAACTGTGAAAAAGTATTGAGTTTTAGCACTCAGAAAACTATAATTGAGTTGACTTTTTATGATCAGTCCACTTCTAACAGTTTTTTTTACTTCATTGATGAAATCTATCAATGTATTCCTCACTTAAAAGTCCCTGAGGTGTTTTCTGATTGACTGATTATACGAGGTGTCTGTATGTTGAAATGTGTTGAATATTTGAACTACACAAAAGAATATCTCTAATAAAATAAGTGTCTGTCTGTTTTCCAACATGTCTATTGATATTTATGCATTAATATAAACCTGTAGATATGGGTGTCTTTCTATGACTATATCCAGTTTTCTTAACCCTTTAACTAACAAATCAGCCTAATCCTGCAAAATATGCAAATTCTGCAATTGAAAACTGAAAAAAAAATAGTTTAAAAAAAACTTCAACAAAACCATATAATGTGACACAACCCCCACCCCTTCTCCACATCTCATTGAAACAAGGTTATCAAGCTCATTGCAATGAGGGGACACATGATGTGGTCTTGTTAAAGTTTTTTGAAAAATTAACAAAAATTATATGTGAAATAATAAATGTCGAATATACCCAAAGTAGCTTGGTGTAACAAATGTTCACCATGAGTGGCAAAGTGGTGTTAACACCACTTCACTAGAGCTGTAGGTTAACCGAAACCGAACCAAGGTTTTTTGGTTTTTTTAAAAACTGAAACCGAAACCGTCAACACCCCATAATCTAAGGTTTTTCTTTTTTTTTATTAAAATACTCTCTTGCTGCAGAAATTCAAAGAATGTAGCCATCCCAGAGTAGTGAGAGTACCCAGACACTGCCAATGGCAGTGTCTGGGTACTCTCACTACTCAGGGAAGGCTACATTCTGTGAATTTCTGACATTTCAGTTTTTAGTTGTGTTTACAGCTTTCCTCAATTTGTGTGTAGGTGTCAGACCTCGAAAAATGGCCAAGCACAATAAAAGTTCTGTATATTTAGGTGACTCTTCATGTATTATAGCTTATTTCGGGCATTCATTGAGTTTCATTCAATTTGAATGCCATTTAGTTATGATTCCGGACATAAGAATGAGTTTTATTGAATTTTATTTGGCCTCATGAACAAACCGAAAACCGAACTGTACTGAGGTTTTACTCCACCTGAAAAACCAAAACCGAAACCGAACAAGAAATTTAAAAACCTACAGCTCCACACTTCACCACAAGTGGTGAACATTTAGATTCACCAAGCTACTTTGGCTATATTTTATTTATACCATGATCGTCAGATTATTAAGAGTCGCTATTATTTTTTCTTGATTTTACTATGCAGCAGACTACACACGTGTGAATATGTTTTTGTTTACATGAGAACTGGTGGGCTGTACTTCCACCATCAATTTTATCGCTGAAACAAAATGGAAAAAGAAACTCGCAAATCACAGGGCCTTTTTCATTTTAATAACATACTATTTCGAGTGATGGGCACTTTATTAACATGAGACAATGCATGTTTGTTAATTTTTGGTATCATATGAGGTAAACTCATTTAAAGACATAATAAATAATTGCCGCTTTCATTTCACACTTCGCGAGGTGACAAGTGATAAATTTAGACAAGTTTGCATTCTGGTCGAGGTCACCAAAGGTCAACATGGATGTAGTTCAGCTGTAGGTGTAAATTCTAACTATTGAAATCCCACATCGTGTTTGCCACAGTTGGTGTGTAAAGCTAAAATTTATGTCATAAGCTAAATATATAGTAGAATAGGTAATCATGGTAGAAATTGTGATATCCTGTGCAGTGGGTAAAGGGTTAACAGCTTATTCCTCATGGAACATTTCCTAATTCATGCACTATTTCTGTCCTTGAAAGATTTGTGTAAGAGCAGATAAAAGATTAAAACAAGTAAGATATTTTAGAATTATTCATGTATTTCTTTCTTTCTATGACTGTCATCTGCAAAATGAGGTCCCCAGAGGGTGAATTTAGTGATGCTACCCTGCATTTGCAGGGTAGCATCACTAAATTTACCCTCTGTGATCCTAGTCTGAATCAGAGTCTCAAAACTAAACAGAAAGAGGCACCCAGAGGATAAATTTGCCCACTCTGTGGGATAGCATCATCAAATTCACCCTCTGGGGACCTCATTCTGCAAATGTCTAGCTGCTTATTTTCAGGCCTGCAAACAGTGCAGTGGTGGTTACCGATTTTATGATACACGTCTTAACCACTATCAAAATCAATACCATTAGCAATATTGATTTGAAAAAAAAAAATTATAAAAATTCTATCACAAACATGATATATATAGTATGTAAGTGTGCAGGAATATGTCCACCTACAGGGTGGATGAGTACCAAATTACTCTGTGTAAACAACATCTTCAGCAACAAGATTTGATTTGGATACAAGTTCATATATGTGCAAAACCTAAGGTATCATCTAAAAGCATAGATTGTTCTATCCTTTGAGAATCCAGTCTTCAGAACATACAAAACAATCTATGGCCTTTTTGTCTCCCACTTTTTGAAAGATATTAAATTCGGGGTGTCCTTCCATCCTTCTGTCCTTCCATCCTTCCGTCCTTTTCGTTTCCAGGCTCTAACTTTCCTTACAGTGACCAGATTTCGATGAAATTTGGGTGGTAGATCACTTTCATCAATTGTGGATCCAAGTTCGAATATGGGCATTTTCTGCACATATTTAATTAGGTTGCTGAAATTTGATTGGCTGATGGTTTCCAGACTCTAACTTTCCTTAAAATCAACCGATTTTGATGAAATTTCATATATGGATTACTTTTATCAGTACCTAGGTGAAGTTCGAATGTGGGAAATTTTGTACCGAAAATCTGCCTGTCTGCCTGTCCGTCTGCCCCATGCTTCAATGCACCTCGGACTAAAAGCCATATTTATGAACTGATCTTCACGAAACTTCTTGTTATCATTGTGAGACCAGAATATGTGTTCTGGGGTTTGGTCCAAAATTCAAGATGGCCACCAGCGGCCATTTTGTTCCAAAATTGGGTGTAATCAGTTTTTTGTACAGAACTTCTATATGAAAGTTCGGATTTGAATAAATTTTTGTATGAATGTTTAGTAACATGCAATACATCACATATAATACGGGTTTTGTTTCGTGAAAAAATTATGCAAATTAGAGAAACTTTGATTTATTCAGTGCTACTACTATACTAACAGTATGTGCACACCTTCCGTGTTTTTCGTTTCCAGACTCTAACTTTCCTTACAGTCAGTCGATTTTGATGAAGTTTGGGTAGTAGATCACTTTCATCAAGTGTGGGTCCAAGTTCGAACATGGGCATTTTCTGCTCATATTTAATTAGGTTGCTTAAATTTGATTGGCAGATGGTTTCCAGACTCTAACTTTCCTTACAGTCAACAGGGAATACTTGCAACTCAACTATATTCCACTGGATGCATTAATTCTCCTTGAAACTGCTGCCCAGCGGGAGACATGAATTCACTGAATTTGCTTCAACACACCTCAGACTAAAAGCCGTATTTATGAACCGATCTTCACAAAACTTCTTGTGTATCTTTGTTATCATTGTGAGACCGGAATATGTCTTCATTGTTACTTCTTTCGCAACTCTACAAAGTCAGACTCTCCCATTACCATATACAGACCACCATATTATCTGGACATCACTTCCAAGGTTTCATTAACTTCCAATCACAAGCTTTACAGGTTGGTTAACACTTTTCACATCAGTTTAATGTAATATGTCTTATCATACAGTCTTAATTTTTAGTGATTCTCACAGTTATACTCCACATCACTTTACTTGCTTTGACAGTGACCTCCGTGAAAATAAATCTGATAACCACTGTCTGTTCTGTCTCCTCTAAATAACTTCCACTTGCAACTCAACTATATTCCACTGGATGCATTAATTCTCCTTGAAACTGCTGCCCAGCGGGAGACATGAATTCACTGAATTTGCTTGTTATTTTTATTACACACCTATTCTTTGAAATCCCCATCTACAGCAACACTGAACCATGAAAATGACGTGTGTAATGAAAATCATTCACTGACTACTTTTAAATGGAAGCAAAATTTCACTGGAATTTTCTACAAATCGTGCACCTCAATTAAAATTTCAGTCGCTATCAATGGCTAAAATAGTAACATGGGTTGCAAATTTGGTTGGCGATAAAATGTGTTATTTTTGTTGATAGTTTGTCACTTGATTTCCAATGTGTTCTATGTGCCTACGTGGCACATTGGAATTCAGAGGTGGGGGATGAGTTGTAAATGAATTGCTGAATGGCCTTCTAATAACCGTGGCCTCTCGTTTTAATTAACCCATTCACATGCATATGTCATACTGTGTATGAACCTTTTTAACACTTTTCTTGAAGGGACAATAAGCCGTTAATTTGAAAAACAGATTTTACTTGTATATGAAAGAGCATGTCAAAAAACTAATGTGTGCAAAGTAGGAGACACCAGAATCAACACACAATTATTTTACTCTGTGATTAAAAAACTTAAATGCTGACAAAATTTCAGAAGATGCAATATTGCGAAGCAATAAACAATCTTGCCCAAACGTAATCAGAAGAAAACAAAACTGTATGTTATAAATTCTGAAACATGAATATAAATGAATAAAGTGTTGCTTTCCAAATGATTAATTGGAGTGAACAATTACTCTGCATTATTTTAGCAATAATTAGCCATTATTAGATCAAAAAGTTTCTGTTATTTTAAATAAAGCATCATATAAAACCCTTAGTGTTCAACCGATGATCGGAACCGGCCACCACAATCGGCCGATTGATTGCATTCCTATGACAATGGCAATGGCTCCTGGAACATTGGTTTAACCGATAGTTGCCAAGCATTTTGTGATGATTCGTTTTATTATCTTCTGCAATTGTTCAATTTTTAATGTAAAATGATGTCATTGATACCATTCAGTAAAGTTGAAAAAACACCACTATGTGTATTTTTAATCTCTCTAGATGCCCCTTTATGGGATATACAAGTTAAACGACATGTAAAGTTTACGATTGAACTTACTTGCAGCAATCGCCAGTTCATACCGGAAAACAGCCAAGTTTACCGCCCAGGTGTGTGCAACTGGTAATTTTACTGGACCTGAGTCAACGGAGTTTAACACTGTGAAATATGTTCAGTGTAATGTAGTTTTTTTGAGTCTCAACTTATCTAGTAGTGAACAGACAGTAAGCACTGTAAAATGTGGTCAATTTAATTGTGAGCTCAAATAACCAGTAATCGGTCAGCATCCATTATTGGTAATCGGTTGGACACTAAAAACCCTCAGTACGTGTATCGACATTGGCAATCTGAAATAGATTGGTTAGATAAAAATGCCATAAATAGAAACACATGTACACAAATTTCACCTTTGTCCCACTGAGAGAGCTAGTTTGTATGGTGATAGAAAATAACATCATCGCTTTGCACTTTGCTGAAAATTTCTGTGTGTGATCAGTATCTAGATCAGGATAAAAATGGATAGCAGTGTTTTTAGATAAAGCAGGGACTGACCTGGGCATGCGCAAGTGCGTATTTGGTTCTGAAACATCAGAACCTGGCTTTTAAATCTCAGAAATAGGCTTCTCAGTTGGCGCGTAACTTCTCAGATCATATTTTGATATTCTTTCGATGGATAATCGAGACAGACACTCTTACGTGTATTATATATATGATTATCATTGTTGTAGAGTGCTTAAGTTAATACTTCAAGTCTTAATTACCAAGCATTAATTTTCACTGTGGTTTCTGATCAAGTCTTGGCTGAAACCACAGTGAAGATTAATGTTTGCTATAGTGTACTAAATGAAAATGATGAGAGCTATTACATACTTGCAGTGTGTGTTACAAACAGCAGTGTGACTCCGTAAATTGAAATCTGGCGCATGAATTGAAAAAATAGGGTCCGAGGCTAGAGCGTATTTTAAATAGTCCTGATCGGTCCCTGATAAAGCCAGTAAATTCTCACCTTTACGCTAATTTATTTGATCAACACGAATGCATTCATACGAATGATATATGAAATGTAAGGGTATTTTTGCATAATGCAAATTGTGATTTTGTCAAATGGTCAACTTATTTTTTTTCAAATTTGCAGCTTATTGTCCCTTTGACAAATTGTCAAAATTCCCCACATTTGAAACAAACTTTTGGAATAACAATGTTACAGAGTCCCTGAGAGAATTTGAGCAGTACTTGGTGACAGTGATAAATAAGCCCTACTTCACTGGCATAATTGGATCTATACTTGCCAGTGACAGTCTCAGAAACAATACATCCAAACAAGTGGAAGACTATACTTGCCTGAAAACACCAACACATCACCCTCGAGGAGAGGTAGCACCTTTGTCAAGAGGCCCCCCCCTCTTGCACTGGTCCTCACCCGAGGGAGGATAACACCTCAACTAGAACACCAAAGCCTCCTCCCTCAGCCCTTCCTTCCCTACTGCTTCCTGTCATAGTCGGCATCTGTGGAATACTTCAACTGAATACAACAAAGTAGGGTTCAAAGGGGCGTGACCCAAACCATCCCTGTGCACCATTGGCACGCGAAACCATTGATTTGAATAATTTGATCCAGTGTCTAGGATATTAGTCCACTCAATTGGGTAGCATTCATGTACATGTAGGGCACAGTGGCTTAGTGGTAGACTGTTGGACTTCTATGCTAGTGGTCCCGAGTTCGATCCCAGTCTGGGACGACCCGCATTGTGTCCTTGGGCAAGGCGCTTTATCCAGTTTGCCTACATGAGGGCACGATGATGCTGTGTACTAAGGCGTACTGCACGTCGATGGTGCTCATGCCTTCAACCGCTGTAATCCTGCTCGAGTGGAACTTGAACAGAGTTAGAATTTTGATGAGCTGACAGTTCCTTGTCGATGCTCAGTGTTTTTCTTTGGGAACTCTGGCTTCCTCCACCCGTAAAACTGTCACGGTCACGATTAGCCATTGTGCATGTGTATGTGACCTTAAGGGGGCGTGGTTGCATTGCGGTAACCGGCTCTCGTCAGATCACTGAAGTTAAGCAACGTCGAGTCTGGTTAGTCCTCGGATGGGTGACTGTCTGAGCAATCGATTCGGACTCCTGCGTTATGACCTTGGGCAAGGCACTTAACTCTGATTGTCCACATGGGGGCATGATAACGCCGTTTACTAAGGCATACTGCACGTCGATGGTGCGCATGTCTTCAAGCAATCTAACCCTGCCTGTGCTGCAGTGCGGAGTTGCGATGTTGGGGAGCTGGCAGCTGCTTGTCGCTCGGTGGTTCTCTCCGGGGACTCCGGCTTCCTCTACCCGTAAAACTGTTAAGGTCATGATTAGCCATTATGCATAAGTATGTGACCTTGAACACCAGTAAATAAATAAATAATAATGTAACCTTAAACATCAATAAATAAATAAATAAATAAATAAATAAATAAATAAATAAATAAATAAATAAATAAATAAATCATGTACATGTCAGTATGAAGCTTTTGCTAAACATGACTTGATACTTGTACAGCTATTGCAATTGATGCTGCAAAAGACCTTAAAAATAAATAAATAAAAAAAAAAATAAATAAATAACTGCTTTTGATACAAAATATTATTATTTTAATTATCATTTTTCAAATTTTTTGAAACATGTCAACAAATCCACATCATGTGGCCCGTCATTGCCATAACACAAAACCATACCTTCAGTATGAAATTAACCTGTTAACTCTTTCAACATGAGAGACCGCTTTGCTGGTCCAGGAACATGATACATCATAATTTCAGTAAGTAGAATGGCTACTAAGTGAACGTGTGGGTAGACCAATCAATATTTTCAATATGCAACCTGAAGGCTGCACGTTGAAAATATTAATTTCTCTATCCCCAAATAATGGATATGGATGCTTCCAATTTCTGCCATTTAACTGGTATGGAAGGTACCACCAGTGTTGAAAGGGTTAATTGTATATTGGTTATGTTTAGTAAACTCATGTTAATTGAGTAAAAAACATTTTGATATATGGAGAAATCACCCTGATAGTCACCAAATTTCCATGTTTATAGACCTATTTGGTAGTGTTCAGCCGACGATCGGAACCGGCCATCCCAATCGGCCGATTGTGGACAATCGGATGACAACAGCAACAGCCTGGAACATCAGTTCGACCAGTTGTTGCCAAGCATTTTTTGTTGATGATTCATTAACCACATTTTATTATCTTATGCAATTGTTCAATTGTGAATGTAAAATGATGTCAATGATACTATTCCATAAAGCTGAGAAACAACCACAATATGTATTCTTAATCTCTCTAGATGCCCCTTTATGGGATATACAAGTTAAACGACATGTGAAGCTTACAATTGAGCGTACTTGCGACAGTCGCTAGTTCATGCAAAACTAAAGGTTGTACTCCATTGACTCAGGTCGCAGTAAAATGACCAGTCGCGTGCACTACTGCCCAAGTGTGCGCATCTGGTCATTTTACTGCGACCTGAGTCAATGTCATTTAACAATGTGAAATGTGTTCAATTTAATGTAGTTCTTTCAACCCTTGACTCGTCTAGTAGTGCACAGTATTACAATTGGAATAAGCATCAGAATCAGCCCAGTGTGAGCGCAAATAACCGGTAATCGGTCAGCGACCATTTTTGGTAATCTGTTGAACACTACTATTTGGTCTCAGTAAATCTAATACAAGCATTTAAACTGTTATAATCTTGTTTTACTGAGCTCCATGAGCTCCGTCAAACAAGATAGAATAAATCCTTAGTAAATAGGAAAGTGACCGAATCCCCATTAATTGAATAATATTAATTGAATAATTTTCATTAGCAAAGTGACTATTCAATTAACAGGGTTCCACTGTAATAATTTTGTGGAACTCCCTTCCTTTTGTAATTTTAATACACAACCGTATCACTTTGCAATAACATTATTGTTAGTCTCTGTAGGAATTCTCCCCCCCCCCCCCCCCCCATCCCATACACACACACCTATTTTGGCTCATAGGTGGGCAATTTTTTTAGTGATGGTCTTATTATCTACCCTGAAGCTTATTATATTTTTGGACTACAGTATATACCCCGTTAGCGACATACCTTGGTTGAAAGTCCAGCATTACCTCTACAGGTTTCCCATGGAAACTGCAGGAAGTGTAGCAGAGTTTGTTTAACCGTTTACCTAACATGAAAAGCAGACGACACTTGCAAACAAAATTCTTGAATAACTAATTTTTTTTTCATTTTTTGTCTTAAACCATAGGTTATGACCCCTCATTGGAATGAGCTCGATGAGCCCGTTCCAAAGAGGGGTCATAATCTATGTTTCTGAGACAAAAAATGAAAAAATAATGAAAATTAATTGGCGATTTTTTAAAATAGCGTTGGCCGGTTTTGGCCATTACGATGGGTAAAGGGTTAATTGGGTAAACTGTTAAGATAGAACCCTGGGACAAACGGATGAGGTGATCATTCTCTAAAGTGGGCAGCATTGGTATAAATAATTGGTTAGACCTAAAAAAGCTAAAAATATGTTTCTCAGGCCCTCCACATGATCCTTGTGGCTGCCGCATGCTCTCTTTTATAACCAATGTAAACTTAAAAAAATAAATATATTTTACCCAAGTTAATAAAACTGATAAATTTGTCCCTGAGTGCAAGAAGGCTTTGCATTGCTTTAGCATTGCAAAGCCTTCTTGCACTCAAGGGACAAAAATACACCACCACCCATGCTATTCTGTAGATTATGAGGCTTAAAACATAAAACAAACCAAGAACATGAACTTTTGATGGCAAAGAAATAATTATAAAAATAAACAATAAAATAAAAAAATGCCCGCAAACATGCAATTTTACCCAAAATGGCCTGAGAAACAGAAGATTTACTTTGTGGGGCCTTAAGCTTGACTTTATACTTGTGTTGCTGTCATGATATAGCCATAGATGCTTAATGTGACCTTAAACACCAATAAATAAATACATATCTCTAAAGGTATTGAACTTTATACTGGCTGTAACCATGCAGTATTTTAGGGTTTCTTTATATTGTAATACCACCCATGTTTGTCTGATTGATGACAGAGACTACATTCATTTCTTATCAACCTACTCACAATTGTTTACTACAGGCTTGCACTATAGTGGAAGTCCCTAACTCAGATAAAATACTCTTTATTTTTGTCTTTTCAAGTTGGGAAAGAAAAGTGGTGCAAAAGCACCAATAAAAATAAGCCAAAACTGGGTCGAGTGCAACCGGCGCAGACCCAGTACGGGACGCTCTCTCCCAAGTACAACTCCACGACTTCCGTTGCCAGTGCGCATATACCGTCTCTAAAGACTCATTTTTTTTAAAATCCACTTCGTGTCGAGATGTTTTTGCACGCTTATCAGTGTTCCACCAGCTCGATGTTTGATGATTCCTGATTCATTATACCACAGTGTATCCTTTGTATTCTCAGGAACAGTGTTTTATATATTCTCTTTTCTATTATATGTCCATAATGTATATTTATTTGCTCTCTCTCGAGTCGCGCGCGTATTTCGCGTGCCACGCGGTTCGGACTTAGATTTTTTCACAATTATTGTTAATGCTTTTTTTGCAAAATTTTCTAATTGTGTTAGAGTTAGGTGTCAGCGGGGTACCACTCCTACAGTGTTTCTTCTTTCTTTTGAGAGTAGTCTTCCTGTTGGGTGGTTCCCGGTCGACTGTCTGGGGTCTTTGTTTCTGTCACCTTTCTCTCTTCTTTGGGGGTGTTCTGTTTTCTCATCTCACCTTCTCTGCTCCTCTCACCTCTATCATGCCCAGGACAATTCCTTGTGGGCAATGTCTGCTGCCAAAGCATGTGGACGATGTACATTCGTCTTGTTCCTCCTGTAATGGGTGTTCGGCCGAGCGGCCGTGTGGTGTCTGTGGAACATGGTCTTCCACCTTCTGGGCGTCAGTAAACCGTGTCGTTCGTTCTCGTGGCCGTGCCTCCCACGGGAAAGGAGAATGTGGTCGTTCGGGGCCTCCCATGCCGACTTTGTCTGGTGAGAGTTTTTCCTCCTCCGTGGGGGATGTGCAGTCTTTTCCTGTGGTGGATACTGCGGGAGCTGTTGAGTGTTCTGGTGTAGAGATGCCTGGTTCCGGGACTACGGTCCCCCTCTCTCCACTATTTCACCAGCCTCAACGACTCTCGACGTATCTACTACTGCTGCTGGTCCGTCTGCTTCGTTGTCTGTTTCAGCCGGCCTCGGCTTTTCGCTGCAGGAGACTGCAGGACTGTCCGATACTGTAGACGTGGGATATCGGCCTCAGCCTTCCCTGACTTCAACTCGGCGAAGTCGGAAGGGGCTGCTGGCCGAGCCCATTGCTGTGGTCTCTTCGCCGTCGAGCACCACAGTTGTGTCTTTGGATTCGGTTGTTCGTAGTGGAAACACTATGAACTCCGTGGCGTTTCCGTCTACTCACTCTGGTCACATGACCAGTTTTGGGGGACCAATGCCTTTTGTGCAGCCTGGACCTTCTGCCCCGCAGAGGTCCGCGGTGACTCTCATGAGTTCTCGCAATATTGATCCTCAGGGTGCATCGTACCCCTATACACGTCTGCCTTCAGATGTTTCAGCTGCCGCCCGTCGTCCCGCGTCAGGTGTTTTGGAGGATCGTGACCCTTCGCTGGTTAAGAGGGTCAGAGGTGAAGCCACTTTGCCGGTTCGCTCCCCTGTCGAACCGGTCGGTACAGGCAGTGAGCTTAGGGAGGCCCTCTCCTTACTCACTCAGGTTCTTTCTAAGAGCCTTCCTGTTGCTTCCAGCGAGGCTATGGGTGGTTTCCAGGCGCCTCCTATGGCGCCGCCTCCCAGGATTGGAAACAGGCCGGTTTCCGATTCCTCTGGTGTCCCGACACCATGGGAGGCGTCGGCTGGTTTGCCCACGATGGGCTATGTGTCTTCCGACTCTGGGGAGGAGTCTGACATGCTTGAGGTCGAGGGCCAGCAGTCTTCGAACTTGGGGGCGGCTCTTGACTTTGTGTTTGGGTTTCTGCCTGAGCTCAAACCTGCTAACCAGCCGACAGTGTCAGCCTGGCCACGATCATCGGTCGCGCGCCAACAGCCTATGGAGCAACCTGCTTCTGGGCGCCTTCGACCGTGCCAGTCGGTACAGGTGGTTGAAGCTTTTTCAGCATTGGATGCCAAGCTGAATTCCAAGGCTTTGAAGACTTCGTTCTTCACCAGGGTTGACACCTTTTTGCCTCCTGTGCATTATCGTTCCTACGATTCCGCCAATCCGTCAGTCTGCCAGGCTTTGACGGTTCTGGATCAGGACTCCACTTCCCTCGGGCTTTCCAAGCTCAAGTCTGCCGTCATTCCAATGACGACTCTGGAGTCCACGTTGGGCTTATCTAGAGAGATGCTTGGCATGCTTTCTCTCTGAGATCACGTCGTCTCAGCTTTGGCTGCTTATCTGCCTCCAGATAAGTTTGACGAGGTACAGGCTCCTTTGCGTGTGCTGTCCAAGGCGCTTATGCACCTTACTCACACGCATGCCTGTAACACGGCGAATTTGGAATTAGTTCGAAGGGACGCTGTGCTGGACACAGGACGATCCCTTCCCGAGGAGCAGCGTGCTACTCTTCGATCTGCTTCTTTGGCAGGTCCGCAACTTTTCCATGGTTCCGTGTCAACGGTCCGGGATGACGTCCTACGTAATTCCAAAGATCAGCTGCTGTTTCGTCAGCTTGATCAGCCTTCTCGGGGAGGCAAGGGCCATTCCAAGCCTAACAAGTACCCTTCTGCTTCCTCTGTGAAGCAAAAGGCTGGTCCTTCTGCCGCCGCCTCTACTTCTTACTCACGGGGTAAAGGTAGGGGTCGGCAGAATCGAGGGAAGTCTCAGGATTCTTCATTTAGCAGAGGAGGTGGTTTCTCCTCTTGCGGGCCTCGTCGGGGCTCGAAATGAAGGTCCTCACCTCGACTCGTCCCAGGTTGGAGGAAGGATAGCAGAGTTCGCAGACCATTGGACCACCATCACATGGGTGTTAGATGTTGTTCGGTCCGGGCTGCGCATATCCTTCCGACGCCACCCCACTCTGTCAAGGGTGCCTTTCCAACCACAGTTCCTGCAGACGTTTTACGTCGGGAACTTTTGTCCACGGAGATTGCCAATCTCCTGGCAAAGGGGGCGATCGAGGTCATCAAGAACGTTCAGTTAGTGGGTTTCTAACCCCGCCTGTTCTTGGTGCCGAAGAAGGACGGCCAACTCCGACCGGTTATCGATCTGAGTATCCTGAACCAGTCTATCATTGCTCCCAAGTTCAGCATGGAGACTTTCAGGTCGGTCCGCCAATCAATTCACCAGGGAGATTTCGCAGCCAGCATCGACCTGCGAGACGCTTACTTCCACATTCCGATGCATTGGGCATCACGGAAGTATCTCAGGTTCGCTTTTCTGGGGCGAGTTTACCAGTTCAAGGCCATGCCTTTCGGCCTCAACCTGGCTCCTTGGGCGTTCACCAGACTGATGTCGCATGTGATAGCGTTCCATCGCACACAGTCCAGGGTGACTACTTCGGCATATCTGGACGATATCCTCCAGAGGCATTCCAGTGCTGCCTTACTGGAATCGGCTGTCACCACTTTGTTGAGCTTGCGTCACGTCGCTAGGATTCAGAGTCAACGAGGAGAAGTCGGACCTGGTCCCTTCTCAGTCGTTTTGTCATCTGGGGATGTCTTTCCAAACCAAATTCAATTTGGTGGCTGTTCCCCAAGCCAAGGCTGTGATTCTCTCAGCTTTTGCTCTGACTCTGTCCCAGTCCAGGTCCGCGACCGCTCGGAGTTTTCTCCGGCTGATCGGTCTCTGCGGTTCGGTGACGGATCTCATTCCTCTAGGTCGGCTGCGTGTCAGACCTCTGCAACACTTTCTGCTCAGTCGTTGGAGGCCGAATGTAGATTCTCTGGATCAGGTGCTTCCGTTTCCGGACTCTCTGTATCCTCACCTTCTTCCCTGGACAGATGTTCAGTGGATTACGCAGGGTGTACCGCTGGACTTACCCACATCCGATCGCGTTCTGACGGCAGATGCCAGCGATCTCGGATGGGGTGCGACGTTGGATCCTCTCGGTCTTTCCCTACACGGGATGTGGGACCAGGATCAAGCTGCTCTACACATCAACCAGAAGGAGCTTCTTGCTCTTCTTCTGAGTTTCAGGCAGTGGATCCCTCACCTGTCGAATCGCCAGGTCCTTCTACTATCCGACAATTCGACGGTGGTTGCTTACATTCGGAACCAGGGCGGCACGCACTCGCTTCCGATGTACGAGTTAGCTCGGGATCTTCTACTGCTCGCTCAGGATGTTCACGCCGGAGTGGTTGTTCGTCACATTCCCGGTCGTCTGAACGTTCTAGCCGACTCCCTGTCCCGACAGGGCAGGGTTATTTCCACCGAGTGGATGCTTCACAGGGCAGTGTTCCAGTCGCTTTGCGATCTCTGGGGACGTCCCCACATCGACCTCTTTGCGACTCGTTGGAACCATCAGGTGGACACTTTCGTGTCCCCGTGTCCAGATTCTCTGGCTTTTGCCGTGGACGCTCTGTCACTCGATTGGAACGATCTAGTCGGCTACGCCTCCCGCCGGTTCCGATTCTTTCTCAGGTTCTCGCCAAAATTCGAGCCTGCAGTTGTCGAATCATTCTGATCGCTCCCCTGTCGCCTCAGCGGGTGTGGATCAATCAGCTCTGCTCACTGATGGCGGCGGTTCCGGCACGTCTCCCGCTATGTCGCGACCTTCTTTGTCAAGGTCGCCCGAGGAGGTTTCACGTCGACCCGACTTCATTGTGCCTTCACGCATATCTTTTGTCAGGTCCTGTCTCCTCCGTAGAGGTTTTTCGAGACGAGCAGTGGAGTGCATTTCTTCTTCAAGGAGGCACTCCACTGGTTTAGCTTATGCAGCTAAATGGAAGGTCTTCTGTCGTTGGTGTGCTGATCACTCTGTTGATTATGCCAATCCTTCGATTTCACAGATTGCGGAGTTTCTGGTATATCTGTTTGATTCTCGGGGTCTCCAGCCTGTTACCATCAAGGGTTACAGGTCTATGCTTTCAGAGACTTTTTCTTATGTGGGGAAGCGTCGTATCGGCATTAATCCTTACCTCTCCAAGCTTGTTCGGCACTTTTCTTTGAAAAGGCCCCGGACTTTGCAGCTTACTCCACGATGGAATCTTTCGTGGGTGCTGCTTTGCTTGGTGGGGGCGCCGTTCGAACCTTTATCCCAGGTGGATATGCATTTTCTCACATATAAGACGGCTTTTCTGATGGCATTTGCTTCGGCCAGACGGGTTAGTGAGCTTCACGCCCTCTCGGTTGACCCGACCTTTTTTAGGAGCTCTCCCAACAGTGTTACTTTTACCACTGATTGCTCCTTTTTGGCTAAGAATCAGTTACCAGATACTACTCCTCCTCCTATCTGTATCAGGGCTCTTCCCTCTGTTGAGGGTACTCGCCCTTTGCTCTGTCCGGTCCGTGCTATTCGCATTTATCTTGATCGGACACGCTTCATACGGAAGGGCAGAAAACGTTTTTTTCTGTCTCTCATTCCGGGTCGACAGAAGATCTCTCCTCAATCCATTTCTCGATGGATTTGTCTTGCTATTCGTACGGCTTATAGTCGTTTAGCAGCTGGCGATTGTATTACCAATCGTATTTCTGCCCACGAGGTGCGGGCACTGTCTACCTCTTGGGCTTATTCTAACTCTGTCAAGTTGTCGGATGTTATGCAGGCAGCCTACTGGAGAAATGCTTCTACTTTCTCCACCTTTTATTTGCGCCAGTTGCAGGAGCAGTCGGAGGACCTTTTTGCCCTGGGTCCTCTTTCTTCTGCTCAGGCTGTTGTCTGCCATAGCCATTAGGCTTCTTGAAGGTCAGTTTCAGCCTTGTGCTGTTACTGCCCTTTTTCTGTCTGTGTGTCACACAGGCTCATATGTCTCTTTTCATTGTCCTTTACCAATGATTGCGACATTATGGTTGATAAGCCTCGGGACCTCTTCCTTCTACTTCACGGTTCCAGTGCACTAGGGTTATGTGGGGGTTGGTTATGCGATTCCCTCCAGCCTTTTGTCTATTCAGCCTGTAGTAAACAATTGTGAGTAGGTTGATAAGAAATCTAAATTTTATAGTAAATTTCCTTTCTTATTATACCTACCACAATTGTTTACATGGAGGCCCTCCCGTCTTCTTTACGGGTAAAGAATCTTTCCTCCCCGCTGATCACATAACTCTAACGTTTACGGATTCAAAAAGAATGAGTCTTTAGAGACGGTATATGCGCACTGGCAACGGAAGTCGTGGAGTTGTACTTGGGAGAGAGCGTCCCGTACTGGGTCTGCGCCGGTTGCACTCGACCCAGTTTTGGCTTATTTTTATTGGTGCTTTTGCACCACTTTTCTTTCCCAACTTGCTTGGGAAAGACAAAAATAGAGAGTATTTTATCCGAGTTAGGGACTTCCACTGTAGTGCAAGCCTGTAGTAAACAATTGTGGTAGGTATAATAAGAAAGGAAATTTACTATAAAATTTAGATTTTCATGATCATAATTTCACTTGCAACACTGATGTTGAAAGAACTATCTTAAATATATTTTTCAACACAATTATATGAAATTTTATTTGCATTTATATTTACTATTCACTGTAGACGACCAAATATTTAATATATACAGTAGAACCTGTCGTGAGAGACCGCCTTTTTTGCCAGACCAAAGTGGTCTCTCAAAACAAGTGGCCTCTCATGACAGGTCCTTCAAGGTGACTGGTCTTTCAAGACAGGTGGTCTCTCATGACAGTGGTCTCTCAAAACAGGTTTTACTGTATTGATATTCAGGTGATGAAGAAATTTTTCAGGAGAAAATAGAGAAAGAAAAAAGTTACATTTTAAAAATTACATTACATTTTGAAAGACAATCATGCAGACCAAGGGAGCTAATCCTATCACTCAAATTGAAATGAGACCATTGTCAAGTTTTTCTTGCATGCATATTAAGGGAGATAATTTTATCTCCATTCAGCATTTGTTTTTGAAGTTAATTTTTTAACAAGATAATAACAGTGTTTTGTTATTTAGAAAAAATATAAAAAAGAAGCTTTTATTTGTAAAAGTATATTTGATTTCTTGTACTTAGTATTATGAAGTATTTGTGTATGGAGATGACATTGAAATACTTTTATATGCATGTACATATATTCTGTCACCTATGTCATAACATTAGAATTATTCTCTGCTTACAGACACTATTTATTCAGTGAACTGCAAGAAAAATATTTTATAAACTGACTGTAGTCAAGGAAACAACATATGACAGTGTACAGGGGTGCAGTTAGATTAAATGAAAGGTGGTGGGGTGCCAATGGCAGCATAGAAATATTTTCCCCCACTTTATTTCACCCTTCAAGCTGGGTTCCAAGTTTGTATTCTCCATAGATGAAGTCCCAAGGTCTTCTCCAGGGGAAACAATTAATTTTCCATGCCATTTAGAGCACCCCAAATACTTTTTGAAGTCTCAAGTACCCATAAAGTGAAGAAATAACTGTCAAAATGATTCCAGAAATATTGGGGTGATTTTTTTTTAGGCATTTCAAGCTTGAATGCATACAGTATGTGGAGAGTGAATTACCACTAAAACATTTGGCACTCTCCAATAATTTGTAATAAAACAAATTTATATAAACAAAATATTATTTGTGTTTGACTGAATATGAAATATAAGCAAGGAAAGTGTCGGCTTTTGTTCTGGTATCCTCATTTTTGAAAGTCCTGATAGTGGCTTCTAGCACTCAACCAGTTAAAACAAGCTATTAATTGAAAATAGAATATGTTTTCATTTTTGGAGTTCACATAAAAAAAATTCCCCAATCCAGTATAAGTATTTCCATTAGTCCATTGAATCCAGCACCTTTTGTAACAACATGTAACCAACAAACCCTGTCCATTTTACAACCTTTGTCAGTGTATATTTTCATGTAGTGTGTGATATGGCAGTTGCCAATTTTTTATAAACAGAAAGTGTGACTAACCCTGTGCAATGCACAGGGTTAGTCACGCTTTCTGGTTATCAAAAATGTTAATTTTTAACTGAGTAACTAACCTGTGCACTGTGCAGCCTTAGTGTAAATCTCATCTAAATCAACTCTCTACCCAACATAATGGCCAAAACCAGGCACTACTATTCAAACTCAGATTAAGAGCCCTCATTGTTTTTTTCAGTGAATTCCAAATATGAAAATATATTCTATTTCCAATTAATAGCTTCTTTTAAGAAGTCTTGACAGCAGGACTTTATTAGTATTTTAAGCTGCAATAACATTTGGCTCAACGGTTGTCACTGAGCACTATTCAGGAGAAAATAGGAATTGAGGTTAAAACTTTAAAAAATCAGAAAATTATAACAAAACAAATGACCACAGAGTATCAACGATCTGTTTGATTTCTTACGTCATAAGATGTACAAAAGTATCAAAGGGTTAATCACATTCAACTTGCCATCTACTGATGACCATTGACCAGTTGTATACAATCCACATATTAACTACCCATATGGAACACTCCTATAGGAATCAAAATAGGATTTCAAAAGGTTTCCAATAGGAAATTTACATAGGCTTCTTACAGGAAACTTATAGATAATTTGTATGGAAAGTAGGGCTGCACGGTATATCGATAAACCGATATATACCGGTATTCAAACCAATATCGATTGAATACCGGTATAATTTCAAAAATATCGGTTTATCGTCATTATTTATTTACCCACAATTTAATTTTCAAGATGTCTTGAGTCTTTTAACTGTAGCCCTGAATGAATAATATTATCCCTTTATCCAAGGAATCGTCTGCTTGTGCCCTCGTAATATACAAATTCAGTAGTTGAAAAAATAAATTTAAAAAATTTCAACAAAACTATATCATGTGACCCCTTATTGGAACAAGCTCGTTGAGCTCGTTCCAATGAGGGGTCACATGATATAGTTTTGTTGAAATCTTTGGGAAAAATCTGATAAACTAAGTTTGAAAAAAATAATAAATTATGATATCGTCTGCGTCAGGTAAAGGTTTTTCGAACTGCATCATCAAGGCGTGCTAATTCATTCCGACTGTGATGCCTCAAGTCTCGATTGTGGTACTTGTGTTCATATATCTGAACAGTTTTCGATATACCGGTATACTGCGGTATTTTTTTTAATACCGATACTGGTATTCAGTTTTGAACATCGTGCAGCCCTAATGGAAAGTAGTTGGATCATATAGGAATCCATATAGGAAACACAATATATTCCAATAGGATCCTGTAGGAATGTACATGTAGCCCTGTCGATTAGAAGAGTTTGCCGAGGTAAACTCTTCTAATTGACAGGGCTGCATCTATATGAAACTATTTTCATTTGACTGAAATGAAAAAAAAATCTGCTTATTAAAGGAAACTTTTACTTAAATTCAACTATAATTTACAAATAAAAAACCCCCAATGCTTTCCTATAATTGCCATGTATTTCCTATAATAATCCTATAGAAATCTTAAACATTTAGTTGAATTTGAAGAGAATGAACTGTTAAAGGTGAGCATCTCCCAATAGTTCAACAATTAAATGAAAAATCCTTTAGGAATGCATATAGGATTCTCTATAGGAAAAAGGACTCCCATAAATTTCCTGCCATACACTCATCATTCTTATAGGAGTCCTGTATGATTCCTGTATTTTCCTATAGGAATCATATAGGATCCTATAGGACATTTCCGTATGGGTGTATATGTAGATCTGTTAGAAATCTATACTTGTTATCATTTATTGGAAAGCTCTCTTACAGAGAGCTTTCCAATAAATGATAACAAGCAAATAATTTGGTGAAGACTATTAAAATTGGACATCTTATTAACTTCAAATAATAAGGAGGGTTTGAAAAAACATGCAATGTACCGTGATGCCCACTTAATTGGATATCTCTTAACTGAATAACTCTGTTAAATTGAATATAATTTCCCAACACAAAACTATTTGCCATACCTCCAGTACAAATTTGACCTGTTAATTGATTATAGGTTATAGAGTAAACTCCTGTTAATTGAATAAAAAATCTTGTAACCTGGTGAGAAATTCCTCTGACTCTTCCCAGATTTCCATTGTTTATAGACCTATTTGGCCTCAGTACATCGAATAGACATTTAATGTATTATATCTTTTTTGACAGAGCTTATGGAGCTCTGTCAAACAAGATATAATTGAATAAATGCTAAGTTTATCTCTAGAATACAGGAAAGTAATACAATCCCTGTTAATTGAATACTCCTGTTAATTAAATAACTTTCATTGGCAAAGTGGCTATTCAATTAACATGGTTCCACTGCAATGATAAATTTACATCGAATTGAAGACATTGTACTGGTTATTACAGTATTGTGATCAGAAAAATGGTATTTCTCATCCATATCACAATTGCACACCATGAATCAAGATTTCATCTCATGGACCATTGGGTGCAACCCGGTGGTCCATGTGATGGAAGTTTGCAAGTGCTTCTTGTTTTTTGCTCTGAGAAATTGTAAATAATTACTAAGTGAAAAATCTACCCCTCGGTGATTTAGTAGTAATCCACCCTCCACATACTGTAGTCTCAATATTTTTTTTTGTTTGCTCGGTTCAGTTTGTGAGTTCACTACTGAGTGACCTTGCTAATAGAGCTTTACATTTTGCATTGCACAGTGCAAATGCTCTGTGAATTTCAGAAAATTTTATTCTTCTGCAGTAAGGAGCACATTAACTAATGAGTATTTTCTGTGCTAATTGTGACAGGACTTTTAGTTTCAACTATAAGACCAAATCAGAAAAACAAACAAAATTAGCGTGTATCAGAATCAATTTTCTTGCATTTCTTTTCATACTGGTGAGATTTCCAAGCGCTGTGGAGAGAACCAGTTGCGATCCAGTCAAATTTCTCTAAATGCTGCTGTGAACACAGTAACAGTATGTCAATCACAAGTGTATTGGTGCCTGTTATACACGGAAATTTTACCTGTCATTGACCATGACAGGCTGCTTATTTGCAGGCTTTTGTGAGTGTGGGTTAACTGCTGGAAGTCCATATTTGGACTTTATTCTGAAGAAACGGTACCGCAACTCAAATGGATCATATTCTGCGGATGGGCTGTGTATTACCTTTGAAGTGAAATTGTTTAGACTATAGGATTTGTCTTGTTACAATTTATGAAAGAGTGCCTATAGGCCCTCTCTCATAAATTATAACGAGACAAAGACATGTGAACAAATTCTGATAACCAAAAATAATTTAGCACTCCACCAGTTAAGTGACCGAGGACCAACTATGAAAATACATTTCAAGAACTTATGTATCTTTTGTTTGAAGTGAATCAACTAAAGCCTGTAGTTGGGTCAGATTACTGCATTTATTTATACACATAGTAGCAAACACAACACCATTAATCCATAGTGATATGTTATCAATGCAGTTAGAGGGCGTTAGACCTTTCCTGTACGGAGATCCAATTTTGCATGGTTTTCAGATTGAGTACAGTGGAATCCACTTAATCAAGTATTTCTTTATTGGATGATCCTGTTATTTATTTATTAACTCCAAACACAAAACCATTTACCATGCCTACTGTAAAAATTGATCTGTTAATTCCATTCAGGTTATTTAGTTAACGCCTGTTAATTGCTGTGACATTCACTGAATTCTCCTTGTTTGTAGACCTATTTGGCTTTAGTACATTTGATATGGACATTTATTTATTTATTTATTGGGGTTTAAAAACACTTTTGACAGCCAGTGTCACCTTGTGTCCAACAGTTTTAGAGGTGAAGGAACCCGTAGTACCCACAAAAATCATTGAGCAATGGCAAGCAACTGTCAGACTCCCAAACATACTAACTCCACACAGGCAGGGTTAGCCTTGGTTGAAGACAAGTGCATCATTGACGTGCAGTACACCTTAGCACACAGCACCTCCATGCCCACATGTGGGCAAACAGGATGAAGTGCCTTGCCCAAGGACAGAATGCAGTTACCCCTGGCAGGGATAAACCATGGACCTTTCGGTTTGAAGTTCAATGTTATAACCACTGAGCCACTGCGATCCCAATATGGACATTTAATCTTCTGTATCTTGCTCGACATGAGCTCTGTCAAACAAGATATAAGAGAATAAATGCTCTAAAATAGAGGAAAGTGACCAAATCCCTAATAATTGAATACTTCTCACTGGCAAAATGGCTATTCAGTTATCATCCCTGTGAGAACCCTGGTAAGTGAAGCTGTGTTTCTATACTGTGGTTAACAAACTTTGTTTTACTGGCAAATAGGATGCAGTAACCAATGCCTCAGGTTGAAGTCCTCTAAATTAGGAAATATGGGTATAAACAATTGGCTGGACTTGACTTTATATATATGTTGTCATGATTAGCCATTGTGCAGAAATAAGTGACCTTAACCCTTTACCTAACCTGAAAAGCAGACGACACTTGCAAAAATAATTCTTGAATAACTAAGTTTTTTCATCTTTTGTCTCAAAAACATAGGTTATGACCCCTTGTTGGAACGATCTCGTTCCAACGAGGGGTGATAACCTATGTTTTTGAGACTAAAAATGAAAATATAATGAAAATTAATTCGCGATTTTTGAGAATAGCGCTGGCCGGTTTTGGCCGTTACATTAGGTAAAGGGTTAAATAAGTGACCTTAAACACCAATAAATAAATACTGGTACTGTGTGCAGATACAGTGGTGCCTACTTAATTGGCTGCTTCCTAACAGAATAACTCAGTAAATGAATACAACCTTCAAACACAAGACCATTTTACCGTAACTTCAGTGCATATTTGACCTGTTAATTGCATGCAGGTTATAGAGCAAATCCTCCTTGTTTATAGATGCATTTGTCCTCAGCACAACCAGTATGGGCATTTATTCTATAATATCTTGTTTGACAGAGCTTCATGAGCTCTGTCAAACAAGAGATAATAGAATAAATGATCAGAGTACTTGTATAATACTGTACAGGAAAGTTACTAAATCCCTGTTAGGGGGCATGGTGGCATTGCGGTAACTGGTTCTAGTCAGATCACCGAAGTTAAGCAACGTCAAGCCCGGTTAGTCCTTGGATGAGTGACCGTCTGAGCGATCGATTCGGTCTCCCGTGTTGTGTCCTAGGACAAGGCACTTAACCCTGGTTGTCCAAATAGGTGCACGTTGATGCTGTGTACTAAGGCGTACTGCACCTCGATGGTGTGCATGTCTTCAACCAATCTAACCCTGCCTGTGCTACACTGCAGAGTTACAATGTTGGGGAGCTGGCATCTGCGCGTCTTTGCTCAGTGGTTCTCTCCAGGTACTCCTGCTTCCTCCACCCATAAAACTGTCACCGACACAATATGTTGAAGTGTCGTTAAACTTTAATAAACAAATAAATCCCTGTTAATTGGATACCCTTTTTAATTGAATAATCTTCATTTGCAAATAAATATTCAATTAACAGGGTTTCACTGTATTATTATTGTACTTCTCTGTGGGAACTCCAGGAAGTGGTGCAGTGCTTTTTTACTGTGGTAAACAATTTTGGTTTTACTGGTAAAATAAGACCTGGTAACCTATGTCTGGGATGGGAACGAGTCCTCCAAAGTGGTTAGCAAATGTAAATGTATTTAAATGATTGGATAAACCTGACTTCATACTTATGTTGCATGATATAGTCTTAGATGTGGAAAGTGACCTTTAAGATAAATAAATAAATAAATAAATAAATAAATAAATAAATAAATAAATAAATAAATAAATAAATAAAGTGGCCTTTAAGACAAATAAAGCCAATTTCAGAATATTGTTCCAACTCTCACCGAATTTCAAACTGGAGTGGTGGGGTTGGTGGATATCTATAGCATGCAAGTATCTTAACACTTACTGGAGATCCAGAAGGCCTCTGTGGTGATTGTTAAAGACACTAGCATACTAGGCACTTCAACAGCATGAACCTTGAGCAAAATGTCCAAATTTGGTATCAAATAGAGCACATTTGGGGAATTTATTTGTATCCTCCTTTCTTGAAAACGTGTACGACTTTAGTAAACCTGAAGTTAACACGATCCTAGACAATCACATGGAACACCCAATTTGGGCAGGTGCCGACGTATCCAGCATTTTAGCCTGTGACAGCAAGCCCGCATGCCAAACTGAAACTACATAAGATATCAAAACTGAATTTCTTTATGCTGCACTTCGAGTTTCCTTTTTCTTCTCATTCTTCCTCTATATAGCTTTAAGCTTTGTATACTGTTCGGCTATAATACGTAGCTCGTTCACAGAATTCAACTTTTTTAACCCCATTGGAATTGCTAAAGGCTTCCCATAACAATCACTGGAAGTTCAGTATTGCTTCCTCACTGTCGTAAACAACTTCTGTTTTACTGGCAAATACAACCACATGAACAGTGTCTGCTCCCCTGTGGGAACCCTTGGAAGTGAAGCACGACTTGTTTACTGGGATAAACAAGCTCTGTTTTACTGGTAAAATAGGACCCAGTCATCAATGCTTGGGGTGGAAAGTCCTTCAAAATGGGCAACATGGGTATCCACTATAGACTAAACTTGACTTTATCTTCAGCCATTGTTCAGAAATATGAGACCTGAAGCACCAATAAATAAATAAATAGATAAATTAATTGTCTGCTGTGGAAGTCCTGTAAAGTGGGCAATATAGCGACAAACAGTTCCATAAACTTGTGGTCTTGATATAACCATAGATGCTCAATAAAAGTGGCTTTAACCCTTTACCCAACGAATCGCCCGCATACGCCCGCGTAATATGCAAATTCAGCAGCTGAAAAAATATTACTTTTCGAAACATTTCAACAAAACCATATCATGTGACCCCTCTTTGGAACGAGCTCGTTCCAAAGAGGGTCACATGATATGGTTTTGTTGAATTTTTTTTTTTAAATTTAAAAAATTATATTTAAAATAATAAATTTTGAAATCGTCTGCGTTGGGTAAAGGGTTAAGCAAACAGCCAAGACTTGACTAGAAACTACTGCCAAGATATTGATATATTACTAGTTATATGGAAAGCATATTTGGTGTTGCATCTGTTTTAAGTCCAAAAGGTTGGTTGGCAGTTCAAGAGTTTAGTGGTGATTGAGCAGGTTTACCCCTGGCACTCTAAGAGTGCAACAGAAATTTCTCCGATCACTTGGTTTTTCTCTTATTTAACCATGAATATAACTCCTTGCGTACTGCTGGCAGATATTCCTGTCCAGGACACAAAATATCTTGCCTCCGAAATAAGTACAGCTGGGCACATTTAACCAAATTTCTCTCCTGTAAATTGAATGAACTCATTGACCAATAATTTCTTCAGTTATATTTGGGAGACGGTGGCTCAGTGGTAGATTGTTGGACTTCTGTGCTAGAGGTCCCGAGTTCAAACCCCGTCTGGGACGACCCGTGTTGTGTCCTTGGACAAGGCATTTTATCCCGGTTGCCTACATGGGGGCACGATGATGCCGTGTACTAGGGCGTACTGCACGTTGATGGTGCACATGTCTTCAAGCTCTGTAACCCTGGTTGAGCAGAGCTTGAACAGAGTTAGAATGTTGGGGAGCTGACAGTTGCTCGTCATTGCTTGGTGGTTCTCTCCGGGTACTCCGGCTTCCTCCACCCGTAAAACTGTCACTGGTCATGATTAGCCATTGTGCATAAGTATGTGATCTTAAACACCAATAAATAAATAATATATTCAGTTATATTTAGAAGACTTTTTCATCAAATCTAGTCATGGCTCCTTTACAGCAGCCATGACTAGATTTGATGAAAAATATTGTGAAAATACTCAGCGGGTTAAGAGTTAACCAATTATATCAAGTTTGGTTAAATATAAAACTGCATTGTGGAAAATATTTGCTGCTGAAAACTTTGCCATTTTGACATCAGAGTGCAGAGGGTTAAAAGAAGTAAATGTTAATTTAATAAGTACTGAACTATGGAATGTATTAACTTTTTAATTCTAGTCTAATATCTCCTCAAAAGTTTTCAAAACAGTTCAGCCCAGTAATTATTACAGGAGTATCAGTATTGTCGTTATAATTATTGCATGTTAGTGATAATTACACACAACAACATTTCTATTCAGTCTGGGTTATTTGTCCATTATAAGCATACATTAGTTTGTATGCAGCTACAGCTTAACACTCTGAACACTGGTGTTAAAATACACCTCTGAGGGAACCTCGAGAAGTGAAGCAGTCACTAGCACAGAGAGAGAGAGAGAGAGAGAGAGAGAGAGTGAGTGAGTGGGGAGGGGTAAGGGGGCAGCTGGTTTTGGGTGTTTTAAAAAAGTGTAGGTTGCCCTATTGCTACATCTGAGCTGAAAGTAGTGGGAGGGCTTTTGGTATGGGCCTCCGATGCCGGTGGAGGTGACAAGAGTACGTAGTTGCATTACTGATCAGGTTCCATTCATAAAAAAACCCACTTGATCCAATTTGTTAGTTTTCCACCAGTCTTTCCTTCAAATTGATGGTCACCATACACACAGAAATACAGGTAATAAATTACACCAAATTGTAAGGAAATAATGGACTAGATATTATCGAGAAAATGCAGGAGAAAGTTTCTCCCAGCACTAACTTAAAAAACATTTCTGCTAGAGGACCGCCAGCTTATCGCTTCATGCCATGGGCACTCGCAGGGCCCATAACACCCATTGTACACATTGCCCTGGGGCCTGTCCTCGCTCTTGGCAGCCCTGGAAACAGTGCTTGTTTACTGTGGTAAACAGGTTACGTTGTACTGGTAAAATAGGACCCAGTCACCAATGCTTGGGTTGGAAGTCCTCTAAAAATGGGCAACATGGATATAAACGATTGACTAAACTTGACTTTATCTCTGTGTTGCGGTCACAATTAGCCATTATGCAGAAATATGTGACCTTAAACAACCAGGGTATTCTTGTGTCGGACAGGTTTAAGGATGGATGAAGCCAGAGTACCTAGAGAGAACCACCAAGCAATGGTGACCAACTATCATACTCTCCAATGTTCTAATTCTGCACAACAACCATGGATCTCATTAACTGGTAGAGTGCTGAATTATTTTTTATGGTGGAAATTTGTTCACATGTCTTTGCCTTGTTATGATTTATGGGACAGTGCCCAGAGGCACTCTCCCATAAATTGTAATAAGACGACTCCAAGTAGACTAAATAATTTTACTTCAAAGATGATATGAAGCACATCCACAGAATATGAAACCTTGAAATTGAGGCACCTGCTCTTCGGAGTAAAGCCCAAATATGGGCTTCCAGCTCTCTACCAGTTAAGCTCTGTCAAACAGGATTGAATTGGCTAAATTTCTTCTTGTTGCACTATAGGTAAAATTTATTGCTTGAAATTTTAGTTAAACCCTAATAAAATATACAAATATGTTACAGTTAAAACTAGAAGTCCTGTCATGAAATGCGCACAAATAGCATGTTGATCTGCGCGTTAATGTACGCATTATGGCCATAGTAAAACTATCAAATTCTGTACATATGGCCTGTGCACAATCATCGTTTCAGCCAATGGACCTCCGGGTAACCCGGAGGTCCATTAGCAGAAACATTGCATGTGTTTGCTATGAGTAACCAGGAGAACCTGCCGTGATTTGGATGCCATTTGATATGGCAATTGCACGCAATTCCAACGTGCAATTAAGCCTAGATAAGTGCACTATTCGTGACAGGACTTCTAGTTTTAACTGTAACTGAAATCAACCCTTTACTGAATTTACACAACAGCAACATTTACTGTTGTAATAATTGTTTTTTCAAATTTTAAAAAAAGGCTTTCAACATGTTGAAATGTTTTTTGTTCAACTGCGCAATTTGTAAATTACTTGGGCAGTTGCAGCCAATTCATTGCTTCTAGGGTTAAAACTTGGAAGCATTCTTAACTGGTAAAGTTCTGAGTTTTTTCTGACAACAAATCAAAGCTCATCATATACTGCTCTATTACATTTATTTGGATAGTGCCTTATAGGCACTATCCAATTAAATGTCAGAGAGCAAGGTATTGTATAAAAAAAACTGATTCATATCAGGGACAATAAAGGCTTCCTCAGGAAGAATGTAGCTACAGACAGTTATTGCCTGTCACTTTTAGTAAAGCCCAAAATAGGGCTTCCAGCACTCTACCAGTTAAAAAGGAAAGTTTTTGCCAAATATAATTAGCTTCAATGTTCTATTTTACTTGACTGGTAAATATGCATGCTTGTGAAAACTTCCGTGTCTATTTTGATTTATGATCATGAACAGTCCTTTTTGTAACTGATATAGTTATGTATATATATATATATATATATATATATATATATATATATATATATATATATATATATATATATATATATATATATATATATATATATATATTCTTAGCCCTAAATTGACTGAAAGCTATACGAAACTAGCATGGAATAGTCTGAAGAATTGTCTCAAAGGTCCTTAAAATGGCTTAAAAGAGTTCTTGATAGTTCCTAAAATTAATCATCCTACAGACAATGGACCCTGCTCTATCTTTTGTAGGTTAATGCTTTGTGAATTTGTATGAAATTGGCCAGATCTTCAAGGGTTATTACAAGTTTTGTTATTATGGGGTTGAGTATTGGTAGATGACTTAGTGTCAGTAATTATCATGAATTATGAGCCATCCAGACTGTACATTGTACGTTATATCTCGTATATTCCAAAGACAAACAAGTAGAGCTCCACTGTAATGCAGTCTTTGTGTTATGAGGAGGTCGTCAAGGATCATAGCCCTATTAAAACACTCTGATTTTTATTTGTATTCTATAGAAGAAGAGAGACTATTGTCACATAAGAATGCTGTAGTGTTCACAATTGTGTAGAGTTCTTTGTCATCTTTGTTGTTGGAGATTCAATAATTAATGGGTAACCATTCATTGACTTTAAAGTCCCTGAACCATCGTTATTTGGTGGAATATACTAAGTCTAACATGGAACTCTTCAGACATGGTTACCTCTAAGGAATTTGCAATTTTGTTACAAAAAATCTAAAATGTGAACTTCTCATGTTATTTGGATTTATAGTTGTGGAAAGTTTTAAGAGGATTAGCAGTATTGGTTTAACTGTTTAAAAGTCTGGATTTATTTTAGAGTTTGGTCTGCATGTTTTCAAATCTTTGTTTTTGCTGATAAAATACTTTTATGTGACACATTGTTGCAGTTAGATCTCTTAAATTATTGTTCAAGTGTAATGATCTGTTCTAACACACTGATGTTGAATTATCATTTTCAGCCTGCAAATCTTTCCCATGGCTTATATTTTGCCGAGAATCCAAGAATCAATTCACGTAAAGATTCATGCAACAAAACCAGGGAGAATCCATTACAGTACGTGGAGAGTGTATTATCACTAAATCACCCACAGAGTGGAGATTCCGCCCAAGCAATAATTGCAAATTTGTTGCAAAGCAAAACAAGCACAAGCAAAGTTTCAGCCAATGGACCTCCGGGTTAAACCCGGAGGTCCATTGGCTGAAACATTGCTTGTGTTTTAGTCAATATGTACAAAATATGAAAGTTATAGTTTCGGTGATAACTCCACTCCGCGGGTGATTTAGTTACAATCCACTCTCCACGTACTGTAGATATACCTCCTTTAGGATTTACATGAAAAACCTTTACCTAACATAGTGGCAGCAAATTAACCAATAAAAGGCTAACATGTCCTGAAATATCCTGCCACTTTGTCAATAAAGTGTACAAATATGGCTGTCATTGGAACAGGCTCAATGAGCTGGTTCCATTGACATCCATATTTGCAATGTTTCAGTCGTAAATATTGTTTAATTTTTAACATAAATCAATTGATGTTTTAAAAATTAAAAAGCTGTGTTGGGTAAAGGGTTAGCATGAGTTCAACCATGGTGGCCTCATGGGATACTGGGACACGCATAACCTGGTATGAATTCTCACATCCATTTTCGCGAGAATCCCAATGGATTCTCCGAAATTTAGATGATATATAAGCCCCGCATTCCTAAAATGGAAATAGGAGTTTAACTAATTCAGTCTTGTTTGACAGAGCTCAATGAGCTCCGTCAAACAGGATTGAATAGGTTAAATTCGTTGTTGAATTATGGGAAAATTTTGCTGCTTGAAATTGTGGTGTTATTTACAATAATAGGCAGAGGATTAAAGAACGACATAGATTGCTATTTTTCTGGTGGAGGGGCAAAAGTGAAACATTTCTGACAAAACTTAGCAATTCAATGCATGAGCCACATAATAAAAAGGGGATGTACACACTCTTACTTTGACAGTTTTTTTTTTTTTAAATGAATTCTCTTAAAGCCATAATTTCTTTTATGCTGACTCTTCACAATCATTCTTTTGTTTTTCTATGCAACATGACTAGATTACAATTTAAGTTTTAAAACATCTTACCAACCTCTGAATTTCTGACAAAATCCTTGCTGGGGTGTCTCTAGCCCCTATGTATATGCCTGGCTGGTTAAAAAATCATTCAACATTATTGACTGTAATAATTCATTAAATATTATTTGGGATTTCTACAGTTGCTGATGAAATGCTATTATCCAAAACACTTGGAATTGGCTCGCTGAACCATTTGTGAAAAGTGCATCACAAAAATGCATATCATCTGGTCAACTCTTTCCCTCACATAACTATGACTCAAACTCGTTCACTTTTGAATCCAAAATCTAGCAGATTATGACCTTCATTGGAATGAGCAGAATAAGTTGGTATATGAAAGGAAGCATTAGTTATATTTTGAGGGCAAAAATTTAGAAAATAACATTTTTGTGAATAATGGTGGCCAGATATGGCCATTATGTTGGTAATGGTTTGATGAAAGAAGCTTCAGAAGCGACTATTGCTGGCTTCCAATTTTGCTCTACATGTGTTTATTGTTTTGGAAACAAAAGTGACACATGCTCACCCCCACTTGACCGAACACAACAATTGCTGATGAAGTCTATTGGAAGCCTAGAAGTACTCTAATGGAGCATTACCTGAGTACTGCAGTAAACAAATTCTGGTTTCTGGTGTCATAGGTCCTTGTAATCACTGACTGGGAGTGTGTCTCACTTTTTATTTATTAGGGTTTAACAACACTTTTGACAGTCAGGTCACCTCGAGTCAGACAGTTTTACGGGTGGAGAAAACCAGAGGGATATGGCCTTTAAATTAGGTGAAGAGCAAGAATAGTGTCCTGGAAAGTCCTTAAAAATTCTCTTTAACCCTTTGAATCTGAGAGATCGCTTTCCCGGCCCAAGAACATGATACACATCATATTTTCACAAAGTAGGATGACCGCTAAGTTAATGTGTGTCTACCCCCAAATAATAATTTTGGACTCCTCCAAATGCTTCCATTGAACTGACATGGAAGATACCACCAGGGTCCAAAGGGTTAAAAGTTTCTGAAATTTTAGGATTTTTTCTCTCAGGTGCAGGCCTGGCATTCTTAAAAATGCAGGAGGGCTAAAAGTCGCTCTCCTCAGATGGCCTAGAGGAGCGATTAGCTCTCCTCAAGCTTACAAGAGCTAAAAGTGGCAAAATGAAGTTGTACTATTAATGAATTCTGCCTTGTGGGCTTTGTACATTTTATTTGATGCTGCTAACAATGTAGTCTCTGTGAGACGGCTACGCTGCCCCTCCCACACCTCTGGGCCTTGCCAAGGCCCAGAGGTGTGGGACGGGCAGTGTAGCCATCTCACAGAGACCACTAACATAGCAGAGATATGAAAACCTGTGAGTTTTAGGAATCGGCTGTTGTGGTAATCATTATTTTCTAAGCCTGGAAGGGCTATTTTTCGCTCTCCTTAATTTGTTTTAAGGCAAGCAGCAGGCGAGCGAATAAATCGCTCACCTGAAAATGCCAGGCCTGCAGGTGTGTACAAATCCTTTTTTAGTAAATTTTTAAAAGGTAAACTTTAAGCTGAAATAAGAGACATTTCTATTCATTGGCTTGCCTTGTTGAACGTCTTCGGATGAGTGTTATTAGCTAGGTTTTGAAATGATTTAACAAAATTCAAAATATTTTGAGCTTCTTCAAGACATGTGTCACATGATAAGTATTTTTGCAGTATGCTGAAGAAATATATCTGACCGTCTGCATTAGCACAAAGACTTGAACACACTGAAATATTTGGATTTCAAAAATCTTTGACCCATCAATATTTCAGATGAGATTTCATTTTTAGATTAGAACCATACCTAAATTAATGAGAGAATGGAATGTTTGAGTTTCTATTTATTGTATTGCTACAGATTGGTGTCAATATGCTGACACTTATTTACTTGTACTCTCAAATCATTCAACAAAATTTTAGAGTATCTTAGATCCACAAAATGCCATCAAGAAATACCAGGTAAGTTGCACAAGCTGATAATATGTCTTTTATTCTGTTTTATAATATGTAATTGTATCATGCTCAAAACAGCTATTTTGTATCTTTATCTGGGGAGGTGAAACAAATTCTGAACATGTATCTTGCAACTGCAGTATACAAGTGATTGCTTAATTACGATTTATTTACATTACTATAAATAGAACATTATAAACTTTTGAGAGGTTTATGAGTGACCTCATTCCAATGACGGGGTCACATAATATGGTTTTGGTGAAATTTCTTTAAATATATATATTTTTTTTCAACTGCTTAATTTGCAAATCACGTGGGCGGATGCGGCTGATTCATTAGGTATTTATTTATTTATTGATGGTTAAGGTCACATACTTATGCACAATGGCTAATTGTGACCGTGACAGTTTTAGAGGTGGAGAAAGCCTGAGTACCTGGAGAGAACCACCGAGCATCGACACGTAACTGTCAGCTCCTCAACATTCTAACTCTGTTCAAGCTCCGCTCAAGCAGGGTTACAGTAGTTGAAGACATGTGCACCATCACCGTTCAGTACGCCTTAGTGCACGGTGTCATCATGCCCCATGTTAGCGACCGGGATAAAGTGCCTGAGGGCACAATGCAGGTGGTCCCAGACAGGGATCGAACTCGGGACCTCTAGCATAACAGTCTACCAAAGAGCCATCACACTCCCAAACTTCCAATTGAAAGGTCACAAGATTGAATTTAACATGGATCAGTTGAATGGACGCCGAATGCACTTCAGGGCAGGGGAGTCAAACCCCGGGAAAAGGTCATTTACTCGCAGAAGCATCCCCACCATGCATGCATGTCTCGATGTCCAAAGACCCAAGATGGGGGATTTTGAGAGGAGGTGCATGTGAGGGGGACACCTCCTCTGAAACTCCTTCAACTCCCCCATTGTATTTTAAAAGCTCGCAGAATGGGCTGTATTTTAGCTTTACTTCGAGAGTAAATCATAATATTTCCCTTTGGCACACCCTACAGGGCACATTTATGATCAGATTGCTATGAAACCTGGCATGCTTGTTTGTTATCGGTTTTCTTCCATTTCCGTTCGTCAAAAAATGTTACCGCTGGCAACGATCTTTGAACTTAGTTTAGTCAGGCATCAGTATATTCCTTTGGCATGCCCAACAGGGCACATTTATGATCAGATCGGTTTGAAACTTTGTATGTTTGTTTGGGGTTACCTCTAGATGGAAGCTATCGATTTTCCTCAATTTCCGTCAAAAAATGTTGCCACTGGTAATGACCTTCGATGAACTTGGTAAAAACTTCCTGCAGTTAAGTATCAATATTTCCCTTTGACACACCCTGCAGGGCACATTTATGATTGGATCGCTTGCAGACTTGTTGTGCTTGTGTGGGGTGACATCTATATGGGAGCTGTCGATTTTCTTCCATTTCTGTCAAAAAATGTTGCTGCTGACCTTTGAACTTAGTTTAGTCAGACCTCAATATTTCCCTTTAACACACCCTTCAGGGCACATTTATGATCGGATCACTTTGAAACTTGGTATGTGTGTTCAGGGTGACCTCTAGATGTGAGCTATTGCTTTTTTTCATTTCCATAAAAAATTATTGTCGTTATCACCAGCCTTTGAACTTACTGCATATGTGCATCAACTTATGCCTTTTGCACTCTCTGCAGGGTATATTTATGAATTTCCTTACCCCCTCCCCCCCCCCCAAAAAAACCCCCAAAAAAACAAAAAAAAACAACCCATTGCCACAAGCAATGACCTTCTACTTAGTGCAATTGTGCATTAACATCTTCCTTTGGCATGCCTCAGAGGGCACATTCATTATCAGGTTGTTTTGAAACTTTGTATGCTTATGTAGGGTGACAAAGATAGGAGCTATTGAATTTCTTTTCATTTCCATCAAAAACTGTTGCTGTTAGCAACAATCTTTGAATTTATTGCCACATTTATCGTAGGGTAGTTTTTGAACTTGGTGTGCTCATTAGGCAAGAACTTTAGATAAGAGCTATTGATTAGCATTCATTTCTGTGAAAAAAGTTGCCATTTACAATAACATCTGAAGATACTGCATTTGTATATCAACATTCTTCCTTTAGCCAGTCTTACAGTTTACATTTAAAAATGCATGGATTACTCTGACGTTGTGCACACACAATGCTATTATGTTGAAATTTTATCAAATAACATTGGTACTAATGATCTTCAATTTTGCCATTTCATTTATAACTTACCAAGTTCAAGTTTGTCAAGATGAGCTACAGTGTCATTGACACTTTCATTTAGAATAGCACTGGCCGGTTTTGGCCGTTACATTGGGTAAAGTATTAGCCTGAATGGTCAGGACATTGTCTGCCTCCTGTCTGGTCAGGCTAAACGAGTTTTATAAGAGATAATTTGAGGTACAAGCCCTCTCATACTCTATTGAGAAGTTTTTCCTTTGATATTCTTCACTTTTTTAACTTGCACCTCAAATTATAGAAATGAAGGGAACGCGGTGGCTCAGTGGTAAACTGTTGGACTTCTCTGCTTGAGGTCCCGAGTTTGATCCCCGTCCGGGATGACCCACGTTGTGTCCTTAGGCAAGGCACTTTATCCCAGTTGCTTACATGGGGGCACAATGATGCCGTGTACAAAGGCATACTGGACATCAATGGTGCACGTGTCTTCAACCACTGTAAGCCTGCTTGAGTGGAGTTTGAACAGAGTTAGAATATTGAGGAGCTGACAGTTGCGCGACGATGCTCGGTGGTTCTCTCCGGGTACTCCGGCTTCTTCCACCTGTAAAACTGTCACGGTCACGATTAGCCATTCTGCATAAGTATGTGACCTTAAACACCAATAAATAAATAAATAAATATAGAAAACGACATCTACCGCCTCTTGTCAATGAGTGATCTGATCCCAAGCTCTGGTATTAGTACCACAAACATTATCAATACTCCAACCCTCACACCCCAATATGGTTGACCAACATCGGAGTATAGAAATCCAATGGATATTCACTCCCTGAACGCTTCAACGACTCATACTGAACAGAAAGGACTTATAGTGTCCATTATCTTATTTTCAAAGAGAATGGATGCTGAGCATATAGCATATACCATGTCTTCATCCAGTGGGGAACAAAGATGTGTTGTTTCAATCCTTTACCTAACAAATCGGCTGCATCCATCCGTGTAATTTACAAATCAAGTGGTTGAAAAAAATGTATTTTTTCAAAATGGTTCATCTAATGTGACCCCTCACTGGAACACACTTGTCGAGTTCGTTCCAATGAGAGGGGCACTTGATATGGTTTTGTTGAAATTTGGGGGAAAAATTTAAATAACACTAATTAGAATAATGAATAAATAAATGGGTAAAAGGGGGAGGGGTGCTGTGGCTCAGTAGGTGGAGGTGCAGGCTGCAAGCTGAGAGGCCCTCAATTCAAATCCCACCTGCGGCAACTGCATTGTATCCTTGGGCAAGACACTTCACCCCCATTGCCCATGTGGTGGCATGGTGGCGCTGTGTACTAAGGCGTACTGCATGCTGATGGTGCACCTGTCTTCAACCAATGCTAACCCTGCCTGTGTGGAGTTGTTCGCCATTGCTTGCCATTGCTTGGTGGTTCTCTTCGGGTACTCCAGCTTCCCGTAAAACTGTCATGGTCATGATTAGTCCCTGTGCAGAAATATGTGACCTTAAACACCAATAAATAAATGATAAATAAAGGGTCAAAGACAATAGCTTTTTGTGCTCCAGGTTGGTCAGAGCATGTGTTTTCGTTTCGATCAAAAATAAAAGCCTGTCTTCAACTCATAGAAAAAAAATGTGTGCTCTAACCACTACAGAGACAATTACCAATGTGAACTATATATAGAATAAACGTATAGTGTTTTCAAGTAAAAAATTTATTCTACAAGTAGGATTAAGAATGAAACTGACGAGCCTCTGGCGAGTTGGTTTCATTCTTAATTCTATGAGTAGAATAAATTTTTTACTTGAAAACACTATATGAGTAGGATTAAGAATGAAACCGACGAGCCTCTGGCGAGTCAGTTTCATTCTTAATTCTACGAGTAGAATAAATATTTTACTTGAAAACACTACGTTTATTTTGTTTATCTCATAAAATATGATTAATTGTGCCCAATTTATTCTTATTTCATTGGCAAGCGAAATCCTCTCTTGGGTATGAATATCCAACAGCAGCATGCAAGTAGTTAACCCTTTACCCAACACAGATGATATCAAAATTTCTTATTTTTAATATTTTCAAAAAATTTTCAACAAATTTCAACAAAACCATATCAGGTGCCCCCTCATTGGAACGAGCTCGATGAGCTCGTTCCAAAGAGGGGTCACATGATATGGTTTTGTTGAAATTTTTGGAAAAATAGTATTTTTTCAGCTGTTGAATTTGCATATTACATTTGCAGATGTGGCCGATTCATTGGGTAAAGGGTTAATGTACATACAAGATTACATGGGTTTGACATAGGTAACTATCAACAAACTATTTATGCAAAAGATCAGTTTATTTATTTATTTTGGGGGGTTTTAATGACACTTTCGACCATCAGGGTCACCTCGTATCAGACAGTTTTACATGTGAAGAAGCATGAGTACCCGTGGAGAACCACCATGCTGTGGTGAACAATTGACAGACTCGCCAACATACTAACTCCACGCAAGCAGGGTTAGCATAGGCTGAAGACAATGCACCATCGACATGCAGTATGCCTTAGTACACAGTGCCACTGTGCCCTCACATGGGCAATCAGGATTAAGTGCCTTACCAAAGGACACAACACAGTTACCCCTGGTGGGGATCGAACCATAGATCTTTTGGTTTGAAGTCCAATGTCGTAACCACTGAGCCACCGTGCTCCCTGAAAAATCAGTAAAGTGACAATAAGCTGCAATTTTAGATAAAAAATAAAAATGAATGCTTAGGCCACACAAAGTAGACCTTCTGTTTCTCAGGCCATTATTTGTAAAATTACATGCGGGCGAGGGTTTTTTTATTTTATTTTTTATTTCAGTAATTACTTCTTTGCCATCAAAAGTTCATGTTCTTGGTTGAAGTATTAGGCCTCATAATCTACAGAATAGCTTGGGTGGTGGTGTATTTCATCCCTTGAGTGCAAGAAGGCTTTGCAATGCTAAAGCATTGCAAATCCTTCTTGCACTCAAGGCACAAATTCATCATTTTTTTTAACTTGGGTAAAATATCAGACAAAAACCATTTAATTTTTGTTTTTTTTAAGTTTAAATTGGTTATAAAAAGAGAGCATGCGGCAGCCAAAAGGACCATGCGGGAGGGCCTGAGAAACAGATTTTTTTTTTTTTAGGCCTTAGTTTATCATTTTAAAAAAGGAAAATGACCATACTCATGTCAGTTGAATATTTTTCACTGGAAAATTATTTATTTTCTTAACTTTTAACCTGATGAATCAGCTTCATCTGCCAGTGTAATATACATATTCAGCAGTTGAAAAAAGTGATTTTTAAAAAAATTTCAACAAACCATATCATGTGAGCCCCCTCATTGGAATGAGCTCATTCCAATGAGGGGTCACATAATATAGTTTTGTTGATATTGTTTGAAAACTAATTTTTGGGGTGAAAAATTTGAAAAAATATTTGAAATAATAAATTTTGATGTTGTCTGTGATGGTTAAAGGGTTAAGAGTGTATCCTATTCTGAAGAACAATTTTTAATTTATCCACAATGAAGCCACTTATGATTCATTCTAAAGACAAATCATAAGTGGCTTTATGGTGACAAAAATTAAAATTAATAAAAAAATTATATTGGCAACAAACATATGTAAGTAATACTGTTCCAGGTGTTTTGTGTTGTGAGTAGGTTAATTATTTATTTATTTATTTATTTATTTATTTATTTATTTATTTATTTATTTATTGGGGTTTAATGACACTTCAACATCTTCGGTCACCTCATGTTGAACAGTTTTATGGGTGGAGGAAGCCGGAGAACCCAGAGAGAACCACCGAACAGTGGTGAGTGATGTCAAACTCCTCACCATACCAACACCGCACAAGCAGGGTTAGTACTGGTTGAAAGCTAGTGCACCATCAACATGCAGGATACCTGCCCCCACATGGACAGACAAGAGGATTACAAGCCTTGCCCAAGGACACAATGCAGTTGCACCTGGACTGAATGGGTTAAAATCTCTTTTATTAACTGAAAGAGAAAAAGTAATATAATTGAACTTTCTCCTCTATTGAACAGTACTTTCACTAAAAGTGCCCCAATTAACTGTTACATTTTCAAATGCATACAGCAATTTGCCCCAGGTGATTATTCTAATGAAATCAACAGATACATTTTTTCAATTAACATGTAATAGGTAATACAGTTTAAGTGCAGTGAGTGTAAAGGGTTGTAATGCTTCTTGCTATGGTTGGAAAAAAAGTGTTTTTGTTTATACATGTCGTCCTGTTGTCAAGAACAACAGTTACTTTGTGTGATTCACTTATGTGGGTACCTGGTAATATTGTCTTTACAATTGAAGTATCTCGTCACCCTGAGACACACAAGATAAAACTTCTGCAGAATGTATTGTCCAACACATATGCTATCTTAATACTTGACTCAATAAATTTGTTCATCCCACACATTGTTGTACAAAAAAATTGTCATTTTCCTTGTGGTAAATCATCACATTTTTCTTGAAAACAACATTCTTAGTCTCATGTTGGGGTCCTAGCTGGGGCATGGTGGCTCAGTAGGTAGAGGTGCAGGCTGCAAGCCAAGAGGTCCTCGATTCGAATCCCACCTGTGGCAACCACATTGTGTCCTTGGGCAAGACACTTCCCCCCTTTGCGCCATGGTGGCATTGTGTTCAAAGGCCTACTACACGCTGATGTACACTTGTCTTCAACCAGTGATAACCCTGCTTGTGTGGAGTTAGCATGTTGGGGAGCTGACAGTTGCTCGCCATTGTTCAGTGGTTATCTCCGGGTACTCCGGCTTCCACCACTGTAAAACTGTTGTGGTCATGATTAGCCATTGTGCAGAAATATGTGACCTTAAACACCAATAAATAGAGGGCCTAGCCACTCTAAATGAAGTGAGGGGGTACAAACTATATTATGAGGTGTGTTGGGACAATATATTTTATGGGTGGAGGAAGTTGGAGTACCTGGAGAGAATCACCAAGAAGTGTTTTTTCTGCTGCCATGAGGTGTGTTGGGGGACGGTATTTTTCTGCTGCCATTGGCAGCAGAAAAATATATTGTCCCCCAACACACTTCATTTCAATGGCAACAAAGAAATAGTTTTTCCCTCTACTTTATTATGCCTCCATGATGAATAGTCAGGGCCTATTGTTTTACCCCTGTCCATCTGTCTGTCTGTCCATCCACCATCCACTGTCCATCCATCCATCCACTGTCCACCCATCCATTGTCCGTCCAACTGTCTGCATCTAGGGTACATTGTTTGTCCAGCTAACTCCTGTCACAGTTTTGAAGCTAGCTCTTTTTCATTTCACAGGAGACTTATTGAGGGCATCATATGTGTCTTACAGACACAGCTAGCTCACATACAAGTAACAAACCACAGTTTGCTCTTCAACCTCCTGTGTCCATGTGCAGTGCGGGTGCATGCTTCAGTCTAGTTTCATGTTGTGTTGTGGCAAGAGTATATGTCCCCAATAGGTGATGGTCCAGGGTTTTCTCTGGAGACAAACATGAACTTTTCAGGCAGATTGAGGCGCCCCAAGTACTTTTTTTAAAAGCTTAAGTTCCCTGAAAGTAAAGGTAGAACTTTAGCAAAATGACCCAAAAAGTATCCAGGTGAGAGTACACGAACCAGTTTTGATATTTCAGGCATATATGTATGTAAGGTTGAAATTTTCCAGGAAAACATGTCCCCCTACCAATCCCCTAATGGCCATGCTGCTGAACTTATGAATGAAGCTCACGAATTTGTAAAGAGAAAAAATCTTATTCAGCTCATTACAAGTAGAGATGGACAATATACTGAAAGACTGAACCGATACCAGAATTATGGGGATACCAAAACATAAACTGAACCAATCATTGAATTTCAAAATCTTTGGTATTTTCAAATTTTCCTACATTCACTATTTATAAGGCCTTGTTGAGGCTTGACAGCAGATGAAATGTTCATTTTCATGAAAGAAGTGACTGATTTTGTTTTTAGTTTTGTAAATCCTTAGGGGCCTCAACATTGTCCTAAATTCCACTGGACTACAACCTTTACATCTCCAGTTGCTTAACCCTTTACCCAACGAATCGCCCGCATCCGCCCGCAAAATATGCAAATTCAGCAGTTAAAAAAATATTATTTTTCATAAAATTTCAACAAAACCATATCATGTGACCCCTCGTTGGAACGAGCTCGTTGAGCTCGTTCCAACGAGGGGTCACATGATATGGTTTTGTTGAAAAGTTTTGAAAAATTTAAAAAAATTATATTTAAAATAATAAATTTTGTTATCGTCTGCGTTGGGTAAAGAGTTAACAGTGGTTTCTAGTCAAGTATTGGTTACCTATTAACCCTTTACCTAACATATCGGCAAAACGCGGCCAGGAAATTGACCAAAATAAGCTTACCACAGCCTAAAATATATCTTACAAATGTCTCAATAAAACCATACAAATATGGATATCATTAGAACCGGCTTGACGAGCCAGTTCTAATAATATCCATATCTGTATGGTTTTATTGAAAAATTGAGAATTTTTTGCGAAAAATGTGAAATTTAATTTATTGTTTAAAAATATAGCAGTGTTAGGAAAAGGGTTAAGGCAGCCAAGACTTGACTAGAAATCACTGCCCTTGTGATTTGTCTTTGTAAGCAGAACCTCCTAATGATGGCATGTTAAGGACACAGGCTTTGAGATTGCTAAAGCCTGAAATAGACCTTTAAAGCTTAAGGAGTGTATGGAACAAGTCACAAAATTATGGTACATGTACGTATGATATGTGCTGGCAAAAAGATACCAATGTTGAGCTCACTGGCAGTGGCATTTGTGGTGCTGTGGTGGAATGCAACAAGAACAACTTATTCTGTATTTTCATCAACAAATCTCAGTCAAATCAGATACCAATTCCAAACTGATACCCCCTTAGAAATACCAAAACTGATAGTGAACTCGAACTTCCAATACCGCCCATCTCTAATTCTAAGGGAGATCATCATTATAAACAATCGTTTGCAAAGAAAAAGTTGCCAGTACTGTGATTCCAAAGTGTTCTCTCTCTTGACTAGATCACCATCCAGCTGCAAATCACAAGGCATAAAAAAATCATTGCAATATCAAAACTGAATCACTAAATCTCCCCCCAAAAAGCATTTGAGATTCCATATTCTCGCATTTCTTTTTTCAACAAGTTTTGTGGAGGAGAAAGTGAACAGAATAGGTATGGATTAGGAAGTAAGTGTATGTGATGACCAAGTGCCACATCGAGCTGTGGATATTGTTTTCAAGAATATACCAGTGAACAAAAATAGCCGGCAAAAATTAAAAATTTACTGTATAGATTGAAGACAAAGCCAGTGAAAGGGCAGGGATTCGAGAGACCCCAGGCCTGGCCCAGGACTTGCAGCCCAAGTTGCCTATTGAATTAGAATAAAAGATGCCAGCCATTTACAGATTCAATTTTGAAGGTCTATATGGGGATGTTGAATCTGTCATTTATATTTTCATTCAATTTGATCTTGGATTCAATGAAATGGAGACTTGCTGTCCAAATGAAAATTTTTTCCAAATTTGAACTGCAACAGGGGTGGGTGTCTGTTATTTCATGGTTACTCCCTCTCATGTTCTCCATTTTAACCCTTAAGGGGTCTAATTCTGACTAGGATCACACTTTGTGTAACAGAACAGGTGCCCCTACATGTAGTCTTTAGGTTAACTCACAAGTTACATTCTAAGCACCTTGGTAGCTTTAGCTTAACTTGACAAAGTCAAAATAAGCTATTGCCATTTCACGTGTGGAAGTCTGTGAGAGTCTGTTAATCTGTGAGTCTATGAGTCTGTTCACATTTTCTTGAGCACAGGCCATATCCCGTAATTCTTATACGATCATCAATAAATTTCATGTGCAGGTTCAAGGTCATGTCTAGATGAGAACGTCCCATTTTGGTTGCGATCAGTCAACCATGATGGCTGCACAGGGTTGAAACCAGAAAACTTTTAGCACAGTCTACAGGTTGTATTTATGAAGGGATTTCATTGCAACTTGATAGGATGACTCTGTATAATGTCTAGATGAGAACGCATTAGTTTAGTCATGATTGGTCAGCCGTGACAGCCGCATGTGCACGTGACCTAGATTTGTTTAGCACAGTCTACAGTTCAAATTTCTGAAGTGATTTCATTGTAACTTGGTAGGATGGCTTGGTATGATGTCTAGATGAGACTGTCCTATTTTGGTCACGATCGGTCAGCCATTACCACCGCTTAGGCATGTGAACTACATTCCTTTAGCACTGTCTATGGGTCATATTTATGAAGGGATTTCGTTGTAACTTGATAGAATGACTCAGTGTGATATCTAGTTATTTCATCCTGTAGCCTTGTGTTTGGTTGAGATCGGTCAACCATGAGGACTGCACAAGTTTGAGACTGAATTCCTTTATCACAGTCTACACCTCTTATTAATCTTGTTGAATGCATAAACTATAAGGTACAGAACTGAATGTATTGTCAATTGCCACATTTCTTGTCTTATTTAATAATCCTTTCATAAACATAGAACATCCTTTCTTTTTTGTATGATGTCTGCATGAGAACATCCTAGTGTGGTCATGATCTGTCAACTGTGATAGCTATGCATGTTCGAATCCTAAAGTCTTTATTTACCACAGTCTACAGGTCATATTTAGGAAGCAATTTCATTGTAACTTGGTGGTATGACTTGGCCTGATAACTAGATGAGAACATCCTACATGTATTCTGGTCTAAATTGGCCATATTGGTCAATGGTGAAGGCCTCACAAGCCCTTAAAACATTTGACACAGTTTACAGGCCGTATTTATGAGGTGATTTTATGTCAACTTAATTTGGTGACTTGGTGTTGTGATGTCCAGATGGATTTCTGAATGACTGTCCCGATGAATTTCCCATTTTTATTCAGATTGATCAACCTTGAGAGCCGTACAGAACTCCAAGCCTCACACCTAATTCTTCTACCACACTTTTCAGGTAGTTTTTTTTCAAATGCTTATACTGTAACTTGGTAACTTTGGTTGACGTACATTAACTGGGAGGGCCACATCAACCCAAGCCTCAATTCTTCAGTACAGTCTATACCTTAAATTATTCTTGTTGAAAAGATAGCATATGGGGTACAGAAATTAAAATATTCTTAATTATCACAATTCTTGTTTTATTTCATAATCCTTTCATAAACTTTGAACATTATCTTATTCATCAAACACTACACACAGACAAGTAAAGCTGCAGTCTCACTGACACTTTCATTAGGCAAGTCTTGGCTGCCTATATAGACGATGCCCAAAAACAGCAGCGAAGTCACAGGATGTAGACTATCAAACTGTAGCAAAAATATGTAAAAATCTCTAGGCCTTTAAGTGTTGAAACTTATACCAGATATGTTCAAAAATATGAGCTACAGACTATCAAAAGGCCTACCCCCCCCCCCCCCCCCCCACACCCACCCACACACACATAGAGCAGATTTCACCAAGGGCCTGAAATTCCTCATTCCAGCCCTGATTGGAGTAAAACCAGTATATATGTGAAGCATTCATCACTTGGTAAACATAACATTTATTTTGTAGTGCAGCTGTAATTGAAATATGACAGGTATTGCTCCTTATGTAAATATATTCAAAGTAGATGACTATTTTTATTCTTACCTGTGTGTTGATGTTACCTTGGGAACAAGGACAAAGATTATATTCTTTTGATGTCTCCCATTAAATAATAAAATTATCAATATTTTACTTGGACAGCTACTGGTAGTATAATTGGCAGCCGATACTCTTGTCAGTTTTATTGGTGCATACATTGTGGCACTGATTCATATTTAACTCTACCAATGTTTTTCTCTCTCAGAACTCCAAAATTGTTGCACTTTTCGTTTAACCCTCTCCATACTGATGTCGTAATATAAATATTTCAGACAGCTAATTTTTCCCATTATGCAACTGGAAAAACTATTATAATTTGAGTTATTTATTTATTATGGTTTAACGGGGGCACGGTGGTGTCGCGGTAACCGGTTCTCGCCAGATCACCAAAGTTATGCAACGTCGAGCCCGGCTAATCCTCGGATGGGTGACCATCAAAGCGATCGATTCAGACTCCTACGTTGTGTCCTTGGGCAAGGCACTTAACCCTGATTGTCCACTTGGGAGCCCGATGACGCCGTGACCTAAGGCATACTGCACGTCGATGGTGCGCATATCTTCAATGAATCTAACCCTGCCTATGCTGCAGTGCAGAGTTACGATGTTGGGGAGCTGGCAGCTGCTTGTCGTTGCTCGGTGGTTCTCTCTCGGTACTCCGGCTTCCTCCACCCGTAAAACTGTCACGGTCTTGATTAGCCATTGTGCATAAGTATATGACCTTAAACACCAATAAATAAATAAATTAGGGTTTAACGACACTTTAACAGCCAGGGTCATTGCTGTTGGGCCACCATTGGAATGCACTTGATGAGGAATATTTATAAACTACATGTGGGAAGCATAAATTGAAACAATAACACTTAGAATTTCCATGCATGATGCTTTTATCCATTTCAATAGATAAAGATTTAACAAACTGAGTTAATCACGTCCTCAATGATTTGACCAAATCTGTCCGACTTACATCAGGGTTCCTACAGGTCCTGGAACAGCCCTGCAAATAAGCAGCCTGACATTTGCAGAATGAGGTTCCCCAGAGGGTGAATTTGATGATGCTATCACTGTGGGCCAATTTATTCTCTGGGTACCTCTTTCTGTTTAGTTTTGAGACCCTGATTCAGACTGAGGTTCACAGAGGGTAAATTTAGTGATGAGACCCTGCTATGCAGGGTCGCATCACTAAATTCACCATCTGGGGGCCTCATTTTGCAGATGACAGTCTGCTTATTTTCTGGCTTGTCCTGGAAACCTGGAAATGTCATGGAAATTGTAAACTATTTTTCCAGTCCTCAAAGTCCTGAAATAATACAGGTATTCTTGCTTCATGTCTGGAAAAGACCTGGATATTTTCCCCAAAATGTAATACCAAAATCTAACTTGCCAAAAACACGGCCACAAAAAAGTTTGATTCTGCACGGAGAATGAGAATTGCATAAGTCTTATGATTCATTTATTTAATGTTACATGTTATTTTATCTAACAATCATATACATTTTGGCTCGAAAATCACGAGAAACCATACGTATCACATAATGTGTTTATATAGACGACTCATTCTGATTCCGTATCATATTGATGACTCGTTTCCGGGAACGCAACGGGCTATCATAACAGGTGCATGAATACATTCTATGTGCGTGTCTTTGATCGACTCAGCTGATCGCTTACAAAATAAAACATAATACCTTACAATTAGCGACAGAACTATTAATAGCCAATAAACAACACACACACAATAAATAGAAACTGCACAATAAAGTATTACACACTTGTAAATTCAAGCTTATCATCATAGGAAGTGACATTGAGAGTGAATAATTTTACAATGCAACATTGAAAATTTGCGCACCGCGTTACTCATTGTTAAAGTGCACAATAATATTGTTCCATAAAAAATGGTTTGTTTTTTTTTAACTTTTTCTCGCCCAACATTATGTCCCAAAACTGTATTAATAATTTAAGATTTAATCTGTGTATGTGAAGGAATTGTTAGATAAATGAATTATCATGATAATGTGCATGTCCTGTGATTTGCATCAGATTCTCGGTGGTGTCCAGAATGGGATCACAACTCGCCGGCAAAGCCGGCTCGTTGAGATCCCATTCTGGACACCACCGAGAATCTCATACAAATCACAGGACATACACATATTCATGATAATCTGTACGTATCAATTCTAACAATTCTGTGTAATGTGGTAGTGAGAACAAAAATGAAATTTTTCAAGCAAATGGGTCATAAAAAAGTCCAGGACTTTTCCATAACCCAGATGATTGAAAAATTCTACTTTTGTTCCCAGATTTACCACTGAAATCCCATTAAAATTTTGGAAAATTCACTTGAAATTCTGGAAAAGACATGGAGTCTCATCTTCAAAAAAGTGTACAAACCCTGTTACATGACATCCCACCTGCGGCAACCACATTGTGTCCTTGGGCATGACACTTCACCTTCACCCCATTACTCCCACATGGAGGTGGGGGGGGGGGGGGGGGGGGAGGGGTGCACAGTGGTGTTGTGTACTAAGGCATACTGCACGTCGATGGTGCACTTGTCTTCAACCAACGCTAACCCTGCTTGTGTGGATTTAGTATGTTGGGGAGCCTGACAGTTGCTAGCCATTGCACGGTGGTTCTCTCCAGGTACTCCTGCTTCCTCCACCTGTAAAACTGTCCAACACAAGGTGACCCTGGCTGTCAAAAGTGTTGCTAAACCCCAATAAAATAAATAAATAAATACATAGGCATCCCTATTAAAGCTTTGTTACTTATTCATTTTACAGTGGAACTATATTTACCCTGTACCCATTGCCATTGATATAAAAATTTATTAATTTGCCCCTTGTTTTTTCAAATTGAAAAAAAATTTCAACAAAACCCTATCATATGACCCCTCATTGGAATGAGCTCAATGATAACCAGTGCCTGTGTTGGAAGTTCTCTAAAATGGGCAACATGGGTATAAATGATTGGTTGGGCTTAACTTTACATGTATATCTACGTGTTGTGGTCTCGACTACAGGGTTCCCGCAGGCCTTGAAAAGCCTGGAAAAGCCTTGAATTTCAAAAATGAAATTCAAAGCCTTGAAAAGCCTTGATTTGGCTCCCTGGGCCTGGAAAAGCCTTGAAAAATGAATCATTGCGCTTCGAGTTGAGATGAATGAAATATGTCTGAGACGGTTCAAGTGGTTCAACTACGATAAGCCTGGAAAAACCTTGAATTTAACTTTCTATTAGCCTTAAAACTCTTTGAATTTGGGGTGTATATGGCCTGGAAAAGCCTGGAATTTCATGTCAGGTCAGGTGCAGGAACTCTGGACTAGCTATTGTGCATAAATATGTCACCTTAAACATCCATAAATAAAATAAACATATTTTTTGTATTTTTGCCTCAAAAACTTAGCTGTCATTGAAATGGGCTCGTTGAGCTTGTTTCAATGAGGAGTCATAATAATTTTGTTATTCAAGAAATTTTTTGGAAGTGTCGACTACTAGTTGTGTTAGATAAAGATTTACAGGAGTTACAAGAAAAAAAACCCAGAATTTTTTACTGGAAACATTCATGCTAGCTGTGATCTGCAACATATGCCTTGTAGACAGTGTACATGACCCAACGCATAGAATATTAAAATTTATTATGACCCCACAAAGTAGTTCTTTGGTTTCTCATGCCATTTTTTGTAAAATTGCATGTGAGTGGGTGTTTTTTTTTTCATTTTATTTTTTATTTTTGTAATTATTTCTTTGCCACCAAAAGTTCATGTTCTTGTTTTGTTTTATGTTTTAGGCCTCATAATCTGGAGAATAGTATGGGTGGTGGTGTATTTCCTCCCTTGAGTGCAAGAAGACATTGCAGTGCTAAACCCTTTAATTTGTATTTTTTTTTTTAAGTTTGCATCGCTTATAAAAAGTGAGCATGTGGCAGCCAAAATGACCATGTGGTTGGGCCTGAGAAACAGATTTTAAACTTTTTTAGAGCTATTTTAAAAATTATTTTTTCATTTTTTTCAAAAAATTCCAAGAAAACGATATGTGACCCCCACTGTGACAAACTCAATGTTGAAAGTTTTTTTCAATTGTTCAATTTGTATACAGTTGAGCCCACTTAATTGGATATCTCTTAACTGAATAACCCTGTTAATTGAATACAATTTCCCAACACAAAACAATTTACCATAACTCCAGTTCAGATTTGACCTGTTAATTGAAGATAGTTTATAGAGTAAACTCCTATTAATTGAATAAAAAATCTTGTAACCTGTCAAGAAATTACCCAACTCTCCCTAGTTTTCCTTTGTTTATAGACCTATTTGGTCTCAGTACATCCAATTCAGGCATTTAATCTATTATATCTTGTTTGACAGAGCTCATGGAGCTCTGTCAAACAAGATATAATAGAATAAATGCTAAGTTTATCTTTTGAATACTGGAAAATGAACCAATCCCTGTTAATTGAATATTCCTGTTAACCCTTTACCCGATGTAGACAATATCAAAATTTATTATTTTAAATATCATTTTTTAAATTTTTTCAAAACTTTTCAACAAAAACATATCATGTGACCCCACATTGGAATGAGCTCAACGAGCTCATTCCAAAGAGGGGTCACATGATATGGTTTTGTTGAAATTTTTTGAAAAATTCTATTATTTCAGCTGCTGAATTTGCATAATTACGTGGGCAGATGTGGCCGATTCATTGGGCAAAGGGTTAATTTTAATTGGCAAAGTGGCTATTAAATTAACAGAGTTCCAATGTATTACATGGGCAGATATGGCCAATTCATTACATAAAGGGTTATTGACACAACTAACTATTACTGCATACAGCATATGAAGTGGAGCAGTAAGAAGATATTGTGAGAATATTTTCTATTGTTTTTACACCAACTGTACTGTTGTTGATGTAGAAGTGGATAATAGATATTGTCTGTACATACTTTAAAGGAACATGTTGTAGTTGAGTAGTAGATAATTCAGTTCTTATGTCTACAGTTATCTGTGCATGACCATAAATTCACTTTCAATGTCAATAGCATAGGTAACATTGCTATGGAGGTTTATCACGGGAAATGTGTCAGGTGGGTTTTTTTCCACGATACTTTCTTACAATTTCTATTTGTTGAAAATAGAAATAAGACAACCACTCCTTGTTAAATTTTGTAAACTTTGTACCAAAATTATGTTTTATTATGTTTTTTATGCAAATAATTCAATATGTTTCTGTTTTTGTAATCTTTCACTGAAAGACTCCATTATATTTATTCATTAATCAATGTTTGTGTTCCTAAAATGTATTTCAAATTTTATATTTAGTAAAATTTTACATTGTGTCGCAGTACATGTACAGTACGTGGAGAGTGTATTATCACTAAATCACCAGCAGAGTGGAGATTCCACCTGAGGAATAATTGCAAATTTGTTGCGAAGCATAACCAGCACCAGCACCAGCAAAGTTTCGGCCAGTGGACCTCCGGGTTAAACCCGGAGGTCCATTGGCTGAAACATTGCTTGTATTTTTTGCCAATATGTACAAAATTTGAAAGTTATAGCTTGGGTGATAACTTCACTCCACGGGAGATTTAGTTACAATCCACTCTCCACGTACTGTTTTGGCCAGTTGGTGCCAGCATGCTGAATTGGTTTGGGGTATGATTTATTTAAAATAAATAAATAAATTGATTGAAGGCATGATTTATTTAAAATAAATAAATTGACTCAAGACGTGATTTATTTAAAATAAATAAATAAATGTTCTTCCATGGTGTTTTCCCTCTTATTTCATTCTTATCTTAAAATATTTTTGACTTATTTGTAACCTTAGTATTATGGGTTTTTTTTTTTATCTGCAGAGGCGCATTAAATGCAGCCAAGGGAGAGATTGAAAAACAATCAGCTGATATGTGTGCTTTGAAGGCTCCATTAAAAATATTTGAATTTTTTCTGAAGCACCCGTGATAAAAAGAGAATCTCGTATTCTTTGAATGGATGCCACTGATTATTTCATGTTCAGTGCACAAGTTATGAATTTCTACTCATTCTAAAGTAGAAGTACATATTATACCATGGTTGTTGTGAGTATGCAATGTCATGGGCAGATTCAGAGGGGTGTGTGGCCCTCTATTTTTGGTATTTTAGTTTTATTTTACAAGCACTGATACCAAGGGACATGATTATTTATTTATATATTTATCACGGTTTAACGACACATTAACAGCCAAGGTCATATCGTGTTGGTGACAGTTTTATGGGTGGACGAAACCAGATCACCCAGAGAGAACCACCGAGCAACGACGAGCAGCTGCCAGCTAACCAATATCGCAACTCCGCACTGCTGCACAGGCAGGGTTAGACTGGTTGAGGACATGCACACCATCGACGTGCTGTATGCCTTAGTACACAGTGTCATCGTGCCCACATGTGGACAATCAGAGTGAAGTGCCTTGCCCAAGGACATAACGTGGGAGTCCGAATCGATCGCTCAGACAGTCACCCATCCAAGAACTAACCAGGCTCGACGTTACTTAACTTCGGTGATCTGATGAGAACTGGTTATCGCAACACCACCACACCCCCAAGGGACATGATATTATCAGCGATAAAACATGGACATCCACTACCTTTGGTAGCCAATAATCTCATACCCCTTGCATACGGCAATTGGCTTAGCTCCTACGTGGGTACGTATTATGTGAGCCGATATAAATTGGCTTAAAAATTTGAATGCTGGAATATTTTAGTTGGAAAACATTGCGGCCATGTACAAAGAAGCCAGCGCAGGGCCATACAGATCTTCCATGTTCCAACATTTTCCCACAAGACTCCCTGGACCCTGCTAACAAGAGTGGGATACCCCATCTCACCAGAGACTCACCAGTATGATCGTTGAATGATACTTTGTATCATGTCCCATGATTGAAATGTGGTGCGCCCCCTCCAACCCCTCAAACCCAGAATGTTACCCAATAGATTACAGGCATTAAAAATGTTAGGAAAATCACACATGGAATCGGGGTGGGGGTGGTGGTGGTGCTGTATACTAAGGTATACTTGCTTTTGGGGATTTAGTAAGTTGGGGAGTCTTGACAGTTGCTCACCACTACTTGGTCATTCTCTATGGGTACTCCAGCTTTATCCACCTGTAAAACTGTTTGACATGAGGTGACACTGGCTGTCGAAAGCGTTTTTCAACCGCAATAAATAAATAAATAAATAACTTTAAATGGTCAGAGGCTGAGGTCACAAGGTTAATAAGTAAATTAAAAAAAGTAAGGTGCATACCAGGTCCTCTTTTATGAAAAGTATTGATGTTTTTCTTAAAACCTTTACCTAACATAACAGCAATATCTGGCCAGCAAAATTGCCATTCAAATTATATTATACAGTGGAGCCCACTTAATTGTATATCTTTAAACTGAATAACCCTGTTAATTGAATATAAAACCATTTACCATACCTCCAGTACAAATTTGACCTGTTAATTGAATATAGGTTATAGAGTTAACTCCTGTTAATTGAATGAAAATTCTTGTAACCTGTCGAGAAATTACCATGACTCTCCCCAGTTTTTCTTTGTTTATAGACCTGTTTGGCCTCAGTACATCCAATACAGGCATTTAATCTGTTTTATCTTGTTTGACAGAGCTCATAGAGCTCTGTCAAACAAGATATAATAGAATAAATGCTAAGTTTATCTCTAGAATACAGGAAAGTGACACAATCTCTGTTAATTGAATATTCCTGTTAACTTAATAATTTTCATTGGCAAAGTGGCTATTCAATTAACAGGGTTCCACTGTATGTTAAAATTTTTGCCTGCATGCAGAAATAGCCTATGACTGGCTTATGACCATTCATTGGAATGAGCTTGTTGGGCTCATTCCATTGAGGGTCTATAAGCTATGCTTTTGCCCCAAAAATTGAAATTTTTAGTTACTGTAAAAAATATGTATCACAAATGTCACTACCAGTTGTGTTAGGTAAAGTGTTAAAACAAAGTAAAATGTGTCGGCTGCACTCTCTTTTATTTCGCTTATTGCAATTAACTTTGGGGAGGAGAGAGCAGATGTTCGTAAAAACTAGCAAGTTGCAACCACAATATATGGACATTTCATGTACAGATACAGTACGTGGAGAGTGTATTATCACAAGATCACCCACAGAGTGGAGATTCCACCTGAGGAATAATTGCAAATTTATTGCGAAGCATAACCAGCACCAGCAAAGTTTCAGCCAATGGACCTCCGGGTTAAACCCGGAGGTCCATTGGCTGAAATATTGATTGTGTTTTTTGTCGATATGTACAAAATTTGAAAGTTATAGTTTGGGTGATAACTCCACTCCGTGGGTGATTTAGTTACAATCCACTCTCCACGTACTGTAGATTACAAGATTGTGTGTGCTATTACCCTTTTTAGTCCATTAAAATAGGGTTCAATTTTCATTGGTTTCGCTAGAAGCAAAAATTTAGAAGGCTGCCAGATTTTTACTGCACCTAAATTTTCACTCAAAATTTCAGAAAGTGACTGATAAGTACACAAGCCTCGAGTTTTATCCTTCCGTGATGGTACAAGTGCTATATTGATTAACCCATTCACACATGCATGTCATTCTGTGTTTATTACATGCCTTCACATCTATATAAAACAATTATTTATTTATTGTTATTTAACGACACTTTCGACAGCCTGGGTCACCTCCTGTCAGACAGTTTTATGGGTGGAGGAAGTCTAAAAAGCTGAAGAGAACCACAGAGTAGTGACAAGTAACTATTAGATTCCCCAACGTACTAACACCACACAAGCATGGTTAGCATTGGTTGAAGACAAGTGCACCATTGACGTGCAGTATGCCTTAGTGCCCAGTGGCACCATGCCCCCACATGAGCAATCAGGATTAAGTGTGTTACCCAAGGACACAACGCAGTTACCCCTGGCGGGGATCGAACCATAGACCTCTCAGTTTGAATTCCAATGCTGTAACCACTGAGTCTTTTGAGAATAGTTTAGAAGCAAGCCTGAATATAAGCAGACAGTCATCTGCAAAATGAAGTCCCCAGGGGGTGAATTTGGTGATGCTACTCTGCACAGCAGGGTAGCATCACAAAATTTACCCTCTGAGATCCTCAGTCTGAATCAAGGTCTCAAGCCAAAACAGAAAGATGTACCTAGAGGATAAATTGGCCCACTGTATGGGATAGCATCAGCAAATTCACCCTCTGGTGACCCCATTTTACAAATGACAGGTTGCTTATATTCAGGCTTGTTTAGAAGCCACCCAAATTCCTTGGCAGAGAGTGTCAAATGTATGATACCCTTTTTTATAATTCAAACATTGGATGCTCATAATATTTCATCGTGACAAAAGGGACAGAGTGTATCCTTCTTTATCTGCTGGTGGTCTTAGTCCCACCCTTCTTGTTTCATCTGCAGCTGTACGTTATTGGGACTCAAAGGTTGTGTAAGAATTAAGAATTCTACATAAATATTATGATTAAAGATAAAGGTTTTGTTTGAGTGTGTTAGTAATTCACTGTGTACCGGAAATTGTATTATTTGATTAACTATAGAAATCCATGACCCATGCATTCATTGCATATAAAATATTTACATTGCAAGCTCTTAGTGTTATCTAGGTAAAACAAATACCTGTTGTTAGGGCCTTGTAACTGTTGTGGAGCCAGGTGACATTTCTTTATAAAACAAACATTACTGTTCTCTCCTAAAGAGCTGTGAAAAAAATTTAATTTCGTTTTGCAGTTATAAAGTTACCTGATCATTTCAGATATATCAGCTTGGTAATGCAGTGGAAGTAGTAAATATCCACTTTTCCAGTGAAAAATATTCAATTAAACAGTATTCAATTAACCCTTTACCTAACATAAAACGAGAAAGAAATTAACCAGAATACACCTACCACAGCCTAAAATATCTTGGAAGTGTTTCAATAAAACCATATAAATATGGAAATCATTAGAACCAGCTCATCGAGCTGGTTCTAGTGATATCGATATTTGGATGGTTTTATTGAAAAATTGTGAAATTTAATTTATTTTTAAAAAATATTGTGTTAGGTAAAGGGTTAATAGGGATCAGATCACTTTCCTGTATTCTAGAGATAAACTAAGCGTTTATTATATCTTGTTTCATAGAGCTCAAAGAGCTGTCAAACAAGATATAATTGAATTATATGCCTGTAGTGGATATACAGAGACAAAATTGGTCTGAAAACAAGGGGAATTTGGTGGATGTCCTGATAATTTCTTGACATAATATTACATTTATTTATTTATTTATTGGTGTTTAAGATCACATACTTATGCACAATGGCTAATCGTGGCCGTGACAGTTTTATGGGTGGAGGAAGCCACAGTACCCGGAGAGAACCACTGAGCAACGACCAGCAATTGTCAGCTCCTCAACATTCTAACTCTATTCAAGCGCTGCTCAAGCAGGGTTACAGCGGTTGAAGATATGTGCACCAGTATGCCTTAGTACATGTACATGGCATCATCGTGCCCCCATGTAGGCAATCAGGATAAAGTGCCTTGCCCAAGGACACAACGTGGGTCATCCCGGACCGGGAATCAAACTCGGGACCTCTAGCATAGAAGTCCAACAGTCTACCACTGAGACACCGTGCTCCCCCCGACATATTATTGCAAGATTTTTTATTCAATTAGCAGGAATTAACTCTATATATAACCTATATGCAATTGACAGTTCAAATTCGTACAGAAGGTATGGTAAATGGTTTTGTGTTTGAAGGTTATATTCAATTAACAGGGTTTTCTACATGGAAAACCAGGGAAGTGAAGCAGTGCTTGTTTACTGTGGTAAGCAAGCTCCGTTTTACTGGTAAAATGGGACCAAGTAGCCAATGCCTGGGGTGGAAGTCCTCTAAAATGGGCAATGTGGATATGAACGATTGGCTGGACTTGACTTTATATCCATGTTATGGCTACCATTAGCCATTGTGCAGAAATATGTGACCTTAAGTACCAATAAATAAATTGTTCATTGACTTCACCAAATAAATGCTTGCAGTGTAACACTTTATTAGATTTCACTGTACCTTTTCACCCCAAGCATCTTGACTGGGTTATATTTTACCAGTAATACATAGATTGTTTACAGTGGTAAACAAGCTCTGTTTTACAGGTAAAATAGGACCAGGATACCAGTGCTTGGGGTAGGCCTGTCATGATTTTTGGATTTAGAAATTGATTAATCGTTGCAAATAATCGATAATAATCAATTAATCATACCAAGATGACCCCCCCTCCTCTCCCTCAAGTCATTAAAAATGAAGTTCAAGTCAGTTGACCAACCTCAAGTAAACAACGAAGACGATCCTCTTTTAGGTACTTTGAAAGCTTTGATGTTCTGAACTTTTGAACCGTCAGTGTAATAATCAAGACCGGTTGGCAGTTGCGAAACTTCGCAACTGCCAATCGGTCTTGATTATTACACTGACGGTTCAAAAGTTCAGAACATCAAAGCTTTCAATGTACGTGAAAGACAAATGCTTCCATCGGCTTCGTGAGGTTTAACGTCAACGTTCTGGACCTTTTACCTTTAGAAACAATAGTTTTTTCATCCAAAATTTTTTTAATTATTAAACGTCCAAAACGAGGTAAAATGTACCGATTCTTCGACAACGAAAAATACTAATCAATTTTGGCATGACCGATCGACAATCGATTAATCGTGACTGCCCTAGTCCGTGGTGAAACGAATGGCTGGACTTGACCTTTTAAATGAGGAACCTTTTAGTTAATTTGGGATAATTTTGTGTCATCTTCTAATCATGATCGGTAAACGCTTGAAAAGGAATCCATCTGTTAATTTTTGGACATATTGTAACATTTATTATTCAATTAACAGGAGTTTACTCTATAACCTATATGCAATTATCAGGACAAATTTGTACTGAAGGTATGAGAAATGGTTTTGTGTTTGGAAGTTATATTCAATTAGCAGGGATATTCAATTAAGAGATATCCAATTAAGTGGGCTCTCCCATATTAATTTTCTATTATTTTTGTAGATTTTCCGATATTACAGACCAGCAGTCCATCACACCAAGGCCTGCTCCCTGTGAACACGTAACCGTTGTAGAGACTGATAGTGCTGAGTCAAGCAATAAAGAAACCAATGAAAACTTAAGTGATTCTGAAAAAATAAAGTTATCCGAAGAACACATCTCACCATATCAGTCATTAGAATGTGAAATTAGACGAAAGAAACAGGAAGAACAAGATTATATAGAAGAGGGTATTGCTAGTTTAGACAAGGGAAGTTCTTTCATATCAAGTAGAAACTTTCTTTTAGAGCAGGGTGTGAATTTAAAACCGCAGAAACCCCGTGATAGTCGAACATTTCTTGTATCTACCACTGTGGTTGAGTCAGATCCTGTAGTGTCAGAGAAAGCGTCATCAGTAAAGTCATTTCCACATAGTAATTCACCATCTAAAAATCATAAGAAACATTTACATTCAATATCAACTCCTCCTAGAACCAACAAAAATCCATCAAAAAACGAAAATCCATCCACAATGAGTTTTATCAATCAGCCGTATATGATTGACTCCAATACAGGAGATAGAAACAGAATAACCACTCATACTATTAACTACTCATCAGGAGATCCCAGTATTGGTAGACCAGTTATGACAGGTGGTCATGGGATAGGTTATAATCCAAGCTACATGTCTGGAGGCGGGGATGCCAGTTTTGTATCAAACAGCCGACTACATGAAAAAGAGGAGCTCAAGAAACTGAATGATAGATTTACTGCATATGTTAATAAAGTTCGAAGTTTAAGAGACTCTCGTGATAGCACTTCAGTGGACTCTGCTGGTTTTATTCAAACTGCCAAAATTTTAGAAGATGAAATCAAAGATCTCAAAGGCTTATATGAGAATGAGCTTGAAAAATACAGGTAAGTCATTTCAGAATATACTATTCAGAACCATCGAATTGGCCTCATCCGCCCGTTTAATATGCAAATTCAGTAGTTCAAAAAATATTATTTTTCAAAAAATTTCAACAAAATCATATCATGTGACCCCTCGTTGGAACGAGCTCGTTACAATGAGGGGTCACATGATATGGTTTTGTTGAGATTTTTTGAAAAATTCGAAAAAGTTATATTTAAAATAATAAATTTTCATATCGTCTGCTTTGGGTAAAGGGTTAAGCTGAATTGGCAGTCAGCATTTTTGCACCACCCCTGTTTGGAATATTTATCAAGAAGGAAAGGTACCATGGAATACCCAAATCTATCCTGTCCTTGATCCTTATCCGTCCAAGCTCTCCCTAAAATTACCAAGATTGACACTCTTTCAAAAGCAAATTGTCATAAGTATGTACAGATTGAATTTGAGATATCAATATTCTGAGAAGATTTGATCAACTAGTAAGTACTGGTGATAGTGACGGTTTTTCCATTGGACAACTATTACCACTGGGTTTCTCCATCTTACACAATTCACGGGGGAGTCGAGGTGGCGGTGGTTGGGATCGTAATTTCAGTGATTAGGCCTTTTAGATTGGACTAATTTGGGCACACCCCTTTGGGATCCTGAGGAGGCAGGGTCGTAGCTAGAGGTTTCCAATTGGTGGGGGGGGGGGAGGGTGTAGGGTAGTGAATTTCCAACTAGGGGGAGAAACCGGGAGGGGGGAACCCCTCCCTCTAGTTGGAAATTTACTACTGAGAAAGATTTTGAAAATGAAAGGGGGCATACAATTGATTCTAGTAACTGAAATTCCAACACATTTATGATAGAATTATCAGCTTATTATTATTTGGTATTCTAAGAACATTGAGCAATTTGCGCTGTCCAAACATTAAATCAGATCTTATGCAGGAATGATCAATTTTCGATGTTTCATCATTTTGTAACTGTGAATGATGGAATTAACTCAGGAGAACGATTTTACATGATGTGATTTACTTGAAGTGCATTTTGAGGATTTTTTTTTATTACGATAAGTAAACGTATTGCCAGGATGTGGAGCAATGCTTGTTTACTGCAGTAAACGAGTTCTGCTTCACTGGTAAAATAGGACCCGGAACCAATGCCTGGGGTGGAAGCCCTCTAAAATGGGCGGCATACAGTACGTGGAGTGTGTATTATCACTAATTCACCAGCAGAGTGGAGATTCCACCCAAGCAAAAATTTGTTACAAAGCATAACAAGCACAAGCAAAGTTTCAACCAATGGACCTCCGGGTTAAACATTGCTTGTGTTTTTAGTCGATATATACAAAATACGAAAGTTATAGTTGGGGTGATAACTCCACTCTGCAGGTGATTTAGTGACAATCCACTCTCCACGTACTGTATATAAATGCTTAGCTAAACTTAACTTCATACCTATGTAGCAACCTATGTATGGCCATAAATGCTGAAAATGACCTTACACACTAAATGTAATAACAATTCTTTTAAATTAAACACAACAGGGTGAACACAGATTCTGCATTTCAACCATAGTTCGATACTGTGGGTCTTTAAATCTTTGCCAATCAACTTGATGTGGTGGACAGGTAATTTTTGTCAGCAACAGGTGGACAAAAATATTACATGTCGCATTTGACAGGTGCATTTTATCAGTGAAAGATTTAATTAATTCCAAAATCAACTGAACGATGTACAGTGGAGTCCTGTTAATTGAATAGTCCCTTTTGCCAATGAAAATTATTCAATTAACAGAAGTATTCAATTAACAGGGGTGTGACCTCTTCCTTATATTCTAGAGATAAACAGCATTTATTCTATTATATCCTGTTTGGCAGAGCTCATGGAGCTCTGGCAAGCAAGAAATAATAGATTAAATTCCTGTATTGAATTTACTGAAGCCAAATAGGTCTGTGAACAAGCAGGCCTTTAAATTCATTTCTTTTAGTCACTGTCTTTTCCTAATTGGGCACATTAAAAATAAAAAATAACAGCATTATCCTGTTATGTTTTATTGCCATGCCTTTCTTTTTGTTTCTGTGGTCATATTGTGATGGAAATTATTCTCAAATGTAGAAGAGGCACAGAGAATTTATATATTTTTCTTGATGTCTTCAGACCTTCTCAAATTTGGGCACACCTGTAAGGAGTTGAAATTGGGATAATCTAAAGGCTTGAAACAAGGGAATTTAGTGATTGTCAGGGTAATTTCTCAACATATTAAGAGATTTTTTATTCAATTAATAAGTGTTTACTCTATAAACTATATGCAATTAACTGGTCAATTTTGTACTGAAGGTATGGTAAATGGTTTTGTGTTTAGAAATTAGATTCATTTAACAGAGTTATTCAATTATGAGCTATCCAATTAAGTGGGCTCCACTGAAGCAACTCAGAGTTTGGTAAAAACTCCAAATGCATTGCTTCAAAAATACACTTTTTGATTGAATTGAGCAATCACAGTAAGGCAAACTCAGGGGAAAAACTGGAGTAAAGCAAATACTAGGGACAAACACTGATCAGTGCAACATAATCACTTGACCCCCTGCACACTGATGTCAAAATACCAAAATTTCAAGTAGCCATTATTTCCATAATGCAACTAGAAATGTAATCAATTCAGTCTTGTTTGACAGAGCTCAATGAGCTCTGTCAAACAAGACTGAATTGATTACATTTCTAGTTGCATCATGGGAAAAATTAGCAGCCTGAAATTTTGAGATTTTACATCAGTGTGCAGGGGGTTAAGTATGATGTGCAGTTGTTTCATATCTAATGCTTTGAGTAAATGCCTGTTGTTTGCTACCTTGCAAATATGACAAATCCCTGAATTTTATTTAGAAAATTCAAGATCAGACACAGCACAAAAAGTGTATCATTAGTCTGTTATGCCACATCACAGAGATACACAGTGCCTTTATAATATAATGCTACAGGCTGATGGTAGAGTAATGATCAATCAATCCAAAGTTATTAAAAAACAATTTTCTTTGACAATTTATCCTTAATTTTTTGACATGGGAGAGAGGATTTTCTTTCTCCTTAATTCCTTACAACAGTTTGGAATTGAAAAAAAAAATAGCCTCACTCCCCTGACGTACTATCTTACAAATATGATGAGATAGTTTATACTTGTAAGTTCTAAAGGCTAGCATCCTTGACTTCAATTAAGAAAAAATCAAGGCTGGACACTGCACAAAAAAGTGTACCATTAATATGTGATGCCACATTACAGGGACAAATCATGTCTTTGAGTATGGTGTTTTTGGTTGGTCATCAGTAAGTCTGAAGTTATTATTATTTAGTCTATTAAAATAAAAATTCTTGTTTCTCCGTCTGTTTTTCCTGAATTTTTTGTCATTAACCCTTTACCCAACAAATCGGCCACACCCGCCCGCGTAATATAAAAATTCAGCAGTTTAAAAAATATTATTTTTCAAAATATTCGGCAAAACCATATTATGTGACCCATCTTTGGAACGAGCTCATCGAGCTCGTTCCAATGAGGGGTCACATGATATGGTTTTGTTGAAATTTTTCGATAAATTGTAAAAAATGATATTTAAAATAATAAATTTTGATATCGTCTGTGCTATTAAGGGGTTAATCCCTGAAAACTGTTTGAAATATCTTAGAAGTTTGAAATGTTCACTCTCCCAGGAATCATTAATCATTCAATAGTTGTTTTTTTTCATATCAGAGCTTTCTTTTGAAGTTGAGGGTAAAATTTTGATTTAGAGAGAGATGCTTGGGAAACTGGAAATTGTTAACCCTTTACTGAACCCACAGAATATCAAAATTTATTATGTGAAGTATATTTTTCAAAAATATTTCAACAGAATCATGTCATGTGACATCTCATTGGAGCATACTTCATGAGCTCATTCCTTGGGAGGGGGTGGGGATGGGGGGGTTCCACATGATATTGTTTTGTTTAATTTTTTCAAAAAATAATTGTTTTTCATCTGCTTGATTTGTAAATTACGTAGGCAGATGTGGCCAATTCGATTTTGTTTTGTTTTGAGACAGATAAATGTTTAGAAATATCCCAAGCACAGAATGAATACCAAGTTGAGAAGTGCCTGAAAGTTTTCATGTAACTCTGTTATTACATATAATTTTAGAAACTGAAGTGCTTGATTCTCACTGTTTCATCAAGCTGTTAGCCAACAAGTTGTCCCAGGGGATTTACTTAAACAGTTTTTGTAGTTAATTTGTATATTTTTTAAGAGAAGTACAGATTAAATCTTTTCAAAGCCATATGATAGAAATTATTTTCCAAATTTATTAATATTTTATTTCTGTAATATTTATTGTCATCATCTCAAAAGTACATCTTTATTGTTGTAGTTAGACTCCAAAATGTAATTTTTCTACACCTACCGTATTTACTCTATGTATTGGGACAACTAAAAATAATTATTTTCACAGGTGTCCCAATTCTTAGAAAATGGGGAAAGAACACAGCCTGGTCTTGATTTGATGCTGAATAAAGTTGTGTGTGATTCGTTTTCCATCACTATTTAAGAAAATCGCCGTCCAATTTTTTTTTATATTTTTATTTTTTGCTTCCAAAACATAGCTTGTGATCCCTCATTGGAATGAGCACATTGCGCACGTTCCAATGAGGGGTCATAAGCTATGTTTTGGAAGCAAAAAATGAAAATTTTTAGTTACTCAAGAATTTTTTTATGAGTGTCGTCTGCTACTAGCGATGGGCCAACTGGAAACAAATCTCCTGAATGTCCCAAACTTTGGAGCATAAAAAAATATAGTTTTCTGGAAAAAATGTGTGTCCCAAATCATAGAGTGTCCCAAAACATAGAGTAAATACGGTACATTAAATCTCCTTTTAAATGCCTATCTAAAATGCCTCTATCAAGTCTTGCTCTTCACCTTTGGTTGAGTGCCAGATGCCACTATCAGGGCTTTAAAAACAAATGAGGGTACAAAGCAAAAGCGAACATTTACCTCGCTCATGTTTCATATTCATTAAAATGCTAGTAATGTTTTGTTTATATAAATTAGTTTTATTACAAATTATTGGAGAGTGCCTAAGGGCACTCTCCAATAATTTGCAATGAAACAAATTTTGAGTAATAAATTCAGACCACCAAAAACAATCCAGCCCTCATCCCGTTAAATTGATAAAACCAACCATCCTTGTAACAGAGCTATCCACAAATTTATGTCAGAGAATGAATTTATCAGTGAAGGGAACCGCATTGTGTCCTTGGGCAAGACACTTCACCCCCATTGCCCACGTGGGGGCACGGTGATGCTGTGTACTAAGGCGTACTGCACGTCGATGGTGCACCTGTCTTCAACCAATGCTAACCCTGCTTGTGTGGAGTTGGTATGTTGGGGAGCTGACAGTTGCTCGCCATTGCTCGGTGGTTCTCTCCGGGTACTCCGGCTTCCTCCACCCATAAAACAGTCACGGTCATGGTTAGACATTGTGCAGAAATATGTGACCTTAAACACCAATAAATAAATAAATAAATAAATAAATAAATAAATAAATAAATAAATAAATAAATATAATAATCAGTGAAGGGAGAAGACGGCAGTTCCCTGCAGCATTGTTTGGACTAGTAGTACATGAAGAGTTTAATATTTCTTATCAACCTACTCACAATTGTTTACTACAGGCTTGCACTACAGTGGAAGTCCCTAACTCGGATAAAATACTCTCTATTTTTGTCTTTCCCAAGCAAGTTGGGAAAGAAAAGTGGTGCAAAAGCACCAATAAAAATAAGCCAAAACTGGGTCGAGTGCAACCGGCGCAGACCCAGTACGGGACGCTCTCTCCCAAGTACAACTCCACGACTTCCGTTGCCAGTGCGCATACCGTCTCTAAAGACTCATTCTTTTTAAAATCCGCTTCGTGTCGAGATGTTTTTGCACGCTTATCAGTGTTCCACCAACTCGATGTTTGATGATTCCTGATTCATTATACCACAGTGTATCCTTTGTATTCTCAGGAACAGTGTTTTATATTCTCTTTTTTCTATTATATGTCCATCATGTATATTTATTTGCTCTCTCTCGAGTCGCGCGCGAATTTCGCGGGCCACGCGGTTCGGACTTAGATTATTTCACAATTATTGTTAATGCTTTTTTTGCAAAATTTTTTAATTGTGTTAGAGTTAGGTGTCAGCGGGGTACCACTCCTACAGTGTTTCTTCTTTCTGTTGAGAGTAGTCTTCCTGTTGGGTGGTTCCCGGTCGGCCGTCTGGGGTCTTTGTTTCTGTCACCTTTCTCTCTTTGGGGGTGTTCTGTTTTCTGATCTCACCTTCTCTGCTCCTCTCACCTCTTTCATGCCTAGGACAATTCCTTGTGGGCAGTGTCTGCTGCCTAAGCATGTGGACGATGTACATTCGTCGTGTTCCTCCTGTAATGGGTGTTCGGCCGAGCGGCCGTGTGGTGTCTGTGGAACATGGTCTTCCACCTTTTGGGCGTCTGTAAATCGTGTCGTTCGTTCTCGTGGCCGTGCCTCCCGCTCCCGCGGGAAAGGAGAACGTGGTCGTTCGGGGCCTCCCGAGCCGACTCTGTCTGGTGAGAGTTATTCCTCCTCCGTGGGGGATGTGCAGTCTTTTCCTGTGGTGGATACTGCGGGAGCCGTTGAGTGTTCTGGTGTAGAGATGCCTGGTTCCGGGACTACGGTCCCCCTCCAGTCGACATCTGAGGCTGTCACTAGGGTTGTGACTCCTCCTTCGGAGCCGAGCCGGTGTGCTCTCTCCATTATTTCACCAGCCTCAACGACTCTCGACGTATCTACTACTGCTGCTGGTCCGTCTGCTTCGTTGTCTGTTTCAGCCGGCCTCGGCTTTTCGCTGCAGGGGACTGCAGAACTGTCCGATACTGTAGACGTGGGATATCGGCCCCAGCCTTCCCTGACTTCAACTCGGCGAAGTTGGAAGGGGCTGCCGGCCGAGCCCATCGCTGTGGTCTCGTCGCCGTCGAGTACCACAGTTGTGTCTTTGGATTCGGATGTTCATAGTGGAAACACTATGAACTCCGTGGCGTTTCCGTCCGCTCACTCTGGTCACACGACCAGTTTTGGGGGACCAACGCCTTTTGTGCAGCCTGGACCTTCTGCCCCGCAGAGGTCCGCGGTGACTCTCATGAGTTCTCGCAATATTGATCCTCGGGGTGCATCGTACCCCTATACACGTCTGCCTTCAGATGTTTCGGCTGCCGCCCGTCGTCCCGCGTCGGGTGTTTTGGAGGATCGTGACCCTTCGCTGGTTAAGAGGGTCAGAGGTGAAGCCACTTTGCCGGTTCGCTCCCCTGTCGAACCGGTCGGTACAGGCAGTGAGCTTAGGGAGGCCCTCTCCTTACTCACTCAGGTTCTCTCAAAGAGCCTTCCTGTTGCTTCCAGCGAGGCTATGGGTGGTTTCCAGGCGCCTCCTATGGCGCCGCCTCCCGGAATTGGAAACAGGCCGGTTTCTGATTCCTCTGGTGTCCCGACACCATGGGAGGCGTCGGCTGGTTTGCCCACGATGGGCTATGTGTCTTCCGACTCTGGGGAGGAGTCCGACATGCTTGAGGTCGAGGGCCAGCAGTCTTCGGACTTGGGGGCGGCTCTTGACTTTGTGTTTGGGTTTCTGCCTGAGCTCAAACCTGCTAACCAGCCGACAGTGTCAGCCTGGCCGCGATCTTCGGTCGCGCGCCAACAGCCTATGGAGCAACCTGCTTCTGGGCGCCTTCGACCGTGCCAGTCGGTACAGGTGGTTGAAGCTTTTTCAGCATTGGATGCCAAGCTGAATTCCAAGGCTTTGAAGACTTCGTTCTTCACCAGGGTTGACACCTTTTTGCCTCCTGTGCGTTATCGTTCCTACGATTCCGCCAATCCGTCAGTCTGCCAGACTTTGACGGTTCTGGATCAGGACTCCACTTCCCTCGGGCTTTCCAAGCCCAAGTCTGCCGTCATTCCAATGACGACTCTGGAGTCCACGTTGGGCTTATCTAGAGAGATGCTTGGCATGCTTTCTCTCTCAGATCACGTCGTCTAAGCTTTGGCTGCTTATCTGCCTCCAGATAAGTTTGACGAGGTACAGGCTCCTTTGCGTGTGCTGTCCAAGGCGCTTATGCACCTTACTCACACGCATGCCTGTAACACGGCCAATTTGGAATTAGTTCGAAGGGACGCTGTGCTGGACACAGGACGATCCCTTCCCGAGGAGCAGCGTGCTACTCTTCGATCTGCTTCTTTGGCAGGTCCGCAACTTTTCCATGGTTCCGTGTCGACGGTCCGGGATGACGTCCTACGTCATTCCAAAGATCAGCTGCTGTTTCGTCAGCTTGATCAGCCTTCTCGGGGAGGCAAGGGCCGTTCCAAGCCTAACAAGTACCCTTCTGCTTCCTCTGTGAAGCAAAAGGCTGGTCCTTCTGCCGCCGCCTCTGCTTCTTACTCACGGGGTAAAGGTAGGGGTCGGCAGAATCGAGGGAAGTCTCAGGATTCTTCATTTAGCAGAGGAGGTGGTTTCTCCTCTCGCGGGCCTCGTCGGGGCTCGAAATGAAGGTCCTCACCTCGACTCGTCCCAGGTTGGAGGAAGGATAGCAGAGTTTGCAGACCATTGGACCACCATCACATCCGATCCATGGGTGTTAGATGTTGTTCGGTCCGGGCTGCGCATATCCTTCCGACGGCACCCCACTCTGTCAAGGGTGCCTCTTCCAACCACAGTTCCTTCAGACGTTTTACGTCGGGAACTTTTGTCCACGGAGATTGCCAATCTCCTGGCAAAGGGGGCGATCGAGGTCGTCAAGAACGTTGAGTCAGTGGGTTTCTATTCCCGCCTGTTCTTGGTGCCGAAGAAGGACGGCCGACTCCGACCGGTTATCGATCTGAGCATCCTGAACCAGTCTATCATTGCTCCCAAGTTCAGCATGGAGACTTTCAGGTCGGTCCGCCATTCAATTCACCAGGGAGATTTCGCCGCCAGCATCGACCTGCGAGACGCTTACTTCCACGTTCCGATGCATCGGGCGTCACGGAAGTATCTCAGGTTCGCTTTTCTGGGGCGAGTTTACCAGTTCAAGGCCATGCCTTTCGGCCTCAACCTGGCTCCTTGGGCGTTCACCAGACTGATGTCGCATGTGATAGCGTTCCATCGCACACAGTCCAGGGTGACTACTTCGGCATATCTGGACGATATCCTCCAGAGGCATTCCAATGCTGCCTTACTGGAATCGGATGTCGCCACTCTGTTGAGCTTGCTCACGTCGCTAGGATTCAGAGTCAACGAGAAGTCGGACCTGGTCCCTTCTCAGTCGTTTTGTCATCTGGGGATGTCTTTCCAAACCAAATTCAATTTGGTGGCTGTTCCCCAGGCCAAGGCTGTGATTCTCTCAGCTTTTGCTCTGACTCTGTCCCAGTCCAGGTCCGCGACCGCTCGGAGTTTTCTCCGGCTGATCGGTCTCTGCGGTTCGGTGACGGATCTCATTCCTCTAGGTCGGCTGCGTGTCAGACCTCTCCAACACTTTCTGCTCAGTCGTTGGAGACCGAATGTAGATTCTCTGGATCAGGTGCTTCCGTTTCCGGACTCTCTGTATCCTCACCTTCTTCCCTGGACAGATGTTCAGTGGATTACGCAGGGTGTTCCGCTGGACTTACCCACGTCCGATCGCGTCCTGACGGCAGATGCCAGCGATCTCGGATGGGGTGCGACGTTGGATCCTCTCGGTCTTTCCCTACACGGGATGTGGGACCAGGATCAAGCAGGTCTACACATCAACCAGAAGGAGCTTCTTGCTCTTCTTCTGAGTTTCAGGCAGTGGATCCCTCACTTGTCGAATCGCCAGGTCCTTCTACTATCCGACAATTCGACAGTGGTTGCTTACATTCGGAACCAGGGCGGCACGCACTCGCTTCCGATGTACGAGTTAGCTCGGGATCTTTTACTGCTCGCTCAGGAGGTTCACGCCGGGGTGGTTGTTCGTCACATTCCCGGTCGTCTGAACGTCCTAGCCGACTCCCTGTCCCGAAAGGGCAGGGTTATTTCCACCGAGTGGATGCTTCACAGGGCAGTGTTCCAGTCGCTTTGCGATCTCTGGGGACGTCCCCACATCGATCTCTTTGCGACTCGTTGGAACCATCAGGTGGACACTTTCGTGTCCCCGTGTCCAGATCCTCTGGCTTTTGCCGTGGACGCTCTGTCACTCGATTGGAACGGTCTAGTCGGCTACGCCTTCCCGCCGGTTCCGATTCTTCCTCAGGTTCTCGCCAAAATTCGAACCTGCAGTTGTCGAATCATTCTGATCGCTCCCCTGTCGCCTCAGCGGGTGTGGATCAATCAGCTCCGCTCGCTGATGGCGGCGGTTCCGGCACGTCTCCCGCTACGTCGCGACCTTCTTTGTCAAGGTCGCCCGAGGAGGTTTCACGTCGACCCGACTTCATTGTGCCTTCACGCATATCTTTTGTCAGGTCCTGTCTCCTCCGTAGAGGTTTTTCGAGACGAGCAGTGGAGTGCATTTCTTCTTCAAGGAGGCACTCCACTGGTTTAGCTTATGCAGCTAAATGGAAGGTCTTCTGTCGATGGTGTGCTGATCACTCTGTTGATTATGCCAATCCTTCGATTTCACAGATTGCGGAGTTTCTGGTATATCTGTTTGATTCTCGGGGTCTCCAGCCTGTTACCATCAAGGGTTACAGGTCTATGCTTTCAGAGACTTTTTCTTATGTGGGGAAGCGTCGTATCGGCACTAATCCTTACCTCTCCAAGCTTGTTCGGCACTTTTCTTTGAAAAGGCCTCGGACTTTGCAGCTTACTCCACGATGGAATCTTTCGTGGGTGCTGCTTTGCTTGGGGGGGGGGGGGGGGGGGGGGGGGCGCCGTTCGAACCTTTATCCCAGGTGGATATGCAATTTCTCACATACAAGACGGCTTTTCTGATGGCATTTGCTTCGGCCAGACGGGTTAGTGAGCTTCACGCCCTCTCGGTTGACCCGGCCTTTTTTAGGAGTTCTCCCAACAGTGTTACTTTTATCACTGATTGCTCCTTTTTGGCTAAGAATCAGTTACCAGATACTACTCCTCCTCCTATCTGTATCAGGACTCTTCCCTCTGTTGAGGGTACTCGCCCTTTGCTCTGTCCGGTCCGTGCTATTCGCATTTATCTTGATCGGACACGCTTCATACGGAAGGGCAGAAAACGGTTTTTTCTGTCTCTCATTCCGGGTCGACAGAAGATCTCTCCTCAATCCATTTCTCGATGGATTTGTCTTGCTATTCGTACGGCTTATAGTCGTTTAGCAGCTGGCGATTGTATTACCAATCGTATTTCTGCCCACGAGGTGCGGGCACTGTCTACCTCTTGGGCTTATTCTAACTCCGTCAAGTTGTCGGATGTTATGCAGGCAGCCTACTGGAGAAATGCTTCTACTTTCTCCACCTTTTATTTACGCCAGTTGCAGGAGCAGTCGGAGGACCTTTTTGCCTTGGGTCCTCTTTCTTCTGCTCAGGCTGTTGTCTGCCATAGCCATTAGGCTTCTTGAAGGTCAGTTTCAGCCTTGTGCTGTTACTGCCCTTTTTTCTGTCTGTGTGTCACACAGGCTCATATGTCTCTTTTCATTGTCCTTTACCAATGATTGCGACATTCTGGTTGATAAGCCTCGGGACCTCTTCCTTCTGCTTCACGGTTCCAGTGCACTAGGGTTATGTGGGGGTTGGTTATGCGATTCCCTCCAGCCTTTTGTCTATTCAGCCTGTAGTAAACAATTGTGAGTAGGTTGATAAGAAATCTAAATTTTATAGTAAATTTCCTTTCTTATTATACCTACCACAATTGTTTACATGGAGGCCCTCCCGTCTTCTTTACGGGTAAAGAATCTTTCCTCCCCGCTGATCACATAACTCTAACATTTACGGATTCAAAAAGAATGAGTCTTTAGAGACGGTATGCGCACTGGCAACGGAAGTCGTGGAGTTGTACTTGGGAGAGAGCGTCCCGTACTGGGTCTGCGCCGGTTGCACTCGACCCAGTTTTGGCTTATTTTTATTGGTGCTTTTGCACCACTTTTCTTTCCCAACTTGCTTGGGAAAGACAAAAATAGAGAGTATTTTATCCGAGTTAGGGACTTCCACTGTAGTGCAAGCCTGTAGTAAACAATTGTGGTAGGTATAATAAGAAAGGAAATTTACTATAAAATTTAGATTTTTTATGTTTTCCTTTTTCACAGACAACAGCTAGAGAATCTGGGACGTGACAAGTCTGCTCTAGAAATACAGCTCGGAAAAAGTAATCAAGTATCTATGGATTTACATGATAGGTTTGTATTGATAACTCATCCCCCCCCCCCTTCATTCAGGATATGCTCACATCTTGAATCCTTAATTAATCCCTGCATGCAAGAATGTTGTGTTCTTCGGTACTAAAATACCCAAATTGATCATACAGATTTGACTTTGTTGGAGAACTTTCTTTATTTTTTACCTCAAATATCTCTTCGACTGTAAAGTGGAACACCCTCTTAGGCATGTTTCCCAAATTTTTTGGGAACCTGTCAGTCAGTGATAGCGTGATCAAATTTGTTACTTCACTTGAAAGTAGATCTATTGAGGTATCCATATTGTAGGTGATGAATTTTTCAAAATTGTTTAACCCCTTACCCAACGCAGACGATATCAAAATTTATTATTTTAAATATAATTTTTTTAAATTTTTCAAAAAATTTCAACAAAACCATATCATGTGACCCCCTCATTGGAACGAGCTCAATGAGCTTGTTCCAATGAGGGGGTCATATGATATGGTTTTGTTGAAATATTTTGAAAAATTTAATTTTTTCAACTGCTCAATTTGCATATTATGCAGGCGGATGTGGGCGATTCCTTAGGTAAAGGGTTAAAGAAATGTTCAAACAATATACTTACATCATTAATCTTAGGAAAAATCTTGATTTTCAAGTTATTTTGTATGTGAAAATACAACTTCCATTCATTTCAGTTCTTTTCACCTTCAAATCCTTAGATTAATTTTTTAATTATAACTGCTGTATATGCATGTTCACAAAGGCAAATGACTTAACAATGTTTCTACATCATTGTTGGCTGGCTGTACAGGCAGCCAACAGTGATGTAAAAACATTGTCAAGATAAATGAAGTAGTGCAGTTCTCAAGGAACAATACACTTATGGGCAGGGGTCGTGGTGGCTCAGTTGGTAGAGGTGCAGGCTGCAACCCGAGAGATCCTCGATTCAAAACCCACCTGCAGCAACCGCGTTGTGTCCTTGGGCAAGACTCTTCATCCCATTGCCCACGTGGGGGCATGGTGACGCTGTGTACTAAGGCATACTGCACGTCGATTGTGCACCTGTCTTCAACCAATGCTAACCCTGCTTGTGTGGAGTTGGTATGTTGGGGAGCTGGCAGTTGCTCACCGTTGCTTGGTGGTTCTCTCTGGGTACTCCGGTTTCCTCCACCCGTAAAACTGTCATGGTCATGGTTAGCCATTGTGCTGAAATATGTGACCTTAAACACTAATAAATAAACACTTATGGTCAACTTTTTCAAAGTAGTATGGTGGGGGAGCTTTGTGGCTGTATGGGTACCTGAGGGTTGATAAGTTTAGTTAATATTTTATTTAACTGCTGTGAATAAAAACTATAGAAAGGAAGTGATGCTTGAAGTAAACATTACAACTAAATTTTAAATCTTCAGATTTTTGGTCGAGACTGAGAAGAATGGTAATATGTTGAATGATATAAATAGCTATCAGAGACGGATATCTCAGTTAGAACAAGAGTTACAGGATGCTCAGGGTATGGCTATCAAACCTCAAGAACAACTAGAGCAGTTGAGGAGAGAACATGAGAATCTTTTACGAGATTTGGAAACACTTAGGAGAAGGTTTGAACTTAATTTGATGATACAGTATAACCTGGTTAATTGAATAGCCCCCCCCCCCCCCCCCCCCCAACACACACACACACACACACTTTGCCCATGGAAATTATTCATTTAACTGGAATATGGTCACTTTCCTGTATTTTAGAGATAATCTGAGCACTTATTCTATTATATCTTGTTTGACAGAGCTCTTGGAGCTCTGTCAAACAAGATATAATTGAATAAATACTTGTATTGGATTTACTGAGGCCAAATTGGTCTATAAACAAGGGTAATTTGGTGAATGTCAAGGCAATTTCTCAACATATTTCAATATTATTTTTTTTAATTAACAGGAGTTTAATCTTTGACCTATATTCATTTAACAGGTGAAATCTGAACAGAAGGTATGGTAAATAGCTTTGTGTTTGTAGGTTATATTCAGTTAACAGGTGTGTTTGTTTAAAAGATATCCAATTAAGTGGGTTCACTTGCCTGCAATTCCAAATACTATTATCACTACTACTTTGAAGAAAAAATACCCATTCATCCTTACTTCCTATAGTTTCTTTTTACTTTTCACTGCATTTTATATCGAACAAACGTGTTACAAGGACACATCTTTTGGAACAAACAGATGATAAAATAAAAATGATCCAAGTATGTTAATTGTGTGCAATGTGACAAGGACAATGGACAAAGATACATATTGTAAGGATGGGATTTGACAGTATGCTTGGAGCTTTTGAGAGTTATCTCCCTTATAAATGATGGACTTACACCAGGCTAGAGTAAATTTTGAACATTGTAAGAGACTGTGTAAACTAAAATGCTAAAATAGAGATAAGAGATGTTTAGGAAGTCAAGGACGTAGGATGCAATTAAAGCTTGTCATGGAATGTGGCGGGCACAAAGAGTCAGGTTTCTTCCTCATTCAAGTGTTAACTCCTTGCATGCTGCTGGCGGTTATTCCCGCCCAAGATATAATTTCTCTTGCAACTAAAATAGAGGATAAGAGAAGTTTAGGAAGTCAAGAACGTAGGATGCAATTAAAGCTTGTCATGGAATGTGGCGGACACAAAGAGTCAGGTTTCTTCCTCATTCAAGTGTTAACTCCTTGCATGCTGCGGGCGGTTATTCCCGCCAAGGATATATAATTTCTCTTGCCACTGAAATGATGATAATTTGGATTCATTTAATCAATTTTTCCTTCAGTAAATTGAATGGATTTTTACATCAATGATTTCTTGAGTTAAATTTAGATTAATTTTTCATCAAAACTAGTCATGGCTGCTTTACAGCAGCCATGACTAGATTTGATGAAAAATATTTTGAAAAGACTCAGCAGCTTAAGAGTTAAGTGCTAGTTTCTTCATGTGAGTCTGCAGAAGGGTGTTTTGTCTTACTGCCACTTTGTTGTAATCAACTCTTAGGATTTAATTTCAGAAATCATAACCTATCATTTTTAGATAGAAGAGTGAATTTGACAAACTCGGCCAGCAAACAACACTTTAAAAGTTTTTTCCTATTTCAAAAGTCTCAATGTTTTCCCATTGACAGCATAGCCCAAGCCTCTCATTGGATCAAACCCAGTGAGTTCGTTCTTATGAGGGTCAGAAACTATGTTTCGGAAATGAAAATTGAAAATATAATGAAACCGAATGTCCATTTTTATGCTTTTATTCAGTGGAGCATATAGTTGATGGCTTGTCTGGCTGTCTGTCCATAGTGGGGTTAAAAGCTAAAATTTAACATATGGGCTTTTCACTGGTAGTAACATAGATGAGCATGGTTTAATCTTTTACCCTACGAATCGGCCGGATCCGCCCGTGTAATATGCAAATTCTGCAGTTGAAAAAATATTATTTTTCAAAAATTTTCAACAAAACCATTTTAAATATAATTCTTTTAAATTTTTCAAAAAATTTCAACAAAACCATATCATGTGACCCCTCGTTGGAACGAGCTCATCGAGCTCGTTCCAACGAGAGGTCACTTGATATGGTTTTGTTGAAATTTTTTGAAAAATTTAAAAGAATTATATTTAAAATAATAAATTTTGATATCGTCTGCGTTGGGTAAAGGGTTAAAAATGATTTATTGAGTAAACCCTTGTTAACTGCTTGAAAGAATGTTAAAATATTATATTGAAAATTTTTCAAACCATTTTACTTCCTTCGAAGAAGACAAAAACTTAATGAAGATGTAATGAAGTGATTATCTTCTCGACAAATTTCAGATATGAACATGAGCAGGTGGCCAGACAAGAAGGAGACAACAAGGCTCACCAGTTGGCTCAAAAGCTAGAGCTGTGTGAACAAGTTCATATCAAAGAATTTGCAAATTTGAAAGATCGTCTGGAAGCAGCCAATGATACTATTCTGTCAATGGAAGCCAAGATGAGAGGGATGAATAAAGAAGACATTAATGTTGCTGATATCTTGCAGAAAGTGAGAGAAGCATCAGAGTTAGAGTTGAAGAAGTACCAAATGGAATCTGAAGAAAATTTCGTAAGAAACGTAAGTCTTAAGCTTTTATATTTTTGATCGATTAATGACAAAGAGATTTTTATGTTGTTTATATATGTACCGTATCCAAATATTTTGTTTGAGAAATTATTCAGAACCGCATTACAGCCTTCTGTATTACAGTAGAACCTGTCTTGAGAGACCCACCCTTTTTGCCATGGTAAGTCGTCTCTCAAAACAGGTGCTCTCTCATGACAGGTCCATTATAAAGTAAAACAACCAAACTGTACAAGGTCACAGCGATCTCTCAAGGCAGGTGGTCTCTCATGACAGTGGTCTCTCAAAACAGGTCTTACTGTATTAGTTTGATCATGTGCCTACACTGCAAGTCTGGTGGCTTAACTCTTTACCCACTGAATATTTTTAAGATATTTTTCATCAAATCTTGTCATGGCTGCTGTGAAGTAGCTATGACTAAATATTATTAAAATTCTTGTGTAGTTAATTTAAGAAATTATTAGTGCAAAATCCATTCAATTTACAGGGGGAATATTTGATTAGATATGCCAAGAGAAATTTTGCCCTGGACAGGAATATCTGCCTCCGTCATGCAAGGAGTCAGAGTATTAGCATTCATCCAAGCGACTGTTTACTTAGGAAGAGGCTAGCTTTCTGGCCCCCAGTCTAATTCTGTTTGGAATTCGCCTGTATGGGTTGTTCATTTTCCCACTTTTTGTGGAAATTTGCATACAGGCAACCATTAATTTGATGTGCCTTTATTGCCACGGCAGCCATGACTAGATTTGATGAAAAATATTTTGGAAATACTCAGTGGGTTAAGAGTTAAAATGGCACAAGTAAAATACTAATATGATAGAATCCTGTTAATTGAATAACCACTTTGTCAGTGAAAATTATTCAATTAACAGGAGTATTCAATTAAGAGGTATTTGCCACTTTGCTGTAATCTAGAGATAAATTGGGCATTTATTCTATTATATAGAGCTCTGTCAAACAAGATATAATAGATTAAATGCCTGTAATGGATGTCCTGAGGCCAAATTCTATAACCCATATGCATTTAACAGGGCAAATTTGTACTAAAAGTATGGTAAATGGTTTGGTGTTTGGAAATTATATTCAATTAACAGGATTATTCAATTAGGAGGTATACAATTAAGCGGGCTTTACTGTACTTAACAAAGATTACAGGTACCTGATATATCATGAGTTTTGGTATTGTGGTACATGTAACCATTTTGGGATTTTATATTCTTTAAAAGCAAGTCATCTTAAGTTTTAATTCTCACAAAAAAATGTTATGCATTAAAATTTATTACTAAGTAATTGGATTAACCTTTCTTCACTAACAGATCTAAAGTGCTTGCTTTTAGTGTTCTGTAAGCCAATAATACTTGTGTACAATCCCTCTGGCAACCACGGGATGTGAGACAGTGCTTGTTTACTGTGGTACATAAGTTCTATTTTACAAGTAAAATAGGACCAATGCCTGGGATGTAAGTCCTCTAAAATGGGCAACATTGATATAAACGATTGGCTGGACTTGACTTTATATCCATGTTGTGGTCACGTTTAGTGTGCGGAAATATGTGGCTTTAAACATCTATAAATAAATAATAACTTATCGACTAAAATTGAAGCCTGTACAAATAAATGTGTCTTTGATTATGAATTAATCGTATGATTGTTGCACTGGATTGTGCATATCTGTAACTGACAGAGTGACAAAATTTGCCTTCTCAGCTGCTAATTTGACTGGTAATTCATAACATTTATGAGTGGAACATTGATGACTAGAGAGACCTGTGCTTTGTAAATAAAAAAAAAAAATAATAATTTTTGGGTGTGTTTTTTTCAAAAACTTGACCTATAGTTTGAAGAAGTCAGTGTGCAGGTGGATGGGTGGGGGGAGGGGTGGGGCTAGTGGGTAGGCAGATTAGTGGGCAGGTGGGAGGGTAGGCAGGCAGGTATAAGAATATTGAGTGGGTGAGTTAGTGGGCAGGCCTGATTTTCTTGATAGTGTGATAACAAATATCAATGTCTTGAATGGATTCGAAAACTGGTATGGTTTGGCCACACTGATCAGATTTTTGGCCCCAACTTAGTTCATTTTTGCCTGTTTTCAGCTCATTAGTGCAATAACTTGAACGAATATCAATGGATTTGATTTTCGTATAATGACAAGCCCTACAGGTACTACAAACTTGTTCCTGTATCAGTGACGTGTAATCCTTGTTTTATTAACCCTTTACCCAACGCAGACGATATCAAAATTTATTATTTTAAATATCATTTTTTTAATTTTTTCAACAAATTTCAACAAAACCATATCATGTGACACCTCGTTGAAACGAGCTTGACGAGCTCGTTCCAATGAGTCGTCACATGATATGGTTTTGTTGAAATTTTTTGAAAAATAATATTTTTTCAACTGCTGAATTTGCATATTACGTGGGCGGATGCGGGCGATTCATTGGGTAAAGGGTTAATTGATATATCCTAATGGTAGATAAGTGTTTTGTATAGGACACTCAAAGAAATAAATCTGTGTTGAAGATGACCCCCCTCTACCCTCAGCACCCTGAGACAAGAGATCGAAATATCCAATTTTCAACCTGCAAATTTTTCCCAGGATGCAACTTGGGATTTAACCAATTGAATCCTGTTTGATAGAGCTCATCAAGCTCCGTCAAATGAGATTAAATTGGTTAAAAAATTCTCATTCCATTTTGGGAAAACATTTGCCATCTGTAATTTCGGTATTTTGACATTAGTATGAAGTGGATTAAGAAACAAATTTTAACCCTTTACCTCATGAATCAGGCGCACTTACCTGCTGGATGTTCAAATTCAATAGTTAAACATTTTTTTTCTTTGAGACTTTATCCTAACGTTCAAACGTTACAGGGAATTCAATGCTTGAAAAATGTAGAAAAATTTCAACGAAAGCATATATAACTTCTCAACAAGCTCGTTCCAATGAGGGGTCACATGATATGGTTTTGTTGAAATTTTTTTGAAAAACCAAAACAATTAAAATAACAAACTTTGATTTTGTGTGTGTTGGGTAAAGGGTTAAACTACCTTTATCTTCTATCCTTAACTGATTGGGTGGTATAAGCCACTATCATGGCCCTATTGAAAAGTGCTAGAAGCCATGACAGTGGCTTTACACTGGATGCATTACCTTGTTTGCTCAGCACTAGAAGAAAAAATATTTATATTAAATTGTTTGTTACAATTTATTGGAGAGTGCCTGTTGGCACTATCCAATAAATTATAGCAAAACAATTATTTATGAACAAAATCTTGCTAAACTAAGGCTTCTCTTGTTGGTAGCTTGGTTATCTGTGTAAAAAATACCCAGGTTTCAAATCACCATTGAGGGTGCGTAGTGGCTCAGTAGGCAAAGATGCAAGCCAAAAGGTCCTCAGTTTGAATCCCACCTGCGGCAACGCTTCATTCCAATTGCCCATGTGGGGGCACGGTGGCATTGTGTACTAAGACAGACTGCATGTCTATGGTGCACTTGTCTTCAACCAGTGCTAACCCTGCTTGTGTGGAGTTAGTATGTTGGGGAGTCTGACATTTGCTTGCCATTGCTCGGTGCTTCTCGTCGGACACTCCGGCTTTCTCCACCCGTAAAACTGTCCGACACAAGATTACTCTGGCTGGCGAAAGTGTCGTTAAGCACCATTAAATAAATTAATTAAATAAATATATAAATCACCATTGAAAAATAATTTTGCACTCAACCAGTTAAAATGTTGGTTAACCCTTTACCCAATGAATTGGCCGCATCCGTCCACGTAATATGCAAATTCAGCAGTTGAAAAAATATTATTTTTCAAAAAATTTCTACAAAACCATATCATGTGACCCCCATTGGAATGAGCTCATCGAGCTCGTTCCAACGAGGGGTCACATGATATGGTTTTGTTGAAATTTTGAAAAAAAAATTAAAAAATGACATTTAAAATAATAAATTTTTATATCGTCTGCGTAGGGTAAAGGGTTAAAAGTATAGAAAGTACATTAAGAATTATATTATTTCATTTGAAAAAAGTTTTTTAACTAAATTTAGAACTCTTGCTATTTTATATTTTGTCAGCACTGTTTTATTTTCTTTTCTTTTGATTTTATATCCACATAATTGACATCAGAGATTTTATTTCAGAAGCCACAACTTGCCATTATCCCAGTAGACAAGCACAGCCGGTACAATGCATGCATCATATTATGTGATGAGGTAACAGTCACAGGGTGAAAAGTAGCCGGCACTACACTTTTTTATTGTTGTTGTACTTATTGTCATAGCAACAGTTGTAGTATTCGTTTTAACATTTGAAAATAAATTTCTGTTTTTAGTGTTGTGTAAGATTCATGATTTGTGCCTGTTTGTAATCTTTATGTCCGAACTATGGAACATGCAGTAACATGTATTGGAAACTTATTGTGGATTACATATTTTCTACAGCTATCAGCTGCAGCTATCAAATAATTTCTGTTTTTCTTTGTAAAATCTATGAATAGAATTATTCTCAGGTTAAAAATTTTAAATGATCCTTTCTCATATCTTCCGGGAAGCTTTGAATTTTGTAATATTGAATTTGAAATCGTCATATGATAGAATTGTCGGCAACCTCTTCTTGTTACATCCCTCTGGTACATCCAGCTCTTTCATTTCAACTGCTCTTGTCTAGAGATGAACCGATAATCGGCAATCGGAACTGGCCGGTTATGGGGAATCGGGCGATTAAGACATTTGGCAAGCCAGCAGTTTCCGGTTATTCTGTATTTTTACTGACTATTAAAAATCTCTTTGATATCTGGTCATTTCTAAAGTTTCCCCATTAGGCCACACAAAGTAGACCTTCTGTTTCTCAGGCCATTATTTGTAAAATTACATGCGGGCGAGCGTTTTTTTATTTTATTTTTTATTTCAGTAATTACTTCTTTGCCATCAAAAGTTCATGTTCTTGGTTCAAGTTTTAGGCCTCATAATCTATAGAATAGCATGGGTGGTAGTGTATTTCATCCCTTGAGTGCAAGAAGGCTTTGCAATGCTAAAGCATTGCAAAGCCTTCTTGCACTCGAGGGACAAATTCATCAATTTTTTTAACTTGGGTAAAATATCAGACATAAACCATTTAATTTTTATTTTTTTAAAGTTTAAATTGGTTATAAAAAGAGAGCATGCGGCAGCCAAAAGACCATGCGGGAGGGCCTGAGAAACAGATTTTTTATTTTTTTAGGCCTTAAAAACTTGTGTAGTGCGTAGCAGAATATTTAGGGAGTTACAGAGCCGAGATATTGTAGAATTTACCATCAGCAATCAGTACAAGATCTCCACCATTTCCCAGCTGATTGAAGTCACTGGCCTTCAATCATGGTGTGTACAACATTGCATAGGATACATGCATAAATAAAATGTGTTCAGTCGGTAGTCTGTAGTACTTCTTGATGGAAGTATCATAATACAATAAGAAATTAAAATTGGATAAAAAACTAAAAAACACTCTTTTTTCAATGATAGATGATTGTTACGCAACATGTAAGTCGCATGACTGTCACAAACACGTTTTCAGTTTGTCAAGTTCATTTTTTAATTCAGTTACCTCCCTTGATGTTTCTCTCCAATGTTGATTGAAGAGTACATCGCGTGTGTATCTGTAAACCATGCATCATACAACTTCACAATACCCATTGACATCAAGTAATTATTCAATTAAGACACAAAGTATGTGTTCTCAGTATATTCCTGGTGAATACTGCCTTGTGTATTGTATTCTTACACAAAACCATATTAACACTATTTACTGGAATAAAGCACAATCTTCACAAGAGAACAATATCGTGTATCGTGTGATTGTATCATTAATAACGTTCTTCTCCCCCCCCCCCCCCTCCCAAAATTCAAATAATATTACCCAGCACTAAACATGCATTCTCGGAGAAATTATGTGGTATTAAGATTTTGTAATTGGTGATTTATCAATGAAATTTTGTAATATAACAGGCACCAACAGATTTTCTTCTGTATCCTATTTCAATCATCAAATCGGCAACGGAATCAGCATAATTAGCAGATAAATAATCGGTAATCGGTTCATAGCAAGTTTTGATCATCGGTTCATCGCTACTCTCGTCTTCCAAACTTACTTCTCCTTTTCAAACTCCTACAAAAACTAGACACATTAAGACTCAACTCATTACTGATCACAAAGTGGCAGTCAGTGATTATAACTCAGTAAACGAATGCTATACCACGCCCATAGGGTACAAATGCAAGCAGATCAGAATCTGCTTTCCTTGCACCTACCACATTGGCTTTAGGTATCCAGAACGAAAATTATGAACCTGCCAATTGTGCACCTGCCAATTGCACATCTGATTTAAATGCACTTGCCTGCATTGTACACACAAAACTTACACCCACCACTTTTGGAAAACAATATAAAAGGCATGGCCATCCAACCATTGAGCACCTCTGATGAAATTCACATCGACGAAACCGGTCAGGGGAAACAAGTCTTATAATGGAAAATTTGAAGTGACAAGTCCTCTCATATTTCTTTGAATAGTTATTTGTTCCATATGATAGCATACAACTTTCAGCATTTTCAACCTCATGCATAGGGCTACAATTTAAAAATATTATATATAATTATGTATCTTTTCTTCAAACGAATTTCCAGGATGCTTTACAGAGAGTTTTCTGAGAATTTTTTTTTTCTACCTTACTATTCAGCACAGTATAATTATGTTAAGAAATATATATAGTCAGTGATACTTTGTGAAATTAAGAAGTGAGAGGACCAGGGCTCATCATTTTAGCAATTATCAATGATTTGCCAGGATTCTTCCCAGGAAGTTTTGAAATTTATTGCTGAAGAATCACATTCTCATTGATTTTTCATTATGAATTTCATTACTCTGATAGTCAGATACGATTCCCCTTCTGTCTACTTTGGGTGAAGAACGTGGAAATGATGCTCTGGTGAGACATGCAAGAGTTACAAACCAAAACAAAGGATGTAACTTTTGTGATGTAATTTTGTGTATTTATATCCAGCCTATATAAAAAAATTATATTGTAGTTTGGAAAGGGAGTAACTTACAGATAATTAAAATGGATTTAACCCTTTGAGACTTTAATTATTCTGACGTTCAAACATCGCTGGGAATTCAGTTTCTTCAATGTTTTTCAAAAGTCGACGTCAAACGTCGGAAAGTACAAATAACAAGATATTTTTCACATTAGTGATTAACTGGTTGAGGGCTAGATTATTTTTGGTGGTCAGAATTTGTTATTCAAAACTTGATTTATTACAAATTATTGGAGAGTACTCACAGGCACTGTCCAATAATTTGTTATAAAACAAATGTATATAAACAAAGTATTATTTGTGTTTGACTGAATATGAAATTTAAGCAAGGAAAGTGTTGGTTTTTGCTATGGTATCCTCATTTATTTGAAAGCCCTGACAGTGACTTCTAGCACTCAACCAGTTAAGAAGTCTTGACAGCAGGATTATATTAGTATTTTAAGCGGACATGACATTTGACTCAACGGTTGTCACTGAGAACTATTCGGAAGAAAATGGGAATTAAGATTAAAACTTTAAAAAGTTGAAAAATAATAACAAAACAAATGACCACAAAGTATCAATGCGCTGTTTGATTTCATATGTCATAAGGGTTAATGCAGCTATCAAGGTGAAGGCGTGCTTGCTGTGTTGAACACAGCAAGCACTCCTTTGTCTTCCTTGCTGCACAGTGTGTTTTGGATATTTGTCAACATCAAGCAATTCCAGGTCTTGCAATTGTGAGGAAATGCCATTCCTCCTCAGAAAAAAATAGTAGGGAATGGTGTCCCCAGGAAAGCACCACTGCATGTAGTGGAAGCAATTATGTGGGAAATGTCTGTTGGGAAAAGTGTCTCTAGAGGGAACCCTCTTGGGGATAATCTTCGATGGGGAAAGGTCATCAGGAAAACAACTCTTATGTTACCATCATTTAAGAAGCATTTTTAAAGGTGTTAGCTCAAGTCTATACAACATTGTGTCCTACGCAGCACAGGGCATTGTTAGCGGAAAGTTTATTTCTCTTGATGTTGGGCTTTACAGAAGAACATACTAAAGATGGTACATTTTTTAAACATATTCTTATTTCGTTAAAAGTAGATTGGGGTTGATGAACAGACTGGGGCATATTAACCCTTTACCCAACATAACGGTTGAAACTGGCCAGCGCTGTTCACAAAAATGCCAATTAATTTTCATTATTTTTTTCATATTTTGTCTCAAAAACATAGGTTATATGACCCCTCGTTCCAACGAGGGGTCATAACCTATGTTTTTGAGACAAAAAATGAAAAAAATTAGTTATTCAAGAATTTTGTTTGCAAGTGTTGTCTGCTTTTCATGTTAGGTAAAGGGTTAACTTCTTTCCCTTTCAAGAACCAATTTAGAAGAAAATTTAAACACATGTAAAAGTGTAGGTGTAGTGTGGTTTGGTTTGAGTGGTTTATGTCTACTTACTAGGATCTTTCTTTGACTAGCCTAAGGGGTTCTCAAAGCAGAACTTAAGTCCTAACATGGGGCTGCTGATGGCCCACTTCCTTTAGGTTCCCACAAGAGTTTCGACAGGGTGGCAAATAATAAATTCAGTTGCTTGTGATAGTGGTTGATCGATGTCAACCCTTTACCCACTGCAGACATTATCAAAATTCATTATTTTAACTGGTTGAGGGCCATATTATTTTTGGTGGTCCGAATTTTATCATCAAAATTTATTTTATTGTAAATTATTGGAGAGTGCCCATAGGCACTCTCCAATAATTTGTGATAAAACAAATTTATTTGAACAGAATATTCTTTGCATTTGACTGAATATGAAACATGATCATGGAAAATGTTCGCTTTTGCTCTAGTATCCTCATTTTTTTTAAAGCCCTAATAGTGGCTTCAGCAAATTTATTTATTGGTGTTTAAGGTCACATATTTATGCACAATGGCTAATCATGACCGTGACAGTTTTACGGGTGGAGGAAGCCGGAGTACCCAGAGAGAACCACCGAACATCGATGATCAACTGTCAGCTCCTCAACATACTAACTCCGTTCAAGCTCTGCTCAAGCAGGGTTACAGGGGTTGAAGACAAGTGCACCATCGACATGCAGTATGCCTTAGTACACAATGCCACCGTGCACCCACGAGGGCAATAGAGATGAAGTGTCTTGCCCAAGGACACAACACAGTTGCCGCAGGTGGGATTCGAACCTAGGACCTCTCGGCTTCCAGCCTGCACCTCTACCTACTGAGCCACTGTGCTCCCGGCTTCAGCAAAACAATATCATGTAATCCTTCATTGGAATGAGTTCACAGAAAATAAGGATTTTTGCTAGTGCAGAATTTGTATATTATGTGGAAGGTAAAGGGTTAAGATGGTAATCACCAGTACTTATTAGTTGTCCAAATCTCAGAATACTGATATCTCAAATTTAATCAGTACACACTTATAAGCATTTGGTTTTGAAAGAATGTCAAATCTTGGTAATTTTAGGGAGTGCATGGACGGACAGATAAGGATCAAGGACAGGATAGTTTTGGGCATTCCATGTTATCTTTCCGTCTTGATGAACGTTCCAAACAGGGGTGGTGAAAAAATGCTGACTGCCAATTCAGCTTAAAAACTTGATCATTGTTTTTTTCGCTGTTAGTTTTTTTAGCTCACCTGACTGAAAGTCAGGGTGAGCTTTTCTTATCACTCTTCGTCCGTCATCCGTCGTCTGTCGTCCGTCGTGTTTGAGCCTCTTTCTACTAAACCACTGGCCACATTTTAATTAAATTTCATATAAGTAGTGGTTATATAGGGGCTTTTGGGTTTTTCTTCAAATTGGATTTCTGCTCATATTATGGAGTGGGGTGGGGCCAAAATGCCCAAAATTTTTTAAAATCTTCTCATGAACCAGCCATAACAGAGACTTGATATTTGGTATGCAGCTTCCATTTGAGCTGTAGACTCAAGTTTGTTCAAGAGAAGTTTGACGGGCAACATTTACCTTTGTTCTGAGAGGGGCAAGAATTTTTGCCCCACCCAAAATTTCTATTTTCTGAACCCAGAGGCCGATTTGAACCAAATGTAATATGAGGTATTATTGGGTTATAAGTACTTGATTTATGCCAAAAAATTTTTTCCTGCAGCCCCATGGGAACTGCAGGAGCTAAAAATAGAAAAAAATTAAAACTCCCATATCTCCCAAACTGCACGGCACCGAGACTTTTTATTTGATGTGAAGCTTCCTTAGGACCAACAGAAAGGATTGGTAAAAAAAATTGCCATCGGTTTTATCATAGGGTACAGTTTCGGGACTTTGAAAAATTACTAAGTGCACTTTTTAACACTGTAGGCAATGGGAAAAACATTATAAAAAATCTTCTCCAGATCTAGCAGGCAGAATCTTTTGATATTTGGTATGCAACATTGTGGGGTGGCTCTGATTCAAGTTTGTTCAAATCGGCCCCCTGGATTCATATTTGGGCTCACTATAGAAGCTCGAATTGGAACTTAGTGCATTTCAGGCAAATTTCTTTAAAAATCTTCTTCTCCAGATCCAGCAGGCAGAATCTTTTGATATTGGGTATGCAACATTGTGGGGTGGATCTGATTCAAGTTTGTTCAAATCGGCCCCCTGGATTCATATTTGGGCTCACTATAGAAGCTCGAATTGGAACTTAGTGCATTTCAGGCAAATTTCTTTAAAAATCTTCTTCTCCAGATCCAGCAGGCAGAATCTTTTGATATTTGGTATGCAACATTGTGGGGTGGATCTGATTCAAGTTTGTTCAAATTGGCCCCCTGGATTCATATTTGGGCTCACTATAGAAGCTCGAATTGGAACTTAGTGCATTTCAGGCAAATTTCTTTAAAAATCTTCTTCTCCAGATCCAGCAGGCAGAATCTTTTGATATTTGGTATGCAACATTGTGCGGTGGATCTGATTCAAGTTTGTTCAAATCGGCCCCCTGGGTATATATTTGGGCTCAGTATAGGAGCCCAAATTTGGGCTCAGTATAGGAGCCCAAATTTGAACTTAGTGCATTTCAGGCAAATTTCTTTAAAAATCTTCTTCTCAAGATCCAGCAGGCAGAATCTTTTGATATTGGGTATGCACCATGCTTAGAGGGGTGAGATTCAATTTTGTTCAAGCCATGTCCCTGGGTTCATATTTGGGCTCACTGTGGGAGCCCGGATTATAACTTAGTTTAAAATGAGAAATTTTCTTTAAAAATCTTCTTCAGATCCAGCAGTCAGAATGTTTTGATATTTGGTATGCAGCATCCTTTGGGGTGAGATTTAAGTTTGTTCAAGCCATGTCCCTAGGTCCATATTTGGGCTCACTGTGGGAGCTTGAATTGTAACTTAGTTCGAAATGAGGAATTTTCTTAAAAAATCTTCCTCTTCAGATCCAGCAGTCGGAATGTTTTGATATGTGGTGTGTAGCATCCGTAGGGTGGGGGGGGGGGGGGGGGGGGATTCAAGTTTGTTAAAGCCAAGTCCCTGGGTTCATATTTGGGCTCACTGTGGGAGCCCGAATTATAACTTAGTCAATATGAGGAATTTTTCTTTAAAAATCTTCTTCAGATTCAGCAGTCGGAATGTTTTGATATTTGGCATGCAGCAACCTTAGGGGGCTGAGATTCAAGTTTGTTCAAGCCAAGTCCCTTAGTTCATATTTGGGCTCACTATGGGAGCCCGAATGACAACTTAGTTCAAAATGAGGAATTTTCTTTAAAAATCTTCTTCAGATCCAGCAGATGAATGCTTTTGATATTTTTTATGCAGCATCCTTAGGGGGGTAAGATTCAAGTTTGTTCAAGCCATGTCCCTAGGTCCATATTTGGGCTCATTGTGGGAGCTCGAATTGTAACTTAGTTCAAAATGAGGAATTTTCTTTAAAAATCTTCTTCTTTAGATCCAGCAGTCAGAATGTTTTGATATTTGGTGTGTGGCATCCTTAGGGTGGGTGAGATTCCAGTTTGTTAAAACCAAGTCCCTGGGTTCATATATGGGCTTCCTGTGGGAGCCCGAATTATAACTTAGTTCAGTATGAGGAATATTTTTTAAAAATCTTTTTTTTTTTAGATCCACTGGTCAGAATCTTAGGATATTTGGTATAAGCTTTTCTTAGGAGGAGCACATGCAACTTGTTGAAATCAATTCTCTGGGTTGATATTTAGGCTACCATGTCAGGTGAGCACCCTCAGGCCCCCTGGGGCCTCTTGTTTTTTCATTGGTTTTCCATGCCTTCAACCCTTTACTGAAGAAGACTATGAGATGACAACACATACAGTTTTACTAAATTATTAGAAAATTCTCATTTTTTGTTTCCATCTTATGCCTGCAGATCAGGGAGTGCAGTGGCTCAGTGGTTATGGCATTGGACTTCAAACCAAAAAGGTCACAGTTGGATCCACGCCAGGGGTAATTGCATTGTGTCCTTGGGCAATGCACTTAATCCTGATTGCCCACATTGGGGCACTGTGGCGCGTTGTACGAAGACGTATTGCACGTCAGTGGTGCACTTTTCTTCAACCAATGCTAACCCTGCTTGTGTGGAGTTAGTATGTTGGGACAGTTGCTTGTCGATGCTTGGTGGTTCACTCCAGGTTTTCCGGTTTCCTCCACCCACAAAACTGTCTGACATGAAGTGACCCTGGCTGTTGAAAGTGTCATGAAACCTAACTAAATAAATAATATGCCCCCAGATTGGAACAATCAAATTGGAGGCTTTAGCCCTCTTCCCAATGAATTGGCCACATCTCCCACAGTATTTTCAAATTGAGTGGTTGAAAAAAAAAATTTCCCAAATTTTAACAGAACCATGTCATGTGACCCCTCATTGAGCATGTTCCAATGAGGAGTCACATGATATGGGTTTATTGTAATTTTTTCCCCCAAATAAAAAAATTTGATATATAGTGCATTGGGCGGAGGACTAAATGTGGAGTTTATTGGTTGTAGCTGTTTCTATATCTGTACATCTACCCATGATTAACTCCTGTCAATAGCGATCATCTTTGTCTCCATATATCTTTAAAACTGTGTCCATCATAAGTTGACTACCTGTGCATTCTATCTGTCCATACAACCCTCCATCAATACATCCATCTTTCATTTCATCTACTTACATATATCTGTCCATTTATCTCTTTGATTGTCTCCCTGGTTTTCTTTGCCCAACCATCAGGGATGAGTATGCCTGTACTTGAGTTGATGATTGTGGCTTTTTTTGTATATGAATAAATATTATGAAGTACCTGGACAAGTTATGAGTATGTTGAATGTTTTGTTTTTGTCAGTGCCGATTCTGTCATATTCAAGCTTTTCATGTCAAACTATTTTTCGCAGCAGTTTCTTAATTCATGGTGTTTTGTACGACATTATGTTTACAATGTTTTCTATTTTTTATTCCTTGATCACTCTGCGTATTCAGCGTTTTCCAATACAATTCAGACATTGAGAAATGTGCTAGATACACCACAAGTGATATATGTACAGAGGAACCTTGTTAATTGAAGAGCCACTTTGCTAATGAAAATTATTCAGTTAACAGGAGAATTCAATTAACAGGGATTATGTCACTTTCCAGTATTCTAGAGATAAATATAGGATTTATTCTATTATATCTTGTTTGACAGAGCTCCATGAGCTCTGTCAAACAAGATATAATAGATTAAATGTCTGTATTTGATGTACTGAGGCCAAATAGGTTTATAAACAAAGGAAAACTAGAGAGAGTCCGTGATTTTTCGACCATTACAAGATTTTTTATTCAATTAACATGAGTTTATTCTATAATCTATATTCAATTAACAGGTCAAATTTGTACTGGTGGTATGGTAAAAGATTTGGTGGTGGGAAATTATATTCAATTAACAGGGTTATTCAGTTGAGAGATATCCAATTAAGTGGGCTGCACTATATAAGGATGTAGTGTAAAAGCACATCTGATTGGTTGTTATGTATCGGATTGATGTTATGTTATGAATGAAATGCTTCTACACAATACAGTGTTAAGCAAGAAAGTAAACAGATTGTCAAAGGTGTTACAGTAGAATCCTCTTAATTGAATATCCATTTTCCCAGTGAAAATTATTCAATTAACAGGAGTATACAATTAACAGGGATTTGGTCAGTTTCCTGTGTTCTGGAGTAAACTGAGTATTTATTCTATTATATCTTGTTTGACAGAGCTCATAGAGCTCTGTCAAACAAGATATAACAGAATAAATGCCTGTATTGCATGTAGTGAGGCCAAAAAGGTTAATAAATAAGGGGAATTTGGTGCACGTCACAGTAATTTTTTCGACATATTACAAAAATTTATATACAATTAACAGGAGTTTACTCTACAACCCATATGCAATTGACAGATCAAATTTGTACTGAAGATATGGTAAATGGTTTTGTGTTTGAAAATTATATTCAATTAACAGGGATATACAATTGAGAGATATCCAATTAAGTGGGTTCCGATGTATATATTTATTTAAAAATATCAGCTTCATTCACTTAACCCTTTACCCAACAAATCGGCCGCATCTGCCCACGTAATATGCAAATTCAGCAGTTGAAAAAATATTATTAATAGTAATTATTTTATTCACTGTATGATTGCTTGCATTGTGGGTCTGCAAAAATCTATTGCAACTAGACTGTTAACCCTTTACCTAACCTGAAAAGTAGACGACACTTGCAAAAATAATTCTTGAATAACTAATTTTTTTCATTTTTGTCTCAAAAACATAGGTTATGACCCCTCGTTGGAATGAGCTCGACGAGCTCGTTCCAACAAGGGGTCATAACCTATGTTTTTGAGACAAAAAATGAAAAAAATAATGAAAATTAATTGGCGATTTTTTAGAATAGCGCTGGCCGGTTTTGGCCGTTACGTTAGGTAAAAGGTTAATATAATGCTGGTACCTGATAATTTACTCATCAGCTTCTGTTAGCCACTGTCAAGATTACTGTATTTTAATCCAAATATCATTTAACTCTTTGAAAATTGAGTTCACATATTGGTAGTATTATATCCCTACTTCTTCGAAATGGTGGCTATATTGTCAACATCATGTCATTTTCTAATAAATTGTTACAAAACAATTATATATAAACAAAATCTTGCTAAACTAAGGTTCCTCTTGTTAGTAGCTTAGCATCCTTGAAAAACAGTAAACTTGTTACAAATGACCTTTTAACCCTTTAGCTAACGAATCACCCGCATCCGCCTGCGTTATCTGCAAATTCAGCAGTTGAAAAAATATTATTTTTTCAAAAATTTTCAACAAAACCATATCATGTGACCTCTGGTTGGAACAAGCTCGTCAAGCTCGTTCCAACGAGGGGTCACATGATATGGTTTTGTTGAAATTTTTTGAAAAATTTAAAAAAAGTGATATTTAAAATAATAAATTTTGATATCGTCTGCATTTGGTAAAGGGTTAATTCAAATTTAATCATGGAACACAACACAGGGGACAGGTTTCATCAACCCTTGTTGGAGTTTTTCGTATATTTCACTTGTGCCAAAGTACCTCATGAAACATTTGAAAAAACTTGTGTCATTGATTCCTGTCAGCCCAAACTCCACCCTCTTTGTGTTCTTTCTTAATTCAGTGGAGCCCACTCATTTGGATACCTCTTCATTGAATAATCCTGTTAACTGAATATAACTTCCAAACACAAAACCATTTACCATACCTTCAGTACAAATTTGACCTTTTAATTGCATGTAGGTTATAGAGTAAATTCCTGTTGAATAAAAATTTCTTATAATATGTCGGGAAATTACCCCGACAATCTGCAACACTAACCAAATTCCCTTTGTTTACAGACCTTTTTCATCTGAGTATATCCAACACAGGCATTTAATCTATCATATCTTGTTTGACAGGGCTCCATGAGCTCTGTCAGACAAGATATAATAGAATAAATGCTTAGTTTTATCACTGTGATTTTGAAAAGTGACCCAAATCCCTGTTAATTGAATACTCCTGTTAATTGAATATTTTTCACTGCCAAAGTGGCTATTCAGTTAAAAGGGTTCCACTGTATTACTTAATTTACACACACCTGGAAAAAAGAGTGAATTTATTAAACATCGAGATTTTGAAGACTTATAATTTTGCAGTTGTTTCTAGTCAACTATTGTCTGCCATTCAAGTTATACAATTTTTCTGCTCAATATATGTTGTCAAAACCATCAGTTTCAGATCATTTCTTGCTCAACATCAAAAGCTAGTGGGCTAGACTTCAGACATGTAGGTGTTGATACACTATTTGCAGAAAGAAATGGCAATATATTTAATTTCCCAACACAAAATGATTTACCATACCTCCAGTACAAATTTGACTTGTTAAATGATTATAGGTTATAGAGTAAACTCCTGTTAATTGAATAAAAAATCTTGTAACCTGTCTGGATATTACCCTGACTCTCCCCAGTTTTTCTTTGTTTATAGACCTATTTGGCCTCAGTACATCCAACACAGGCACTTAATCTATTATATCTTGTTTGACAGAGCTCCATGAGCTCTGTCAAACGAGATATAATAGAATAAATGCTAAGTTTATCTCAAGAATACAGGAAAGTGATACAATCCCTGTTAATTGAATATTACTTTATTGGCACAGTGGCTATTCAATTAACAGGGTTCCACTGTACTGTCAGCTTTTTTGAGAATGTGTCAGAGATCTATCAACTTCAGTGGTTATAGTGATTTAATCACTGGTGATCTAATCAAATCAGTGTGTCTTTAAAGTTGAGAAAACCATATGGATAATTCTGGTTATTGTATGTTGTTGTGTGGAGGGAAAGAATCTGCCTTCTATCCTGATTTAAAGAAATTGATTGATGAACACATAGAATTTTTGTAAAAGTCAAGTTTGAAAATACTATTGTATTGCACACTTTGGTGTTTTCCTGCTTCTGTTTTTATGTAGATCTTCATTCTACATGTAAGGCTGCAACAATATCTTCATACTCAGGTAGATTATATCCTCTTGCGGAGGCAAAAAAAAACAAAATAAAAAATACATGTGTTTTGGAAAACCCAACAGACCCAAAAAAATCCTGCCAACTCAAAAAAGTTTATTGGATAAAATTAGAGCATCTGTAAAAAGTATGAAAATTTTTTAATGTGTGCATAGAAGATGCAAAACTCAGAATTAAAAACACTTTGTTATTAGAAATAAAGCACAAGCTAAGTCACCTTTAGCTCTGCATCTTTTAGTAATCAATGAACAGGAAGAAATATATTTATCCAATATATATTGGCAACATTTTTTTTTTCCTAAACATATCTTAAGACATTGGGGGTATACTAGATTTCATTCATGCACAGATGCATCCATCCATCCATTTACAGTGGATTATTTCAATGAAATTTGGTATGCAACAAGGTGGTATGCAGTGATGGGGGTATGCACTGTGCTATGGCCCAGCTCTTGGGGGGTGGAGGGGGAGGGGTTTGGCATGATAATGGCATATGGCTAATGTGTCAATGTTATGGGAGGTCCATCCACTCATTGAAATTTTGGTCTGCTACTCTTCAACCATTTACCAAACCTAAGTAGCAGATGACATCCTCCAAAAACCCCCTACTCCTACTAAAAAATTGACAGACATGATAAAATATCAGTTTTTTTTAACTTTAAACCTGTGATTACAGATATGAGTGCATTTTGTTTGAAAACAATAGCATTTTCCTGCATGTTATAACCTATAAATAGGGGTTTTCAAGATTGTAATGAGTATTTGTAAGCTCTAAATAATTTTGTTTCTTCTAAAAATCAGTAACATGACATCCTTTGCATCTTACCTTGAGCTCTGCATTTAAACACAAGTTTTAGGGAAGAATGGTACAATTACTGTTTGCACATTTTTTTCTTTTGAACTTTAACAGAGTTCTCCTGGATCCTTGAATACTTTGAAAGTCAAGGAATGTAGAAAACATTTGTCAAGGATCTGAAACCTCCTTGAATGTTGAAACATTCTTTGATAGCTTGAGATATTACGGGATCAACTGAGATTCAGTTCCCTGCATTCACCTTGCCTCACATTAGTCTGAAATTATGATGGGATTGGAACTTCTCTGCCTTATAGAATGTCTACATAACCCATTTACCCAATGCAGACAAAACCAAAATTTATTATTTCAAATATTATTTTTTCAAATTTTTCAAAAAATTTCAACAAAATCATATCAAGTGACCCCTCATTGGAATGTGCTCAGTGAGCTTGTACCAATGAGGGGTCACATAATATGATTTTTGAAAAATAATTCTTTTCAGCTCCTTAGTTTGCATATTACGAGGGTAGGCGTGTTCTGATTCATTAGGTAAAGGATTAACCCTGATGTCCAAATACCAAATTTTTGGAAACCTGTCATTTGAATAGTCACTTTGCCAGTAAAAATTATTCAGTTAACTGGAGTATTCAATTAACAGGGATTGTGTCACTTTCCTCTGTTCTAGAGATAAACTTAGCATTTATTATGCCCCCAACCTCCTAAGGAGGATTCAAGGGTATGTAGTGAAGCCCTCCTTCCATCCATCCATCCATCCATCCATCCATCTGACTGTCTGACTGTCTGTCCGTCCATCCATCCATCCATCCATCCATCTGTCCATCCGTCCATCCATCTGGGCCAACATTGGGGGTTTAGGGGATATTATTATTAGGGGCTACCTCCAAATTAAGGTAGTGTTAGGGTTAGGAGTGGGGTGGGGTTAGGGTTAGGGGTAGCCCCAGAGTAGGGCTTATGGTTGGGGAGGGTTAGGTCCCGGGGGTTAGGGTTGGGGTCAGGGATGGGGTTTTAGTTTTAGTAGCCCCTAAACCGAAAAATAGCTCCTAATTCTATTGATTTGGCTAGGGTGGGGTGGGGTCAGGGGTAGGGTGGGGGTTAGGGTTAGGGGTAGCCCCAGAGTAGGGCTTAAGGTTGGGGAGTTAGGTCCTGGGGGTGGGTGGGGGGTTAGGGTCTGGGGTGGGCTTTTAGGGTTTAGGGTCAGGGTGGGGTAGGGTTAGAGTTAGGGTGTGGTTTTTGGGTGGAGGGGTGGGGTTAGGGTTAAATATAAGTTCTAGGGTGGAGGGAGTGGGGTTCTGGATAAAATTAGGTTTTGGACATACAAAATGTTTTTTTGGTAGCCCATAAACCCGAAATGTTTGAGCGTCCGTCTGTCCGTCCATACAAACATTTTGCATTGTAATTTCAAAGTCAGGGCAATTTCTCAACAGGTTACAAGATTCTTTGTTCAATTAACAGGAGTTTACTTTATAAAATATATTCAATTAACAAGTCAGATTTATACTGGAGGTATGGTAAATGGTTTTGTGTTGGGAAATTATATTCAGTTAATAGGGCTATTCAGTTAAGAGATATTCAGTTAAGTGGGCTCCACTGCATAACTCAAAATTTGACCAATTCACTCTTGTATGACAGAGCTCAATAAAAAATATTTTGTCTCAAAAACAATGTTTATGACCCCTCATTGGAATGAGTTTGACTTGCTCCTTCAGGTGAGGATCATAAGGCAAATTTTGTGAATAGCACTGCCATATTAGACATTACATTGGGAAAATAGTTAACACCAATGAACATCAGTATCTTCTGACAGGGCCAAAAAAGCCAGTGTTGGTTTTATAGGGTTAACAGTTAATGATGTATAAATAGTATTCATTATCATAGAGGATTTTATCATGTGACTTCTCCGTTTTCTCCACTTATTACCATTGATTTTATTGGTCAATTTCAAAAGAACGCTTTCTGATTGGACCGAAAAGATCTGTGTCAAATTAATGCAGTTATGACGTATGACTACGTGCAGATGTGACACGTCGCAGTCAAATGCATAACATTCAAGGTGAAATTCCATTCTTTAAGGCCACACAAAGTAGATCTTCTGTTTCTCAGGCCATTATTTGTAAAATTTCATGCAGGCGAGTGGGTTTTTATTTTATTTTTTATTTCTGTAATTATTTCTTTTCCACCAAAAGTTCATGTCCTTGGTATGTTTTAGGCCTCATAATCTACGGAGAAGCATGGGTGGTGGTGTATTTTGTCCCTTGAGAGCAAGAAGGCTTTGCAATGCTAAAGCATTGCAAAGCCTTCTTGCACTCAAGGGACAAATTTATCAATTTTTTTTAACTTTGGTAAAATATCAGACATAAACCATTTAATTTTTATTTTTTTTAAAGTTTGCATTGGTTACAAAAAGAGAGCATGCAGCAGCCAAAATGACCATGCAGGAGGGCCTGAGAAACAGATTTTTTATTTTTTTAGGCCTAACCCTTTCTTTCTATCTAGTAGATGTGTTTTTGGTAACTGTGATGTGATATGATAAACATAATATGAAATTTGTGTTTTCGTCACACGATATTTATGAAACTTGTCTATAAAGTTTTTAGACCCGTTTCATAAATATTGTGTAACCAAAACACTCATTCCACATCATCAAAATATTAGTTGAATATTCATTTTGTCATCATGCATGACTCTTTGAATCAAATGCATTGTGCTGAACACAATTTGTGATCAAAGGGAAAGAACTCTGTTTTTTCAAAGAAAGTTTTTTTCCTATTTGGAATGTACCAGTTGGACTCGATCATTATATCTTTACTGACCAGTCTTGCAGAGGGTTAACAGGTAATAACAGTGAAAAGTGATATTTATCAATACAAAGCACATCTATTAATTAAATATTCAATCATAAACTTAATTATTAGATATGGGAGCGCGGTGGCTCAGTAGGTAGAGGTGCAGACTGTAAGCCGAGAGGTCCTCAGTTCGAATCCCACCTGCGGCAACCGCGTTGTGTCCTTGGGCAAGACACTTCATCTCCATTGCCCGCGTGGGGTCATGATGATGCCGTGTACTAAGGCGTACTGCACGTCGATGGTATGCATGTCTTCAACCAATCTAACCTGCTTGTACTGCAGTGCGGAGTTTTGATGTTGGGGAGCTGGCAGTTGCTCGTCCATGCTCGGTGGTTCTCTCTGGGTACCCCGGCTTCCTCCACCCGTAAAACTGTCACGGTCATGATTAGCCATTGTGCATAAATATGTGACCTAAAACATCAATAAATAAATAATAAAGAAATAATTATTAGATATAAGAAATGTTCAGCTTTCCTTAACTTTGTACTTTATTTTCTTCAGATCAAAAATTCAGAATTCTTTTCAGCTCTACAGTACGTGGAGAGTGGATTGTAACTAAATCACCTGCAGAGTGGAGATATCACCTGAGCAGGGGCAAGCAACTGTCAGACTCACCAACATACTAACTTCACATGAGCAGGGTTAGCATTGGATATCGTACCATCAAGCCTGAAAATAAGGAGACTGTCATCGGCAGAGTGAGGTCCGGAGAGGGTTAAATTTACCCTCTGTGAACCTCCGTCTGAATCAAGGTCTCAAGCCTAACCATATAGAGGTACCCTGAGGATAAATTGGGGGATTTTAGTCCACCACATATCAGCAAATTAACCCTCTGGGGACCTCATTCTGGAAATGACAGATTGCTTATTTTCATTCTTGCGTACCATGGACCTTTCGATTTGATATCGAATTTTGTAACCACTGAGCCACTGTGCTGCCTCCCATTTTGCTGAAGACAGTAATCTATAGGGTGGTATCATTCAGGGTTGAGAGTGTTGAAGTATAGTGGGCAGTATTTTTTTAACAGTTGGTGAAACTTCACCTTACACTTGAGTTGTATTAGTGATATAGCCACATATGACTTTGTCTTAACCCTTTACCCAACGTAACGGCCAAAACCGGCCAGCGCTATTCTAAAAAATCGTCAGTTATTTTTCATTATTTTTTCATTTTTTTTGTCTCAAAAACATAGGTTATGACCCTTCATTGGAACGAGCTCATCGAGCTCGTTCCAATGAGGGGTCATAACCTATGTTTTTGAGACAAAAAATGAAAAAAAATAGTTCAAGAAATTTTTTTGCAAGTGTCGTCTGCTATTCATGTTAGGTAAAGGGTTAAACACCAATAAGCATGAGTTTTTTAGGCCCACTATTGGATTACCAGGTCAAATTTGAAATGAATGCCATGCAGATGGTTTGGTGCAGAAAAAAGTAATACAATTTAGCGGGCTAAAGGGATCTCTGTTGTTTTTTTTTCTGTCTGTTTATTTAAACTTTTTTCTATGACAGATTACATCTCTTAAAGCACAAATGGATGAAGATGCAAAGTTGATAGAGAAGTTAACCTTAGAGAAGCAACAGGGAGGTGGAAATGATTCTGAATTCAGGACAACAATTGTCAATTTAGAGGGTCAGGTATGTAGAGTGATAAATACAAGAGCTCATCTTTTAACATGGGAAAATGTATTTTTAAAGAAGACAACAATTATGTGTGCAGTATAATTCAGTAACACATACTTGATTCATGCAAAAACAAAAATTCCTCAAATCCCTATAATAACCCCATGGCTATGTATGGAAAAGTATTTATCAATACATATGGGACAGATACTGATAAGCTGCTCCTGCACGTGTTATAAAAAGGTTGTCTGCATTTTTTCAACAGAGTTACACAGACCTTTAGATCAGTCTAATTTGGGCACAACGGCAAATTTACATAGATGTGGCATGCATGGTTGGAGAAAAAGCACCGGTATTTTCTTCTTGGTATCTGTTTTATGTTTTAGGGCCCTGTTTTAATATGATAGTTTACAACCCCTTGTTATAGGTTTTCACCATTAATACTGGTTTACACCACCCTTTGACGTAAGTTTACTTGACTAACTCTAGAAGGCTTCTTAGTTTCCCAGTGTCGACCCAAAGGCCTATTTGTATGTAAGCTAAATTACGCATGGCGTTTACTGAGAAATGTCACAAACATGAGTATAATAGATCTCAAGCTTTAAGTGCATGGTCATATAGAATACGCCACAGAAAAGCAATCGCCTTCGACAGTGTCGTATACAACACTGTCGACGCCGATTGCTTTTCTGTGACAAACTCTGTGGGTTTTTTAAAAATTTATTTATCTGTTGCATTGTTTGATTCGAAGGTAAGCTCTGAGACATGTTATAAGCATCAGAGAAACCTGGCCAAACATTTTATTGCCGAAACACTGCAAAACTCCATATAATTTGGGCGCAATTATCTTATTTGGGCACAGCGTTTACCATCGTTAGTTGGGAAGAATTTAAAAGCCTGGAATTACAGTCCTTACTTTGTTTTTAATTGATTTATGCTTCATGGATCCAGCACTGCAGTTGGGATATGAATTGCCTTCAGCAATAGTTCTTGTTGAATTTGTTCCAATGAGTAGTCATAAGGTGTATATTTGATACAAAAAAATGAAAATTTTTAGTGATTCAAGACATTTTTAGCTTAACTTGACAAAATCAAGATAAGCTGTTGCCATCACGTGCGGGAAGTCAAGTCTGTTAGTCTGTTCACATTTTCCTTTAGCACAGGCTGCACCCCATAGTTCTTGTCTGATTGTCATGAAATTTCATATGCAGGTTTGAGGTCATGTCTAGATGCCCGAGCCCAAAACCCAAAAACCTTTAGCACTGACCACAGGTTGTATTTATAAAGGGATTTCGTTGTAACTTTGTAGGATCACTCAATATAATGTCTAGATGAGGACGTCCCCTTTTGGTTTGTGATGGGTAAACCTTGATGGCTACACAGGCCCAAAGCCCGAAAACCTTTAGCACAGTCTGCCGGCCGTATTTATGAAGGGATTTCATTGTAACGTGATAGGATGACTCGTTTTGGTATAATTTCACTGTAACTTGTAACTTTGTTTGACATACATTAATTATGAGTGCCACATTAACCCACCCCTCAATTCTTAGTACAGTCTACACCTCAAATTATTTTTATTGAAAACATAGCATACAGGGAACAGAAATTAACATATTCTCAATTATCACAATTCTTCTTGTATTTCATAATCGTTTCATAAACATTGAATTCATCAAACACCACACAGTCAAGTTAAGCTACAGTGTCATTGACACTTTCATTTTTATTGGCATGTGCTATTGGGTAAATAATTATCAAAGTTCATTAAGGCCTAAAAAGTTAAAAATCTTTCTCAGGCCCTCCCACGTGGTCCTTTTGAGTGCCACATGCTCCCTTTTTATAACCAGTGCAAACTTATAATAAAAATTAAATCGTTTTTGTCTGATATTTTACCCAAGTTAATAAAATTGATAAATTTGTCCCTTGAGTACAACAAGGCTTTGCAATGCTTTAGGATTGCAAAGCCTTCTTGCACTCAAGGGACGAAATACACCATTACTCATGCTATTCTGTAGATTATAAGGCCTAAAACATAAAACAAACTAAGAACATGAACTTTTGATGGCAAAGAAATAATTACAGAAAATAAAAAAAATGAAATAAGAAAATGCCCGCCCTTATGCAGTTTTACAAAAAAGGCCTGAGAAACAAGATTTACTTTGTGGGGCCTAATATGGCTGGGTTTTTTTTCAGATTAACGCCTTGACACACGAAAATAAGTCCCTTGGAGCACAGTTAGCCGATGAGCGTCAGAGAGCTACTGAACAACTTCAGATTTTGAATAAAAAGTTGAAAGATTTGCAAGAACTTTTATTCCAAAAGATGAAAGAACTAGGAGCAGCTCGAGATACTAATATTCCTCTCAAGGCAGAGATAGAATCACTGAAAGTTATTTTGGAAGAAGAAGAAAAAAGGTAATAGCAGCTACTGTGAAGTACACTGAAGCAGTTTACATTGATTGATATTGATATTTATTTAACTGTATAGTTTTATATACAATTACATATCTGTATTATACATATTCAGAAGATTTTCATTTGATCTATACCATAGGGAGTTGACATTGCCAGATTGGCTGTCTACCTGTCACTCCTGTTAAAAAAATTTGACTCTAACACTGCCTCTGACTCTGATGGACGATACCTGTTGGAGGTCACAAAGATTCTTGATTTTACCTTTTGGTTTTAGAGTTCTAGATTTTTTAGACTTGTTTTAGACCTGGCGACTTACCTCACCAAATTTTGAGGGGTCGAGAAAATCCAGATTCAGTGACATAAGTACCAATTATTTAATATTAGTATTACGATCTCGGGGCAAAAGAGAAAAGAAATAAACACGGGTTGTAGCACACTGCAAGTCATCTGCATCATTTAAATAGTTGAGTTATTGCTATTGCAACCAAAGTCGGCAGTGGTAAATGCTTAGGCTGGTAGCTAATTTACCACGGGAAAACATAATACACATTTTAACTACTAAGACATTGGAATATAGGCGTAGTGATATCTGTTAAATAGTTAGTCTTTAGATTATTGTTTGAAACATAATTACCCCATTTCAAACATTGGCAGGGCGTATTTTTAGATGAGAATCTGAGAATCGATATATGCAAAGATTCCCACAACAATACCAGCAATATTCCATGTGAGAATCCCCCATTCTCATAGCATTGCTCCTCTGTTAGAATTAGCGTGAAAAAAATTGGAGACAGTTTAGTCTAAATATTTTTGAAAAATATTCTTTTTTGAACTGCTGAATTTGCATGTAATAGGGCAGATGTGGCCAATTCATAAAGGGTTAAATCAATTATATCTTCTTTGACAGAGCTCCTTCCCTTAATAGATGCTCAGTTTATGACCAGGATACAGAAGATGGCCAAATCCCTCTTAACCCCTTTCCCCTCTGGAATTGTCTCCAATCGCTCTGTTTTTCTGTTGTTTAACTATGAATTTAACTAACTACATCTTGTTTGACAGAACTCACTGAGCTCTGTCAAACACGGTATATTTCGTTAAATATCAAACTGCATTATAGGAAATTATTGATATTTATTTATTGGTGTTTAAGGTCACATATTTCTGCACAATGGCTAACCATGACCGGGACAGTTTTGCGGGTGGAGGAAGCCAGAGTACCCGGAGAGAACCACCGAGCAATGGCGAGCAACTGTCAGCTCCCCAACATACCAACTCCACACAAGCAGGTTAGCATTGGTTGAAGACAAGTGCACCATCGACATGTAGTACGCCTTAGTACACAATGCCACCGTGCCCCCATGTGGGTAATGGGGGTGAAGTGTCTTGCCCAAGGACACAACGCAGTTGTCGCAGGTGGAATTCGAACCAAGGACCTCTCGGCTTGCAGCCAGCACCTCTACCAACTGAGCCACCACGCCCCCCCTTATAGGAAATATTTGCTGCTGAAAACTTTGCCATTTTGACATCAAAGTGCAGAGGGTTAATTGAATATTTCTGTTACTTGAATATTTTTTCTGGCAAAGTATCTCTTCAGTTAACTGATTGAGTGCTAAATTATTTTTCAACCGGCAAGGGAAGTCTTACTGTAGCAAGATTTTCTTCATGAACAATTATTTTGTTACAATTTACTGGAGAATGCTTATTGTCACTCTTCAATATATTGTAACAAAACAATTTATATAAACATTTACTTTCTATTGCTTTGAAAATGACAAGCCTTATGCAAACATTGTAAAGCCACTAAAGTGGCTTTTAGCACTTTTCAATACAGCCATAATAATGGCTTCAAGCACTCAGCCAGTTAACAGAGTTCCACAGTATGAAGTCACATTCAGCCAGTTGTTTATACCTAAGCAGCCCCCTGTAGATGACTTTTATCTCAGGAATTGCTAACCAGATTCTAATATACTTGTGAAGCAAAACCTTTTCTGCTACAGCAAGCAAGCATCACTCAGATTCACAGGGCGCGAACATAATTATGGCTTGATTTCAGAAATAGAATCAGCAACTTCTCATACCAGTTAACTGGTTGAGTGCTAGAAGCCACTATTATGGCTCTATTGGAAAGGGCTGGAAGCCATTTTAGTGGCTTTATGCTGTATGCATTAGCTTGATGCTTAGCAGTAGAACAAAGATATTTTATATTAAATCATTTTGCTAGAATTTACTGAAGAGGGCCAACATGCATTCCTTCAATAAATTATAAAAAATTAAATTTTATGAACAAAATATTGCTAAACTAAGGCTTCTCATTCTGGCAACAATAGAATCTTTGAAAAAATTACTCATGTTACAAATCAACTTTGAAAAATAATTTAGCACTCTAGATTCTATTGGTAACAACAAAGGGAACTCTAGTTTACCAAGATTTTGTGCAAGTTGTATATAATAGCTGCTACAAAGTGTCTGCCCTGTAGGTAATTTACAATAACCCGTATGCAGTTAAGAGAACAAATTTGTACTGAAGGTATAGTAAATGGTTTTGTGTTTGAAAGTTGTATTCATTTGCTAGGGTTATTGTTTTCAATAATATCCAGGTATTTCTCATAAACATGGTAGGGTTTCAAAGAAGATGAAATTAATCATTGATATTGAGATGCTACAGTGAATCCTACTTAATTGGCTATCTTTTAATTGAATAACCCTGTTAATTGGATATAATTTTCAAACACGAAACCATTTAGCATACCTTTAGTCCACATTTGACCAGTTATTTGTATACAGGTTATAGAGTAAACTGTTAATTGAAGGAAAAATCTTGGTTTTTTGTTGTTGTTTTTTTTTTTGTATTGCAGTTTAATGACACTTTCAACAGCCAGGGCCATCTCGCGTCGGACAGTTTTATGGATGGTAGACCCAGAGAGAACCACCGAGCAACTGTCAGGCTCCTCAACATACTAACTACACACAAGCAGGGTTAGCATTGATTGAAGACAAGTGCACCATAGTACACAATGCCACCATGCCCCCACATGGCCAATGGGGGTGAAGTGTCTTGCCCAAGGACATAGCACAGTTGCAGTAGGTGCAATTCAAACTGCACACCTCTCGGCTTGCAGCCTGTACCTCCACCTACTGAACCGCCCCCAGGAAAAATCTTGTGATATGTTGAGAAATTACTCTGTCAGGCACTGAATTCCCCTTGTTTATAATTCTGTTTGACCTCAGTACATCCAATACAAGCATTTAATCTATAATATAATACAATATGAAATACAGGTATTTAATCTATCATATAATATAATAGAATAAATGTGCTGTTTATCTGGGAAATACAGGAAATTGACCAATCCCTGTTAAGGGCCTAATTCCAACTTTGATAACTGTTTGCAACAGAACAGGTGCCCTAACATGATGTCTCTGGGGAAGATTGCAAGTTACATTCTAAGTGCCTTGGAAGTTGTTTCTATGCAAGTCTTGGTTGCCTCTATTGGCAGCCAAGACTTGCATGGACACAACTGCAACAAAGCCATGGGATGTAGACAGTCAAAAGTGTAGAAAAAATGTATAAAATTCTCCAGGTCGTAAGGGTTAACTGACTACTCCTGTTAATTGAATAATTTCCGTATGGAGTAGCACCAACAATATATATATGTATCAAAGTTACATGTGTAATATTAAATGGCTATAGCTGCGTAACTGTGTACACTTAGAACAGGACTATATCAACCAAAGCAACCATAGAGCCTGCCAGATAACAAGTTGTAATAGAAAGGCATTATTGCATAACCTACTCACACCCAATCCAGTTCTGAAGAACTGCACAAAGTGCTACCAGCTTAAAGATTGAGGTTTCCCAGCTGGAATTATACTTTTGTCTTGGACAAATAGATCAGGCCTGGTTATATATTAGTTAATGTTAATCTCTTGTAAAGCTTTCATCTCTGCCCCAAATTCTTATTTTTCCAAGTCACAGTCTTTGAGTAAATGTAGTTAGGCAATGAGTAAATGAGTTTTCTTATGAAGCTAAGCCGACACCCTATTTGTGGAAGTAACACAGTTTTTTAGAGTTTGATTTTACTTTATGGTTATGAAAATATTATCATTGCAGACTTAGGATGACAAATGGGGACAGTATAGCAACTTCAACACATGCTGTTCTACCTGCCATTGGTACTACTACACGATCTTACAACCTACAACCTATACAGCCACCACTTCTTGGAAACTATACTTCTCCATACATGTCTCACAACACCATCAATCCAAATCTTGAAAATGTGTACTCATCGGCGGCAGAAGCAGCGATGCCTGTTGTGAATATAGATCCATCAATAAGACGCAGAACAAAGTATATATACGACACAGATGCTAGTATTAATCGATTACACATGGATGCTGATTCAAGACCGGTTGGACCAATCACTACTCACAGAGCTCTACAGGGTAAATACAGTTTATTACACTGAACAAACTTAACTCTTAACTGGTAGAGTGCTGGAAGCCTATATTTCAGCTTTATGAAATACCACAGGTTGTGACTATAATATTACACTGTTAGCGGAGGTTTCATATTGACCCAGGGAAGAAGCAGATATTGTTAATGACACATTGCTCAGTCACATTTGATTGGATAGTGTCAATTGGCACTATCCAATCAAATGTAACAGAACAAGGTATGATGAAATGAAATCTGTGGTCAAGAAAAATGTTGCACTCTATCAGTTAACCTTCTGAGTATTTTCTTGAAAATCAAGTCATGGCTGTTGCAAAGCAGTACAGTGGAGCCCACTTAATTGGATATCTCTTAACTGAAAAACCCTGTTAATTGTATATAATTTCCCAACACAAAACCATTTACCATACCTCTAGTACAAATCTGACATGTTGATTTAATATAGGTTATAGAGTAAACTCTTGTTAATTGAATAAAAAATCATGTAACCTGTTGAGAAATTACTCGGACTCTCCCCAGTTTATCTTTGTTTTTAGACCTATTTGCCTTCAGTACATCCAATACAGGCATTTAATTTATTATATCTTGTTTGACAGAGCTCATGGAGCTCTGTCAAACAAGATATAATAGAATAAATTCTAAGTTTATCTCTAAAATACAGGAAAGAGACACAATCCCTGTTAATTGAATACTCCTGCTAATTGAATAATTTTCATTTGCAAAGTTGATATTCAAATAATGGTTCCACTGTATTACACTGAACCTGTTGAGTATTTTCTTGAATTTCATAGAAATTCAAGTCATGGCTTCTACAAAGCAGTGTTCACACTGTCATGTGCCGGTTGTGCTAATTGCACTCAAAAAATTCATTTGGCACCAAAAATACAGCATTTGACACCAAAATTTGGCCTGAAAAAGTTTTGGTAGGCTTTAAAAGCTTTGTGGTTTATTATTTCAGAGCATTTTTGATAAAATCGATGTCTGATGATACAGGTGAGATAGTGTTCATGGCTGTCAAGTAATCTATAGGTAACGGTGGCAATCTGTATTATTCGTTATCGCTCAACTGGTTTAACAGTTTCTCTATTCACATTTTTTTTATCGTTTCAAGTTTTTCCTCGAAACCATAACTCAAGTGCATTCATGAAACAAGATCACCAAGCTCATTTACATGGTCACAAGCTTTGTTTTCAAGTTAAAAAAATGAAAATCTTATGTTATTTTTAAAATTTACAATTGTTTGCAAGTATCATCTTCTCATGGAGTTAGGTAGAGGAATAATTACAGTACAGTCACCGTGGATTGGTTGTAATCCACACGTGGGCAGTTATGTCCATGCATCTGTTTACCAGTTAGTAAAAATCATCATTAGCAAAATTTTAATTAATGAAGCAGGGGGCATGGTGGTGTTGCAGTAACCGTTTCTCATCAGATCACCAAAGTTAAGCAACGTCAAGCCCGGTTGGTCCTCAGATGGGTGACCATCTGATCGATCGATTTGGACTCCCACGTTGTGTCCTTGGGCAAGGCACTTAACCCCGATTGTCTACATGGGGGCACGATGATGCTGTGTACTGAGGCGTACTGCACGTCAATGGTGCACATGTCTTCCACCAGTCTAACCCTGCCAGTGCTGCAGTGCAGAGTTATGTTGTTGGGGAGCTGGCAGCTGCTCGTCGTTGCTCGGTGGTTTTCTCCGGGTACTCCGGCTTCTTCCACCTGTAAAACTGTCACCGACACGATATGACCTTGGCTGTTAATGTGTCGTTAAACCCTAAAAAAAAAAAAATTAATGAAGCACTGGGTTGTACCCGGTGCTTCATTAATTAAATTTTTGATGATTATTTCTGTAATTAGTGTTTGGAATCTAATATTATTGCGTCCATGGAAATATTGCCCACACGCAGAAAGTGACCAGTCCACCGCGACTGCTCTGTACATTACAGTGACTCCCTGTTAAGGGAGCAGCCTCATTGTCATTGAAAGATATTTAGTTAAGGCTATTAGTAATAGAGGATTTCTAATGATGAGTCACAAGTTGGTGTAAAATTTTGGAACCAGTACACAAAAATCGACTTTTACTGAGGTTTACTGAGGCTCCGATCAATTGAGTGAATGAGGTCAAGAAATTCTATGCCAAATTGTGATGAAATTGATAGATTCTTTTTATTGCATAAGTGTAATTTAACCCTTTACCAAAGGTAACTGATATAAAGCCGGCCTGTGCTGTTAAAACTAAATTTGAATATTTTTCCAATTTTTACTTTGAAAATATAGTTTATGAACCCTCCTTGGAATGAGCTTGTCGAGATTGCTCAATGATGGGTCATGAGCTAAGTTTTCGAGGTAAAAAATGAATTTTTTAGTTATTCATGTAATGTTCTTTGCAAATGTTGTCTTCTCTTCATGTTAGGTAAACAGTTAAATGTAAGACCAAAAAAAGTAAAACATCTGTTTCTCAGCTCCTCCCGCATGGTCCTTTTGGTTGCCACATGCTCTCTTTTTATAATCAATGCAAACTTAAAAAAAATGAAAATTAAATGGTTTACAAGGTAGGTAGGATTTGTTTTAAAATTTTTGTTTAGCATTTTTTTCCTATCTCTTGGAGCTGTTTTCATTTATGATGGTTCCACCCTCAAAAGTACTAAAATAAGTCAACAATTACACGAATAATTAAATCATGTTTCAGTCAACCAAATAAATTAAAACAAACTAACATAGCCATCTCACACTCACTGGGACATGAAGTTTCAAGATCCACTAGTCTATATTAGTGATGAACCGATTATCAAAACTTGCTATCAACCAATTACCGGTTATTTCTCTGCCGATTATGCCAATTCTGATTCCGATGGTTGAAGTAGGACACTGAAGAAAATCCGTTGGTGCCTGTTATACTACAGAATTTCGTTGATAAATCATCAATTACGAAAGCTTAATACCACATAAGTTCTCAGAGTATGCATATTTAGTGCTGGTAATATTTGCCAAAATAATATTTGCATTTTGGTTGGGGTGTGGGGAAAAGATATTTATTAACGATACAATCACATGATATTGTTCTCATGAAGATTGTTTTTTATTCCGGTAAATAGTGTTAATACGGTTTTGTATAAGGAAACAATACACTTGGCTGTATTAACCAGGAATATACTGAGCACACATACTTTGTGTCTTAAATGAATAATAATTTTGATGTTAATGTGTGTTGTGAAGTCGTATGACACATGGTTTACATGTTTGTCAGAATATATTTTTCAGTGTTCTTTTTTCAACTTGTTACCTCCCTTGATGTGTTTCTTTAATGTTTACATGAACTTTACAATCTTTGGGAAATGGCGATCTCGTACCGATTGCAGTTGGTAAATTCCTTAATATCTCTGCTCTGCAAATCCCTAAATTTTCTGCTATGTACAACACACATTTTTAATGGGGAAACTTTATTGAAATGGCTGGATATCAAAGGGATTTTTAATAGTCAATGTCAAATATAGAATAACCGGAAACTGCCGGTTCTTGTTCTCATAATCGGCCAATTCCCCATAACCGGCCGGTTCCGATTGTCGATTCCGATTATCGGTTCATCACTAGTCTATATGATAAACAACATACCAAACTTTCCCCTTCCTGGCAGGCATCATGCTGATTGTTCCCTCTACATATTACCTGCCAGTCGCCCACCCAAACTAAAAAAAACTGGCAAACAGTAACAGGGAAACAGGGAACAGCAGTGTATGAAATATGGTGGCAACCACATAACAAGGGCATGCAATGCTACAATCCTGAAATGCACCAAAATCTGTTCATGTTCATTGACGAGTTATTAAGGCTCGTTTCGGTCTCTTACAAATTTGTTTCACATACTAAATGGAGGAGGGAGGGGGTGTTCAGTAGGTCAGATGAATTTGCAGTGGTACGAAACCTCCAGTCGTAGTGGTACAAAACCTCCTAGGATGAACCAGTAGTGTACAAAAGTGTACTTAGGTGAACTTGTAGTGGTACGAAACCTCCAGACCCCGTTATAAGAATAATTTTTTATGTATTAAACCCCTAAAAAAAATACTAGGGCGAACAAACCTAATACCTAGGGCGAATGGAACCACTTTTAGGATGAACTTTTAGGACAAACAAACTCAGGGAGAACATGTATTAGGGCGAATGGACCCGATACCTATTAAAAGACAAAAATGCCTTATCAACCATTTTTTTATATTTTTTTTTTGTTTCACACGAAGTGGGTATTTCTCCATGTTAATGTTATAATCACTGGGCACAATATAGATAATTAAAACCTGAACACTTGGGTGAGAAGGTTGCATGTTCCAGTTACAGATTATTAAAGAGCTTTATTTTTGCACCGAAAACCAGAACACTCCAGATGGACTTCTTGCTTGGAACAGCTCGATGACCTCCAAGCAAAGTACAGTTGATTGGTAAGTTAGCAATCACATGTTTCTGTATGCTGTTCACATTTGTGAGTGACTGTTTTGAACAACATCTCTTGTAGTTACGATGTGCCTAAAAAAGCATCCTTTGTAGTTATGACGCGCCTATATACTATACTATGTGAGAGCATTAAATGCCTGGAGAACAAAGAGGGATAATCCTATTCTGTTTATCGAAATACATGTGCATCGCACTTTGCGATCAAATGTTTATACCCCCCGCAAACAAAGTTTGGGGGGGGGGATATATAAGAATCACCCTGTCCATCCGTCCGTCTGTCCATCTGTCCATCCTTATAAGCGCAACTCCTCCTAAACCATTTGAAGAATTTTCATGAAACTTTACACAATGGAAGAACTCAATATGAAGATGTGCATGAAGTAATATAATTCCATTCTGACATTTCCAAGGGGAGATAATCTAACTTATACATTCGGGGGGTATCACTTTGTGAGCTTGCTCACAGTACCTCTAATATGGAACTGATTCCCATTAGAGGAAAATCACATCGCAAACTGTGATGTGAAACCAAAGAAATCCTACCCTGGTTTATGTCTGATTCTTTACCCAAGTTAATAAAATTGCTAAATTTGTCCCTTGAGTGCAAGAAGGCTTTGCAATGCTTTAGCATTGCAAAGCCTTTTTGTACTTAAGGGACGAAATACAACACCATGCTATTCTGTAGATTATGAGGCCTAAAACATAAAACAAAACCAAGAACATGAACTTTTGCTATCAAAGAAATAATTACAAACCTAAAAAAATAAAATAAAAAAATGCCCGCCGAAATGCAATTTTACAAAAAATGTCCTGAGAAACAGAAGAACTACTTAAGAGACAATTAATTGAATTCTACGTCCGAAAACCAACTCAATCAAAATGTTGCCATGTTGACATTGATTTCTGACGTCATGCATTTATTAGATGTGTTGTTAACAGTATTTCCGTAATGAACTATGATGATGATGATTATGTTATAAATAAAATTATTGTTTCTTTGGTAGTTTTTCCTTATTGACGATTCAAGTTTCCTGTGATATTTTATAGGTGGAAATGCTGGTTATTCACATAGTGTTGGTAGTGGTACAGATTATTTTGAGGATATGTTTCGAGACATGGTCAATGAACATGTTGATGCTCCTTCACCCAAATTAGAATCCTCTACAACACATGATTACACAACAGCAACTAACAGGTAAGCTGAAAATATCTCAACATTTTTGTTCATGAGAAACTTTACTATCCCAACAGTATATTTTCAGTAAATTAGTTTATTTATGATGGTGGTAGCAGAATTCTAACAAACATTTTTTGATTCTGAAAGCTGACCCCCACATATTATATTTCACTGAAGAAAGATGCAGTATATTTTTCAGAAATCTTAAATTTATGATTCTCTTCAATAACTTTTGTTGCGGCATTTATTTTATGCTGCGTTTATTTTATTACCAAAAATTAAAATGATATCTGTTGAGGAAAAACATTCATTCATACAGAGAAAAACTTATCAATGAATGTAATTTACCCAACCATTATCATGCAAATTTATGCAAATAAATTTTGGGATTTGAATACTTATATGTTAATTGATTTCCATTAATTTGCATGAAAATTCCAATCCTAAAATTTCTTTTCATACAATTGCATGAAAATGGTCTGAAAGACCCCTTTTCATGTAATTTTATGGAAATAAATTTTTGGATTTGAATACCTAAAAAACTTAAATCAGTATATTAACTTAAAAAACACACCTCATACTACATGAAACGAACACAATAATGCAGTATAGGGGAATGAAACTGACATAATGAATTGAATTTGAAACAAACAAGGAGTGTCGATTTCAGGACTTTAATATTTTGAGCCGAATAACCAACCAAACCATGATGGGAAATTTAGGAAATGCAATTAAAGTTCACGAAAGTGATAATTTACGTATTTTGAAACTGCTCGCAACCCATGATTTGTTTTAAATGATTTGTCATACAAATTTTGATTTCTCGAAGAAATGAGAAAAAATAAATGAAATCCAAAATGTTGGAACTAACCTGGTATTAAAACACTTACTAGATGAGTGCTGATATTTTGAACCTTGCAGTATAAGTTACATGGCGTGCAGCTGGCTGATACATTTCCATACAAGACGATGACAGTTCATATCAGGTAAGGCGAAGCCGAACCTGATATGAACTCTCAGAGCCTTGTATGGAAATGTATCAGCCAGCTACACATAAAGTCCATGCAAATCAAGGGATTAATAAATTTGCTTGAGCAACAAAGAACGAAAGTCATTTATTTTTTAGAATTAGAAACTGCTATTGACAGCACGTAGAATCTTCAACAATAACTGGCACAGATATGTATCCATGGTGACAGTAAACTATCATCGCTGAACGGAGTGCGATATTAGTTTACGAAATAAAATATTTTGCCTCAAGCATATTTGAAATACCCTTACAAACATGTACTGTCATTACCACCTGAAAAGGGTTAACCAAGCACATTTAAATATTTTGTTTTAATTCAAATTTTGAAAATTCAAGCCAATGGAAATGCATCAAAATAGAAATGGCATCTACTAATCCGACACCAAATAATATCAGGTGAGTTACCCAGACATGTTAACTCTCCCGGAATGCCCGGGAAAATCCCGGAATTTCAGTGTAGTTCCCGGCCTCCCGGACGGGAATCAGTTTTGGACCAAAAATCCCAGAAAACAACAGTCAAATATTTCGTTCCCGTTGTAACTTATGAAAAACATTCAGAGTCAAATCAAATGCATTTCAAACTCTGGTAAAAACTCACGAAGCAGTAAAATATGGATTTAAGTTAAATTTATTTAAGAAAAGGGTATTTTATGATATATATTTGAACTGTGTTCATGTTTATTTCTGGGTTTTTTCTTCGGAGATTCGTGATCAATGTGCGAGTGTTGATGTGAAAATAGGTGACTTACTTTCAAAAAATTGAAAACTCCACCTTCATTTAAATGCAGTTTTTAGAAATTAAAATATATGAAAAGGAATTAAATAATATATATTTATTTATTCCTTCATAGAATAGCTTTAATTCTCATCCCTTTCCCAAAATCAAAACGTAAACAACAACTATTTAGCACAGTTTAAAAGTAGGTTAAAGTCGCTTAGGATGCTGAAAAATTATGACTTCATATTTAAACACAATGGACCTATTTTCCAACACTACATTTATTCTGTTGTGCTGACTACAGAACTGTTAACTGTTGGCCATCTGTATCCAGAAAATTTCGAATGGAATTAAAAAAAAATGCTTCAATGATGAAAAGAAAAGTTTTGTGTAGGGCACAAACGTCCACAAACATGAAGTTTGATAAAGATACTTTTCTGAGTACTAATGTTCTTGAAGTAACTGAACATTAGGATATCTTTTCCTGTTAACATTTCCAGACTTGGGAAATTATTAGCTAAGTAGACTTTGATAATAGCAAACCACAGGTGGAGGTGCTCTGTGGGACAGTGTGGGTGGGGGGGGGGGGAGGCTTATGAAGAGGATCCTGAGGTGGGGGGGGGGGGGGGAGCAAATCAACAGTTATTTTATGATTTTTTAACATAGCATAAATGCTTCAGCATAGTTGACAACTATTTCTGCATACAACCTGGTGTTTAATAGTGGTCCATGAGCTGAAAATTCACAAGTTTTTTCTTTTATTTTGTCCCCGCGCGAACTTTTCCCTGAAATCCATCCCATTTCCCTGAAAATCACCCTCAGGTTCCCTGAAAAATTATTCTGGAGGTTAACATGTCTGGAGTTACCTGATATGGTGGAACCCTTAGATGGTATTCCAGCATCCTGATTGGATAAACTAACTTTGAGGCATAATAATAAAACACTTACCAAGCAAGTGCCGACATTTTGAACCTGGTAATGTGAGATACACTGTTTGCACATATGTGACCTGATTGGTCAATATGATTCAGAGACATAGTTTAATATAAATATTCTTGTTATTCATGTTTCTTGTTTTCTGTTTCATTTTTTCTGGTACTTTTTTTTTCAGTGCAAAAATTGTTTCTTTCCATTTCTATTTTTCCTGTTTCTTTCCATTTACATATCTTTCCTGTATTAAAGAGCCCTTTCATTCAACTTTCATAGTATAGAAATTTCCAATTAACATCCAATCCTTCCCAGTATAAAATCCTAGTCGACACATAATATTTATATTTTAATATAGTGGTTCCCACTTAATTGAATACCCTTTAATTGAAGAACTTATTAAGACCACACAAAGTAGATCTTCTGTTTCTCGGGCCATTTTTTGTAAAACTGCATTTGGGCAGGCATTTTTTTTTTATTTTGCTTTTTATTTTTGTAATTATTTTGTTGCTATCAAAAGTTTGTGTTCTTGGTTTGTTTTATGTTTTAGGCCTCATAATCTACAAAATAGCTTACCCGGTAGGTGGTGGTGAATTTCATCCCTTGAGTGCAAGAAGGCTTTGCAATGCTGAAGCATTGCAAAACCTTGTTGCAGTCAAGGGACAAATTTAGAACTTTTATTAACTGGGGTAAAATATCAGACATAAACTATTTAAATTTTTTTTTAAGTTTGCATTATTTATAAAAAGAGAGCATGTGGCAGCCAAAAGGACCATGTGGGAGGGCCTGAGAAACAGATTTTTAGCTCTTTTAGGCCTAATTGTGTATCACTTTACACCACTTAACACAAATTTGACCTGTAAACTGCACAAATTTGACCTGTAAACTGCATACAGTTTGTAGAGTAAAATCTGGTTAATTAACTATTAACCTGCTGAGTATTTTTAAAATGTTTTTGATCAGATCTAGTCATGGCTGCTATAAATTCAGCCATGACTAGATTTGATGAAAAATTCATTGAAGTTTGACTCAAGAAATTGCTGGTCAAAAAGTCTGTACAATTTGCAGGTGGAAATTTGGTTAAGTGTTCTCAAATTATAATTATGTTAGTGACATGAGATTTCCTGTCTGGGCAAGAATATCCACCACCAGCATGCAAGGAGTTAAATGAAAAAAAACGTAATTTGTTGCAGCCTCACACAGACGATCATGAATATTTTTACCCTTAAAACATCCAATATTGGAAATGAAAATATATTGAATTTATTAAGGTTTAAACATGGCAATGTTTAGTCATGACTGCATAAAATTATAACAATAAAAAAAAACCTGAAACCAAAGCTGGTAACTATTATTATATGTGTTGATGGGAGCATGGCCATATGTTCTCTAGTGAGGTAAGACAACAGATATACATCAGAGCAATATATGGTTAGCTGAGGATCGGATATATTCTAAGAAAATCTGAATCTTTATCAGAATAAAATTGATTTCTCTTCTAATTTTGTCACCTTTCAGATTTAGCCTGAAAATATTCACAAAAACCCACACTTTACCAATCAAAGCAGTGTAAGGGAGACAACTCCAACTTAACATAGATTTCTTCTTCCAAATTCAATCTCTTGGGCCACACGGAGTAGATCTTCTGTTTCTCAGGCCATTTTTTGTAGAATTACATGTGGGCCAGTGTGGGCGGGTGTTTTTTTATTTTATTTTTAACTGCAATGAGCAGCTCTATATGTGGCAATGTCGGTGTGTCTGTCGGTCGGTCTGTCTGTCTGTCGGTCGGTCTGTCACCAACGAGTTTAAAAAACACCATAACTCCTACAATACTTGATAAAATGACACCATACTTGGTATGCAAGTGTATCTTCATGATGTCTACACCCTCTCAATAGTGCATGTCATTTGGATAATTTCTGTCATATTTATAGACTTGTCACCAACAAGTTTTTTTGTCACCAACGAGTTTTTTTTGTCACCAACAAGTTTTAAAACATCATTGGCGATGCACGAATCATCGCAGCTTCGGTACTGTGACAGTGTGCTCTAGTTTATTTTTGTAATTATTTCTTTGCCATCAAAAGTCCATATTCTTGGCTTGTTCTATGTTGTAGGCCTCACAATCTACAGAATAGCATGTGTGGTGCTGTATTTCATCCAAGCCAGAAAATAAGCAGACTGTCATCTGCAAAATGAGGTCCCCATAGGGTGAATTTAGTGATGCTACCCTGCACAGCAGGGTAGCATCACCAAAGTTACCCTCTGTGAACCCCAATCTGAATCAGGGTCTCAAAACTAAACAGAAAGAGGTCCCCATAGGATAAATTGACTCACTGTATAGGATTGTATCATCAAATTCCCCTTTTGGGGACCTCATTTTGCAAATGTCAGACTGCTTATTTTCAGGTACTGATTTCATCCCTTGGGTACAAGAAGGCTTTGCAATGCTAAAGCATTGCAAAGCCTTATTGCACTCAAGGGACAAATGTATCTTTATTACCTTTGGAATATATCAGTCATAAACCATTTAAATTTTATTTTTCTAAGTTTGCATTGGTTATAAAAAGAGAGCATGCAGCAGCCAAAATGACCATGCAAGATGGCCTGAGAAACAGATTCTTAACTTTCTTAGGCCTTGGTCTGACCATGAATAATCTTTTGGCAACAATTCCCATGAACTAGAATTTGGTTAATCTCCATTTAATTAACCTTTTACCATACATGTTCTTGGTTTGTTTATGTTTTAGGCTTCATAATCTACAGAATAGCATGGGCAGGGGTGTATTTCATCCTTTGAGTGTAAGAAGGCTTTGCAATGCTAAAACATTGCAAATCCTTGTTGCACTCAAGGGACAAATTTATCAATTTCATTAACTTGGGTAAAATGTAAGACATAAACCATTACATTTTTAGTTTTTCAAGTTTGTATTGGTTATAAAAAGAGAGCATGTGGCAGCCAAAAGGACCATGCAGGCGGGTCTAAGAAACAGATTTTTAATTTTTTTAGGCCATACCTGTATAATTTTCAGATGAAGTGTATATTTTTCAATATAAAAGGAATTACTCAAAAATCAAATAGCAGTTATCATGTCAGTTAGCAACTAAACATATTTCCAGACCTTTAAATTCCATCAAACTCAAAGTGGTAACTGATGTCCTCCAATTACATGAATGTTCCCAAATTAGAAGAAGGCATAACAGATAGTTTGATTTCTTTTTTATGCTTTTTTGTAACAATTTCATAAGAATTGACCCATAGAGACTTTTTTTTAAAGAGTTTTACAATGTGGCTTTGCAGCTGTTTGTTGAGGCAGCCAAGACTTGCCTATTAACAACTGCAAAGGTACTTTTCCGTTGCTGCTTTAAGTTATCAGAGTTGGAAATAGCCTTTATTGGCTCTCTCCAGTAAACTGTGACAAAACACTTAATGATTGACTATCCTGAGTACAAAAGTAACTTAGCATACTACTAGTTCATCTGGATTTTCACTGCTGAAGGTGTTAAAAATTCATGGAGGGAGTGCGTTGGCTCAGTGATTACGGCACTGAACTTCAAACCAAAAGGTCCATGGTTAATCACCACCAAGAGTGACTGCATTGTGTCCTTGGGCAAGGCACTTCATCCCAATTGACCACGTGGGGCCACGGATCCTGATTGCCCACATGGGACACAGTGATGCTATGTACTAAGGCATATTGCACTTTAATAGTGCACTTGTCTTCAACCAATGCTAATCCTGCTTGTGCGACATTAGAACATTTTGGAATCTGACAGTTGCTCACCATTGCACAGTGGTTCTCTCCAGGTACTCCGGCTTCCTCCACCCATAAAACTGTTCGGCACGAGGTGACCCTGTCTGTTGAAAGTGGCATTAAACCCCAATAAATAAATAAAAATTCATGCCTATAAAAAAATGATGTGACTGACTACATGGGTCAAATTTCATAATAATAGGAAGAAGTCTCATGGGAAAGGAAAAAAGAAAAACCAGAGCGGAAAAGGAACTATTTGGTTGTATGTGGTTTTTATGTATATTTTTTTTGCTTATTAGATGTGCACATGTTAGGAGTTTGCTTCACCTTATGGGATTTTATATTATCACCCAGAATTTTAATTACAGTAAACATGTTTATAATTAACTCTTAGAAGCTGGGAGTCGAGTTTTCTTGCCTGTGATGTAATACTGCAGGTAATCTGGCTGTGACGGTTTGGCTATCTTTGGGTGGGGGGAGAATTAAATACTGAGCAGATGCTTCTAGTCAAGTGTCGTCTGCCTGAATAGGCAGGCGACACTTGACTAGAAGCACCTGCTTTACTGTAAGTTTTTCGCGGTGTGTCATGTTCAGTAAATTCATTCTGAATCCCCGGCTTCTAAGAGTTAATAATTGATAATTAATTTATTCTTTATCTAATAATCAACAAACTAGTTAGCAACAAATATATAAAAACTGTGAAGAATTTCTACAATATTTTTCTAGAATATAGTTTCATGTACTGGTATGACCTCATTTGAAGTGAGAAAATCGTGTCTAAATTGTTTTGGTTTGCTATCTTAAGACTATAAGAAGTGCACATAATTCTAGTTTTTTTCCAAAGTTTGTGTGTTTCTATCAATAAAGTTCTAAATTTGTACAGTTTTTGGAGCGAGAGAGCCATGCTTAACTTCTCTCAAGTCAAAGTCTGTCGAAAAAAATGCATCTAAAATTGTTGAGGTGAGATGTTAGTAGAGCTACAAATATTGCAAGTGAAAATTTAGAGGATAAGATTTGAAAAACATTTAAGTTTCATGCCTGAAAATGGAGTGAAGATTCAGTCAAAATAATAACTTGAAAACTTGTGAAAAAAAGCAAGAAGAGTGTGAGAAATGTTTCATCTAATGGACCTCTGGGTTAAACCTGGCAGTCAATGAAGTGAAACTTTGCTTGTGCTTCTTGCCCTTGGTTTGTAAATTCAGTTACCTTCCAGTCAAAACTCAGAGTGTGATAGAATAATTTTGGGACTACATGTACGGTCTCATTTATTTGAAAATGGCAGGCTAAATCTGTCATCACAATATTGACTGTAAGTAAGGCCTAAAAACATTTAACATTTGTTTCTCAGGCTCTCCAGCATTGTCCTTTTGGCTGCTCCATGCTCTATTTTTATAGCCAATGCAAACCTAAAAAAAATAAAAATTAAATGGTTTAGGTCTTATATTTTTATCCAAGTTAATAAAATTGATAAATTGTCCCTTGAGTGCAACAAGGCATTGCAGTGCTTTAGCATTGCAAAGCCTTCTTGCACTCAAGGGATGAAATACAGCACCACCCATGCTGTATTCTATAGATAATGAGGCCTAAAACATAAAATAAACCCAGAACATGAACGTTTGATGGCAAAGAAATAATTGCCGAAAAAATAAAAAATCGCCCTCCCACAGATCCACATTCAATTTTACAACAAAAATGGCCTGAGAAACAGAAGAACTACATTGTGGGGCCTAACTGATGCATTATACTGCTGGTATTTAGTCATGTGTGAAATAGCACACCTTGATAAAAAATAAGGGACACTGTAGAAATAAGTCAAACTTGCACAATACAGAAATGTTGCACCGAAAAGGATCAATTGTAACTGTCACACTGTAGCTTCACAGAAAAGTACTGAAAGGCTCTTTAGTAACTTTAGATTTCTCTCCTCTATTTGTCACTTACTTAGCGTCATGAAAATACTGTTTTCAAATGACCAGTCAAAACATTTATCAAATACAAAATACTGAAAGATGAAAACCGAGACAAGTGAATAAGTTTTACATAAAGAAAAGGGGAAATAATCTTGCATGTAATAAGGATTGTGATATATACTTCAATACCAAAAGGCTACTTTTCTAAAGTAACACTCACGGAGATGGTAGAATGAATCACAGGCTAGGGTTAGACAGTAATGCTCATGTTGCTAATGATCAAGTAAAAACATTTTTTCTTTCATTATTTAACCCACCTAATACAGTGAAACCCTGTAAATTGGATAGTTACTTTGCCAGTGAAAATAATTCAATTAACACGAGTATTCCATTAACAGGGATTTGCCCACTTTGCAGCAGTCAAGAGATAAACTAAGCATTTATTGTATTACATCTTATTTGGCAGAGCTCATGAAATGCTGTCAAACAAGATATAATAGATTAAATACCTGTATTGGATGTACTGAGGTTAAATTGGTCTAGAAGACCCCACAAAGTGGATCTTCTGTTTCTCAGGCCATTTTTTGTAAACTTGTATGTGGGCGTGTGGTTTTTTATTTTGTTTCTTATTTTTGTAATTATTGTTTCGCCATCAAAAGTTAATTTCTTGGTTTGTTTTATGTTTTAGGCCTCATAATCTACAGAATAGCATGGGTGGTGCTGTATTTCGTCCCTTGAGTGCAACAGGGCTTTGCAATGCTAAAGCACTGCAAAGCCTTGTTGCACTCAAGGAACAAATTTATCAGTCATATTAACTTGGGTAAAATATCAGACATAAATCATTTAATTTTTACTTTTTATACGCTCGTTTGAAAAATGGTCGCATTATGTAATCAGTCTGTCCGTCTGTCTGTCTGGGCATCAATCTGTGTCTGTCCATTAACATTTTTGGTTTCTGACCGATAACTCCAGTTTGGATTCTTTGATCTCAACCAAAGTTGGTATGTGTATTTCCCAGCTATCAATGCTGGCCAAGTTCAAATATCTGTTCCGTCCAATTATTTTTGCATGAGTTATGGACCTTTTTCAACTTTGAATGTGATCATCTATTAACATTTTTGGTTTCTGACCGATAACTCCAGTTTGCATTATTTGATCTCCATCAAAGTTGCTCTGTGTATTACCCAGTTACAAAGGCAGGCCCAGTTCGAATATCTGTTCCGTTCAAATATTTTTACATGAGTTATGGTCCTTTTTCGACTTAGAATTTGACTGTCTATTAACATTTTTGTTTCTGACCAATAACTCCAGTTTGGATAATTTGATCTCAACCAAAGTTGGTACAATTCAAAGTGGCTAATGGGTGTATTTAGCCATGCCTCATGGTTCTCTTGTTCAGATTTCCATTGGTTATAAAAAGAGAGAATGCGGCAACCAAAATGTCCAAGCAGGAGGGCCTGAGAAACAGATTTTTAAACTTTTTAGGCCTACATGGGAATTTGGTGACTGTCATGGTAATTTGTTGACATATTACAAGCTTTTTTTTCAATTAACAGAAGTTTACTCTGTAACCTACATGCAATTAACAAATCAGATTGCACTGAATGAATAGTAAATATTTTTTCTTATTACTCTATAACCTATATTCAATTAACAGGTCAGATTTGTACAGGAGGTATGGTAAATGGTTTTGTGTTGGGAAATTATATTCAATTAACATGGTTATTCAGTTAACAGATTTCATTTCAAGTGTGATCCACTGTATTGGATATGGACAAGTTTTTAACAGTTGTTGATATTCTTCTGAGTAATGATATTCTATCAGTTATTCTTTTCAACTATATGTTTCATGGGTTGTTACTTTAACCCTATCCCTAACATGATGCCTATTCACAAACAATATATCATTGAATTTTGTTTTATATATTTTATATTTTTCTCACAAAACATAACTTATGACACACCTTGGAACAAGCTCATTGAGCCTATTCCAATAAAGTGTCATACTCTGTGTTTTGGAAGCAAGTAAAAAAACAACTTTGGGTTAGGCCATAAAAAAGAACCTCTGTTTCTCAGGCCCACACGCATGGTCATTTTTGCTGTGCATGCAACCTTTTTATCACCTCCAAAAATCTTTTAAAATTCAAGTTATTATGCTCATTTTGGTAAATCGATAGTACCAATGCTTGCGTTAGCGAATTTTAAATACCACACACTCTGCATTTATTCTACAGCATACTTTGATAAAGTGGGTGGGTTTTAGCAGCTAAATACTCAAGTCAGAAAATGTTTTATACCATAAAAAGTAAGTATAACGACAGACAGAGCGGCAGTGTCTTTCAGACTGACAACAATTACAAAGGGGAATGGTTGATTCGCACCAAGGTTGATTCGCACCAACCCTGAGAAACTCTGCAGAGTCAGGTGCAGTGTTGAATGGAACACATTCTCCAGACATCGTTTTTTGTTTTTTTTGTAAATGGCCATCATTGTGTTATTTGAAACTGTGTAGTGAGTTGACCAGTTATGGAATTAAGTGAATTTTGGGAGCAGGATAATTGTTTGAATCAATGATATATCAAACAATAACCTTTGATTGATATAAAAGTAACATTTGCATTTGAAAATAAATCGTATATTATCAGCTGTGTGCAGTCGAATTGGGAAAAAAAACACGCAAACATTTATTCGTTTTGTATTTAATTTTTTAGAAAAATATGATTTATGGATGAACTGCTCGTTCAAATAGGTTGTTATAATTACAAATACATTGGGAAAAAATTCTGATTCTCGATTTTCTTAGGCAAGTTGTGAGGGAATTTCATATTTTGATAAAATAAATCCGTGAAAGTTGGTAATTTACAGCACTTCGACATTTTTTCCAGAGACATTCTGTCCCTGTAACATTTCGCCCCGTGCCGTGGAATAATTTTCACGTTTCACTGAGAAAAAAAAAAACATTCCAAACACCCTTCATTATTACCCAACACCCCTCCAGTGAATAACCAATGTGGCTGCGTGGACCACCAGGACGTTCGGTGGGGCAAATTATCACAAACAATCTCTCGTGAGAAATAAAAAATATAAAAAAAAAGCTGTCCGCCTGCATCCTTTTTGGGGAAAAATGGCCTGAGAAACAGACAATCAACTTTGTATGACCTTACTCCAGAAATGTTTTTTTACAAGTCTCATCTCTGGTCAAGTATGTTTTGTATAGAGTTAACCATCTTCTAAAGAAAATTTTGTTATCCATATTTTGTTGTACTTTGACAGTCTACAGTTTCTGTCTTTGCACTTGTTTCTCAGCAAGTCTTGGCTGCTTTTATAGGCAGCCAAGACTTACTTAGAAACAACTGTCAAAATACTCAGAATGCAAGTTTCAAGTTTATCCAGAGAGTGCATGCTTGGGCACCTCTTCTGTGCCAGTGAAAAGTGCTCATAGTGGAAATTAGGCACCTATAGGTTAATACAGTAGAATCCTCTTAATTGAATACGGTATCCATTTTGCCAGTGAAAATTATTCTATTAACAGGAGTATACAATTAACAGGGATTTGGACAGTTTCCTGTGTTCTGGAGGTAAACTGAGCATTTATTCTATTATATCTTATTTGACAGAGCTCATAGAGCTCTGTCAAACAAGATATAATAGAATAAATGCCTGTATTGGATGTAGTGAGACCAAAAAGGTTGATAAATAAGGAGAATTTGGTTCATGTCACAGTAATTTTTTCGACATATTACAAAATTTATATACAATTAACAGGAGTTTACTCTACAACCCATATGCAATTAACAGATCAAATTTGTACTGAAGGTATGCTAAATGGTTTTGTGTTTGAAAATTATATTCAATTAACAGGAATATACAATTAAGAGATATCCAATTAAGTGGGCTCCACTGTACTAGAAAGAAGTACCACAAGGGTAATTCGGATGTATGTTCTTGTTATTTGCCTAAAATCCAGTGATGTAGGAAAATGAAAAATGGGTCTCTGTATTTCTTATTCTTGTTATTTATCTGAGATCAAGTTATGTCGATATGTTGAAAGTGTCATTAAACCACAAAAAAGAAAGAAATGAGCAATGCAGATGAATGAAAAATGTTTGCCTTATTTCTTTTGAGGCAAATGACAGGCAAATGAAATGTTTGTTTGTACAGTGTGTGAAGGTACAGTTCGCAGAAAGGAACATTAAATAAGACATGAATATTTGGCTGTTACAATATTCATAACTTTTAACATTCCCAAACAGGAGATTTTGCTGATATTTTTCCTTGCAAAACACAAAATAGTCACAAATGAAGATGATAGCAGTTTTTTTTTTTTTTTTTTTTTTTAAAAACTTTTTTTGCTTGTTTCTAATTTCACTTGTACTATCTGTTGACTAAACACAAGTGCAGACATGTTAACTCTCCCAGAATGTCCGGAAAAATCCCATAAATTCAGTGTAGTTCCTGGACCCCCAGAAGAGAATCGGTTTTGGACAAAAATCCTGGAAAATTGTAGAATTTACAGATGTTTAATGTCAAATCATAGGCCTTTGAAGCTCCGATCGTAGTGAATGAAACAAAAAATATGCATACATATGAATTATATTTAATAAAAGAGTCATTCTTTATTATAAATGTTTCACTTATGTCCGATGTTTTTCCTGTTTATTCATTTCAAGTTAGCTATGTGATCAATTTTCAAGTGCTGAAGAGAAAATAGATGACTTGAGCACATCACCTATGGACATCCACCTTCGCTTAAATATTGACTTTTGGGGAATAATCTGTACGAAAAAGAATTAAAGAATATATATTTCTTTATTTGGTTCAAACTCATTTTTTATTCAATTATCCTCTTGATCTGTGATTCACTGTTGCAAAGTAGAATACAGTTAAAAATGGGTCAATTTGCTTGCAAAAATTCACCTGACTTCCATGATATGCTGATAAATTATGACTTAAAATCAATACACAAGGCCTAAAAAAATAAAAAATCTGTTTCTCAGGCCCTCCCGCATGGTCCTTTTGGCTGCCGCATGCTCCCTTTTTATAACCAATTTAGACTTAAAAAAAATAAAAATTAAATGGTTTATGTCTAATATTTTACCCAAGTTAAAACAATTGATGAATTTGTCCCTTGAGTGCAAGAAGGCTTTGCAATGCTTTAGCATTGCAAAGTCTTCTGGCACTCAAGGGATGAAATACACCACCACCCATGGTATTCTGTAGATTATGAGGCCTAAAACTTGAACCAAGAACATGAACTTTTGATGGCAAAAAAATAATTACTGAAATAAAAAATAAAATAAAAAACTGCTCGCCCGCATGCAGTTTCACAAATAATGGCCTGAGAAACAGAAGATCTACTTTGTGTGGCCCAACAGACATATTTTTTAAAAGTCAATAACACTGATTGTTGTTCTGCTTTACGAGTCATCATTTAGGCTTCTATTCCCAGAATGCTCTGAATGGCATTATGAATTACTGACGATGAGAAAAAATCTCGATCCCCACAAAGGCCGAAATGTCCCTTCACAGAAATTGGTGCATATAAAGAAACCTGACATCTAAAAAAGGAAAGTTGGATAAAATTGCATGCGTCATGAAAATTGGAATTACACTTCATTGCCCTTTCCAGAAGGGAATTATATGCCTGTGCAATTTGGTCAAATTGTAACCGCAGATGGTGCCAGTGGTGGTCCAAGAGCTGAAGTTTTTTAGTTCTTCTTGTGTGTATTGTTCGCTCTCTTACATTTCCCTGAAATTCATCCAATTTAACTAAAAATCACCCTCAAGTTCCCTGAAAATTGTTTCTGAGGTTAACATGTCTGCACAGGTATAAACATTTTTTTCACAGATTACATAGTACAGTGGAGCCCACTTAATGGCATATCTCTTAATTGTATATCCCTGTCAATTGAATATAATTTTCAAACACAAAACCATTTACCATACCTTCAGTACAAATTTGATCTGTTAATTGCATATGGGTTGTAGAGTAAACTCCTGTTAATTGTATATAAATTTTTATAATATGTCGAAAAAATTACTGTGACACGCCCCAAATTCCCCTTATTTATCAACCTTTTTGGCCTCACTACGTCCAATACAGGCATTTTATTCTATTATATCTTATTTGACAGAGCTCATAGAGCTCTGTCAAACAAGATATAATAGAATAAATGCTTGGTTTACCTCCAGAGCACCGGAAACTGACCCAATCCCTGTTAATTGTATACTCCTGTTAATTGAAGAATTTTCACTGGCAAAATGGATATTCAGTTAAGAGGATTCTACTGTATTTCTCATCTTGTCTTCATGTTTTGGAAAGGGGCTTATTTTTTTATTTCTTTTAGGCCTACGAAAGTTAAGAATCTGTTTCTCAGACCCTTCCGCCCCCCGCATGGTCATTTTGGCAGCGGCATGCTCTCTTTTTTTATAACCAATGCCAACACATCTTTTAGATAGAAAGGAAGGGTTAGGCCTAAAAAAATTAAAAATCTGTTTCTCAGGCCCTCCCGCATGGTCCTTTTGGCTGCCACATGCTCTCTTTTTGTAACCAATGCAAACTTTAAAAAAAATAAAAATTAAATGGTTTATGTCTGATATTTTACCCAAGTTAAAATAAAATTGATAAATTTGTCCCTTGAGTACAAGGCTTTGCAATGCTTTAGCATTTCAAAGCCTTCTAGCACTCAAGGGACGAAATACACCACCATCCATGCTATTCTGTAGATTATGAGGCCTAACACATAAAACAAATCAAGAATATGAAGTTTGGATGGCAAAGAATTAATTACAAAAATAAAAAATAAAATAAAAAACTGATCACCCGCATGCAATTTCACAAAAAATGGCCCGAGAAACAGAAGATCTACTTTGTGGGGCCTCATTATTATTTATATATTTACTGTAAGTCCACACAAAGTAGAAATTCCATTTCTCAGGCCACTTTTTGAAAAACTGCATGTGGGCGAGCGGTTTTTTATTTTATTTTTAGCTCACGTGACTTTCAGTCAGGATAGCTATAGTGATCACTCACCGTCCGTCGTCCGTGAACCTGGTATTTGCGTCTTCTCCTCCCAAACCGCTGAACCAATTTAATTGATATTTGAGATAATAGTTTGTTATGACATCGCAATTTGAGTTTGTTCAAATCAAGTTGCCCTGCCCGTGGGTAGGGCCACACCCAAAAAAGTGTGCTGAAATCTTAAAAAAACTTCTTCTCATGAACCAGCAGTAGCAGAGACTTGATATTTGGTGTGCAGCTTCCTTTTGAGGTGTAGATTCAGATTTGTTCAAGAGAAGTTTGTGGGGCTATACTTGGCGTCGTTATGGGAGGGGCAAAATTTTTGGTCCCGCCCAAAATTTCTATTTTCCAAACCGAGAGGCTGATTTGAACCAAATTTTATGTGAGGGCTTATTGGGTCATAAGTACCTAATTTATGCTGATTTTTTTTTTTCCCGTAGCCCCATGGGAACCGCAGGAGCTAAAAATAGAAAAAAATTAAAACGCCCATATCTCCAAAACTGCATGGCACCGAGAATTTTTATTTGGTGTGAAGCTTCCTTAGGACCAACAGAAAGAATTGGTAAAAAAAAATTGCCATCGGTTTTATCATAGGGTACAGTTTCGGGACATTGAAAAAGTGCTGAGTCAGCACTTTTTAACACTGTAGGCAATGGGAAAAACATTAAAAAATCTTCTTCTCCAGATCCAGCAGGCAGAATCTTTTGATATTTGGTATGCAACATTGGAGGGTGGATCTGATTCAATTTGTTTAAATCGGCCCCCTGGGTTCATATTTGGGCTCAGTATAGGAGCCCAATTTCGAACTTTGTGCATTTCAGGTAAATTTCTTAAAAAATCTTCTTCTCCAGATCCAGCAGGCAGAATCTTTTGATATTTGGTATGCAACATTGTGGGGTGGATCTGATTCAAGTTTGTTCAAATCGGCCCCCTGGGTTTATATTTGGGCTCAGTATAGAAGCCCAAATTTGAACTTACTGCATTTCAGGCAAATTTCTTTGAAAATCTTCTTCTCCAGATCCAGCAGGCAGAATCTTTTGATATTTGGTATGCAACATTGTGGGGTGGATCTGATTCAAGTTTGTTTAAATCGGCCCCTTGGGTTTATATTTGGGCTCAGTATAGGAGCCCAAATTTGAACTTAGTGCATTTCAGGCAAATTTCTTAAAAAATCTTCTTCTCCAGATCCAGCAGACAGAATCTTTTGATATTTGGTATGCAACATTGTGGGGTGGATCTGATTCTATTTTGTTCAAATCGGCTCCCTAGATTCATATTTGGGCTCACTATAGAAGCTCGAATTTGAACTTAGTGCATTTCAGGCAAATTTCTTCAAAAATCTTCTTCTCCAGATCCTGCAGGCAGAATCTTTTGATATTTGGTATGCAACATTGTGGGGTGGATCTGATTCCAGTTTGTTCAAATCAGCCACCTGGATTCATATTTGGGCTCACTATAGAAGCCCAAATTCGAACTTAGTGCATTTCAGGCAAATTTCTTTGAAAATCTTCTTCTCAAGATCCAGCAGGCAGAATCTTGTGATATTTGGTATGCAGCATCCTTGGGGGGGTGAGATTCAAGTTTGTTCAAGCCATGTCCCTAGGTCCATATTTGGGCTCACTGTGGGAGCTTGAATTGTAACTTTGTTCGAAATGAGGAATTTTCTTAAAAAGTCTTCTTCTTCAGATCCAGCAGTCGGAATGGTTTGATATGTGGTGAGTAGCATCCTTGGGGGGAGGGGGGATTCAAGTGTGTTAAAGCCAAGTCCATGGGTCCATATTTGGGCTCCCTGTGGAAGCCCAAATTATAACTTAGTCAATATGAGGAATTTTTCTTTAAAAATCTTCTTCTTCAGATTCAGCAGTTGGAATGTTTTGATATTTGGCATGGAACAACCTTAGGGGGCTGAGATTCAAGTTTGTTCAAGCCAAGTCCCTTGGTTCATATTTGGGCTCACTATGGGAGCCTGAGTGACAACTTAGTTCAAAATGAGGAATTTTCTTTAAAAATCTTCAGATCCAGCAGATGAATGCTTTTGATATTTTTTATGCAGCATCCTTAGGGGGGTAAGATTCAAGTTTGTTCAAGCCATGTCCCTAGGTCCATATTTGGGCTGATTGTGGGAGCTCGAATTGTAACTTGGTTCAAAATGAGGAATTTTCTTTAAAAATCTTCTTCTTCAGATCCAGCAGTCGGAATGTTTTGATATTTGGTGTGCAGAATCCTTAGGGGTGTGAGATTCAGGTTTGTTAAAGCCAAGTCCCTGGGTTCATATATGGGCTCCCTGTGGGAGCCCGAATTATGACTTAGTTCAGTATGAGGAATATTCTTTAAAAATCTTTTTTTAGATCCACTGGTCAGAATATTTGGATATTTGGTTTCAGCTTTTCTTAGGAGGAGCAGATGCAACTTGTGGAAATCAATTCTCTGGGTTGATATTTAGGCTACCATGTCAGGTGAGCGCCCTCAGGCCCCCTGGGGCCTCTTGTTTATTTATGTAATTACTTCTTTGCCATCAAAAGTTCATGTTCTTGGTTTGTTTTATGTTTTAGGCCTCATAATCTACAGAATAGCATGGGTGGTGGTGTATTTTGTCCCTTGAGTACAAGAAGGCTTTGCAATGCTAAAGCATTGCAAAGCCTTCTTGCACTCAAGGGCCAAATTTATCAATTTTATTAACTTGAGTAAAATATCAGACATAAACCATTTTATTTTTATTTTTTGAAGTTTGCATTGGTTATAAAAAGAGAGCATGCGGCAGCCAAAAGGGCCATGCGGGAGGGCCTGAGAAGCAGATTTTTAACTTTTTTAGGCCTAATATAAAATAGTTTTCCTGTAATTAGTATTCAACTTAAAAGTACAACTAGTACACATGAGGAAATATCAACGAACAATGGCAGTTACTTTGACAGAGGACATTGGAGCTTTGAGTCAACTTGTCTTATTAGTTCACATGAAAATGGTCTTTAATAATGTTATGTTAATTTCTAGAAATACAGTGGAATCCTGTTAATTGAATAGCCACTTTGCCAATGAAAATTATTCAATTAACAGGAGTATTCAATTAACAAGGATTGTCACTTTCCTGTATTCTAGAGATAAATTTAGCATTTATTCTATGAGCTCTGTCAAACAAGATGTAATAGATTAAATGCCTGTATTGAATGTACTGAGGCCAAATAGGTTTATAAACAAAGGAAAACTGGGGAGAGTCAGGGTAATTTCTCTTTATAGCAACCATGTCTTCATTTTATGATAAATTCATGAAAATGTTCCGTAGATTAAAAGTTAATGGCAAGAAACTCCAGAAGTGACCTGGGATGCTCAGGGTTGATCAGATCGTCCTTGGCACTGAAATTTTTAAGAGGATTTTATTTGATATGATCGCTACAATAAGTCGTGTGGCATAGAATTAACCACTCCATATAATAGTCTTAGTAATAAAGAGAGATACAAGTCTTGCTAAGTTACAAAACTATGTTTATCTGCTTAAATAGTATTAAGTATCAGTTTAATTTATCCTTATAAATACTACAATACAGTGCAGGGGGCTATATTTTGTGTTGACTCAATCAATAAAATTATATTCAATACATTTATTTCAGTATTATCTTTGACTTCTGAGAGATTGTTCAAACTTTATCTTTTTAAAAATTTGGTTGTTTTAAATATATATTTCAATCATGCCTTCTTTTTCTAGTGCTGTTGGAGATATTAAAATAATTGAAGTTAACCAAGAAGGGAAATATGTTCGACTTGAAAACTGTGGCTCCAAGGTTAGTTCTTATTTTGATATGTTAAATTCCAATGCCAGGTAAGGGCCTGCGGAAGGGAGCGCGGTGGCTCAGTGGTAGACTGTTGGTCTTCTATGCTAGAGGTCCCGAGTTCGATCCTCGTCTGGAACGACCCGCGTTGTGTCCTTGGGCAAGGCACTTTATCCCCCCGTTGCCTACATGGGGGTACGATGATGCCGTGTACTAAGGCGTACTGCACGTCGATGGTGCACATGCCTTCAACTGCTGTAACCCTGCTTGAGCAGAGCTTAACCAGAGTTAGAATGTAGAGGAGCTGACCGTTGCTCGTCATTGCTCAGTGGTTCTCTCCGGGGACTCCGGCTTTCTCCACCCGTGAAACTGTCACGGTCATGATTAGCCATTGTGCATAAGTATGTGACCTTAAACCCCAATAAATAAGGGCCTGCGAATCACATATTTTCAATTCAAATCAAATCTCCAATCGAATTTAGTCTGTTATTCAAAATCGAATCAAACCTCGAATTGAATACACTTGGCTTGATGTCCCGACTGATAAAATATTCCAACTACATTATCAAGGCATGCCTTCATCGAAGGCATGCCTTGATGATGTAGTTGGAATATTACCCAGTAAGGATTTTTGTTCAGAAACTGAAACAGGTGTGTGAATTCTGTACTGGGCACTGCACACAGAGCTAGCCACTAGCAACCATGAGCTCATCGTCGATATTTCTTGGGAACTGTAAATTTCTTTTCAACTGTGGTAGTGACTAGTGAAACTGGAATTACCATGGATGGTGGCATGGGTACAGATGCTTTTTATATTAATACAGCGAAAATTACACTCAGTCTTTTTTTTCAACATTATTTATGTACAGTTTCTAATTCAGCTATACATTGTGTGAGACGACTAAGATGACTCATACCAAGTGAAATTCCAGTGAAAAGATTCGAAGGAAACAAATCAGGCAGCCAGTTTTGAATCGAACTGAATACCAACTTAATATTGAAAATCAAATTGAATCTCGAAGTTTCGCAGGGCCCTAAAGTGAAGTGTATTAAGAAATTATAAACTAACACATTGTAATGATGACAGCACTCACATCTGTCCCTGAATTCTAAAACAACCCTGAAAAATAGCAGTGGCAATCCACAATTCTCTGAATGCTAGAAGCTATAGCAGAACAGTCATGCAGGGTTTCCACTGGGCTAAAAATCTTGAAGGCCAGTTCTTAGGGAAAATCAGCATTTGATACAGCAAAAAATTCTCTTCACAGCGCATACACCATGGTGTGTAATATGTAAAATTTTGTAATAAGTCGAGGAATTACCATGACAATCTTCAAATTCCCCTTGTATATAGACCTACTAATGGGTCCACCCACCCCCCCCGGACATAGTAACAGATGGGTAGATATGTGGCTATAAATTATGTGGCAGTAAGTAGTTATGTGGCTTATATTCTTAAGTGGCTTTGCAAAATTATGTGGCCTTTTTTCTAACAAATGGCTATTTATGTGTCCAATGTCCATTAATATTTTATGTGGCTTATATTTTTAAGTGGCTTCTAAAATTTTATGTGGCTATCAATTATGTGACTGCCAGTTATGTGACTTTTTACTAATAAATGGCTATATGTCTAATGTCCATATATATTTTATGTGGCTAAAATTTTTAAGTGGCTTCTCAATTTTTTTATGGCTGTCCATATATAATTTTATGAGGCTGATTTTTTTAAATGGCTTCTCCCCTTTTATGTGGCTATCAATTATGTGGCTGCCAATGGATGGATGTCCAAAAATTTGGACATTGTCTTTCCAACATTTAATGTGACTATGATGTTATAATGTCTTCTTTAACCCTTTACTTAACGAATCGCCCACATCCGCCCATGTAATATGCAAATTCAGCAGTTGAAAAAATATTATTTTTCAAAAAATTTCAACAAAACCGTATCATGTGACCCCTTGTTGGAATGAGCTCGTTCCAACGAGGCACATGATATGGTTTTGTTGAAATTTTTTGAAAAATTAAAAAAAATGATATTTAAAATAATAAATTTTGATATTTTTGTTTTTTTAAGTTTGCATTGGTTATAAAAAGAGAGCATGCGGCACCCAAATGGACTATGCTGGAGGGCCTGAAAACAGATTTTTAACTTTTTCAGGCCTAAACTATCATATATTATGTGACAGAGCTTCATGAGCTCTGTCAAATATGATATAATAGAGTAAAAGCTCATTTTATCTCTAGAATACAGGAAAGTGACCAAATCCCTGTTAATTGAGTACTCCTGTTGATTGAATAATTTTCACTGGCAAAAATGGCTGTTCAGTATATTAACAGGATTCTACTGTACTTAGCACCTTGCTTACTTATTTTCTCACATCAGGGATAAACTGCTGATACACAATGCCAACAAACTGCCTGACATTATTCTGTCTTCCTCTTTTATATTTTCTGACATTGCAAACTTGAAAAGAAGAACATTCAAATAAAACATTACGTGTACACTCCATACGAAAATAATATCCAAAAATCGACTGAGTGTGTTATGTGTAATTACATAATGTCAGACGTCCACTCACTAATCAGTTTGATTGGACTATATTGGGAAAAGATTCACCAATTAACATATTAATTTCTGTTCACTAAATCTTTTTTTGTACCTGATACATTTTGTTTGGGAATTTTGTATATCAAATAAAATCTTTAAAGGTGAAAATCGGTTCGGTAAATCCCGTTATTTCGTGTGATAAATTTGACCCAAAAATAATAATTTCACCAATCACGTGCATCAGTGTGGCTTTTCCGTCAATTGGATCTACATTGCATGAATTATTCTGAAGTCATTGGAGACCGGCAAACAAACTCAGTATTCATTCTGTTTTTCAAAAACACCGTACACCCAGCACACATTTTATTCTCTGAAATACTCATTCTATTCCATAATTTCATTTAAAAAATACAGATGAACCGTTACAAGAATGAATGAAGACAAGATCATTTTGACGGAGACAATCCGACCTTCAATTATACGGGCGGGGGGAGGGGGGGGGGGAATCCAAATCATATATCAGCGAAAAACTTATTTTAATATGAAAACAAATCGAAAATCTCACAAATTAATGAACATATTTTTTCAATTCCTATATTAAACCGCAGTACAGAGTTCTGGAAATGAAAGATATGGCATTTGTATCTGAATATTTTATTAAATGTAGGTTTTAGAAATTTTCTGACTGAACAATATAATTGCCAATCAGGGACAGTCACTGAAAGATTTTCCTCGCGAAACATTAATTGGTTAGTTATGTAATCCTCACATGACCGCACTAAAACAGCTTTTCATACCCGGTCATTTCTACACAAATGGCGAGGTATTAACAAGTGCAGTTTTGTATGCAATATACACGTGATGATGGTAATTGTTAAATGCAATGATGCATAATATGGCCAGGTCTACATACATTAGGTTTTATGTTGATCACATGCAATAATTACTTCTAGTGCATTGTCTCAACTTGCTCCATTTGTTCTATCACCAAAGCAAATGCTCTGTGCAATCCCATAAAGATCCTGTTATACCAGTGGTATACTGTTGAGTGTATTTTGGTTGAAGAAAAGTTGACAAGAGAAATGGAGCAGTTCTGAGGACTGTCTGACTCTTCATTGGAAACCCTGTCTCATTCCATGCCAATTTTCTATATTCCCTTTTTGTTGGGGTTTATCGACACATTTGACAACCAGAGTCACCTGGTATTGGACAGTTTTACAACGGGGGAAGCAAGAATACCCAGAGATAACCACCGAGAAATGGTGAGCAACTCTACGACTCCCCATTGTACTAACTCTGCACAAGCAGGGTTAGCATTGGTTGAATGCAAGTGCACTATCAACATGCAGTATGTCATAGTACATGGTGCCAGCATGACCCCGTGTGAGTTATTAGGATTAAGTGCCTTGATCAAGGACAAGATGCGGTTACCCCTGGTGGGGATCAAACCATGGACCTTTTGTTTGTTCTGATGCTGTAACTACTGAGTTACCACGCTCCCTCCATGCCAGTTATTTCCATTGACCAATAGATCATTATTTTTGTTTTCTGTTAACTGGTAGAGTGCTGGAAGCTGATAATTGGTCTCTATTCTGAAGTATAGGTTCCACAATTAGAGTCTTTTTATTCGATTATTTCTTTCCAAAGTGTGATTTACTGGGATTTCCGGGTTTGATTATAAACGATAACTTCACAAGTGAATTATGCAATCAACAATTGCATCATGTATCCGTGCGCGCAAACGAAGACGCTTTGCCGTGGGTTTAATAGGGACTTCATTGTTTTTTTAACCCTTTACCTAAAATGAAAAGCAGACGACACTTCGTCGCCTGAGTGCTAGAATGTTGTATGTCCCCTATGGGACATAGAACATTCTAGCACTCAGCTGACGACTTGCAAACAAAATTCTTGAATAACTGTTATTTCCATTTTTTTGTCTCAAAAACATAGGTTATGACCCCTCATTGGAACGAGCTTGACATCTCTATAACCTATGTTTTAGAGACACAAAATGAAAAATAATGAAAATTAATTGGCGATGTTTGAGAATAGCACTGGCCGTAATGTTAGGTAAAGGGTTAAACAATATAATTATCATTAATAATGAAAAGTAATAAACAGAGTAATCGCTTGACTGGACTGGTTACGTGAAATAATTCATTCGAGGTGAGGGACTATATTGTAAAACAATCGTGCGCATTTGGGCACTCGTGTTTGTACAACGTCCCTCACCTCTCATGAATTATTTCACGTTACCAGTCCAGTCAAGCGATTACTCTCTATTTCCTGTTAACTGGTAGAGTGCTGGAAGCTGATAATTGGTCTCTACTCTGAAGTATAGGTTCCACAATTAGAGTCTTTATATTCTATTAATGTGCTTCATATTATCTTTAAATTGAAATTATTTTAAACTGCTGCCTCTCCCATGTTACTTATTGTTGTGGGTCCAGTGCATGTAAATGTGACAAGGTCATGAAGTGACAACAATGGATCAAGATTGATCACTGTGTTAATGCTGACCTTGCTTATACGAAGTTAGTACTCTGGGGAGTCTGACTGTTGCTCGCTTTGCTCGGTGGTTCTCTCCAGGTACTCCAGCTTCCTTCACCCATAAAACTGTATGACATGAGGTGACACTGGCTGTCAAAAGTGTCATTAAACCCCAATAAGGAATAAGAAATTCAAAGTGTGTTATTACTGTTCCTCTCAGGAGAGGAGGGTTGTTAAGTCAACTTAAGTGTCAAGTACTTGTCCTCCCATCCACTTTGCAATATATGCAAACAAAATATGTTTAAACTAAACTAAGCACCAGAAAAAAATTGTTTAGATAGAATAATTTTGTTATAATTTATTGGAGAGTGCCTATTCACACTCTCCAGTAAATTGTACCAAAACACATTGCTCTCTACTCTGAAGTATAGGTTCCACAATTAAAAGCTTTATATTCTCGGAATGTGCTTCATTAACTTTGAACTGAAATTATTTCATATGTATGAATTTGCCTTCTTACAATTTATGGGAGAGTGCCTTCTGGCACTCTCCCATAAAGCTTAATAGACAAAAAACAAATTTTAATGACCAGACTCATTTATCATTTATCACTCTATCAGTTAATAGTTGCTTAACCCTATACCTAACATGAAAAGCAGACGACACTTGCAAACAAAATTCTTGAATGACTATTTTTTCATTTTATGGATCAAAAACATAGCTTATGACCCCTCATTGGAACAAGCTCAATGAACTTGTTCCAATGAAGGGTCATAAGCTATGTTTTTGTGACAAAATATGAAAAAATAATGAAAATAATGAAAATTGAATGGTGATTTTTGTGAATAGTTTGGCCGTTACGTTGCGTAAAGGGTTATATTGCTCAAACATCCCAGTCTGATCTATTACAAATTTATTCTTTTTAAAATGTTCCAGTATTATGTAAAGCACAGCAATGGTTTTCAGTTGATGGATTCCACATGTACGTAACAGATGGTAGGGATTGGACAGTTATGCAATGTCTTGTTACGTTTGTTTAAAGGGTTATATTGCCCAAACATCCCAGTCTAATCCATGTTGAATTTATTCTTAAAATGTCCCAGCATTATGTAAAGCATAGCAATTTTTTCCTGTTGATGAATTTCACATGTAAATAACGGATGGTCGGGATTGGACAATTATGCAATTTCTTGTTAATAAATAACAGAGTTATCAAACCACTGTGCTTCACTCACTGGCAATAAAATGTGGAGCTGGATGGTTTTTTGGTTTTCTGGTTCAGTCCCAGTTTTTACGACAAACTGGAAAACCAAACCACAAGATGCAGCAGAAAATGGTGGAACGGTTTTCTTGTGTTTGTGGATAAACTGATCAAACTGCATGTACCTTAATGGAAGGAAACTTGACCAGTCACCTCTATGGACTCTTATCACTCAGTCTATCTGGAAAAGAGGGGAAATACATCATGTTTTCATTGTCACAGTTTCTCCGTTATTGACTCATGTATTGGACGAGTCAATAAGGGAGAAAATGTGATGAGAACACAACATCGATTAGATAAATTTTATTTATCTAACAATCATATTGATTTTGGCCAGAAAAACATGAAAAACGGTATTATCACATAATGCGTTCCGATTCTGTATCATATAGACGACTCATTCTGATTCCATTTCATATAGACGACTCGTTTCTGGTAATGCGACAGGCTATCATAACAGGTGCATGAATACATTCTATGTGCATTTCAGTGATCGACCCAACATTATGTCCCAAAACTGTTTTAATAATTTAAGATTTAATCTGTTTATGTGATAGAATTGTTAGATAAATGAATTATCATGATAATGTGCATGTTCTGTGATTTGCATCATATTCTCGGTGGTGTCCAAAAACAGGATCATAACTTGCCGGTAAAGCCAGCTCATTGAGATCCCATTCTCGACACCACCTCGAGTCTGATACAAATCACAGGACATGCACATAATCATGATAATCTGTATTTATTTGTTACCCAAATTTATGTATTTTTTTCTGTCTAAATAGGCATAGCTTTTGGTCCCCTAAAACTCCTAACAATGGTCGAAGGGAAGTCAGGCTGAGCTCAATGGAGATATTTATACCCCCTGCAAACAAAGTTTGGGGGGGTATATAGGAATCACCCTGTCCGTCCGTCTGTCCATCCGTCTGTCCATTCTTGTAAGCGCAACCCCTCCTAAACTGTTTGAAGAATTTTCATGAAACTTTACACAATGGAAGAACTCCATATGAAGATGTGCATGAAGCAATATAATTCCGTTCTGACATTTTCAAGGGGAGATAATCTAACTTATACAGTCTGTCCATCCTTGTAAGAGCAACTCCTCCTAAACCGTTTGACGAATTTTTATGAAACTCTACACAATGGAAGAACTCCGTATGAAGATGTGCATGAAGCAATATAATTCCGTTCTGACATTTCCAAGGGGAGATAATCTAACTTATACATTTCAGACATGGGGGTATCACTTTGTGAGTTTGCTCACAGTACCTCTAGTTAGAAACAGGTGTTTTTGTTGTGAGTGGTGTTAACCCTTTACCCAACACAGAAAATATCAAAATTTATTATTTTAAATTACTATTTTTTTTAAATTTAAAAAAAAATCAACAAAACCATATCATGTGACCCCTCCCTGGAACGAGCTCAATGAGCTCGTTCCAATGAGGGGTCACGTGATATGGTCTTGTTGAAATTGAAATTTTTTTAATAAATTGTTTTTTTTTAACTGCTCAGTTTGCAAATTATGTGGGCGAATGCGCGTGATTCGTTAGATAAAGGGTTAAGGAGCCTAAATTGTTGTTTACTATATGTTTGTATTCTTAACACATAGAAAAACTTGACCAAAACTGAGACTTTTTCCTGAAACCGAACCAAAGCCAAATCTGAAAAATCAAAACCTCCCGTCTCTCATAAAATGTGTTTTTTTTTCACTTTTCGTTATTCAGGATGTAGAATTTGGTGGTTTTATGATACAGCAGAATGTTGGTGGCCATCCAGTTGCTGTTTATAGATTCCCTCCAAGACTGACATTTTCTTCGAATTCAACACTGACAGTTTGGTCTGGATCCAACGATCCACAGTTGCACAATCCACCAACAGACTTTATCTGGAAAGAGCAGCTAAAATGGGGAACAGGACCTGAATGCACCACAATATTGTGTAGACCAAATGGTCAGGTGAGTAATCTGATTATTAATTGTTTTAACCCTTCATCTAATGCAAAAGGCAAAATTCATGAATAACTAATTTTTTTCATTCTTTACATCAAAAACATAGCTTTTGACATCTCATTGGAATGAGCTTAACAAGACAAGAAATGAAAAAGTAATGAAAATTGAATAGTGATATTTGTGAATAGTGCTGGCCGGTTTTGGCCGTTACATTGGCTAAAGGGTTAAGGCCAAGCCTGTCTTGATGGTATTTTCTTGCAATGAAAATTGAGGAAGTGGGTTCCACTTTATAACCCTATTAAAACTTTGCATGCTAAATGTAAAACATCTGGTTAGGCCTTAAAAAAATAAAAATCTGTTTCTCAGGTCCTCCCGCATGGTCCTTTTGGCTGCCGCATGCTCTCTTTTTATAACCTATCCAAACTTAAAAAAAACAAAATCGAATCGATTATGTCTGATATTTTACCCAAGTTAATAAAATTGTCCCTTGAGTGCAAGAAGGCTTTGCAATGCTTTAGCATTGCAAAGCCTTCTTGCACTCAAGGGATGTAATACTCCAACACACATGCTATTATGTTGATTATGGGGCCTAAAACATAAAACAGACCAAGAACATGAACTTTTTAATGGCAAAGAAATAATTACAAAAATACAAAATAAAATAAAAAACCACCCACATGCATGCAATTTTACAAAAAATGGCCTGAGAAACAGAGGATCTACATTGTGAGGCCTCAGTGGGATTCACAAAAATCACCATTCAAATTTTATTTTTTGAAATTTTACCTTTAAGTATGCTCATGTACCCTCATTTGACTGCGCTCATTGAGTCATGTTTTGGGAGCAAAAATTGAAAATTTCAAGTTATTGAAGAATTTTGTTGGCAACTGTTGTCTTCTAGTCATGTTTGGTAAAGCTTTAATTGTAGACAACAATCAAATACCAAACTATTTTCTATACCTTTACTACAAAGTTGATCTGTGAGCTGCAGGTAGATTTTTGAATAAATCCTAGTTAATTGAATAAAAAATACTGTTATCTCTTGAAAATGAACAAATTTCTTGGCAGCCCCCAAGATCTAACATTACCTCTTTGGATTCAGCACAATATGCATATTAAGAGAGTGCTGGCTGAGTATGTAAGTGTGCTGGTCTCTCATGCTAGAAGTCGTGGCATCAATCCTTGATCAAGAAAGTTCTCAAGGTGTCTGAACACTCTTTTGTAGCATCAATTGTGGGGTTGATGCTGTAACAGCGTACCATCCTATCGGATGAGGACATAATATGGCTGTCCCATGTATGGAGAGAGACACTCTCCATGCAGGCTAAAGATCCCTTCATAGTTTTCAAGAAGATCAAGGCCACAAAGTTGCTGCTGAAGATGTATTCTCACATATTCCCCATGGGACCCCGGGAGGTGAAGCAGTGTTTGTTCACTGCGGTAAACAGGATCTGTTTTACTGGTAAAATAGGACCCAGTCACCAAAGCTTGGGAGGTGTAAACCCTCTCTAAAATGGGCGACATGGCTTATTAACGCTCACCCCTGGTCTTGAGTTGATACTCATGTTGTGGTCATGATTAACCATTGTGCAAAAATATGTGACCTTAAGCACCAATAAATAAATAAATAATTCTCACTTATCGAGGCCATTGGGCCAAGTGGAGGTGGAAATATAAGTTGTATAACTTGCTTGCTGACACTTGTAAAGCACATAAGCTTAAAACATTTAATCCGTTTTTGACAGAGATTCTCTGTTTTGTCGCACAAGAAAATGGAGAAAAATGACTAAATTGTAATTTATTGAATACTGTTAATTGAATTTTTTCCCTGATAGATTGGCTATTCAATTAACTTGGTGTCACTGTATAAAGTAAAATGTACAATACTTTCTTTCACTTTTCAAAGGCCACAATCCTTAATTTTTTTTCCTAATTTTGTTATTCGATCCTGATAAGAAGTTACTGGGTCTAGCAAACAGTTGTTTCTTCAGTAAATACTTAGTTGCTTTAACATCTATAAGCCTGAAGATGAGAATATTCAGCTCTAAAGTAGAATAGCCGGTTTTCCTACACTGATGGTTCGACTAATATTAAGAGGAAGTTGTTTCTAATCAAATGTCATCTGCTTGAATAGGCAGGCAGCACTTAACTGTAAACAACTTCTGGGTCAAAGATCTGGCTAAATCATTTTGTTCAATAAATTCTCTGTTATTTCTTATATATTTTATTTGTTTATTTATCTTATTCATTACAGTGTGCAAGTTAATATGATAATCATTTTCTGTTATCCCTTTACCTAACGAATCGGCCAAATCTGCACGTGGAATATATCATTTCAACAGCTAACCAAAAATATATTTTGAAAAAAATTTCAAGAAAACCTTATGTGACCCCCTCATTGGAACGAGCTCTTTGAGCTCATTCCAGTGAGGGGTCATATGATATGGTTTTCTTGAAATTTTCTGGAAAATTGAAAAAATAGTATTTAAAATAATAAATTTTGATATGATCTGCATTAGGTAAAGGGTTAAAGACTTAAGTATTCTAGCAAAGTTATGGATTAGACAGAGGTTTTGTGTCTGAAATCTATAATCGCTAGATATGCAAGTACTGTAAAGAACACTTATGGATTCCAATGAGTTGAATGCTAAAAGCCAATATTTGGGCTCTATTGAAAAGTGCATTGGCCAAGATATTTCTACAACTGAATAACTCCTTGTCATTGATTCCAGTCCCCTGTACTCCACCCTACACTGACTGCAACAGTTCTGTCTCACCTTCAGTGCTCATTTTATACAGGAGAAAAACACCTTGGGTCATTATTCTAGTCCCTCATACTCTAGCTTCATTGGGTTCTGTCTTGCCTTTGGAGCTCGTGAAATACAGGAAGAGGTCCACTTCAGGTCATTGATTCCAGTCCCCCATACTCCTTAACCCTTTACCCAACGAATCGCCCAAATCCGCCCGCGTAATATGCAAATTCAGCAGTTGAAAAAATATTAATTTTTGAAAAATTTCAACAAAACTATATCATGTGACCCCTCTTTGGAACGAGCTCGTCGAGCTCGTTCCAAAGAGGGGTCACATGATATGGTTTTGTTAAAATTTTTTGAAAAAATTTTAAAAATTATATTTAAAATAATAAATTTTGAAATCGTCTGCGATGGGTAAAGGGTTAATTGTGTTCTGGCTCGTCTTTGTCACTCAGCAAATACAGGAAGAGTTTCATCACAGACAGTTGACCCCAGTACCCCATACTCCACCCTAATTGTGGTCTGGCTTGCCTTCAGCACTTGAAATACAGGAAGAGCTCCACTTTGAGTTATTGACTCCAGTCCCCTATACTCCACTGTCATGGTGTTATTACTGAAGACATCATATGGGCATGAATTATCCTTTCTTCCTTGTTCTCAGAATTAGGTTTTGATCACAGGTTTTTCCCCATTTTTGTCTTGTGAGTGAATTGGGTGGAGGTATGTTGGAACGTGGGTCCTATTTTATTGTGAATGCCATGTTTTGTCACATATCCGATGATTTTTATTCTAGTATTCATGTCAAATAGTCCTCTTAAAATTATCAGACTCAGATGTTAGTGCTAGTGTCTTCATGTCTCAGAACTAGTTTTGCAATTATACCCAGCTGCTTGTCTGTTTCAATTGATGGCTACTTTCCAATGTTACTACAGGTTTATGCATTATTAGCTCCGCTGACAAAGTCAGCAGAGCTTTTCTTATACTGATTCGTCCGTCGTCCGTCGTCTGTCGTCCGTCTGTCCGTCCATCCATCCGTCCGTCAACATTTTATTTGTCCGAGCCATAATTTCTAAACCGCTGAATATTTTTCCACCAAACTTCATAACAATATGTATTATCAATAGACGGTGTGTCATCAATTATTCTGCGGTCTGTAAATCCACAGGGTCAAGGTCACAGGATCAAGAAAATCTTAAGATATTTTTGATATTTGTTTGTCCAAGCCATAATTTCTGAACCGCTGAATATTTTTCGGCTAAAGTTTGTAACAATATTAGTATTAGAAAACATGCCCATGCGATCAGTGGCCCTCAGCGTAGCTCTCTAGACGTGACAGGCCTCTTGTTTTATTATTATTATTATTATTATGCATTATTTTATCAAATGTTTTTCTCTGATCTTAACCCCCTGCACACTGATGTCAAAAATATCCAGATTTGAAGTAGCCGTTTTTCCCATAATGCAACTGGGAATTTAACCAATTCAATCTTGTTTGACAGAGCTCATTGAGCTCTGTCAAACAAGATTGAATTGGTTAAATTTCTAGTTGCATTATGGGAAATATTTGCACCCTGAACTTTAGATATTTCGACATCAGTGTTCAGGGGGTTAATGAAACATGGTTATTTAATCAGTTAGGGATATTCTTCCTTTCATTATTGACAATTAGACAGGTTATCTCTCTCCATATTATATGTGTTCAGCCCTGTGGGAACTCCTGAAAGTGAAACAGTGTTTGTTTGCTGTGGTAAACAACCTCTGTTTTATCTGTGGTAAAATAGGACTTGGTCACCAGTGCTAGGGATGGAAGTTCTCTAAAATGGGCAACACGGATATAAATGATTGACTAAATTTAACTTTATCTTCATGTTGCGGTCACAATTACCCAATATTAGAAATATGTGACCGTAAACACTAAGAAATAAAAAATAAATAAATAAATAAATAAATAAATAAATAAATAGTGTTCAGGCTACTATTTATTTTATATCTGCCATTGACTACAGCAGTCAGAAAATTTATTTTTGTTCACAAGGGTAGTAGTGCATATGTTTATCTGGTGTATCCTACTGACATTTGGACGCAGCTTTAAGTTCCATTTTGCTTTCTTCAGTTTCTGTATTAACCCTTTACCCAACGCAGATGATTTCAAAATTTATTATTTTAAATATCATTTTTTAAATGTTTTCAAAAAATTTCAACAAAACCCTATTATGTGACCCCTCTTTGGAATGAGCTCGACGAGCTTGTTCCAAAGTGGGGTCACATGATATGGTTTTGTTGAAATTTTTCGAAAAATATTTTTTCATCTTCTGAATTTGCATATTACGCGGGCGGATGCGGGCGATTCGTTGGGTAATGGGTTAAGAGCTTTAACCCTTTACCTAACATGAAAAGCAGATGACACTTGCAAACAAAATTCTTGAATAACTGATTTTTTTCATTTCTTGTCTCAAAAACATAGGTTATGACCCCTCATTGGAACGAGCTCGATGAGCTCGTTCCAAAGAGGAGTCATAACCTATGTTTTTGAGACAAAAAATGAAAATATGATGAAAATTAATTGGCGATTTTTGAGAATAGCGCTGGCCGGTGTTGGCCGTTACGTTGGGTAAAGGGTTAACTAAACAATTAACAATTATCTTCATAGGTTTCAAGATTTCCATTTTAAATTTTTGTGGCTATGGAGTTAAAGACTTCTCTGCTTGGTACCTCTTTTCTGCAAGTGGAGGCTTTTACATTGTGCCAGTAGTCAATTGTGATTATGGAAAAGAGTTACTTCCCTTCATTCACACTCTTCACTTCTTTCAGAGATTAGTTAAGAACTAAGTTAGTCTCACACAATGTAGCATTCATTTCATTGGTCCATCTGGACGTGTGATCAGTGCCTTATTAACCCATGGCTGGGCCCCTAGGCTTTTAGGTACTTTGGGATGGGGGCCCACTCCAGCACTTCAGTCTTTCACCCCACTACAGGTGACAGTCTAACCCTGGTACGGTAAGCACTATGCCACAGTACATAGCCCTATATCCATTTTGCGGGTCTCCTGAAGAATTCTACACACAATGTGACATATTATTTAAATAAGCATTAAAATTATGCACTGTAAATAAATATATATATAGTATACTTATGAGAGTATATATATGTACATGTATCGCTACGGCGCAGAGTGCAAAGTGCCTTTAACCATTGGAGCCCTAAGGAGGTGGTAACAGCGCCTCAGCCAAAAAAAATAATTGAAGGGCCCCCTGTCTCTGTAGGCCTCTAGGCTTCAGCCCAGTCAGCCTTATGAATAATACACCCTGCATGCGATAGCTACGTTATAGAGTTAGGGTTTGAGGTCAGTTATTATGCATTTGCAGTTAGGGTTTAAATGTTTACCCTTGTGAGGTTATGGTCAACACTGTGTAGTTAAATTGTTGCTCCTTGTAGGATTATCTTCTTATAGTCTCAGTCCCTTGAAAAACCCCACAATGTCACTTTCAAAAGTAATTCTGTCCATCTGCCTGTTGGTCTGTCCATTCTTGCATGAATCCATCATCTATTCTTTGATATGACTGCCATCACACTTTTGTTTATTCAATATCATGAACAGTAATTATTGGACTTCCATGAATTACTATGAATTTTGAGACTTAACCCTTAAGGGCCTACATGTAATTCTGACTTTGATAACTTTTTAATGCAAAGGAACAGGTGCCCCAACATGCATTGTTTGGGTAAACTCAAAACTTGTTTTCTATGTACATTGTCAGTTGTTTCTAGGCAAGTCTTGGCTGCCTCTATAGGCAGCCAAGACTTGACTAGATACAACTGCAAAGCCACTGGAGGTAGACTTTCAGTGCAGAGCAAAAATGTATAAAAATCTCCACTCCCTTTAAGGGTTAATGCTCATTGTTTCCTGAGTTTTTCTTGAAATTTTAATTAATATTCATCCACTCTTGGAAGAGCTTGAGGGGTATACTGGATTACATACATTTTAACCCATCACCTAACTTAAGTTGCAGACGGCTCTTGGAAAAAACATCCTCGTATAACTAAAAATTTTAATTTTTTGCTTCCAAAACATTGGTTATGACCCCTCATTGGAACGAAATCGTTCCAATGAGGGGTCACAACCTATGTTTTGGAAGCAAAAAGTGAAAATATAAAAAAAATGAATGGCGTTTTTCTTGTAGGTAAAAAATTAATACAATATAACCCACCCTAAATTGGACAGATAATGTAAATTCTCCCTACTGAAATTATGCAAATGTCGCCCAGTTGTATTTTGTTTAGCCAATCAAATTGTCCAGTTTTGAAATTGACCAATGAAATTGACGGAAGGCTTGATTTATCACTGATTAATATGAAAACAAAATATCAAATGTTTTAAAGTGAACAAAACGGACGAGTCATATGATAAAATTGAATATTTCATGCTGAAAAAATATATCCAACTTCCAGATGTTTTTTATTATTCAGATCAAATAGCCTAATTTGTACCCTTCCTGTTCAGGTTGATTGTTAATAATAATAATAATAATAATAATTAATTTTGTAAAAGCGTAAAACCACGAAGAGTGCCCTAAAACGCTTCACAGAAATAAAATATACTTTTCTGAAAATAAAGAGTCACATGTTTCAGTTTCCTCTAGGGAGGTTCAGGAGAATGCTTCAGTAAATAGGAAAGTTTTAAGATTTCTCTTGAAGATGTTGATAGTTTCTGAATTTCTGATACTAATAGGCAATGCATTCCACAATCTTGGACCCACGATGGAGAACACACGATCATTAGCTAGATTAGATCTGCTAAAAGGTATGACTAGTTGAATTTGATCTTTAGATCTCAGACTGCATGATGGAGTGTATACAGTGGTGAGCTCTTGCAGGTAAACTGGAGCCAGTTTGTGGATACATTTGAATTATATTGTTGTTGTGAGCGTGTGATATAAATCCATTTTATTTCGCATTTACACCTGTACTTTGTAGTTACGACATTGTCAGGATCCAATTCTAGGACTTAAAAAATTAGGTAAGGTATCTCAAGTCTCTCACTAAATGGCATTCACCACTAAAGTCTCATTCTTAATTTGTGTTATTACTTACATCACTAAATTGCCCCCCTGGTTTGTTGTACAGTAAAACCTGTCTTGAGAGACCACTGTCATGAAAGACCACCTGTCTTGAGAGACCACATCTACCAGGCACCGATTGGTTTTACTCTATAATGTACCTGCTATGGGAGACCACCTGTCTTGAGAGACCACCTGTGACCTGGTACCAACTAGTATTTTTATGCCATAATGGACCTGTCTTGAGAGACCGCCCCTTTGAAGACTGAAACCATGACAAAACTTTTTACCTGTTCTGGAATTGGAAAATCCATTGTGGTTATACTAACATAATTAAAAGCTCTTAATTGGGTTTCAATTGCGCCTACAGTCAGTGAGGGTCGAAAGGGGCTTGTCACCCATACCGTCACTGTGCGTCTTCGGCACGCGAAACCATTCCTTTCGTTTCAATTGCTAACTCATTACAGATTGAGATGTTTTTATAAGACCCCTGTGAAACGATTAGGATTATTGCTGAATAAACAATTTCATACATACCTGAAATGTGGCAGATAGGAATAAAAATAAATTTGTGTTGAAAATCTTTTTGTAACAAATTGAAATGGACTGTTATAAAAATTATAAAAATAAATTAGTGTTGAAAATCTTCAATGAAGATTTTCAACACTAATTTATTTTTATAATTTTTATAACAGTCCATTTCAATTTGTTACAAAAACTTCATAAAAAAGAACAACTACAAAATAATTACAAAAATCCATTCTTCTCTATTTCTCAATTTTGTGGTTGGTTATTCACTGAGTTGAGACAACCTGAAACCTGTTATGAGAGACCACCTGTCTTGAGAGACCACTTTTGTGTGGCCCAAAGGGCGGTCTCTCAAGACAGGTTCTACTGTATCTCAGTTCCACCTCTCTCGCTTTTCTCTTGGCCGTGAAGTTGTGATTACAGAGCTGTTGCTTTCAGTTGTCCTAAGCTTAGGTCACTAAAGGGAATGATGGTCGTGTGTGAGTTCTCAGCTGTGGCCCCTGAAATGGTTGTGGTAGCAGATGTCATAATTTTCGTAGTTGGTCAAGAAAAGTAAACTGCAATTTATATCATGATTACCTATTCTACTATATATAAAAAGGCTATGACATAAACTTTAGCGATACACATCTACTGTGGTGAACATGTGTGTCTGTGGAGAACACGCCAGCAATGGGGTTTCAGTAGTTAAAATTTACACCTACAGTGGAACTACATCCAAGTTGACCTTTGGTGACCTCAACCTCAATGCAAACTTGTCTAATTTATCGCTCATCTTCTCTTGAAGAGAGAAATGAAAGCGGCAATTATTTATTACATTTTTAATGAGTTTACCTCATAAGATACCAAAAATTAACAAACATGCATTGTCTCATGTTAATAAAGCATCCATAACTCGAAATAGTATGTTCATATATTATTAAAATGAAAGAGGCCCTGTGATTTGGGCGTTTCTTTTTCCATTTTGTTTTGGCGATAAAATTGACAGCGGAAGTACCGCCCTCTGGTTCTCATGTAAAAACCGATTCGCATGTGTGTACATCTGCTGCTCAGTAAAATTGAGAAAAAATAATAGCGACTCTTAATATTCTGATGATCATGATATAAATAAAATATACCCAAAGTAGCTTGGTGTACCAAATGTTCACCCCTTGTGGTGAAGTGGTGTTAACCGCTCGCCATAGGCTCACGATTAACACCACTTCACCACTCGTGGTGAACATTTGGTACACCAAGCTACTAGGGGTATATTCTATATATATAAAATCACACAAGATGCAGGGTACTCCTTATATCAACGGACCTGGAAATAGGGAATCAGATTCTTAACCTATTTACTGGTTATGCCTAATTTATTGGATGCAACCTGTCGTAACCCGTTTTCTTAAATTATTCTGTGATTTATATTTTATAACTTTTTGTGATAAATTATTGAAATAAAGTTGATTTTACTTAGAAACTATAGCATTCATGTTTTTTTTGTCCCATCATGATGTTGAATGACAACTCCAGCACTATTATTGTATTATTGAGCAGTGAGAAGTTTCTGGGCTGAAGACTTTTACAGGTCGATTGGAATCTTGATGAATCATTTCCTGGATGATTTGGATATAAAAGTCAGGGTTCAAATCCCACCTGCGGCAACCGCATTGTGTCCTTGGGCTAGACACTTCACTCCCATTGCCTACGTTGTGTACTAAGGCGTACTGCACGTCGATGGTGCACCTGTCTTCAACCAATACTAAACCTGCTTGTGTGGAGGTCATATGTTTGGGAGCTGACAGTTGCTCTCCGTTGCTCGGTGGTTCTCTCCGGGTACTCCTGCTTCCTCCACCTGTAAAACTGTTGTGGTCATGTTTAGCCATTGTGCAGAAATATGTGACCTTAAACACCAATAAATAAATATAAATAAATAATCAGGGTCCAAAATCGTCCAAGGTCTGAATCATCCAGGGTCTGATTTGTCCCCGAAAAGGCCCAAAGTGTCCAAGCTAGTATCATCCAAAGCCTCCACAAACAGTCAACATGTACCTATGTTCAGTACAACATTCAAGTTTAAACCCCAGAAAGTTTGATAGATCATTCACCAAGTTTTACACTATTGTTCGTGAATTTGCAAAGTATGGTCAGAAAAATGCTGCCAACCATGTCATTTTAACAGCATGAAGTTGAAAGTTAAATGGTGTTTTTAGAAAAAAGCAAATTCCAAATAACAAATTTTGTGTAATTTTTCTCAATGGCATTGTTACCTTGTTTTAACATTGATGAAAAGTAGGTGACCTGGCATATGAAGGGAGCTAAAGGTACATGCAACATTTCTGCAAATCAACATGGAAAACGACCATTTAAAATGATAAAGTGAATAGATTTCTTCACACTTGTCAGTAGTATTTGCCATAGAAAGCTCTTTAAGGTGATGAAGCAGGGACATAAAGTTTCAAAAAAATGTTGGCCAGGTGTTTGATCACTGCTTGAAGTTAAGAAGAACCCTTGCCAATTTTTGCAGCTTACTCCAAATATCACTGTCCATGGCTGACTCTTGAGTAAAGAGATGGAAAATAGAATCTATATGTAACTGCAATAATTCTCATGAAATAGGCCACACACGATAATTTTATTTATCACAATACCCTCCAGCCCTTCTCTATAAGCTACATAAGCAGGAGAAATATTTGTATAATTTAAATTTTCCGAACTTTGGAATGGAACAGTGAAATAATAATCACTTTTCAGTTTCATTATTGGACAAATGTGATCATTAACCTTTACCCAACAAATCGTGCGCATCCACCCGCGTAATATGCATAATTCAGCAGTTGAAAAAATATAATTTTTCACAAACTTTCAACAAAACCATATCATGTGTCCACTAGTTGGAACGAGCTCGTCGAGCTCGTTCCAACGAGGGGTCACATGATATGGTTTTGTTGAAATTTTTTTAAAAATTTGAATTATTTTTTTATTTATTTATTGATGTTTAAGGTCACATATTTATGCACAATGGCTAATTATGACCGTGACAGTTTTACGGGTGGAGGAAGCCGGAGTACCCGGAGAGAACCACCAAGCAACGACGAGCAGCTGCCAGCTCCCCAACATCGTAACTCCGCACTGCAACACAGGCAGGGTTAGATTGGTTGAAGACTTGCGCACCATCGATGTGCAGTACACCTTAGTACACGGCGCCATCGTGCCCCCACGCGGGCAATGGAGATGAAGTGTCTTGCCCAAGGACACAACGCGGTTGCCGCAGGTGGGATTCGAACCGAGAACCTCTCGGATTGCAGCCTGCACCTCTACCTTCTGAGCCACCGCGCTCCCGAAAAATTTGAAAAAATGATATTTAAAATAATAAATTTTGATGTCGTCTGTGTTGGGTAAAGGGTTAACAGTTCACAGGTTAGAATTTTTTTGAAAAGTTATATCCTCCTGTAACCTGAATGACCATTCGCGACTTATTTCCAGGCCTGTCCATGTATTAGGTCTCAACATTCATAGTAATTATTGATAAATTATAATAAATGTTGAGAACTAATACAGGTATATTAGGAGTACCAGTGACCCCTTGCCCCTCTCTCTTGCACCTTGTGTGATTTTATATATTGGATTAACTTGTATAACAATTTAAATAAGTTCAGGTGTTTAGCATGTGTGTAATTCACAAGGTATCAAAAATAGTTGTCTATACTTTGTATGTCATATTTTTGAGACAATCAATTAAAAGTTATTGATGTTCTATATTTTAGGCAGTCGCTTGGACTACCGCAGCACATAGATTTACCAGGAATGCTTTTGAAGAAAGTTCGACAGACATTCAGCCAACAGCTATAATAGGTAATAACTAGTGGAAGTACAGTGGGGCCAACTCTTAAATTAATAGCCCTTTAATTGAATATATTTTGAAGCACCAAAGCATTTACCGTGTCTTCAGTACAAATTTTACTTGTTTTTTGCACGTAAATTTTAAGAGTAAATTTCTGTTAACCCTTTACCCAACGCAGATGATATCAAAATTTATTATTTTAAATATAATTTTTTTTAAATTTTTAAAAAAAATTTCAACAAAACCATATCATGTGACCCCTCATTGGAACGAGCTCAATGAGCTCGTTCCAATGAGGGGTCACATGATATGGTTTTGTTGAAATATTTTGAAAAATAAAAATTTTTCAACTGTTCAATTTGCATATTACGCGAGCGGATGCGGGCGATTCGTTAGGTAAAGGGTTAATCGAATAACTTATCTTGTAATATGACAGGATCCAATCTTTATCATTTATTTAATCTTCTTTGTTTTACAAGGATTGGTGAACAAATGCAACTTATATTAATGCCTCTCCTTGGCTCAATGGTGCAGGTGTGTGGGATGACCTTCGTAGCGGCAACTTCATGGCCTTGCTCTTCTCGAATACTACAAAAAGGGATCTTTAGCCTACATGGAGTGTGTCTCTCTCTGCACAGAGGACAGCCATTTTATGTCCCCACCTAATAGACGGTATGCTGTAACAGCATCAACCCCACAATTGATGCTGACAGAGAGTGTTTGGACACCTCGAGAACTTTCCCCGACCGGGGATTAATCCCAGGACCTCTGGCATAAGAGACCAGTGCATTTATCCACTTGGCCACCACTCCCTATTAATTGGATACTTCTGTTTTATTAAATAATTTTTACTTGCACAGTTGCTATTCAGTTAACAAGGTTCCACTGTACTGGAAAAAATAAAGCCGTATCTATTTCAATTAATTATACTATCACAAAGTTTTTTAGGTCATCCTAGTCAGGCCTACCATACATGTAAATTATGCCTGCCATTGACCTCTACAAGCTGTGTATCTACAAGCACAATTATATTTCAAACTTTGCAAAATAATAATTTTTCTTTGCAGATGAGGAGGCAGAAGACCTTGGTGCAAATATGGAAGAAGAAAGTTTGACTGAAACAAATGTTAATGTGAATGAACCAAAACCTGAAGGGGTATTTCTGAAAAGGTAAGAGCATGATCTAAAACAGTACTAAGTTACATATGGCTCAACTCCTCTCACAAAATTTTATCTGCATACTGCTAAGTTTGTACAAAATCATATAAAATTGAGAATTCCTACTTTTTAACCCTTTACCCAACGTAACGAACAAAACCAGCCAGCACTATTCTAAAAAATTGCCAATTAATTTTCATTATTTTTTAATTTTTTGTCTCAAAAACATAGGTTATGACCCCTCATTGGAACGACCTCGTTCCAATGAGGGGTCATAACCTATGTTTTTGAGACAAAAAATGGAAAAAATTAGTTATTCAAGAATTTATTTTTGCAGGTGTCATCTGTGTTTCATGGTAGGTAAAGGGTTAACTGCATTTGTTCACAGTCCCTTTATGTTTCTTTATATCACTTTGAGGGCAAGAGAATCTTTTATTTGGTTACAAAAAAATCTAGGCTTTGATACCAATGCCACTTAGATATTTTAAAAGCCACTCACATACTTTTTCTAGTAATATCGTTAATCAAATTTGATATTTGTCTATGGATTAACCCCCCTTAATTGTATAAAACATTTTAACATCAGACAATTATTATGCCATTAATACAAAAATAACCTCCTTATTGCATGTAGGTTACATAGACCATCTCTTTTATTTTTTATTTTCGTAATTATTTCTTTGCAATCAAAAGTTCATGTTCTTGGTTTGTTTTATGTTTTAGGTCTCATAATATACAGAATAGCATGGGTGTATTTCGTCCCTTGAGTGCAAGAAGGCTTTGCAATGCTAGAGCATTGCAAAGCCTTGTTGCACTCAAGGAACAAATTTATCAATTTTATTAACTTGGATAAAATATCAGACATAAACCATTTAATGTTTATTTTTTTAAGTTTGCATTGGTTATAAAAAGAGGACATATGGCAGCCAAAAGTACCACGCAGGAGGGCCTGAGAAATAGATTTTTAACTTTTTTAGGCCATACAAGCTTTTAACAAGGACTCATTGTTCTGCTCGAAACCCTTGAAAGTCTGTGTTAGAAAGTGACTTAAATAAACTGAAGAACAACTTCAAGTCATGTTGGTTAGAGGAGACCAGCATTGAATCTTGTTCCAGGTACATTAAAAGTGAATATTGTGGGGAATGTTCCTTCGTACCTACTTGTGGTGATTGGGTAAAATGTGGATTAAGTTTTCCCTTTTTTTCCACTCCTGCTCACTTACCTCCCCTTATTAACCCCTTACTTAACATGACTAAGGGTCGACATTCTGCCAAAATCTTTCTTAACTGGTGGAGTGCTAAATTATTTTTGGGTGTCAATATTTGTTCACGTATATTTGGCCTTGTTCCATTTTATGGAAGAGTGCCTATAGGCACACTCCCATAAAAATGTAACAAGGCAAATCCGTCCAGACTAAATAATTTCAGTTTAAAGATAATAATTTATGAAGCACATCTACTGATTATAAAGCCGGTAAGTTATGATGCCTATACTTCAGAATAAAGCCCAAATATGAGCTTCTATCACTCTACCAGTTAAGCCTATTTTGCACTGACATGGACAAACTGAACGACAGACTCAACAAATATGTTAATCACTCAAAATGCTGTAAACATTAACCTTAGCTACACAAGCATAAAAGCAACATTATCAAAAAATAAGATTTCATAACTCTAGTTCAGGGACTAAAGGGAAAGGAGAGTGATCACTCCCACTCACCATCACTTTCCTAATTGTTTCAATAAGGGGGCAATTAATCACTCGTCTTCGTGATGTGTGCAGAAATTGTTTAAACATCAAGTTATACATTGCATTTCAATCACCCATTACCTGACCCAACTAGGAGGTGATACTTACAAAAATTTATATCACTAAACAAAAATCTTTCATTTTTTGCTTAAAAATATCTTATGACACCTCATTGGAACGATCTCAATGAGCTCATTCCCATGAGGGGTCATGTTTTTAGAACAAAAATGAAAAATAAACTTTGTGTGGCCATTTCCATGTACATGTATAGTGCTGGTCAGCTTGGGCGGTCATCATAGGTAAGGGGTTAAAATCACTCTTCTGAATTTTTCACTCTCGGAAAATCAAAATGAGGTGAGTGTTCATTAACTTGCCTGCATTTTCTTCGCGACAGTCACTGCTAGTTAACTCTTTCCACGCTAGAGGCCGCTTTTCTGGTCCAGGAACAGGATACGTCATAATTTCATTAAGTAGGATGGCTACTAAGTGAACGTGTTTGGTAGAACAATTAATATTTTCAATGTGCAACCTTCAGGCTGCACGTTGAAAATATTAATTGCTCTACCCCCAAATAATGGATATGGACTCTTCCAATTTCTGCCATTTAACTGGCATGGACGATACCACCAGTGTTGAAAGGGTTAAATAATAAAAAAAATTAAATATTTTTGTCTCCAAATCATGGATTATGACTCCTCAATGGAACAAGCTCGATGTTTTTGGATGCAAAAATTGCTTGATGATTTTTGTGAATAGTTCTGCTTGGATGTGGAATTATGTTAGGTTAAAGGGTTAAGCTAGTGATATACTGATATAAAACACACAGTTGGAAAGGGACATGAGAGGTATTTCCAACAGTGTATCACGCAATGACAATTCATTCGAAAAAGTAGCAGAATGCCTCGAAGAAATTCTTCCCATTCTAGAATAGACCATGTTACCAAAACAAATAAAGATATTTTGTGTGTTTTACTTGTAGGGGGAAAGTCCCACCACCATCACTAAATGCACCGAAACATCCACATGGAATAAATACCTCAAATCCTGCACATCCTCATACAGGTCAAAGTCGACCTTTAACATTTGGTAATGATAACAGCACATGGAGTAGACAGAGTAGATCGCAGTCCTCAAGACCAGATCCTATTACAGGTAAGTGTCAACTTTGGAGTGTCTTGGAGTGCTTTTAGGGTTTAGGGTCAGGGTGGGGTAGGGTTAGGGTTAGGGTGTGGTTTTTGGGTGGAGGGGTGGTGTTAGAGTTAAAGATAAGTTCTAGGGTGGAGGGGATGGGGTTCTGGGTAAAATAAGGTTTTGGACTTACAAAATGTTTTTTTGGTAGCCCATAAACCCGAAATGTTGGAGCGTCCATCTGTCTGTCTGTCCATCCTTATAAGCGCAACTCCTCCTAAACCGTTTGAAGAATTTTCTGGAAACTTTACACAATGGAAGAACTCCATATGAAGATGTGCATGAAGCAATATAATTCCGTTCTGACATTTCCAAGGGGAGATAATCTAACTTATACATTTCAGACTGGGGGGTATCACTTTGCTCACAGTACCTCTAGTTAAGATTTACTTGCACAGCAAAGATTGAAGATTGTTAGCCACACTTTTCTGCCAATATCTGCGTCATCTGTTCATCTGTTCATCCATCAGGCTGTCCATCCATCCATCTATCTGTTTATATATAAGTCTGTTTATCCATTGGTCAGGCCGTCCATCTCTGACTCTGTGATTTACAATTTACATTTTCACACTGCGTGAACTGTTGGACAGATTTCTCTCAAATTTTGTGTTGAGGTATATTGAGGAGATGAGATCTTCAGTTCATTTCAAAGGTGGTACCTTCTTCATTATTGAATGGCATGGAGGCAAATATTTTCAATTTAACAAAAATCACAAATTATTTCCCCAAACTAACATACTGAGGTACTAGGACTTAACACCAATCATTTTTGGATGAAAGTTGTATAAAGTGTATATCAGTGATGGCATGATCTTGATTTATTACATGCCTGTTCTATGAAATCCCCATCTACAGCAACACCAAACCATGCGGAAAATAAAAATCTGTTCTGCACACATGTGTGCGGAACGGAAATCATTGACAGACTATTTTTATAAAGAAGCGAAATTTCACTTGAATTTTCTACAAATTGTGCTCCGCAATTACAATTTGAATCGCTAGTGATAGCTGAAAATCATCCCTTGAATTTCAATGTGTTCTATGTGCCAGTACGCACATAGAACATGCAGGAACTGAGGGGTTGGGGGCGAGGTGGCATCACTGTAACCGGTTCTCGTCAGTTCACCAAAGTTAAGCAACATCAAGCACGGTTAGTAGTTGGATGGGTGACCATTTCGACGACTGATTCACGCTCCCGCATTGTGTCTTGTGCAAGGCACTTAACCCCAATTGATGCTTTGTGCAAAGGCGTACTGCATGTCGATGGTGCAAATGTCTTCAACCAATCTGACCCTGCCTGTGCCGCAGTGCAGAGTTACGATGTTGGAGAGCTGACAGCTGCTCGTCGTTGCTCGGTGATTCTCTCTGGGTACTCCAGCTTTCTCCACCCGTAAAACTGTCACCGACATGATATGACCCTGGCTGTTAAAGTCTCGTTAAACCCTAATAAATAAATAGCTCAGTGGTCGAAATAGTAACACAGGTTCCCCTCGCAAATTTGGTTGGCGATAAAATGTGTCCTTTTTATTGACAGTTGTCAAATGAATTGCTGAGTGTCCTTCTAATAATTGTTTTTCATAGATGTGAATGGATTAATCAATATGGTCTGCGGCCTCTCGTTTTTATCCTTCTGCGCTGCCACTCATGTCATATTGATTAACCCATTCACACAAGCGTGTCATTCTGTGTATCTATGGAGGAACAGTGTAAGATAAATGGAGTATAATCAAATTTGAAATTTCTTTTTGCACTGCTGCTTCAGTATTTGTCATGAAAGCTTTGACTTCATTGACCCTTTACCCAACATGCTTGATTTCAAAATTTGTTATTAGTTTTTCCTAAATCCAGTTTTGGGAAAGACTCTTGTTATTCTTCTTTTTTCGAAAATTTTGCTTCTCTATTTTTTTTAAAAATTTTATACCCCCACTTTCGAAGAAAATGGGGGTATACTGGATTACATGCGTTCATCTGTTCGTCCGTCCATCCATCCATCCATCTGTGCATCCGTGTGTGAGTCCGTCCGAGAATATTCATAACTTAAGTAAATTATTATTTTTTATAATATTTGTTGGTCAAAGGTATGCCCACACTAGTTATATTTTTATACTGTACCAATGACCCAGACATAGCTGGTGCTAACTCTTAAAATATAGGGCCAAACACAAATTTTGCCCCCCAATCCCCAAAATTTGCATCTAAAACTAAAGAAAACATGTCCTGAAAGGCCCTCCACACTTCGCCCCTACTGCGCATGCGCAGTGTCAAGGACGTTCCGAAATTGGCACCATTAATCATTCTAAGTTTGGCCCTTCATCAGTTAACATCTGACTGATCTTTGTGCTTATAAATCTCAGTTTAAATGATGCCAGACACATAAATATTAGTGAAATGGTGATTCTAAGGAGGATAGAGAAGGAGGAGAGGAAAAGAATGTGTGACAGAATATTATCAGGGCTGTAACTTAAAATTTTTTAATGAAATTATGTTAAGTTACCTATTTTCAAGGCAGCAGCCATTTTGTTGTCATTCTGATTATTTAGTTACACTGTTTTTTAAGTGTTTTCCTCTCTCCCTGTCCTTTAAGTTCCCCCTTGCTATTCTCCCATGCTTTTGGCATAGTTTTTGTAATTATTATTACTAAATTTTCTTGGGAGTTTTAGCTGAATAACAGAATGAATTCTGTTCTTTCCCCATGTTTACGTCTTCACCTACGGGTGGTTAGGCGTTGTGTTCTGCATCTACCATCTGATGTTCTGCAGTTTCTTCCCTGGAAGTCTCTGTTTTGCATCAGATAGTGTATTTTTGGTAACTGATTTCGGGCCTGGGTGCCTGGAGTCTTATTTTAGTGTTTTTACACTCATTGTTTACATTTACAACAGCCCTCTGTGTGAGGGGGGGATTTCTAAAAAATAATATCTTGATGTTATTTTAATCATAACTAGATACATTATTATTGTTCGTAAGTGTTGAATAAATTGTTTAAAATATTTTTAAAATTTTTGTCCACACTTAGGCTTGGGATCCATTGGGGCTCAACGTTACTTTTCAGAAACTTGGGCTGTTCTGAAAAAATATTTTTTCAAAATATTTTGATTTCAATTATTTTTTCTATATTAATGGATCATATTATTATTATGTATTTTGATTGCCAGGGGTTAGTGCGAGTACCAGGACTTGTTTTCTTTTCACATTGAAAGGATATTGATCAATTGTTTTAAGAGGAAGTCTTCCTCTGACTTTATTATCATTCTATATGTGGTCAGTGTACTCGCATTAACTCCTGTTCTGTATCGTATGATTTCGATGACAATATGGGAAGCGTATGTCACGGTATGTTGTTGGGGATTTGGACACTCCGGTCCTTTCCCCGCAGGGTCACTCTACTTTATCAATTTCTATTTCAGACGATCAAGATTAGGGTGATGTATCTGTGATGTCTTCCAACAGTGTGCCTCCGTCGTCACAATTAATGAAGGGCTAGCGGAAAAGTGCTCATGTAAATACGCCAATTGCCTAAGAGGACCCTAGTAGGTTCGACGGCCTTTGATGTCCGCTAGCTCGCCCGGTGTAGCGTCCATTCACCGAATGGTTCGGCAGCCGGGTTCGTCCGTTGCGGTCTAGAAGGAATTTTGGGGTGATGCGAGCACTATAAATTAACCTAATGCACACCCAGTGACGGCGGATCGGAGGGAGAACGCAGGAAGCCTTTTAGTCCGGTTCATAGCTCGTTCCGGTCCATCCGGACGGCAAGCGAGAGAGGCCCCTCTCTCGTTCAACAACATCTGGCCCCAGATGTTGTGGTACAAATGTGTCGCAAGCGGAGCATATATACGTCCGTCGCTCGGGACGCTCCGTTGTATAGGCAGTCCGCTGAGACTGCTAAGGCTTCTTCTTCTCGTCAGCGCACACGACCGCAGCTTGGCTGCGTGACCGCCGATATATTACCAGCTTCGCCGATCAAGGATTCTTCGGCGACCAGGTCACACCATCCGGTAGCCAGGGACACGAGGCCTGCAGACTCCGGACGTTCGCATAGGAAGTGTGCGGGAGTCAACGTACACGGAGCTTCCGGCGGCAATGTATCGTAAGACCGCTACTGCACAGGCCTCGGGAACGGACGTGCTTTCCTTAATAGCACAGTTTATCGCAGCATCCCAGCATCAACTGAATCTGTCGCATATATTTTATCCGACGATGCTGGGTCGGGACGCTCCGCGGAAGCGGGTACGGACGTCCGAAAGTTTCATCCGGTCCGACGGGATACCGAAAGGGATTCGGAGGATTTCGAGCTTTCCCTTTCGGAACAACATATGCTGTTGTGTATGTCATCTGACTTGGTCTTCTACAGCTTCTTTCGTCGGACCAGAATGCTGCGATGCCGGATAAGAAACTGATGGCGTCGGTGGACTTAGAAATTTTTGGTTCGGTTCAGGGACATCGTCCCTCAGTTCCGACATAGTCCAATAATGTCACACAAACTTTCGAATTATTGAACGACGCTATATATATTATTATTTTATGCTTGCTAACCAAGCATTTCTGGTTTCTTGTTCGAAGAGTTATGGACATGTCTTTCAAAAGTGTGCCTCGGTCGTCATAGTTAATGAAGAGTTAGCGGCAATAAGTGCTCATGGAATATGTCTATCGCCTACGGAGTGACATTCGCTAGCTCACCCGGTGTAGCGTACATTCATCGAATGGTTCGGCTGCCGGGTTCGTCCGTTGCGGTCTAGGAAGGAGATTTGGGTGATGCGAGCACTTTAATTACTTTAGTACTCACCCAGTGACGGCAGATTGAGGACAGATCGGAGGAAGCCTGTTAGTCCGGTTCCTGGCTTGTCCAGGTCCGTCCGGGCTGTGAGCGAGAGAGGTCCCTCTCTCGCCCAACAACATAGGGGACCGCATGTTGTGGTTCAGATATTTTACATTCGGAGCATATGTCCGTTGGTCGGGACGCTCCGTTATATTGACAGTCCGAGAGACTGTCTTTAATGCTTCCTCATCCTCACAGCAGGGCACACGACCGCACATTGGCTACGTGACCTCGAGTATCCGATCAGTTTCGGCATTCAGTGATTCCACGGCGAATAGGTCGCGCCATCCGGTAGCCAAGGGACACGAGGCCTATACACTCCGTTCGCTCGCATATTGGTAGTATGCACGGGGTAACGATCACGGAGCTTCCAGCGGCAATGCATCGTAAGACCGCTTCTCCTCAGGCCTCAGTGACGGACGTGCTATCCGAGTTAGCACAGTTGTTTCGCAGCATCCCAGCAATTGACAGTTTCTCGGTCGAATCAGGAATTATCCGACGGCGCTGGGTCGGTGCGGTCCGCGGTTGCATCAGGTACGGACGACCGAACGCTTTATAGGGTCCGACAGGATGGCGAAAGGGATTCGAAAGATTTCGAGTTTTCCCTTTAGTAGTATCGGAAGATGCCTTTCATATCTTCTGGCATTATCTTCCAGTGATTATTATTTCGGACTTCATTGCTGCGATCTTGGATAAGAGACTTATAGCGTCATTGGACTCGGATTTTTCGATCGGTTCAGGGACATTGTCCCTGACTTACCGACGCAGTCCAATATTGTCATTACAACATGTGTTTTATTTTTCGACGCTATATATATATATATACAAGCCTGCTACTAAGCATGATAGTTTAGTTTCTTGTCCGCGTTGCTCATTTCTGCCATTTTATCATTTATACAAATAGTTTATTTTGGCAGAGCAGGGCATACCGAGAGTTCATATGCGTCTAGACGGTGTGATTAAAGACTGCATATATTCTTTTTCGCCGTTTATGTCTTTTCCAATTTCAATGTTGGGAACGACATTATGTATAGTAGACTTAACTTAGACGCTTTTTTATACGTAATCCGCCTTACTGAGGCGTTATCATTACGTCTTCAAGAAAAGATTTACGGGATATTATTCTCAATGTAATTTCTTTTGAGGGCAGTAGTTTGTTCACGTATAACTCCGCCCTTCAGTGGCTGATTGGAGTTAGTTAGACGTGACGCAGCCCTAGCTACATCCACACGCATGGATAGTAAGGTTAAGAACTCTCTCAGAGTCGCTTCGTTCTCGGAGGAGCTTCTCTTCGACGGCAACTTTTCGGCAATCCATGAATTGCTCGATTTACACGTTCTCTTGTCTATCTAGTGTTACAAGAGATTCAGACTGGGGCAAACATTCGGTGGTTGACTCAGAGAGTGCCGCCGCAGTTGCCGGACCCGAGTGGGCTGTTATGACGGTTGCCAGTCAAACAGATTGGGATATAATACTGATCCCTACGGATTCGAAGTGCCAGGGTCTTTGGGTTCCGCAGTCTTTTAGCAATCAGTTTTCTTCCGCGGAATAATGTTTTTTAGGCTTGCTTTATGTCATTGCATGAACATTATTCAGAAACGCATGCCCAAATTCCTGTCCTTTAATTCGACAGTAGTGGCGTATCTCCGGAACCAGGGAGGCACTCTTTCGTTTCCGTTATTCAATTTAATGGAAAGAATCCGTCTGTTGGTTATAGTACACCAAGTTCAGTTTTGGTCCGTCATATTCCGGGTCGTCTGATTGTTTTATCGGACTCCCGTTCTCTTACGGGTCGCTTGTTGCTGTCAGAATGGACTCTCAACAAACAAGTATTCAATCAGATTTGCTATCTATGGGAGCGCCCAATGATGATTTATTTATGACACAGCTTGCTAATCAATTGCAGACGTATGTGTTGGCTTGTCCAGATCTCTGAGCTAATATTGTTAACGCTCTATTGATCTATAGGACGGAATGATAGGATACGCGTATCCTCCGGCGCTGTTGTTTTAGCAGGTATTGCTAAGAGAAACAACCACAATACATTTCTGTTGATAGCATCTCTATCTTCACAGAGATCATGAGTAATTTACTCTCTTGTCTACTGTGGGTCTTAACGTGAAATCTTCCTCTATGTGAGGATCTTTTTTACTGGGTAAATCGTGTCATCTTTATCACAACCAGCTAGGTCGCAACCTTCATGTATTCCGTTGTGTGGTCCGTATTGCATTGTAAGCACTGTACTGGACGAGCTTTGGACGCGATTTCTTACTATAGGAGATCCTCTTCTTCGCTATTCTATGCGGCTAAAGTGGAGGCTCTTCCGTCGTGGTGTAGGGATCATTATGTTCATATTGTTGATCCCTCCATACTACTCATTGCTATTTTTTAGTATACTTGTTTCACAAGATCTACTGCAGCCTGTTATTATTTAGGTTATAGGTTTATGTTACCTCATACCTATGCACTCTACGATAGTTTACAATTGAGTCTTTTGTCTCTTTATCTAAGTCAGTTAGTAACTTTTTGATAAATAGACTTAGAATCTTTAGATTAAATTCCTATACGGATTTTAACTTCGGTTCTTATTTAGCTAAGTAATCATTTGAGCCTCTGGAAACAGTAGTTTTCAAATTCTGACCTTTTAGACAGTAATTCTGTTGGTTTCTCTTTTACTGTAGAGTCAGTGAGTTTCAGGCACTATCGATGGATGATTTTCACTTTCATAGTTTCGGAATCAATACTTCCGTTACTATTTAGGTTGGATTGTTGCATAAGAGTTAGGCTCCTATTATCCGGAACCTATTATTTTAAGGTCCTTCCGTCTTCGTATGGGCATAGGCCTTTACTCTTTCCGGGTACAGTTTATGTATTTATAAACAGATATCTGTTTATTACAAAGGGCGTAAGCTTCTTCTGTCTTTGATGTCTAGTAGAAGGACGTTACGCTCCATTTTATTGTTAATGGATTCTATTAACTATCGGTACTGCTTATGGTATATCATTGACTTAGCAGTTGTGCTTAAGATTTCGGCTCATGAAGTAAGAGTTCTTCTACTTCTTGGGCTTACATTAATAGTGTCGCTATTATAGATTTTTGAAGGCCGCTCATTGCGCTCAGCCATCCACATTCATGAATTTTATCTCAGAAATATCGAGTCCATTTCTGGAGGCCTCTATTGTTAGGTCTATTATCTACTGCTCAGAATGTCATTCACTTAACAGTTGCTACTATAGCTAGGTAGGCTGTCTGTTTCGGCAGTGTCTCCGTTCGGCTGCCCTCTTCGCTCTGGGCTATTTGACCCAGGGCAAGAAAAAAGGGGGGGGGGAGGGTGTTCCCTTGGGTCACCTGTTTTACTATGAAAACAAGGGGATACCTCCTCCGGAGTTAGTAATTCTGAGCTGTTATTGGGATGGTTGTTTAGTGAGAAGTTTAGGTTTTTAAAATTCATTCAAGTCTTAGTTTTTAAAGTATAGCTTTTGAATATTGCATATGTCAACGGACATGATTATGCAATCCTCAGACACTTTTAGGAGTATAAGAGTCTCTATTCTCTAGACTTACTTTATTTATTGGCTTACTTTAAAAATTATTAGTATAAGGATTATATTGGATATTAATAGAGTACATGGATGTATGAAGCTCAATTTTGGAAGGTGTTGTATCTTTCTAATTTATCATAAATAAGAAAGATACATGTAAGGCCTATTACTTCTTTTTCCCTACAGGGGATGACTCTATTTTATTTTATTGAGCGTATTCCATTTTGCTCTATGTCCTTGGCCCTCCAGCCTTTTTACTATTCAGCTATGTCTGGGTCATTGGTACAGTATAAAAATGTTAAAAAATTTATAGTAATTTATATATTTTTTATACTTACCAATGACCCAGACGGGGATGGCCCTCCTAGGAGTTGGGAACTCTTGCCTCCCCGCTGAGTACATAGCGCTTACCAGGCACTGGTTATTAGAATGATTAATGGCGCCAATTTCGGAACGTCCTTGACACTGCGCATGCGCAGTAGGGGCGAAGTGTGGAGGGCCTTTCAGGACATGTTTTCTTTAGTTTTAGATGCAAATTTTGGGGATTGGGGGGCAAAATTTGTGTTTGGCCCTATATTTTAAGAGTTAGCACCAGCTATGTCTGGGTCATTGGTAAGTATAAAAAATATATAAATTACTATAAATTTTTTAACTTTTAGCTCAACTTTGACGAAGTCAAATTTGAGCTATTGTCATGGTCCATCGTCCGTCTGTCCGTCCGTCCGTCTGTCCGTCTGGCCGTCTGTCCGTCTGTCCGTACGTCAACAATTGGCTATGGCTCGGGCTAGAGGTCGTATTTATGAACTGATCTTTACGAAACTTCTTGTGTACCTTTGTTATGACCCTGGGACGGGAACGAGTGTTTTTAGGTGTGGTCCGAAATTCAAGATGGCTGCCAGTGGCCATTTTGTACCGATGATGCAAAAATCAGTATTTTTATACTGTACCAATGACCCAGACATAGCTGGTGCTAACTCTTAAAATATAGGGCCAAACACAAATTTTGCCCCCCAATCCCCAAAATTTGCATCTAAAACTAAAGAAAACATGTCCTGAGAGGCCCTCCACACTTCGCCCCTACTGCGCATGCGCAGTGTCAAGGACGTTCCGAAATTGGCGCCATTTATCATTCTAAGTTTGGCCCTTCATCAGTTAACATCTGACTGATCTTTGTGCTTTTAAATCTCAGTTTAAATGATGCCAGACACATAAATATTAGTGAAATGGTGATTCTAAGGAGGATAGAAAAGGAGGAGAGGAAAAGAATGTGTGACAGAATATTATCAGGGCTGTAACTTAAAATTTTTTAATGAAATTATGTTAAGTTACCTATTTTCAAGGCAGCAGCCATTTTGTTGTCATTCTGATTATTTAGTTACACTGTTTTTTCAAGTGTTTTTCCTCTCTCCCTGTCCTTTAAGTTCCCCCTTGCTATTCTCCCATGCTTTTGGCATAATTTCTGTAATTATTATTACTAAAATTTCTTGGGAGTTTAGCTGAATAACAGAATGAATTCTGTTTTTTCCCCATGTTTACGTCTTCACCTACGGGTGGTTAGGCGTTGTGTTCTGCATCTACCATCTGATGTTCTGCAGTTTCTTCCCTGGAAGTCTCTGTTTTGCATCAGATGGTGTATTTTTGGTAACTGATTTCGGGCCTGGGTGCCTGGAGTCTTATTTTAGTGTTTTTACACTCATTGTTTACATTTACAACAGCCCTCTGTGTGAGGGGGGGATTTCTAAATAATAATATCTTTATGTTATTTCAATCATAACTAGATACATTATTATTGTTCGTAAGTGTTGAATAAATTGTTTAAAATATTTTTAAAATTTTTGTCCACACTTAGGCTTGGGATCCATTGGGGCTCAACGTTACTTTTCAGAAACTTGGGCTGTTCTGAAAAAATATTTTTTCAAAATATTTTGATTTCAATTATTTTTTCTATATTAATGGATCATATTATTATTATGTATTTTGATTGCCAGGGGTTAGTGCGAGTACCAGGACTTGTTTTCTTTTCACATTGAAAGGATATTGATCAATTGTTTTAAGAGGAAGTCTTCCTCTGACCTTATTATCATTCTATATGTGGTCAGTGTACTCGCATTAACTCCGGTTCTGTATCGTATGATTTCGATGACAATATGGGAAGCGTATGTCACGGTATGTTGTTGGGGATTTGGACATTCCGGTCCTTTCCCCGCAGGGTCACTCTACTTTATCAATTTCTATTTCAGACGATCAAGATTAGGGTGATGTATCTGTGATGTCTTCCAACAGTGTGCCTCCGTCGTCACAATTAATGAAGGGCTAGCGGAAAAGTGCTCATGTAATACGCCAATTGCCTAAGAGGACCCTAGTAGGTTCGACGGCCTTTGACGTCCGCTAGCTCGCCCGGTGTAGCGTCCATTCACCGAATGGTTCGGCAGCCGGGTTCGTCCGTTGCGGTCTAAAAGGAATTTTGGGGTGATGCGAGCACTATAAAATTAACTTAATGCACACCCAGTGACGGCGGATCGGAGGGAGAACGGAGGAAGCCTTTTAGTCCGGTTCATAGCTCGTTCCGGTCCATCCGGACGGCAAGCGAGAGAGGCCCCTCTCTCGTTCAACAACATCTGGCCCCAGATGTTGTGGTACAAATGTGTCGTTAGCGGAGCATACGTCCGTCGCTCGGGACGCTCCGTTGTATAGGCAGTCCGCTGAGACTGCTAAGGCTTCCTCTTCTCGTCAGCGCACACGACCGCACCTTGGCTGCGTGACCGCCGATATATTACCAGCTTCGCCGATCAAGGATTCTTCGGCGACCAGGTCACACCATCCGGCAGCCAGGGATTCGAGACCGATGGACTCCGGACGTTCGCATAGGAAAAGTATGCGGGAGCCATCTGATGCGGAGCTGCCCTCGGCGAAGCAGCGATAGACTGCGCCTCCACAGGTCTCGACGCCGGACATTCTTGTGCACATAGCACAGCTTATCGCAGCATCCCAGCAGCCGACAGAAACGGTGTCGGATCGAGAATTATCCGACAGCGCTGGGTCGGTAGCCGGGGACTCGAGGCCTGCAGACTCCGGACGTTCGCATAGGAAGTATGCGGGAGTCAACGTACACGGAGCTTCCAGCGGCAATGCATCGTAAGTCTGCTACTGCACAGGCCTCGGGAACGGACGTGCTTTCCTTAATAGCACAGTTTATCGCAGCATCCCAGCATCAACTGAATCTGTCGCATATATTTTATCCGACGATGCTGGGTCGGGACGCTCCGCGGAAGCGGGTACGGACGTCCGAAAGTTTCATCCGGTCCGACGGGATACCGAAAGGGATTCGGTGGATTTCAAGCTTTCCCTTTCGGAACAACATATGCTGCGATGCCGGATAAGAAACTGATAGCGTCGGTGGACTTAGAAATTTTTGGTTCGGTTCAGGGACATTGTCCCTCAGTTCCGACATAGTCCAATAATGTCACACAAACTTTCGAATTATTGAACGACGCTATATATTATTATTTTATGCTTGCTATCCAAGCATTTCTGGTTTCTTGTTCGAAGAGTTATGGAGATGTCTTTCAAAAGTGTGCCTCTGTCGTCATAGTTAATGAAGAGTTAGCGGCAATAAGTGCTCATGGAATATGTCTATCGCTTACGGAGTGACATTCGCTAGCTCACCCGGTGTAGCGTACATTCATCGAATGGTTCGGCTGCCGGGTTCGTCCGTTGCGGTCTAGGAAGGAGATTTGGGTGATGCGAGCACTTTAATTACTTTAGTACTCACCCAGTGACGGCAGATTGAGGACAGATCGGAGGAAGCCAACAACATAGGGGACCGCATGTTGTGGTTCAGACATTTTTCATTCGGAGCATATGTCCGTTGCTCGGGACGCTCCGTTATATTGACAGTCCGAGAGACTGTCTTTAATGCTTCCTCATCCTCACAGCAGGGCACACGACCGCACATTGGCTACGTGACCTCGAGTATCCGATCAGTTTCGGCATTCAGTGATTCCACAGCGAATAGGTCGCGCCATCCGGTAGCCAAGGGACACGAGGCCTATACACTCCGTTCGCTCGCATATTGGAAGTATGCACGGGGTAACGATCTCGGAGCTTCCTGCGGCAATGCATCGTAAGACCGCTGCTCCTCAAGCCTCAGTGACGGACGTGCTATCCGAGTTAGCACAGTTGTTTCGCAGCATCCCAGCAATTGACGGTTTCTCGGTCGAATCAGGAATTATCCGACGGCGCTGGGTCGGTGCGGTCCGCGGTTGCATCAAGCTACGGACGACCGAACGCTTTATAGGGTCCGACAGGATGGCGAAAGGGATTCGAAAGATTTCGAGTTTTCCCTTTAGTAGTATCGGAAGATGCCTTTCATATCTTCTGGCATTTCTTCCAGTGATTATTTTTCGGACTTCATTGCTGCGATCTTGGATAAGAGACTTATAGCGTCATTGGACTCGGATTTTTCGATCGGTACAGGGACTTTGTCCCTGACTTACCGACGCAGTCCAATATTGTCATTACAACATGTGTTTTATTTTTCGACGCTATATATATTATATATATATACAAGCCTGCTACTAAGCATGATAGTTTAGTTTCTTGTCCGCGTGGCTCATTTCTGCCATTTTATCTTTTTTACATATAGTTTATTTTGGCAGAGCAGGGCATACCGAGAGTTCATATGCGTCTAGACGGTGTGATTAAAGACTGCATATATTCTTTTTCACCGTTTATGTCTTTTCCAATTTCAATGTTGGGAACGACATTATGTATAGTAGACTTAACTTAGACGCTTTATTATACGTAATCCGCCTTACTGAGGCGTTATCATTACGTCTTCAAGAAAAGATTTACGGGATATTATTCTCAATGTAATTTCTTTTGAGGGCAGTAGTTTGTTCACGTATAACTCCGCCCTTCAGTGGCTGATTGGAGTTGGTTAGACGTGATGCAGCCCTAGCTACATCCACGCGTGGACAGTAGGTTAAGAACTCTCTCAGAGTCGCTTCGTTCTCGGAGGAGCTTCTCTTCGACGGCAACTTTCCGGCAATCCATGAATTGCTTGATTTATACATTCTCTTGTCTATCTAGTGTTACAAGAGATTCAGACTGGGGCAAACATTCGGTGGTTGACTCAGAGAGTGCCGCCGCAGTTGCCGGACCCGAGTGTGGCTGTTATGACGGTTGCCAGTCAAACAGATTGGGATATATACTGATCCCTACGGATTCGAAGTGCCAGGGTCTTTGGGTTCCGCAGTCTTTTAGCTATCAGTTAACTTCCGCGGAATAATGTTTTTTAGGCTTGCTTTATGTCATTGCATGAACATTATTCAGAAACGCATGCCCAAATTCCTGTCCTTTAATTCGACAGTAGTGGCGTATCTCCGGAACCAGGGAGGCACTCTTTCGTTTCCGTTATTCAATTTAATGGAAAGAATCCGTCTGTTGGTTATAGTACACCAAGTTCAGTTTTGGTCCGTCATATTCTGGGTCGTCTGATTGTTTTATCGCACTCCCGTTCTCTTACGGGTCGCTTGTTGCTGTCAGAATGGACTCTCAACAAACAAGTATTCAATCAGATTTGCTATCTATGGGAGCGCCCAATGATGTTTTATTTATGACACAGCTGGCTAATCAATTGCAGACGTATGTGTTGGCTTGTCCAGATCTCTGAGCTAATACTGTTAACGCTCTATTGATCTATAGGACGGAATGATAGGATACGCGTATCCTCCGGCGCTGTTGTTTTTAGCAGGTATTGCTAAGATAAACATCCACAATACATTTCTGTTGATAGCATCTCTATCTTCACAGAGATCATGAGTAATTTACTCTCTTGTCTACTGTGGATCTTAACGTGAAATCTTCCTCTATGTGAGGATCTTTTTTCACTGGGTAAATCGTGTCATCTTTATCACAACCAGCAAGGTCGCAACCTTCATGTATTCCGTTGTGTGGTCCGTATTGCATTGTAAGCACTGTACTGGACGAGCTTTGGACGCGATTTCTTACTATAGGAGATCCTCTTCTTCGCTATTCTATGCGACTAAAGTGGAGGCTCTTCCGTCGTGGTGTAGGGATCATTATGTTCATATGGTTGATCCCTCCATACTACTCATTGCTATTTTTTAGTATACTTGTTTCACAAGATCTACTGCAGCCTGTTTAGGTTTATGTTACCTCATACCTATGCACTCTACGATAGTTTACAATTGAGTCTTTTGTCTCTTTATCTAAGTCAGTTAGTAACTTTTTGATAAATAGACTTAGAATCTTTAGATTAAATTCCTATACGGATTTTAACTTCAGGTTCTTATTTAGCTAAGTAATCATTTGAGCCTCTGGAAACAGTAGTTTTCAAATTCTGACCTTTTAGACAGTAATTCTGTTGGTTTCTCTTTTACTGTAGAGTCAGTGAGTTTCATGCACTATCGATGGATGATTTTCACTTTCATAGTTTCGGAATCAATACTTCCGTTACTATTTAGGTTGGATTGTTGCATAAGAGTTAGGCTCCTATTATCCGGAACCTATTATTTTAAGGTCCTTCCGTCTTCGTATGGGCATAGGCCTTTACTCTTTCCGGGTACAGTTTATGTATTTATAAACAGATATCTGTTTATTACAAGGGCGTAAGCTTCTTCTGTCTTTGATGTCTAGTAGAAGGATGTTACGCTCCATTTTATTGTTAATGGATTCTATTAACTAGCGTACTGCTTATGGTATATCATTGGCTTAGCAGTTGTGCTTAAGATTTCGGCTCATGAAGTAAGAGTTCTTCTACTTCTTGGGCTTACATTAATAGTGTTGCTATTATAGATTTTTTGAAGGCTGCTCATTGCGCTCAGCCATCCATTCATGAATTTTATCTCAGAAATATCGAGTCCATTTCTGGAGGCCTCTATTGTTAGGTCTATTATCTACTGCTCAGAATGTCATTCACTTAACAGTTGCTACTATAGCTAGGTAGGCTGTCTGTTTCGGCAGTGTCTCCGTTCGGCTGCCCTCTTCGCTCTGGGCTATTTGACCCAGGGCAAGAAAAAGGGGGGGGGGGGGAGGGTGTTCCCTTGGGTCACCTGTTTTTACTATGAAAACAAGGGGATACCTCCTCCGGAGTTAGTAATTCTGAGCTGTTATTGGGATGGTTGTTTAGTGAGAAGTTTAAGTTTATAAAATTCATTCAAGTCTTAGTTTTTAAAGTATAGCTTTTGAATATTGCATATGTCAACGGACATGATTATGCAATTCTCACACACTTTTAGGAGTATAAGAGTCTCTATTCTCTAGACTTACTTTATTATTGGCTTACTTTAAAAATTATTAGTATAAGGATTATTGGATATTTATAGAGTACATGGATGTATGAAGCTCAATTTTTGGAAGGTGTTGTATCTTTCTAATTTATCATAAATAAGAAAGATACATGTAAGGCCTATTACTTCTTTTCCCTACAGGGGATGACTCTATTTTATTTTATTGAGCGTATTCCATTTTGCTCTATGTCCTTGGCCCTCCAGCCTTTTTACTATTCAGCTATGTCTGGGTCATTGGTACAGTATAAAAATGTTAAAAAATTTATAGTAATTTATATATTTTTTATACTTACCAATGACCCAGACGGGGATGGCCCTCCCAGGAGTTGGGAACTCTTGCCTCCCCGCTGAGTACATAGCGCTTACCAGGCACTGGTTATTAGAATGATAAATGGCGCCAATTTCGGAACGTCCTTGACACTGCGCATGCGCAGTAGGGGCGAAGTGTGGAGGGCCTCTCAGGACATGTTTTCTTTAGTTTTAGATGCAAATTTTGGGGATTGGGGGGCAAAATTTGTGTTTGGCCCTATATTTTAAGAGTTAGCACCAGCTATGTCTGGGTCATTGGTAAGTATAAAAAATATATAAATTACTATAAATTTTTTAACTTTTTGTACAAAACTTCTGTATGAAAGTTCTGATTTGAATAAAGTTTTGTATAAATGTTTAGTACCATGGGATACATCACATATAATACGGGTTTTTTTCTCGTGCGTAAATTACGCAAATTAGACTGACTTTGATTTATTTAGTGTTACTTTCAGAGCTGTAAGTGCCAAGCTGCTATGGCTCGGGCTAGAGGCCGTATTTATGAACCGATCTTTACGAAACTTCTTGGGTACCTTTGTTATGACCGTGGGACGAGAACGAGTGTTTTTGGGTGCGGTCCGAAATTCAAGATGGCTGCCAGCTGCCATTTTGTACCGACGATGCAGAAATCTGTTTTTTGTACAGAACTTCCATATGAAAGCTCTGATTTGAATAATTTTTTGTATGAATGTTTAGTACCATGGGATACATCACATATAATACGGGTTTTTTTCTCGTACGTAAATTGTGCAAATTAGACTAATTTTGATGTTTTTGGGGGTTACTTTCAGCACTGTAAGTGCAAATGCCAATACGGCTCGGGCTAGAGGCCGTATTTATGAACCGATCTTTACGAAACTTCTTGGGTACCTTTGGTATCACCGTGGGATGAGAACGAGTGTTTTTGGGTCCGGTCCGAAATTCAAGATGGCCGATGGCAGCCATTTTGTACAAAATTAGGTGCAATCAGATTTTTGCACAGAACTTTCATATGAAAGCCCTGATTTGAATAATTTTTTTGTGTGAATGTTTAGTACCATGGGATGCATCACATATAATGCGGGTTTTTTTCTCGTGCAGAAATTATGCAAATTAGATGAACTTTGATTTTTTCAGTGCGACTTACACACAGTAAGTACACATGTCAATACGGCTCAGACTAGAGTCTGTATTTATGAACTGATCTTCACGAAATGTCTTGGGTACCTTTGTTATCACCTTGGGACGAGAACGAGTGTTTCTGGGTGCGGTCTAAAATTCAAGATGGCTGCCAGTGGCCATTTTGTACCGAAATTAGGTCTAATCAGTTTTTTGTACACAACTTCTATACAGCTCAGACTAGAGGCCATATTTATGAACCAATCTTTACTAAACTTCTTGGGTACTTTTGTTATCACCGTGGGATGAGAGCGAGTGTTTTTGGGTGTGGTCCAAAATTCAAGATGGCCACCAGCAGCCATTTTGTACCAAAATTAGTGCAATCAGTCTTTTGTATAGAACTTCTGTATGAAAGTTCTGATTTTAATAAATTTTTGTATGAATGTTTAGTAACATGGAATACATCACATATTGTAAGGGGGTTTTTTTCATGCAGAAATTATGCAAATTAGATGAACTTTGATTTATTCAGTGCAACTTACACAATGTAAGCACACATGTCAATACGGCTCAGGGTAGAGGCTGTATTTATGAACCGATCTTCACAAAACTTCTTGGGTACCTTTGTTATCTCCTTGGGATGAGAATGAGTGTTTCTGGGTACGGTCCAAAATTCAAGATGGCTGCCAGTGGCCATTTTGTACCGAAATTAGGTCCAATCAGTTTTTTGTCACATGTTCTATACAGCTCGTATTTATGAACTGATCTTCACAAAACTTCTTGAGTACTTTTGTTTTCACCTTGGGACAGGAACGAGTGTGTTTTGGGTTGCCTTTGTTATCACTGTGCTATGAGAACAAATATTTTGGGGTTCAGTCAGACCCACTCTGGGACTCAAAGATTTTTTCTAGTTCAGCATCTGACTCACCCACCTTTACAATACTTTACCTATACATTTGTTACAGGCAACGGTCAGTATTTATGTACAGACCGTTGCAATACTTTATATGTACCTTTGTTATCAGGTCATTACCTAGATGTTTGTCATTGCTGTGTCACATACTATACATGTACATGTCTTTGTCTTGACAAGTTGAGCTACAGTGTCATTGACACTTTCATTTTTCTTTATTATTATTTTTTTTTTCATCACTTGTTCACTTAGAAATTGTGTCCGTCTGAGCCAAATTTTGTCTGTTCAGCCTGTATCTCGGGTATTGAATATTCTATTGCAATGCAATTTGCCATGAACACTGCTTATGGTATAGGCTTTAAAAAAAGGACTCAACGATATTTCTCACAGTCTCCTTTTTAGAGTTATCCCCCTTTTTTGACTTAGAAATTGTAGGAAATAGACATTATTTGTCTGTTCAGCCTGTATCTCAGGTATGGGTTATCGGATTTCAGTGAAATATGGCATGCAGTTTGCCTATGACAAAGGCTTCTGCCTCATTGCATAAAACTTCCAAACAATTTACCATACCTTTTGACTTAGAAATTGTTGAAAACTTTTGAAGAAAATGGAAGGGGGGGGGGGGGTATACTGGATTGCATCTGTCCATCTGTGCATCCGTCCGTCAGTCCGTATGAGAATATTCATAAATAATATTTGTTGGTCATAGGTATGCCCACACGAGGCGGTACACCACATGGGGTATGCACCAGACGAAAGTCCAGCTCTTGTTTTATTAGGCTTTCCCAAACCCAGTTTGGGAAAGACTCTTGTTATTCTTCTTTTTCAAAATTTTTCTTCTCTATTTTTTTTTTTTTTAATTTTTTTTTTCCGCTGTGAATTTTGTCTGTTGCACTGCTCAAAAACAAGCTGTACGATTTTGACCAAATTTGTCATACTTATATAATGTCATAAAATGTAGTGAAATGCGGTATCATCATGTCTGTGAAAAGGCGTATTTTCAAAATATTCTGCCAAAACTTTCAAAATTTTAACATTTTTTGGAAGTCTCTAAGTTGTTTACAGTTATTTAGCTCAAATTTTCCACACATTTAGAGCATAATATGATACATCACAAACACCACTCAAATCTTTCAACATTAACCCCCATTGGCCAAATATGACATGAATATAGATTTTTTCTTCAAAATTGACCAAATTCAAGGGCAAATGTCTCTAATTTCAAGGTCGTTGTAACAGTTATTTAGGTATGGATAGATGCAACAATGATTGTGGAAGAAAGTTATTGTTTACTTTTTAATCTCAGACTTAACCCTCAAGCACTATGAGGACGACAATAAGTGTACCATTTGAAAATACCAAAATTAGCCAACTTTGGTTGCTTTTTCTATCATTTTGGAAAGGGTTAATTTCAAACACGTTTCATGTACGTATTCACAATTGACTACCAAGCATATTTGCTGTTGTAAGTTTGGTTGTAAAGTTTAACCCTATCCCATTCTGGTTGCATAAAAATAGGCACCGCCCAAAAAAACTCCAATTTTTTTTCAGAATTTCATCAGTTTTGGTGACAATTTACTCCATTTTTAATTGATTAAGCTCTGAATGTTTTCTATAGCTGCATGCAGCAGTCAAAGTATGACATATTTTGTTCTGTATGTTATTATTAAATGTTTAACCCTTGGCAAATTTGAGACTTCCCATAATGGTACTGTCGGAAAAATTGTTATTTTTGCCAAAATTTACATGCAGTTTCTCAGCACTGGAGCCATATTTTCTCAAAACGTTTCCCATGAGAAGATAGGGCATTCATTCAAGAACAATTTTGCTGTTATATCTTTTATTCCAAGTTTTAATCCTCACCCAGTTGTCAGGCCTTGAATTGGAGTACCCTCAACTTGTGCATGTTCATTCAAATACCAAGATTCAAGATTCCTCCATGTCTCTTATCAGATACTCATTCTGTGATTGATGTTCACACGTTTAGAGCATAATATGATACACTAAAATCACCACACAAATATTTTAAAATTAATCCCTATTGGCCACAAATGATATGAATATAGCATTTTATCTTCAAGATTGACTGACTTCAAGCGCTAATTTCTCTAATTGCAATGTTGTTGTAACAATTATTTTTGTATGCATAGATGCAACAATGCTTGCAGAAGAAAGTTACTGTTTAGTTTTTAATCTCATCTTTAACCCTCAAGCACAATGAGGGTAAGAGTTCGATTCAAAAATGCCAAAATTAGCTAAATTTGGTTACATTTTCCTGTCATTTTGGAAAGGGTTAATTTTAAACTCTTTGTTTTACCATAGGTAGAGATGCTTAATGGACAAATCCGCTGCTGTAAGTTATGCATTGGGGCTTAACCCACTATATGCTTTGGCCACTTAAAGAATAGAACTGTCTGAAAGAAATTGATTTTCAGTGAATTTTGCAAACATCTGTACTCATTTCTTCTAATTGCAAGGTTGTTGTAGCAATTATTTTAGTATGGATAGATGCAACAATGATTGCAGAAGAAAGTTACTGTTTACGTTTTAATCTCAAGATTTAACCCCCAAGCACAATGAGGGTGAGAATAAGACTACCGTAATAGAATGCCAACATTAGCCAACTTTGAATGCTTTTTGTCTATCATTTTTTAAATGGTTAATAACAAACACTTTGCTTTGCTATATGTAGTCTGCATTTTCACATTGGAAAGTTGGAAAAGCCCTTAATTTGTCCAACAAATTACAATTCTCTAGTTTTAATTATTTTTTTTCCAACATTTTTCAAAAAATTTGAAAAAAGCTTAACTAAACTTTTCAGTGAAAGAGCAGGAAACATGAAAAGAACATGTTTGAAGTATACCTGTCCATTTTCCATGGTTCTCATTTGGCAGTTGTTGTACTTTTATGGCACTTTATTGATATTCTATCTGCAACATTCATGCAAATTTTTGTCTGCTTTTCTTCTATATTTTCCAATAAACTTTCATAAAACTATACGAAGATCATCAGATTATGTTATTCATTAAAGATTGATATATTTCAATATTGTCAGATCAAAGATTTAATGCTAACTTGATGGACTGGATGCGCCACTATATGTCAGCTTATTGATTAAGCTCAGTTCCACAAGTTACGTGGTTGAAAGCATTAAATTAGGAGCAGACATGAAACTAATTTTTTTTGGTAGCATTTATAACAATGACAGAATTGGAATCAAAAACAAATTACAGACATACAGAACATACAATTCTCAGGAAACTAAAAATAACTTCACTCAGCTCCGAAACCAGAAACCACAGACTCTTAACCCTTTACCTGACGAATTGGATGCATCCACCCATATAATTTTCAATTTAAGCAGCTGACAAATTTTTTTTTCAAAATATTTCAACAAATACATATCATGTTGCCTCTCATTGGAACAAGCTTGTCAAGCTTATTCCAACGAGAAGCCACATGATATGATTCTGTTCAAGAATTTTGAAAAATTGGAAAATAAAAAATAATTAAGATAACAAATTTTGATATTGTGTTAATTGGGCCAAGGGTTCAATAAGGGGAGACATTCACAACCTCCTATCCCTGTTGAAGACAGACTTTGTAAAGTTTTTGGTTTGGGACCTATTGACGACAAGTTTGATTTTGTTATGGAATATATATCACTTATAACCAAATGCAAAAAGAACTCCGTTACTGGTAGAGTGCTGGAAGCCCATATTTGGGCTTTATTCCAGTGTGGAGGTGCCACAACTTCACAGCCTCATTTGGTGGTGAGGTACTTCATATTATCTTTGAAGTGAAATTATTTAGTCTGTATGGATTTGCCAGATTACAATTTATGGAAGAATGTCTGTTGGCACTCTCCCATAGATGATAACAAGGCAAAAGACTTGTGAACAAATTCTGACAACTAAAATTGATTCAGCACTCTACCAGTTAATGCAGTAAATAAGGAGACTGAAAACCTCCAGTATAATTGGAGCCAAGAGATAAGGGGAAACAATATCCTTTGGCTATGTAATCCAATCTATAACATAATCCTGTGCTTGCTCTAGGAGAGCTGAGCTCACAATATAATTGTCCTTCAATGTTGATATGCATAGACTTTATTACATGCATAGACTGTATTACAAACTCTCAACCCTTTTGAATGTTTCATTTTATTAACTGGTAGAGTGCTGAATTATTTTTGATTATTAAAATTTGTTCACATGCCTTTGGTTTGTTACAGTTTATGGGAGAATGCGTAACAAGGCAAATCTATGCAGAGTAAATAATTATACCCCGCCCCACCCCCTCATGTGCAATGGGTTGGGGGAGGGGGTATACTGGAAAAACTTGTCTGTCCATCCATTCATAGATATAAGTTTTTCCAGAGATTTTCTCTGATGTATTTAGGCCAAACCCATCGCAACTTAATATGCATGTTCACCACTATGGGAACCTGTGATTACAGTTCGGACTATTGTTTCACCATAGTTGAATCTCTTTTTGTCTTAGAATAATTTGCTGCTAGGTCTAAATTTTGTCCTTGATGTGCATTTCTGTATCGTGGTGTGCATTTTAAAACTATTGCTTTGCCAATCATTGTGGTGGTATTGATAGGTCCCTCCATGGACAGCCACACCTATAGTTCTTTTTTTTTCCACAATCTGTCTCACCGTAGGAGTCAATTGCATGAAAATATTTGAATTTTACTCTGAAGTGTCTGCATCACAACTTAAAGGCATGATATTCAGTGGATGTGCTTCATTTTTAGCTAATCTTGATAAAGTCAAGATAAGCTATTACCATCACGCGTATGGAAGTCTGTTAGTCTGTGGTCTGTTCACATTTACTTTAGCACAAGCTACACACACACCATAGCGATTGTCTGATCATCACTAAATTTCATGTGCAGGTTTCGAGGTAATGTCTACTAGATGAGAACGTCCCCTTTTGGTCAGGATTGGCCAACCATGATGGCTGTGCAGACCCAAAACCTGAAAACCTTTAGCACAGTCTACAAGGTCATAATTATGAAGGGATTTCATTGTAACTTGGTAGAATTACTCCATATATTGTCTAGATAAGAACATTGTATTTGGGTCGGGTTTGGTTAATCATGGCGGTCGCAGGGGCATGTAACCTAGATTCCTTTAGCACAGTCTACAGGTTGCATTTATGAAGGAATTTCATTGTAAATTGGTAGGATGACTTGGTATAATGTCTAGATGAGAGAGAGCATCCTATTTTGCTCATGATCGGTCAACTGTGATGACTGAATGGGCATATGACCTAGATTTGTTTAGCCCAGTCTACAGTTCATATTTATGAAGGGATTTCATTGTAACTTAGTAGTATAATTCGGTATGATGTCTAGATGAGATTATCCTATTTTGGTCATGATCAGTCAGCTGTTACCACGGCTTGGGCATGTGACCTAGATTCTTTTAGCACTGTGTACAGGTCGTTTTTATGAAGGATTTCATTGTAACTTGGTAGGATGACTTGTTTTGGAATGATTTTACTGTAACTTGGTAACTTTGGTTGACATACGTTAACTGTGAGGGCCACATCAACCCATTCCTCAATTCTTAGTACAGTCTCCACCTTACATTATTCTTGTTGAAAACATAGCATGTAGGGTACAGAACTTAACATATTCTCAATTATCACAATTCTTGTCTTATTTCATAATCCTTTCATAAACATTGAACATTATCCTTTTTATCAAACACTACACACAGTAAGGTTGAGCTGCAATGTCACTGACACTTTCATTTAGTAAATGACCCATAGGGGGCGCGGTGGCATTGCGGTAACCGGTTCTCATCAGATCACCGAAGTTAAGCAACATTGAGCCTGGTTAATCATTGGATGGGTGACCGTCTGAGCGATGAATTCGGTCCCCCGCGTTGTGTGCTTGGGCAAGGCACTAAACCCTGATTGTCCATGTGGGGGTACGATGACACCGTGAACTAAGGCGTACTGCACGTCGATGGTACGTATGTCTTCAACCAGTCTAACCCTGCCTGTGCTGCAGTGTGGAGTTATGATGTTGGGGAGCTGGCAGCTGCTCATCGTTGCTCGGTGGTTCTCTCCGGGTACTCTGGCTTCCTCCACCCTTAAAACTGTCACGGTCATGATTAGCCATTGTGCATAAGTATATGTCCTTAAACATCAATAAATAAATAAATAAATGACCCATAAAGCTAGTTCACTAACATTAAAAAAAATCTACTTTCAGGACAGCCATATGCTGGAGCACCCGGTCAAAGGATAGGAAGTGCACCATTGAGGAAATACACGGTGAAAGGCACTGGTGCTATTGCCAACAAATCTGTAAGTGTTTCAAATGCTGTGTGATTTTATATGGCTTTAATTTTTTATTCACTTTATGATTGCTTGCATTGTGGGTCTGCAAAAATCTATTGCAACTAGACTCTGTTAATATAATGCTGGAACCTGATAATTTACTCATTAGCTACTGTTGGCCACTATCAAGATTGCTGTATTTTAATCTATTGTTTAACCCTTTACCCAATGCAGACGATATCAAAATTTATTATTTTAAAAATATTTTTTTTAAATTTTTCAAAAAATTTCAACAAAACCATATCATGTGACCCCCTCACTGGAACAAGCTCGATGAGCTTGTTCCAACGAGGGGTCACATGATATGGTTTTGTTGAAAATTTTTGAAAAATAATATTTTTTCAACCACTGAATTTGCTTATTATGCGGGCGGATGCAGCCGATTTGTTGGGTAAGGGTTAACTCTTTCAAAATTAAGTTCACATATTGGTAGCATTATATCTCTACCACTTCGAAATGGTGGCTATATTGTCAACACTGTGTCATTTACCAATAAATTGTTACAAAACAATTATTTATAAAAAAAAATCTTGCTAAACTAAGGCTCCCCTTGTTAGTAGCTTAAAATCCTTGAAAAACAGTAAACTTGTTACAAATGACCTTTTAAAACTAATATAGCACCTCTACCAGCTAATAGACCCAACAGGAATTTTCTTTTTTCTTTTTCAAAGGACTTTTAAAATTCAGTGCTTTATTTATGCCAAAACAAGGAGAATCAAAGATAGTGTGCCTAAAATTGTTCAGATGCACTAATAATGAAGCCAAAATTGTTTGCACAAACTTATGGCTTGCCACGAATGATTTTGGAAAGTTTAGGTAATTTCCTTAACTGGTAGAGTGCTGGAAGCCCATATTTGGGCTTTATTCTGAAGTGCAGGTGCTGCAACTTAATGGCTTCATATTCTATGGATGTGCATCATATAATTTTTGAATTGAAATTATTTAGTCTGTGAGGATTTGCCTTGTTACAATTTATGGGAGAGTGCCATTGGGCACTCTCCCATAAATTGTAATAAGATAAAGAGACGTGGACAAATTTGGATGACCAAAAATAATTTAGCACTCTACCAGTTAATAAGAATATAATTTTACATATTATCTGTACAAGTTTATGGATTAGCTTCTGTACAGTAATGTCATATAGTGGATATATAGTGTTTTTGATTGGATACTGAAATTTATCTCATGAGTGATCAAAGCAAATGTTTATTTTTCGCGAGTGCTTGTGCAAGTGAAAATAACTGTTTGTTTCGGTGACGAGAAAACATGGTCACAAAAATGCTAGACTTTGTTTTTATTATACACTTTCAGTAAGAATCCGATCATTCTGATCGCTAATTTCACTCGTTTCAACCTTGAATTCATGCATGAAAGTAAACAGCTGATGCACATTGATACACTGGAGTGATTTGCTCGATACTCGGAACAAGTACAGTTAAAACTAGAAGTCCTGTCATGAAATGTGCACAAATAGCACGTTGATCTGCGTGTTAATCTACACATTATGACCATTATAAGGTTATCAAATTCTGTACATATGGCCTGTGCACAAGCAATGTTTCTGCCAATGGGCCTCAGGGTAACCCGGAGGTCCATTGGCAGAAACATTGCCTGTGTTTCCTATGAGTAACCAAGAGGACCTGCCATGCATTGGATGCCATTCGATATGGAAACTGCGCGCAATTAAGCCAAGATAAGCGCACAATTCGTGACAGGACTTCTAGTTTTAACTGTAGCATTTTGCGATCTGATTCAGTTGGTGGGTTTTATGCATCAATTCAAGGTGAATACATTTTGAATTATTGCTGGAAATGATCGGTATCCACTCAAAACCCTAGATTTTCTTTTCATTATACGTTTTTAGAACAAATTGATCATTTCCAGTGGTAAATTGACTTGTATTCACCTTGAAGTGATGCTTTGAGAGCTGCCATTTTGATTGATACCGTGAAAGTGAAAATTCCTATATCCTCACAGTGGGGGAAATGATTTCTATCTTTCCACAATTTTTTTGATAATTGTTTAGCGTTTATACACAGAACGACAAACACGTGTGAATGGATTAATCGATATGGCACGAGTGCCAGCACAGAAGGATAGAACGAGAGGCCAGAGGCCTTGAGTTTTATCCTTCCATGATGCACAAGTGCCATATCGATTAACCCATTCACCTGCGTGTGTCGTTCTGTGTTTATTACACGCCTTCACGTCTATAAAAACAATTATTACACACGGACGCTTAGCAATTAATTTGACAACAATCAACAAAAGGAACACATTTTATTGCCAAGCAAATCTGTGAGGGGAATCCGTGTCACTTTTTCGTTGCCTGAGTTCCAATGTATTCTATGTGCCTACTGGCACATAGAACACATTGGAACTCAGGGACAATATTCAGCTATTACTAGCGATTCAAATTGTAATTGTGTGGCACAATTTGTAGAAAATTCCAGTGAAATTTTGTTTCTATTTAAAAATAGTCTGTCAGTGATTTCCGTTCCGCAGATATGTGCGGAATAGATTTTTATTTTCCACACGCTTTAGTATTACTGTAGATGGGGATTACATAGAACAGGCATGTAATAAAATAAAATAATATACAGTGATGAATCACAGGATGGACCCCAGACAAGCTCATATTTCAGGTCAAATTAAATCAGACTGAGGATTTTGAATAAAAATCCTCATCTCCTCATCACTTCTGAGATTATGGATGTTGCAGCCTTGTCATTTTGAGGCGGCGATCGCCCCGGGCCGCAGTCACCCACCTCAAGTCAAAATTCCGCGGGTAGTAAACATCCGCCTAACCCCGGTTTCTGTGGGCCATTAATTCAGTCGAAGGCACAACAAAATCGTCCGTCTCAAACGGCAATTTCCGCAGATTGAAGGAGGTAACAAAGTGCAATTTGTGAAGTTTGTAGTGTGTCGTCGACACTGTCGCCCAGAGACAGTAAGTAACTTTCCAAAGATGAGCAAGAGCTCTGCCAATTCAAAAGTTGTAATTAGTTATTACATTGTACATCAGATCGTCATGCGCGATAACGGGACATACCATCCCCAAGCCAGTCCGACCTCTGACGATTTGTCAGGGACGTTTCGTCCCAAAATCAAAGCGGAGACAATTCATCCCCCAAATCTGATTGATTCACCCCAAGTAGTCAGCATGTGGAGGTGAGCACAGTGCACTGGCCACTGGTCTGTACAGTCACCATGTAATGTGTAGATACGGGCTTGGTTATTTGGATGCAAGATAAATATAACACTCACTGTTAGTGAGTGTCATGGGTAACTTGGTATCTTGCATCCAAATATTCAAGCCTGCATCTATACATTACATGATGACGTACATCATCATTACACAAACCACATACTTTAAAATTATATTTGTTGTCTACCCAGCAGGCAGAAACAAAATGGCCCCCACAAACCATAAATGGCCCTCCTGGGGTCATTTGAGGCGAACCCAAAATGACCCTTCTGGGGTCATTTGAGGCGAACCATAATGGCCCTCCTGCAATTTTCAAAATGGCAAGCATGATGTTGTACAATGTTACAACTCTAAATATTGCCAGTTTTCACTCAAGTATGCATTCTATGGCATCTCATCTGTGTGGGCAAGACCATCAAAGAAATGAAATATTACAGAAATGAATATGCAGTGGAGTCCATTTAATTGTATATCTTTGAATTGAATAACCCTCTTAATTGTATATAATTTACAAACACCAAACCATTTGCTATACCTTCAATACAAATTTCAACTATTAATTGTATATAGGTTATGGAGTAAACTCCTGTTAATTGAATAGAAATTCTTGTAATCTCTTGATGAATTACTCCAACATGCACAGAATTCTACACATTTATTGACATTTTTGTACTCAGTATATCCAGTATAGACATTTAATCCATTCATTGTATCTTGTTTGACAGAGCTCAAAGAGTTTATGACTACAAGATAGGAAAATGGCTCCATTCCTGTTAATTGTGAAAACTCCTGGTAATTGAATATCTTTCTCTGGCAAAGTGGCTATAATTAACTGGTAGAGTGTTGGAAGCCCAATATTGGGCTTTATTCAGAAGTACAGGTGCCACAACATAAAGGCTTCATACACAGCAGATATGATTCCTATTATCTTATAGTAAAATTATTTAGTCTGTAAGGATTTTCCTTGTTACAATGTATGGGAGAGTGCCCATAGGCCCTCTCTCATAAAGTGCAACAAGGCAAAGCCATGTGAACAACTTTTGGTAACTAAAAATAATTCAGCACTCTACCAGTTAACAGGGTTCCACTGTATTATATAGAGAAGTCTTCTTCTGTACAGGAGATGATTGAAAAAGAGTTAATAGGGAGGAGACACTTGGTAGGATTTTGATAACATTGTGACGATTTGTAAATTTCTGCATCTGCTTAAATCAGTTTGAATAGAATAAGATCATTGAGATAATGTCAAATCCAATCCAGTCCGTGAGGCGGACGCCCTATAGTGATCGCTCTGTCCGTGCATCCGTGTGTGGGTGCGTCCGTCCGTAACAAAACTTGTCCAGGCTGTAATCTTTCTCTCTTAATAGATAAGGTTTTGATATTTGACATGTGGGTATATTATCTCAAGACAATGTGTCGCGTACCAAGGTTGCCATGCTTTGACCTAAAGGTCAAATTATTCTGTTTTTGGGGTTCTTTTCTGACAAGTTCGTGTCCGGGCTGTAACTTTTTTCCCTTAATAGATAGGGTTTTGATATTTGGTATGTGGATAGATTATCTCAAGACGATGTGTCGCATACCAAGGTTGCCATGCTTTGACCTTGAACTTTGACCTCAAGGTCTAATTATTCAGAATTTGGGGTTCTTTTCTGACAAGTTCGTGTCCAGGCTGTAACTTTTTTCCCCTAATAGATAGGGTTTTGATATTTGGTATGTGGGTAGATTAACTCAAGACGATGTGTCGCATACCATGGTTGCCATGCTTTGACCTTGAACTTTGACCTCAAGGTCAAATTATTCCGAATTCGGGGTTCTTTTCTGACAAGTTCGTGTCCGGGCTGTAACTTTTTTCCCTTAATAGATAGGGTTTTAATATTTGGTATGTGGATAGATTATCTCAAGATGACGTGTTGCGTACCAAGGTTGCCATGCTTTGGCCTTGAAGTTTGACCTCAAGGTCAAATTATTCAGATTTTTTTTTTTTTCTGACAAGTTTGTGTCCGGGCTGTAACATTCAGAATTTGTTTCTTTTTTCTGACAAGTTCGTGTCCGGGAAGGTATTTTAATCAGATTTTACCTATTGCTTGAAATATTTTAGTATTACGGTTCACATAGTTTATACCGAACATTGGTTAGTTGCTGCAGGGCACGCAAAGATGGATTCCATCTCCGTCATATCTAGTTGCTTTGTAGAGATGTTTTTTCCATCAAACGAACAATGTGTTATTAAGTGATACCCTGCTGGAAAGGGCTCTCAAATGATGGGGTTTTTTTTACTGGTGTTTAATGACACTTTTGACAGCCAGGGTCACCTCGTTTTAGACACTTTTACAGGTGGAAGAAGCTGGAGTTTCTGGAGAGAACCACAGAGTGGTGGTAAGCAACTGTTAGACTCCCCAACGTACCAACTCCACACATACAGGGTTAACATTGGTTAAAGAGACAAGTGCACCATCAACATGCAGTATACCTTAGTACACAATGCCACTGTGCCCCCATGTGGGGAATCAAGTTTAAGTTCCTTGCCCAAGGACACAACACAGTTGCCCCTGGTGGGAATCGAACCATGACCCTCATGGTTTGAAGTCCAGTGCCATAATGACTGAGCCATTATGCCCCTTAAGCAATGATGTTGACTACCTGTCAAAACAGATTAGATCATTGAAGATTCCTATTTAAATGACCGTTCAACCAATCAGATCCATGTAATCTCTTTTGGTTTAAACCTTAAAGATTCAATTCCGACTTTAATCACTTTTTTCTACAACACAACATGTGCTCCAACACACAGTCTTTGTGTAATCTTACAAGTTGTGTGGCCTAATAGAACTCTTCTAAAATCATTGCTAGCCACTCTAGTCGCTTTTACAGAACTCTGCTTTATGTAGTATTCACTTCATTGTTGAGGAGGTTTTTTTTCTAACAAGGTCTTAGTTAATTAATTCTATGTATTACGTTCATATTTAATTAAAAACTCAAATCTAAAATGAATATTTAATTAAAATATTTAATATTATTTGTTCATCCGCAGTTTGGCAGTAATTAGATTTGGGTCGATAATTTCAGTAATAACTTGAGTCAGTTACATATAGATATTTCCACATGGGCCCAGTTGTAGTTGTTTATGAAAGCAAGTTGTGTTATTGTTCTGTTGTTGCATGCTTATGACAGCTCTTTCCAGTTATATAGAACATGTTCAAAATAATCAATAGTTTAACCGTTTTAATAATAATTTCTTAAATATTTTCATTGCATTAACTGGTTGAGTGCAAGAAGCCACTATCAGAGCTCAACTGTAAAGTGCTGAAAGCAACTGTAGTGGCTTTACACTGTTTGCACTAATTTGTTGTTGGCTCAGAAGTAGAAAAAATATTAAAATCAAGCCTGAAAATAATTTTTATTGCGCTTCCAGACAAAATGTCAGACACCAAATGAGTCATGTCTGTCATTTAAGAATGATATCTGACATATTACAAAATGGAGTTTGAGTATTCAAAATAAATTGTTTTTGGTTTACATGTACCTTCATCATAAAACTGCTCAAAATTCATCCAACCATACCTTGTTTGGCAGGGCTCAATAAGCCCTGCCAAACAAGGTATGATTGGTTTCATTCTAAATTGGAACTGAATTACCCTTCAGACATAATTTAAATACATGTATGGTTATATCAAATTGTATTCCTTCACATGCTGTTAATACTGATGAGTTGTACAGTCACTTTCTTCACACTTACCAACTTGCCAGGATTGGAAATCACAATAATCATTCATTTTAGGATTGCTAGTTATGTACATGATTTCCAGCATGCATGATGTTCTGATCACTGAACTTCATTGATAATTTTGGCATCAGACATTTTGACTGATGATTTTAAACCTCAATCAAACATTGGCCTTTTTGTACCTGACATTGTCCTTGTCTGACCACTTATTTTCTGGTATGATTAAAATAAAACTGTTTTGTTACAATTTATTGGAGATTGCCAATTATTTATGAGCAATTTCTTGCTAAACTAAGACTCCTTTTGCTGGTTATGTGGGTATCCCCCCATTAGTCAGACACCCCAGTTGTCAGACAGTTTATAATCACAGATTATTGGGTTGTTTGAATAGCTAATCCCTTACTTATCACCTTCAGAATAAAGTGGGATATTCCAATAAGTCAGACAGAAAAGAAACAATTAATTAGCTTTTAGTGATTTATTTCTTCACCAGTGTGTTTTAGAAATGAATAGAAAATAAATAGAATATAAATGACAGTAAAATAAAAAATATGAAGTACAATAAGAAGAGTTCTAGGCACAATAAATTAAAATTATGAAATAAATGACAATAAATGACAATAACATGAATAATCGCACAAATAAATAATATCTTTTGTAATAAATAAACAGAAAATCGTATTTTATGAAACAAAGAAAATAAATAGGAAATAAATGACAATAAAATAAAAAATATGAAATACAACAAGAAAAGATTTCTAGACATGAATAATCATACAAAATATTTTTTTGTGTTAAATAAACAGAAAAAAACAGTAAAATGAAAAATATGAAGTACAATAAAGAAAACATTTAGACTCATTTTATTGTAAATAAATAGAATAATCATATTTCATGATATCTTAACGTAAATAAACAAAAAAACATGTTTTATAAAAACAATGTAACAAAATGAAAAATGTAAGGTACACATCATAAACAAAGATACAATATTACAATGACAAAAAAAAAATGTACAAAAGGAATATTAATTTACAAACAAATCATCCCATTCTTAACAGTTTTCCAGCTGCATCAAGGAACTCCATTGGAGACTTTGTTCCCTGTCCTAGTTGTTCCTAAAGGCGGTCCAGGCTGTTGTCAATTCCCCTGTAAACCTGCTTCCGGGAGGTGAAGCAGCACCAAAGTCCATTTGAGCAATTTTGATTTTCTCTGCCTTTTCAATGTTCTCTGTTATATTTATGAATCTGAAGAGGTTAGGATGTCGATGTAGTAGTGATGAATTTAGGCGATTGTCCAACTTCAGATTCTTCTCTGTAAGGTCGGGCATGACCTAAAATCTTGAATTTTGCACCATAAAGCCTAAAGTTATCCGTGTTATTACACAATATATTTTTGATTTTTATGTTTTGATTATTTCTCAGAAAATATTTAAAAGGTATTTTGATTATATGTCAGCAAAAACAAAAAAGTACCAAACAAAATGTTGAAACTAAATTTTATTCAAATTGTATATATCTGGGTTGTTCCATTTATAACAATAGGTAATCATCTATTTTAATTTCAGCTAATCCCCAATTAACTGTCTGACAGCTGGGGTGTATGACAAATGGGTGTCTGACTAATGGGGGTAAACCGGTTATGTGATATCTTTGGATTACAAAATACTCAAGTTATAAATGACCATTAACAAATAATTTTACACTCTACCAGTTAAATATTAAATTTATGAGCATATAATGCATGCTAGTTAGTGTTATTCTTTTTTGCAACTGTAATTTTTTCTGTGATGTCATATTGTGGTTCCTTAACCCTTTACCCAAAGTAATGGTAAAAGCCGGCCAGTGCTATTCACAAAAATCACCATTCAATTTTCATTATTTTTTTCATTTCTATTTTCAAAAGCATAGCTTATGACCCCTCATTGGAACGAGTTTGTTAAGCTCATTCAAATGAGGGGTCATAAGCTATGTTTTTGATGCAAGAATTTTAAAAATATAGGTATTTAAGAATTTTGTATGCAAGTGTTGTCTGCTTTGCATGTTAGGTAAAGGGTTATTGACAGCTGCATTTACTCTGTGTATCCTTGTCTACAAGCTTTTCTTTATCATTGTTTTGTTTGTTTATTGGGGTTTAATGGCACTTTAAACAGCCAAAATCACATCACGCACAGGTTTATGGGTGGTGGAAGCAGGAGTACTTGGAGTGAACCACGGATTAGAGGTGAGCAGCAGTTGGAGGCAAATACACCAATGACGTGAAATACACCTTAACCCTTTACCCAACACAAAGGCCAAAACTGGCCAACACTGTTCACAAAAATCACCATTCAATTTTCATTATTTTTTCAGTTTTCGTTTCATTGAGCTCGTTCCTGTGAGAAGTCATAAGCTAAAAATTTGGTAAAGGCCAAGAATAGAGGACCGCGCGTTTTTTAAGATATTAAAACATTTTTTACAACTCTTTTGGAGTTTCTTATCATTCTAAGACATGTTTTACACAAAATTAGCCCAAAATGCCGATACCTACTGACAAATATCATCACTTTTAACCCTTTTTACATTCCATTAACTTTATTCTCCAAACAATTTCAACAACAAAACCTGCGGTAAACAGGTATGCGATTCTTTGTTTTTTTACGCTATCTTGTATACTCCATTTGATCGGAGTATACGAGGGTGTAATTACAATGGGAGAACGAATTAGGGTCAGTTTGGGATGGATACGGGTTAGCTAACCCGTACCCATCCTAAACTGACCCTAGTACGCAAAGAAGGCAATGATTAGAATACGGCGACCAATGCATTAGGGTCAGTTTAGGATGGGTACAGGTTAGCTAACCCGTACCCATCCTAAACTGATCCTAGCATGCAAAAAGGTAATGATTGCTCCCCTGTGACATCACATCGAAACATCCACAGCACCATTTCAGAACGCAATCAGAAATTCATTTTGTTTCAAAAACCCGTCACAGAGAAAAGGGTTAAAAGTGATTATTTTTGTGAGTGGGTATCGGTGTTTTGGGCTAATTTTGTGTAAAACATGTCTTAGAATGATAAGTAACTCAAAAAAGTTGTGAAATATGTTTTATTTTCTTAAAAAATGCGCGGTCCTCTATTCTTGGCCTTTACCAAAAATTTGAAGTAAAAAATGTACAAAATTAGTTATTTAAGAATTTTGTTTGCAGGTGTCATTATTATAATAAAAGTAGTATAAAGCCGAAAATCCTCATAGAGCTCTTGGTCTTTACAAAAAAACAAAACAAAAAGAAAAGAATTAAATTCTGCATTTCAATTTCATTGTCTGTGTCTCAAGCAGACGAATCACCAGTCAGCAGCCTTCATTGGAAGATTGTATACCCACTGGAACAAATGTGTTTTGTGGGCCAATCTGAAAGATAGAAAACTCTTGGAGGATTTCAGCCCACTCGGAAGCTGGTTCCAAAGAAATTGAGCAGCCACTGAAAAGATCACCAGCTCAGTTGCGAGGTTGCCTGGTACATGAACAACATTGTTTGATGCTCCTGAATGCAGTGGTCTCCCGGGATCGTAACGCGTAACCAAAGTGGCCATATATGACAGGCCCTTGCCTTTTAAGCTTTTCCAAGTTAATGTAAGAATTTTGTCCCCTGGAAGACAGCCAGTGGAGATTTTGAAGAATATGTTTAATGTGGCAAGATCATTTTATTTGCTCATAATGATTACATGTGCTGAACATTTTTGTATTGTGTCAGTTTTGTTAATGATGCTCTGTTTTATGTTAGGTAAAGTGTTAAACACTGCACCACTGTACTCCCACATGCACAATCAGAGTTAGGTGTCCTACCTAAGAATACAACACAGGTACTGCTGCCAGGATCAAAGCATTGATCTGTTGGTTTAAAGTCCAATGCTCTAACCACTGAGCCACCACACACCCTTGGGGCATTGTGGCTCAGTTGGTAGAGGTGCAGGCTGCAACCCGAGAGGTCATCGGTTCGAATCCCACCTTTGGCAACCGCGTTGTGTCCTTGGGCAAGACACTTCACCCCCATTGCCCGCGTGGGGGCACGGTGACGTTGTGTACTAAGGCGTACTGCATGTCGATGGTTCACCTGTCTTCAACCAATGCTAACCCTGCTTGTGTGGAGTTCGTATGTTGGGGAGCTGACAGTTGCTCGCCGTTGCTCGGTGGTTCTCTCTGGGTACTCTGGCTTCCTCCACCCGTAAGACTGTCACGGTCATGGTTAGCCATTGTGCAGAAATATGTGACCTTAAACACCAATAAATAAATAAAATAACCACACACCCTTCTATATCAATGGAAGGGGTATTATTAGGTTGATAATTTAGTTTCACATTTGTTTTCTGGTATATCTTCATGAATATATAAATGTAACTGTCTAGGCTTGTATTTTTTTTTCTTCAAAATGTACTTGACTTGCAGGCCGGGTGATTTCTAAAATCGTACTCATCCTTCAAGACAACTGATTTGTCCTAACAAAGAAAATTTAGATATTAAAAAATATAGAAAATCAATACAAATTTTAACTATGGTGTCCGCTATGGTATGACCTCCAGGCTTTTAGATAGCCTAATTTGGGCACAACTACAAATATGGATTTTCTATATTATGGTCGGTGGGGTGGAGGGGGGTGGTGGGGAAGCACCTGTATTTTTGACTTCACTATGTCTTCTGTAGCATATACTTTTCATGCCACCCTCCTTATAATCATAGTTCACAGTCTCTTAATCCAGGTCTTCAGCTTATTGGTTCTCCTATTATATTGATTTATTAATATTGGAGTTTAATCCCCTGCACACTGATGTCAAAATATCCAGATCTGAAGTAGCTATTTTTCCCATAATGCAACTGGGAATTTAACCAATTTAATCTTGTTTGACAGAGCTCATTGAGCTCTGTCAAACAAGATTGAATTTGTTAAATTTCTAGTTGCATTATGGGAAATATTTGCATCCTGAACTTTAGATATTTCGACATCAGTGTGCAGAGGGTTAATGACACTTTTGACACTCGTGTTGGAAGCCGAAGTAGATGTAGAGAACCACTGAGCAACTGTCACACTCCCAAACTTACTAACACCACACAAGCAGGGGTTGGGTTAGCATTGAAGACAGGTGCACCCTCGACATGCAGTATGCCTTAGTACACAGTTCTGCTGTGCCCCCATGTGGACAGTTGGGATCAGGTGCCTTGCCTAAGGACACAATGCAGTTTCTCCTGTCAAGAATTGAACTGTGGACCTCTCAGTTTGAAGTTCATTGCTGTAACCACCGAGCCACTGCACTCCCATTGGTTCTTCCTCCTTGAATTAAAGTTTACCGCAGATTCTCCTCCTGGAATTAAAGTTTACCGCAGATTCTCCTCCTTGAATTAAAGTTTACCACAGATTCTCCTCCTTGAATTAAAGTTTACCGAAGATTCTCCTCCTTGAATTAAAGTTTACCGGAGAAGATTTCTTAGTTTTCTACTGCCAAGCCAGAATGCTTTTTAACCCTTTACCCAACGCAGACGATATCAAAATTTATTATTTTAAATATCATTTTTTTAAATTTAAAAAAAAATTTCAACAAAACCATATCATGTGACCCCCTCATTGGAACAAGCTCGACGAGCTCGTTCCAAAGAGGGGTCACATGATATGGTTTTGTTGAATTTGTTTGAAAAATACTATTTTTTCAGTTGTTGAATTTGCATATTACGCGGGCGGTTGTGGTCGATTCGTTGGGGAAAGGGTTAAACTAAATGATGCATGATGTTTAATAGGAAATGCCACAAATATGAACATATTAGATCATAAGCTTTGAGGACGTGCTCACACAGAGTTTGCCAGTGAAAAGCAATTGGCATTGCTGTTTTGGGAATTTAAATGACTGATGAACTCAATATTAACTTTCTATATTCTTTTACGATTACTGAGATCAACATACATACCGTATTTACTCTATGTATTGGGACAGCTAAAAATAATTATTTTCAATTCTTAGAAAATGGGGAAAGAACACAGCCTGGTCTTGATTTGATGCTGAATAAAGTTGTGTGTGATTCGTTTTCCATCACTATATACGAAAATCGCCATCCAATTTTTTTTTATATTTTCATTTTTTGCTTCCAAAACATAGCTTATGATCCCTCATTGGAACGAGCGTTTTGCGCTCGTTCCAATGAGGGATCATAAGCTATGTTTTGGAAGCAAAATATGAAAATTTTTAGTTACTCACAAATTTTTTTTATGAGTGTCGTCTGCTACTAGCGACGGGCCAACTGGAAACAAATCTCCTGAATGTCCCAAACTTTGGAGCATAAAAAAAATATAGTTTTCTGGAAAAAATGTCTGTCCCAAATCATAGAGTGTCCCAACACATAGAGTAAATACGGTAGCAGGACTCCATGAACTCCGTAGATTTTTTATATTTTTGAAATTACACATAATGAAGACTATACCATTTTTTCTCCAGTTCTGCTTATTATTAATCTTTTTCTTCTTCTTCTTCTATACTATATTTCTTTCTATACTATATTTGAGAATGTATGTCCACCCACTATAGAAATGAATATGGGGCCACCCCGAGTGTCCAAAATGGGTCTACTAGGAGTACTTTTTTTATGGCGGAGGTCATCGACAGGTTTAAAAAAGTGTGTGGGGTGGGGGTGAGGGTGTAGGGGGCACCAAAAGTTACGACCAAACTTTTTTTTACCGATATTTGTCTTCATAGGGGTCTACTAGGGGTACATTTTTATCAGGAATCTAATGGTGAGGTTTAAAAAAGTATCGGGTGGGGGTGTAGAGGGACACCAAAAGTTATGACCAAAATTTTTCTCACTGATATAGGTATTCAAAGGGGTCTACTAGGGGTAATTTTTTGCCAGGAATCTAATAGTGAGGTTAAAAAAGTGCCGGGTGGGGATGGGGGTGTAGAGGGGCACCAACAGTTATGACCAAAATTTTTCTCACTGATATAGGTCTTCAAAGGGTCTACTAGGGGTAATTTTAATATTCTCCTCAGCCCGAGCAATGCCGGGTAACCCTGCTAGGTTAAAACTAAAACATACATGACTGATAAAATGAGATATTTACTTGGTTTTCTTGTTTGACAACAAAGAATAAACAGTTGGCTAAACTTGACTTTATTCTTGTACTATCTTGTGATATGGCTACAGCTTCTGAAGGTGACCTTAAAACCCAATGAATAAATAATCAAATTTTTGATTCATGTTGGCATCTTATCAACTTTTGGGAAACTTGTAAGATTTAGTGATAAATAGAATGTTTAGCTGGTCTCCAGTGTTTGTGTATTCTTATTGTTTCAAACATTAATCCAAACAGTATTTTGATTATGAAGTAGACAGAGAATTTTGAACTGGATTGCAGCTGGTCGTGATTCGTTTAAAATTCTCGTCTGTTTTCTTTGGGGCCCTGCAAATCACACATTTTCGATTTGAATCGAATCTCAAATCAAATCAGGTCTATTATTCGAAATAGAAACGAACCTCGGAGTGAATCAGGGGTGTCTAGAAGGTGACCGATTAGGGGAAGGGGGGTGCTGTAAACCTGATTTGTTGTGACTGTGAATGCTCAAGTCACGAATGATAAAATTTTCCAACTTCATCATCAAGGCATGCCATTGTCGAAGGCATTCCTTGATAATGTAGCTGCAGTATTACCCAGTAAGGGCTATAGTTTGAACAGAAACAGAAACAAGTGTGTAAATTGCCTGTACAGTAGAATCCTCTTAATTGAATGTCCATTTCACCAGTGAAAATTATTCAATTAACAAGAGTATACAATTAACAGGGAATTGGTCAGTTTCCTGTGTTCTGGAGTTAAACTGAGTGTTTATTCTATTATATCTTGTTTGACAGAGCTCATAGAGCTCTGTCAAACAAGATATAATAGAATAAATGCCTGTATTGGATGCAGTGAGGCCAAAAAAGTTGATAAATAAGGGGAATTTGGTGTGTGTCACAGTAATTTTTTTGACGTATTACAAAAATTTATATACAATTAAGAGGAGTTTACTCTACAACCCATATGCAATTAACAGATCAAATTTGTACTGAAGGTATGGTAAATGGTTTTGTGTTTGAAAATTACATTCAATTAACAGGGATATACAATTAAGAGATATCCAATTAAGTGGGCTCCACTGTACTGTATTCTGCACAGGACTAGGCGCTAGCTACATCTCATTGTTGAGATTGGTTGGAAATTTTAAATTTGCTTCCATCAGTGGCACTGACTATTGAGACTGGAATTAACATGGATGACAGCATGGGTGCAGATGCTATTTATGTTAATATAGCAGAAATTGCTCTCAGTCTGCAGAACTATGAGACAATGAATATGACTGATGCCAAGCTATATTCCAGTGAAAGGATTCAGTGTGAAACAAATCTGGAAGCCGATTTCGAATTGAACTGAATACCAACTTCATATTCAAAATCAAGCCGAATCTCGATGCTTTGCAGGGCCATAGTTTTCTTCTCAGCAGCACAGTAGAATCTGACTCTTGAAATGAAGATACACCAGAACATTGTTTCTCAGATATTAGGCCTAAAAAAGTTAAAAATATGTTTCTTGGACCCCTCTGTATGGTCTCTTTTTATAACCAATGTTAACTTTAAAAAATAATAATAATTAAATGGTTTATGTCTATTTCCCCCAAGGTAATAAAATTTATAAATTTGTCCCTTGAGGGCAACAAGGCTTTGCAATGCTTTAGCATTGCAAAGCCTTCGTACCCTCAAGGGACGAAATACACCACCACCCATGCTGTCCTGTAGATTATGAGGCCTAAAACATAAAACAAACCAAGAACATGAACTTTTGATGGCAATTTATTTATTTATTTATTGGTGTTTAAAGTCATATATTTCTGCACAATAGCTAATCATGACCACGACAGTTTTACTGGTGGAGGAAGCCTGAGTACCCAGGGAGAACCACCGAGCAACTGTCAGCTCCCCAACATACTAACTCCACACAAGCAGGGTTAGCATTGGTTGAAGACAGGTGCTCCATCGACGTGCAGTATGCCTTAGTACACAGTGTCACCGTGCCCCCACGTGTGCAATGGGGGTGAAGTGTCTTGCCCAAGGACACAACGTGATTGTCGCAGGTGGGATTCGAACTGAGGACCTCTCGGTTTGCAGCCTGCACCTCTACCTACTGAGCCACCGCACCTCCTTTGATGGCAATGAAATAATTACAAAAATAAAAAATAAAATAATAACCTCCTGCCGACATTCAATTTTTACAAAAAATGTCCTGAGGAACAGAAGATCTACTTTGCGGGGCCTTATCTTTGTTTGTTTTTCTTGATTCAGCCTTGATTTCGTAAATATTTTTTAACCCTTTAACCAATGCACTAAATATCAAAATTTATTATATTATTTTTTTTTTCAAATCTTGTAAAAAATTCCATCCAACAAAACCGTATCATGTGAACCCTCATTGGAATGAGCTCAATGAGCTCGTTCCAATTAGGTGGTCACGTGATATGGTTTTGTCGAAATTTAAAAAAAAAATTTTTTCTCAACTACTCAATTAGTAAATTACATGAGTGCATGTAACCAATTATTTAGGTAAAGGGTTAAAGAAATCTCAACCCACTGGTGTAAATGTGTCACCATCCAATTATAAGCTAATGAAAAGAGAGACAACTTTTGTGATCACAGAACTGTAACTGATTTGGCATTAGTTTCTAGTAAGGTTATGGCGGCCTACATTACTTAAGCCGCAGTATGGAACAAAAGGGCTAGGCAATGCAATCATGTTTCCTTTATTCAGTGAGAGGATATAAATTACAGATTACATTACACTCTAGGAATAATTAAAAATAAAACTGAAGCCACGATCTGAATAAAGCAATCATTTTTAGCTCACCGAAGGGAGCTTAACTTATCACTTGCCCTCCGTCGTCTGTCGTGAACTTTACATTATCCACTACTCCTCACAAACTACTGGATCAAATTGAACCAAATTTGGTGTGCATGTTCCCTATCATATGTCAATTCAAACTTGTACAAATAAACTTGCCACACCCACAGGGGGCACCACAAGGGGCATAACTCTGATAGCACCTATGAATTTCTTTCCAAAATTAAAAAAAATCTTCTTCAGATCCACCAGGCAGAATTCTTTCCTATATGGTATACATCATCTCTAGGGGGGTCAGATTCAAGTTTGTTCAAATTGAGCCCTCGGTTCAAATTTAGTCTCCCTATGGAAGCTCAAATTTTAGCTTAGTGCTAAATGAGGATTATTCTTTCAAAATCTTCTTCTTCAGATCCACCAGTCAGAATCATTTCATATTTGGTATACAACATCTCCAGGGAGGTCAGATTCTAGTTTGTACAAATCGAGTTCCTGGGTTCACATTTGGGCTCCCTATGAGAGCTTGAATTTTAACTTAGTGGGCTTCACTGTAATAATTTTTGGTTTTTATTTTTGTAATTATTTCTTTGCAATCAAAAGTTCATAGTTTGTTTTATGTTTTGACCTCATAATCTACAGAATAATATTAGTGGTGGTGTATTTTGTCCCTTGAGTGCAAGAAGGCTTTGCAATGCTGAAGCATTGCAAAGCCTTCTTGCACTCAAGGGTCAAATTTATCAATTTTATTAACTTGGGTAAAATGTTTTAATTTTTTAAAGTTTGCATTGATAATAAAAAGATAGCATGCGGCAGCCAAAAGGACCATGCAAGGGACCTGAGAAAAAGATTTTTAACTTTTTAGGCCTTATCCAAGTGCAACAACAGATATACATACCAACAGCAATAAGCCTGACCATTAATTGAATCAGTGGCATATAGATATAACTTAGGTAACCGCCCTTTTTGCTTTTAAAAATCATCAATTTTCATTATTTTTAATAACCTTGACGTAGTCAAGCTGAGCTTATCTCATCACTCTCCATCTCTTTGTTCTAATTGAGTGCCTGGGTTAATTTTTGGGCTCCCTATGAGAGCCCCAAATTTTAACTTAGTGCAATACAAGAAATTTCTTTAAAAATCTTCATTGGCAAACCTTAAGATAAGCAATCTGTCATTTTGCAGAATGAGGTCCCCTGAGGGTGAATTTGCTTATGCTATCCCATATAGTGGGCCAATTTATCCTCTGGGTACCTCTTTCTGTTTAGGTCTGAGACTTTGATTCAGATTGAGGTTCACAGAGGGTAAATTTAGTAATGCTACCCTGCACAGAAAGGTAGCATCACCAAATTCACCCCCTGGCTTCAACAGGCTTGTAATTTTGAAATTGCAGGAGGGCCATTATGGTTCGCCTCAAATCACCCCAGGAGGGCCATTTTGGGTTTGCCTAAAATGACCCCAGGAGGGCCGTTTATGGTTTGCGAGAGCCATTTTGTTTCAGCCTGCTGGGTAGACAACCAATATCATTTTAAGATACGTGGTTTGTGTAATTATGATGCCCGTCATCACATAATGTAAGATAACTTTGAGCGAATCAATCGGATTTGGGGGACGAATCATCCTGGCTTTGATTTTCAGATGAAACATCCCAGGCGAGTCATCAGGGGTCGAACTGGCTTGGGGATGATACATCCCATAATCGCGCATGAAACAAGAGTTGTCACAGTCTGATGTACAATGTAATAACTGATTACCTCTTTAGAATTGGCAGACCTCTCACTCGTATGTGGAAAGTTACTTACTGTCTCTGCATCATCGACACACTACAAACTTGACGAATTGCACTTTGTTACCTCCTTCAATCTGCGAAAATTGTCATTTGAGACGGCCAATTTTGAGGTGCCTTTGACTGAATTAATGGGCTGCAGAAATCGGGGTTAGGCGGACGTCTACCATCCACAGAATTTTGAACTCAGGTGGGTGACTGTGACCCAGGGGATCGCCCACCACAAAATGACAAGCCTGCTTCAGGTTGAGGTTAACATGCAGAATAATGCAGGCTGATGGATAACAGGGTTGATTTTGCTGCAGTACTAGAAGCAATCATGAGTAAGCTTGGGTGGATGAGGAAAGGGTCATATTATACTTGGGGAGATCAAGAAGGCGACAGTGGGGGAATTATGAAACTGTTCTGGACTGAATGCTGGAAGATTAGGGAAACAGTAGGGGAGGAATAACCTAGTGGGGGATGGGGTTGATTAAACCTGATGAGAGGGCCATTACAAATTAGTAGAAGGCCAAAGAATTATTATTATGATGAATTTCCTAACAATGGCTTTCTATAGTCGTAAAACACATCATTAAATCACCAGGTGTCATATGTCTGATGGTGATTAAATATGTTGATTAATGTCTGCATGGGGTAAAATATGAAATGAAAACATAAATAATTAACTGGTTGAGTGTTAGAAATTACTATCGTGGCTCTATTGAAAAGTGATGAAAGCAACTTTAGTGGCTTTACACTGTATGCCTTAACTTTATCTTTGAATAAAATGATCATGCTAGACCTAATAAAAATTAAAAATCTGTTTCACGGGCCCTCCCGCATGGTCCTTTTGGCTGCTGCATGCTCTCTTTTTATAACCAATGCAAACTTAAAAAAAAATAAAGATTAAATGGTTTATGTCTGATATTTTACTAAAGTTAAAAAAAAATTGATAAATTTGTCTCTTGAGTGCAAGAAGGCTTTGCAGTGCTTTAGCATTGCAAAGCCTTCTTGCTCTCAAGGGACGAAATACACCACCACCCATGTTTCTCCATAGATCATGAGGCCTAAACAATACTAAGGACATGGTGGCAAAAAAATAATTACAGAAATAAAAAATAAAATAAAAACCTGTTCGCCCACATGAAATTTTACAAATAAAGGCCTGAGAAACAGAATATCTACTTTGTGTGGCCTTACAAGTCACCTTTGAAAAATAATTTAGTACTCTACCAGTTAACTGACTGTATGTTTATTGTCATTTTATAACCACCTGTCAGATGTGACATTATTTGTTAAGTAAATTTTATTGATTTATTTGAAATTTTTGTGATTTATTTGAAACTCACCTGAATGTAAACAGTATTATGATTACAAAGTGGTCCCTTTTTTGTTCAGACGTGATTTAGTTCATGGCAAGTTAACCCTCAAGGGCCTGATATTGACATTGATGATAACTTTTTACTGCAGTAGAACAGGTGCCTCAACATGTAGTCTCTGTGTAAATTCACAAATTGCATTTTGAGTACATTAGCAGTTGTTTTTGCACAAGAACTATACAGGCAGCCAAGACTAACCTAAAAACAACTACCGGGTACAAAGCCACAGTATGTAAACTGTCAAAGTATAGAAACAATTTCTTTATTTATTTATTTATTGATGTTTAAGGTCACATATTTATGCACAATGGCTAATCATGACCGTGACAGTTTTACGGGTGGAGGAAGCCAGAGTACCCGGAGAGAACCACCGAGCAATGACGAGCAGCTGCCAGCTCCCCAACATCGTAACTCCGCACTGCAGCACAGGCAGGGTTAGATTGGTTGAAGACATGCACACCATCGACGTGCAGTACGCCTTAGTACACGGCATCATCGTGCCCCCATAGAAACAATGCATGTGATACAGTACGTGGAGAGCGGATTGTAACTAAGTCACCCACGGAGTGGAGATATCACCCAAACTATTTTGTATATATCGACTAAAAACAGAAGCTATGTTTCAGCCAATGGACCTCCGGGTTTAACCCGGAGGTCCATTGGCTGAAACTTTGCTTGTGCTTTTTATGCTTTGCAACAAATTTGCAATTATTGCTTGGGTGGAATCTCCACTCTGCGGGTGATTTAATAATAATACACTCTCCACGTACTGTAGTTACCAATCGAGCTGGAGGTGTCTCATGAATTTGAACAACCTGTCCTATGTGTTGAGTGACATTGAGCCATAAAGTGGTGAGGTGTTGAAGCATGGGACAGGTTGTTCAAATTCATGAAATACAAACAGCGAGGTTGGTATAACTGACTTACACCCTGTTCTTTGTTCAATGAACAAAATGCAAAGTCACTGGTACTCTCATTAGACTAGAGAGAGGTATTCAAGCGAGGCCATTTGAACACTTGGTCTATTGTTGTGTCAGGTATTTCCTGTTAAATGTTACCAACCCAAAAATACATACGAGCCAGGGTGTAAAAATATCTTCAGACCCTCGAGGGTTGACACTTGTGGATATGAATTTCTTAAAATATTACAAACTAAGGAATGAATTAGAAAGATTTTTGTGTTTCTTACTTTCTTTTTTTTTTTTTGGTTGGGGGTGTGGGGGGGATTGGTTAGACTTTGCAGTGTTGTGGGCAAGAAATCTGTCAAGATTTTCTGCCGACTTTTCTAATGACGTCACTCTGAGAGCGTGGTGGATCATTGGTTATAGCATTGGCCTTAAACCATAATGGTCCACAGTTCGATTCCCACCAGCGGTAACTGCAATTGTGTCCTTGGGAAAGACAGTTAATCCTGATTGCCCATGTAGGGGCACGGTGGCACTGTGTATTAAAGCACACTGGTTGTCGATGGTGCACTTGCTTTCAACAAATGCTAACCCTGATTGTGTGAAGTTAGAATGTTCAAAAGCCTGACAGTTACTAGCACTGTTCAGTGGTTCTTTCTGGGCATTCAGGCTTCTTCCCCTTGTACAACTGCCTGAAAGGAGGTAACTGGCTGTCAAAAGTATCATTAAACCCCAATAAAAATGACTTCCCTGTAAAACACATGTAATGACAATGATGTGTGTGTGTGTTTATTAACCCTCAACACAGGTTTCAAAGTACAACATTTCAAGTAGCAATGTTTTCTCATAAGGCCACACAAAGTAGACCTTCTGTTTCTCAGGCCATTATTTGTAAAATTACATGCGGGCGAGCGTTTTTTTATTTTATTTTTTCTTTTAGTATTTACTTCTTTGCCACCAAAAGTTCATGTTCTAGGTTCAAGTTTTAGGCCTCATAATCTACAGAACAGCATGGGGGAGTGCTGTATTTCATCCCTTGAGTGCAAAAGCATTGCAAAGCCTTCTTGCACTCAAGGGACAAATTCATCAATTTTTTAACTTGGGTAAAATATCAGACGTAAACCATTTAATTTTTATTTTTTTAAGTTTAAATTGGTTATAAAAAGAGAGCATGCGGCAGCCAAAAGGACCATGCGGGAGGGCCTGAGAAACAGATTTTTTATTTTTTTAGGCCTAATGCAAATATTTATTTATTATTTATTGGTCTTTAAAGTCACATACTTATGCACAATGGGTAATCGTGACTGTGACAGTTTTATGGGTGGAGGAAGTTGGAGTACCCGGAGAGAACCACTGAGCATTGATGAGCGATTGTCAGCTCCTCAACATTCTAACTTTGTTCAAGCTCCACTGAAGCAGTGTTACAGCAGTTGAAGACATGTGCACCATCCATGTGCCGTACGCCTTAGTACACGGCGTCATCATGCCCCCATGTTGGCAACCAGGATAATGTGCCTTGCCCAAGTAACACAATGCGGGTCGTCCCGGATGGGGATTGAACTCGTGACCTCTAGCATAGAAGTCCAATAGTCTATCACTGAGCCACCGCGTTCTCAATAATGCAACTAAGAATTTAATCAATTCACTCTTATTTGACAGAGCTCAATGAGTTCTGTCAAAGAAGATTGGATTGATTAAATTGCTGGGTGCATTATGGGAAAACTTTACAGCTTGAAATGTTGATGTGACATCAGTGTGGAGGGGATCTTATCTGTCGTGCTTTGAAAAATGGGATATTTGAAATGGATATGGGCAAGAACAGAGTATTTCCCAGTGTGCATTGAGAATCTGTATGGAAACCTAATGTTCAGCCATCATGTCACTGCTATATTATATAGAGGAATCAAAGAACACAGTAATCGGTGTCTGGCGACTCAGTCTTTGAAAGTGGGCAGCATAAAAAGGAATGGTTGCCTTAACTTGATTTGATTGCTGTCATTATATAGCCATGTGTGTTGTAAGGGACTCTAAACTTCAATGGATGAATAAATACAGAGTAATTATACCCGGTATCTTATGAAATTTGATATGACCGCCGCATGCTATCTTTTAATAACCAAAGCAAACTAAAAAAAAAAAATTAAATGGTTTATGTCTGATATTTTACCTGAGTTAATAAAATGTCCCTTGAGTACAACAAGGCTTTGCAATGCTTTAGCATTGCAAAGCCTTTGTTGCACTCAAGGGACGAAATACACCACCACCCATGCTATTCTGTAGATTACGAGGCCTCAAACATAAAACAAGCCAAGAACATGATTTTTTGATGGCAAAGAAATAATTACAAAAATAAAAAATAAAATAAAAAAACTCCCGCCCTCATGCAATTTTACAAAAAATGGCCTGACGAACAGAATATCTACTTTGTGGGGCCTATGCTGTCATATCATTTTTTTCATAGAAACTACTGCTGTTGAACACATTATATGCACAGCAAATTTGGATTATATCCCTGTGTTATTTTTTGGTATCATTCCTGTATAGCCATCTGGTGTTTGACTGAGTACCAAATCTGTGTGTGCACTGTATTTAACTTAACTTGTTCGCAATCAGAAATGGACAGTGTTTACGCTGCCTTGTGTCAGTTTAGCCAATAGCACTAAAAACTTTCATTTGGCACCAATAAATCTTCATTGGCTAAAATTTTGGCACCAAAAAAGTTCCTTTCACCTGTGAAGAAAAGCCATTACAGCAGTGAAGAGCACGATCGATAAAAAAAACAAAAAAATATTTTTCACTCTTGTTCACTCTATAGTTCACTCTTGAAATAATTGCCAGCTCATTTTTTAGATCAATTTATTTGGATAAGACAGCAAAGTACACCCCCTCCTATTAATGTTCTGGCCCCAAAACACTTTGAGTTTTGAGTTCTGTCAGATTTTTCCTGCAACCAATTGTCCATTTACTCTTGAAATAATTTCCAGTTTATTCTTCAAAACCTGATCAATTTATTTGGATCAGTAGTGAAAAAACATCTCCTCCCCTCCCTTCCCAGTAGCGTTTTGGCACCAAAACACTTTGTTTGTTACTAAATATTCAGAATAGCTTAAAATTTGGCACTTGAGACTTTCGGGTCAGCGTGAACATTGGAAAGTTCCCTTTCCCATGCCTCTTTCTGTACTGAGGGGGAACATATTTTTATGTTCCCCTAGATACCCAATGATAGCCATAGTTTCATTTACAAACGGCAGTTTACTATAGGGACTTCCATTTGGCAAATACTTTGGCGATTTTTATTGTCAATTTGGTGTGAGAATTTTCCAAGTTTGGTGTCTCATTTTTAGTGTGAAACATGACATGGTTCCAAGATGTCACACAGCTGGTCTGTGTAAAACAATTCAGCCTGGGGGAGATAATTTATGTTACATCTATTTGAGTGCCAAACAAGTTACTATGATATTGTAAACACATTTAGTTTTCTTAAATCGGTTTCACATATACAAGATTAGTTAGTTATACACGCTTATTATATTTGTCATAGATATTGAAACAGAGGCCAAAATCCAGCTTTTTGTCTTACATACTTTCCGACTATCAAGAATAAAAGTTGATGGTATAATATTTTTGCCCTTTGTTGCTGAACTTGCTTTTCTGTTGGTTGGTTGAATACCTGCTGATAACTTTTCCTCTGCTGAAGTTTAACAAGTTATTTTTAAGTGCTGCTTTATAGAAACTAACATTGTGACTATATATATATGAATAAGTAATTAGGCCTAAAAAATTAAAAATCTGTTTCTCAGGCCCTCCTGCATGGTCCTTTTGGCTGCTGCTTGCTCTCTTTTTATAACCAGTATGAACTTGTAAAAATAAAAATTAAATGGTTCTATCTGATATTTTACCCATGTTAATAAAATTGATAAATTCAGTGTCTCTTGGGTGCGAAGCCTTCTTGCACTCAAGGAATGATATACATCACACTACCCATGCTGTTCTGTAGATTATGAGGTCTAAAACATGAAACAAACCAAGAACATGAATTATTGATGGCAAAGAAATAATTCCAAGAAATAAAAAATAAAATAAAAAACTGCCCTCCTGCAAAAAATGGCCTGAGGAACAGATCTTCTTTGTAGGGCCTTAGTGTTTTTTGCAGACTACAAACAAATATCTTTAACTTCTAAGTGATGTTCTGGTTTAATTTCTGAGAAAGTCTAGTGCTGTGATCACAAAAGCTGAGAGAATTTTTATAGGAGACAGTCACGACCCCACAATCATCTTTCTGCTTTTCTCCCCACAGCACTGTAGAATTTCACCCATAAGAAAAAAAATGTGAGATACTATTTAGGCTTTTCCCTCTGGAAAAGACTATTGTTTTTATTATTATTTTTTGGGGGGAGGGGGGTCCACACATTTTGTCCGCACGATTCAGAAGTCATTTTCGAACCGAATTTCACAAAATTTTTCACACTCATAGAGGGACACAAAATCTAAAAATGTACCGAAGCTGAATTTAACCCTTATTTCGTCAGAATTAGCAAAAAAACTGCCAAAATTGGGGTTTATTGACACTTTCTCGAAACACGTCTTGTAGATTTTTTTTAAACATTCATCATTGCTAGACCTGCCTTTCACACGACCATTGGTACACAAGACATATTAGGGAATGCATATGGTAACCTTCCACAGGCTGCTAAACAATCAAATTATGATGAAATGCCTACCAAGTATACAGACATTTTGAGAAAATGAGCTGTTCTTGGGCACCAATAACACCCAATGTGTACCTGCATGACAAACATAACCTCCCTCATTGGAAGTGGAATTCACCGAGGATCATTTTTGTAAGTAATGAAGGTATTCATAAAACCAAGCATTAACCCGTTTAGGGCTGGTTACAGAGCGATACCCCTCAAAAGGTTAAAAATTCATGTTATCCGAGGATTTCTCTAAAAACATGATGTAAATTTTCAAGAAAAATTGGCCATTCTCAAATCTTAGTGTGACATTACAAGTTGCATGTACAAAATATTCCAGTAAGCATTTGTTAACCCTATGAAGGTTCTCAAACATCAAAATTTTGATAAAATGGGCTGTGTTTGCATACCCGAGCACCCAAAGATAAGAGGAGAAATCAACATAAGTGGAAGTAGTATTCACTGAGAATTATTTTTGTAAGTAATAAGCGTATTCAAAAAAACAACCATTGACCTGTTTTGGGCTGGATAAACAATGATACCCATCAAAAGCTTAAAATTCATGTTCTCCTTGGATTTCTCTGAAAATATCTCGTAGATTTTTAAGAAAAAATGGCCATTTGCAGTTTTTGGTGTGAAATTACAAGTTGCATGAATAAATATTCCTGTTAGCACTTGTTAACCCCCTACAAGCTGCCGGACATCAATATTTTGGATACATGTGAGATAAAATGGACCATTTTCAAATAGACACAGCACTCAGTATGTATAGGTCAAACAAACATAACTCCTTTTGCCGGTAATTAACTTGTTGGACGACGATATTGATATTAACCCTCTCCACCGTTAATGATGGTTTTTACCTAAAAAAATTTGAGACTACTATACTCACTTTTCTCATAACATCAATGAAGAAACTTCAGTGAGACAGTTAAAAACAATTCCTCAGACACTGTGGGGTCATGAAAAATCATGGAATCTCATCGGGAAAAGCCATGATTCACCAGAATCATAAAGTCTAGTTTTATTTGTTTTTCTTGATTTCACAATATTTTATATATGAAATCTCATCCATTACTGTAAGTGTAAATGTGTTGCAATGCAATTGTGATCTGATCGATTACAATCATTTTTATAGGCCACAAACAGGTATTTGTTCATGTTTAATTTTTAATCCTTTGAACTCGAGTGGTATCTTCCATGACGGGTTCAGTGGAAGCACTTGAAAGAGTCCATATTCATTATTTGGAGTAGACCCATCAATAATTTCAATGTATAGCCTCGGGGATGTACGTTGAAAATATTGATGGGTCTACCCCACACATTTACTGAACAGCCATCCTATATAATGACGTGATGTCATATCATGTTTCTGGCCGGAAAAGTGGCCACTAGGGTTCAAAGGGTTACGACTATTATGATCTCCGATGAGTCTGGAGGTGGGATGGGGAAATCTCACCCAAGGTGCAAGATATTTGAACCAGACCCGAGGCTTGCTGAGGGTTTGGTTCAAATATCTTGCACCGAGGGTGTGATTTCCCCATTCCCACCTTCAGACTCATCGAGGATGATTTTTTCTCCCCCACCATGCAGCGATTATGTTAGCCAGAGGTAATCGGGAGTCACATGCTGATTCAATCAACTCATTTTGTATTCATTTGGAGAAACTGATGACGGCATCGGAAAGAGCATGCACAAGTTATTATATACCAGAGGTATGTACCTCGAAATCGATTAGGAACGGTGGCAGCTTGAGGGTTGAAGAGTTTTAGAGCATCGAACTTTGATCACACTGCATTCCGATGACAGCAATATGAATTATTTGGCAGCAAGAAACTGATACAACATGCTATACGTCATAATAACATGATAAATGTATATCGTCACATGGGTGGGGTGGGATACATCTGTCTCTCCCTGCTATCTCACCCGGGACACATGTATGTTACACATGCAGTGGGGGGAGAAAAGTATATTATTATCACCAAACACGGAAATAAGCAGACTGTAATCTACCAAATAAGGTCCATAGAGAGTGAATTTGATGATGCTTGGTGAATTAAGAAAAACAAATGAAATTGCCTCTGAAATACAATGTTTTGCAGCATTTCTTTTTCGACAAGTGAGTTTCTACAGTGTTGTCATTTGGAAAGCAGACAGAGAATTTTAACCAGCTCACAAATCTGTTGATTTGCAAACACAGTTTCGTAAGAATTAATAAAAATACTGCAATGGTACCTTGAATGTAAAGTACTCTATGCCAAATGCTTTTATGTAGGATCACCTGTTCTGAGTTCAAAAAAATTGGCCAAATTAGAACTGGGTTTTCAAGAGTCAAGTATTAAATATGTCATGTCTGTGTTTTAGGTGAATTAAGAAGGCTGATGTGAAGTTACCGAGGGCTGATACTTCGGCTGATATGAAACTCACCAAGTAATAACCTCTATTAACACTTTAAACCCTAGCGTCTGTTTTTCCGGCCAGGAACATGATACGTCATAACGTCATTATATAGGATGGCTGTTCAGTAAATGTGTGGGGTAGACCAATCAATATATTTTCAACGTGCAGCCTCAGGGCTGCACATTGAAAATATTGATTGGTCTACGCCAAATAGTGAATATGGACTCTTCTAATTGCATTGAACTAGCATGGAAGATACCACTAAAGTTCAAAGGGTAAATTAAACCCAAACAAAGAATTACAAAAAGTTCCTAGATCAGTTACAGCTTTCTAACAGTGTTCTCAACGAATTGTGGGGGGGATCCATCCTTAGACATAATTTTTTCTGGAGATTTTCTCGGATGTTTATGGACCAATCTACTTGAAACTTGGTAGGAATGTTCACCACCATGGAAGCCTGTGCACCTGTAATTATAGTTCCGGTCGGATTATTTGTATCAGAATTATGTCCCTTTTCAACGTGAAAAAGCAGGCCTAGAATTTTGTCTTGAAATTTTCTCAGATGTTTATGGGTTGATTCCTTTGAAACTTGGTATGGATGTTCGCTACCATGGGATCCTGTACACCTGCAAATTATAGTTTTGATCAGGCTATTTTGCTAGAGTTTTGCTCCTTTTCATCTTAGAATGCCTGAATTGACTAGAATTTTGTTTGGAGATTTTCTCAGATGTTTATGGGTCAATTTTGATAAAAGTTATGGATGATCACTACCAAGGGAACCTGTGCACCTGCGATTAAAGTTTTGATTGGACCTTTTTTCCCAGAATTATGCCTCTTTTCGTCTTAGAATATGGCGGTGGGGGTATCAACAGACCCATCAGGGACAGTCACACCTCTAGTTGTTTCTCATTCTTTTTGTAACATCTGACATTCTAGTTGTGTTATCCAAACATCTCGGCTTCCGCGCTGGGGAAGTTGTGACATTTGGATAGCTGAACTATCTCTTCTCCCACCTCACTTCGACGAATCTCCATTCATGACCCTAAATCTTAGTCTATGTTGAATTTTCAGTACAACTCTCATCTTCTCTTCATTCACCTAATCATTCTTATTGCCATCAATAATTCCTCATCATTCACTGACTAAGGCTGTAAGAATGCACAGGGTTCAGGCATGAAAATAAACAGTCTGACATTTGCAGAATGAAGTGCCCAGAGGGTGAATTTGATGATGCTATCCCATACAGTGGGCCAATTTATCCTCTGGGTACCTCTTTCTATTTATTCTTGAGACTCTGATTCAGATTGAGGTTCACAGAGGGTAAATTTAGTGATGCTACCCTGCAATAGCAGGGTAGCATCACTAAATTCACCCTCTGGGGACCTCATTTTGCAGATGTCAGTATGCTTATTTTCTGGCTTGACAGGGTTCATTGACCCTGCAAATCATATTTTCGTTCCAAATCTCAAATCGAATTAAGTCTATTATTCAAAATCAAATCAAATTTTGAAATGAATACAGGCTTCTTGATGTCCCAACTGATAAAATATTACAACTACATTAACTGGTAGAGTGCTGGAAGCCCATATTTGGGCTTTATTCTGAAGCGCAGGTACCACAACTTGAAGGCTCATATTCAGTGGATGTGCTTTGTATTATCTTTGAAGTGACATTATTTAGTCTGTAAGGGGCATGGTGGCTGAGTAGGTAGAAGTGCAGACTGCAAGCTGAGAGCTCCTCGGTTCGAATCCCACCTGCGGCAACCACATTGTGTCCTTAGGCAAGACACTTCACCCCCATTGCCCTTGTGGGGGCACGGTGACGCTGTGCACTAGGGTGTACTGCATGTCGATAGTACACTTGTCTTCAACCAATGCTAACCCTGCTTGTCTGGAGTTAGTGTGTTAGAGGGGTCTGACAGTTGCTTGCCACTGCTCGTGGTTCTCTCCAGGAACTCTGGCTTCCTCCACCAAGCCTGGAAATAAACAAACTGTCATTTGCAGAATGAGGTCCTCACAGAGTGAATTTGCTGATGTTATCCCATACAGTGGAACAATTTATCCTCTGGGTACCTGTTTCTCTATAGGCTTGAGACCTTGATTCAGATTGAAGTTCACAGAGGGTAAATTTAGTGATGCTACCCTGCTGTGCAGGGTAGCATCACCAAATTCACCCTCTGGGGACCTCATTGTGCAGATGACAGACTGCTTATTTCCAGACTTGTCCTCCACCCATAAAACTGTTCGACACAAGGTGATCCTGGCTATTGATAGTGTCATTAAACACCAATAAATACCTCATAATACAAAAACTCATCTTCAAACCATGCACACTATCATGCCTGGAAATGATTTTTCAGATTGCGTTTGATGAATAATTCTGAATGATTTTGATGTAAACAAATAATTGCACCAAGTAATGATGCATCAAGGGAGACAATTCTAGCTTTGTGTATATTAACTGAGATCAGTGTCATATCAGCCAAGCTGGTAGACATAATTTATTAACTCTTTGCATGCTGCTGACGGATATTCCTGCCCAACACAGGGTTTGTCTTCTTACTGAAATAAGCTTAAGTTGCGCCCCATTTAATCATACTTGCACCATGTAAATTGGATGCTCGATTTTCACCAGTGATTTCGTGTGTTACATTTAGATTAATTATTCATTAAATCTAGTCATGGCTGCTTTACAGCCAAGCCAGAAAATAACTGTCATCTGCAAAATGAGGTTCCCAGAGGGTGAATTTAGTGATGCTACCCTGCTGTGCAGGGTAGCATCACTAAATTTTCCCTCTGTGAATCTCATTCTGAATCAGGGTCTCAAAACTAAACAGGAAGAGGTACCCAGAGGATAAATTGGCCCACTGTAAGGAATAGCATCATCAAATTCACCCTCTGCGGGCCTCATTTTGCAAATGTCAGACTGCTTATTTTCAGTCCTGTTTACAGCAGCCATGACTAGATTTGATGAAAAAATATCTAGAAAATACTCAGCAGGTTAAGAGTTAATGGGCAAATTGGAGAAAGAAAATTATATCTAAAAATTGTAATTTCATACTGCTGTGACAATATCAATTTTATCACACTACTATGATCGAATAACAAAGGCTATTCTAACAATGTGATCAGATGAATTGTTTATTTTGAGTTGAATTGGTGTTTGTTGATTTATTTATCAGTTTGAGTTATATTAACCAACTAATTTTCTGTCCCTGCTTGTAATTTATTTCAGCAATCCTATCCAAATTACATCAAATTATAAAAGTGAGCCAAATAAATACATTTTTCTATTTGTTTAGCTCTGTAGAAATCCCTTATTTTACTTTAAAACATTCAGTTTTTCAAAAACATTTGAGACATTTCATAGTGCACAATAATAGTCTATGATATCTTGATTGTGACTGCCAGTAGAGTAATTTTGGTGAACTTATAATTTTTATTATAACCACTCAGTCTATAAGTTACTAGCCGATTAACATAAGTTTGGAGGCCGGTTAAAACTCCATAATTTCAGTGACGTCATTCGATGGAGCCGGGCCGCAGGCGTTAATGGTATAAATAGCCATTAGCAGCCTGGCTATTTTTAGATTCCATAGTCTAATGAATTACTCCCATTCAGATGACGTCCCTTTGTATTTCTGAACTGAAGTCGAATACACGATCGAAACAGAAACATCGAACCGACTTTAGTGATTATTTCTGTGCTGAAATGAAGCACTATCAGATGGAAACAAGTTTCATTGCACTGTGAATCGGTCGCACTGTAAGTATACTGATAAAATCATCGTTGGTTTGTTACAACGGCCTGGTAATAATAGTAATAACATGATTGTTGTCAGGTATCATGATTCATTAGCGGTCCTGCAGCAATGATGAACAGCCCTTGGGCTTATTAACGGCCCTCGACTTTATCTCAGGCCTTTAATAAACCCTTGGCTGTTCATCATTGCTGTAGGGCCGCTATTGAACCATAATGCCCTCCAAAATCATGCAGGGACCGACCTGGGCATGCGCCAGTGCGTATTTGGTTCTGAAATATCAGGACCTGGTTCTTAAATCTCAGAAATAGGCTTCTCAGTTGGCGCGTAACTTCTCAGATCATATTTTGATTTTCTTTCGATGAATAATCGAGAGAGACACTCTTACATGTATTATATATATGATTATCATTCATCATTGTTGTAGGGTGCTTAAGTTAATACTTCAAGTCTTAACTACCAAGCATTAATCTTCACAGTGGTTTCTGATCAAGTCTTGGCTGCCTAAATAGGCAGCCAAGACTTGATCAGAAACCACAGTGAAGATTAATGTTTGCTATAGAGTACTAAATGAAAATGAGAGCTATTACATACTTGCAGTGTGTGTTACAAACAGCAGTGTGACTCCGTAAATTGAAATCTGGCGCATGAATTGAAAAAATAGGCTCCGAGGCTAGAGCGTATTTTAAATAGTCCTGATCGGTCCCTGATCATGTTATTGTTATATTCATACTAGGGGAATAATAAGGTATGCATGGCATTATTTGGTATTAACCCTCTACCTAACGTAAAGATCAAAACCAGCCAGCTCTATTTACAAAATTACCATTCAGTTTTCATTATTTTTCAATTTTTTGTCTCAAAATCATAGCTTATGAACCCTCATTGGAATGAGCTCATTCCAGTGAGGCTCATAAGCTATGTATCTAATGCAAAAAATGAAAAAAAAAATGAGTTATTCAAAAATTTTCTTTGCAAGTGTCGTCTTCTTTTTGTGTTAGGTAAAGGGTTAATGATTTGTAACTATGCAATACTTACTGGGCCACTGGAAATTCAAAAGACTGATTTTCTGAAACTTTACTATCTGGATTTATCATTTAATCGATAAATTTACGATCTGACACAAACCTGTTGAGAATCTTGGGAAGTGGGGATCAGTGTTTTTAACAACATAAACAAGTTCTTTTCCACTGCTACACTGAGCCCTGTCAATTCAACAGCCACTTACCAATGAAAAATATTCACTTAACAGGAGTATTCGATAAAACAGAACTTGGGAACTCAATTCTCTACATTCCAGTGATATATTGAGTATTTATTGAGTTTTAAAAAAAACTCTACTATTGGTATGACAAGGGTTGGTCACTGGGTGGGTGGTAAAGTGGCCTGTCAGGCCATTGGGCTGCCCTTTTTGCTTATAACTTATGTGTTTCTAGACAGATTTTGATAATATTTGGTATGTCATTTGATATGCATGTTCAACATCTGATGATGCACAGGAGTTATGGCCTTTGTTAAAATCAACCAATTTTGAGATTGATAGTGCGATAACTTCCAAAACTGTCAACCGATTTGATTCATTTTTGTTATATTGTTTTCTAAGAAGATTATCTCAATCAAATTCAAAAACAGGCTCAGTCCGATGTACAACAGCAAAATTATTGGACCGACTTAATTATTTTTTGTGAATTTTGTGCTCAACAGCGCAATAACTTGAACAAACATCAACTGATCCAATGCATTTTTGTTATGTGGGTTTCCAGGAACAGGGAGCGCGGTGGCTCAGTGATAAACTGTTTGACTTCTTTGCTAGAGGTCCCGAGTTCGATCCCGGTCCAGGATGACCCACATTGTGTCCTTTGGCAAGGCACTTTATCCTGGTTGCCTACATGGGAGCATGGTGATGCTGTGTCCTTAGGCATACTGTACATTGATGGTGCGCATGTGTTCAACCGCTATAACCCTGCTTGAGTCAAGCTTGAACAGAGTTAGAATGTTGAGCTGACAGTTGCTCGTCAATGCTCGGTGGTTCTCTCCGGGTACTCCTCCACTCGTACAACTGTCATGGTCACGAGTAGCCATTGCACATAAGTATGTGACCTTGAACACCAAAAAATAAATAAATAAATTTCCAGGAACATTTTATTGATCGAGTTCGAAAATAGGCTTGGTTAATTTTTTTAGTTTGTAGCCACTGTTGCATTAGCCACAAAAATTTTATCCTACATCGGCGATACAAACCCTTGTTCTATTATATCTTGTTTGACAGAGCTTAGAACTGTGTCAAACATAATTTGATTAAATGCTTCTAATAGAAGGCCTGAGGCCAATGAAGCATGGAAATGGAGGGTTGTCAGTATATGTACTTAGATCAAAACATTTTTTTTTTATTTAATTAACCGAAATTTACTTTGTAACCTTTCTGCAGTTAACATGTTGATCTTGCACTGAAGGTATGGTAAATGATTTGGTGTTTCAAAGTTATATGCAATTAACAAGGTTATGTTATTAAGCAATATACAGTTAAGTGGGATCCAATGTCCTGTATAGGAAGCTCTGTTTTTTTCAATAACGATTATTAAAGCAGTCATGTTAGACCAATCGTATTTCACACATCATACCAAAAGAAACAGAGGTTTTACAAGCAGGTAAAACACCTGAAAAACAATCGAAATAGGCCTACAAAAGTAAATGAATTTCTGAACACATTGTATAAATAGTATTTTATTACATCGCTAGCTGCATGTCATTTATTCAAGTAAATGAAGTTGTAAATACAAAATGTCATCACAATACAGCATATTTCATTTACTGATGAAGGACCATAAAATACAGCTTGTTTCTCATGGTTATTATTGTTATTTATTATTATTTATTGGTGTTTAAGGTCACATATTTCTGCACAATGGCTAATCATGACCATGACAATTTTATGGGTGGAGGAATCCGGAGTATGACACACACACGCACAAATTGGCTACTTAGTATCACTTTTTAACCCATCACCTAACTTGAGTTGCAGACATCACTTGGAAAAAACATCCTCGTATAACTAAAAAAATTTCATTTTTTGCTTCCAAAACATAGGTTATGACCTCTCGTTGGAACGAGCATAACATGCTAGTTTCAATGAGGGGTCATAACCTATGTTTTGGAAGCAAAAAGTGAAAATAGAAAAAAAAATGAATGGCGTTTTTCTTGTATTGCATAAGACGGTTTTTGCCGTTACATTAGGTAAAAGATTAATACAATATAACCCACCCTGAATAGGACAGGTAACGTAAATTCTCCCTACTGAAATTATGCAAATGTGACCCAGTTGTATTTTGTTAACATTTTTTTAATGTTCCCTTGGAATTAAAAAAGCTAGCGGCATCCATAGAAGTACAATGACATCCCATTGGCTACTATTTATGCCGAGAAAATCATTGATGAAAATAAGCCAATGGGAGAATGGGGAAAGCTTTTGCGCAAGTCGCGTATCTAAGGACGCGTTCCACTCAGGTCAACTTGGGAAAAGATGTCAAAGTTATGGCTAAAAAGTGTATAAATGTTAAATGTGAACTCCAGAAATTAATAAATGTGGATCCGAGATTAGTAATTGATAAAGGTATACGGTTAATATTTGAATCTGCCCTCCATATACAATGGGACCTCGAATTATTTATAATAAATCAGATAATTGTCGCTCGTAAACCTCATTTCACTGTGCACTTTCTTGTCCGACTAAATGTTTTTCGGCCTTTTCTGCGACTTCTCCCAGTTATCATGAACAACCCAAGAACACCCAACGGTCATGTAATACACCACTGTAAAGCTTATTCAGTCCCCTTTCCATTGATACTGGGTATTGTTGGATACGTTGTGTTAATCAAACTTGAGGAGGGAAAAACGAAGATGAGTGCTATCGTTTTCGAAAAGCGAGTTGTTTACCTTGTTAATATTTATATACCATTACAGGGGCACGTCAGCATAGATTCAAAAATGGTATCAAATACCATTTTTCTTTCGATTTCCCAGCTTGTGCCGAGTACCTGTGGTCCCCATGGGAACCCTGAAAAGTGTAACAGTGCTTGTTTACTGTGGTAAACAAGCTTTGCTTTACTAGTTAAATAGGACCCAGGGTGGAAGTCTGCTAAAATGGGCAACATGGATATAAATGATTGGCTGAATTTGACTTTATTGCCATGTTGCAGTCACGATTAGCCATTGTGAAGAAATATGTGATCTTTGCACCATTAAATAAATAAATTTTATTTCTAGAACATTTATGAAATATCAACTCACTGTGTTAGTGACCAGATCAGGATATGATCGAAAAAAGACTTTATGCTATCCTGGTCCTCGGATCTTGCAAACCTTCGAGATTCTGTTCGATTTCAAATCTTAAGTAGATATTGGGTTTGATTCAAAATTGGCTGCCCAATTCATTTCCTCTTGAATCCTTTTCATAGAAATATATAGAGGATATTCACGAAAATTTGATGAATACCGAAAATATCTCGTGAGTGGCTACAAAGAAATATGAGGATCTTCACGAGCGACGCAGTCGCAAGTGAAGATCCTCATATTTCTTGTAGCCACGAACGAGATATTTTCGGTATTCATCAAATTTTCGTGAATTTTCTTTTTATTTAATGCTCTACGACTACAAACTCTCCAATTTGTGGCCTTTATTTGCCATTAAGGCGCAAAATTTATGTGCCGAACCGGCGTCCATACAAAAATTACAACAACCAAACTCCAACAATTGGAATGTGTGAATATCTGCACAAAAAGTAGTCCCGTCTTATTTCTCCCCTAACTTTACGATTTACCAAGGCTGGCGAATTGAAATAATCGCAATGTGTTTCGAAGAAATAGAACAATAACAAAAAACACCACTTTCTTATTTTCAATAACAAGACACGTCATTTTATTTTTTTTGAACTCAATGCACTGAAGACGTGTGAAGTTGAACTGAAGAAATTTGAAAGTGATTTCGGCTTTTCGCTGGAAGGTGAATGAGAAAGTCAAACTTTGAAACCGCTGATTTAATGAATTGATTTAGTCACTGTCACTATCAATTATTCGAATTCGTTTGTTTTGGGGACTCTGGAATTCATTACTGATGTGCTGACTCGTTTAAAGTACATGTGATTCGTCATCCGAACCTACGATGAAATATCGATTTCTAAATATCATTTTGATATTTCGTTTTGCCGACCGACAGGGGAATATGACTTAATTTTTCAGCGTGAATTGATGCCTGAGCATTAAATAAAACTTGGTATCAGTTATCTTCATCATCTATATAGTACAGAGGGAAATCGTACACAAATAATGTTGAAATAAAAGACTGAGTGTAACTTCCGATCCATTAACATAAATAACATCTTCACTCATGCCACCAGCCATGCTAATTCCAATATCAGTAGTCCCTATCACTGTTAAATACAAATTTAAAGTTTCCAAGCAATACCAACGATGAACTAGAATCATTACAGGGTAATATTCCAACTACATCAACAAGGCATGCCTTCAACGAAGGCCTGCCTTGATGATGTAGTTGGATTATTTTATCAGTTGGGACTTGACCCATCACAGTCAGAGCAAATCAGGCTAAAAGTAGCCTACCCTTATTGGTCACCTTCAAGATGCCACTGATTCGAGATTTGATTCAATTTCAAATAATAGACATGATTCGATTCAGGATTCAATTTGAATTGTAAATGTGTGATTCACAGGACCCTTCACGGTGCTCTGTAATCTCATTGTACTGAGCTTATCAAGCTTGATCAAATGAAGGGTCAAAAGCTATTTACGTTTGAAACAGAAAATAAAATCCCAATTGTTCATGAAAAAATATGTAAGCGACTACAGTAAAACCTGTCTTGAGAGACCACTGTCTTGAGAGACCACCTGTCTTGAGACACCACAGCTGCCAGGCTCTGATTGGTTTTACTCTATAATGGACCTGCTATGGGAGACCGCCTGTCTTGAGAGACCATCTGTCTTGAGAGACCCCTGTGACCTCGGTCAAATGGTTTTTGTGCGCCAGAGGTGCGCAGGGACGGTGTGGGGCAGCCCCTTTCACCCCTCTTTAGCTGTGGAATTTTGTTATGTCTGACCATGGTAAAGGGGGAGAGGTAGTGGGTAATTAGCGGCACTTGTGTCTCTTTTGCTTCTTTTTCAGAGGTGGTGGTTTGGATGGAGAGATAGTGGCAGTCAGCGTTGTTGGTGGACTGCCTGATGGTGACTGATCTGGGTTATATGGCCTGGTCCTGGCTGAGTCTGGAGTGGTCCTGTGTGATGGCTGAGGCCCCTGCTGTGGTTGGGCCTCTATAATTTTTCTTGTCTCTTCTATTTGTAGGAGGAATTGTTCGTTCGTATTTTCTGTCCATCTCTTTCCTGTGTAGGTCCCCTTTAATCTTGTTATCCTCTATTATTCTCTCCAGCCAATTGTCCGAGTCCTGGCATTTTGGCTCCGAAGGAAGAGGCGAGTGGGGATCAGAAAGTGGTGAGAGGGCAGCTTCCATTTCCACCTCAGTCTCCACAGACTCTTCCACATCCGACAACACCCACTGGGGAGCCGGCAATAGGATGGTACTGTCTGTGGGAGTGGGAGGGGAAGTGGTGGCCGCCTCTGGCTCTTCCTTTTCCTCACCGTTCTCTTTCTTCTTCTCAAAAAAATGCCTCCAAGCATTGGACTCTTTCTTCTAGGTTTCCTTCTCTTTTCAGGGCCTCCAGATCCCCTTGGGTGAGGATCAGTGTGAGAGGGGGTCCTCTCACTAAAGGTACTACCTCTACCCTTGGGGGGTGGTGTAATTTTTTCTTCTGTGGTGAATTCCAGGGTCAGATAGATGCTCTTGCCCTTCTCCTGGATAGTCCAGGTGATGGGATGAGAGATGCCCAGAGCTGATATGGTGTTCTGTAATCTTACCGGTAATTCCAGTGCTCCCATGTTGTTATAGTTCAGGTGTTCAGACTCTGAAGTCAGAGGTGCAAATGAAATGTGGTGCGAATGGGGTTGAATGGTTTCGCGCGTCGCAGGCATTTAGGGACTCTGTGGAGCAAGCCCCTTTCGACCCTCTTTAACAGTTGAGGATTTGGAAGCTGCATGTCTGAAGCTGGAAAAGGATCGGGTGTTCGGCTTGTGAAATTGTCAGATGAGGTTGTTGGGTTGTCTTTTGATGGTTGTTGGCTCTACCCTCGGGTGAGGACCAGAGTGAGAAGGGGTCCTCTCACAAAGGTGCTACCTCTCCCTGGGGGCATGATGATGATTTTCGGGCAAGTAGAGTCTGCCACTTATATGTGTAGTTAGATGGGGTAGAGATGGGGTAGAGAGCCATCATTGGCAAGTATAGTCTGCCTCAGGCGATTCGTGGTAGTTGAAGCTGTGTTGGATTTCAGGATAGCTCTTGACATTAGGGTGCGAATGAAATGACCTGGTACCAACTTGTATTTTTATGCCATAATGGACCTGTCTTGTGAGACCGCCCCTTTGAAGACTGAAACCATGACAAAAACATTTTACCTGTTCTGGAATTGGAAAATCCATTGTGGTTATACTAACATAATTAAAAGTATTAAAAGCTCTTAATTGGGTTTCAATTGCTAACTCATTAAAGATTGAGATGTTTTTATAAAACCCCTGTGAAAAGATTAGGATTATTGCTGAATAAACAATTTCATACAAACCTGAAATGTGACAGATAGGATAAAAAAAATAAATTTGTGTTGGAAAATCTTCAATGAAGATTTTCAACACTAATTTATCTTTATAATTTTTATAACAGTCCATTTCAATTTGTTACAAAACCTTCATAAAAAAAAACAACTACAATGCAAAAATCCATTCTTCTCCATTTCTGAATTTTGTGGTTGGTTATTCACCGATTTGAGAAAACCTGAAACCTGTTATGAGAGACCACCTGTCTTGAGAGACCACTTTTGTGTGTCTCAAAGGGCGGTCTCTCAAGACAGGTTCTACTGTACCAGTAATCTTGTCATGTTGGGTAAAGTAGGCTTAACCCACTAAGTAATTCTAAAATATTTTTCATCAGATCTAGTCATGGCTGCAGTGAAGCAGCCATGACTAGATTTGATGAAAAATATTTTGTTGAATTTGTTAAAAAATTCATGAAAATTCGACTTGAGAAATCATATGGCAAAAGGTATACACAATGTTCCTTAAATTTTACAAATTTCAATGGCAAGAAATTTCCTGTCCTGGGCAGGAATATCTGCCAGCAGCATGCAACGGTTTAAGGTACCCATAACTGTTTTATGATATTCATGTATTAAAAAAATAAAAATTGGTCTTGTGATCAATATAAATGATATTAGCATCAAAACAAACCAATGGAGATCGATAAGTCTGTCATTAAATTACATGGATTGCTGCTGTATGCATGCTGGCATGGCAACAGGTACAGTTGTTTAGATATTATTCCCAGTGATTAACCCTTTCCTGCAGTAACTGGAATGCGGTGACTCCGTAGGTAGAGAGGTTCTCAGTTCGAATCCCACCTGCAGCAACCATGTTGTGACCCTGGGAAAGACACTTAATCCCATTTGCCCATGTAGGAGCACCATGGCTTATTGGTTCTCACCAGGTTCTCAGCCTTCCACCACCTGTAAAACTGTCTGATGCGAGGTGACCCAGGCTGTCACGGTAACAAGCTTTTTCCAGTTATGATTTTCTCTACCAGTTAATTACTCATTCTCCCTGTGGGAACCCTGGGAAGTGAAGCAGTGCCTGTCCACTGCAGTAAACAGGCTCTGTTTTATTTGTAAAATAGGACCCAGTCACCAATGCTTGGGAGGTGCAAACCCTCTCTAAAATGAGCAACATGGCTTATAAACTCTCACCCCTTGTCTTGAGTTGATACATGTACTCATGTTGTGGCCATTGTGCAAAAATATGTGACCTTTAACACCAATAAATAATTACTCATTCGGGACACCACTAACTTCTTGCATGCTGCTGGCATATATTCCTTCCCCAGACACGAAATCTCTTGCCACTGAAATAGGTATAATTTGGGCACACTTGTAATCAAATTTGCTCCCAGAAAATGGAATAGACTTTTTGACCAATGACTTGAGTTAAATTTGGATGAATTTTTTATCAAATCTAGTCATGGCTGCTTCATAGCAGCCATGACTAGATTTGATGAAAAATATTTTGAAAATACTCAGCGAGTTAAGAGTTAAGTGTGGAAATCTTTTCAATGGTGAATTCAGATGCTGGAAACTTTGTAGGATGTTAAGTTATGCAAATCTTACATGAATCACATAAAGAACTCAGACCGGACTGTTAGGCCCCATACTGCACAAATGGCAACCATAACTGTCAGTCTCATAGTGTTCCCTCCCCCTGCATATTACCTCACATGTGTATTTACTCCAGAAAATTCTTGGTCGTAATTTTCAATCAAAGACTAATCACATGTGTTCTAAACGACTGGATAGGAATTACATCCGAGTCAGATTCAATGGCAAAGTTCATCCACATCTTAATATTAAATGAGGCTAGCTGACAGTAATGTATCAACAACATTATTGAGCAGTTTAGTACATATGCATGTAGAATGAAATCGGAAAATGATCCTGTTGTATACCGAAGCTATCTATATACTTTATTGCGGGGACAGGGGGAAGCGGGGGGGTCATCTGTTGAAATTCTGTATTCAGGGTGGACTTTTTAAGACAACCTTTACTTCCAAGCATTTCAGCTCTGCAAAAGCAAAAGTCCCATGCTTCAAGATGGTATTCCAACCTGCACTGGTGTTTCAGTATTCTCTCATAACCTGCTTACAGAGATTACTTAAGGCGTATTAGACTTTGTAAGTCTGTTTTTTGAAGTACTTCCACACAGGACTTTTATCGTCCTTTCCAGTGTGTTGTGTTTGATCATTAGAAAGCACTATTGTCTCGGCAAAATTCTCAGATCTGTTACAGTTTTCTGACAGTGTTATTGTTTCTTAGTTTTTTCACAAAGCCTTATCTTCCTTCTAGTTCAGCTATTCTAACGTCCATGGAGACACAGTGACATGTGGATAGCTGAACTACATCATCTGCCACGTCAACAAATCACCGCTTACGACTCAGTTTGCAATATTCTGTACAGCACTCTTCTTTCTTCTCTTCATCCACTTAATCATTACTTATTGTCATCATTAATTCCTTATCATACAAAACTCTGCTTCAAATCACTCCCAACATGCCTGGTAATACCACATCATTAATTCCTTATCATACAAAACTCTGCTTCAAATCACCCCCAACATGCCTGGTAATGCCAATTCATTAATTCCTTATCATACAAAACTCTGCTTCAAATCACTCCCAACAGGCCTGGTAATGCCACACCATTAATTCCTTATCATACAAAACTCTGCTTCAAATCACTCCCAACAGGCCTGGTAATGCCACATCATTAATTCCTTATCATACAAAACTCTGCTTCAGATCACTCCAAACATGCCTGGTAATGCCACATCATTAATTCCTTATCATACAAAACTCTGCTTCAAATCACTTCCAACAGGCCTGGTAATGCCACATCATTAATTCCTTATCATACAAAACTCTGTGTCAAATCACTCCCAACAGGCCTAGTAATGCCACAACATTAATTCCTTATCATACAAAACTCTGCTTCAGATCACTCCTAACAGGCCTGGTGATGCCACATCATTAATTCCTTATCATACAAAACTCTGTTTCATCAAATCACTCCCAACATGCCTGTTAATACCACACCATTAATTCCTTATCATACAAAACTCTGCTTCAAATCACTCCCAACAGGCCTGGTAATGCCAATTCATTAATTCCTTATCATACAAAACTCTGCTTCAAATCACTCCCAACAGGCCTGGTAATGCCACACCATTAATTCCTTATCATACAAAACTCTGCTTCAAATCACTCCCAACAGGCCTGGTAATGCCACATCATTAATTCCTTATCATACAAAACTCTGCTTCAGATCACTCCAAACATGCCTGGTAATGCCACATCATTAATTCCTTATCATACAAAACTCTGCTTCAAATCACTCCCAACAGGCCTGGTAATGCCACATCATTAATTCCTTATCATACAAAACTCTGCTTCAAATCACTCCCAACATGCCTGGTAATGCCACACCATTAATTTCTTATCATACAAAACTCTGCTTCAAATCACTCCCAACAGGCCTGGTAATGCCACATCATTAATTCCTTATCATACAAAACTCTGTTTCATCAAATCACTCCAAACATGCCTGGTAATGCCACACCATTAATTCCTTATCATACAAAACTCTGCTTCAGATCACTCCTAACAGGCCTGGTGATGCCACATCATTAATTCCTTATCATACAAAACTCTGTTTCATCAAATCACTCCAAACATGCCTGTTAATACCACACCATTAATTCCTTATCATACAAAACTCTGCTTCAAATCACTCCCAACAGGCCTGGTAATGCCACATCATTAATTCCTTATCATACAAAACTCTGCTTCACATCACTCCCAACAGGCCTGATAATGCCACATCATTAATTCCTTATCATACAAAACTCTGCTTCAAATCACTGTCAACAGGCCTGGTAATGCCACATCATTAATTCCTTATCATACAAAACTCTGCTTCAAATCACTCCCAACATGCCTGGTAATGCCACACCATTAATTCCTTATCATACAAAACTCAGCTTCAAATCACTCCCTACATGCCTGGTAATGCCACATCATTAATTCCTTATCATACAAAACTCTGCTTCAAATCACTCCCAACATGCCTGGTAATGCCACACCATTAATTCCTTATCATTCAAAACTCTGCTTCAGATCACTCCCAACATGCCTGGTAATGCCAATTTTCCTAGTTATGTTTGACAAATAACTGTGAGCATTTTGATGTAAACAAATTGGTTGTGCATAGTAACAATTCAAGGGGGACAAGTCTAAGTTGGTTTATATCAGCCAAGATCACATCATATCGACTGAGTTTAACCCTTTACCCAACGAATCTACCACATCTGCCCACGTAATATGCAAATTGAGCAGTTGAAAAAATATTATTTTTCAAAAATTTCAACAAAACCATATCATTTGACCCCTCATTGGAACGAGCTCATCGAGCTCATTCCAATGAGAGGTTGCATGATATTGTTTTGTTGAAATTTAAAAAAAAAAAAAATAAAATAGTATTTAAAAATAATAAATTTTGATATCGTCTGCGTTGGGTAAAGGGTTGAAGTAATTTCAGCTGGGTTTAATAATGCACCATTCTGAGACAGAAAATCATATCTAATAAATAAAAATTGTTTCCATATGGGTCCTGACTACATTTTCTCCCTCCACTAAGGTACTGAGACATATATAAAGTCGTGTGAGACAGCTGGGAGAGATATGCCTGTCCCATCCCACCCATGTTACAGCCATCTCACCCCACCCACGTGACCAACCTATTTGCATGTTTAATTAGTGCTGTAACTATTTAATCATCGCAAATCATGCCTGCACATGTATAAACAAACAAAATAGAAGGCCGTTTTGCTTCTGTAAATACAACTGACTTTATAAACGAAAATCAAAACCAGAACACTCTTAAGAAAAACTTCAGCACACCTTAAAATGCTCTATCAGTTTATCGGAGAGAAATTTACATCTGATGTCATTACTCCCTGTCAAACTGAAGTACATGTCTGGAAATAATGTGTACAGACATGTCTATTTCATTTGAGATCGCTTCAGTGCATTAACCCTCAATGTGTGGTGCTAGTCTGTGTGTTTTGGTATATACCATACTTCTTGATCAGCTTTCTGAACATCTTATTGGTTTTCTCCTAGAATGAATGCATATGTGGCATTTTCTTATTACAGTGGAGCCCACTTAATTGGATATCTCTTAATTGTATATCCCTGTTAATTGAATATCATTTTCAAACACAAAACCATTTACCATACCTTCAGTACAAATTTGATCTGTTAATTGCATATGGGTTGTTGAGTAAACTCCTGTTAATTGTATATAAATTTTTGTAATATGTCAAAAAAGTTACTGTGACACGCTCCAAATTCCCCTTATTTATCAACCTTTTTGGCCTCACTACATTCAATACAGGCATTTATTCTATTATATCTTGTTTGACAGAGCTCTATGAGCTCTGTCAAACAAGATATTATAGAATAAATGCTCAGTTTACCTCCAGCACACAGGAAACTGTCCAAATCCCTGTTAATTGTATACTCCTGTTAATTGAATAATTTTCACTGGCAAAATGGATATCCAATTAAGAGGATTCTACTGTAATGGCATCGCATCCCTAAAATAGTGGAAGAAAAATCATCCTCGATGGATATCTGGGTGGGATTGGTAAATCTCACCCTTGGGGCAAGATATTGTCTGGCGCAAATATCTTGCCTCTCGGGTGAGCTTTACCCATCCCACCTAGATATCCAAAGAGGATAGTAATAATTTCGGTGCAGTAATGAAGCATATGCATATTATCCACTCGAATAAGTGGTTAATAGGTAATTGCATGGTTGTAACCAGATGCTTATGTGGTTACATTTATTTATTTATTTATTGGTGTTTAAAGTCACATACTTATGCACAATGGCTAATCATGACCGTGACAGTTTTACGGGTGGAGGAAGCCGGAGAGAACCACCGAGCAACGACGAGCAGCTGCCAGCTCCCCAACATCGTAACTCCGCACAGCAGCACAGGCAGGGTTAGATTGGTTGAAGACATGCGTTCCATCGATGTGCAGTACGCCTTTTTACACGGCGTCATCGTGCCCCCACGTCGGCAATGGAGATGAAGTGTCTTGCCCAAGGACACAACGCGGCTGCCGCAGGTGGGGTTCGAACCGAGGACTTCTCGGCTTGCAGCCTGCACCTCTACCAACTGACCCACCGCGCTCCCCTTATGTGGTTACAGACTTCCCCCCAACATTATCAGCTTCAGTGGCAACCCTGGGATGTGGGACATTACTTGATTCCTGCAGTAAATGCATTCTGTTTTAATGGTATATTATGTCTGAGGTGTGTATTGCCAGAAGTGTGTTTTCTCTCAAGTTAGTAGAATAAGTTTAAACAATTAAACCACTTCACACCGATTGCCGATGTCGGGCATGGTGGCTTTGTGTACTAAGGCGTACTGCACATCGTTGGTGTACTTGCCTTCAACCAATGCTAACCCTGCTTGTGTGGAGATAGTATGTTGGGGAGTGGACAGCTCGTTTGTTCTCTCCGGGTACTCCGGCTTCCTCCACCCATAAAGCTGTCACAGTATGTTGGGGAGTGGACAGTTGCTTGCCGTAGCTCATTTGTTCTCTCCGGGTACTCCGGCTTCCTCCACCCGTAAAGATGTCACGGTCATGATTAGCCATTGTGCAGAAATATGTGACCTTAAACACAAATAAATAAATAACTAAATAAACAATTAAACCCTTTACCTAACACAGTGTTTTTAAAAAAATAAATTAAATTTCTAATATTTTGAAAACAAACATACAAAATGGACGTCATTAGAACCAGCTCTATGAGCTGGTTCTAATGATATCCATATTTGTATGGTTTATTGAGAAACTTCTGAGATGTTTTATGTTGCGGTAGGCTTATCTGGTTAATTTTCTGGCCATTTTTTGGTTGCTATGTTAAGAAAAGGGTTAATTAAACAGCTCTCAACATCATTTATGGCAATCAGCAATGCCTGAGCAAAATGCTCAAGTAAATTGCACTAGCCGTAACAAAAAAGGTTTCTCCAGCAGAGTGTCTTATCAGTGTATACAAAAATTCTGGATCAACTCATTATGTTTGCATCGTAGTCGCAGCAATTTGTTTAGTTTTTTATATAAAACTATAGTCAACATCTGTTAGAAAAAGTGATTATGGTCTTTCTTGCCTGTTGTTCCAATATTATATTTGTTCCCTCGTAATCCTCGATTTGTTAATAGAATAATCCTGTTAATTGCATATAACTATCAAATACCAAACAATTCACCTTATTTTCAGAACAAATTTGAACTGTTTATAGAAAATAGGTTTGAGAGTAAATCCTGATTCAGTTGATGAAAAATGACTGTGATCTAATGAAGTTGAACCCTAAAGTTCTCATACAGCCACAAGCTGCCACTTTTATATCGCTTTGAAGAATTTACCCCCCAAGTGTATTCTTCCTTGAAAACTCAACCACTAGGCTGCATTTTCCCCATGAGAACCCTGGGATGTGAAATGGTGCTTGTTCACTGTGGTAAACAAGCTCTGTTTTACTGATCAAATAGGACCCAGTCACTGATGCTTAGGGTGGAAGATGGGTATAAACGATTGACTAAACTTGGCTTTATATCTCCATGTTGTGGTCATGATTAGCCATTGTGGAAAAATATGTGACCTTAAACACCAGTAAATAAATAAATAAATAGGCTGCGTTCATCTTGGTAATGTTTTTACCCCATTGTTGCCTGCTTTTACACGCAGCCAACAATGATGTAGAAACACTCTTGAATCATTTGAAGCTGTATGTATATGTTCAAGGGGTAATAATTATCATAAAATTAACAGACGACTTGACCCTTTGAACTCTCATTTCCTGGAATACAACCTGGTGCTTCATTAACCCTTCACCCAATGCAGACGATATCAAAATTTATTATTTTAAATATAATTTTTTAAAAATTTTTCCAAAAATTTCTACAAAACCGTATCATGTGACCCCTTATTGGAACGAGCTCAATGAGCTCGTTCCAATGAGGGGTCACATGATATGGCTTTGTTGAAATATTTTGAAAAATTTAATTTTTTAAACTGCTCAACTTGCATATTACGCGGGTGGATGCGGGCGATTCGTTAGGTAAATGGTTAATTGAAATTTTGCTGATGATGATTTATATTACCTCATAAACGCATGGGTGGACATAACTGCCCACGCATGGATAACGCCCAATCCACAGCTACTCTACTGTAACTCTATTTACAACCCTATTTACACAAATCACTTTTCAAATAAAATTATTTTAAAATGTTTGCTTCCAAAACATAGCTTACGACCCCCTTTCAGGACAAATTTGACCTGTAAATTGCATGTAGGTTATAGAGTAAACCCCTGTTAAATGAATAAAAAATCTTGTAGAATGTTGAGAAATTACCCTGACAATCATCAAATTCACCTTGTGTATAGACCTCTTTTACCTCAAATCTTTCATGTAATTACTTTTACAGCCACTGCATTTCCTTTGTGCACAAAGCTTTTTAACTCTTTCAACATGAGAGGCTGCTTTTCCGGTCCAGGAACATGATACATCATAATTTCATTAAGTAGGATGGCTACTAAGTGAACATGTGTGGTAGAACAATTAATATTTTTGAAAATATTAATTGCTCTACCCCCCAAATAATGGATATAGACTCTTCCAATTTCTGCCATTTAACCTTTTACCCAACGCAGACGATATCAAAATTTATTATTTTAAATATTATTTTTTCAAATTTTTCAAAAAATTTCAACAAAACCATATCATGTGACCCCTTGTTGGACCGAGCTCAATGAGCTCATTCCAACGAGGGGTCACATGATATGGTTTTGTTGAAATTTTTTGAAACATAATATTTTTTCAACTGCTGAATTTGCATATTACGTGGGCGGATGCGGCCGATTCGTTGGGTAAAGGGTTAACTGGCATGGAATATACCACCAGTGTTGAAAGGGTTAACATCAGTACCCATATGATTTTAAATCTTATATCCAGGAGCTCTGTCAAGCAACGTATACTAGAATTAAAATGACCAAACTGAATATTTTTCATTGGCAAACTGGCTGTCCAATTAACAGGGTGTCTGTATAGTATGGGACAGTGAATCTTGAAAAGCGGAATTAAACTTGCATCTTTGAATCACAGTCCAATTAGTTGAAAGAACTGAAATGTTATTTTTATAAATCTTCCTTTAACATTTTCTTTTTACAGATTTAGAGGTGTTTTAAAACAGTCAGGCTTGAAAAGGAATGGTCATGGACTCCTCTAACTGATTGATCATTTTTTTTCTCCTATTAATCTGTTGTAACAGTTTTAGAAAATTATTTTTGTATAAATGCTTTCCTTCCAAAATGCTGCTCATGTGATTAGTGGAACAAACTCATCGAGCTCATTCAGTTTTGGAATTTTTTTTTTTTTCTAATCAGTTACACTTAACAGTTTTAGTAAGGAGGGACAAAAACTCCCACTCACATACATTTTTTTTTTATTTAAGAGACAGAAAATCTACTTTGTGTGGCCTAATTCAAGAAATTATTTTTCAGATGTCGTCAACTTTCCGTGTTGGCTGAAGAGTTGATAAAAATAACATGACCATTCCTTTGTAACTGCCTGTTGTTAAAATATATTTTTTCCCTTCCAGTAGATGATTTTGTTTAATTTTTTTCCTTTTTATTTCCAATTTTCTTGTTTATAGGCTGGAACCATTAGATATGGACAACCAACACCATTTTTATCTCCCTTACAACAAGAGTTCTCACAAGCATACAACAGCAGAGCAACATCGCTAGTACGCTTCTCCACTTAATCCTATAGGTGTGTGATTTTCTTACCAATCTAACCATTATTTTCAAGTGTCTGTACACGTGTTAGAGTTAGTTTGTTTTTTAAATATTTCTTTTTTCACCTTGTAGACACTAGTATTTTGATAAAATGTACAGTACCGCCGCCATGGATTAATCACTTTCCATGGGTGGACAATATTTCCATGGATGCAATAATATTAAATTCCCAACACCAATTATGTAGGAATAATCATCAAAAATTTAATTAACCCTTTACCCAATGCAGACGATATCAAAATTTGTTATTTTAAATATCATGTTTTTAAATTTTTCAAAAAATTTCAACAAAACCATATCATGTGACCCCTTGTTGGAACGAGCTCGTTCCAACGAGGGGTCACAAGATATGGTTGTGTTGAGATTTTTTGAAAAATAATATTTTTTCAACTGCTGAATTTGCATATTACGCGGCGGATGCAGGCGATTCGTTGGGTAAAGGGTTAATGAAGCACCGGGTACAACCCGGTGCTTCATTAATTAAAATTCTGCTGATGATGATTTTTATTACCTGGTAAATACATGTGTGAATATCACTGCCCATGCATGAATTTTGACCAGTCCACAGCGACTGTACGAAAATGATATTATTGCTTTTGAAAGACATAACAGTGGGTACCATTTATTTTCTTCCTCGGTAATAGAATAATCCTGCTAGTTGCATATAAATGCTAAACAGCAAACCATTTACCATAAATGTAATACAGTGGAGCCCTCCCAGTGGGAACCATAAGAAGTGGCCTGGAAGCACGGTGGCTCAGTGGTTATGACATTGGACTTCAAACCAAAAGGTCACAGTTCAATCTTCAATCCCCACCAGAGTTAACTGTGTTGTGCCCTTGAGCAAAGCACTTGGTCACTATTGCATGTATGGGGGTACAGTGGTACTGTGTACTAAGGCGTACTGCATACTGATGGTGCACTTGTCTCCAACCAATGCTAACCCTGCTTGTGCAGAGTTAGTACATTGGGGAGTATGGCAGTTGCTTGCTGCTGCCCAGTGGTTCTCTCTGAATACTCCAGCTTTCTCCACCCGTAAAACTGTCCAACAATCGGAGAAACTGGCTATCATAAGAGTTGTTAATCCAGAATAAATAAATAAATAAATAAAAAAGAAGTGGCACAGTTCTTAACCTTTTCCCCATCGTATCATCCAAAACCATTCAGCGCTATTCACAGAACTCTCCATTCAATTTTCATTATTTTTACATTTTTGGTCTAAAAAATACAACATATGACCCTTCATTGGAACAAGCTCCTTGAGCTTGTTCCATTGAGGGGTCATAAGGTATTTTTATTATCTGCGTCACTAGTGGCAGAGCAAGTCTAGTAACTGCTTGACTCCGTCCATCCGTCTGTCAGTCCATCTGTCCATCCATCCGTCCGTCTGACAGTCAGTCAGTCAGTCCGTCCGTCCGTCTGTCTGAAACACTTTTTCCGTCAAGGTTGTCTTGGCTTCTATGAAAGGGAATGATTTTATATTTGGTCTGCTGCTTCATAATGATGACTTGTATCGTGTAAGCAATTTTCAGATCTGCCGTGCAGCCACTTCCTGTTTGCCGATACTTCGAAATTTTACTGTACCCACTGAACATTGAAATTTTTTGTCAAACTTTTCTTGGCTTCTATGCAAGGGATTGATTTTATATTTCATCTGGAGCCTGATAATGATCAGTTGTATCGTGTATGCAATTTTCAGATCTGCCGGGCAGCTACTTCCTGTTTGCCGATTCAATTGCATGCAGCGACGCAGGTCCAGACCCGGTATTGGTCTTGGCTTGTTTGATACAAAAAATAGTAGTTATTCATAAATTTTGCAAGTGCCATCTTCCTTTTGTGTTAGCTTAAGGGTAAATACCCTGCTTGTGTGGAGTTAGTATGTTGGGAAGTCTGACAGTTGCTTGCCATTGCCCTGTGGTTCTTTCTGGGTACTCTGGCTTCCTCCATCCATAAAACTGTCTGACACGAGGTGACCCTGGCTGTTGAAAGTGTTGTAAAACTCCAAAAAAGAAAGAAATAAGAGTTAACCCTTTACCTAAAGAATCGCCCGCATCTGCCCGCTAACATGCCAATTCAGCAGTTAAAAAAATATTATTTTTCAAAAAAATTTCAACAAAACCATATCATGTGACCCCTCGTTGGAACGAGCTTGTTGAGCTCGTTCCAACGAGGGGTCACATGATATGGTTTTGTTGAAATTTGGTGAAAAATTTAAACAAATGATATTTAAAATATTAAATTTTGATATCGTCTTCGTTGGGTAAAGGGTTAATAACTGTGGTGAACAGATTTCACTAGGCAAAGTGGCTATTCAGTTAACAGGCTTCCACTGTGTAATCAGTGTGCCATTTCTTCCTTCATGTGCCATTATTTCCATGCCAAGGGGATTAAAAAATTGTTCTATTTTTTCAGGAAACCCAACTCAGCAAGACTGACTTTACTTTGTGAGATTCTTATACCTGATAGAGAGTGGCAGTGCTATGAGGGTTGACACACACATCCCCCAATCCCTCCCCATAAACAAAAAAACAGAGATACATGTGTTTCATATTACAGTGGAGCCCACTTAATTGGATATCTCTTAATTGTATATCCCTGTTAATTGAATATAATTTTCAAACACAAAACCATTTACCATACCTTCAGTACAAATTTGGTCTGTTAATTGCATATGGGTTGTAGAGTAAACTCCTGTTAATTGTATATAAATTTTTGTAATATGTCAAAACAATTACAGTGACACCCACCAAATTCGCCTTATTTATCAACCTTTTTGGCCTCACTACATCCAATACAGGCATTTATTCTATTATATCTTGTTTGACAGAGCTCATAGAGCTCTGTCAAACAAGATATAATAGACTAAATGCTCAGTTTACCTCAAGAATACAGGAAACTGACCAAATCCCTGTTAATTGTATACTCCTGTTAATTGAATAATTTTCACGATATCCAATTAAGAGGATTCTACTGTATAAGATACTATATCACATTTTCACTCACAATGCACCTTGTATGTGAATATTATGTTCTGCACTGTCATTGTTTCATGCCTTTTTTAACCCTTAACTTTCTCAGATTAATTTTTATAATATTTATGATAATTATTGGGTTTTAGCAACCCTTTCAACAGCCAGGGTCACCTCATGTCAGCCAGGTTTATGGGTTGAGGAAGCTGAAGTACGTGGAGAGAACCACCAAGCAATGACAAGTAACTGTCAGACTCTCCAACGTACCAACTCCGCACAAGCTGGGTTAGCATTGACTGAACACAAGTGGACCATCAATGTGTAGTACTCCTTAGCACACATCGCCACAGTGTCCCACCTGGGCAATCAGATTAAGTGCCCAACGAAACAAAATTATATGAACTTTTTTCTTTTCTACTACTGAGAAAATATGCTAATGTACATAGTGTAAACCTCTTAAGTGGCTTTCAGCACTTTTAGTAGAGCCATGATAGTTATACTACCCACTTGAAAAGTGGGAGGTATGTAGTGATCACTTGGTCCGTCTGTACGTCTGTCCGTCCGTCCGTCCATTATGCTTTAGGGGGGTACACATCTGCTATCCGCAACTCCTCCTAAAACAGTGAATGTATTTCATTGAAACTCTCAGACATTCTTTTACATACATTGAAAATGTGCACCTCCTATTTTCTTTTCAGATATTTTCTTTTTTACAGTTTCCCAAATTGAAAAATGAACTTTGTCAAATTCAATTGGCATTCTGTACAGATTTGCTATCCGCAACTCCTCCTAAACCACTGAACAGATTTCATTGAAACTCTCAGACATTCTTTTACATACATTGAAAATGTGCACCTCCTATTTTCTTTTCAGATATTTTCTTTTTTACAGTTTCCCAAATTGAAAAATGAACTTTGTCAAATTCAGTTGACATTCTGTACAGATCTGCTATCTGCAACTCCTCTTAAACCATTGAACAGATTTCATCGAAACTTTCAGACATTCTTTTACATACGTTGCAGATGTGCACCTCCTATTTTCTTTTCAGATAGTTTCATATTTACAGTTCCCTATATTCAAAAATGGTCTTTGTCAATTCAGGTTTTAGTAGCGAAGGGTATAGATCTGCTATCCGCTACTCCTCTTAAACATTGAACAAACTCCATTGGAACTCTCAGACATTCTTTTACATACACTGAAGATGTGCACCTCCTATTTTTCTTTCAGATATTTTCATATTCTGATATACATCCGTCCGTCCGTTATGTTATAGGGGTGTTACGCTTTGAGGGGGGGGGGGGGGGGGAGGGTTACACATCTGCTATTCGCAACTCCTCGTAAATCAGTGAACAGATTGCATTGAAACTCTCAGACATTCAATTACATACATTGAAGATGTGCACCTCCTATTCTGTTTTCAGATATTTTCTTTTTTTACAGTTTCCCATATTGAAAAATGAACTTTGTCAAATTCAGTTGACATTCTGTACAGATCTGCTATCCGCAACTCCTCTTAAACCATTGAACAGATTTCATTGAAATTTTTAGACATTCTTTTACATATATTGAAGATGTGCACCTCCTGTTTTGTTTTGAGATATTTTCACTTTTAGGGTTTCCCATATTTAAAAAATGGGCTTTGTCACTTTGTCAATTCAAGCTTGCTTGGGGGGGGGGGGGGAGGGAGGGGGGGGGGGGGTTGTTGAGATTCACTATCCACAACCTCTTTTAAACTAGTGAATGGATTTCAATGAAACCTTCAAACATTGGTGTCAGTGTTTTTGTACTCTCAACATTAAACACACTTTTACTGTTGTAAAATGTTTCTTGGTGGGAGTGGGTGGTATCATTTAGTGAGCAGTGCTCACAGTTTTTCTAGTTTCTTTTAGCACTCAAACGTTAACTGTCATAAGCCTTCAGTACATACTAAGTGTGTGAAACCCCCACCCCCCCCCCCCCCCCCCCCCCCCCCCCCCCCCCCCCCCACTGGTGTCAGTGGAAGCTGAGCTTATCAATTCCACATCAGTGCCTCTAATCAAAGGTTCACTCAGATACTAAATACTCTAATGCTTTTGTGATTGGCAAGAATCAATAATGCAGATGTTCTGTTTATGATTCATCTGGGATGTTGTAATTTGTTATGCTACATGTATCTTTATTCTTTTCCTGTGATAGCCTCAGTAAGTGGTGCTGTGCATGTACAGTTTATTGTTAACCAACAGCTTGGGTGGGCATGTGTGCAGCCAGTCTAAATGGCTAAAGAGTGGAGGGGGGTGTGGACAAAATATTTTTACTCCGGCCAATGGCAGCAGAAAAATATTTTTCACCTTCTTCAGTTCACCTGGATTAAGAGGTGTATATTCCCCATAGATTAAAGTTCAGGGTCTTCCGCAGGGAGAACAATGAACTTTTCATGCTAACTAGAGCTCCCTGACTTCTTATTGAAGGCTTAATTTAGTAAAGAGAAAGTGAGGGAATGACTATAGCAAAATGCCCCCAAAATGTCTTGGTGAGAGTACATGAAGGGTTTTCAACATGAATGTATGTAAGGTTGACACTTTTCAGGAAACTTTGGGAGGTGGGTGGGTGGGGGAAACAAGTTCCACCCCACACCAATCTTGGCTAAGCTTCTGAGAGTGGGAGTCTTTTAAAGTGGTCAGTGTAATTAACTACAAAACTTTATAGACTTGAAACAGTGTAGCGCACTTAACTGGATATCTCTTAATTGAATAACCCTGTTAACTGAATATAATTTCCCAAAGCAAAATTATTTACCATACCTCCAGTACAAATTTGACATTTTTACTGAATACAGTTTATAGGGTAAATTCCTGTTAATTAATCTTTTAACCTGTCACGAAATTACTCTGATTCTCCACAGTTTTCCTTTGTTTATAGACCTATTTGGCCTCAGTACATCCAATACAGGCATTTAATCTATTATATTTTGTTTGACAGAGCTCATGGAGCTCTGTCAAACAAGATATAATAGAATAAATTCTAAATTTATCTCTAGAATCAGGAAAGTGACACAATCCCTGTTAATTGAATACTCCTGTTAATTGAATAATTTTCATTGGCAAAGTGGCTATTAAATTAACAGGGTTCCACTGTACATGTGGTGTTGTCATGATAAAGTACAACATTTTCATACAGCACTTTTTTCCCACAACTTGGAATTAAACCAAATCAGTCTTGTTTGACAGAGCTCTGAGAGCTCAGTGAAACAAGCGTGAATCTCAGTATAATTTGAATTATTCTGTTTGTCATTTCTGTTTGTCCTCAGCCTGTATAGGCCTCATTGATTTCGAACTTGGCAGGTATGTGTATTTCTATCCAATATAACTAAATTGACATGTTTGTGGCAATATTGTTCATTATTTACTGAGAACTGGCTGTTGGGTCGCATGATAGATAAAGGCAAAACACTTTGTGATTCAGAGGGTTGGCAGTATTTCCATGGATGCAATACTATTGGATTCCAAACACTAATTATAGGAATAATCATGAAAAATTTAATTAATGAAGCACCGGGTTGTACCCAGTGCTTCATTAATTAAAGTTGTGCTGATGATGATTTTTATTGCGTGGACATCACTGCCCACTTGTGGATTACGACCAGTCCTTGGCAACTGTACTGTAACTCGAAATGCCACCTATCGAAAAAAAACAAAAACATGCATGGCATGGGTCCATCCACCAGTTAATTAAATTCCTTGTTTGCAATAAGGGAAAAAAATCACAGCTTGAAAGTTTGTTATGTCACCCTCATTGTGAATGAATAAATAAATTTATGTATGATATCTATTTTTTTTTTCTGATGGAAAGATGATGTGTGGAAGAGTATTTCAAGGAACTTGCTGAGGTCTTTCCAACAGAGTGTCACACAACAGCACATCATCAGATAAGTGTTGGGAGGAGAGACCCCACACTGAGTGGAGAGTGGGGGCTGAGTGTATAAGTTTGCTGATCTCTCAAGCCAGAGGTCTAGCCAGGCCCGACCCCCCCCCCCCCCCCCCCATTAGGGGAAGGTTACTGAGGTGTCTAAACACTCTCTGGCAGCACTAATTGTGGGGTTAATGCTGTCAAGGCATAACATCCTACAGATTGAGGATAAAATGGCTGTCCTCTGTGTGGAGAGACTCCATACACTCTGTTATTTTTTTTTTGCTCCAAAACTTATTTTATGACCATTGATTGGAATGAGCTTATAGAGATCCATTCAAATAGGTGTCATAAGCTATGTTTGTTAGACATAAAATTAAAGAAATAGGTTTTCAGTTAATTAACTTTTTCATTGTTTTGCTTCACAAACATCAGGCCTGTAATTGGCGAGTAAATAAATGTGTTATCCATGAAATTCATTCTAGCCAATCAATGCCAATAATCGCTGTTGAACCTGTATTCATAGTTTATAAAAAACTCTATACCAGTACAGGCTAAGAAGTTCTGCAAGAGTAGGTCTGGGAGAGAGGCTACAACCCTGAGGATTACCCCTCCACCCCCACTCCTCCCACCCATAGGGGAAACTGCCACCTTAATTGCGTGCTTGTCAGGAATACCTTTGCCCCCATGTCAGGGAGAACAAACCCACCCCCATCCCCTGTCGAGGAAATTTTGGTGCCACCTTGGAAGTTTTGCCAGGATTCCATGCAGATCTTTTTGCTCAATTGGCTAATTGTGGGGGTGGGTGGGGGCCCTGTAGAAATTCACACAGTTCTTGTGAGGAGCAGATACAGCTGTATTGAAAACTGATGAAATATTATTATAGATAAAATACATAATTACCCAGTAATAACTTGGTTTTGGATAGAGCTGTAGGTTTTTAAATTTCTTGTTCGGTTTTGGTTTTGGTTTTTCAGGTGGAGTAAAACCTCGATTCGGTTCGGTTTTCGGTTTGTTCATGAGGCCAAATAAAATTCAATAAAATTGATTCTTATATCCGGAGTCATAACTGAATGGCATTGAAATTGAGTGAAACTCAATGAATGCCCGAAATAAGCTATAATACATGAAGAATCAGGAAGGCCAATATAATAATTACCTAAATATACAGAACTTTTATTGTGCTTGGCCATTTTTCGAGGTCTGACACCTACACGCAACTTGAGGAAAGCTGCAAACACAACTAAACTGAAATGTCAGAAATTCACAGAATGTAGCCTTCCCAGAGTTGTGAGAGTACCCAGACACTGCCAATGGCAGTGTCTGGGTACTCTCACTACTCTGGGAAGGCTACATTCTGTGAATTTCTGCAGCAAGAGAGTATTCAATAAAAAACGAAAAACCTTAGATTACGGGATGGCAACGGTTTCGGTTTCGGTTTTTACAGAAAACTAAAAACCTTGGTTCGGTTTCGGTTAACCTACAGCTCTAGTTTTGGAGGGTCTGTGATTTGTTAATGGCCCAACATGGATGATCAACAGCCCAATTCATACAGAAAATGTACTTTTTTGGGAGTTGAAAATCAAAGGCAGGTTTAATACCACTTCTATTTTCCCCTTTGTGAAGGCAGCTGTTGCGAGTGTCAGAGATACCGGCAATGTTAAAACCAACTGAAACTTGGCAAAAAATGCTTACTTGGGATTAAAATTCTGTGAGTGGTGGGTGCACAAAAAAATATTGCCTGCATTAGATTTCCATCACTGGCCACATAGTGAAGTGTGCTGCACATTATTGGTACACATTCCATTATGCAGTGCTAGCCCTGCTTGTGCCAGCTAATACAAAAGTTACTCACTGCTGCAAGCTTGATTGTTCTCTATGGGAACTGCCGCTTCGTCTACTTATAAAACCATCTGACACAGTATGATACTGGCATTTAAAATGTCATTAGACCCCAATACATAAACAAATTAGTCATGTTAGGAAACTAAGGAAAGGTGTTTTTAGCCTATTTCAGGGCATATCTAATGAATATTGATTTTCAGTCATGGTAGGTGGTGCATGTGTCATGAGTTCATATGAACCTACACTTTTAAGATCATGCATCACATGCAATAAGTTTCTGCATCAAACATAATTTCTGCAAAATCATTGAATGCCAACAGTCAGTATAAATAATTAATCCAGTCTAAAATTAATTATTTTTCTAAGTAATTCACTGATGTATTTCATTTGATTCTTGTCTTTTAACCCTCTACAATGCAGAAAGTAAGCTTGAAATAAGTCCATCACTAAGCTCCTTTTAAGTGACAATACACCACCAATTATGAAATACACTGGAACCATGTTAATTGAATAGTCACTTTTTAGTGAAAGATATTCACTCCACAGGAGTATTCAATTAACATGGATTTAGTCTTTTTCTTGTATTATAGAAATAATATGAGGCATTATTCGGGGGGCGTAGTGGCATTGTGGTAATTGGTTTTCGTCAGATCACCAAAGTTAAGCAACATCAAGCCCGCTTAGTCCTTGAATGGGTGACCATCTGAACGATCAATTCGGACTCCCGCGTTATGTCCTTGGGCAAGGCACTTAACCCCGATTGTCCACATGGGGGCACGATGACGCTGTGCACTAGGGTGCACTGCACATCAATGGTGTGCATGTCTTCAACCATTCTAACCCTGCCTGTGCTGCAGTGTGGAGTTACGATGTTGGGGAGCTGGCAGCTGCTCGTCGTTGCTCGTTGGTTCTCTCCAGGTACTCCGACTTCCTCCACCTGTAAAACTATCACCAACATGATATGACCTTGGCTGTTAAAGTGTCATTAAACCATAATAAATAAATAGAAATAAATAAATGAAGCATTATTCTATTTATCCTGTTTGACAGAGCTCATGGATCTCTGTCAAATAAGATATAATAGATTAAATGCCTGAATTGATGTATTGAGGTTGAATAGGTCTAAAACAAGAGGAATTCAGTGAATGTTAGTATAAATTCTCGACATATTAAAAGTTTTTATTTGATTAACAGGAGTTTACTCTATAACCTATGACAGGTAAGTGACCTCCAGTGTATTTCCAATCTGTGTGGCAGGTGAAGTGGAAGGGAATGATCAAGCTCTATTGCTTCCAAGCTAATATACATGGCAAGGATATATTGGTAACCGTAACATTTGTAAGAAAGAACAAATTGTTTTGACATAATGCCATATTGGCCACACACGACTCATGCATTCTTATTTATTAGATGGTGACAGGCAACCAGAATGTGTTCCCTGTCAATGTGCTGTCGGATCATATTTTTTAACACCATTCAGAAATTAATCATATCAAACATTACAGTGCAGGATCTCTTGGAGATCTGTTTTATTCCTCCATCTTGCATAAGATTCTGTTTGTTTCTCAAGGTAATCAACATTTTTAAATAAATGAAAAAAATTTTTTTTTTACTCTTTCAGATAGTTTTAGTTTCAGGTCGATAGAATGATTAGGATTTATTTTCAGAAAGTTCTCTTTTATGGGAACCCCAGGAAGCAAAGCAGTGCTTGTTTACTTTGTAAAGTTGGAGCACCTGTTCTGAAATAATAAAAATAAAAGTCGGAAATAGGCCCTTATGGGTAAAACACAAAAAAAATATACTACTCAAAGTTTGCTAAGCACCAAATATTTGACACATCATTGGGAAATTTGCTTGTAACATATTTGCGATATTTTGGTGGATATGATTGAGGAATATATTGAGATGGTCCCCAGTGTTTACATTAGCTCTCTTGACAGGCAGACTTTTCGTGACAGTCGTGGAAAGCATGTACCCCTTGATTTTCATGATGTTTTCATGTACTGTCTACATGTAGGGTATTCAATCTTCATTTCAACACAAACCCTTGTGATTTAATGATTGAATATGGCAAATGCAAATGTAAGAAGACATTAGTCTGAAGCAGAAATGTGGTGGGCTGTAAGGATGGTGGAGCAAAGGGCTACCCATCATCAGGTTGTTGAAGCCCTTGGTGTGCACCCTATGGTGATCACCAGAGCCTAGGCAAGATTTCAGCAGTATGGCACACCAGCAAGACGGCATGGTGGTGGCAGAGTCAGGGCAACATCTGCAGCTGAAGACCGGTTTTTGATCATTCAGGCCTATAGGAACCGCTTTGCCACAGCAACCCAGCTTCACAGTGACCTTCAGAATGCATCCAGGGTAAATGTTTCGATGCAGACTATCCAGGCAAGGTTGCTCAAAGGTGGTCTCCGATCAAGACAACCATGTATTCGCATTCCGCTGTCCCAGAACCACTGCCAGACATGATATGAATGGGCCATGGAAGACATTGGATGGACCAGAGAAAATAGGTGACCTGTCCTTTTTACAGATGAGTCAAGGTATGGCCTCGACCACACAGATAGGCGTTCTGGGGTATGGAGAAGACCAGGAGAGCGATTCCATGCAGCCAACATTGCTGAGCATGACTGCTATGGTGGAGGGTCAATCATGGTCTGGGACGGCCTCGGCTGGGAAGGACGTACAGAGCTCTGTGTCCTTGAACATGATACATTGACTGCACAACAGTATATTGATGAGATCCTGGATGCCCCCGTCAGATTGCATGCAGGTGCAGAGGGTGATAGATTCATTCTGATGGACGATAATGCCCGTCATCATGCTGCCCATGCTGTCGGGGAGTACCAACAGAGGGAGGGCATTGAGCGTATGGACTGGCCTGCAAGATCCCCTGGCCTCAATCCAATCGAACATGTCTTGAATGAGTTGCAGCTTGCAATTTTAGCCCGTCCAGTCCAGCCAAGAAGTGTCCAGGAGCTTGGTGCCAAGAATGGAACAACATCCCAGAAAGGACCACCAGGAACCTGATTGGGAGCATAAGAAGGCATTGTCAAGCTGTAATTAACAGTAATGGGCCTCATACTCGATATTGAAGCCATACCAGTTCGCTCCGTCAACTTTTTGGCATATTGAAAAATTTCCTCTTTTACCAATAATATCCTTTTTCCATGGTTATAATATTCAAAAGCTAAAAAATGTCAAACACAAATAAAATCTTAATTTCTGTACTTAAATCATTAAATATATAATTAAATAAAAAATATATACACTTTTCATTACAATATTTCAACTAAAACGTAAAACAGGTAGTTGGATGTACTTGGTGCTTAGCAAACTTTGAGTAGTATAAATAAATAAATAAATAAATAAATAAATAAATAAATAAATAAATAAATAAATAAAGTTCTTTACATTGATTCTCATTACTTTTATGTGAACTTATTTGCACCCATTAAATCATTAACTGGTTGAGTGTAATTTATTTTTGGTTCTCTAAATTTGTTCTCATGTTTTTACCTTGCTACAGTTTCTGCGTTGGTACCAATTGGTAGAGATGGGCGGTATTGGAATTTTGAGTTCGGTATCGGTTTCAGTATTTTTAAGGGAGTATACCTCGTATCAGATCGATTTTCGGTACCTGTCTTGACTGAGATTTGTTGATAGTAATAAAGGGGAATTCACATCAGGAAAATACAGAATAAGTTCTTGTATCAGTCTTCCACATCTCAACAAATGCCAATGAGCTCAACAGGGCATTCTTTTACGAACGCAAATCATATCTTCAGTAATTTTGTGACTTCTTCTAAACACTCCTTAACCTTTAAAGGCTTTTTTGTGGACTTGCAATCTTAGAGGATGTACCCTGACCATGCCATTTACAGAAGGTCCTGCTGATACAGTGGAGACCACTTAATTGGATATCTCTTATCTGAATAACCCTGTTAATTGAATACAATTTCCCAACACAAAACCATTTACCATACCTCCAGTACAAATGTTACCTGTTAATTGAATATAGGTTATACAGTAAACTCCTGTTAATTGAATAAAAAATCTTGCAACTTGTCAAGAAATTACCCTGACTCTCCCAAATTTTCGTTTGTTTATAGACCAATTTGACCTCAGTACATCCAATACAGGCCTTTAATCTATTATATCTTGTTTGACAGAGCTCATGGAGCTCTGTCAAACAAGATATAATAGAATAAATGCTAAATTTATCTCTAGAATACAGGAAAGTGACCCCTTCCCTATTAATTGAATACTCCTGTTAACTGAATAATTTTCACTGGCAAAGTGGCTATTCAATTAACAGGGTTCCACTGTAATAAACAAATCACCTGGCAGTGATTTCTAGTTAAGTCTTGGCTGCCTGCTAAGGCAGCTAAGACTTGGCTAGAAAATCACTGTTAACCCTTTACCCAACACAGACGATTTCAAAATTCATTATTTTAAATATCATTTTTTTAAATTTGTAAAAAAAATTTCAACAAAACCATATCATATGACCCCTCGTTGGAACGAACTCGACGAGCTCGTTCCAAAGAGGGGTCACATGATATGGTTTTGTTGAAATTGTTCGAAAAATAATACTTTTTCAGCAGCTGTATTTGCATATTTCATGGGCAGATGTGGGCGATTCGTTGGGTAAAGGGTTAAGCAGCTGGACGTGTACAGGTTGTAGTCTAGTAAGAATTCAGGACAATTGCCGAGGCCCCTGAGGGTTAACCCTTTACCCAACGTAACGGCCAAAACCGGCCAGCGCTATTCTCAAAAATCGCCTATTAATTTTAATTATTTTTTCATTTTTTGTCTCAAAAACATAGGTTATGATCCCTCATTGGAACGAGCTCGTCGAGCTCGTTCCAATGAGGGGTCATAACCTATGTTTTTGAGACAAAAAATGAAAAAAAATAGTTATTCAAGAATTTTTTTGGCAAGTGTCGTCTGCTTTTCATGTTAGGTAAAGGGTTAAAAAAACTGTGAATGAAGGATAATTTAATTGGTATTCAATGATGGTTTGGTTTTGTTTTTTGGTATCCCCATGGTATTGGTACCAGTTGTTTTGGTATACATTATTGCCCATCTCTACCAGTCGGCACGGTGGCATTGCGGTAACTGGTTCTCGTCAGATCACCGAAGTTAAGCAACGTCTAGCCCAGTTTGTCATCGGATGGGTGACCATCTGAGCAATTGATTCGGACTCCTGCGTTGTGTCCTTGGGCAAGGCACTTAACCCTGATTGTCCACATGGGGGCACGATGACGCCATGTACTAAGGCGTACTGCACGTCGATGGTGTGCATGTCTTCAACCAATCTAACCCTGCCTGTGCTGCAGTGCGGAGTTACGATGTTGGGGAGCTGGCAGCTGCTCGTCGTTGCTCGATGGTTCTCTCCGGGTACTCCGGCTTCCTCCATCTGTAAAACTGTCAGGATTAGCCATTGTGCATAAGTATGTGACCTTAAACACTAATAAATAAATAAATAAGTAAGTAAGTAAGTAAGTAAGTTAAGTAAGTAAGTAAGTAAGTAAGTAAGTAAGTAAGTAAGTAAGTAAGTAAGTAAGTAAGTAAGTAAGTAAGTAAGTAAGTAAGTAAGTAAGTAAGTAAGTAAGTAAGTAAGTAAGTAAGTAAGTAAGTAAGTAAGTAAGTAAGTAAGTAAGTAAGTAAGTAAGTAAGTAAGTAAGTAAGTAAGTAAGTAAGTAAGTAAGTAAGTAAGTAAGTAAGTAAGTACCAATCGGCACTCTTCCAGAACAGCCACAAAATATTAATCCTTCAAGCTATGATACCTTTATTTCAGATTGAAGGCTAAATATGGGCTTCCACCACTCACCCAGTTAAAGCATTCTCTCATTTTAGCATTTGTACTTCATTAGAAGAAGATGACCTCTTTAATTTATTAATTTCAAATACTGTTTTATCACCATGATACACCAATTTATCTTACAACACAAACAAATTTCCCCCAATACAGTGGAGCCCACTTAATTGGACATCTCTTAATTGTATATCCCTGTTAACTGAATATAATTCATAATAATATAATTTTACAACACAAAACCATTTACCATACTCCCAGTACAAATTTGACCTGTTAATTTTATAGGTTATAGAGTAAACTCCTGTTAATTGAATATTTATTTATTTACTATTAATTGGGGTTTAAGCTCACATATTTCTGCACAATGGCTAACCATGACCGTGACAGTTTTATAGGTGGAGGAAGCCGGAGTACCCGGAGAGAACCACCGAGCGACGACAAGCAACTGTCAGCTCCCCAACATACTAACTCCACACAAGCAGGGTTAGCATTGGTTGAAGACAAGTGCACCATTGACATGCAGTACGCCTTATTACACGACTTCACCTTGCCCCCACATGGGCAATGGGTTGAAGTGTCTTGCCCAAGGACACAACGTGGTTGCCGCAGATGGGAGTCGAACCGAGGACCTCTCGGCTTGCAGTCTCTACCTACTGAGCCACCACGCCCCCTGTTAATTGAATGAACAATCTTGTAACCTGTCAGAAATGACCGTGACTCTTCCCAGTTTTTTTTTTATTTATAGGCCTATTTGGCCTCAGTACATCCAATATAGGCATTTAATCTATTATATCTTGTTTGACAGAGCTCATAGAGCTCTGTCAAACAAGATATAATAGAATAAGTGCTAAGTTCATCTCTAGAAAACAGGAAAATGTCACAATCCCTGTTAATTGAATACTCGTGTTAATTGAATAATTTCCATTGGCAAAGTGGCTATTCAATTAACATGGTTCCACTGTACAAGTAGAAATGTCTAGACAAAATACGAATCTGTATTGAGGGTAGCAACTGTGCATGCTAACATTCGATCCAGAAAGAGACAGTTTTTACCTGCACTCAGTGAAAACTAATTACACAGGTCAAGGCCACCGTTTTGATAATAATTCAATGATAAATAAACCACCAAGTCAGTGAAATAAATTAGACTCAAGATCATTTTTTGCAATGATGATATTTTAATATTTATTTATTTATTTATTGGTGTTTAAGGTCACATATTTCTGCACAATGACTAATCATGACCATGAGAGTTTTATGGGTGGAGGAAGCCGGAGTACCCGGAGAGAACCACCGAGCAACGGGGAGCAACTGTCAGCTCCCCAACATACTAACTCCACACAAGCAGGGTAAGCATTGGTTGAAGACATGTGTACCATCGGCGTGCAGTACGCCTTAGTACACAGCGTTACCGTGCCCCCACGTGGGCAATGGGGTGAAGTGTCTTTCCCAAGGACACAACGCGGTTGCCGCAGGTGGGATTCGAACCGAGGACCCCTCGGCTTGCAGCCTGCACCTCTACTAACTGTGCCCCCATATTTTAATATAGGCCTACCATGCGTTAACCCTTTACCCAATGCAGACAATATCAAAATTTATTATTTTAAATACCATTTTTTTTTAATTTTTCAAAATATTTCAACAAAACCATATCATGTGACCCTCATTGGAATGAGCTCGTTCCAATGAGGGGTCATAACCTATGTTTTTGAGAAAAAAATGAAAAAAATAATGGAAATGAATTGGCGATTTTTGAGAACAGCACTGGCCGGTTTTGGCCGTTACGTAATGTAAAGGGTTAAACATTAATAGAACCATGAACTGGGAAACGGTTTCAACACAAGGATGGACAACGGTAATTTGAAAGGAGCGTAAGAGAATGAAATACAGAATATATGTCACAGGGGATAAGGGTTAAAAGGCCAGAGCTTCATTTATAATCACATGTGGCCGATATTACAACACACAGCTAGGAACTGATAGCATTGAAGTATACAGTGAAGATATGATGACCGAAACAGAGAAGTATGATCTTGATAAAATTAGCAAGTATACTGCTAGCATAGTGGAATCAAAACATGAAGTTTATCGATCTGTTATGCCTTTTCTTTAGTCTCTGAATAGAGGACAATAAATCAGACAGAATATTTAGGTGTTTTAATAATTACTTACACCTGATATATGACTGCAATGTCCCTGGGCTAGGCACTTTATCCCAGTTGCCTACATGGGGGCACAATGACGCCGTGTGCTAAGGTGTACTGCACATTGATGGTGCACATGTCTTCAACCGCTGTAACCCTGCATGAGCAGAACTTGATCAGAGTTAGAATGTTGAGGAGCTGACAGTTGCTCATCGATGTGCAGTGGTTCTCTCCGGGGACTCCGACTTCCTCCACCCGTAAAACTGTCACGGTCACGATTAGCCATTGTGCATAAGTGTGTGACATTAAACCCCAATAAATAAATAAATATAAATGACTACAATAAGGCTACACAAAGTAGATCTTCTGTTTCTCAGGCCATTATTTGTAAAATTGCATGCGAGCGAGCGGTTTTTTATTTTATTTTTTATTTCAGTAATTACTTCTTTGCCATCAAAAGTTCAAGTTTTAGGCCTCATAATCTACAGAATAGCATGGGTGGTGGTGTATTTCATCCCTTGAGTGCAAGAAGGCTTTGCAATGCTAAACCATTGCAAAGCCTTCTTGCACTCAAGGGACAAATTCATCAATTTTTTTAACTTGGGTAAAATATCAGACATAAACCATTTAATTTTTAATTTTTTTAAAGTTTAAATTGGTTATAAAAAGAGAGCATGCGGCAACCAAAAGGACCATGTGGGAGGGCCTGAGAAACAGATTTTTTATTTTTTTAGGCCTAATCATACCATCTTGAATTTGTAGTATTAATTTGCATGTAAAAGTGACAAAACCTCTCCCAATACTATGTTTTACCTGTTTGCAATTGGAATTTCCGAGTTCCTCAACCTCGAAAACATAGTTTGACATTGTAATTGTAACCTTTCTACGACAAATACTTCTGGAGATATGAAACAGATCTGTCAAGAAAGTCTGCCATTCTCAAAAATTGTCATCATAGCTCTCAGATGGGATTTCTGGGATTGCACTATATTTAAATTTGGTCTGCTTGCCATGATAAACCTTTTTACAACTTTTCATGCTTTTTATCAAAAAGTACATTTTTCACCTATCCGCTGGACTACAATGAAAACTTAAAAAATGAAAATTGTTATTAAAACTGTAATGTGGTTACCCTTTACCCAACACAATGGTCAAAACTGACTAGCACTGTTCACAAAAATCACCATTCAGTTTTCATTATTTTTTCATTTATTGTCTCAAAAACCTAGCTTATGACCCCTCATTGGAATGAGCTCATTTAGCTATAATTTGGGTGCAAAAAATGAAAAAAATGAGTTCTTCAAGAATTTTGTTTGAAGTGTCATCTGTCTTTCATGTTAAGTAAAGGTTTAATTTGTGTAGTGCTGGGCAATATTGGAACTTCAAGTTCGGCATTGATTTTGGTATTTTTATGATGATTTATCTTGATATCACTACATTATTTGGTGTTGACAACGTATTGACACCAATGCCAATATTGATTGGTATATTTTTCCATTTAGCCATTATGCAGAAATATGTGACCTTAAACACCAATAAGTATAAGTAAGTGATTGGTAATTTTGATATACTGCCAGCTGCAAGTCACCTCTCTACATTAGTAAGAGACTCAGAATGCTCATATTTAACCATTTGAGACTTTAATTATTCTGACGTTCAAACGTCACTGGGAATTCAGTTTCTTCAACGTTTTTCAAAATGCGACGCCAAATGTCGGAAAGTACAAATAACAAGATATTTTTCACTTTAGTGATATTTGGTTGAGGGCTAGATTTTTTTTGATGGTCTGAATTTGTTATTCAAAACTTGTTTTATTACAAATTATTGGAGAGTGCCCACAGGCACTCTCCAATAATTTGTAATAAAGCAAATTTGTATAAACAAAATATTATTTGTGTTTGACTGAATATGAAATATAAGCAAGGAAAGTGTCGGCTTTTGCTCGATCTGGTATCCTCATTTTTTTAAAGCCCTGATAGTGGCTTCTTGCACATTACCAGTTAAGAAGTCTTAACAGCAGGATTATATTAGTATTTTAAGCTGCGATAACATATGGCTCAACGGTTGTCACTGAACACTATTCAGGAGAAAATAGGAATTGAGGTTAAAACTTAAAAAATCAAAAAATAATAACAAAACAAATGACCACAAAGTATCAATGTGCTTTTTGATTTCATACGTCATAAGACGTACAAAAGTATCAAAGGGTTAACTTATACACATGTACGGATAGGACAGGTTGATATAACAAATAAGGACTATATTATTTGTCAAAATGGTGGAAATAACACAGGCACTCACCATCGGTCACTTGATGTAACAATAAAGTTGAGAGAAAATTTTATATAATAATTAGCCCCTGGGTATTTTCTCTCGGCTTTATTGTTACCTCAAATGACTGGTGGTGAGACATAGACTATGGTCTCCTCTTATCGGCCATTTTGAAAAATGTTCTGCTGTCTGATTTTTATTCCTTGGCTAATGTCGGGAATATGTTTCTGTACTGAAACTTCAGTATTTTAAGATTCCCTCGGTATGGTAAATCGGTGTTGGCTCAATATCGATACCAAATGATATTTATTACACACCTATTCTATGATATCTCCATCTGCACCAATACCAAACCATGCAGAAAATGAAAATCTGTTCTGCACATATTTTTATGAAGAAGTGAAATTTCACTGAAATTTTCTACAAATCGTACACTGCAATTAAAATTTGAATAGCTTGCGAAAGCTAAAAATCATCTCCCGAGTTCCAATGTGTTCTACGTGTCAGTAGGCACATCGGAACTGAGGGGATGAAATAATGAGACAGGTACCCCTCATAAATTTGGTTGGCAATAAAATGTGTTCTTTTTGTTGATAGTTGTCAAATGAAATTCTGAGTGTCCTTCTGATAACTGTGGAGTTTTTTTTTATCTGAAGACATGTAATAAACACAGAACGTGTGTGAATGGGTTAATCAATATAGCATGTTGGGCCTCTCATTCTATCCTTCCATGTTGGCACTCGTGCCATATCGATTAACCCATTCACACATGCATGTCATTCTGTGTATTTAGGATATACCACCCATTTTTAGTTTTGAGTGAAAATCTTAAGTAGCAGGCAATGAAATAAAATACTTTGGTACGTGAAAATTTAGTTTTACTCCATCCTAACTAACACCAGTGTACTAATTCAGTGGAGCCTTGTTAATTGAATAGTCACATTGCCAGTGAAAAGTATCCAATTAATAGCAATAAACAATTAACAGAGATTTGTTCATTTTCTTGTATTCTAGCGATCAACGTTATTCTAGTATATCTTGTTTGACAGAGCTGCAAGACATAATAGATTAAATTCATGTATTGTATGCACAGAGACCAAATAGATTTATACACAAGGGGTCTTCAGTGATTATCAGGGAAATATTTTGACATATTAAAAAATTTTTATTAAATTAACTTGAGTTTACTCTATAATCTGGATGCAATTAAAAGGTCAAATTGGAATGTTTTGTAAATGGTTAGGTGTTTAAAAATTATATGCAAATAACTGGGTTATTCAGTTAACCCCTAGCACTCTGGTAGTGCAAAAGAATTTTCTCCCATCACTCTGTTTTCCTTTTCTTTAACTATGAAGTTAACCAATTATATCTTGTTTGACAGAGCTCTCAGAGCTCTGTCAAACAAGTTGTATTTGGTTAAATATCAAACTGCATTATGGGAAATATTTTTTGTTGAAAACTTTGCCATTTTGACATCAGAGTGCAGAGGGTTAAAGAATATTTATTTATTGGTGTTTAAGATCACATACTTATGCATAATGGCTAATTATGACTGTGACAGCTTTACAGGTGGAGGAAGCCGGAGTACCCGGAGAGAACCATCGAGCAACGACAAGCAGCTGCCAGCTCCTCAACATCGTACCTCTGCACTGCAGCACAGGCAGAGTTAGATTGGTTGAAGAATGTGCACCATCGACGTGCAGTATGCCTTAGTACACGGCATCATCGTGCCCCCATGTGGACAATCGGGGTTAAGTGCCTTGCCCAAGGACACAACGCGGGAGTCTGAATCGATCGCTCAGATGGTCAACCATCCGAGGACTAATCAGGCTCGACATTGCTTAACTTCGATGATCTGACGAGAACTAGTTACTGCAATGCTACCACGCCCCCAGGGGTTAAAGAATACCCAAAGAAGTGTGACCAACGGTACTAATATCTCGGCATTTTCGTAGTTTCAGAATGATGATAAAAACATGATGTATTTTTATGCTCCCTGAAAAAAATGTCTGGGGAGCATATAGTTGCCACTTTGTCCATCTGTCCACCTGTCCATCTACAGCAAGATCTTAGCAGTGAGGATGGATTTCAATGAAATTTGGTCTGAGGGGATCCTTGTGACAAGCCTCTCCAGCTCATGTTATGAAAAAGTTTTTCGCATTTTTCTAACCAGATTTACGGTTCTTACTTCATCAATTTTTAGCTCAACTTGGGCAAAGCCAAATTTCAGCTTATGCCATGGCCAGTTGTGCGTCTGTCCGTCAACAATTCAATATGGCTCGGGCTAGAGGCCGTATTTATGAACCGATCTTTACGAAACTTCTTGGGTACCTTTGTTATGAACGTGGGACAAGAACGAGTGTTTTTGGGTCCGATCCGAAATTCAAGTTGGCTGCCGGCAGCCATTTTGTACAAATTTAGGTACAATCAGATATTTGCACAGAACTTCCATATGAAAGTGCTGATTTGAATAATCTTTTGTCTGAATGTTTAGTACCATGGGATACATCACATATAATATGGGTTTTTTCTCGTGCGTAAATTATGCAAATTAGACTAACTTTGATGTCTTTAGTGTTACTTTTAGCACTGTAAGTGCAAATGCCAATACGCCTCGGGCTAGAGGCCGTATTTATGAACCGATCTTTACGAAACTTCTTGGGTACCATTGGTATCACCGTGGGACGAGAACGAGTGTTTTGGGGTCCGGTCCAAAATTCAAGATGGCCGATGGCAGCCATTTTGTACAAAATTAGGTGCAATCAGATTTTTGCACAGAACTTCCATATGAAAGTGCTGATTTGAATAATTTTTTGTGTGAATGTTTAGTACCATGGGATACATCACATATAATACAGGTTTTTTTCTCGTGCAGAAATTATGCAAATTAGATGAACTTTGATTTTTTCAGTGCTACTAACACACATTAAGTACACATGTCAATACAGCTCAGGCTAGAGTCTGTATTTATGAACCGATCTTCACGAAACGTCTTGGGTACCTTTTGGGACGAGAACGAGTGTTTCTGGGTGCAGTCCAAAATTCAAGATAGCTGCCAGTGGCCATTTTGTACTGAAATTAGGTCTAATCAGTTTTTTGTACACAACTTCTATATGGCTCAGGTTAGAGGCCGTATTTATGAACCGATCTTTACGAAACTTCTTGGGTACCTTTGTTATCACTGTGGGATGAGAACGAGTGTTTTTGGGTGTGGTCCAAAATTCAAGATGGCCACCAGCAGCCATTTTGTACCAAAATTAGTGCAGTCAGTCTTTTGTACAGAACTTCTGTATGAAAGTTCTGATTTGAATAAATTTTTGTATGAATGTTTAGTAACATGGAATACATCACATACAGTACAGGTTTTTTTCTCGTGCAGAAATTATGCAAATTAGATGAACCTTGATTTAGTCAGTGCTACTTATACACTGTAAGTGCACATGTCAATACAGCTCTGGCTAAAGGCTGTATTTATCAACCGATCTTCACGAAACTTATTGGGTACCGTTGTTATCACCTTTGGACGAGAACAAGTGTTTGTGGGTGTGGTCCAAAATTCAAGATGGCTGCCAGTGGCCATTTTGTACCGAAATTAGGTCCAATCAGGTTTTTGTCACAACTTCTATACAGCTCGTATTTATGAACTGATCTTCACGAAACTTCTTGGGTACCTTTGTTTTCGCCTTGGGACAGGAACGAGTGTGTTTTGGGGTGCCTTTGTTATCACTGTGCTATGAGAACAAACATTTTGGGGTTCGGTCAGACCCACTCTGGGACTCAAAGATTTCTTTTCTAGTTTAGCATCTGACTGTCACCCACCTTTATAATACTTTACCTATACATTTGTTACAGGCTACGGTCAGTATTTATGTACAGACCGTTACAATACTTTATATGTACCTTTGTTATCAGGTCATTACCCAGATGTATGTCATTGCTGTGTCACATACTATACATGTACATGTCTTAACAAGTTGAGCTACAGTGTCATTGACACTTTTATTCATGATTTTGTTGCGTATGCAGTGATATCTTATCAATGCAGGAATGGATTTCAATGAAATTTGATATGTGATGAACCACTCCTGCTCATGTTATAAAAAGTTGCGTGCATATATTTCACCAGAGTTACAGTCCTTACTTTATCAATTTTTCTTGATTTTTTTACTTCTGAGGCAATATCTCAGCAGTGAGTTGATGGAAATCAATGAAATTTGGTACAAGTTATAAAAAAGGCTACTTTGTCCATCCATCCACAGTGATATCTCAACAGTGAGTGGATGGATTTTAATGAAATTTGCTCTGAGGGATCCTTGTGACAAGCTTTAAGCCACTCTTGCACAAGTTATAAAAAAGTTGCCATCATATTTTTACCAGAGTTACAGTCCTTGCATTTCAAAGACATGTGCCAAATTATTTCCCATAGAGGGGGGGCCACTATTCTATGAATCTGCTTGTTAACTCAGTCAACTATCGGGGCAAATCTATCAATTTTACTGATTCTCTTTTCTGTTGTAACTGGTTACAAGGGTACGATATACAATACTGTGACCACAAAAGTGGACAGAGAATTTCGATCGTATCATGACCCTGTCAAAATTATCTTTCCGCCTTTCTCCCTTCAGCACAATAGGACCTCATCCATCAGAAATATGATCCCTGTGGGAACCCGAGGTAGTGAAACAGTATTTGATAAATGGCAAACAAGCTTTTTTTTTCCTGGTAAAATAGGACCCGGTAAACAAAACCTGGGATGGAAGTCTTCTAAAATGGCCAACATGGGTATAAAATAAATGATTGACTGCACTTGGCTGCTCTTGACTTTGTAATCCATATGTTGTGATCAAAATTAGCCATTGCGCAGAAATGGGAACTTAAGTCACAAAAAAATAAATAATCAGAAATGAAAAGTGAGAACATTGAATCTGTGATGTGATTTGTATTGATTTTTCATGATTCGACTTTAATTTCACAATATTTTTCTCTGCGGGAACCCCGGGAAGTGAAGCAGTGACTGTTCACTGCGATAAACAGGCTCAGTTTTACTGGTAAAATAGGAGCCAGTCACCAATGCTTGGGAGGTGCAAACCCTCTCTAAAATGGGCAACATGGCTTATTAACACTCATCCCTGGTCTTGAGTTGATACTCATGCTGTGGTCATGATTAGCCATTGTGCAAAAATATGTGACCTTAAACACCAATAAATAATAAATAAATTCACAATATTTTATAAATCTGGCAGAGTACTAAAGTATTCTACAGCAGTGATTTATAATGTGAGTATTTTTAGCTGCGACTAGCAGCTCTATAAGTGTTAATGTCGGTCTGTCTGTCGGTCGGTCTGTCTGTGACCAACGAGTTTAAAAACTCAATAACTTTTGAAATACTTGATGGAATGACTGTATATTTGGCATGCAAGTGTATATTATTGATGTCTAGCCACTGTTCAATGCGTGTGTTGTTCCAAATATTTTTCTTGGAGTTATGGCCTTTGATGAACTTAGAATTTTCTGAGATTGCACCACCCGTCGCAGCTACAGCGTCGATGTCGCGATTTTTTTCCAAACATATCTTATTTCCAGTAATTGCATGGAGCCAAAGTTCAGCAAGATTTTATTTTTAAAAGATTGTTTTGTTACAAGTTATTGCAGAGTGCCAACAGGCACTCTGCAATAAATTGTAACAAAATAATTTTATATCATCAATTAATATTATACTGCTTAGCAAACCACAAGCTAATGTGTATGTATATATATACTGTGCAAAGCCACTGGTAATGTCTTTTAACACTTAGCCAGTTAAACCTTTACCTAACGAATCGCCCGCATGCACCCATGTAATATGCAAATTGAGCAGTCGAAAAAATTAAATTTTTCAAAATATTTCAACAAAACCATATCATGTGACCCCTCATTGGAATGAGCTCATTGAGCTCGTTCCACTGAGGGGTCACATGATGTGGTTTTGTTGAAATATTTTGAAAAATTTGAAAAAATGATATTTAAAATAATAAATTTTAATTTCGTCTTCATTGGGTAAAGGGTTAAGAAACATTGATCTGCTGTTGTATGAGTTTGTTGTGACCAAATTGTGATCTGATTGAGAAAAATAACATGGCTTTTGCAATGAAAGTATTGTACATACAATACCATCAAGAAGAATACCCTTCCAGGCTGGATAAAATTCCTCTCATGATAACATCCTTTGGACAAATTCCCCTTCAATCTTAGCTCCAGGCATGATTTTGATTTAAAGGGTGTTTAATCCTCAGTTTGGGGAGCAATCTGCTTTTTATAATTTTGTTTCTTTTGCAAAATATATTTTCAAATATTCAAAGGGTAATTTTATTTGTAGAGGTGTGAAGAGGTGTCAAGTCATCTGTTACTTCACCCCGATTGCCTACATGGGGGCACGATGACGCTGTGTACTGAGGTGTACTGCACGTTGATGGTGCACATGTCTTCAACCAATCTAACCCTGCCTGTGCTGCGGTGCAGAGTTCAGAGTTACGATGTTGGTCAGCTGACAGCTGCTCATCGTTGCTCGGTGGTTCTCTCCGGGTACTCCGGCTTCCTCCACCCGTAAAACTGTCACGGTCACGATTAGCCATTGTGCATAAGTATGTGACCTTAAAACACCAATAAATAAATAAATAAATAAGTCATCTGTTTTCATCACAAGTCAATTCCTAGTGTGGGGTGGAAGTCCTCCAAAATGGGCAATATGGGTGTAAATGATTGGCACAACTACACAAGATTCTTTAGCCACAGATCATGATGCTTTTAACCTCACACTGTATTTAGAATGTATAGCTCTAGAAAAAATTTAAAAAAAACAAAAAAAAAAACAAGCACATCCTCTCAATTGGCAGAATAATCACCGTGTTGGTGGTAGCCACTCATTGGTAGAAGTAGAAGCATGTTGTAGTCACCCGTATCCATTATGCTTAAATATGTGACCTTAAACTCCATTAAATTAATAAATAAATCATAAGTTCTTTATTGAAGAATGAAAAATAATATACAATTACATATTTTGATTATGAAATGTCTTGATTGCCATTAAAAGAGCACAATGCATATAATAAAAGGAACACGTACTGTTTTTGAGTTGATATCAGAACTATCTTATTTCATGACCAGGGCTAATATTTTTATGAGAATACAAAAATGGGTTCACGCAAAGATTCGTGCAACAAAACCAGTGAGAATCCATGTGCTGGGATTCACATGAAAATAATCGAGCAAATTTAACCCTTCACCTAACAAAGCAGCATCAAATTAACCAATACAAGGCTATCATTACCTGAAATATCCTGTCAATAAAATTGTACAAATATGGCTATCATTGGAACCGGCTCAATGAGCCGGTTCCAATGACATCTGTATTTGTTAGGTTTTATTAAGCCCCTGACTTGAAAAGTCGAAGGGGAAGCTAGTGGAGACCTTCGTCTGTCCATCCATACCAACATTTTCCTTTCTATCTCAGCCACTGCTACTCTGATTTGAATGATATTTGGTGTTGTGATAGAGCATTATGGGGAATGATACCTGTGAAGCGTGAGTTTCTTCCACACATTTTTTCCAGCGTTATGGCTCTTTTTCACTCTTTCGGCATAGAAAATTTTTTGCAGTCAGGGTTATTAGCGGCAATTTGCGATGCAGGCCTCTTGTTGGTAAATATTGTTTATGTTTTTTAAAAAAATGCTGTCTATGTTTTTTAAAAAGCTGTGTTGTTAAAGGTTTAATATGTGTTATCAGTACCGTATACAACAGGGGTTCAGCCATGGTGGCCTCGTGAGTTCCTGGGACACTCATTGCTGGTATGTAACATGGGATAATCTCCAGAACAAAACAGCCTTTTAACCCTTTACCCAACGCAGACAATATTAAAATTTATTATTTTAATTTAAATTTTTCAAAATTTTCCAAAAAATGTCAACAAAACCACATCATGTGACCCCTCATTGGAACGGGCTCGAGTCGAGCCCGTTCCAATGAGGGGTCACATGATGTGGTTTTGTTGACATTTTTTGGAAAATTTTGAATTTTTCAACAGCTTAATTTGTGAATTACGCTCGCAGATACGGCCGATTCGTTAGGTAAAGGGTTAAAATAATTTACTCACAAAAGGTTTTTTGTCAGCTGATTAGGAAAAAATACAAACACAATGGCTATTTTCGAAATAGACCGCACATTCAACTGCGTTTGCAAACAATTGTCGGATTCCTGTTTTTTGTTTTTCAATGGCACATTAATTGAGACAGAATAAAAACAAAACGATATGTATTGTTAGCATTGAGTAATTTTTATTGTACAATAAAACCTGTCAAAAAATAATAAGAATGAATATTTTCTAACTAAAAATGTACAGATTGAACAAAGAAAGTGGCAATAATAGAGAAAAATGACACACAAAAAAAATGACATTCGATGCACCTTTCTTTTACCTCTCCATTATGGTAAGGGCATTTCTTTTCAAAAGTAGGGGAGTGGGCTTATTCATGAAGATGGCACCTTGAAATGGGTTTTTCGAAAATAGGGGGGGGGGGCTTAATCCCGAATAAGGGCTTATTCACGCGTCAGTACGGTATACAACAGGGATTCAGCCATGGTGGCCTCATGATTTCCTGGGACACTCATTGCTGGTATGGATTCTCGCAACCATTTTCACAAGAATTCAAAGGGATTCTCCCAAACTTAAATGAAATACATGTATAAGCCCTGCATGACTGCAAGCAATCTCAATTTTAAATCAGGGTCTGCAGTCACTCTTGAAAATTTATAATTTCCTTCAAGTCCCTAAAGAGATAAATCTGGTAACTACATGTACTCCAATACAGTAGTTATCATCATCTTTATATGTAAGTGAATAAACAAGAGTACAGTGGAACCCTGTTAATTGAATAGCCACTTTGTCAATGAAATATTCAATTAACAGGAGTATTCAATTAACAGGGATTATGTCACTTTTCTGTATTCTAGAGAAAAACTTAGCATTTATTCTATTATATCTTGTTTGAAAGAACTCAGTGAACTTGTTTACTACAGAAATGATACACAGGTTAACCCTTTACCCAACGAATCATCCGCATCCGCCCGCGTAATATGCAAATTCAGCAGCTGAAAAAATATTATTTTTCGAAAATTTTTAACAAAGCCATATCATGTTACCCCTCTTTGGAACGAGCTCGTTCCAAAGAGGGGTCACATGATATGGTTTTGTTGAAATTTTTTGATAAAATTTAAAAATTGATATTTAAAATAATAAATTTTGAAATCGTCTGGGTTGGGTAAAGGGTTAACTTCCTGGGGTTCCTATGAGAATATTGTGACAGCATTGAAATGGTTAAAATATATTATGACTCTGATTATAATGTCAATGAATAATTTATTCCTTGATTATCGATCTGAATAGATACAGTCGAGCCCACTTAATTTGATATCTCTTTAATTGTATATCCCTGTTAATTGAATATAATTTTCAAACACAAAACCATTTACCATACATTCAGTACAAATTTGATCTGTTAATTGCATATGGGTTGTAGAGTAAACTCCTGTTAATTGTATATAAATTTTTGTAATGTGTTGAAAAAATTACTGTGACACGCACCAAATTCCTCTTATTTATCAACCTTTTTGGCCTCACTACATCCAATACAGGCATTTATTCTATCATATCTTGTTTGACAGAGCTCTATGAGCTCTGTCAAACAAGATATAATAGAATAAATGCTCAGTTTACTTCCAGAACACAGGAAACTGACCAAATCCCTGTTAATTGTATACTCCTGTTAATTGAATAATTTTCACTGACAAAATGGATATTCAATTAAGAGGATTCTACTGTATTATAATTTCTGTAAATAATTTCTGTAAATGAATTTGGCTTCATGAAATGAAATATTAATTGTTAATGATAATACAGTAATCCCACTTAAAACAAATGATCAAACTTGAAGCTATCACCTGATCAACATACGGTGGAACCCTGTTAATTGAATTGCCACAATTATTCAGTTAGCAGGAGTATTCAATTAACAGGCTCTGTCAAACAAAATGTAATAGATTAAATGCCTGTACTGGATATACTGAAGCCAAATAGGTCTATAGACAAAGAAAAACTGGGAAGAGTCAGGGTAATTTCTTGACAGGTTACAAGATTTTTTATTCAATTAACAGGAGTTTACTCTATAACCTATATTCAGTTAACAGGTCAAATTTGTACTGAAGGTATAGTAAATGGTTTTGTGTTGGGTTATTCAATTAACAGGGTTATTCAGTTAAGAGATATCCAGTTAAGTGGGCTCCACTGTATTGACAGCCTTTGTGAGACAATATCCAACAGTAGCATATTAGGTGGTTAGCCCTTTACCCAATACAGATGATATCACAATTTAATATTATAATCCTAAAGGGCCTAATTCTGACTATGATCCCTTTTGCTGCAACAGAACAGGTGTCCCAAAATGCAGGCTTGAATCCTAGATTACATGCTAAGTACCTTGGCAGTTGTTTTTAGGCAAGTCTTGGCTGCCTAAAAACAACTGCAATAATGCCATGAGTTTGTAGAATGGCTTAGTGTGGCAAAAGGGGGGGTGGGTGGCCCAGTAGGTAGAGGTGCTGCGGGCTGCAAGCCGAGAGGTCCTCGGTTCGAATCCCACCTGCGGCAACTGCGTTGTGTCCTTGGGCAAGACACTTCACCCCCACTGCCCATGTGGGGGCACGGTGACGTCGTGTGCTAAGGCGTACTGCACGTCGATGGTGCACTTGTCTTCAACCAATGCTAACCCTGCTTATGTGGAGTTGGTATGTTGGGGAGCTGACAGTTGCTCGCCATTGCTCGGTAGTTCTCACCGGGTACTCCGGCTTCCTCCACCCGTAAAACTGTCGCAGTCATGATTAGCCATTGTGCACAAGTATGTGACCTTAAACACCAATAAATAAGTAAATAATAAATAGTGTGGCAAAAATAAATAAAAATCTCCAGGCCCTGAAGGGTTAAATGCCATTTTTTCAAACTTTTCAAAATATTTCAACAAAACCATATCATGTGACCCCCTCATTAGAATGTTTTTGAGACGCTTGTTTCAATGAGGGGTCATATGATATGATTTTGTTGAAATATTTTGAAAAATAATTTTTTTTCAACTGCTGAATTAATTAATATATTACACGTGTGAATGTGGCTGATTCATTAGGTAAAGGGTTAAATTCCAGAAGAATATGTGTTGGAAATGTATCCATCATATTCTATTTGAGGAGTTCTCTGATGCCAACCAAATGAGATGCAATGGATTCTGTTTGACATCAAAAGCCAGGTTTTAAATCCATTATTAAATGAATGAAACCTGCTCAACCATACCAGTACAACCATTTAGCTGGCTATCTGTTCAATAATATTTATAAAAAGGTTAAAATGGAATAATTCTCTCTGAAAGCTGAAGTAAAGTAGAGATTAACCCTTCACCCAATGCACATAATATCAAAATTTATTTATTTTTTAAATTTCAACAAAACCTTGTTGTGTGGTCCCTCATTGGAATGTGCTCTGTGAGATCATTCCAGTGAGTAGTCACATGATATGGTTTTGTTGAAACATTTTGAAAGATTAATTTTTTTCAACTGTTTAACTCTTAGAAGCCAAGCAATCAGAATGACGTGACATACTGCAAAAACTTACAGTAAAACGGATGCTTCTAGTCAAGTGTCGTCTGCCTATTCAGGCAGACGACACTTGACTAGAAGCACCTGCTCAGTGTTTAATTCTCCCCCAGCCCAAAGATAGCCGAACTGCCACAGCCAGATTACCTGCTGCATTACATCAGAGGCAAGAAAACTCGACTCCTGGCTTCTAAGAGTTATTTGGTAAATTACACAGGAGGATGTGGCCGATTTGATAGGTGAAGGGTTATTGAAGTAAACAAGTCATGTTTACATTTTATAATAAGACCTCGTAACAAATGCCTTTGTTGAGAGTCCTTTAAAGGCAGAAAATGTAAAATGATTGGCTAAACTTAATTTTATATTCATGTTAAGGCAGGGATATAGCCAGAGGGTCTTCTGTGGGGGGGGGGGGGGTGTGATCAATTTGATTTCCAACTGGCGTTGGGGTCCTGATCTCCATTTTGATAGTGAGGAGTCTTAGTACCTCCCCAGAGAACATTTTTTTTAATTTTTGAACCCCTGAGATTGATTCTGAGGCCTTTCTTTAGCTAAAATCTAATCATTTTATTCACAAAAAAAATGCATTTCTGCAGGTAGGTCCATAAAGTTTCCCTCACACTGACCAGGCTACACAAGGACTAACGACTGACAGCTATTCAGCTAATACCTATTCCTTCCAAATGACTGGTCATTGTAAGGGGAACAGAACAATGAATTAAAAAAACTGGACAGTTACAGATTCGAATTGGAATTTCTGAAAATTTCATCAGCTGATTGGAAAAGTCCGAGAATTTGATCGAAAATTGGGAAATGACTTTGGCTCTAACCGAAAAAATATGACAAGAATAAATTGAATAGGTATGGTTAAATTTCCAACTGTTGGAATTTATACTTCGAATTTCCAGCCATTGAAAATTATGATGGTTAGTGGGGGAGACCCCCCCCCCATACACACACACCCTGTTGCTATGTGCCTGTGTTAAGGTCATGATTATAGCCCCCCTATATACTGAAAGTGATTGAACTGCTCAGTGCTAAAAGCCCATATTCGTGCTCTGTTGAAAAGTGCAGATTGCAGTGCCTGTGCCTCATATTTTCTCCGAAGCAAAATATGCCTCATCAAAATCTACAGGAGAGGCCTTCTCCAGTAAATTGTAACAAATTCTGTCAACCAAAATCTATTTATAACTCAATCATTTAAGGGGAATGTAAAGAGAAACAATATGGGGAAAATCACCAAATAGCACAGTGGACAAATAGGGTTATTAATTCCAGTTTGTGATGTACTTTTAGTTCATTTGCATTCTATTCTATAAATAATATTTCCTGAAAGCTACAGCATTGCATCGAACAATTTAAATATTTAATAAAATCACCCAATGAGGTCTGTCAGACAAGATGTAATAGAAGAAATGCTCAATTTATCACCAGAATACAGGGAAGTCTCCATATTCCTGTTAACTGGTTGAGTGCTGGAAGCCCATATTTGGGCTTTATTCTTAAGGGCAAGTACTATAAATTAAAGACTTTATAATCTGTGAATGTGCTTCATATTATCTTTGAAGTAATATTTCATCTGTGTGAATTTTCCATGTTAGAATTCATGGGAGAGTGCCTGTGGGCACTCTCCCATAAATTGTAACAAGGCAAAATCATGTGAACAAATTTTGATGACCAAAAATAACTTAGTGCTCCACCAGTTAATTGAGTTCTCTTGTTGACTGAATACTTTTCACTAGTAGAGTGGCTATTCATTTAACAAAGATCTACTGTAACAGAAAGTATATTACAGCTGTTGATTAGGTGAACCCTTTTATTTATTTATTTATTATTATTTATTTATTGGTGTTTTAAGGTCACATATTTCTGCACAATGGCTAATCACGACCACAACAGTTTTAAGGGTGGAGGAAGCTGGAGTACCCTGAGAGGACCACTGAGCAACTGTCAGCTCCCCTACATACTAACTCCACACAAGCAGGGTTAGCATTGGTTGAAAACAGGTGCACCATCAACATGCAGTACGCCTCAGTACATAACTTGACCGTGCCCCCAAGTGGGCAATCTGGGTTAAGTGCCTTGCCCAAGGACACAATGTGGGAGTCCGAATCGATCGCTCAGACAGTCACCCATCCAAGGACTAACCAGACTCGACGTTGCTTAACTTCGGTGATCTGACGAGAACCGGTTACCGCAATGCCACCGCACCCCAATTTATCACTAGAATACAGGAAAGTCTCCATATTCCTGTTAACTGGTAGTGTGCTGGAAGCCCATATTTAGGCTTTATTCTTCAGGGGAGGTACCATGAGTTAATGACTTCATAATCTGTGGATGTGCTTCATATTATTTTTGAAGTGAAATTATTTCTTCTGACAGCGTGTGGATTTGCCATGTTAAAATTTATGGGAGAGTGCCTCGGGTCACACTCCCATAAATTGTAACAAGGCAAAATCATGTGAACAAATTTTGATGACCAAAAATAATTTAGTGCTCCACCAGTTAATTGAGGTCTCCTGTTGACGGAATAATTTTCAATTAACAGGGATCTATTGTAACAAAAAGTATTTTACAGCTGTTGAGTAGGTGAAGCCTTTTAATTTACAAGATGCTTTGCCAGTGAAAAAAAGTTAACCCATTTACCTAACAAATCGGCAACATCTGCTCATGTAATATACAAATTAGGGCTCAGTAGGTAGAGGTCCTTGGTTTGAATCCCACCTGTGGCAACCGCCTTGTGTCCATGGGCAAGACACTTCACACATTGCCCATGTGGGGGCACAGTGGCATTGTGTAACAAGGCATGCTGCACGTCAATGATGCACTTATCTTCAACCAATGCTTACCCTGCTTGTGTGGAGTAAGTACGTTGGGGAGTCTGACAGTTGCTCACCGTTGCTCAGTGGTTCTTTCCATGTACTCTGGCTTCCTCTCCCTGTAAAACTGTCTGACCCAAGGTGGCCCTGGCTGTTGAAAGTGTCTTTAAACACAGTAAATAAATAAATAAATCAGTGTGGATTTGCCATGTTAGAATTTATGGGAGAGAGCCTCTGGGCACTCGCCCATGAATTGTAACAAGGCAAAAAGATGTGAACAAATTTTGATGACCGAAAATAATTTAGTACTCTACCAGTTAAGTGAGTTCTCCTGTTGACTGAATATATGTCACTGGCAAAGTGGCTATTCAATTAACAGGGATCTACTGTAACAGGAAGTATTTTATACAGGTGTTGATTAGGTGAACCCTTTTAATTTATAATATGCTTTTCCAGTGAAAAAAAATCAGGTAAGCCTTTTTCTAACGAATCAGCCACATCTTCTCATGTAATATACAGATTGAGCAGTTGAAAAAAATTTCAACAAAGCCATATGTGACCCCTCATTGGAATGAGCCTGTCCATTCCAATGCGGGGTCATATGATATAATTCTGTTGAAATTTTTTTTTTTAAATTGGAAAAATAATATTTAAAATAATAACTTTTAATATTGTGTGTTGGGTAAAGGGCTGAAAAGAGTATTCAATTAACAACTGCATGCTACTCCTGGAAACTGGAGCTAATACTATAAAACTTTTACAATTGTATTTTCTAGAATTGTATTTTCTACCTACAGTACGTGGAGAGTGGATTCTAACTAAATCACCCGCGGAGTGGAGATATCACCCAAGCTATAACTTTCAATTTTTTTACATATCGACAAAAAACACAAGCAATGTTTCAGCCAATGGACCTCCGGGTTTAACCCAGAGGTCCATTGGCTGAAACGTTGCTTGTGCTGGTTATGCTTTGCAACAGATTTGCAATTATTGCTTGGGTGGAATCTCCACTCTGTGGGTGATTTAGTGATAATACACTCTCCACGTACTGTATTAATATAATGAATGAATCATTAGCAAATTGAAAGATATGGCAATTTGCCAGCGGGAAAATTGCCAGATCTTTCAAAATGCTAATGGTTCATTTTAACCCACTTATCCCCTGTGGGAACCCCAGGAAGTTAGGCAGTGCTTGTTTACTGTGGTAAACAAGCACCATTTTACTGGTAAAATATGACCCAGTCACTAATGCTTGGGGTGCAAGTCCTCCAAAACAGGCAACATGGGGCATAAACGATTGACTGACCTTGACTTTATCTATGTGTTGTGGTCATGATTAGCCATTGCCAGAAGTATGTGACCTTAAACACCAATAAATAAATAAATAAATTAACCAACTTATAAGTTGAAACTTGAAAATACAATTCTAGAAAACACAATTGTAATAGTTTTATAGTATTGGCCCCTGGATGATACGGCAAAATGAAAAAAAAATGGTTTCTCAGTCCAGGAAACTCCCTTGAAAATAACATTTTTTGGGGGGTTACTGAAAGTCCAGGAAAACCCAGCATTGTTTTTGTTGCCCAGGGTGTGTGTCCTTTGATTGGCACAAGGCTCAGTCAGCATCTTGTTTAACCCTTTACCTAACATGAAAAGCAGACGACACTTGCAAAAAAAATTCTTGAATAACTAAATTTTTTCATTTTTTGTCTCAAAAACATAGGTTATGACCCCTCGTTGGAACGAGCTCGTTCCAACGAGGGGTCATAACCTATGTTTTTGAGACAAAAAATGAAAATATTTTGAAAATTAGTTGGCGATTTTTGAGAATAGCGCTGGCCGGTTTTGGCCGTTACGTTGGGTAAAGGGTTATCTCAAGGGACAATTTGTCATCACAAATACTGATGTTGCCCATTGTATTTCAATGACATTTGAGAGAGTGGTGGTCGAGTGGATAAGTGCACTGGTCTCTCATGTCAGAGGTCCCGGGATCGATCCCCAGTCGGGGAAAGTTCTCGAGGTGTCCGAACACTCTCTGTCAGCATCAATTGTGGGGTTGATGCTGTCACAGCGTACCGTCCTATCGGGTGGGGGCGTAAAATGGCTGCCCTCTGTACGGAGAGAGACACACTCCATGCAGGCTAAAGACCCCTTCCTAGTAGTTGATAAGAGCGAGGCCACGAAGTTGCCGCTACGAAGGTCATCCCACACAGCTGTGCCATTGAGCCAAGGAGAGGCATTAATATAAGTTGCATAACTTGTTTGCCAATCCTTGTAAAACAAATAAGATAAAATTAAAAAAAATGTCATTTGAGATAGATTAGCAGTATTTCTGGTAATGGTGAAACATTCAGTACGTGGAGAGTGGATTGTAAGTAAATCACCCGTGGAGTGGAGTTATCACCCAAACTATAACTTTCAAATTTTGTATATATGGACAAAAAACACAAGCAAAGTTTCAGCCAATGGACCTCCGGGTTTAACCCGGAGGTCCATTGGCTGAAACTTTGCTTGTGCTTGTTATGCTTTGCAACAAATTTGCCATTTTTTCTTGGGTGGAATCTCCACTCTGCAGGTGATTTAGTGATAATACACTCTCCGCGTACTGTATGCAGGTTTTTATAGAGGAAATTGGGAGAATGAAAACATGGAAATATGGCATCATTAAAAATGCCACCAGGTCTTATTATGGCTCAGCCACTTACACAGATATGAACCTTGATAATCTTGTCACGGCAACATAAATGAAGTAAATGGTTGCTATGGCTCAGAATCTGAGCATTCAACACTAATTTATTTTTATAATTTTTATAACAGTCCATTTCAATTTGTTACAAAAACTTCATAAAAGAGAACAACTACAAAGTAATTACAAAAATCCGTTCTTCTCCATTTTTGAATTTTGTGGTTGGTTATTCACTGACTTGAGAAAACCTGAAACCTGTTATGAGAGACCACCTCTCTTGAGAGACCACTTTTGTGTGGCCCAAAGGGCGTTCTCTCAAGACAGGTTCTACTGTATACAGTAGCAGCAGAAATGGGTTGTAGGATAACCACAAGAAAGGGAGCGCAGTGGCACAGTGGTAGACTGTTGAACTTCTATGCTAGAGGTCCCAAATTCGATCCCCATCTGGGATGACCTGCATTGTGTCCTTGGGCAAGGCACTTTGTCCCGGTTGCCTACATAGGGGCACGATGCCTCTGTGTACTAAGGTGTACTGCATGTTGATGGTGCACATGTCTTCAACCACTGTAACCCTGCTTGAGCAGAGCTTGAACAGAGTTAGAATGTTGAGCTGACAGCTGCTCGTTGATGCTTGGTGTTTCTCTCCTGGTACTCCAGCTTTCTCCACCCATAAAACTGTCGCAGTCATGATTAGTCATTGTGCATAAGTATGTGACCTTAAAACACCAATAAATAAATAAAAAATAACCACAAGAAAATTGTGATGACATTTCTCTCAGCTGATAATTCCAACACTTGACATCATTTTTTGGGAAGCTCTTGCTGAGAGCTTCCCAAGAAATGATGTCAAGGGTTGGAATTTTCAACAAAGGGAAAATTATTATATGAGAGTAATTAATTTTCTAGTGGTTACCCTAAAAGGTGAAGTTTACAAAATTGAGTAGTAATTATACAAAAAGAAAATAGTTGTGTACTATTATTATTATTTTAAAAAATTACTTTTGTTAAATGAACGTAATTCTTTAAAATAATAATAAACAGATGTTTTAGACCTGTTTCATTTAATATTGTTTTAAAATTTATTTATTGGTGTTTAAGGTCACATACTTATGCACAATGGCTAATCCTGACCGTGACAGTTTTACAGGTGGAGGAAGGCAGAGTACCCGGAGAGAACCACCAAGCAACGA